>CP089278.1:0-2400000 GCA_023920165.1 Curvularia clavata
GTTACGTATTGCTAAGGTTAAAGAACGACTTCCATACTCGTGTGACAGCACCTCCCCCCCCCCTAACCCTAACCCTAACCCTAACCCTAACCCTAACCCTAACCCTAACCCTAACCCTAACCCTAACCCTAACCCTAACCCTAACCCTAACTGCCCTGTTCATCTTCTACCACTCGTTCCGCCGGCGGCTCCTTTTTTATGGGAAATGGGGGGCTCTTCTATCTTGTCCCTTCTGCCATTTATTCTGCCGGTGGCTCCCTTTTTACAGGAAATGGGGGGCTCTTCTGTCTTGTCCTTTCTACCACTCGTTCCGCCGGCGGCCTATTCTTGTAGGTAATGGATTTCTCTTTTACTTACTCTATACCTATTTATCTTTTCTCTATTAATATTATCTATTTTCCGTAATTTACTACTATTTATATAAATAATCTACTAAATTAGTAAACTTTAGTTATTAACTACGCTTAGTAGCTTAATACTCTTTTCTTTCTTTCTTAAAATAATTTCTTTACTACTCTTCTATACAAATAATCTAGCTTAGCTTATTCCTTTTAATCCCTCCCTATCGCTTCTTCTCACTCCCCCACCGCACCTACGCCTTAAATACCCCCCTAATCTCCTCTAAGTCTATACAAAACTCTAGCCCCCTATCCTCCTTAATCGCCTACTCTATTACTTCCTATACTGCTAACCCTACTTTTATTAACCCAACAATAAATACCTTACTAAGTACCCCTAAATACTAATACTAAACCTCTTTCTGCTTTTAATATCCCCCCCTCTATATATTAAACCTAAAGCTCTCACATACTGCCTGCGGCAGCTAGCACCCATAGTAGTATAAATATAGCATAACCTACTAGTTATCCTGCAGCATCTTAAGTCCCTAAAGCCCTTTTTTAGCTCCTTCCTCCTTACAGTCCTCCCACTTATACTCCCGCCTATCTCTTCCACTCGCTACACACCACTAACACCCTGACCCCCACTTTTTTATCACCCTAACTAGCTCTTCTATCTCTATCGCATTACGATACTGCCGCTCCGCTTCCACTATTTCTACCTACTGCCGCTGCCGTCCTTGCTGCTCAAACCCTAACCGCAGTCCTATCTCTTCTCTATCTTCCTCGTCTTCGTCTTCTCCCCCCCCTCTCTCCTCCTCCTCCTCCTCCTCTTCATCACTACTCTCCCACCGGCACCGCTGATATGCTACCTCATCCTCCTTACACATCCCCCGCTCCTCTCTATCTATTACCCAGTCAAGTACTGCCCGTATATACCCTAAGCCCTCGATAAATAACTACATATCCTCTTCTACCTCTCCCCCCCCTGCTCTTATAAATATCTTCTTTCTCCCTCTCATCTAATATCCCTGCATGATAATCGCCTCGCTCTTCTCTCTATCTCGTCCCGCCCATCCACTCTCCTGTGTATACTGCCGCATCTCTTGCACCCCTTCTACATGTACTACAGCCTAGATTCTTGGTGCGTCTACTTCTAGTCCTAACGTATTCGTTGCTGTAAACACTTGCTGCTGCCCACTCGTCAACGCCCGTACAATCTTCTTCTTCTCCTCTACTGTGCCTACTTCCTGGTAGTAATACGCCGCCCCTAGTACTCTGCCTATCTACTTTGTCCGTGCGATCGTCCTATAGTACACAATTATCTGCCCTGGCAGCGGGTATCTCTTTTTCAACTTCTCCACCAATCCCACAACTACCTTCTCCTCTTCCTCTGCCTTATACTTATGCACAGCATACCAGATGTTCTTGCGTGTCGTCTGCCCCCGGAACCAGTAGCACTTGCTCTTGTCAGGCAGTCCTATTACATCTAAAAACTGCTTCTCCTCCTTCGGCCGAAGCGTCGCTGTTAAATACACTATCTGCGTCTCCATCTAGAGCAGCTGTCGCAGTCCTAGTAGCCGGCTGCGGAATCCCTTGAGTGAGTCTAGTATTGAGTGACATTCATCAATCACAATCTGATCTAGCCGCCCTATCGACCGCTCCCGATTGATGTAATGCCTAAATGTCTCTCCTACCGCCGCTTCCGGCGTCACAAACATAATCTGCACGCTCCTATACAGACGCCGGCTATCCCACTTCCCACTAATAATCCCTAGCTCGTCATACCGTGTCTTTATATCAAATCGTAGTGCCACCAACAGCACTACTACAATCATAACCCCTGTCGACACTGATGCTGGTAGTATAAACAGCACGCTCTTACCAGCCCTAGTCCTCATAATTACTACTACGGGACTCTTATACCGCATAATCGCCTGCATCGCTGGCCGCTGTACACTGCGAAACTGCGCCTTACATCCCAGCAGCCGCTGCAGCTCACTGTCCACGTCCACCAGCCGCATCATCTTCTACCGCCGGTACTCCTCCTCCAACGCCTCCCTGCGCGCCTTGACAGCTAGCGGGCTCCGTTGCAGCAGCCGTAGCTTCTTCTCCTGCGCAGACGGGAGCTCTAAAAACCTGTGCCACTTGCTACTTGCTACCCGGAACATAAACTGACAGGACCCGACACTAAATATAGCCTCATTCAGCGACCGTCTATAAATCGCACTAGAGACGCTAGTACTATACCCTATCTGCAAGTCAAATGCCTCGTCCTCTTCTTCGGATACCCTGTCTTCGTCTATGTCTAAGTATGCCTTACGCGCCTTAGGGTTCTAAATATACCGACGCCATATCGTCTTACATACATGCCGCTACCTAATTATATTTAGTTTAACGCTTATATACTGTAACGACGCCTTTTATATCTTAAGCTTAAGTCAGTTCGTATTCTACTGCTTACTAGCAGGCTGCTAGTTAGTACGTATTCTACCCTCCTCTTCCCCATCTCGCTCTCCCTCCTCTTTACTAACCCCCTCACCCTTCTCGTCTGGCGTCTCCCTCTATACTATAGTCTTTACCCGGCTCGCTTTTCCTACTCTTCTTATGCCCTATAAGTCTGCACTACGCTTGCGTCCTCGTGTGGGTTCTTGCTAGCGCCGCTCGGGCTGTGGCTCCTATATATACCCACTCTCCTCCTCCGCCTCCCTCCACGCCGCCACTACCAGTCGCTGCCAAAATGGGCGGCAAAACCACAAGTAAAATACTACTAATTCGCCTACTTCACGCGGAACGTACTAGTGGATCATCTTGCTCTGCCCACTCTGCGTAATATTTTTGTGATATGTTGTCACAAAAACCACCGCACTATCTTCGATAAAAATTCTACAACTATTCCCCTGTATATTATTTTGAAAACGGATCGTTAGTAACTTACTACTACGTGGTGGCGCACCTCCTGTTATATATATAAGTACTGCAAGTGCGTGGCGCGCTTGTTGTATCGCTTGGTAGTATGCCCAGATCCGCTCCTTCACCCACACCAGCCTACCACCCCCCGCTAGCGCCACACGCGACGCAGTAACATCCGCAAACTCGTATCGCAGTCGCTTCTCCTGCTGGATACGTCCTAGTAGCCAGCACTTGGGGTCTCCTACACTAGTAGCCTGGCGGTTACGTGCGTCTTCTATAAAACTCCACCCAGCCTATTGCGCAGCCGCATTGTCCACCAGCTTGTCCCAGTAAATAGCGGGACATGGCGTCGTCTCGGGCACCACCTCGCCCTCGCTGTCTAGCTGTAGCAGTAGTAGCTGTTTCAGCATGTCCTGCCGCGTGCTAGCAATTATGCCGTGCACCATTGTCCGCAGCTGCGCCATGCTAAACTGGATCTGCCTATACAACAACGTGTCGCCCACCCAGTCCACCACGCCCTCGGCATTCGTCGTGTACCGGATCTTGAAGCTAAATGCTCGCAGCCGCAAAATGGCGTCCATAGGCGTCGGCTGCCCATTATAGTCCGTCAGCGCCATGAACCGGTAGCACATGTCCTGCACCAGCTCAAAATGGGTTGCTGCCGTCGTGCTGGCCGTGTCTTCGCTGTATCCCCCAACTACTAGCTTGTTAATCTGGGTATTGCGCTCTTTGTGTGCTTGGTACAGCACCAGCATGCGCGATATGCTGACTATAGCCGACTGCTTGGGGGTATACATAAGCGGATCCAGCCATGCCCTGTCCGTACTGACACCCAACACAGCCATACCACTAATCAAGCCGCTCTCATACTCGCTGCTGGCCAGTTTATAATCCAACAGCGCAAGCATGAATGCAAGCACTTGGTCCTGCAACGCCTCGGCGTCTTCTGCATCCAGCGGCTCGTCTTCACTGTTACTGTCCCCGTGGCTGCCCCCCAGCTCTATGCTCCGCGCTGCGTGAGCTGCCTCCTCTTCTGGGCTGTACCCAGTCAAATCCTGCATCTCCTCTAAGCACGCCTTTTGCTCTCGCGTCAAGCGGTACGCTAGGCGTCTGCCCTGCACTTCATTGCTGGAATCTGGCGGGACGATGGGTAGCTTGTACGTCCGCCAGATGTACGCAATAACCTAGAGCCATACAGTGCGATACTTCTTTATCGTTGGCTCTATCTAGCTTGCATTGAACGGCTTTTCGTTGCTGTTCGTCCTATACTCGCGCCGGTTGATGTGCATCATGGCGGGCATGCCTACTACCTCTGAGTGGGATATCTGCTGTGCCCTCCAAATCACCATCTCAGCAGCCTAGCACACATCCTGTAGTGCCCTTTCGTGGTAGCCGGGTGTATGTGCCATGTCTAGTAGCTATAGTCGGTCTAGTCCCTTCAAGTGCTGTTTCCAGCCGGCCCGGTTGAGCCATGACTAGTATCCCCACCGGCTGCTGTCTTCTTCAATGATGTTGCGGGGGTTTCTGCTTTCTACTATCTGGTCAAGCTGTAGTACGGACGCAGCTAGTGCATGCCTTAGCTGCGTCTCCTCCTCATCGCTGTCTGCTGGCTCAGCGGGTGCAGCGCCCTGGACTTCAAACAGCCGGCCCAGCGTGCTGGTGTTCTGGAACTTCTGGCACATGACAGTCGCCCACTTAGACCGCGTACTAGATGGTCGCCCTAGCGTCTTCTGGCGTGGGTAGATCCAGCTGTGCTGCTTTGAACCATGCTCCTAAATACGCTTCTCACTCCGATTGATATACCCACACTCTCGGCACTTCAAGCCGTCTATGTACACGGGCAAATGGGGCAGCGGCGCAGCATCTGGGCGTGGAAACATGACCTAGTCTGCACTATCGGCCCAGTTGCGCAGCCATGGCTCCTGGCTGGTGGCTTGTACTATGCTGCGCCGTGTGTGGGGAGCTAGCTCCTGGTGTTTAGTGTCTAAGTGGGTGCGCAGCTGCGATTTTACGACGCCTTGCTTATGGCTCTTGCATATCGCTATGCAATGTGTAGGCAAATATACAAAAATCTCTCTAAATAGATCCATAGTAGTCAGTAATCACAGTATAAGCAACGTTGTGGGTGCTGCGTAGTAGTGAATTGTTAGCTATTTACATTTCTGTTTGTTTCAGTTAGTTATCCAACGTTACCCCGGTTCTCTTAGCAACAGCGTTGCTGGGGCCAAGCTATTGTCCAAATCTCACGCAACGACTAGTAGAAGAAAGATACCTGGGGGGTATCTAGAAAACTTTCCACAATACCCCCATCTAGCGTCGTTATTATATCCTATTACACTGCTATTAAGGAGAAAGTAATAGTGGGGAGAGTCGGGAGAGAGCAACAGTTGCCCTGACACCAGCCTCCCTAGTGGGGGGTCGCGCTGTTGAGTGTGCTACAGAATCCAGGTGCTCGATCATACCTGGATTCTGTAACCCCAGCTAATTAGAACTAAGCGCCAAGACCTACTCTAGGCGAGGTTAATACTCAGCCACCTACCTAATACAAAAAGCAATAGCAATAGCGCTTATAAGGTAGCGCGCCTACGTGCTGCTAGAAGACAAAATAATTAATACAATCTTCCCTACTATCAATTATCACAGTCTTTTATCACAGTAATCCAAAAACCAACTCTTAATTAAAAAAACCTTAAGTAAGTAAAAAAGTAAGTAAAAAGCAAGTCCTTTAACTCCTTTTAGAAACTGTTGTATATTAGTAACCCCTTATTCCCCCTCTTACATCCGCCTTAGCTAGTCATTATGTTTCTAGCCTAGAAACTCTTGAGCCACCTCACGAACCATATGTGGAAGTACTAGCCATAGCGGACTTAGAAGAAAGAACAGCTAAGAATCAAGATAGTGCGTAAGACAATCTCCCTCTAGACAGCAACCCTCATCGTCAATCTAGATGCGACAGTACTTAAAGTAGGTAGTTGGCGAAGTCTTAGTACAGCCATTCTGTACGTCTCTAGGCGACCTAACTTAAGATTAATTTTAACTTTTTAAGAGAGGAAATATAAAGAAGATAGATACTCAAGAAAGTCGATATAGCCATCAAGCTAGAAAGCAGCTAAAAAGAAAATAGCCTTCTTTAGATAGATTTTGTAGACATCTCCAGCTATCTCAGTATCACCACCATTCTCTACTAGATTGATAGCGGGAATGTCTAGAAGTCGGTAGATAGCCTCTTAGAACTAGAGAACTATTAGTATACTATTCTTTTTAGTATAGAAGAGCAACTTACTACAGCAGCGTAAATAGCAATATCAAGAGCGTCTGGAGTTGAGCTGTACACCTTATAATAGTAGTCCCGACACTCTTTATAATTAAACCAGCTTAGAAGGAGATAGCCACAATCAGAAATAGCTATAGTAGAATCGTATCTAAGTAGAAGTTAGTAGCCAGTCTAAGAGTAGAGAGGTAAAAGATTACAGATAGCACTTAGCCAGACTTTCTTTTTTGCTAGTCGCTTTTTTTTTATTACAGTCGTAGATTAAAGCGAAGCTCTCAAGTCGAGTTTTAAAAGTAGGTCGGCAGGCTTAATTAATAGGAATTTAGAGAATGTTTTGAAATATATAGAACTATCATATTTAGAATATTAAATTATCCTTAGAGATTTAATACATACATTACAGACCAGCTTTTCCCATTTCAAACGCTCATTTTGACGTGATATAAGCAGCTAAACGTCTCTTACTTTCTCTCACCTTAAACGCTTATTTTCACTAAGTCCATCAGAAGGGGCCTTTGACTGGTTTGACTGGTTTGACTGGTTTGACTGGTTTGACTGGTTTGACTGGTTTGACTGGTTTGACTGGTTTGACTGGTTTGACTGGTTTGACTGGTTTGACTGCCTTGACTGGCTTGACTGGTTTGGCTGGTTTAACTGGTTTGACAGGTTTGGCTGGTTTAACTGGTTTGACAGGTTTGGCTGGTTTGACTGAGTCCAAAAAGGGGCCTTTGACTGACTTTGAACAGCATTGGCTAGTTTGACTGGTTTGACCAAGTCCAAAAAGGGGCTTTTGACTGACCTTGACTGATTTAACTGGTTTGACTGGTTTGACTGAGTCCAAAAAGATGTCTTTAGCTAACTTTAACTAATTTAACTAGTTTAACTAAGTCTAAAAGGGTGCCTTTAGCTAGTTTTATAGATTTTAAATGAGCCCTAAATAATACCTTTAGCTTATTTTGATAAGTATTAACTAGTATTATATCACACGACGTCAATATAGATATAGAAGGCAGCTCTCAAGACTCTATTAGAGACCCCTCAGGCTAACAGCACTTAAGGAACGTGCAGTATATAAACCTAATCTAACCTCTTAAAGATTCGTCTTAATACTATCTTTAATATATTTATTTCTATCTACTCAGCCTCTTATATATTGCTGCTACGTAGCAGTAAATAGATCGCTGTTTATATTTCTACTTGTTTTGGTTGCTCTGCTGACACAAATCTAGTCGTACGACGTTGCTCTAGTGTACAAAACCCTAATTCTGGGGTTAAGGTTAACTTGGGGTTAAGCCCTAACCCTACCCTACCCCGGGGCACGGGCCATATCAGCGAACACCAACTTTCTATTCTACTTCATCAAATATCTCGCGCTATAGCTGTCGCATCGTTATAAAAAGTAGCTCATTAAAATCACACGGGTTTTCTGGATCTATAGTGGAAGTTGCATGAGTTTTAAGCGCTGTTCCGACCTTAATCCCAGCGCCTATGTAAATCTACAGGATTAAGGTCTGCAAACTCGCCAAGAAATCTGGGATTAAGGTCGATTTCGACCTTAATCCTGTCGGGGATTGATGATAGGGTTTCCAATAGGTATCTCGTTCCGCTGGCTAACAAAGAGATACGATACAAGTGCTATGATAGCTAATGATATTGTGGCAACTATGGGAAAAGTCTGTTTCAGCGTAGTGAACGATGGCTCAGAAAGAAAATGAGGAGTATCTGATGAGAGTGGAATCGACATATTGAAAGACAGTAAGAACATCAATATCTTTATTGCTAATTGTACTGTGGATTTTACAGACTATATATATTATACATTTTTTGAAAACCTTTTAGATTGCCCGTTTCCAAAAACGATACGGACCTGGTAGTATCCCAGCCGGTGAAATTGGAATATATTGCGGATAGCGGATATTCTAGAAGCCGAACACCTGACATAGAAGTCCTTGCCAATATCAAGACTTAGCCAAGCAGAGTGTACAAGGTGACCAGCGGAAGTTGAGGCAGTAGGGCGGTGGCAAAACTCGGGATCATGTAATATACGTTATCAGACGAAAGGTTTCAATATATTATATGCCCGCCTTAAGCAGTAATTACAGCCTTGTTACGGCGTTAGCAGAGATAGCAACGGACCAGCCGTTTCCAGGTGTAGGTGTAACGAGGTTACAACACTGCCAAGTATCGGACCCGTCCCGGAGTTGGGTCGGAGCAGATATCCGCCGCCCCCTTCAGCAGTCAATTATTCTTAAGTCGGATCCGACTTGGATCCGACTAAGGACGGGTATTTATTGAGATACCTCCTGTAGCTAGCTCTGTAGACTTTTTATATCCTTTTATATAAGGCCTATAGGTGTCTATTCGAATTAAGGCTCGTTTGATGTCCCACGCACTCCCATACGCCTCTGAGTGACACTACCGTCAATACTGATCCGAGTAGTCTTGCCTGCGCCGTTACAGCCTGCGCCGTTACAGTAGGAGGCCGGAAATCCCTGGGTGGCTGCTATGTTAGCTAGCGCTGTAACACTTCTCTATCTACTTGGCGCTAAGTTATAATAGTCTACTAGACCTCTTTTTTAGAGTAAGAGGAAGTTGAACTACGTTTAAGATCTGCTTGATAGAGAAACTAAGCTACTTTTTAATGAACTTGTATAAATAGCTAGCAACGTGTAGTATTTCAAGCTAGAGTCGCTCGTCGCGGGTAAGGTAATAATAGTGACGCAGGGTAGATAGAGGTATTACAAATATATAGTAAGAGGACACATAGCCTAAAGCTTTAGTTTTGAAAGAGATTAAGACGTAATATTACTGTGTTACAGAGGTTTTGATCCATCCGAAGTCTGACCGAACAAAATCTCACTATTTGCTCCACTGCCCCTACTTCCGCTGGTTACCCAGTACCACCGTACAACCTCACTAGTCTGAACAACCTGATAATGATTCTCAGATTTAGCTTCGATAATTGACACAGCATCATAAGTCCGCAAAATCGCCAAGCAGGTCGGATGTTGGGTACCTCCATCTCTTGCTAAGTGAAACGTACTAAGGCCCGTCCCTACGTGCCGAAAACCCCCTGTGTTCTGAAAACAACCAATCGGATCGCGACAGTTAAAGAGAAGTCCGTGATTCTTGCGATCCGATTGGTTTCGGCACACAGGGTTTTTCGGCACTTAGGGACGGGCCTTATTTAACCCCTGTTATTGTTTTCCACTTAAAGAGTACGGACGAATATTGGGCCTTTGCTATGCAAGGTGACAATAACCGCCATATTGGTTTCGTCAACCTTATGTATATACACATCTACATATACACACACACACACACACACACACACATATATATATATATATATATATAATTTATTTACGCCCGGTAGCTGCACTGAAAAGGCTACTATCGCTAATCTAACTTCATACTTCTTGTGCTACGTCTCTATTATATAGGGTTATGCTTATACTTCCCTAAGTCTTAGTCTAGACTAGGGCGAGATTGTAAAGGACTAGGCTCCAGGAGCAGATTGTTACACGGGGCTGAGCTATACTGGCCTAGTCTCGGTCTGGGTTAGGGGGAGAAGATTAAAGCGATAAGCCGTGCGATTGTCTGGCCGTTCGTAGTGGACAGGAGTTATGGATGTTAACCGATTGTGAAACGACAATCAATTCTATAATAAAATAACCAAGTATCCATCTGTGTAACGTCCGTCGCTGTGGGTTGAACATCCCTCGGCAAGGAACCACCAACATTGCTCAAGCACGTTATGTCAAAGTATGGGGTAGCTACTTGTTCTACTAGTAGTAGACTCAGAGGTAGCTTAATCAAAGACTCAAGTGAGTAGTATATGCTAGGGGAGAGAGTTAATAGATACAATTGACTTTGTATAAACTGCTCTGGTTTCTATCTACTAGCTATTCTACTACTATATATATTGGCTAGAGTAGATTCTAGAAGAATCTATCTAGTAGTAGCTTGCGTAATCTTTAGCGTCATAGACAGATGTCTATAGATCGATTATAGTCTTGATAGATCGACTATAGATTAAGTTGATTGTAGAATCCGGGTGTGACTGAGCACCCGGATTCTGTCGTAGAGTAGCTGAGTAGCTTATCTACAACACGTTACACCTAAGTCGCAGAGATTCTTAAATATGATTGCATCTTTCTATGCTCTTTAGATCTACTTCTATCGACTGCAGGTTTTGAATAGCAAAATTACAGCAATCCAAAAAGAGCGCATGAATCTTTCGTGTTGAGCGTTAGAGCTTCAACAACAATATACCCCTGTTCTATCATGCATAGCAGCACTGCTTACTTATTCGGATACTCTATGAAATTCAAAGTAAGTTAAAGAACTTACAGCGATTCTGTAAGGATATGCAGCCTTTGCCCAGGTGTGCTCTGAGTTGTTCCGGTCTGTTGCAGCTCTGGTTCGCTTTTTGCGAGACTTTGTATGCTGACATAGCAGATTTTGAACGATTAGCGGCCTGAAATGTACTGTTACAAGCAACAAGAAGGATTCTCTCCTTGACAAGTGACGAGATGGCTGGAAGCCTACGGACGTCCACGTCAGAAGGTAATGATCATCGCGGAGCTAGGTCACGTGATGTGCCATCTCTCCAAGAGCAACCATCCGAGGGATAGTATAACGCCTTAGGAAGGCAGCTATCCCTAACATTATAACTATCCCTAGGAAAATTAGAACAGATAGAATAGTAGGACTAGAGATAATAAGGATATGTTAAGAGTCTAGCTCGAGTGTGTAAGGGGGCTGCGCTCTGTGGAACAATCGCGAGGTATGCAAGAGGTTGTGTTCGATAGAGAGCTAAGTAATACTACTTGCATGGTATTTGTTTACTTATCGGAGGAAGGTTACGCCGAGCGTCTGAGCGCGTCTTCTGAGCATCGCTCGGGTTGTCTATAGATTCTGGGTGCTCCGTAGCACCCGGATTCTATAGACAACCCGAGGTCCCATCGAGGAGCTATCCAAAGGGCGTTCAGCCGGTTATAGAGTAGAAGTAATATTAGACTTCTAGTATTAAGCTTCTTATTAGTTAGTTTTCGTAGATAGAGAGATATGTTACATGAGGGTTGGCGCTGATACTTCTCTATCTCGATCCAGGTTAGGGCGAATAGGAATATGATCGGCTCCGTGAGGTTTGTATGGCGATGCAGTGGAGTGGGCATGCTTATAGAATAGAAGATAACAGGTTGACAAATACCTAATCTATATTGCTATAGACTAACAAGAATCAGTCTTTCTATAGTAAAATGACTAGTGAGAAAGTACAATTTGAGTTGACCATGTAATGCGCTGCGCCCGTGAAAGTGAAAGCACGTGATTGTGTCACGTGTCTACGTTACACCACTTAGTTAGAACCTTACTTGTACGAAGAACGTAGAAGCAAAGGTATAGCGAGAGAGACGTCGTAAGATAACTTTGCTCTCTTTATCTTCCTTCTTCTGTAGTATAGGCTAATGTCAGGACCTGGTCCAAATTGGGACATGTTGGTCCAATTCCCTCCTTCTTCACGCTAGTTAGTTAGCTAGGGCTTACCTAAGGCTATAAAGCCTCCACGATCGCTAGAGGTGCTTGATAGCGATTCGTCTCGTGAATATATGGCTGTTAAAGCATAGTTCTCTCTCATCTATCTCGTGCTGTACCTTCACGCCACTAACAGTCTAACATTCGAATCGCTCTCCTCAAGTACACCTACGAGATGTCAGAGAGAGCCATGCCGAACCCAGGTAGTCGCCAAACTCGGAGCCGCCCAAGGTCAACTCGAAATACGGTAGTAGGGGACTTATAGCCTACTCTAACTAGAGACTTAATCTAGCTATCTTCAAGTGAACTATCCGAGCCTGCCGTCACGGAGGCAGATCAGGCCGAACTGGCACAGAGAAGCCCAATTTAGGGCAGCCCAGCTCGACTTGAACCACCTCAGACTACTATTGCTTAATAGCTAGACGAACTGCGCGCTTGGAGGCAACGAGCGCTTGACGAGCAAGAACTGAAACGTCTCTAGGAAATTAAGCGTCGGTTTGACCAAGGTGATATGACAGCACTGACAGAGGACCTATATGAACTATACCGTGCGGTGGGGATACAACTAGAACTAAACGTGGGAGCTCCATGACTAGAAAAACCAACACAGTTCACAAGCCGCGATCGTGCCGAGTACAATCGCTGGGAACGCGAATGTGAGGCAACGTTTAGGGGAAGCCCTAAAACGTTCCAAATAGAGGCAGTTAAGATCGATTTTGGGTTTAGGTATATCACTGACCCCCTACGCTCTATATGGGACGCCTATTATCACGACTACTGTAGAAAAGATACGAATTGGACACCCACGTGGCTAGACCTGAAGACTGTAATGGTGGATTCACTGGGACCACCAGAATAGCGGAAGCTTGAAGCCCACCGAGCTCTCAAACACATCAGACAGGACTGGTCTCAGGACCCAAACGACCTGTTGGCCAAATTGGACACACTTTGGTCCGAATTGGGCAATTCCTACTCGGAAGAGCAGAGAGTGAGGGACTTTATGGGCGCTTTGACAATGACAATATAGAAAGAGTTGCTTTTACTCGAACTAGGTTAAAGAAGTATAATCTTAGACCTAAACGCGCGAGCGCGACTTATCTGGGATAGAACGAAAAGAGAGAAGCCTAGCAACGCTAGAACAACGCAGAATAAGTAAGCTAGGAGCGGCACACCACCAAAGAACACAAGAGGGTACGAAAAAACTCTGAAAAAATAAAGACGGAATCCTGCGGATACAAAAGGTTCATACGCGGCAAACAAGGTTCGAGGACGCGACGCAGAGGGCAAAATTGTCTGTTATAACTGCGGGGAACCCGGACACATTAGTAGGAACTGTAGTAAGCACAAATAAAGCCAAGCGGCACCTGAGGAACCCAAACTGGAAAAAGGTAAGGGGCGGAGAATCTAGTAGCCCTACTCTCCGCCTATATTGCAAGGCTAGAGCTAGAAGAGGACTTGAAGACACTTCGCGAAGCAATGTTTAGCAAACCTAGCCTACTATTGACCATAACGGTGCAAATTGGCCAAGATCCACTCGAAGCGCTGATAGATGGAGGGTCTCAACTAAATCTACTCTCAATCTACCAAGCCAAGGATCACGATTTAATAATAACTCCTATACCGAACTTAGTGGCAGAAGCCTTAAGCGGCGCGGAGTTTGAGATTTATGGTACTACAGAGGTGACTATGAAAGTTATAGATATAAGAGGGAGGACTAAAGTCTAGAATATACTTTTTGTGGTGATAGAAATGAAGTATTACCTAGTATGCTTAGGTATGCCCTGGGTCGACTTCTATAAGCCCAAAATAAGCCTCCGGTCGCGTTGAGTGCTATTTAGGGGCGTGAAATATGTAGATAGGGCTTTATATGAGAAAATCGCGATAGAAAGCGCCGAAGAGTTTGAGAAAACACTCCGAACGCCCACGACGGACGTTTACGCGCTTAAAGTGTCCACTGTGATGGGTTGGGACCTAAGCGACGAGGAAGAGGACTGGGAGGGGTTGGAGAAGCCTAAGAACGCCCAGGTTGGCCCTGATTAAGCCAAGTTGCCTTAGTTGCCACTATAGTACGAGGACTTTGCGGATTTGGCCTCGGAAGAGGATGCCAAGTGCCTTGCTGAGCATGGCCTGCACGATTTGGTGATAACCTTGAAAGAAGGCACCACGCCACCACATCAGCCGCTATATGGGCTCTCGAAGAGCGAGTTAGCGCTACTCCGGGATTACTTGCGTGAGTATCTCGCGAGAGGGTGGATTAGACATTCGAAGTCGCCAGCAGGCGCACTAATACTTTTCGCGAAGAAGAAAGACGGCACGATGAGGTTATGTGTGGACTATAGAGGTCTAAACAACATAACGCTCAAAAACTGTTACCTTTTACCCTTGATTATGGAGTCCTTGGATAGATTGGCTGAGGCAAAATTCTATACTAAGCTAGACGTCCGAGAAGCATATCATAGGGTGAGGATTAAGGAGGGAGACGAGTGGAAGATAGCCTTCCGCACTAGATACGGCCATTTCGAGTATACTGTGATGCCTTTTGGCCTTATAAACGCTCCTGTACAATTTCAGGCGTACATATACTATATCCTTGCAGGATTGGTAGATGTGAGTTGTATTGTGTATTTGGACGATATCCTGGTGTTCTCTAATATAGAAGAGGAGCACGAGAGACACGTGCGCGAAGTCTTAAACAGATTGCGCGAAGCCAAGCTGTATTTGAAGACTTCGAAGTGTGAATGGCACACCCAACACACTGAGTTCCTTGGCTATACAGTTAGCCCCGAGGGTATAAGTATCGACCCAGATCGGGCCAAAACGGCCCAAGAATGGCCAGAACCGCGTACAGTGCGCGATGTCCGCGTGTTTCTAGGCTTCATGAACTACTATCGTCGATTCATTGCTAACTTCTCCAGAATCGCACTGCCTTTAACTGAGTTACTGAAAAAGGAGCCGAACGCCGCCAAAGGGGGCAAAGCTCAGCGAAAAGAGGAAAGCGTACTGCTAATTCTAGACGAAAACGCCAAGAGCGCGTTTAAGACGCTAAAAAACTCCTTTATGGCAGTACCTATCCTAACCCACTTTAATCCAGACAATCAGACTAGAGTACAGGTCGATGCGTCGGGAGGAGCGATTGCTGGCATCCTAAGCTAGTACGTGCCCAAAGAGGCTTGCTGGAGACCCGTAGACTTCTACTCGCGCAAATTAATCGCCGCGGAGTACAACTATGACACGCATGACTAAGAGCTACTAGCTATCGTCGCTAGTCTCCAACACTGGCGAAGATATCTTGATGGGATACACTTTGATCTAATTACTGACTATCGAAACCTGAAGTGGTTCATGGAAACCAAAACACTGAATCACCGCCAGGTACGGTCTTACTTAGCCCTATCAGGTTTTGATTTCACAATTGTACACTAACCTAGGAAAACAAACCCCGCCGACAGCCTATCGCGCAGACCCGACTACATAAAAGCCGCCCAAGAGCCAAAGCAGAAGAATAATAGCGCATATGTGCCATCGCTACGCCATCTGCTCAAATTCAATGCCGAAGGGACTGCTATAGCTGCAGCTACCACCACACGATCACAAGGACGGCAGAATACAGTAGCGAAGCAACATGAAGACCAGAGGCATGCAGCATTGGCTCAAGAGGCCGACTCAGAGACGGACGAATACACTTCGGACTCATGTAGCTCAGAAGAAGACGACGTGGCCAAACCAAGTCCACAAAGGCTCAAACAGGGCCACTCTGGCCCAACCGTGCCCAAGACGGCACAGGAAAAAGTAGCAGCATTAAAACAAGGTCACGACGACCCGCTTTCTGGACATTTTGGCGCAAGACGCACATTAGAGAAACTAACGCGCCACTACAAGTGGGCTGGCATGAGGAAAGACGTGGAAGACTACTGCAAATCATGCCTTATCTGTCAAAAATCTACCCCGAAACGGCACCTGCCATACGGGCCCCTTGCACCATTACCACCACCTAATAGAGCCTGGGAGGAAGTAACAATGGACTTTATAACTGAATTGCCACCAAGCAAACTGCAAGGCGTAGTATACGACGCAATCCTCGTGATAGTCGACAGACTGACCAAAATGGCCCATTACGTGCCAGCACGGTCCAATTGGGACGGAGTAGACCTAGCTCAGGCATGGTTGCGCGAAGTAATCCGTCTCCATGGCGTACCACGCCGAATCATATCAGATAGAGGCCCTTTAATGAACTCCACCCATTGGAAGACCTTTCTTCACTACCTTAACTCGAAACGTGTACTTACTTCGGCATACCACCCACAAACAGATGGCCAGACTGAACGCTAAAATTAGACTCTAGAACAGTACCTCCGCTGCTACTGTTCCCTAGAGCAGGACGACTGGGCATTATGGATCTCAGTAGGGGAATACGCGTACAATGACAGTGTATATTCGACTACCAAGGTCACCCCCTTCCAAGCATGCAACGGCATACACCCAAGAGGCGCAGAATGGCCCAAAGACGCCCAAACTGGGGGCGAAAACCCCCTAGCGGCAAGTACTGCCTCAAGAATAATCGAAATATAACAAGAGTGCAAGAACAATATTCTAAAAGCGCAAGAGTACCAAAAACGGCACGTAGATAAGAAAAGACAACCTATTCCTTTTAAGGTAGGGGATAAAGTACTGCTATCTAATAAGCATATTAAATCCCTGCGACTAAAGAAGAAGATCGACTGGAAATACGTTGGCCCAGGCACAATAACTGAGCAAATCGGCCTATCAGCATTTAAAGTAGATATGCCTGGTCTAAAAAACGTACACCCAGTGTTCCATGCATCCTTACTAGAGCAGTATCACCCCCTAGGTGATATACCATATCCTGAAGTCCCAACACAACATGAACTAGGCGAGATAGGCGACGATGTCTACCTCGTGGACAAAATAGTGGGATATAGGAAGAACAAGGACGATTAGTGGGAATACTTAGTGAAATGGACTGGATACCCCGACTCTGAAAATATATGGGAGCTAGCCGCTAATGTTACTCAGAAAACGCTTTAAGAGTTCTGGAACAAATCAAATTAGGTCCCTCGACGCAGACGCGGGCCAAAACGGGCCAAATAGGGCCAATAGGAGCTAAATTAGTATATGTACCTTCACCTACTTTTTTCCCCAAAGGGTTTTATAGGTGTTTAACGGCATAAGCTGATTAGGGCAACCTGGCCCAAATTGGTCCATGTTGAACTGACATTGCACAACAAAAACCAAGGAATGGAAAAGTAAAGAAAAGAGAATTTCAATTATCACCTCTATCCTAATGCCCTGGGTATCTCATATGAAAGGGAAGAAAACCACTATAGCCTATACTGACCTAATTTGGGCCAAAACGGACAAAACTAGACCCAACCACCCTTAATCACCGGCAACTGCGGCCTCGTACTCCTTGTTAAGCCTTGCCTTGGCTTTTTCCAAGTTCTTGATGTCATTGGTGATCTTCCTCTTGGCTTGACCCTTAGCCCCCTCCTTCTCAGACATTTTTTGCAAAATCTCTTCATTAATGTCATTGATGCGCTTCTGAAGCTTATCAGTGACATCCTCGGCAACCTTGACCTAAAGAACCAAGTTAGTCCAAATTGGGGCAATTTGGCGTAAATAGGGGGGAAAAGGATCACAAATCTCCTTCTTGCGTCTACCAGAGCCATACTTAGACTTCTTGACCCTTGCCTCGACTAAAGTTTCCACCTCGATCTCATGAGCCTTCCTCTTAACCTCTTCATCCTTCTTAGAGCGGCTAAGGGCAGAAGTCTTCACACCAGAGCGGGGATCATCTTCCTCCTCGATGGCACCAGAGGAAAGAGACAGATGAGTAGCATAAGGCTTAAACCTACATAAATTAGTCCAATTTGGGCTAGATTTAGGAAAATTGGATCACTTACTTCTTAAGTGACTCAATAATAGGCTTACTAAATATACTAAGCCTAGTAACAGCCACCTCGTACATTTCCCTGCGCTCAGCACGAACTTCAGCCTCATTAGCACCCTCGGGGATATCTTTGTCAATAGCATAGAAGGCATCCTCAACCTTCCCAATAAGCTGGCCAAGTCTCACCCAGTCGGGGGAGAACTTATCAGGAGGAGGCACCTAACCACTCATTTAGCTCCAAATTAGACCAAATCAGAGCAAAACAGGGCAACTTACCGCAAAACAGACACGGTTGATATAAGAGCAGCGAAGACACTTCATCACCTGCCTAGGCATACCGCCAGACTCCAGTTCAACCTTGTAGCCAGACCAAGCCTCAGCTACCTCAGAATTATCGATGTCCAACATAACGCAACCCGCTCTGCCAAAAGTAACGGGCTCATTATCCCTAAAGGCGTTCAGACAGCACACACAAGCGTAGTAAGACCTCTGGCCCTTGCGTACGAACAGGTTTGACACCGTACTGCGGTTAACGGATCCAAGTACGTTCGTCATGGTTCAAGTGGGTCTTGAAGGCCCCAATTTAGGGGTGTTTGGGACGAATCGGTCGAATCTGTCGCGAAATAGATCGTATAGGAGGAAACAGCCTAAAAAGAACAGTCAGCAGAAAACTCCAAGTCCAGGGGAAGAACCTCAGAAAAAGGCAACAAAACCAAGGTCGACTGCAAACTAGCCCAAATTGGGCCAAACTGTTGCAAACAGACCGTGGGTGGAAGGTGTCGGGCCCAAACTGAGAAGACCCACAAAATAGGAGTCTACTTACCAAAGTGGGGTTAGTGGACTGTAGGGTGTACTGGGCTTAGTCAAAAACTGGCTATTGTATCCCTAGATCCGCACTAAATTAGCGCGTCACGTGACTCTTGGCGCTACCCAGGAGTACCCCGATGGGCCGGGTTGGCCCAAAGTGGGGCAGTCGGCTAGGCAGCAGCGCAAAACTCCGCTATTATGACGTCATAGCCCTGGGGCGGTAAGTAAGTAAAATACACCCTCCAACCCACACGGCGGCATCACCCAGTAATCGCTCAAACTAGGCGGCAAGCATGATAAGTTGCGCAGCTGGGACAGCTGCACCCTAAGAAGGGAGGTATTGTCAGGACCTGGTCCAAATTGGGACATGTTAGTCCAATTCCCTCCTTCTTCACGCTAGTTAGTCAGCTAGGGCTTACCTAAGGCTATAAAGCCTCCACGATCGCTAGAGGTGCTCGATAGCGATTCGTCTCGTGAATACATGGCTGTTAAAGCATAGTTCTCTCTCATCTATCTCGTGCTGTACCTTCACGCCACTAACAGTCTAACAGCTAATGCAAACTCGTCCGAAGGCCTCTTCGCCCATAACAGACCATAACGAGAGTAAATAATGAAATATATCTATCCTTATATCCTTATTGCTTCTAGTCCTGTCCTCTAGCTAAGCTGTTGGTATCTCAGATGTCGCTGGTATCTGGAGATGTCTGGTCTTGGCGAGATGCCAATCACGTGATCTTCGTCCCGCGATGATCATCCTACCCGTGGGGATCTCTAGTGGTTTCCCAACCGTTCATCGTCATATCTAGGGAGAGGATCCTTCGTACTGTTACTTGCAACAAGATAGTATATACTAGATAGTAACTTAGGCAAGTTTAATACTATATTAGACTTATACTTAGAACTTAAGTTAAAAAAGAGCTTAATGCCTAATGCTATAACGTAAAGTATTACCGACCCAGACATACCACCGAGCCGGACACTTTTTCTTAGCATTGCGAACTTCATGTACAAAACATTATGTAACACAAACACTACCCCTTATCCGCTCTAGATCGGGCCCTTTCCGTGGTGTCCTCTCGTCTAGGTCACAAAAGCTTTTTTGAGTACAATACTCCGATGTGTTCTACCATCGCAATTAAGCTGCTCTTCTCTCCTGTCTTGGTTGCTCGCCCTGGCCGTTCCTGCCATACGCTAGTCCGGTATGGTGGGTTAGCGAAGCAGTAAACGTTCGATGATGACATTAGGCCCCCTCACAGCTCCTTCGCGCTGCGCCATCGCGCGCAGAAATCACGCAGGTCTAATTCTTCCTTGTCCGCGCTGCAAGACTTAAAATACGTCAAGCTTAACTTTCTTCTGCTTCTCGCAGACCTCTCTTTCCCAACGTCCTCTGTAGTGCTTGGATTAGATCAACATGGTCAACTTTCGCACCCTCACTTCCTTCGCATACATGGCGCAATGCGGCATACTAGGCACGAACGCATACGACGGCAGTTCCCGGCTTCTGGACATCGTCCCAAAGCGCGAGGTTCTTTACGTTGGTGGGCGTTATACGAACATTACGGTAAGTCTCGAACCGATAAATCCGTATATATCTGAGACTGCGCTATAGGACAGTATTACCAATGTCACCTCTATGGCGATGGTAGGGCAAATTTACGTGGAAAAGCTTTCGCCACACCCAGCGCCAAGGAACCAACCACTACCTATCATCTTTATTGCAGGCGCAGCTCAAACGGGGACCAATTTCCTTGAGACACCTGATGGTAGGCCAGGATGGGCTTCATATTTCATCGACAAAGGCCATACAGTTTACCTCTCAGATCAACCAGCACGTGGCCGCTCTTTCTGGTTTCCAGGACAAGGAAACGTCGGGACACTCGGGCCACCCAATGCCGTGTCTGACCTCTTCACAGACGTCGCAAACAATGGCAACCAATGGCCGCAGGCGAAGCTTCACACTCAATGGCCTGGGACTGGTCGCATGGGAGATCAGACGTTCGACGCTTTCTACAGAAGCCAGATGCAGTTCCAGATTGACCCATTCATAGGCGAGGAACAAAATGCACAAGCATACTCGGCTCTGGTGGATATCGTAGGACCGTGCTACATTATCACTCACTCACAGGCTGGCGCATACGGCTGGAGAGTCGGAGACATGCGCTCAGACCTCGTCAAGGGGCTTGTCCAGCTCGAGCCGTCTGGCCCTCCGTTCACGTTCCGTCCACCTATTGGAACTGGCCCAGCGCTCGCTTTTGGCCTCACTGATCTAGCAATTCAATACAACCCATCTGCAGGCAAAGATGCGAAAGATATTAAGACAGTTATCGAGCCAGCAATCGACGCCAATCATTACGAATGCATTATGCAAAGTGCCCCAGCTAAGCAATTAACTAACTTAGCTAAGATTCCTGAGCTTATCGTCACTGGCGAAGCTTCCTTCCATGCGCCAACCGACTACTGTACTGTCAAGTATCTTAGGCAGGTTGGAGTAGATGTAGAGTTTGCGGATCTTGGCAAAGAAGGCATTCATGGTAACGGGCACATGTTATTTATGGAGAAGAACAACCTCGAGATCGCAGACCGGGTATACAAGTGGCTGAAGAAGCACTGAGCAAAATCCGCGAAACAATCAATGCTTTTGCTGCCTTGTTCCACAATATCTTCCCTCCGATAAAGGCATTAGCTCCTACCCTTTCATTCTCGTGATGTTCCCGTGCCATGACGCCATGATACAAGCTAGTCGGATTGACCCTACGCAAGCAAAAAGCAAGGATTTTCGCGCATCCATAGTCCCGTCAACTTATTAGCCACGTTTCGCGGTCCGCCTGACGTAATCCCGTCATACCTATACTTCATCCCGCTTCGCAAGGGAATTGCCGCATTCAGCGTATTGCATCCAAGCCGCGAAAGGGTCGTGTAAAGCTGAGCCGCAGTATCCCAGCATATTTATCGTAGTGTTATGCGCAGAGACTATCATCGCATCTATATTCGATACAAGTGATTGATGTGCGCGCCTCTAAGTACTAATCGGTCAATATCTGGATCAGGCAGCTACCAATCTAGTAAAAGAGCAAACTCAGACGACTTAAGCAGCTCCTTCTCTTTCAGAGCCTCTATACATTCGGACTCAGATTCGGAAGCAGGCTTCTCTCTATCGAAGAGCAGGCGGTCCAAATGCTTGAGGGGAGATACTTCGACGTGTGGGTCATGAAGGCCTCTTTAACTAGATTTTGAACCTACATTCACACGAGGTGCCTGTTTATCAAGTGGTACCTCTATTCACCTTACAATGCTGGATGTATGTGACATCAATAGCGAGTTATGGTTAACCAATCGAACTTAGCAGTAACTGCGGATTAATCTTACCCATTCACTTAACAAGGAACTAGATTACGCTATTCTTGTTCCGTAATATTTGCCGTTGAATTGAATCTTAACTACTTGATTGCCTGGTCACAGGATATCATACACCTAGAGTCTTAGAAGGTTATGCCATTTAATTTGAACAAATCCAAATCTCCCCAGACGTCTACGTTTGTCATCAACAAGCCAAAATTAGGCTCTATAGTTTGATCACCATTCCTAGCCAACAAAATTAGTAAGGTAAAGTTTATCTAAGGTCTCACTTACATCATCCTGATATCTTCGAGGATTTCTTTTAGACATTCGTCCGCATAGCTCTGTATCTTTCCCGGGTGTTCTTGTAGGACATGCCGCATGCTCTCCGCCTTTTCTTGTAGATCTGTAGACGATGGATTTTTCAAGATTCTCATGAAAAGAATCAGCGAAGTTGAGAGTATGTGATGTATGTCAAACCAGAATGTATCTACCAGCAGACCCTTTGACTGCATCTCAATGATTATCTCGATAGATTGATCGCTGTTTTCATTGCAAATGTCAACATGTCTACTCGCTTTCCCACAAGATAACGTGTAGTCCAGAAGAAACGGTCGAGTAATCAGCGCTAAGACGTAATGGTATCTGACACGAAGATAGAGGGTCGTGCGTGAGACGGAGGCTGGCGGCGTTGACCGAGTTAAATGATCGGGAAGCCCAGCCCACTAGGTATTCATATCGTGGAGGAGGGTATCCACTTCCTCTACCCTATAGGTCTTCTGCAAGAAAATGTAATTGATGGCTTTCGAAAGAAATTGCGCTAGGCGTGCCGAGGCTGCTGCGTACATGGGCGGAGTCGTAATGCCTGTGGTGAAGTTCTGTATTGCATAAGTCGATTGGAACTTGAGACTTCTGTTCATGAACACTGTCTTACATCGCAAGGTTCTGGAGCAGTCCTGATATCAATAGACATCTCTGGAGACTGCCCCAGAATGGTCGAGGTCCACTGATCCAGCTCGTACAAAGACCACCATAACCTTGTCTTTTGCTCCGCCATTATTAAGCTGTCTTCTTCCAATCTCAAGTGCAAGCCAAGTGACTGCATCAGCCTAATTGCATTACCGAGCATCACCCAACCTAGGTGGCGCTGATTCCGGTTCAGTCGGTAAAGACACTATGTAGAGAAATCAATGACACTATTGCACTTAGGTCAACACACCTACTTACCATAAGCATCATGGCCTGGATGCTATGTAGACTTCCCTCCTCAAGAACAGTTTCCATCTGCAAACGTGCCCTCTGGAAACTATCCGATGAGTTGCTCATCAGAGCCACAATCAAATGAATTATAACTTGGGTTGATGCTGTGGTACTCTCATCCCTGTAGGCAGTTTCGAGAGCGTTGAAGAACTGTTCGGGACTGAGAATATAGACTACACTGTTGATTTGACTTAAAAATGCAACGCCACACTGCTCACATAATCTTCTCGGTGGAAGCGCAGTAACTGGGACCGCTGGAATCGGCTGACCGTCCCTCAAGTCGACGTTGTTCTCCCTTTGTAGCAATACAAGACGCCAGAATTTGTCGGGGATTTGTGAGCACACTCTAGACTTTAGTACTGAGAAGCTTGAAGCACCATCAAAACCTAGACTACATTTAGTATGAATGGAGCAAGGCAGTTTTCACAGACGGGGGCCCTCTTACGTTGTTGAAGTGTCGCGTCAGGTAGGAATTCACCCGCTAGACTGCAACCGGATACTGGCGTGCACTCATCTATAATGGAGCTTTCGTTATCTGCTTGCGTGCATTCTTCAATACCCAGATCTGATCTTGTTGGTACATAAAGCTGCAATGGAGGATTGGGGGTTGGTATGATTATGCTAGGCCAGGATGTTGACCGTTGAGGCGACGGCTCTTGTCTCGAGTTTGGAAATGACAACTCGTTTGTAGTAACATTTAGCCCAGAGACGTACTTTCTGAGATCTTCTACGTTGAGTGAAGTTTCAGGCGTGAAATGACGAACAATCGTGGCCATGAGCTCAAATCGTTCTTTGGAGGTGTGGTAAAATGGCCGGGCAACAACCTCATCAGTCACCACACATTCCAGGCCAATTCGTTCGCACCTCCGGCAATCCCTCCGGGATGATTTATCACACTGGCAGTCCACGAGAAAAAAACGTCAGTACACTGAATGAGCGAGCTAGAAGAATTGATGGGGCTAGAGCTTACCCTAATCTTGCGACGTCGACAGTTTACGCAACTTGAGGGCAGTCGGCGTGGTCTGATATCGGTGCCCATACTGAATGTGGATGCTATACAGCAACTTACAATGAAACGTGATAACCGCCTCTTTTGTTATTGAGAAACAAAGAAATGATGTGCGGGTGTCCTGGAGAAAAGAGGGGCCGTGCCCTGAGCTCCAGGATTCCCCGCTCCGGTAAGCTTGGTGGAGATGCGGGGAAAGAAATGAGTGTTTAGGCTGAACTTTCTGATAAGCTATTCGACAAGGTTTTGACCCACTCGTAGTTCCGAGCCATCCGCCAACACTAAACTAAGTAATAAAAATGCGCGATATCGTCTTGATGTTGGCGTTTTAGTGTCACGATACGGGCTCATAGGCGGAAAGGCCAGGCGCGAATATAGATCTTATCACTACGGAGTGATAGACGGACTCTTAGTACAGGTAGTGTAGAGTAGTAGACAGTACATAGCTTAAAGAGCTACACCAGCGTTGTTGAGGTAGTTTTACAGAATCCAGGTGCTCAGGCCCGCACCTGGCCTCTACGCTCAGCCAATTTGGTGACTGCGCGCCAGCTGTCCTAGCCAGCGCCGTAACTGGTATCGCGATCTATCTGAAGCTAACTAAAGCTATAGATGAAATAAAGTAGGCGAACTAATAGCGAGCGTGCTTACTATAAGGATCCTATCTCAATCGCGGCCTAGTATAAGCTAGTAGAAGATATCCGCCAGACGTATAGCGTTCTAGATTGAGATATGTACAACTTTGACAAGACGAGATTCGCGATAGCCGTTGCTATAATGTTAAAGGTAGTTATAAGCTCTAAAAGAGTTAGTTAGGTAGTTATGATACAGCTATGTTATTGTAAGTAGGTCATAGCAATCAAGTGCGTTAATGCGTCTAGCTGTCAGAAGCTCAGCTCTATACTATGAGGTTGTTGGTTCGATGTTAGCATAGTACGAGATGGACAAGAGAAAACTATACGTAAACAGTCGTATATTCACGAGACGAATCACTAGAGATCCTTTCTATCGATTACTAAAGGTTTATAGTCTAAGCGCAACTCTTTATAACTAATACAGTAAGAACAAGGCCAGTTGGGACTGAATTGACCCAAATTGGGCCGGATCCTGACATATGCCACTAGGCTACTGCAACCAAAAGGTACGAGTAACAGCATTCTGCTGATCTCGGGCATAGAACAGTATATATACAGATGACCTCTGCTCTAGACTACCCCACACGTCAGCCTTGCCCAAGGGTCTGACATTAGCTAGTCTTTACTACTATTCGTAACTCTATCTAGTAAAGTTTACTAGGCTGGCTAGTATCACAATCTCCCACCTAACTCGACTGTCGGTGTCTTAGACAACGGCTAAACAATAGACGAGCTTAGTGCAAAGTGGGTGAAGTACTTCAACTGTAACAGTCCACCGTACAAGGCCCACTCGGGATGACAGCCGACATTAATCCGAACTAGATCTAAGTTAGGGGTGTACTTCTAGTGCAAGGGCTAACTTCCTTCTACTTCTCTTTAGTATATTGTTCATATCCTTTTGTACTAGGCCTATAAGTGTCTACTGAATCTAAAGTATTCTTGCTATACCATTCGATTCTATGTACTTCTATTTGACACTATCTGCGAATATAGATTCGACTGGTCTTGCTCACGATACTACAAGTACCATGAACCGCGCGTGAAATTGAGGCTCAATGGGCTTTTGTTTGATAGAAAGTAAAAATTGCTAGTTATAGGCCTTTTATACATTCACCAAACAAGTACGTTAGTTACATAGTTAAGTAGAAAGGTTTAACTTGCGCATAACTATTCCTAAAGTTTGAGTTCTCATTGGCAACTACTACGCTTCTACATTTACCCGGGACAGTCATGTCGGGCGATCAAGGCCATGTTTTCTGATACGGGTAGGAGTGAGAAGGCATGATATGATGCTGCTCAATTATCTTACAGCGCTAATGTCTGATATTTAGCAACAACTCTGGAAGCAGCTGCCGAATCCTCGGTCTCCGATGTCTACACTACGGCGACCACTCAAGTGGAGTGCGACGGGGATTGTGAACAGACTCACGAACAGATTCAACTTGAATCTCCTCGCACCAGTATTTTTCGAGCTCTCTAATGACTGGAGGTGCGACAGTGAGGTTTAGGAGAACACAATGCAGACCGACTTTGCAATAATAGACTACGCAAGGCTTTGTATGAATTGTGAAAAGTAAGATCCTCCATTTAAATCTAAATTGACATAAAATATTCGATAACTAACTACTCAAATCACACTGTTGAGCAAATGGCGGATCTGAAGTGTTTGCCACCTGGAATCTCCCAAGCCCCTGGCTTCATCCTACTTCAAAGCAGGCTTCACAACCGTGCCGGAAAATTGGTTACGAATCTGATCAGAGATACCAGACATGTCGCACAGATCCTTGTCGGACGGGAACTCCGATCTGGGAACCCAGCTTCCATGGATTCCATTGCGTAGTCGGAACGGGAGCTCAATAATCGCAACCGGGCCTTTTGAGATATCGTTCGCATCCAGAATAAGGATACTCGTCAGTTTGATATCGCGCCTGTTGGCCACAGTGATTAAATATCCGTCACCTTCATGGGCTATAGAGTGAGGGTCAATCTTGTGTAGCATTTCAAAACATGGTGCGCAAAAGACTCACCATCAGGGTTCTTTGGGATGAAGGCGACCTCGTGTAGAGCTGTATGCTCTCCAGCGGACCAGATTTTGTATTTTCCCGTGTTGATATCAGCGACTACGAGAGAGTTATAAGTCCCACCGATCGGACTGTACGTTGCGTTCGGATCGTGAATGCAGAGAAAAAGTGTGTTGTACTTCTTGGTCAGAAACCGCTCGTCAATCTTAGGCATCTCGCCATCCAGATTGATCAGTTCAGTAGGCTGAACGTGGAAATCTGTTGCATTGGGATCAAGTTTCCAACGAACGTAATGGCTGTTTGGACGACCGTCGTTCTTGGGTTTGCTACTAGGATGGGTGAATGGATCTTCTCCCTGCGGCTCAAAAAACCAGAACTTCCATGGAGTCAGCATTTGACTCTTTAGGTATTCCATATCCGTAACTGTAACTTGCCTTGTTGTAATAAGTCAATGGTGCGTCAAGATAAATGCATCCATCCTCGCCTTCAAAAGCGTTTCCAGTGTGCCCGTAAAATGCGTTGTCGTAATAGAACCAGCGCACGTGTTCTGGCTTGGGGTTGCGCCGCGGCAAAATGCCGAAAGTTAGAGGTTTGTCCTCTGCCCAAGCGAAATTTTTTGAGCCCTTCTTGAGGAGCTCAACGGGTTGAGTTTCAAGGGGAATGAGAACGAAGACGACCCAGTTCTTCGTCGCTGACATGTCATGCATCATGCCCACATACGGGGTCTTGATCCAACATTCCTCAAGCTTATGGCCTTGTTTGTTGAACAAATAATATGCAACATCATTTGTGGCGTCTCCCCGAGCCTCATAGCCCATAGTAATAAGTTCTCCGTTGTCAGGGTCAATCTTTGGGTGCGCAGTGAATGTCGGGGCTGTGTACTGTCCGCCAAAGTCATAAAGTTCTATGTCGCTGCTGTCAGATCAAATTACTAGTCTCATTCTCTAGTATAAGCTGATTTACCCTTGGTTTGCAGCGAGTCCGGGTCCATCGCATATGGCTTTGAGTCTTCTTTCAGTGCCAGTAGCTGATTCTCAAAGTAAATGACGTGCGTATTAGCTGTAGAGTGAACCTCATGCTTCACTCTAGGATCATCTGTAAACCGGTTGCGATATTTACCAAAAACTGACTGCCTTGCGGCTCTTTCGATTAGGAATTTCTGAGTTCGGACGTACTTTTGCTTGAAATCCGCATGGCCATCTCTGATCCGGATTGCATCGATAGCACCGTCACCATTGATGAAAACGTCATCATCATATAAAGGTGCCCACGACCAATCAGGCATACATCGATAATACGTTCCATCAACTTCCTTGGGAATATTCCCTCGCACCACACAATTATAGATCTCTGCCTCGAAGCGGCAAGGAGCTTCGTGTTCACGAAAAAAAGGCGTATCCGGAAAGCCAACTTCCGGTGCTGGTGTTAGCACCTTCTCTGACTGGAGGATGCCGTCCATGTTATATTAGAATACAGGACGCGATATAAGATGATATGGAGTGATTATGTATCTGAGAAAGCCAGTCGTGAGTTTATATGTGACGATGATTATGGTTAAGCACTAGCGGTTTCCAGCTAGCTGCTGTAGCTCTCAATATTTTGGCCGAGATTTAATGATACCAAAGCCGAGGTTTGTTCGGTGACCGAGCTTTCTCGTGATTTGTCCATGTGAAGCCCTTGGTCTAACCTAATCGGTAGTGCGGAGACCGCCCAAACGATGCTGCATGTCTGCAACCTCCCGGTTTTTTAATGTAGACGACAGGAAGTCCTTTTCAGATTCAAGACTATGCTTGAAGACAGTCTTGAGCCACGCACTGTGATAAGCTCCGAGATGCAAAGCAAAGATTATTATTTCAAGCAAGTAGATGACAGCCACATCGGTGCAACTGTGCACTGGAAGCCAACAGAAGATGAAACAGTCACCCAGAAGTATGGAATATGTGAGTTATATCATAAACTACATGGCTAATTCGCTGATTGCTCCAGGCCTTGCATTCCATGGAGGCGGCTTTGTTGTCGGCTCTAGACACATGATTCCCAACACTGAGGTCCACTATCTTTGCGATAGAAATTACGTCGTTGTGTCGGTAGACTACCGCCTGTGTCCGCAGATTGGTCTACGTGAGGTTATACAAGATGGAGTTGATGCTTTCTCCTGGTGTCAGACGGATCTCCCTAGCATAATCCGTGATGACGCTGGCATTGAATTGGATGTCGACAGGATTGTGGTACTCGGGCAGTCTGCTGGTAGTCTCTTGGCCCTGCACTTGGTAAGTAGAAGTGTCTTATTGCTAAATGCATCTTCTCCAGAAACTCAGATTACATTTTGGTAACACTTTACCAGGGAAGTCTTCCAGACCCACCCAAAGCAATTCTTGACTTCTATGGTGTTAAGTACATCAGCGATGACTTCTGGTACACTCCACTGCCTGCACTCAATAACCTGCCTTCGTTTGAGAAGGCCTTTCTGAATAGGATCCATGACGAGCCTACTCTAACCACAACAGCGACATCTTTGGAAAGAGTCGCTCCCGCGACAAGCGCAGCTAGTCAGAGACCCCAAAGAGGCATGCCCGCACCAGATCTTTCGCTACCTCGGAATGCATGGCTCTTCACGGCGCTGAAGAATGGAGAGCACATGGCTGCCGTGCTGAAAGATTCCCTTCCGCATGAGGTCGAGCCAACCTTGGCATTCAGTCCTCAATTCCCTCCAACTGTGTTTGTTCACGGTGAAGCAGACACCATGATACCTTGCACCATCAGTGAGAAAGCACATAAGGCCCTTGAATACCATGGTGTTCAAACACAGCTCTTGATCTTCCAAAACCAAAACCACGGATTTGATGCTGGCATAAGTAAAAACGAAATTGAGTGGGAAAAGGTCCAGCAAGCGCTTGATTTCCTCGTCTGCAACGGAAATCGAACAGGAAGTCAATGTTAGAAGCTAAAGAAAGCGAATTTAGGCAGAAGGGATCTTGATAGTTAAAGCTAGGGCGCGATTGAATGCTCTTTAGGACTTTAGGGTGCGTAGTGATAGGAAGAAGTCAAAGAACTAGAAGCGCGCTAAAGGGGGGAAACCGTCTCAATGGTGGTGTGGACGGTGCAATAGGACTAGACATAACGCGCAAACGTGTAAGTAAGTAGCAGAAGTGGTATCTGAATAATATCTCGTATCGCATTGCACTATACGGGCCTGAAGTAGACTGTTTTAGGCCATGTTATGGTAGTTTTGGTGAGGACTTGGCAAAAGTATCTGGCCAAGCCGTGAGGTACGTAGCTAATATTCCTGGCTGTATATAGCTTTACAAGAAACCTTTTAGGCGTGATTTAGTGGGGTTATAGTTAATCAAAGTACAAGAGGTGCGCAAAGTTGGTGAGGTGGCCCGCTCGCTTGTAAAACACGTTACAGTATAAGTAGCGCCGAGGTTCCGTTATAACCGCTTGTGGTAACCAGTCAATCAGTATATTCTGGCAATGCTTGTTGGGAGGATTAGGATGCTTAAAATGGAGACAGCAGATCCAATTCACGGTTCACATGACTTCGCAGAAAGACCTTATGGTGTTTGGCTTCAGCTATGCAGTACTATACTTTGATATGTTGTCGATTCGCCAAAGCCGCAGCAGTAGATGTTCCTTCGTATGCCTAATGGTGATCTGGAGCTTCGAAAACTTTCAAAAACACGACCATATCATGGATCTCGTACGTCCAAAGAATCTGATATTTACACTAAACTGCTATAGACGCCAAGGTGGTAGTGTGGTCAGTGACATATCGACACCAAAAAACAAGCGCTGCCTTTTAGGCCGATTTTCTTCCATATGAGCCTTGTTGATGTGGTGCGCAAAGTAAAATGCGTATGGATATCAACAAGTAAGTAGTTACTCCCAATTTTGTGATCTGTTTTCCAAACGGATCCCAATCCGGCTAGTCATAAAGCAACATGTCCTTGTCAACCGGGCTTAGAGTTTGAGAGTCATTAATAACAATGCCTACCAGACCTAGTGTTTTCATAGACCTTCGAACTCCAGGTACAGTATTTGTAAGGACTTGAATGTTGGGTGACGCAATTCCAGCAAACGAGATAGGGTTGTTTGTTATGTCCGCTGCAAGACGGTCGTTTTCCTGTCTGGCCAGAGCTTGAACTTTAGGATCTCTCATACCTTGGGGCCCAGGAGATACCGGAGAAAGAATCATGAACGCGAAATCACTTGTTTTCGTTCTTCCCAGTCGCCTTCTGTGGACATTGTAAGTCGCATGACTGTAATACGAAGTGGTCGTCTGGTAGTGATTCTAAAAGCCACATTAATGAGGCCAAGCTGGTTAGATATTGATTGTGCAGAAGTAAACTCCAAACATGATGTTTTGTATGTCTGATACATTGTATTGACGCACAATCCAATGAAATTTTCTTTATTTCTAAACTTCTGAGTTAGATGGAGGCATAGAAAACAAGTTCCAGATGGGTCTATCCTTCGTCAAATGCTTAGAGCTACGATCATCGTGCCCGCCGAGACCCCCCTTAACCTGCAACTAAGTAGACAATACCAAGCTTAGCACTTGCTTGTCACGCTATGGCTGCCGCTTCTTTGCGACAACACGGACTTTGGGTCGAATCAACACAAATGAATCTGTCGGCGTGTATCCCTTAGTTACTTCACCTATGGGGTCGTCGAATTCCATGTCAAAATCTAATATAAGTACTGCAATGACAAGAGTCATCTCTATATACGCCATGCTTGAATGTAATCTGTCAGAGACTTATTCAAGATCGTATACAGAGAAGGAAACTTACTTTCTACCCAGGCACGATCGTGGCCCTTTCGAGAAGGGAGAGAAAACATTCATATCTCTCATGGTTTTATCACCACTAAGCCAGCGCTCAGGGATGAACTCTCGTGGTTTCTGGAAATACAGAGGATTTCTGTGTAGTGACAAGTTGGAGACACCCACCTCAGTCTAGGTGTAGGTTCTGTGAGTTTGGGGCTGGCAACGTATCTCGATTGGTAGTCAACTCACACCAGGTGGAAGTATAACTTCGTGGAGAATAAATGAATGAGACGAATTAATGACTTGGCGCGGAATGTATCCTGAGTTGGGCGGGAACATCCGCAGGCCTTCGTCAATAACGGCTCGAAGGTATGGAAGATGTTGAGCCTCCAGCCAAGTAATCTCGTCAATGCATTTGAATTTGGATCTGACTTCCTCAGATAAAGTCTTGTAGACCTGTTTGTCAGCCATAAGGTGCCATAAAATAGTAAGTAGAGCTGTTGAGGTAGTGTCAGACCCTGCAATGAAGAGTATAATAGCTTCTCCGAACAATTCTTTGTCTGGAAACCCATGGTCGGTCCCAGGCTTCGTGGCTGTCAATAGGTATTGGAATATGTCTTCTTTACGTAGATCATTCTTCCTCTGCTTAATCATTGCACCAATGGCTCTCTAGTAGTTGTGAGTCCTGTGCCCGCATGAGAGGTGTGAGACTAACCTGAGCTGGATATCGGCGGGTTGTGAACTTATTAGACATCAACCTAATAACTTTTTGCAAGAGTGGCCACCTCCAAAGCGTCCCTTCCTATTTTGAGTGGTGGAATGAGCTTATGATTTACTGCGAACTACAAGGAGCATTGATACTTACCAATGACACCCATTTTGCAGCTTGCACCAAACCCTCGCTAACTCTCGCCTTCTCTGCTGGATTGTGGATCAAATCAAAGGTCTCACCAAAGCAGACGTCAGAGAGAATATCTATAGTCAGTGCCGAAAGCAAGTCATCGAGGTATATCGTTTGTTGTAGAGCCATGAAATCGTAGAGGCGGTTTATATGTTTCATAAACGTTGTCTCCATCGCTTCCAGCTTTTTTTGAGCAAATGCATGAGATATGATTGATCTTTTCTCCTTGAATGCATCTCCAACAGCCGCAAAGCTGCTTTCGAACCCGGGTGCGAAGGCCTTGTAGAATGGAGACTTGTTAATTGGTGATGTTGCAGAAAAGATCTTCTGCAGACCTTCTTTTGAATTCACAGACACAGTGTTTGGCCCTATCCGAATGATGGGGCCTGCATAAAGTTCAGTACTCGCGCTTTGGCTAGGTAATGACATGGACTCACCATATCTGTCGTGAAGGTGGCAGAGTTTGATGTGGCGGGTTCCGGTATAGACCTGGTAGGCGTGCCAAAAGTCGGAAAACTTTGCGAGAAATGGCCCTGGAACTCGAGCAAGGGGATGAAAGGCGACACAGTAGAAAATTGACTAGACCGCCAAGTTAATGATGGAAGTGGAACACGTTGCCATGAGACTTACAATGCATAGCGCAGCTAGAAGGGAAATTAGAAGATTTCGAGTAGAGTCAAGAGGATAAATCTCGAACCTCAGAGACGGAAAAAACATAGCTGCTCAGGAGCGAGGAAAGTCAGTTAATGTCTTGCTATCTTAGCGATCCAACCTAGAATCATTCGAGGCTCTTTGCATATGTAGACGTGGTCTGGTGTCTCGGGGTTGCCTTCGGACCCACAAGTGCGGCTGCCGCTCATGGTCCGGAATGGAACGGACATGTGCTTTCGGTGTCCGCTCTGATTTGCACTCCCATCCTGCCTCCTGCATCCAGTAGCGGCCGATCTAAGCTACTCGCCAGGGGTTTAAACCATCCCTGGCTCCCATTCATCTGCTAGAACCGAGCCACCGATCTTTATCTCGTGTTTCTGCTTTCAACGTAACGTGACGCATGGGTAGTTAAGCGAGTCAGTCAGTCAGGTAGACAAGCGGGTCGGTTACCCCACCAACTTTGATCACCAACCTCACTTTTGCATACAATGCCTAACCAATATAAGTGTTACAAACCTGACAGAGGAGGACAACGTAAGATATAGAAAGAGAATACGATAAAGTCTATATTACGACTTAACCAATATTGTAACTATGCATAGACCAAACCCTATCTCAGCCAGGATAGCTTATTAAGATCTAATAAAGACCCGCACTTAGATATAAGTACTAAATACCTGTTATAGATATTTATGTTACGAATAAGCGAAGCTGCTTACGACCTACAGGGTAGTATTCAGTTTCGAGGATGCGGCACAGAAGGTGCTACGCCGCAGCCGCCAGAATCCTTCTTAACCACGCCGCATATCACGTGACTGATCGTCCACGATCGGCTAACTGAGGAACCAACCAGGAGTGATCGTACACGATTATACTACCGATCGTACACAATTACTATCCCCACTAATCAGAGTATACTATCTTTCTAATTGTGAAGGGCTTCGCCCGTGACTTGACCAGAAGGTCATGTGATAGAAAGCCACGTGACTTAGGCCTACCTTCGTACGGCCGCCAAGCATCTACACGTGCCCCTACCACGTAACCTTACCTCTCGTACAAGAGGTACAAAAGGAGCTACGTAGATAGATCTTCTTTCTCTTTATCTTTCTTCTTCTGTATAATAGATGAATGCATACTCGTTAGCTAGGCCTCTCCGCCCATAACACTAATCGTACACGATTGCTGTATTAACCGTATACAATTACAACGTTCACTTAGTATATAGCAATAGGCATCGAACTCTTATAGCTTGATGTGTTTAACTTAAGTTATAAGTATAAGTACAATATACAAGTTACTCGCAGAACTTTTATTCATCATACACTGTTGCCTTTGTCAAAGTATGGGGTGGCTACTTGTTCTACTAGTAGCAGACTCAGAGGTAGCTTGACCAAAGACTTGAGTAAGTAGTATATGCTAGGGGAGAGGGACAAAGTAGTCAGAGTAGTCAAGTTAGACAGTCTGTTTTGATTGTAGTGATCCGCTCTAGTTTCTATCTACTGGCTATTCTACTACTATATATATTAGCTGGAGTAGATTCTAGAAGAATCTATCTAGTAGTAGCTTGCGTAATCTTTAGCGTTATAGACAGATGTCTATAGATCGATTATAGTCTTGATAGATCGACTATAGATTTAGTTGATTCTGGGTGTAGTAGTACGCACCCAGATACTATAGATCAGCCGACTAGCTTAGATCTACAAAAACTTCAACTTAATTTTTTCTATAACAATATATCGCAATGCTTTATGATTTACACACAGATTAAAGAGCGTATTAAAATTGCTATCACTAAGTTAAATAGTAGTACCTATGTAAATATACGCGTAGCAACAGACTGTATGTAAGAGGTTTGGTAGGTAGAAATAAGAATATCAAGAATAGTATTAAGACGAATTCTTGAGGATTCCCCTAACCAATATGAAGCGCGATTCGTACCCCGAATCGCGCCTTATATTAGTGAGGATAATAGTGCAGAATAACCACGCGTGCAGGCTACTTTTCAAGTACTTATGGTGCAATATCTTAGTTTCTGACATGTATAGGTCCAGTCTCCTCAATCCTATACACATACTTTACAGCACTAGCTTTCCCATCCCGTAGATTCTGTAGACCTGTAATCACTCCCTTGAGCCCGCCAGGCACAACCTCGTAAGGGTGGCCCCTCAGCTTCCTACTCTCCAGTAATTGCTCCATATAGGTACTCCATACAAACGCAAAGTCCTTGTCTATATTGAAAATCCTCCCTACCTTGATAGTCCTAGCCTTGACGCCCTCTGGGTACTTAAACGCCTCTTTGTCGCGCGCAAACATCTCTGGGGGCAACACGGTCGCTACCGCGCCGCCGTTTGGATCGATAATTTTTGTTGCAAGTTCTAGGGAGCCCTGCTCCGAGATAGCGTCGAATACAGTAGGAACCTTTCTTCCAAGTCCTTCTTGTTCCAATATTGCTTCGATAGCGGCAAGTACCTTAGTGTCGCTTTGGCGGTAGTCGATAACATAATCGACCAGAGTTATTGCGTACTCTTTAGCCCGTCCAGCGATGCCAATGATGGGACTCATTCCCGCGAGGCGCGCGAATTTGGCGACAAAAGCCCCGACCGCTGTGGTTACACCATAGATGAGGAGAGGTCTCTTTTTGCCGGCTTCCTCGTCGGGCATGGGGATGAAGGGTGCACGGATGTCGAGGTCTATAAATAGCCCCACTGCAGCCGTAAAGGCTGCCGTAGGTATCGTAGATGCTTCTTCGAACGACAAGTTGGTAGGAAAATGGGAAGTTGCCTGCACGGCTGCAACAGCATACTCAGCGTATGCACCGTCTGCAGTGAGAGGCTGGTGGTAAGCGAAGACGCGGTCGCCGGGTTTGAAGTTGCGGACTGAGCCGCCGACAGAGTGGACAACACCGGCAACGTCGTCGCCCGAGTTGTGAGGGTTATTATACCTAGAAATATAAGCCTCGCTGACATGCTGCATAAGCGTTGTAGGAATAGCTACCAGGCTGTCATTTTCCAGTCTTTGGGGTTGGAAGCCGCGGTGACTACTTTGATCACAACTTGATCAGGCTTTGGTATAGGAATTGGGGTATCAACAAATTCAACAGCCTCGAGGGAGGTCTGAACAATGGCTTGAATGGGCATGAGGGCTGGCAGTGTTTCAACGGCCTATGACCCGATGTTGGGGTTTGAATGTTGTGAGGATGTAAGAAAGAGAGTAGCAAGAGGTACCTATTCCATCTGTTATGCACTCAAACTGCACGCTTTATAGTTTTTATCTTGCCATGGACGATAAGATTGTAGTTATTACTTACTGAGTCGAGCTAACTCTCTGGTCTCATGAAGTGGTAGGAAACGCAATGCAATTGCGCCGAATTTCGTCCTTGAATCGTTATTCGTCCGAAATAGGCTGGCGAACGGATCTCCTACCTTGCGCTCTTTGCCGGGTTCGGTACTGCCCAGATTATATCCCAGAGAGTGTTCCTAATGGCACTGCAGTGGTTGAATGTTATGTAAGCTCCACTGTAACCGATCTTATACTAAAGATGCAGGCAATGCGCTGGCACCGACGAGACGGCAGTGGATTTGATGGTCATCGACGGAGGGGATAATAATTGGGAGCAGTTTGCACAATACAGCGAACTTGTGTGAATAGACTTGAATTCCCCACGAATATCACGAATGCCACGCACGCCACGTATGCCATGTATTTCACATATGCATCGCGGACTACATGTTAAAGCCTTTAGCGCCACAACTGATTTTGTATTACTTTGACTAGTTAGTTATGCAACAATTACCCCACACAGCTCTACCCATCTATCTTTACGCGCTTGCTGTAAAGTCACGCCGCAGGTAACGAGATGTCTTGCGTGACGAGAAATGCGTGGGGTACCTCCACTTCACCTAGAACCACACACGCTCAACATTATGTGTCGATGATCAGTCAACTTCCCGTGCCATTATTGTGCTTTGCACTGGATTACATATCCTCCGAGCTATATCAAAGGTTATGTAAGGCCGCAATAGCATTGTATAGCATGCATAGAGAAATCTAGATTAAGTTTAAGAACGTTTACTACATAAGTTGAGGAGTATTTTCGCTTTATACAAAAGCAGTTCTTTACCAGCAACCAAGATCCATCACTAACTCCTGGAGTCTCATCAGACACACCTAGCTGATCTTAAAAGTAACCTGTTCTGTTGCTTTATGAGTATATGCCAGAGAAATTCGTTGCATACAACTATGCTTTGTGCGATCATTGCATCAGGATGTTTGGTGTGTTTTCACCCAAGGAAAGAAATACTTTCGAGCTTCCGGAACGTCTCTTGTTAGTAAGCTTAGTATACCCTATAGTTATTCCGCCAGTTCAATCCCCATACCATATAAATTAATGTCGTAAAGAGAACTAGTCGGAATAAACGCACTAAAAGGCTAGTACATGTAATTCTACTTTCTAGAAGAAGAACCATATAGGCACATCTTATCTTATGAGATTCTACATGTATTACAGCCATCGAAGCCGAATAATATTCTTGTAGCGAGCTTGTAGTTTGGTATCAGGAGAGAAAGCTGAAATGCCGACATGCCGACAGGTCGGCGGTCTAACCGGTCCTCAAATCATACTGCTAGAAGTCGGACAGATTTTATCGGACAGATTTTATCGGACAGATTTTACCGGACAAATTTTACCGGACAGATCTTACTGGACATGTCAAGTTTATATAAAGAGTAATTTTCATATACTGAAGGTATATCTTGCTGTAGTTATGTTACATTCTGTTCTCATCCATTAATTTTCTTTTGAATTCAAGTTTTCGCACTCTTCTGCAGGATGGCCAAACCAAAAGTCCTAGTTGTCGGTTGTGGTGCGACAGGCATTACCCACGGTTACTATTTTTCTGCTGGAAATGAAGTGACTTTCCTCGTTCGGCCTGGTCGGAAGTCTGCCTACGCTCCACCAAAGAAGCTCTACAACTACGAGGAAGACGCACTGCATACCTTCTCCGACTATCGGATCATCGAGTCAACAGCCGAAGTACAAGGCACAGAGTTCGACCTTGTATTCAACACACTTGATATGCATATTGCACGCTCCAAAAGTGGTGCTGCTACGCTGCGCTCTGTTGGCGATATGATCCATAAAACATCATCGTTTGTTGTTCACAATGTCGCTGGTCCCGGGATGCGAGACTATTACGCAGACATAATGGGAATTCCAAAGGACAGACACCTTGTCGCACTCAGTATGCTCGCTCACCAGCCAACAACTAAGATCTCCTTCCCAGAACGTGCGGAGAGGAGCATAATCACCCAGGCGGACATGCTATACAGACCTCATGCCGGAGGCATAGGACTCGTAGTGTTCAAGTCCAACGCGCACCTCGCCAAAACACTATCAAAGGTTTATTCTCACGATGACAATCTCAAAGTGTTGATTGTACCTGGATTCCTTGAAGTAGGCGTAGACGTATTCATGGTACAGCTTGCTGCGTGGTTCATCGATGGCTTCCGCCCGTTTGATCAGTTTCGTACAAACACAATACTTTGGACGCTCATGATGCGTGCTCAAAGCGAAGTCTTATGCTTGCCTAAACTTGGCTGGCTCGGCTGGGTGCTATCATGGTTACTTGGGTCACGGGTTACTGAGAAGTACCTTTTTCCGCTTTTGGCAGATCCGATGGCACCTCTGCCGATGCATGAGTTTCAATCTTTTCATCATGGAGGCAAGGTATTACAGCAGGACCTAGAGTACATAATGGGCTTGGTAAAGGAGGGTAAAGAGTCAGGAAGGGAGATGTCAGCGCTCGAGGAGTTAGCAACTAAAGTAGAGGCGAAAGTGAGATTGAGAGTAAGCGAGGAGAGGAAGAAACTATGAACGGAAAAGTAGTTATTTAGATTATCGTTGTGCCTGGGAGAAGCCTGAGATCTCCCTATTAGTTTGTCAGATTGTGATGTTTTCAAGAACAGAATGCTTGCGATATTCTTGATAACTGTAGGAGTTGAATATCTTTTGAACAAATGGAGTTGCATTGAGAGGACTGATCCAGATCATCTGATTTCTAAAGTCAGTAAATGAATCAGAGCTATGTACTTCTCTACCTAGACTAGCCCTAATGCAGACACCATGTGATCCTAGCCCGATCCATTTATCTTAGGGCCTGTTCGGTGAAGCAACAGTTTCAGTTTCAGCTTCTGCAAGCAGTTAGTAACTGGAGCCGAAACTGCAACTAGATGTTAAACTGCCAGCTCAATGGTGGCACAGCACGAGATGAACGAGAAAAAACTTTGCATTAACAGTCGTACATTCACGAGACGAATCGCTAGAGATCCTTCCTAGCGATTACTGAGTCTTTATAGTCTAAGTTCTACCCTTAATGACTGACGTGGTGAAAGCTAAGGTAGACAGGGCTGAATTAGTCCAAAATGGGCCAGTTCCTGAACAGATTCTACTGTTACACTTGCTATAGCTAGCTTTTAAACTGTACTCCCTTAAAAGTTGTTGTTTAACAAGTTCAATACTTTGTTCTTCTATTCCAGATCGGATTAATCCTCTTTGCTACTAATCAAGTCTCTATAGCTATTTCCAGTAGAATTACTCTGCAATCGCACGGCTTACCATTGACCTGCTGACTCGCCCTAACCCGGATTGAGTACTAGAGAAGTATAGCCCAACCCCGTGTAACACAGAGGTCAGTTCTCACGGATAAAGCAATAGTATATTATGATTAAGAATTCTATAGTTAACTGTTGTTTTTCCTGACACCCTTGGCTCTATGTAGCTTATATTAATAGTATCTCAAGCTCAGGGTAATCTCTTGTACGAATGTCCTCCATTAATAAGTAAAGTTTTCAGAAACGACAGACTGTCCAGCCAACCAGATCAACAAAGTCTTGGAAAGTTCAGCGCCTGTGCAGAGGTAGTATTTGGTGTTGCGTCCAGCGACGCTGCTCGGCGCCAGCACATCAGGCTCACTCATCCTGCGTGCCACGATCTGTGCTCCCATGTTCTTTACTTGTTCCAGCATTGGATCAGGGGAAGCTGTCACGCCAGTGACGAATAGTGTCGTCCTTAATGATAGACCGGTAACCCTCATAAAGGTGTCTATAGCCAAGGGCAAGTCTTTTGCTCTGAGGCTCCATAGAACGCATAAGCTAGATTCGTTTTGGGTATCGGAAGCCAGAACGGCAGCAGCCTGTGACAGGAGAGGCGTGACGCCGACTCCGGCCGCAATAAAGACTACCTGATCAAGAGATTGCGAGTGATTCTCATTTTCTAGTACCGCTGCGCTCGAGGGCAGCAGCCGAAAGCTTTCCTCTCCACCAAAGCCCAGTACCGGCAGCTTCAGCGGTGTCCGCATGCCATGAGCCCAGAGAAACTCCGTAGCGGGGCCATGTCTACGTACCGTTATCTCCAACTGCGTCCCATCGTCCAATTGCGTCTCTTTGTCATACAAATGTGGGGGCAAGAGGTTGGTGATAGTGAAAGTACGCACATAGTCATCGTTGAGGCTCTGCGGGTTGTCGTTATTCATGTGCATGTAACCCTGGTCCAGCTCGCTACTGAAGTCGAGTGTGACATGCTGGCCAGGATGCCAGGACTTAGCAGGGATCTTCTCGCCGTTCACCACCGTCGCAGCAGTAGATGAGTGCAGGGCGAATGTGAAACGGCTGATGCTGGGTGTAATCACCTCACGCTTCAACAACTCCGCAGTGACTAATGTTGCCGCGGATGTGGTGTTCTTCAGCACGCCAGGCTCGCTAGCAAGCGCACGCACGGGTGGGGCATACGGTGACATCTCACCAAGACTGCCGCGGAACGGCAGGCCGTCGGCAATGAAGCGCGCCGCTTGGACCCGAACCTGCAATAACATCTTGCAGTGCGGCATTACTGGGGTTGCCTGTTCTCCAAGTAGCAGTTGTGCTGTCCCTGTCATGTAGAGCACATTTGATGTTTCGAAGTCCGGAACAGCAATGCCGATCTTGGGGTTGAGATAGAGATTGCCGAGACTCTGATACAGACGGTTGCCAGAGTATTCTGGATAGACCAGGACCACACCTCCACTGCCGTCCTCTCTGATGGCTTCATTACTGGCAATGCGTATGAATCCGGCTGGGCCACCGCGATGATTGGTGTCCATGGAGTCCCCATTAGTCGATGAAATGAAAATGAGATCTGTCTTGTGGATGAGGTCAATAGCCCCCTGAGGTAAGGGCAGTGAGTCTGAGACGAGGTGTGGCGATGGAACGTGGATTTGAACATCTCTCTTGTTGATATACTTAGGGCAATTCCCCGTGCTTTCTTGGACAGCCATGGCCAGCTGTATCTCTCCCATATTGTCGCTATGGTCTCTGGCCTCACTGGTGAGCAGTCTCCCCATGACTTTAACTCGGTCTCGGGAATTAAAGTCGATGCTAAGGCCACTCATGAGCTTTCGCTGTGTCGTAACGGGCCGTGCGGACTCGCATTGCGTAGTTGAAGCTAGTAGAGCCTGCGCAACGGGATCATACTGATGGTCGACGAGTGTACGGATCTCGAGAACACCTTTGGCAATACGCTTCGCGAAGCCTCGCTTACCGCCCCAGATGGTGGTCCACGGGCGGTCCTCGTCATCGAGGGCGCCTAGGCTGAGGAGGTGGTTGCTGGCGATCCGGGCGCCATGGGCTGGCGGAAACTCAAGCGATGTTGGGTTGGGTCGCGAGGCGGTAGAGACTCCGAGCATTTCTTGTATGGTCCGCTCCCCTGAGTGCCAACCAAAAGCTGATCGGCCTGGAAGGGGTGATGCTGCCATGTCTGATGATGGCTACAAAAGGTTTCTGAAAAGTAAAGTTTGAATATTGTGAGAGCAAGTTTGAACGGTCTACTCTCCAAGACTATTCAACCGAAACAACTAAGTATAATAGCTCGGCTGAGCGAAGCAGCACGAATCGGGTGTTCTAATTCGATCAAAGTCGATTGAGTAGAAGTGGAACGTTCTGATTAGGATGATTGGATGGAGAATATGCGATGGTATGTGCTCCTTCCCGTTCATTGTTGCAAGGTCGCCGGTACCTACAAAGGTCATCAATCACTGAGTTTAGTGATGGCTTACATTAAGGCTAAAAGTTGTAGTACCAAGCTCCTATAGGTCTTAGCGCAATCCTCCACAGTTGTGTCTACGCCAGCAACCGCTTCCAATGACTTGTTCCATAGGACAAGTGAAGAACACTACGCCGCGACAGCAGGAAGCTGCGCAGTGAGCGCTGGAGCCACGAACAGCTCGATGGCGTGGTTTCCCGGACAGGTACCACCTTATTCGGCTAGTTCTAGACAGGGCCAGTACGTAGTCATGATTTGGTTATGCTTAGCAATCAGACTTCTGCGCTTATCTATACAGGATCAGTATGTGTAGTACGTTGTCTCTCCGGGTAGCCATGGCTAGCTTGATGCTGTGCAGCCGTTGATGGCGAGCATCCACTAATAGCATATCTCGGAGCCCCACTCTGACTAAGCACGAGCATGCTGCATGCTGACAGAGCGAGAAGACTGGTAACTAGTCCTTCGAACCTACGGAGTTGTGGCATAATCTTCTGAGGTCGACTTAACACTGGAACATATTGCTCCTGCGAGATCAGAATATAGAGACCGCGTAGAAGCATACCTTAACAGGAGCAAGATGTTGTTACTATGGTGCATGTTAATAGAGTGATGGGCTATTCTGTGGTGCGGGCTGCCTAGTCAGTCCGGACGCTAGAGCATCATGTGACAGAGAACTACTGATATATGTCCAAGACTTGAGAGACAAGCGCCATCTTTGCACGCTGATAAGGACCAACCAGAGATGCTTTGAGTATCAAGTAAGGTCCCAGCGGTGAAAAGATGCTAAAAGATTTGTATGAGCAGTAGAGTCTTATTGGCGTAGTGACACTAACTCCAATAAGTATATCATCCTCTTGCAAGCGGTTTAGGGGCTTGGAGTACCACCAAGATGTGAGCTGACAAAATGCATACACTCCATACCCCTCACCTCAGGCATACGCTGTGTCTCATCCGTGGGAAGTTGTAATTAATACTCTTTTTAAATTTGGCGAGGAATCATCTAAACAGGTGATATGGTGGATTTTCGTAATTCCTTGTCCGAATGGAGTCTTTCCAGTGCCTATTGCAACAAGACGTGGTTCTGATCAAATCCTTCCAGGCGCGTTGGGTCGTGCCCGCATTAAGGAGAAGCAATGGAGATATGACAATGACGTTGAAATTCTGCACTCATGCAGTGGCGCCGAGCTGAATACCTAATGCTGACTGAGCCGATGGCACGGTAAACCCGACTCGTATGCAGAGAGCGCACTAAAAATTCATTTTACGAAACTTACAAGCCCTCTCCTTGACCCCATAGCTTAGTCAAAGTGTGGCAGCATCGATGAAATTTCAGTCTGGCACATGACATAGGTAATGCGCGATGACTTTAGCGTAGGCAAGCTCCCCGACACGATGGTTCGAGGCAATGCAAAGCATGTCATACAGAGCACACTATGGCGAGATTATAATCATCAGTCAGTAAACGCAGAAGATTGCAATTTCATAATCAGGTCATGTTCCAGCCATGTATAGCACATCACATTGAACCTTCAACTATAAGTGGTTAAGAATCGATTCGATATCTGGACAATCAGCTCATTCCAGACTCTCCATCTTGCATATTATATCCTGTCTACAAGATGCCTATTTCACACGTCATGATCAAGGCTTGCGCCAGCAAGCATGCTACCGTTGTCGACTTCTACACCCAAGCTCTACAACCTCTAGGATACGAAAAGCTCAAAAGCTTCCCAAATGGCATAACTGGCTTCGGAAAACAGTCTCCTGACTTGTGGATCGCCATTGACCCACAAAATTCACACTCGACCATTCACTTCGCATTTCAAGCCCCGAGTAAGCACATATTGCCAAGTCAAAGTTGACGTCAAGTCTTTTTCTCCTGACCCTGCGAGATAGATTCCGCTGCAGTGGATGCTTTCTTTTCCGCGGCTTTAGTGGCAGGAGCCAAAGATAATGGGCCTCCTGGACTGAGGCTTGGTATGGATCCAAAATACTATGCGACCTTCATCTTAGATCCGGTCGGTAACAACATTGAGGTTGGCTGTATGGTCGAAGAATAAGAAGCTGGCTAACTGTTTGTGATGTCTTTGATCAGCTTGGTTATCGGAACCTAGCGGGGAGATATTTCTCAAACCAGCCTTAATAAGGAATATTATTCACTAAGGATGAAATAACCACGGGTAAATCCGCACACATCAATATTAATGCATAGATTGCTAGAAAGTCTAGTGAATAGGCGAAGAATAGTTCTATGCCCGACTTTATCGTCCTTCATGCCGTGTCTATTCTAGCTGCTTCCTGTAGCATGAAGCTACCGAGACTTTTTGCAGACCCAACAAGCATCTCAGCCTATCCTCAATCTCTGACAGGATTGAGGTCAGAACCGATCGTAATGCCAGATTTCTTGGCGAATTTGCAGACCTTAATGTTGAGGATGTAGGCTACTCAGCTAATATCAGAATTTAGATCTCTAGCCGTATCCGATCTCTGGTAGAATCTAGGAACAATAGCCGTGACTAATCGACCTGAAGACATCTATCTATAACGTCTAAGCTTACGCAAGCTACTACTAGATAGATCCTTCTAGAATCTAGCTCAGTTGATATATGTAGTAGCAAATTAGCTAGTCGATAGAAGATAGAACACATACTAAGAGCGATTTAAATAGAGTCAGTTATAACATTCAGCGTCTCTCCCGTAGCATCTTCTCTATCGTCTAAAATCTATCGATCACGCTGCCTCTGAGCCTACGAAGAACAAGCAGTAACTGTTAGGCTGTCAGTTGCATGTGGGCACAGCACAAGATGGGTAAGAGGAAACTGTGCGTAAACAGTCATATCTCAACGAGACGAATCGCTAGAGAGTCTGTCTCGCAATTACTGAGCCTTTATAGTCTAGGTTCTACCCATGATGACTAATATGGTAAGAATTAAGGTAAGCAGGACTGGATTGGTCCAAACTGGGCCAGATCCTGACAATTATGGGCTACAATCTATTAGAAGACTGTAGAAAGCCAAAAGTTATTGTATTGCTTGGGAAGTAGGAATGATCTGGTCTAGTGGATATTCTCATAGTAGTTGGCACGTGATGTTGACAATGAGCATTGTTATAAGATACAATGTTCATTACGAACTCGGACCGATTCATTGCGGGCCTACAAATGTGGCACCATAATGACTATCATTTCTTTATGCCGCGCCTATCCGTATGTGGAGATTACAAGTATGTGCAGGCATTCATAGATACGAAGATGCGGGGATGCGGGGATGCAGGGGTCTAACGCAGTTCGGGGTGTGGGGACGAGCTCTCGGCCGATCAGTAAACCCGGATATATCAGAACAAGCAGGCTCGCCCACTAAAACTTGTTGTCCATACTTTAAAAAATCATCACCACGGCGACTAAATCTTTTATGAAAATCAGATAGAATAAAAGCACATCGTCTAGATTTACTATATCCAAGTATACTTTAAGCAAAATACTACTCTGCAAGACTGTAGCGGAGTGGATATTTCTAAGCGGCTTTTACACTATCGGCGTTGGGCAATTTTAAATCTGACCTTACCAATCGGCCAAAAGACGAGCTATGGCCTCAGACGTTTCTACTGTGTATATCTCAGAACTCCCGGCGTGCGGCAAATCGATCGACTCACTTTCATCCTTCACAAGAACAAACATGCTAATGACTAGTCAGTACCAAGAATGGAAGAAATTGTTCTAGACTGGCCGATGCCTGACATAGCCTACAAACCCTAGTCTTCAATGCTGTATGATACCAGTTCGCTAAGCCTGATCTTCTCCCATTTTCAACTGCCGAGTCCGCGCGTGATAGCCTTCGGGACGTGGAGGGAAAGCCTGTGACAAACCGATGGTATAGGATTGGTATATTTAAAAGTCTCCTGCATTTTGTTTTGATGATTATTATCACCATGTAGGTCATGCTCCTCAATGCCAGAAATCTATCCTATCCATTAAGTCAGCAACACAATCGTCCTCAATTAAGAAGTACCTGAGATTAGCTATGGCTACCAGGAACCAATCTCCTCAATTCACAGACGGTGCGGCATTAGATACCGTAGAAATGAGGGTCCGCGTGCATGCAAAGACAATCATAGCAGTGGCCGTATGTCATTTCCCACGTTGAGGAAGTCGCTAGCTTACAAATCATTCCTTTGAAAAGGCTGTCTGCTTCATATCTACTGCACAACTGACAACTGTCGTCGGATCTGGCGTTCTGGCCCGAGAAATAGCTAAGTCCCTAGGAGCACCAACTCTGTTCGCATGGTTTGGATCTATTATATCAATATTAACTCTCGCAACAATTCTTCCAACCAGTCAGGCCTCCGACTACTAGAGTAGGAGGCCCTTTATCTTAGTATCCTGCAATTTCGGTATAATTGGATCTATTATTATATCCAGGTTAAAGAACATCGCGATTTGCCTTACAGGCTTCACCCTCTATGGCGTGGCATTTTCCTGTCAGGCTCTTTGCTACGCTATCCCTTCTGAAGTCCTATATCGCAAGTACCATAGTTATAGATAGGCTTCAGTCACTATTTCGGGAGGCCTTAGCGCGATGATTGGAATCCTAATTAGTGGTGCTTTAACGCGGTCGAGCAATGGAGACTAGCGAATCTACTGGTATATATATTTCGCACTCTATGCTTTAGAGTTTTTAGACATCTATTTTAGATACAATCCACCACCACGAGAGCTTAAAGTTACACTCAGCACAGCACAGAAGTTCGGCAAGATAGACTAGATCGGGAGCGCTGTGATTGCTATTAGCTTTGTCCTATTCGTAGTCGGACTATAATGGTCTGGTAATCTTTATCCTTAGAGCAACAGTCACGTTCTTAGACCTTTCATCACTGGCGTATATATGCTTTTAGTGTTTGCCGTTTGGGAATGGAAAGGCACCAACAAAGAAATACTGCATTACAGTCTTTTTAGACACAGGAATCTCCCGCTTTCAATACTACTCATCTTTATAGAAGGTATAGCGTTCTAGATAATAAACAATTTCTTCGTCTTTAAGCTTATTATAGTTAGTTATGTCGGTTCATTCCCTACCATCTTTCAATTTGCCGTCCTATTCGCTACTTCGATTGTTACGGCAATCCTCACTAGATTTTATATTACCTAGTCAAAGCGGGTTCGGGAGCCGCTCGTGTGCGGTTTCCTCTTACTCGCTCTATTTCCCATATTAATAGTATTTTATCGGGCAAACCTTCCAGCTGCTAATGCATACGGCTATGCGGTCGTTGGTGGTTCGAGCCTTGGGGTAATCTTAACAGCTACAATCGTAGCTGCTCAAATAAGCACCCCAGCAGATCAGATTTCTCTAAGCTCAAGCCTTCCTGCTGCCGCCCGATCTCTTGGAGGTGCCGTAGGACTAGCGATCAACAACGCGATTTTTAACAACAGCCTAGATCAGAAAATGCCTCGCATGATTGCCGAAGCTGTGCTTCCTTTGGGACTAAATCCTAATAATCTTTCTACACTGATCGGAGCGCTTGCATCTCAGAATCAAGCCGCTATATATACTCTTCCAGGAATCACACCAGCGACAATTAATACAGCGGTTCAAGCCTTAACGGAAGCCTACAGGCTGACCTTCAGGAACCTTTAGATTGCATCTGCATGCTTCGCGGGTGTTAGTATAATTAGTCAGTAACACATTTCTATTTACATTTACAAAAGGAATTTCGACCAATTTCTAATCTTCGAGTTAGGCTCCGCATTGCTCACAAATCCAACGTCGGAATTCACTGAACACATTGATGCACCAGCAGAGACAGAGGTTTTGCATGAACAAGAAGACATTGAAAAGAGATGTAAAACTAGGATTCTTGACGTAGGAGTTTAATAACATAAGGTTCCTCACAGCTTCGCCAAACACTCGGCTTCGCTGGACATTTTTGCTAAGCCCTTATTGAGACTACTGTATTATAGCCTAGAATAGCCCACTTTAGGCCTATATAGTATATCATAACTTACGATATGATTTAGAGACTACTTGTACTACTTCCATATATTTTTATACGTTATATCTGGTCTTATCATTATTAGACTATTAGTTCGATGTTCACACAGCACGAGATGGACGAGAAAATACTATGCGTGAACAGTCGTATATTCACGAAAGAAGCCGCTAGAAATGCTTTCTAGAGATAACTGAAGCTTTATAGTCTAAGTGTAACTTTCAATAATGAATTAATAGGGTAAGAACAAGGCCAATCGGGGATGAATTGCAACAATTTGGGCCGGATTCTGACAAACAGCGCTTACGTACGCTCGTCAGTCTCTGTATTTCGCGACACAGCAGGGATACTGGGTTACGAGAGCATTTTATAGTATACAGAGGTGCAATAAAATGCAGCGCGGAAATGGAAGCCTAGCCGGTCTGCTCTGTGATAGAGCTAGGTGAGATGAAAGCTACCTGGTGCCTATTGGTGATTTTGCTGGTTCTGCTGGCCTTTCTGGCCCTGGCGCTGCTGTTGGCCCTGATGCTGCTGTTGGTCCTGATGCTGCTGTTGGCCCTGATGCTGCTGTTGGCCCTGATGCTGCTGTTGGCCCTGGGGCTTTCCTGAGACCTCCGCCGCGGCAGAAGACGAAGCGACCAAAGAGACAGCATTGGAGACTGTAACCAGCGTCAAACCAGCAGCAGAGGTCGTAGCCTTGGCAGCATCGGAGACTACAGCAGAGAGAGCAGTGGGGATGGCGTTGGGGGGCGCAGCATCGGAAGGCATGGTTCCATTGCCAGTTCCGTTGCCAGGCCCGCCATTGCCGCCAGCAAGAGAGTTTTCACTGTTGGCAACACCGCCGCTCTCATAGTAGGTCGCGGCCACGGCGTAGTAATCGTCGTCCGAGTGGTCAGCACTGGCATTGACGCCGATCTGGATCCAGGCGAGGAGGCCGTCTGCGGCGCTGTCACCGAGGTACACAAACTGTGGGAAGGGGTCGTAGTTCTCGTCTGTGGCGACTATAGACCACATGTCCTCGTCGTTTGTGGTGCGCTCGACTGTGTTAGTGTTATAAGGTGCGTTGGTCTCGACGTCGGTGATGAGGTCTTCGGGATAGAACAGCTGGCCGATGTGGGTGACAGCGCCACCCTCAGTGGTGCCGTTCTCGCGGAGAGTGACGTTGGATTTGGTCAACAGATGGGTGTGGGTAGCGCGACCATCATAGTGGCCTGGGAAGATGGTCTCGAAGGCAACGACCCCGTCGTCGTCGGTCTCCTGGATGCCGCGGAGGAAGGTCGTATTGAGGCCGCCCTGTTCGAACTCGACGCCTGAGTAGACACCAGTGGCGTTGCAGTGCCACAAGTCGACGTAGAGACCGCTAGCGGGCTCGCATGTGTTGATGTCAATGTATTGCACGTCGAGGTAGAGGTCCACACCAGCTTGGCCCTCGGTGACGTCGGAGCGAAAAAGTTCGCCAAGGACGTAATAGGGTCCAGCGGTGACTTCAGGAGCGAGAATGCACGAAGTGTTTGCGGAGAAGATGGTGGCCGGGTCAGTGTTCGCTGAGTAGTCAAGCTCACCAGTCATATTGTGGTTCACGGTCTCGAAGCTTTGCAGGTCGGTAAGATCACGGCGAAGCTTCCTGGAGTCTATATGAGTCAGAACTGGCGTCGAAGTGGAAATAGAGATATAAATTGCACATACTGACTGAGATACCGCGCTTCTCACGAAGAGTCTGCAGAGCATTGGCGCGACGCTGGACAGACCTTGCCATTAGCTCACGGTGCTTGGGGGAGTTCTCGCAGGCACTGAGGGAGCGCTTGGCGGCAGCCGTTCGCAAAGTACGAGCATGGATCTGACGCTTGATGTGTGCATGGTCGTGCTTCTCGCCTGGGTGGGCAACGGCAGCACTAAAAAGAAGGGTCGCAGTCAGCGCGATGCTGGCAGTGGAAGCGAAGTTCACCATTGCGAAGACAGCTCGAGATGCTTGGAAAGCGAGCGAATATGCAAAGGTGATGGGAAGCGAATGAAACAACGTGTTGATCGTGGTGGTAAACTTTGAGATGAACCCATCAAGGCTTTATAGTAGAGTCCAGCCCTCCTACGCCCGCCTCTGCCCTCAGGATCTTCATCGCGCTCATCTCAGATGACGCGGCAGGCGGCCCTGTGGTTAGTCGGCAATGTTGCTAGAATCCGTCTTGCTAGAGGAGCCACTGCCTCGTTGGAATACCGTTTGAACGCATCCACAGTGGAGCTGAGCTCAAAAAACGTCGAATCATATGATACGTAATTATTACGCGTCACCACAATGCTGGCGTGGAAAAGCCAGGTTCTATGAGGTTATTGAAACAATGCTCAAGGTCAATGTCCGGGCTGATATGCGTTGGCGTCCTATTTAGCTATGCTTTATTCTGCTTAGAGTTGTTTTCAACAGGCTGGCTATAATTGGCCGAATCTATTCTCCTAAACCTCTTGGCAGGTGAAAGTTGTCGTAATCCTTTTGTCAAGCTTGCGCTAAAGGCCTTCGCCAAGATACCCCATGAGCTTCGCCATTGATATAGAAATGGAAGATTTCTCCGCATTCGAGATTTTGTCCCGTCCTCTATACGAAATGATTGATCCAATGTGTCAGACCACCGCAATCTTGGGCGCTGTCCCTGCCATGGACTGCAACCGCTGCAGTCTTTCTGTTGTCATCTTTTACACCTTGAGAAATCTGGTCTTATTCCAGGCTGCACTGTTTATCATTTTCGCTGTAAATCTTAAGCGTTTGTAGCGTGTCGTAGAGGGTATAAAGTATTTATGGGCCGATGCCTTTAGTAAGTTGTCAATAAACAGTCCCAATCTCGAATACTACGTTGATTATAACCTGAAACTTTCGAGTCAATTTGTATGGCGCCTCATGGGCTATGGAACTGTAGTAACAAACGAACTGTGCTATGGAGTGCCTTTAGGAGAGTATAGTAAAGAGTCCTGCGCATTTTACATGTAGTAACTGAGTGATCTGTCTGCTATTTTGAAGGGAGTCAATTCGTAAGGGTATACAGCTATGTTGATCCGGAGTAGTTTCCAGGCAACATGAGCTGTTCTACAAAATCTCGAACGTGCCCTTCAAGCCTCAGATTCTATGATACAGTCGCCCACTAGAAGAGCGATGAGCAAACGAAAAGTATCTTTAAAATTGTCTTACTGTACGCTATTTATTTAGCAAAAAAAGTTGATTTTGGATCTTTGAGATTCCCCAACCTCTGCCTAGTTTTCAACATTTGATGCGGAAACCTGGGTGAGCTGGAATCAGCCATTCAAACACAGGATTATGACGGAATATCCGCTGACCGTGTGCTTTCATTGGTTCATTCCGGCCCACCGGGATAGACGTTAGTGAAACTTCTGAACCAGAACGCTAGAGTATAAATGAAATGTGGGTATACTTCATCGGAGTTCAGATCTAGAACTGGAAGACTTACAAACTAGGCTAAGTAAGTTGCGCGGCGTTGTTCTCTGCAAGGCTGTTGTATACGCGTCGCAGGTCTGTGCGCACGGTAATCGAAGAGGCCTTATCTAAAGCTGAATCACAACACATAATGTGCAAGCGACGGTTGTGCTAAGGAAACGCCCTAGGAAAAACTGGAAATTTTGTTGAGTATGGAATAAGAAGGCCACTCTCATTGTATTCGCTGATACTACGGAATCGGGCGTGGCTGCGCAGGAATGCATCTCGGATGTTCCAGCAGAAGCTCTATGTCTATGTCATCTTCTCTGATCCTGACCTCCTAAAATATCAATCTATGATAACTATGCGGTGCTGCTTTGAAATAAGCGCTAACTTCACTTTCCACATATCTACGCTAATTGCATCATACCCTTGTATGCGGCTGTCTGGCAGTGAAAACGTAACCGCATAACGTGACGTGTATTATGGGTCCTAGCTGGTGACCAGCCTCTGATACCAAGGACTCACTGCTTCAATTTTCTCAATATTTTCCTATGTGCAGCCTAATGACGCTAAGCGACGCGTCTATCAAACGCGTCAGCTGAGATGCAGATTGCGACACAAGATTCTTGATATATGCATCATATCGCCGTAGTTGTGAGAAGGTTGTGTCCACTAGACCTTTCGATCGTTTTGACTCTCCCTCGCTAATTTTCCTTTCTTAGTACCTTTATCATGAGGGTCGTCTCACCATTGATTATAACCTCAGCGCTTGCGGCTCGTGCACTGGGCAAATCTGATGGTTCTTCTGGTCTTCTTTCGTCGGATTCTGGTACGTTGCTCTTGTATCAGGCACGTTTCTAGCTAACATCTACTTCAAGAACGTTTGGGAAACTTCGCCGAAGCCTATGAAAAGGCTAGAGCTTTTGTGTCTCAATTGACCAACTCGCAGAAGATCTCTATTATCACCAAGGGCGATGTTACCTCAAACTCTTCCTCGGCTTCCAATGTCTCATGGACTGCTTACACAACCAAAGATGCTATTGCAGGTATGAACAATGACTATTTTGTGTCTGGATTTTGTTCTGGGAATGCGTTATCCATGACCTGGGACCTTGACATGGTTCACGCAGAAGCAAAAGCATCGGGAGACGAATTCTATGGGAGAGGTTACGCCCTGATCTCAGGACCCGAGGGAGGACCATTAGGCCGCACACCCTGGGCCGGTCGTCAAGCAGAAGCGATGTCGCCTGATCCATATCTATCAGGACTTATATTTGGCCAAGCTATTTCCGGCATGAACTCTGCAGGTGTCATTGGTGGAGGCCGACATTTCCTGCTCAACGAGCAGGAGACAAACCGAACATCAGGACTGGGTGGCTCCACCACTATTGCTTACTCCAGCAACGTTGATGACAAGACAATCCACGAGTTGTACCTTTGGCCATTCGCGGATGCGGTGCGGTCAGGTATGGCTGCGGTCATGTGCGCGATGAACCGTGCCAACAAGACGTACTCATGCGAGAACAACCGACTTCTCAACGAGCTTCTCAAGGATGAACTTGGGTTCCCCGGACTGGTCTGGCCTGATGTGGGAGGCCAGACCACAGCATTCGGATCTGCTAATGGAGGATCTGATTATGGCGACTCTAGTCTCTGGTCGGAGTCGACCATGGAGGCAGGCATTGCTAATGGCTCTCTTACACAAGCTCGTCTCGATGACATGGCGATTCGTAACGTAATTCCTTTCTATTTTGTTGGTCTGGACGATGGAAAACTTCCATCAAAGGCCGACACCACCGAGTACCGCGACGTGCGGGCAAACCATAGCAGCTTGATTCGCAACATCGGCGCAAATTCCCTTGTCTTACTTAAAAACTCGAACACTTCGGGTAACGGTCTCCCCCTTGACAAGCCGCGCGTAGTCAGCATCTTTGGTGCTCATGCTGGACCTGCTATGGCAGGTCCCAACATGGCCTTCAGTGTGCAGGGTACCGATGGATCAACATATCAAGGCCATCTGGTTTCTGGATCTGGGTCTGCTCAATTATCACTTAGTTACATTAGTACACCTTACCAAAGCATTATGAATCGCACTATCAACGATGGCGCCATGCTTTGGTGGGTGATGAACGACACATACTCATCCAACTCGGGAGGTATGGGTAACGGCTCACCTCCGTCTGAAATGAACTCGACTGGAGCAGGCAACTCTATGGATAGCGGTATGGGCGGGGGTGCTGGCATCGGACAATCCGGCACTTCCGTACTGCCATCCTTCAGCAACTACGCATCCATTTCAGAAGTATGCATCGTCTTCCTGAATTCTTTCTCTGGCGAAGGTGCAGACCGCACAGAGCTCTTCAACGATGACCAGGACACAATGGTCACGAGCATCGCCTCCAAGTGTAACAACACTATTGTCGTCATCAATACCCAAGGCCCACGTCTGATGGAAGCATGGATTGATAACGAAAATGTGACTGCCGTTTTGTATGGTGGATATCTCGGGCAGGAATCCGGCAATGCGATAGCTGACGTACTTTACGGCGATGTCTACCCAAGTGGCAGACTGATTAATACTATCGCAAAGAACGAAAGCGACTATCCGGTCAGAATCTGCTACGATGCCGACTGCGACTTCAACGAGGGCGTATACATCGACTACAGGTACTTTGATAAGTACAATAAGACAGTCCGCTTCCCTTTTGGATACGGCCTTTCTTACACTTCGTTTGAGTACTCTGAAGTCCAAGTTAAAAGCATTGACCTTTCCGCATTGGCGAACACGTATCCTACGGGAATCGCTACCCTCGGTGGAAAGTCCGACCTGTTTGACACTATTATCAGCATTGACTTCATACTCTCTAACGCAGGCGAAAAAGCAGGCACAGAGGTTGCTCAACTCTATGTTGAGTACCCGGCTGCCGCCGAGCAACCCCCCAAGCAGCTACGTGGATTCAAGAAGGTTGCTATTGAAGCTGGCGGTTCGACTAAAGTTACCTTTGACGTTCGCCGCAGGGATATCAGTTATTGGGATGTCGCAGCGCAAGATTGGGCAGTCGCTAAGGGCGACTACACCTTTCACGTGAGCTCGAACTCGCGTGATAGTAAGGGAACCGTAACAGTCACTGTCAAAAGCTAGTACACACTTGCGAAGTGAAAGCTGGTAGAAACACTGATTGTGATGATGCAGCCTAAATAGTAGCTACTATGGCAGTATTACATCTTCCAGATTAACGGTTAGGCAGAGCAGAGACAGGTAGAGTCACAGTTTAGATGTATTATGAAGTGAGAGCAGCGTAGTGGTTTGCTGGTAGTAAGAGATCTTGTTACTTGCAATATACTAGTTACAAAGCTAATCTTGTTCATGAAGATAAGCGATAACAGCGTCTCTCCAGTATACTGATCCTTTGTACCATTCCATCTCCTTGATGCTATGATTTTGTCCAAGAATTGCTTCTGCTAAACTCTCACCAAGGCCTTCGTCCTTAATTTTCCTTAAGCTGTACTGATAAGTTTTGAAAGTGAATACTAATGTATCGTCATTTTCCTGTAACCTATGCAGTGTCTGCCTTTCGCAACGCACAGTAACTTGATCTGGATCCAAGTCTTCAAGTCTCAATTTGGGAAGTCGACTTGGCAGGAACAGTTCCATCATCCATTTTGCCAGCTTCAACACGCACACGGGAAACATCATCAAGGGATTATGCTCAGGACTGTATAGGTTATGGTCCAGAGCTACGTTCCAGTTATGTCGTTTCACAATCTTCCCCTTTGGCAGAGATGCAAAAAAGCGATCCATAGACAGCTGAAGCTTCTTCTTGAACCCCGGCACAGGTTTATGAATTTCTGCCAGCGTAAGACCAATCTTTTCCCGGGGATCGAAACCGAATGGATAGCAGTCTATATACGCGCGTGCGATGTATTTTCTGTTGCCTTTGTACTTTCGGGCTTGTAAAAAGAAGAATTCGGCATCCACATTCTCGGCGATTATACGCAAGATATCATGAGGCTCAGTCGGAGGTTCCAGCGGAAGTTTTGTCCCGTCAATGCTGCAGGTAATGAAGCCTCGTGTCTCGTTACTTAGATGCTGAGCCGGATAACTTCTGTATACGTTGGGATAACGGTTAGGTAGGTAATTCCCAATCAGCCACCTATAGAACTCCCTGATTGCGGGAACTGAACTCGGCATCGCAGAAAGAACCACCTCTTCGTACTTGCTAACAATCTTTCGCCGAAGTCTAAGCCGATCGGGTAACGTACAGTCTAGGGGAAGATATTCCGAAAAACATAGATTTTGGGTCCCAAGAGTGAGATAAGACTTTGGCTTCCATGGATACAACTTTAGGGGATTCTCTTGCTTCAACTGGAAGTCAGGAAGCGGTCGAATACGATCATAGTCGCTGGGTAACTCTGGCTGAATTGTGGCCATGGGAACTTTCGGGCGAATGCTTGCAATCTATAGTTCATATTCATGTTGATATTCACCTTCTCAGAGCTTTTTTCTGCAGAGACGCTTACAAGATTGTATCTGAAGAGATACCACAAGACACCAGCAGCGAAGCACATGCATGATAGGACTGCGCTACAAGCAGTTATAGAGAATCGAGTTAACATGGTCAAGGATGTACAGAACAGGAATGACCTTATGTCGACTTTTCAACGTAGAGTGTCTCCTTTTATGTTGGGAGAATCGAAAGGTTAAGAGATTAGACATACAGGAGAAAGGGGCGCTGTATGTTGCAACGCGTAAGAAGTTGGGGTTCGGAATGTCGGCACGCCCAGGAAACCGAGTACGAACATTGTGCCATGCGGTTCCGTGCACAGTGCGGGGTAAGGTTCTGTTAAGCTAGAGCATAGGATGCTGAGAGATCCAGCCGATAAAAGGCGGAGTTTAGGGCCTATTCAGTTTCGCTGCCACAACAGCAACGACGCTAGCCGATACTGCTGGCAGAAAGATTATGGCGCGGTGAATTGTGGGGTCTTTCACCTTTGTTTAGCGCGTAATTTATGGATGCGAGAACATCGCGACTCCACGGATCCTTGCGATAGATTGATAGCCCTCAAAGTACGGAGATGGCTTTCAAAAGTTATTGCCTAGAATAGCCAAACAGCGAATTAGTGAGATGTTACAAGTAACAAAAACAATTCTCTCCTTCACACAGGAGTCGAGGTTGAAGGCCAACCTATGGCCACATTAGAGGTAATGATTATCGTGGGACGTGGGTCACTTAACTGGTATCTCACCAAGCAGCAACACCTCACTAAGAGGATATATGCCACAACGTCTAGAAATATTAGCGTGGGCGACTAACCCGAGTAGGCGGCCAACCTAAAGGGTAAGTCATATAAAAGAGAAAGTATAAGTGTAGTTATTGCATAATACGCTATATACTACTCTAACTCATACACTAGTGCTGTCTAATTTTTCCAGTACACTGATCTTTGCATCATTAGCATGCTGCTGGAACTGTCTTACTGAAATCTTCTTTGTATACAGCCAGTCGACTTTATCCATAGTCAGCCCATGTAAATCCGGCACAAGGAACCAGGAGCCGATCAGCAGAAGGATCGAACTTCCCATGAACACAAATCCAGTGCGGGCACCCAGATTACCGGCATCAGTGTTATACATATAAGGTACAGTGAATGTGAATACCCATGTTGTCACTGCGTTGGAAATAACGCCAATTGATTGCGTCTTTGCCCGCAGGCGATACGAAGAGACTTCGGCCGTGATCACCCATGCAATAGACGTCATGGTAAGGATCTGCCATGCGATTAGAACGTTCCTGCGACCCATTATTAGTTATTGGACATTAGCTGAAGATGAAGAGACAGAAACTTACATGAGGATAGCAACGGCCCAAAGACTACTTTTAGATTTAGAATAATAAAGGCCGCCAATAACTGTCATGACTAGGGTGTTGACAGCAACACCCGCGAGCCAGATTGAACGACGACCAAATCTCTCCATGAAGAACCAGCTGAAAACTATAGCGATGACAGCTAAGCCAAATCCACCAATGCCGACATCGAACGCGTGAACGGCAGGAAGTCCTGCGATGATGAGAAAGTACGTGTTTTGGGAGAGCAGCGACCCGCCGTTCAGCCCTGCAGCAAGAAACAACCAGACGACAGTAAGCGTACGCTTCACATTTGTGCCCCGGAAGAGTTCCAGATAGGTTGCATCGCCATATGCTTCGTTTTGCGAGCGTTCTTGCTCAATTTGCCTGCGTAAAATTGCAAGGCGAGCCTCGATATGATTGTTGGGTCCATAGAGGCGAGCCAATGCTCTCTTCGCAGCATCAACCTTCTTCTTGCGTAGGAGAAAGACCGGTGACTCAGGCATGATGGTGAAGGTCAAACCGGCAGCAGTAGGCCAGATCCACTGCAATGCAAAGACTTTGCGGAAGGCCGATGTAGACATGTCTCCAATATAGATGCGAATCGTGACAAGACCAATTGCTTGCATTAGGACCATGAACAGCACGATACCAGACTGGATCGGACCACGGAGACGTAAAGGTGAGATTTCGGATGCCCAAGCCGTAGCCGATGCGAAGATGCACCCGATGGCCAAGCCATTGATCATCTTTCCACCAAGTAGCATACCTCGGCTCGTAGCAGCGAATTGTACGCCAACTCCAACAATCGATATACAGGCGGCGGCTACACAGGCCCATTTGCGTCCAATGCGATCAGATACGAAACCGATACTCAATCCGCCGAACGCTTGCAGCAAGTACGACATCGCGGTCCACATCGATGCCCATATCGAAGGAACGAAAAGGGATCCTGTTGTATTATGATCGCCGAAGTATAGCAGAAAGGCAGGCATAGAGATAGACGCGCCGTTGATGACACTGTCGTACCCGAAGACGCCACCAGCTAGGAGTGCAGCAATGGAGTGAAGCAAGATCCGTTTGTGCGAAACAAATGAAGACCACAGGGTACTGTCCCGATCCTTTTCGACAATTCCTTCACCTAGTCGTAGGTTGTTCTCATTATCGTCTACAGCTTCGATCATACTGGCGCTGGAGACCTCCTGCTTTTCGGTCTGGACCTTCATGTTGAACGTGTAGCGTGACTGTGTATACTCTGGTGCAAGTGATTGTAAAAGGACGTAATCGGATCATCCGTGGTGTTGAGCCGTAATGTAAACTTGCTTTATGCAACTAAAGGCTACGACTCTGGACCTTGATATAATAGCGGGATTAGCTGCGTCACACTAGCATGGGCGTCCGGGGAAGAATCCGGGGTAGCTTGATCGGCGGAAGATAACCGCAACCTCTCTTGGCGACAGGAGATGATGAAGAATTGCCGAAATGCTGCCACAATGGAGCTGGGTGGACGTGGTGGACGTGGGTGGACGGGTGCGGAAAGGCTCGATCCGGGGCGCGCGCGTCAACCTGATTGATCAGAAACACTTGGATGCAAGTGAAGAAGTAGCGCCAGATTTGAAGAGCAACCCCAGGTTCCTAGTTGCACCAAAGATTGGATTGCATGCCGGAAGATCAACTTTGGAGCGTTTGTGTCGTCGAGAGAGAACCCAGCTTCGATCACCTCGAGCAGAGAATGTGACACGCTTCCTTTGTTACGCAGATATTGGACAATGTGCATTTTCTGGTCTGGCAACGTTGCGCGTGCGAGCGACCACAAGATGACGTGACACAAGAAGAGGCCAATGATGCTGTAGGGATCATCTTCTCCTTGGTCAGACATGATAATATCTATACATGTCGACGCGTCTTCAACAGCTTGAATCATTTTCTCTGGATTCTGAAGAGCCCAGGACAGCAACCTACACACTGCTGCCTTGGCGTCTAAGAGTCCAGATCTTCCGAGACAATCTTGGATCTCCGAGATGGGGAAGACTAGATACAATCGGGCGAGATGATATGCAATCATAGAGCAGCGGCCTCTGCGCTCCAACTCCGCATCATGACGAACACGGTACCTTTCTTGGTACGATTTCTTCCATACCTCAAGCGTATCAAACAAACGAGCTGCATTATCATCTGTGTGAAAAGATGTTGATGAACACGCTTCGCTCTCGTCGTACGTTCGTAGTAGCGCGAGCGTGTCTTGGTAATGGAACAAGTCTGTCATGATTGAAAGCAATAGTAAATGCAAGCTCCAAGTGTTGAGTCTAGGTAGTAACACTTGTTTCTCGATGACCCTTTGGTTCCTCGCAGACAGCAATGAAGCAGCAAGGGATCCAAAAACTGGACAGGCAGGCTCAGATGCAGACCCTAAGCGATTCTTCCAGGATCTTGCAGTCGTCAATGTCCAAAATTCTTCGTCGCAGGGACACTCCCATTTTTTGATGTCAGTCATTGTCAACATACCGCCCATGCCGAGGAGGACAGGGAACTGCGCGTCCACCATATATACAAACCAGGACAGTCTTTTCCGGCTTTCCCGCTTTGCCCACTGCGTCCAGACGGAGTCCAAACTTTTTGGTGACTTGGAGCATCGAGTCCCGTCTGCATACTCAAAAGTCTCGTGTTGATCTCCATGGTACGTTGCGTGATCCGCATGTCTACCAAATGCTGGCATGCGTCTAACATAGGTCACTACTACCGCGCGAAAGGCCTCGGCCAGCTCGAAAGCGCGTTTGTTGCCGCACCAAAGCCCCATGTAGCATACGAGAGCAGAAGCATATATGATGTGGGGCTCTCGCATGAGACTGTTGTCTGCTTCTATCAAAGCAAGTAGATTTAGTCGTATGCGGTCCAAGACGATGATGCCAAATCTTCGTGTATGTCGTAATCTACTGTAGCATGAGCCGATTACCATCATGATCGCTAGTAATTCCGAAGGAAGCTCTTCCATGTCCATGGTTGGTCGATGTAGAACAGGCGCTTGGGGCAGGAATGCGTTGAAAAACAGACTGATGAAGACGTTAACGAGAGGCAGCTCGGGTAAAGTGAAGGTGTCCTCTCCGCGCAGCTGCTCTTTTGGGCTCAAGAAGTCATGTATACGTGAGAGGGCGGTTATTGTTATCGTGATATTAGGATCGATGGTCGCAAATATGGGGTGTCCAGGTGGAAGCACTATCGGTTTCGCCCTTGCTACGGCCTTAGAGCGCGGATCCCATGCAAATGGCAAACGGTCTTCATGTGAGGTCTCATTTGGTGGAGATGCGATGCGAGAAGAAGTTTCAGCACCCTCATTTGGCTGCATCTCGGCCCCCGGGGCTCGCGCTGCCTCGCTACCGCTTGAGCGCAAAGGGACGCCCTGGTCGAAGAAGTGGTCAAAAGGCAATGTACTGTTCGAGGAATGCAACGGGTATGGCATAGTGGCACTCGAAGAATCATACCCAGTCGAAGAAGCCCCTGTTTGGAGAGGCGGACTACACGCGAGATCCGTCTCACGCAATGCATCGAAGAATTGAGATGAAAACCAGTCGAGGGTATGTTCCGACGAATAATTCCAGGGTTTCGCAAACGTAGCGTAGTCAAAGTAAGGGTCAAGGTCCATTGTTCCTACGTAGATGGCGTGGCTAAGGTTCTCGTTGAGCGGTACTGGCTGATGTTCTGGGAAGGATGATGCATTGACGTCCCCATCACTCATCGATGCAACGATGGCCTGATCACCAAGAGAGTCGGGAGCTGTCAAAAAGCTGTCCATCTGAACTGAAGGCTCCGCGCGAGCTGACGCGATGCTAGAACCGCGCTGTGGTTTCAGCGCGGCTCTGGTACCACTGGCGGTGGTTCGCGCATGTAGTCGCTCATGCTTTCTGCGCAGATCACTCCTGGTAAATCGTCTCCCACATGTTTGGCAGCAATGCTTGTGGGTTGCATCGTCTATTTGTTCAAAACAGCAGTCAGCAATCCATAACCTACTCTGCCGCAGTCACTGTTGACAGCACTTACGTATCTTTGCATGCCGAGCGAGGTTCTCGGGGCGCGTGAAACTCTTGTCGCACTGTGGGCAAAGCAGCGGCCGGGGGCTGACGGTGGCGTGACTTGAACTCGACATCGAGTGCAGTATGATCAGGTAGCTGCTAGGGAGACGCTGTTGATGAGCGTCCACTCGGTTGTTCATAGACGTCCACTCAGTAGCGTGGCCAGGCATGGATGCATGTCCACAATGTCCACCTGGAATGCCGGCCCGGCGCCGCTCCGATTGGGCAAGTCAAGCAGAGCCCCACCCAATGTCCACCCAAACAACGCGCTACCCCAACGGTTTGCCTCTCTCCCCCTAGAGTTACGCCTTCTCGCCAACTACTGCTCGGCGCATCAACTCGTCCTACCCGAGGTCATCAGCGGCTCAGCTACGCGCCCTGTTCGCACATCATGGAGCTTCTCTTCCGTCCGCACTGCGCAGCTCTTACCACTCACTGTCATGGCCGGTGATCCTCTCATTGAACCGGCTCGCGTCTTGCGATGTGCTGGAAATGTGACGCTTGCCTTCAAACCTTCCACCTTCACATTGACCAACGATGGCGACGATGCCATCCACGCTGAAATCATACTAGACTACGGACAATGCGAAGGAGGTCTCCCAGTTTTCAAAATAGCGTCTGCTTCTGGCAATCGTACACTAGACCTAACCGTTATATACAGCGAAGGCATTGAGGGAATAGCCCGCGCCTCAGGTGAGGAGACAGGACGAGACGATGACATGGTTGGACCGATTGGCTAAGAGAGATTAGGCGATGGCCCCTTCTTCCTATTCTCTAATGCAATGGACACCTATCGTAGAACCACGTTGAAGGTTCCTCCATCACCACATGAGCAGGTTGTGAGAGCTGTATACACCCAACGATCGCAAAGATACCAAAAGATACGGCTGTCGACCCCACACTCAACTGTCACTTTTTCCGTCATCGGCTTCGAGCGTATCCGGCCAAGATACTTGGCAAATTCGACTTTCTCGTGCTCTAATCCACTGTTGAATCGGATATGGCAAGATGGTGTGAGGACTGTCGATATGTGCACAGTCGCCAAGGGCGAGACGTCTGCCGCATGGGAAGTTACTAATCAGGGAACTAGGGTCCGTGGCCAGCATTGGGCACCATGCCGATTAGGCACAAGATGGGCGGATAAGACCGTTCGTTTCCAGGTTCGTATCGAACATGGAGGCGCGAGCTGGGCCATCCACATGGTGGCCAATGGACTGATCTTTTGTTTGGACGCGGCCACGAGGGAACTATATGCATGCGAAGGCCTTTCCACAGAACCAACCGTCTTTCCTGTTGCTGAGAGAGGTCGTTGGCACATTGGCGATCTGGAACTGGACGCCTGGCTCCAAATCGAAACGGTCACGCGCGGCGATACCGTGGTTGTCTCAGTACAAGGCCGACGACTTGCATTCATTGAGGGTCTGGACATCAACCCTATTCTTGGTGGAAGCCCGAACAACACGGGATCTGTCGCATTCGGCGGTCCATGTGAGTGGGTAGCTGTGTATCGCCACCTCAATGTACTCAGTCTTGGGGGCGAGACCCTATACCAGAATACCATGTTGCCTTGTGATCGAAGCCGAACACTGGCTGACTTCCAAGTTGGAACTAATGGGCTCGCTTGCACGATTGATGGTGCGAAAAGAGACCGTGCCTGTTTCGGCGGGGATCTTTATGTCATGGGCCAATCGATTGCCCACTCCATTATGAAGTTTGACGTGATAGCAGGCAGCATCGAGCTTCTGACTAGCCACCAAACCAGCGAGGGATATCTTGGCAACCTCTGTCCCATCCAGGCACCTGTTCATGAAGAGGACGAGGAGCCTCCGACATATGCCTTCTATTCCTTGTCGTACGCGCTGCTACTCGTGGTTGCAATTAAGAATTACTGGCTACACACTGGTGACGCAACGATAAAGACACGCTGTTTTCAGCGTTTAGAACATCTCATGGCTTACGCAGCGAGACACCTCAGCGCAGGGATTATAGCAGCCCCTCCGCCTCTATCAAGTGAGTCTGAACAGGATCTCTCCAGCCAACAAGCTGACCGCCTGCAGTGCATTGGTTCCCACTTGGCGGCCCTGTTTTCGGTCCCTCGAGTTCACTGAATAATGCATATTACGAGGCCCTGCAAGCCATGTCGATCATGTCTGATGACCCAGAAGCCAAGCAAAAATATCTATCGGAGGCCAAGAAGCTTAAGGTGGAAATGCTGAATCGCTTTTACGATGCTTCCACCGGTGTCTACCGTCTGGGCGAACATCTACCAAGCGACGGTATCTGTCAAGACAACAAGGCCCACGCTGTGACCATGGGGCTGCTTCCTAGTCATATCAACGATCTTGAGCACTTAACCGACCCTCAATCGCAGCTCCCCCGTGCCTTTCGGGGCCTTGCTCATTGGAGTGCGGCGGACGTTGTCAGCCCGTACGCGACAGGCTTTGCAGTCGAGGCATTGTTCTCACGAGACCAAGGTGTTGAGGCGCTGAGGCTTATCGAGCGTGTCTGGGGACCCATGGCCGACACATCTGATCCAAATTACTCCGGAGGACATTGGGAGGCCATGAAGACAGATGGAACACCGTACGGTCACGACACGTCGTTGATGCATGGCTGGTCGACGTGGCCAGTTTCACTTCTGCCTCGATATTTAGCAGGGCTGCAGCCTACCAAGCCAGGCTGGACGTCGTTCCGCGTCGCTCCAGTCCTTGCCGGTTTAGAGAGGATTAGTTGCACCGTTGCGACCGTCGCTGGTAATATCGGTGTGGAAATCGAGATTGATGAAGCGGAAGGTCATGGTACGTTGAAAGTCATGGCGCCTCATGGCGTTCATGCGCAGCTGCAGCTACCTAGGGAATGGGCCATACAAGGACCTGAGTCCATTACTGGAACAGGCGCATGGCAGAACTTGTTGTTCTTCAAAACCTCCGTGGCCCTTAGGACACAAGCATGTTGAGGTACGATGATCCGAGCTAGCATATACACTTAATTTTCGTAGATAGTACGCGTTTTAAGTAACTTTTAGATCTTTATACTCTAAAAATGATTCTATACCCTGCCTTCATGAACTTCAGAGCTAGCTCTCTGATCTCCTACTACCATACTATATGTTCCTGACTCTATCCTCTACCCTCATTTACCCTCGTCCTAATAACTTTAAGCTGTATCTAGATAAATCTTAATAATTACGACTAGTTATTTTCCAGACTTGAATGACTTAATCTCGGGATAACTTTTAAAGCCTCCATTTAGTCTTTGAAAGTCTATATCCAAAGAGGGTATCATATACATGCCTATAATGTTCTTTGCCACTACTACTACTACTACTACTACTACTACTACTACTACTACTACTACTACTACTACTACTACTACTACTACTACTAACATACCTACTCTACTATCTTAAGTTTGCTCTACTATCTAAACATCTATTCTATCACTATCTCCGCTCTAGTACTCTTGTATTACCTACTTGAGTCTGATTATATGACTTTTTCGTATTACAATCGGCATTGGCACCAACTACTAATGCGTCGGCAAATCTCATGATAAGACCGTATCGCTGCATCGAATTGATGAGCGAAGCCGACATCAAAAAGCCAGTGTTTGTAGAAATGGCAGCATGATTTTTCTTATGAACGAGATATGCATATATATCTGCGAACTTAATGCTCTGAATTGACTTTACACACACGCCCTCTCTCTTACGATAAAAATCGACAAATAAGTTGAGCGTAGCAGTAGTCAATAGATGTTCCATCCATTAATGAAGAGAAGAAGGAAATTGGACTTTGGTAAGCCGGTTACCTAAAATCTATGGAGCTTACAGTGGAGCTTATGCCTATAGCACCGGGCTCGGATCGTTGCATTGTCTACACGTACGTGGGAAGAAATCGCAAAACACGCACGATACTCACTTCTCATATAGATGCCGTCCCTCCCCATATCCCCGTCACCACCAAGGATAATACCATTTATAGCCGTGGAGCCCGTGACGACAAGGGCTGTTTGGCTGCTCATATCATTGCGGTCAAGGAACTCATAGCCGAAGGCACCTTGAAAAACGGATATGTTTCCCTTGTGTTTGTCGTTGGAGAGGAAAAGGGTGGCTCTGGAATGCTTGCCGGCAACGACATGAACTTAAGCTGGGAAGGTGTCATCTTTGGAGAACCAACCGAGGATAAACCGGCGACAGGCCATAAAGTACATGTCGTCTTTGATCTTTTTGCCGCAGGTGTATCTTCCCATTCTGGCTATTTGGAATACGGTAAAAGCGCGATGGGCGTGTTGATCTAGCTCTTCAAGGAGCTCAGTCACATTGAGCTTCCAGTTTCTGACCTTTTGGGCCCGACTACTTTTCATTGCGGCAAAATTCAAGGTACAGTGGCATATAATGTCAGCGCTGCTGAGGCGTACGCCATTTCCGGCATTTGCGTCGCTTTAGGCCTACAACATATCCAGGCGCAGTTAACCAAAATAGTAGCCAAGTATCCAGATGTCACTTCCGAGGAGTCCTTTTTCTTATCCCAAAACTCTCCTTGACCATCAATTCGAGTGCATGTCTTTATTCCAATCCTACCTCCATATGTCGAGTAAGTGCTTACAAAAGGTCAGGTTTGGAAACGATATCTGTTTTTCTTATTCCCGATTTGATAGAGTTCGTCCCAGTATATAAGCACCCTGCGCCCGCGCTGCTCCGATCTTGAATCCAGGATCTGATTTGTTGTCCTCTGGGCTCATCATGAGATGATCTCGAATCCTTATGATCCCTAGACATATTTGAATAAGCAATCATTGCTGAGTGCTATGAGATGGTCAATGATGGTGTTCTAAATGTCCATGTCAGTGATTTTTGTCGACGGGTCTTATCCTTTATCAGGGTCGGCTCGGCCGAGAGCCGTTGTTCCGATACCGAGTAGTCACCTAGCTGTTGGTAAACCAGGGATACACCGGGTGTATTCTGCTCTGTCCTCAGAATTTGATGATAATTGTTCGTTTCGGCCTACTAGCATTATATCCAGTAGCACGAGCCCAATGGTGTCCAGGATTGCAAGTGCTCCCACATTGCCGAGGGATTAGGCTTTTGCCGTCACTGCAGACTTCAATTCTGACCCCACCCCCGGCAAAGCCAATCCAGGGGCGGGAGTATATTGTGACGAAAACTCCAAGCCATAGATACTTCCGACCATCAAAGTGGTACGATGAGGTTCCGGACTCAATTTTGCTGTACTTTGAGTTGAATCGTTTCTGGTCAATCTTATCGGCCAAATCGGTCCTCGAAAAGTCGCGACATCTGGATAATAATGGATGTTTGCCCATCTCAGGATTCGATCCCTTCCTAAAAGTCGTACGGGAGCTCATCCTAGGGGATTATGATAACTCTACCAGCTACGTACTATCAGTGCAAATGATCTTGGGTATAGAAGCAGATCCACTAGCTCAAGTCGTGAAGTTTTACAATACATAGACAGATCAGACGCGCGTACCATGGTTTCTCTCGAAGTAGCCGATAGCATCGTCAGGTAAGATGAAATAAAATCATCATCATCCGCATTGTCATTATCGCCACGACCACAGCATACGCGTGAGTGAAATACAGGCTGCAAAGAGATAGATTACACAGAATAGGACCTGACCTGATAGAGTAGAGCATCTAGACCGTATATCATATATACATAGATTGCTGTGCTGTCATAATTCCCCGCAATGACAACTTCTGCAAATACGCTGCATGGAAATTCAGCTGTTCCATACAGTACAATGATTCAAAATTATAAACCCCCACTCATCAGAGAGCCGAGTATATAGCATACTGTTAGAATACTGCAAATGTAACTAGTACAGAATCAATCAATCACTTATGTATATTGCCAAGGATCCATTAGACCATTGTTCGACTAATCGGGGTCGGCTCTTGCACTGCGCCAACTCCATCTCGGCGCTATCATCATGACACTCTTATCGCAGAAACAGATAACAAAGAAACGGGCGCGAGCAAAGTAGTAATCGGTTTCCACACTAGGTGGGCTGCGAAACGTGTAGAGCCATGTGCCTCATCTCCTGGTCAACGACTATTATCGGTGACTTGATAGCGCACACCACATATGGATTTCGGGATCGAAGAACTGACGCTTGTTTACTTGCATCATGCCCGCATAACGTATTTCCTTTCCCGCTCTGAACAGCAAGAGGGGAATTGGGAGAGGCAAACCGTAATAAATTTAGGCCATAATCTCATCGTAGATGAGACAAGAACAAGATAGCCGCGTGAAAGACTACGTTTCGGACTTGGACGGAATGGAGAGGAGGGAAGAATGAGGACTGCAGAGTCGGTTCGTTCAGGTGAATACAGACACCTGGCAGGATATGTACGCAGCAAACAGTCGGTAAAATCTTGCCAGTGTCTGGACAAGAAAAGTTCCCATGTTATTTGGCCGATTGCACCGCTGGACATTTGCCATGAATTATAGATTACTGTGTTTGGAATGAACTTTTCCTCGAAGGGTCGCAAAGTACACGTAGTCTTGCGTCTACAATTTCCAAGCCGCATTCGGCAAAGACAGGCACTTCGGTACAATGACGCTAATATACATATAGATTCCTCACTCCCGCATCATTCATACTCATCCTCTTGTTTCGAGCCTTGAGAGAGTATTTCATAAACAGCGCAACAACAATCACTCCCACTGCGAAACTGATACTCGCACACCACGCAGTCCTATAATGCGGCGAATCCGAGGCTGGCCAAAGGTAGGGGGTGTAAACATTCGACATGTTACCAAGCATGTTGATAATGGCAAGCGCCACCGACTTCTTCTCGTTGGTCTGGCTAAGTGTCGCACTGCTCCACCCCAGCAGGATATTGTTGATGCCAAAACTGAAGCCCACAAAGAGGAAGATGCTAAACAGGCGCGCGGCGAAGTTACTAGTGGCGAGGGGGATGATGAAGCCGATGATAACAATGCTTTTACATGCCACAATATGCCAGGTCCGCTCGTTCCAGCGGCCCGACGTCCAGGCGATGATAAGTCCTACTATAGCAGCGAGGAAGAAAGGCGGGCAAGTCAAAGCTAGTGTAACTGTCCGGCTATATCCGAGGCCTAACATGACCGTAGGGATGAAGTTCTGGAATCCAAGCGAGGAAACGTGCAGGTTGTACATCAGAGTCATGGCCCAGGTACGCCAGTCAGTAGCTGCGTCTCGCAGGCCAGACCAGACACTGGTGTTTTCTTGTACGTCGGTCGTGTCGATGAGGATCCGGTTGTGGGCGAGTTGCCTCTCCTCTTCGGTCAGCCATTTAGTGGTCAAGGGGTTATCAGGAAGGAGCCAGAAGGCCATGAGAGCTGTGAGTGCCGAAAAAGCACCTTGAATGATGAATAGCCTGTCATCCAGTCAATCATCGGAAAATTTAGCATTGAGAGGTGTGTGAGCGCATATACCATTGCCAACCAGTCAATCCAAGCTTCTTATCCAGCTGAAAGACGCCGGCAGCGATGAGGCCTGCGAACGACCCGGAGAAATTATTGCCAGTGGTCAGGATAGCGAGCCTGAATGCGATCTCCTTGCGCGTATAGAACAAACTGATGATGTAAAGTGCTCCAGGGTAGAACTGGTAAAAAACGTTAATGATTTCGTTCAATCGGGGAATAAACACAGGTGGAGACCCACTGGCGCCTCGACGATACCAAGAATGAAGCGAAGAACCATCATACTGGTGTAGTCATGTGCCAAGAACGTCAAAAGACTGACAAGCGACCAGGCAAAGCCAAAACCCGCCATAATGAGGGAAATCCGAAACCTATTCAATAACATGTTGCATGGCACTTGTGCAGCTCTAATTATTAACAACTAATCAGCGCTCTGTATAAAGTATCTAACAGAAGGGAGTCCAACTTACATATATCCGACAAATAAAATGGAAACGCAGGTGTTGTACTGCGTTCCTTTCAGGCCAAGGTCTGCCTCGAGGTTGTTAAGTCGCGCGTTAACGATGGCATTGCGGTCGAGATAATTGAATGTGTACATGAACCATAGAATAGGCTGAGCAAAATATTAATTCACCAGACCATACGTCAGTCTCCAACCAGTGTTGCGACTTACCATAATGTACCAATCCAGTTTCCGCACGAGTTTTATCTCTCGAGAGTCTGTCTTCGTGTGTGCACCAAATTTATCCACTTTGTCCATGACAGGTAGCTTCAAGTTTTCCACGTCTCCGTGCTGCATCGTGTCCACGAGTGTGATTTGATTCTGGGTGGTTTCATGGTCTTTCCTCTTGATATCGCTGACCGCGTCCGTAGCCTGTGACATAGGTGCAGACATAATGGGCTGGAATTGAGAAAAACTCTTTTTGTCGGATTTGAGCCTGTCCGACGGTACCTAGGAATGTGATCTTAAAGCTTTTATTTGGCAATTGCTCTCCTTGTCCCGGTCCAAAACATCGGAAAAGGACCTATAGCGTATTATGTACTGGCTTTAGACTGGGTTTAGATGCAGATAGATAAGCCCTTATCTCGATTGGATACTTCCAGTGCAGGTATATAGCCGAAAGCTTGGCTTTCACAAGATATCACTGGCAAAACTTGTAAGCACAGTAAAAGTTCTTGTAATAAGGGAAATAAGATAGATGCAACGATCGAGAATTCCGATGTCACGGAAAACCACTTGTAGTCAAAGACCGAACAGATTTTGATTCTATAAAAAAAACGAGCTCAATTAAGTTTCTATCATATCATTCACGGCTCCATAGGATATTGGCAGAATAGAGATAAGGATGCGGGTGCGAATGTGTCGTTGAGTTCAGGATTCCAGTGAAGTGGGGTATTATCCGACTTCCTAGGTCATCATCCTGTTGGAAGACTGGGGAAATTAGAAGCTCGGAAGAATCCCGGTGAACGTTTATGGTCGGACGATAGCTACAACACAGCTACAAATGCCATAATAGTAACCGTCTCTTGAACTAGACTTGTTTAGGTAGCTAAATCGCATGGGGCAACCAATTAGTAGTGGATCCCTTATCTTCGGCCGAGATAAAGTACGCGATTGCAACTCTTCGCGAAAGGAGGTAAATCGACCATCTGCCGATTTCGATATCGGTACCTAAGCCGACCGGCTTCATGAGTGCTTTCCAAAAGAAGGTAGGTGGTAACTAAACAGACCAGTGAACCAACCCCACTAATGTCATTTTTTCGCAGAATTGCTCAGCTGTAGGTGGTCATAAGCCACTAACAACCATGCAAAAAATTGAAAAGACGGTACAACAAGGTCGTATATCTAGCCTGGGTATGGTCATTCTAGAGCCTGCCATTATAGTGGAAAACTGAGCTTATTTACAGACGACCCCGCATTTGCCTCTCCGCTGCTGTGAGCTATACCTAGAAATGCCTCAAGAACAAGATTATCCAATGGGTCCGCAGATAAATATCTTTTCCCGTGTCGTTGACATCTGAGCCTACGTTCATTAGTGTATCGAAGAATGTAGGACAGCTCCTGCAAATTCTCTCCTGGCTGCCCCCGCCCTGTTCCATCATGGGTAGGAGCTGAGCGCCCAGATCCCGATCGTCCTGTATGGGGCTAGACATTGTCTACGTTGGGTCTAGGACCTCTTTGGCTTGGGGTGACGTCGACATCATGCGACCAAATGTCCCTTGGAAGTTTTGCAGCCTGGGGTACTAATTTGCAGCAGCTACATTTCCGCGCTCTTTCATAAGCTTCGTGAGCTGGAACGCTGTTTGGACCGAATCGGAGTCGCTCGCATTGGGCGAGTTACCGGCGGATATGATGAGAACAAGAGTCAAGGCAAAGATATGATGGGCATCAGAGTAGCTCCGTAGGGCCAGTGAGTTCTCGAAAAAAAGGTGAGAGAAGATGGTATTGGAGATACAAGCTGCTAAAACACATGCTCCGACCGAAGTCTTGAGAGTCTTCGTGAGATATTGCGTAGCCGCTTGAGCGCCTTGTCGGCATAAACTACCGTCTTTGTCATGTTGATGGAACTTCGTTCCCGTTTTTTGACTGATGGAAGTGTTTCGTACGATTGCGGATGGAGAATTTCTGAGTGAACTTTTTTTAATTGGGATAGAAGAAAAGAGATCAAAAAGATAGGGAGCTCCGACTAGACTTTGCCCAGAAGCCAACGTCCCGTTGTTATCTGGTGCGCATACTGCCTATCCATCAAGTGCCAGTTGTTCTTTTACTCAATACCACTCCTGGCCCCTCGCCTTGCGCCCTGCTTCCGCCGGACGATACGCTCCACTCTTTGCCGTCCCTAGTCCCTCCCTAACCAAGCCGATCAAGAACTGCACGCCAACGGCCACGCCATCCACTACCATAACCTGCCTCTGCTTAGTGCCGACGGCGTCTTCGCAGGCTTCCTTCGCGCCTGTCATGCCCGCGCACCCAAGCAGTAAGCAATCCGCCTTTCTGTCATTTACAAGCTCTCTCGCCGCGCGTGTCACGCTCGCAAACACCTCTTCTTTTGGCTTTTTTTCTAGGTCGAGCACCGATATCTTGCACGCGGCACAACCAGCAGAATAATTGGCAAGCCCAGCGTCGAAGATTGTTTGCGCGTGCAGGATCTCAGACCGCTCGCTAGTGGTGATGATGCCAAGCTTGTTGCCGCACATGCGGGACGCGTATAGTGCCGATTCCATGATGCCGAGAACGGGTGCCTCGACTTCTTCGCGTAAAGCGTCGATCAGCGGGTGTTTGCTGAAGCAGGCGATAAGGAAGGCGTCGAAGCGATGCTTGATAGGTACGATTTTGCGCAGGCACTCTGCGGAGGAGAGGATGCCGTCGACGCGGCCTTCGATTGCGCTGGGGGCTGGTGGTGGCGCGGTGAAGCCGTAGACTGTTACTCCTAAGGGGATTTTGCTCGAGACATTTTGGAGGCAGGCGTTGGTGATGTGAGGAGATGAATTCGGGTTGATCAAAAGGATAGAGATTGGGGTTTGTTGAGTGCCCGAGACTGATGGGAAATCAGGGAGAGTTGCATCCATTTTAGCAGGATTCTTTGACGTATAGTGTGGTTTGGTTGCCGTTTATTTTGTCTTGTTGGTTGACAAAAACTCCAGATATGACGAGCGAGGGTCGGCTTCTTTGTTAACTACCTAGCGATGTGCCGCGACTCCTCCCCCACACCATATTGTCTGGACCGAATCAGTCGGCCGAGCCCGGCTATACTCGGTACGATTCGTAACCCAAATATCAACGATTCTGAAGTAATCGATAGTGACTTGTCCAAATGAGCAGAAAGATGCGGAAAGGGCTTCAGAAGAGTCGGGTCAGCTGGATTACAGAACATACCAACATCGAAGACACGCGGGCAGTAACGGTTTTATGATTATCAGTGTGGTAATCGCTTTATATATAGTACTATTCACAACCAAAGATCTCGTTCTCCTGGTATCATACCTCTTCCTTGCTGGCCCATCTTGCCCGTGACATGTTTTCCCTTATTACGACGTAAGAACTGCCCAAACCCCTTTTCGCCTACAATACCAGCGCCATCATGTTGCCACACAACATTGCCTCTGAGAATCGTGTATCTGGGCCAGTTTTGAACAGAGATACCTTCGAACGGTGTGTAATCAACGCCATGATGGAGTTTCTCTTGGCTGATGACGACATTGCCTCTCGGATCCCCAGGTGGGTACCAAATGACCAAATCTGCATCGAATCCTACCATTAAAGTTCCCTTTCTGTCATCCATTCCATACAACTTGGCAGCATTGCTTGCTGTGAGTTTCACAAATTGTGGCAGAGTGATACGTGCCTTTTCCGGTGATAAACACGCTTCCGACTGGTTGAACAGCAGCGCCATCCTCGTTTCAAGGCCCGGTAACCCGTTAGGTACTTTAGAAAAGCGGACAACACCGTCCACGATGCCTGCCTTTTTGCCTAGAGGATGGTTGTACTTTGTCGCAGCATGATCGGAGGACCAGACAGTGAATGTTCCGTTCGCCAGGCCGCGCCACAAACCCTCTAGATCGGACGGATGGTGGCGCAAAGGCGGTGCGCAGATGAACTTAGTGCCGTGGGAATGGTCACCGTTGTGGCATTGCTTGATCTCTTCAGAGAGCAGAAACAGGTAGTGAGGGCATGTTTCGGCATGAATTGGCAGGAGGCGCGCTTGAGCGGCCCTGACATGCTCAACGGCCGATTCAGAAGACATGTGTACAAGGAGAATGGGGGTATCGATGAGTTCGGCGAGCGAAATGGCTCGGTACGACGCCTCGTCCTCTGCGAGGCGCGGTCTTGCGACTGCGTGGAAGAAGGGATCTGTGTTACCTTTTGCTTCAAGACGCTTGATGACCATGGCAATCATGTCTGAATTTTCCGCATGTATCATGGTGGTCATGCCTAGACTACGGCAAGACAGCATGACATCGAGTAATTGGCCATCGTTAAGTTTGTATGGCTCGTACGTCATGTACAGTTTGACCGACGTGATACCTTCCTCATTGACCAACTTTGGCATTTGGTTTTGAAGGATTTCCTGAGTGGGATTTGTGACAACAACATGAAACCCATAGTCACAATACACTTGGCCGTTTGCCTTGGCGTGATATTGCTGCACGACGTCCAAAACTGAGGTTTCGTGGCGTTTCTGGCCGGCGAAAGCAAGAACAGTAGTTGTTCCGCCTGCAATGGCGCTCCGTGAGGCACTCTCCCAGGTGTCGCCGGTTGGCATATTATCTTGCTGAATGTGCGCATGCGAATCTATTCCACCCGGTGTGATGTAGGCACCTTCAGCATCTATCACTTTGGCGTCGGCTTGCCCCGTTGCCAAGTTGTATCCAAGTGCAGCGATCTTGCCATCTCTAATACCAATATCCAGGCCGGCGGGTAAAACTTCGTTTGCAGTCACCTTTAATCATTATCGTCCATTAGCGACCCAGGCTACCAGGCATTCTAAAAATGGACGGCACAGTAGGTACATACGAGAATGCCATTCGTGACGACGCAATCAAATTGCTGTTGGGGCATGGTTGAAGTGAGTCCTGTATACTCGGTATGAACCAACAGCGAGCACACCATCATGTTTCGTTAGAGGCAGGCCTTGTATACCATGCCACTCGTTATCTTCCGATGCCGCTTCTGGTGATTGGCTATCACGCAACCCTTGTCGGCTGTTATCTCGGCCGTTCACTATCCTGGTCGGGCTTGGCATCGGCATCGGCTTACCTGACCTCAGTATTTGCCTAGTAACAAACTGTCCATCCATCCATCTTCAGCAATTACCCAGATCATTTTATTCCAAAATTAATCGTGCGTCTCCACTCATACTCTTATCATGCTGACATATCTTTCCGGTGGTTGACGGAATCCCCCATTGTTCATCTACCTGATCCTTCCGTCTGGCTCACTTCCGGTAGTGCTATTCGACAGACGCAATCATCATGAGCAGGAAACCGGACTTGCTCATCATCGATTCAACTGTCCTGGAAATCGACGTTGCTCGCCGTCAAGTATTGTCCGACAGGGTCAATCTGCTATACTATGATTGCCCCACGATTGATGAGTTCAAAAAGCGGATGGAACCAGGCGGTCCCTATGCCAATATCGTGGCAATTATGCGCAATGGCTGGCACAAGGCTGGTCCTCTAGCAAACCAACGTCCGTTCGCTGCTGATGTCGTGCCCTGCTTCCCCAAGTCGCTGAAACTTATCGCATGCAGTGGTCACGGATACGATGCCGCGGATATCGAAGGATTAACCTCCCGGGGTATTTTGTACTGCAATACGCCAAACGCATGCACTGAAGCTGTTGCTGTAACCGCCCTATCTCTCATCATCGATTCGTTCCGTTTTCTATCCTTCGCGCAATGGTGCGCGAGGTACGATTGGATGAAGAGTCGAGAGCTGGGCCCGATAGCTGTCGATCCCACCAACAAGACTCTGGGTATTGTGGGTCTTGGAGCCATTGGTCTGGCCGTGGCCCAGAAATGTGAAGCTGTGTTTGGTATGAAGATTCATTATCAAGGCCCAAGACCTAAGCCCGCAGTTGAGAAGTTGTTGAGTCACGGTGCCGTATACCATTCAACGGTTGAGGACATGATTCCCGAGATCGATTGTATCGTTCTCGCTGCACCTTACAACAAAGAAACTCATCATTTGCTGTCGCACAAGCAATTTGCGCTCGCAAAGAAGGAAGGTCTACGGGTGGTAAACATTGCGAGAGGTGCAATGATTGACGAGGACGCTTTGATAGAGGCTCTAGAGTCTGGGCGCGTCCCTGGAGCAGGACTTGATGTTCACGCGAGCGAGCCTGAGGTCAATCCCAAACTCAAGGACAATTGGAAGGTTGCTCTGCTGCCCCATATCGGAGTCTGCTCGAAGAGTAGCTGGAAAGAGTTTGAAAAAATTAATCTGGACAATGTCGAGGCATTTTTTGCAACAGGACAGCCATTGAGACCACCTGTTAATCATATTAGCTAGTAGACTATATTTATATATCACACCAGTCTATGTCCTTGGCGGCTTGAAACACCATTATCACGTGACCGACATCCGATACATTTCTACATGTATCCTATCAGCAGCTGCCGGTGGAGGGGGAAAGATTTCCGTTATCCCAGTCGACTTAGCCTATATATTGGCGCCGGATCTTGCCTCTACCGATACATGAGTGGGGCAGAGGGATCGCCGATGACGGACTAGGTATCAGGTTGGCTATAAGCAGGGCTGCGTTCAGCTAAGAATAAGATTGCCTCGCTTTTTGTATTCTACTAGCTTATTCGGACTGTCTGAAAGTTATCATACACTACTTTTATCAGATCAAGATTCATCAACATCAAATATGCGTAGGTCAAGCTCCTCTAGATGCTGGATTTAGGGCAACCTACTAATTCATCTCCTCTCTGCTCCGATAATCAGCCTTCTTTCTCGTCATTGGAGCTGGAGTCGTCGGCCTCACGACCGCCCTAGAGCTTCGGCATCGTTATCCCTCGGCTAAAATTGTAATAGCAGCAAAGTACCTGCCCGGCGACAGCGCACCAGAATACACATCTGCATGGGGAGGCGCAAACTGGTTCCCCGCTGCTACAGACAATGGCCCCCAACAAGATTATGAAGCAATCACGTACCGCAAATTCAAGAACCTCTGCTCCGAAAGACCGGAATGCGGCATCAAGCCTATGCAGATCAAATGGCACTATGAGGTTCCCATCGAGGAAGCCGGGATTTTGACCCCGGCGACTGGGAAGCTGTGGTTCGAGGACTTGGTAGGTGGGTTAAGAAAAGTTGAGAAAAATAAGCTACCTAAAGGAACGGCGTTTGGGTTCGAAATGGCGAGTTTTGTGATTGATGTGCAGAGATATCTACCGTGGTAAGACATTAGTGTAGCTGTCTTCACTCCCAATTCACTACTGCCGGTCTGTAGAACAATGGAAATAATCTTTTCCAGGTTACAGACTGAAGCTACCCGACTCAACATCGAAATACATCGACGCATCTTTGGTTCTATTGACAACGCATTCAAACGTTACCCTCAAGCCACTGCTGTTTTCAACTGCACTGGCCTAGGGGCAATGACTCTGGGAGGCGTAGAAGACAACACCATGTATCCCGCTCGGGTGAGCTCCATTCCCTATTTCCCCCTACTTTACATAACCTCACTGTGATGCCAATACAGGGTCAAATCCTACTAGTAGAAGGCCCCGAGAAGCCGATAGAAAACATGTATTTCCGCGCTCCTCACCGTGCTGGTGAAGCCACACATATCTTCCCTAGGGGTGAGAACGGCGGGGTGATCCTGGGTGGATGTCGCCAGAAGAACAACTGGAGTGGTGAGACGGATCTTGCGTTTGCTGAAGTCATCAAGAGGCGATGCTGCTCACTTGCACCGGAACTGGGGAAGCCAGAAGACTTGAAAATTATCAAGCATGGAGTTGGACTTCGTCGTACGTGAAAGTTTCTTGGGGATATATTCAACGACGCTAACTGTGAACAGCTGCAAGAGAGGGCGGACCACGAGTGGAATCGGAGATGCTGGATGGCAAGCTGGTCATTCACAATTATGGAGCGGGCGGAGTGGGATTCCAGGCCTCTTGGTATGTTCAACTCATGCTTCTAAATCTTGCTACAGTACTGAAAGATTTTCTTATAGGGGTTTGGCACGATATGCTGTTGATTTGCTTCCCGAAAGAGCACGAATGTAGGTGAAGGAATTATTTCTATAACTATGATACAATCTATGGTGATGCAAGGAAAATAGATGGCATCATTCTAAGCTTGAGGCTGGTATTTCAAATCACTCCCATAAGAGAAGAAAGTTGAGTTGTCACACTTTCACGTGTTTATTGATGCCGAAAAAGTGGAACCATCCATGAACGAACAAAGACTACTTAGTCGGTGACAGCTGTCCTGCACCGCTTATCGGCACACATCCCTTCATGACTTGCATCTGTAGCCGCCGGCCTAAATGGATTTGCTCGGCATGCTTCAAATGCAAAGAGCCGACGTTTGATAAGATCAAATAACTAGGTGCCCCGCCCTCACCTCCGTGCCGGTATCGCAAGTCGGCCGAGCGACCGGCAGTTACCGACGATGTTAAGTATCATCGATGCATGGCATGCGTTAAAGACCACAACATCAACCTTCGGAGATTTTACGACTTACCACAGAATTATATTGAGATATGGCTTCCACTACCGGATTGGACAACCCAAGGCTGTTAACTGTTGCCGCGGCGCAGATGGGCCCAGTTGAAAGCCTCTCAACACCTAGACTAGAAACTCTGGACCGCATGCTCAAACTGCTCGAAAAGGCCGCTGAGGAAAACGTTAAACTTCTTGTATACCCCGAGCTAGCTTTTACTACGTTCTTCGCTTCCTATATCATCAGAGATCAAGAGGAGCTCGCCAAATTTTTTGAGCAAGCCTCCCCCTCAGACCCCTACGCCTTTATCAACTCGCCAAATATCAAGCCCCTCATTGACCGCACAAACGATCTGGGTATCGATCTTTACTTCGGCTTCGGTGAGCGCTGGGTCGATGGCGCCAAAACGACAGACTTCAACACGGCCGTGTACTATTCAGCGTTGCAACGCAAGTGTTTAGCAAAGTACAGAAAAGTGCACCTTCCCGGACGAAAAGAGCCGCTCACGACCCCGGGATTCGCACAGCAGCTGGAGAAACGGTATTTTACTGTCGGAGATCTAGGTTTTCAAGCTTTCCGGGCACCAGGTCTGGTGGAAGGTGCGTTAAAGGCCGAAGACGTCGACGCAGCCGCTTCATCAGAGAACCAAGGGAAAGGCGATCCCATTATCGGAATGCTTCTGTGCAACGATCGTCGTTGGGCCGAAGCGTGGAGATGCTACGGTCTACAGGGTGTTGAGCTTCTACTGGTAAGTACCACCCCCATTTTTCCTTTTGTTTTCTATTTGTCACAAGCAGTTGCTTACAAAGCTCCTCTCCGCAGGAGGGCTACAACACAACAGCATTCGCCCCACAATACGAAGGTACCCCCGAATGGCAAGAACAAGAAGCCCTTCACCACCACCGCCTCTCCTGCCAAGCCGGAAGCTACCAAAACGCCTGCTTCAGCATCCACTCTGCCAAAGCCGGTGTAGAGGATCACGGGTCGCTAATTGGCGGGTCATGTATCGTCGACCCCAATGGCCATATCATTGCCGAGGCGAAGACGAAGGAAGATGAGATTGTGCATGCGACAATTGATCTGGCAAAGTGTAGAAAGGGAAAGGGTCGGGTTTTTGCGTTTGATGACCATCGGAGGACAGAGCATTATGCAAGGTTATTGGAGCAGACAGGGGTGGTAGAGCCGGAGTTTTTGTAGTGAAGCTGTTGTATGAACTTTCTTTTTTACGTTCAACACCATGATTAGTTATGGTTTTACTAGCTGAGGGAAACGCAGACATATCAGTTAGATACTCCGTGAGCCTCAAGCGCATGTCTCTTAAACTGCATCGCATCCACCAATATATAAGAATGACTAGGGTAGCGGCATCGAACGCTGACAAGAGTTCAACGACATTGGTCTCTATATACCTCTTAAGGATGTTCTTGTTAAGAGTATGATCTTGAGTGGAAGTAATATAAGACTTCTAGTGTTAAGATCTTCTTAGGTTGATTTTCGCGGATAAAGCAACAGTGTGTTATAAACAAAGATTCTACAGTAACTATTATATTATAGGTACTATACTCGTAACTTAAGTTGAATACATCAAGCCATAAAGGCTCAATACCTATTCCTATATACTAAGGTGTCATACAGAGTGCTCTATTACTCTATCGTACTAAGCACTACAGATCAACAGATTAAATACACGTTACTCTATTACTCTATTCCGCCAAGCGTTACAGATCACAGAGCACATCACGTAACCTAGTGCGGCACGGCTGCAGGATTGCGGCGCAGTGCCTATACGTAGGAATCCTCCAAACTGCTTACTAGCTCGTGCGTGTTATGGTTTTCCAGGATCATAACACCATCCTCCCTCTTCATTAGTTCGTCCTCAAATCTAAGATCTTAAGATTATTATCTAGAGAGGCGTATTTAGAGTTACTAGTTAGGCGGCGTTTCAGTAGTACGCTATAACCAACTTAGTCCCTTATTATAGGCGTTATCGCCCTACTATCGTTTATTATACTAAAACAACAACCTTTGTCCAGTACTGCTCGTCATTCAGCCCTTACCAATTTCGTAGATTCCTTCGGTACCGTCATAGTTCAAAAATGCAAAGCGTATATAAAAAGTAGGCGGGTGTATAAAATATACGTTTACTTAGAGAAGTGCAGCGAGTGTCTTCATCGCAACTAGCGCTATAATGTTTAGGTTACAGAGTCTAAATTCAAACGTCTTGCTTCAGAGAAAGAGAAGTTAGAGGCGCGCATAAAAGAGAGTTAGAAAGCTTAGGATGCTGCTATACGTTTGTATAAGTAGGCTTTAGAAGAGCTTCGTACGCAACGTGCTTAGAAGCAACGTTTGCGTCTTTAGATAGATTTATTAGAGCGTCGCGCCAAGGAGGCGATAGCGGTTAAGAGTAGGGAGCTAGAAGAGTTAGAGTGGGGTAAGGTTATAGAGTTTTCTAAGTCGGGCTCTTCCCTTACCCTTTCTCCTAGTATCTAGGGTGCCTTCAAGGGTTTGCCTTTAGATTACTAGAAACCTCTTAACGTGAGTTTGCTCGTTACTGGTAGTACTAGGTTAAGCGTAGGCGGCAATTCGTAAGGTTTGTTTTCTATTCCTATATATTCTCGCTGTTATCATATCCTAACTATTTAACTAGGTACTCAGTTCCTTTTCTTATAGTGCAGTGCGCTAGGATTTTCTCGACTTTGAACTCGTCTTCCTCTTCTAGTTCGAAATGAAATATTTTTTGTAATAGCATTTTAGAGTCTGCAGATTTCAGTAGTTTAATATAAAACTTTAGGTGTATCTTTATATCTAGTAGTAGATCGAGTGTATAGATAACTAGTCCGTTCTAGGCTTTAATTAAAAATGGCCCGATATAGATATTATCTAATCCCTTGCTTAGTCGTATCGTGCGAAGGTTCTTTATAAGTAGATATACTTTATCCCTTTTCTTTAGCTAAGGTGCTATTTTTCTTTTCTAGTTGACATATAAGATGCTTTGGCGTTGAGCCTTTTTAAGTAATTCTTGTAGTTCTTCGTGTATTTTCTTTATTTCTTCAGCCATAGCGATGGCTGCTTCTATTTTCAAACTTGGTAACGTTCTAGTAAAGAGATTCAGGTGTCTTCCGTAGTTTGCGTAAAATGGTATTTGTTTCGTTGATTCTAATAATTTATTGTTGTATGCTAGTTGTGCTATGGGTAGTAATTATATCTAATTATTTTACTAATAGTTGGCGTATATTCGTAGGTATGTTTTTATCGTACGGTTTGTCCTTTCTGTTTATCTATTGGTTTTGGGGTGGTATGCTGTGGACAGCTTTCGCTTAGTACCCATTTCTACTTAGAGTGTGGTCTAGAAGTTGGATATGAAGAGCTTGTCTTTATTGCTGATGATTGATTTTGGTATTCTGTATCGTCTAATAATAACGTCTAGAAAGACATGCGCCAGTTTAACTATATTATAGTCTTTCCTAAATTTCCTGAATTCTGCGTATTTCGTGAATCTGTTAATAATAACTAGTATCGCGTTATAGATTGCACTAGTGACGGGGTCTGTTGATGGTGGTAATCCTGTGACGAAATCCATAGAGATGTCTGCCCAAGGGGTGCTTGGCAGTTCTAGTGCTTGCATTTCTCCGTATGGTGCGTGTGTGCTGTGCTTGTTCTTCTGACAGTGTTCACATTTAGCGATGAAGGCTGCGACCTTTTCTTTCATTTTGCTGAATTCGAAGTTTCTTCGAATCAGTTCTATTATTCTAGCGATCCTGGGGTGTCTGTGTACGGGGTCGTCGTGATGTTGCTAAATAATTGCTTCCTGCTAGTCTTCAGATATGTCGTTTCTGATTGTTATAAGCAGGTTGAGCTTGTATGCTGGACTCAATATTCCGTCTTTATTTGTCTAGAGTATCGGTCAGTCTATAATAGTTTTAGTTTCTATAATATCTAGTCTTCTACTAAAAGCGTCTGCTCTGCTATTATCTTTTTCTAGTGTATATACGATTTTGAACTTATATTGCCCGAGCAATTCAGCCCATCGGGTCTGTCGGCGGTTAAGAACTTTGGTGGTGGTGAAGTAGGTCAAATTCTTGTAATCCATGTATATAGTGAGTTCTGAGCAGCTATATACGTAGACTCTCCAGTGTTATATACAGGCTACTATGGCTAGTAGTTCTTTGTCGTGTACGTCGTATCGTTCTTCTAGTCCTAAGAGCTTTCTTAAGTAGTATACTATCAGGTGCTATTTGCTATTAATATAGATACTAGCGCATCCTCCTAGAGCTAGGTCCGATGCATCAGTTTCAAATTTTAGTAGTACTTCTAGAATAAATATCCTAAAGCATAATAGTATGGTACATACTTTTTTAATTGTCTTAAAGGCGTTATCTACCTTTTTATCCTAATTCTATAGGGTATCTTTTCTTGTAAGCCATATTATTAGTATTACAATCTTTGAGTAATCTTTAATAAATTCTTGGTTGAAATTTGCAAATCCTAAGAATAACTGAATGTCTGTAACTAACTTTAGTGTTGGCCAATTCTTAATAATCTTAATTTTTTCTTCGCTTATTTGTACTCTATTAGTCCCTACTACGTAGCCTAAGAAGTTGACCTTGGTCTTATAAAATTCACACTTCTTTAGCTTAAGTCGAAGACTGTACTCGTCTAGGGCTTTTAGCACCTTTCTAACGTACTTAGTATATTATTCTTTGTCCTTAGAGTAGATTAGGATGTTATCTAGGTAGATAATAACGAATATATCTAGATAGGGTCTAAGTATATTATTAATAAGTTCTTAAAACGTAGCTAGGGCGTTCGTTAGCCTAAATAGTATAACTATATATTTGTAGTGTCCGTATCGTGTTCAGAAAGCCATTTTCCATTCTTTACCTTTCTTGATTCTAATAAGGTAGTATCCGTCTCGTAGATCTAATACTATAAAAATCTCTACTTAAGATAGTCGATCCCTAAGTTCTCTAATATTTAGTAGTGGGTATCAATTCTTAACTATAATATCGTTGAGTTGTCTATAGTCAATATATAGTCAATCTATTCCGTCCTTCTTTAGTACGAATATAATAAGGTATCCCACTAGAGATTTCAACAGTCGTATATAGCCTTTCGCTAGTGACTTGTCTATATATTCTCGTAGTACTGCAAGTTCCCGTTCCGATAGTTGGTAAATTGGGCTAAAGGTCGGTTGCTTCCTTTCCTATAGGACTATTTCATAGTCCTAAAGTTAATACTTTAGTAATACTTATTTATCTACCACTTTCTAAAATAGATGCTCAAATTCTCTATATTATTTAGGGATTTCTAGAGTTGCGCCCTTCTCCTTTCCTCTAGCTTTGTGGTCCGTTAGCCTGGTTTCAGTATCTGTTAAGTTTGGCTTCCTACTCTAGAAACTACCTTTCAAGTACGCTCATTTCTCTACATTATTGCACTATTTAGTAATATTACTCTTATCTACTATCGAACTCTACCAATACGTAGGCTAGCTTGCGGTTGCGCCTAGTCTACAGCACTTGAATTTAAATACTTTCGACTTCTAGTTGATCTACGGGTTATATTCTCGTAGCTATGGGAGTCCTAAAATAATATCATAGATAGCTAGTCTAAGGATGTCTAAGTCTATTTTCTCCTTATGCTCTTAGATGCTAAGTATCACTTGTCTAACCTCGTCTATAATTCTATTTCTTTTAGGCATTGGTTCACCGCTGGCGATATATAGTAGGTATAGCTCTTATTTCCGCTGTACTTTAAGTCCAGCTTATTATACTGCGTACGCTAAAACGTAGTTTGCCTATAATCCTAAGTCTACTAATGCCTATATCCGTATTCTATTAAGCTTCACTATAAGCTTAATTAATTCTAGAGAGTTTACTAAGTTGATTTCCCTAGAGGGGCCCTGCCTTTATAGCGCTGGCCTAAAAAAGTCTGTGGTTCCTTTATGAATCCGTTATAGAGTTTTTCTACTTCGTGTTTCTCGTATTTATCTGAGAGACAAGTGTGCTATAAGAGTTAGTTGCATACTTATTATACGTTGCCCTTGCTTCGAATAATATAGGTAGTTTGCATATCCACTACTTCTCTTAAGCTATCTCTTCTGGGGAAGTGTATCGTGGTGCGCTTATCCTATAGGTGCCTTGCGCATCCTATATTAGTACACTCTAACCATATCTAGCTGTATTTGGGGTATCCGGGAACACTAGTTGGGTTCCAGTCGGATCCTTACTTAGCTTGCCAATATATTGGGCAGAAGTCATAGGTGCAACCTATCCAGTAGATCCACACATGCTTATAGTTGTTTGCGTGATACTAATAAGGACTCAGTTAGTACTAATTGTCGCGTGTCCAGTCAGCTTGTGCCTTCTTAGCCCATTGAGGTGTTGTTATAGAGTTTTTCTTGTCTTCAGGGAACTCTATATTTCCTTGTAGTCGTTAGATATTGGCCATAATATACGTGTAGTCTAGTAGTTTCTAATTGGTCATAATAGAAAAGAAGTCGATATCTAATCTAAGATTCCACATGTCTTTATACATATAAAGAAGTATATTAGGCTTATTATAATCATACCCGTAAAGGGGTTAACTCAAGAGTTATCGTAGTACATTAGTCTATAGTTCTATATATTTCAGATTATCCCTTATATATAGGATTTCTAGTAAGGCGCTGTCGTAGCGCGGAGTAGCCAGTTAGTGTTTCTTTTTAAACTCGGCCATCTTCTTATATTTAGTCTTATGCGTAGGAGTTTCTTCTTTCTCGCTAGATATTTCGTACCTTTCGTCGCTACTTAGTTCAGCTTTAGTAGTATCCTTAGACGTAGTAAGCGTGACATTCTCTAGTCTATTAATAAGTCCTTCGTCGTCCAGATGATATCGGATCTTAGCTAGGGTGATAACGTTCTATCTCTCGTCGTTATCTAATTCCGATTTCCTACATAGTACATTAAGTTATCGTTTGACCTTATTAGTGTCTTTGCTTTAACAGTCTCGTGCCATATGGCCTTCCTTACCATAGACGTAGCAGTTAAACTTCTTCTTGCCTTTAGGTAGTTCCTTATTAAACTTATAGTACCTATAGCCTTTATTAATGTTATCGAGATACATTAGTTCTACACTATATCTATAATAGGCTTCTAGAGTCCTAGACGCGTAGTTTCGCTATCAACCTTCGTTTAGATAAACATATCAATAGCTATACTTCTTAGGTCGTTCGTTTATATATCTCTAGTTGCGCGTTCCCTTGCTAAATAGTCGTTCTTCTAATAAGAGTTCGTAGAGTTCGTTGTCCAGTCAAATAGATTCTTCAATAAGTTCTTCCAATGTATTAATGCTAGCTCCACTTCGCATAAGTTCTCTGCATACAGTAGGTTTAAGACCTTGCTTATACATGCGCATAAGGGCATTATTATCCCATTCTACAACTATAGCGTACTGCTAAAACAGTGTAGTATAGTCAGCAGCGGACTGCGTCTAGCGAAGTTCCTAGATCTTTTATTCCGCAATAACTGATTCTTTGAATAGTAAGAAGTTCTGTTGCATCTTGGTTTTAAAGGCGTCCCAGTCCTCGACTAGGGCTGTATTATTAGTATTCTAGATGGAGTCATCCATATAGCGTTTAATGATAGGGTTAGCCCACTTCTTAGCATCGCCGCGAAGGTATGAGGTAGCCACAATAATCTTGTTAGTATTATTAATCTTATCTCCTTTAAGATAGAAGTATCAGTCGATCTAGAGGAGCCAAGCCTTAAGCTTCTTACGTTCTCCGTAGTATAAGTCGGGCTTATATCTACGAGTGGTAGATCCTCTGGTCTAAGAAGCGTCGGAAGTATTTATAGCAATATCGCTCATCGTAAGAGTGTTTAAAGTGTTAAGAGTATAATCTTAAGTGGAAGTAATATAAGACTTCTAGTATTAAGATCTTCTTAGGTTGGTTTTCGCGGATAAAGTAATAGTGTGTTATGAACAAAGGTTCTGCAGTAACTATTGTATTGTAGGTACTATACTCGTAACTTAAGTTGAATACATCGAGCCATAAGGGCTTAATGCCTATTCCTATATACTAAGGTGTCATACAGAGTGCTCTGTTACTCTATCATGCCAAGCACTACAGATTAACAGATCAAATGCACGTTGCTCTATTGCTCTATTCCGCTAAGCGTTACAGATCACAGAGCACATCACGTGACCTGGTGCGGCACAGCTGCAGGATTGCGGCGCAGTGCCTGTACGTGGGAATCCTCCAAACTGCTTACTGGCTCGTGCGTGTCATGGTTTTCCAGGGTCGTAACAGTTCTTCTATGGAATATGATTGATTCTCTTCTTGTAGTAACTTAATTATCATTAGATAAAACTAAAATGAGATAGTCTCGGAATTATCATAAAGAACGTTTTTCTAGTTACACTTCGTTAGCTAGGATATATCATATAGAGACATTTATATTTATCAAAGAGAGTATCGAGTAGATGATTTCTAATATTTAATAGAGAGGTATAAGTACTACTATGTATTATTATGACATGAGATAGAGGGAAATTTTAGTAAAATTAATAGCTTGCGAACCCACATGGCTTGCGAACCCGTGAAGTACGTTATATAGAGTAGGGAAATCATATAAGCTGACTCTAATCATAACAAGGTGCAGTACCGATACCGTATAGAATGGCTAGGCAAGCTCGTAGTGTAATGGTCTGCTATGCATTTATCTCGATTTCCCACTTACGTAGGCTATTCTAAATAAGAGTGTATGTTATGGAATCGACCCTGACACTGACATAGAACTGTTAGGTACCCAAAGTTGTTATATCAATTAGTATCTAAAATTTTCTAGACTAGGTACTTGTAGCGTTCTGTACGTGATTCTACTTTTCCTAGATTCTATAGGGTAGGCGTAGCCTACCCCATAACAGCAGAATACACCCTTTTATTTAAGAAACCAGCTCTACATTCAAATTATACATCGTCGAGATATTTTTAGAGATAGAAGTGCTTGATTGGGCTGCTAGGAACCGATACATGTATATTATTATGTTACGAGAGCGCTACGAGCACGCCTTTCAGAGCGTAGCAAGTGTAATCAATTGCTACATACAATACTCAGGTAAATACAAGGATGTGCTGTACAGAATAGAAGCAGGGAAACATTGAACGGAATAAATGCCCGGCTGTAGGCCGAGGTCCAGCTGTGGGCTGAGATTTAGCTGGGTTGGTTAACAGAGCATGCGGGCTTGGAGGTTACTAAAACCCCGGGGGCCGTGCGCGCGATTAGCCATCAGAGGAGGTTCATCTCCTTCGCAGACCAGGCTTCATCTTGGGTAGGAGTCGGACACGTACAGCTGTTGAGGCGGTGCAGGGCTAATTCGGGTTCATGCCAGGTGGTCCTGGGAGGATACCGTGACATATTAGCTGAACTGTGTAACTACTAATATCTCTTATAATCACTGTACAACAAACACAGTCTGTACCTACTAGTGTTGGTCTGAACAATTCGATCGGGAATGCTATTATGCTGGCTGGTTGATATGACCGGGAAAAGTCCAGATTGTGAGAAACTGTTGTATTGAAAATCGGACAAAATAGGTAAGTGAATAGTAGGAAACCTGTCATCTATAAACGAATAACAGTGTGAAATCTATCAAAAAGGTGGTGTGAATAAGCAACAATCAGCTTGCCCAACGACGGAAACCTGAGGGTATCCGTCACGCTGGTGGTTTTAGCTTTGGAAATCCGAACGAATTGTCCATGCTAACGAATAGCTGCAGTTGCAAGTAGTTGGCATGAACATTTAAAATGCCTGCGCATGGGCTGATAGTTGCAGGTCAGGTAAGTAGCTCTTCGGACTCACTATCCACATCTCGCCCATACCCTCCGCCTCTTCCTCATCTGACGCGGCGGCATGTGAACTGTCCACCATACGTCATCTAGCCCGTCGTCGTCATGGTCCCCTTGCCTCTCTTCTTCCGTCGTCGTGACATGCTCCTCAGCCACTGTCGCGCCCCGAACGAACCTCGTCATCTGGCTCAGCGACATCATCTGCTCCGTGATGACCCACCACAGCTCGTCGACCAGCACCTCGGCGGCCGCTTTGAAGACGGGCTTGAACCAGCTCCTTCCCCCATTGCCCACGTTGGTTTCTTCTTCTTCTTCTTCGTCGTCGTCGTCCTCGACGATCCCCTGCTCCGTCTCCGCAGCCGCGACCAGCAGGAATGGGACGTCGCCGGATCGCCAACGTGGATTCCCCTCGTGCGCCTCCTTCGCTTCCGCTGGCGACGTCCGCAGCACCGAGGCCACGGCGGCGGGTGATGCGCAGAGGAAGACGGGCAGATCAAGACCCGACGGGAGGACGCCAGACTCGCGCATGGCGCGATAATTGGCGCGCGCCTTCTCAACCCAGTCTCCTGCCTCCCCCTTTCCTTTCTCGCCCGTGGCGTCTTCGTCGTCATTCACCTCGACCCAGCGGATCTCGAACGAGCGTCGCGCCTCGGCGATCTCCTCGGCCAACTGTCCTTCCTCCTCTAACGCCTTCTGGATCGGAATCTCCGCTATCTCCCGTGCGCACGTGTGGAATTTGGCCACGTCCGACTCCGGCATGGCGGCGACGGCACTGGAAGAACAGAACGCGACGAAGCCCCAGGGCCCGCCACCGTCGCCGCCCACCCGTTTGCGCCAAGTCTTGAGCCAGTCGGGGAGACGTGGCGGAGGCCAGTGCTGCTGCTGCTGCTTTTGCACGGACGACGATGACGACGCCGTAGTCGCAGAAGAAGACTCTTTCTCGAGCTTCATGCGGCGCAGCTGCTCCTGCCACACGACGCGGGCCATCTCCATAACACCTTCCTCGCCGAGCGCTTCGCTGAAGCCGGCCTGCATCTTGGCGCGCTCCTCGTCCGACAGCGCGGCGTTGTCTGCGGGCGTGGCGTGGGCAAACCGTTGGAAGTTCCAGCCGGGCGGCCAATAGATGCTGGCGGCGTCGGTATAGGAGGTGAACAAGCTGGACGGTTTTGACATGACTCTGGGGTGGATGAGGTAAGTAGTGAGTTGGTAGCCATGCGCAGTCCAAGGCGATATGGTACCAAGAGCGTACCCTACCGCTTTCAGATAGGCAGAAATGCGAAGGCCAAGTGCGCTTCTGGTGAAATGTTGCTTCTTCTCGCCAAACCCAATCCAAGTGAGGAGGCCCCCAACCAGACACATATCGGTTTTTTTATCTTGCTTCCATGATGTGAATATGCCAGCTAATTCCTTAACCACGGAATCGAACTTCTACGTAAGTCCTTCGGCAGCACCATCGTTTGTGATTAGGAGGACCTTGTCCCTAGCTGCGTAAACAATGCTTCGCGAGCCCCAGCAATATCCTCCAAAAGGTGTTTGAATCTCTTTGGGGCCAGATACGTCATGAAAAATCCCAGGGCCCGTTCTTTGTCGATTTCATGAAAGGGGGCGCATAAGGGGAGTCCAACCATCTCTAGTATGTGGTCACCTCCAAAGACTCTTCTATCTCATCCATGCATCTTGCATGCCCGTCGAATGTGAGAACCTAGTATGCCAATGGGAGCTTACTAGGTGCGTGGAAGATATCAGTTGGGTTGTTGGGCCGAAATCTTGTTAGGCTTAGAGCATGTTGAAGACCTTGGAAAGCTCCAGCCCATCCCCACGCAGTTCTCCCTGCGGAGGCCGTAGTGACAAAGTCGGCTATGCCAAACTGGAAATTTTGCAAACCGCCCGAGTTGGACATTTTAAACGCAGCTATTCTTGTTGCGTCAAACTCCGTAATGAAGAACGGCGTATCGTGTAAGAACCACTTGCGCGGCTCTAGCCAGATACCACAGCACCCCGATCTTTAAGAGTATGTATTGTGGCTGGCAAGGCTAACGAATCTAATGAGCTAACCCTTAGCCGAGAAGCCACTCGCACCACATCTACGAACAGTCTCTGACTATTAGTCGTATATTATGTCGCCGATTATTGCTACCTGTAGTGGATGCCCATGAACGAATGAGGTGATCAGGTAAGAATGCCACGCTACTTGCGTGCTGTCTTTTTCCCGACAAGACAGCCGGAAAAGCCTCACAGCCCAGAAATCTGAAGGAATCGATCGGCAGGTAATCCTTGACCTAACAGATGACACTTGATTGCAGCGTTAGCTGCTTAACCCGGTTGATTCTGCCTCAGTGCACTTTTGAGGGATCCTCCAGAGGCTTTTTGTGCTGTTCAAATCGCGATCCAGTTAACGTAGTTCACCGGCGAGCTTGCTACTTTGCACCAGCGCGTCGACGTCGAGACAACATCACTGTTAACAGTAGATATCTCAAGTAGAAGTCATGTAAGACTTCACGTGTTAAGGCTCCAGTCGGTTGGTTTTCGCGGATGAAGCAACACTGATATTAGTAGTGTCTCTCTGCAAGTATAATGTCTGTATTGTACTTGTACTTATAACCTAAGTTAAACACATCGAGGCATAAGCGCTCAATGCCTATTGCTATATACCCAAGGAGCCTCATGCCCTCGGTCAGAGAAGTCCGAGGAAACCTAACGCTAAGCCTAATATGGCACGACTTGGGCCAAATCTTGTCACTGGATCAGCTATACAGTTTTGGCTCGAGAAAGACTTTGGGCTGAGACTAAGTATTCCTAGTGCTACATGATATGTCGCGTAAATGTCGGGTCAATTTCTGGAATCCCTGAATCATAGTACTAAGCCTTTGCAGATCGTGCCTTGTAGCGTGCCACTAGTGCGGCTCCTGAAGCAGGCGATTTTCATTGCCGAAAGTTACACTAGCACAATTTGCAACATTTCTCCGAAAAGTGGCTTGCCCTTGCGTAGTGCGACATGGTTAACAACCGCAGACGCTCACAACATTGGACCACTATCGGCAGACTATGGTCTAGCGAGAAATAGTTCCACAGCTTGACATCTGGGTACAACGAAACCATGTCGCGTACCTGAGAGTCATTGCTAGTGAGCATTCTAGCAGAAGTCTAGAATTCCGCGCCTACCCCGAGCCGTCTCTACCTATCAAGCCAACTCCTGAACACTTCCTCTAAAGGTTCCCAACCGCTCAGATGAAACAAATTTTCTTCATCACTTCTACGCTCTCCTTAGACCCTCCAAAAATAAGGCCTTCCTCTTTTACATGTCAAAATGATCGACGCTGCTGATCTCCTGCATGAAACCAATGTTCTGGTGAATCGCGCAGGCGGTATTCACGTGCCTCCAGAAGTAATTGCCAGCTGGCCGACTCCCAATCACATCTCTCCAGAGGAAAGGACATGGGGCGCCCCGGTAGCTCTGTCTATTCTGTTGGTGGTAACGCTTCTCGTCTATGTCGCCCGCATGTGGGCACGGCTGACCATGACCAAAAACGCTGGTGTCGATGATGTTCTTATAAGTATATCGATGATACCCTTGATTGGACTATCAATTTCAACAATTCTTGGTATGGGCATCTGTATCAGTCATCTTGTCACAACTAATATCTTCAAGGCGTGACAATCTATGGCTTCCAATGGCATATGTGGGATCAGACACCAAAAACCAAAAACACTACAACATACGTAAGATCAAGACTCACTCTCCAACTCGTTCATGAAGCTCATTGCAACTACTTAGGTCACCATGGCAATCGAACTTAATTACATGATTTGCACGACTCTGATAAAGATCTCAATTTTACTCTTCTACCGCCGGCTGACTGGTTCCGTAACTACCAGATTTGTATACCTAGTATGGGTATGTATAGCAACTTGCATTCTATATTTTATCGCTTTCATTACCCTCATCTTTTTCGCCTGCTCTGTAGCTGTTGGACGAAAAGATTGTGCCGAAGAAGGAGTACTCATAGTCTCTGTCACGACTGTTTCAACAGTACAAGATCTTGTTATCTGCTTTCTACCTGCTTTCCTTATCCGTAATCTTCAGATGCCCAAACGCCAGAAGCTCGCGGTCTGTGGTATCTTTGGCTTAGGTCTTGTGACCACAATCTGTGGTATAATGAGATTGTATTACGCAGTCTATCTTTACTATTGTAAGTATCACCATGAAGCGTTATAGAATCATTCGACTTATCATAATCTAGTTACATACGATGCGACATGGTACGCGTATTATGGCTGGATTTGGACCGTACTCGAAGCCGATCTAGGCTTGATCTGTGCGTCGGCTCCAGCACTTCGAGTCTTTTTCCGCCACTCTTTAGACCTGATGTCTTCTCACACTGGTAATACGCGATCTGGGGCCAATCAAACATCTTCTGGTATTCTTTCGAATAGAGCACCCCGCTCGGGACCGTTGACGCGGAATGGTAGCAGTAAAGACCAGGACTCTCAAGGGGACCACATATACTTGGACAGTATAATGGTCGAGCGGGGCTTGAGCAGCAGGATACAAGAAAGGGACGATGCAAGCCAGAAGAGCGATTCCAGCACCCAGAACCTTACAACAATAATCCATGGGCCCATGTTAAAGTAGTAAGGCCAACAATTTTCCGCTATGCATTACAGAACACCCAGATTTTAATAACATTCTTTTACAAAAGTACGGGCTCAGTGGCAAGGCCGAAGCGCAAGCTACCACCATGATTACTGCAGCGTGATAGAGCCTTCATTGCCAAAAAGAAAACTCTGACTAGCCGTTACAGACATCAGCAACGATTCTATCGCTCAATTTTATGCCATGAGAAACGTAATAGTTAGGGACGAAAGTTCATCTATGACTGTTTCCATGATAGCTTTTTTGCTGGCGCGTCATCTTCTGCCTCTCCCTGTTTACGTACGACGTGAGATGTTTGCGCTAAGCAGATCTTTTTATCTACGCCAATATAAGTGTCTGAGGTCAAATTGATCTCTATAATAGCTCCAGTCTAGTACCCGTCAAAGTGCGAGGCTATCTACGCCCAGGTTGATCCTTTAGTGAGACATTCAAGGTTCTTACCGTGGCAGAAGAGGAGAACACTGCGAAACTACTGCAGCCTAAGACATTTGATAGCTCAGAGGATCATCTCCAATATCACATAAAAATAGTTGGGCAGGAGAAAATAAAAGGCTACTACTGCTGCGGCATCCCATCTATCCATTGAGGTCGCCCCTCTACCTCTTAAGCTGTGGAATTATATCGCGTATAGCTATAGCTAGATAGACAGTGCTATACAAGAGATCTAATCATGCTAGCGTACGGTTGGAAGCAGGATCCAACCCATTGTGTTGCAAAAGTCCTTATTCAAAAGACGGCTTGCCTTCTCCTCTTCCTTGTAAAAGTATAAAAAGAATAGGTGTCGTGGGGTATCCTAAAACCCTACTAGTTACCTAGAGTAGTAGTATTATAGCTAATAAAATAGTCTCACAAGAGGTAACTACAGCTATAGCACTTAATATAGTGCACTAAGCGGCTATTAAGGTGCATGTCTAATCGAAGGTCTGAAACCGCCATCTGTGTGGGATTCCAATAAACGTCTTGCTTACATATAGCTAGGCTAACAAGAATACTAAGAAGACTATTGATATCAAAGGTAAATTCAGCTAGTGTAGTCGTTTGATTGTCCGCCTTTAAGCAAATATAGGCTGGCGAAACATTACCTTGCCAACGCTACAGTAGAGCTGATACCTATACATTTGACCACCAAACTTTGATATACAAATTATTATAGTATTCGACTGTATTATATGTAGACAATCCGCTACTACTGCAATTCTATCTAAGTATTCCTGGAGGCCAACATGAGTCCAATGCTGCTCAGTATGCTCGTCTTGAGACTGCCAACAGCGATGTTTGCAGCACCCTCATGCCGAACGAGCTAATCCGGTTGATAGGCGACTAAAATCGCATAACATGCACAGCAATAAGTATGCATTGGCACCAACTACTGAGAATAGAGAATAGGAAGTGTATTGCGCATAAATACATAGGTGCGCACGTGCATATCAGACAGAGTCAAGGGACTAGACAGTTTCTAGTCAGATCGGGATAGATTATAAAAATTAGCAACATGAATGTGCAGGGATAAAACACCCGTTATTCCTAGGTAACAATAATGCTGCTTAACATAATGCGTAGAGAGAAAAGCGCCATCTTATATGACCTATTTGTCATGAGTCTTCTTTCACTTCATTCTTTTATTCTACTAATTCTCTCTAGCTGCACAATCGCCATATGTACGTTTTCGCCTTGCTTTGCTTTGCTTCTTCTTTTTCTTCCTCTTCTTCTTCTTTGATTTTTTCCCCTCTGCATTGTGAAACTGAGTCTCTTCGTACAGGAAATACTGTGTTCTTATTCCGCAAATTCCTTAGATTCTTTTTTCAAGCGATTTCCGACGAGCGCTTCATACTAAAATGCGACGTCTTGGCAGGAGAATGATAACTGAGTTACTAGAAGTTTCTCGGTGCTACATGATATTCGGTCACGTCGATATGATGTTGAATATCTCATAGACAACAAACAGTCCTACAAAGTAGCGCTTGTCCATACATCTGCTCTCAAAGAGTAGCCTCTTATATTTCATATCGAATCCCAATTAACCAGTGACATTAGAGTCTACATGTTATATAAAAACGCGTTGGTAGCCTCGCACCACTGCTTTACATTCATGAGCAAGTCATCGTGGTATATAGTATAAGTGACGCTCTGTCGCCGCGAAGTCTGCAGAGGACAACCCAGTAAGCTATCGCGAGATTTTGATCTTGCGACTGCTGCACTGAAAAGCGCTTGACTAGACTAAATCTGTGCACGTGCCATCTTGTACGCACTAGTGGTGTAGTATCCCAGCTTCTAACTTGTTTAACCTATCTGGGTATAATTCAGGGGGGTGAATTGCGCTCTATATTGATTAAGTTCTGGGTCTGCTCCATTGGTGCCCTTCCCCTTACGGCCTCACTCAACCGCTCTTCAGCCCTCCTCTTTACGATTCGATCGGTTGGTTGAACTAGAATACCACATGGACGTCCGGAGGCCCTCTTCATCGACCGCCCTATCCCCTGTCTACAGGTTTGGCACCTCAATGACGATATTGTCATGCCTGGTCGCGTACGGGACCGGTGCGATCCGCCTAGCATCGATCTCCCTTCCAAACCGAATGCATTCATGACTCTGTTTAGTACTGTTGTTTTTCGTGTCTACGACTGGGATAGAACGAGGGTAACACCCGACGGTTGGAGTAGTGTCCATCACGCAGATGCGAATAAAATGTTAGACTTCGTCTACAGAATCTACAGCCAGCTACAATGTGATGTTTAACTTGGCAGACGCAGCTCTCAGCAGTGCCCGAGCTACTTCCAGGAGGCTAGACGTTCTTCTCAATGTTCAGCGTCACTAAAGCCAGTGTCTCTTGTCTGATAACATACATCTCTGCAAGACCTCTAATTTTCACGCTTTACTATCGTCTCAAATACTTGCTGTGTAGAGCGTGCGGAGTGGGCGTAGGTTCGTAGGTTGCATGGCAAATATTTATTTCGCTCCAAGTGGTCGCCTCTCAGCTTACATGGATATTACTCCATGCGCTTTGCCTAGATAACATTGGACGAAGTACTTTGCTATAAGTGAGATTGGCATCAACACATGAGTACCCACTCCTGGTGGCTGAGCGAGTAAAACGCCAAGACTTTGCTTCGATGGTACGCGCTACAAAGCAACCAACACACAGAACACATTTCAACGCCAGGCTCGCCCGTACAAACCATACAAGATGTAACATAAGCGATCGCTGACAAATAGGGATGCGTCAATGCCCTGTCGAATGCTAAAAATACTCTAGAAAAAGCTGCGAGTGTTTACGTCGACTCCCATTCCGATAATTTGAGCGACTTGTGGACGCCGCGGAAATATTGAGATCGACATTGAGTTCGGACTGGTATCCGTACAGTTGTGCATTGGTCACGTTTATCTTATGGCGTTGCGCTCGGCAATGTCTTGTATCCTTAGCTGAACCTTCAACACAGAGTTTTATTGAACCCACACAAGTTCGCTTTCTGATGACCACAAACGTCATTTGAAGTCGGATCTGTCTACTCACGCCTAATAGACGCGCGCCATTGAGAGCGATCGAGACTTCACTGCTGTGCACGGCGTCTCAGCCAACGCTATGCTGCATGACTAGGTACCAGAACTTTACGGCGCACTTCGCCTCTAAGATACTCTTCGAGCCCAGCGGTATATAAATGACCTTCATAGCCGTTCTGGAAATCCATCATCGCTTTCGGTTCTTTCATTATCCAGACACATACAGCACTCAATAAAACTTCGTTTCGTGGTATGGAAACTTAGGTGGTAGTCAATACACATGACTGCTTTGGGCTCCGATAAAGGTTTTTCTTTGCTAACCCAACGGACGCCAAGTTATCATGCCTGTACATGACCTTTTCAAGGCAATCGCGATTTTACTCAACTTGAGGGCGGTCCTGGCTATCAATCAATGTCCGACTAGCGAAACCTACTACACCGGTCCCCTCAACGGTGCGAAGTGGGGTATTTGCCAGAACACAGATGTGACTGGTAACATCCTCGCACAATTCAGTGGTCTTCGCAATGTTGGAGATTGTGCGTGGAGATGCGATAACAACATCCAATGCACACAGGCTGTCTGGGTACCTAGAGGAGGCAATTGCTACCTTAAAGACGCCAGCACGAACGGCAACTGGGTCACATCGAATGGCGGCTATAGCGTGATCCATCAGGTCGACAACCTCGACAGGTGTCCCGCGACCGAGAGTAGTTACCCTGGTCCTAAGAATGGCGCCAATTGGTCCATATGTCAGGGTACGGATGCAACTGGCAATATTCTCGCCCAATTCAGCGGCCTCGGCAATGTTGGCGACTGCGCATGGAGGTGTGACTACGACGACCGATGCGCCCGCGCAGTTTGGGTCCCTGGGGGAGGAAACTGCTATCTCAAGGACGGTTCCTCAACATGGACGTCGACCACTGGAGGTTATAGTGTTGTCCACGTATCCAGTCCTTTAGACCGATGTCCAAACAAGGAGACAACCTACAAGACTGCTGATGGTGCTACATGGGCGATCTGTTCTGGCTCCGACGTCACAGGTAATAACCTTGCACAGTTTAATGGGTTGAGCTCAGCTCAGGATTGCGCATCAAGGTGCAACGATAACGGCAAGTGCCTCCGCGCTGTTTTCGTGGCAAATGGCGGCATGTGCTACTTGAAAGACCACGCCGCTCATGGCACTTGGATAAACGCGCCATACACTACTATCCGGTACATAAGCGCCAATCCGGCTACTCAAGGTCAATGGTCAGCACTGGTTACTTTACCTGTCATTCCCGCAGCTCTCTACGCAGTGCCCGCATATCCAGACTCAGCCCGACTACTCTTCTACTCTTCCGCCTCGCCGACCATATTTGGCGGCGGTGGTCAAACAATTTACGCAGACTACAACTATAGAACAGGGGAGATCTCACAAAGAACAGTTTCGAACACTCAACACGATATGTTTTGCCCAGGAATGTCGCAACTTGGAGACGGCCGCATTGTTGTTACTGGAGGCGACAATGCAGAGATCACCTCAATCTACGATCCGGCCACCAACGACTGGACGCGTGGGCCCAACATGAAGATCTCTCGTGGCTACCAGTCCCAAACTACGCTCAGCAATGGTCGCATTTTCACTATCGGAGGTTCTTGGTCTGGAGGAAATGGCGGGAAGAATGGAGAAGTCTATGACCCAAGCTCAAATACTTGGACACTCCTTAACGGTGCCAGTGTTTCCAACATGCTTACGGCTGACAAAGCAGGATCTTACCGCGCAGACAATCACGCTTGGTTATATGGCTGGAAGAACGGAAGTGTTTTCCAAGCTGGTCCTAGTGTCAGACAGAACTGGTACACGACCACCAACGGCGGTTCGGTGCAACAAGCTGGCATGCGTAATTCTGGAGATCAGATGTGCGGTATAAGTGTTGTAAGTCAATCGATTACGATATGATGCATACAACTCGCTGGGATACGAGCTAACCTCTGGCAGATGTTCGACAATGGCAAGATTTTATCCGCTGGCGGCAGTCCAAACTACGACGACGATGATTCTACTACTGCGGCGTATGTCACCATTATTACTGAAGCCTCTCAGGCAGTGAAGAACGACCGAGTTAGCAACATGAACTACCCTCGTATCTTCGCGAACGCTGTCGTCCTACCCGACGGCACAGTTCATGTTACTGGAGGCCAGACACACGGCAAAGGCTTCGCCGATGACAATGGAGTTCTTAGTTCTGAGCTCTTCAAACCTAAATCTAATTCATGGACCATCATGGCTCGCGAGTCCGTCGCGCGCAACTACCACTCAGCTTCCGTCTTGCTCGCCGACGCCCGGGTGTGGTCCGGCGGTGGTGGTCTCTGCTACAATGGAGGAGACTGTCGACCAGGTAGCGACCACCCCAACGGACAAATCTGGAGTCCGCCTTACCTCTTTAATTCTGACGGTTCGGCCGCCACGCGTCCTGTAATCAACTCTGTCTCCTCTACTACCATCCGCGTGGGCAGCTCCTTCACTGTTCAAATGGGTGATGGAAATAATTACACGTTCTCACTTATCCGCCTTGGATCCGCCACGCACTCTATCAACACTGATCAACGCCGCATACCAGTCTCCGGTACGAAGAATGGCAATTCCTGGTCGATCACGCTACCTGCTGATTCAGGAGTAATGATCCCCGGTAGTTGGCATGTTTTCGCCATGAACGACAAGGGAGTTCCGAGCTGGGCGAAGACAGTCAAGGTTACGAATTGAGAGTGCATTGACAACTCCGCAAGCTTGGAGATGACGAATAATACAAATAAAATCATGTGGCTCGCGTAGCCAACCGCGATCTTTGGAAATTTGATGTCTTTATCTCATCATGTTGCGCTGTAAAAGGCGAAGACGATGACGCAGCCTGCAATTAGGGCGACGGAGGGAAGCTGTTATAGGAAAGCAAGCGCCGTAAATGGCGAGCAAGAGCCGTTACTGCAATTGGATTGTTAGTACTTGTCAACAAGATTCTTGTCGCAGCGTTTGAACCTGCGTAGGTTGTGAACAGAGCTTGTGATGTGGTGAAGCAGAATGAGCTTCATGGACCAGGTTGTAGTAGCACAAATAAGCAAATGCTATGGAAGCCTAGATAATTAGGCGCAAACACTTGCAGAGAACTGGAACATCTTGAAAAGCTTGTTAAATCGTCAGTCTGGTCTTGTTACTACCCAACTGATTGTAACTTAAATATTGCACTCCATATCCGCCTGTAAGACTGAGAAACGGGAACAATGTGAACACGACTGCTGAGAAAAGCAGCGCACGAGCCGGAACCCCGGTTTTTGACACCATTGCACAAAAGCTGTGCACAAACCTGCCTAGCCAGGTCGTGGTTGGCACATCTCTCGCGATACTGTAAAGTCGTTGCGATGCGATGTAGAATGAGGTATTACCAGCTGGTATGACGTTAAAGATCATAGCACCATTCAACAACCCTGCTTAACCTCTTCTTCCCTAGATTCGACGTGCAAGTATAGCAAAATTAGTGGAGGTCGAGCCCTTGAGATTTTTTGTATTTGTTGCGCCGTCCTCTATACCGGAATAGACCAATTGGAGACGCCCGTGTTGCCATAAGACGTTGAGGCACTTTCCAAGTAGACAAAAAATGTATAGCAAGAGTAGGAAGTAAGCGAATGACTGAGACAGAAGCCTTAAAGGGCGAGATGTCTTTGGTTCGAACGTGGTTGTGGCGACGGTCTCGACGCCATGGAAACGAAAAGCGATCATAAGGATCTACCTGAAGTTTAGCTCTACAGATTTAGAATACACATTCCCAGACTCTGGAATACTCACACTAGAGCGTTATACTTGTTGGTAGTGAATGTCTCGTTGTATTTGAAGCCTGCCTTTATTGTTGCTTGGGTTAACACTACTTACAACACCAGCTGTAAAGACATGCGTCCACGTTCAAATCAAGAGTTTTCTATCATGTGTTAGATAATGTGAGAGTAGCTGAATGTTGTTCATGTAGGTCGTGCAGAAATGATATAAAGAACGATCGCGGCACCAAACACGAGCATGATCTTGAGGAAGCCTCCAATAGGCTTTATCCATTGAATAGTCCCAATACCAACGACATATACGACGACAAGAACTCCATGCGTCCTAAAATTGAAGATCAAATCTATGAAACCTGCTTCAGTTCCCAGTATACAGTCATGTTTGCCGCTGCGGGGGTTGGGGTAGCGAAGATTGCGGATTACATGAACCTGTACAGATTCCAGTGCCATGTTCCATACCATGACTTACTAAATCTCTACCCGTACGTGATTACCACTGTCTATGCGCGGTTCTTCTATACGAAAGCTCGCACATATTTGACAATCGCGTTTAGGGTGGGAAAGGGTTGGGTCGACTCTCTCAAGCCTTCGGCGGCACAAATTGCAATCACTCCTGCTATATTGAATTAGCTATTAGCAGAAGAGGGTGTCTCACTCGTGATGACCAGAGCAGCCAAAGTATTGGCAGGGCCAATAACCTCCATCCATGGGCCAAATGCTTATTTCATAGAGGTTACTCTATTAAAATCAAAGTAAATCAACAAACGGTAGAACTTTAATTAAAAAACTCGTTTTTTTGATACAATCCTCTACAGCTTGTTCCAAATTCCAACAAAGACCCTCATCTACGACATCTTATAGAGTAAGATACTGTTGTGATATCTGCTAGGGATATATTCCGCTAACACAATCATCTAGATCTACTATAAATCGATCAAGAATATGTTTCTTGACATCAGGTCTAACAACTATGCGGAGTACTCCAAGTGGTCCGCTGGAGAGGGGTATGTTGCAGTCTTTTGTACTTTTAGCTCTTTCATCATTTACATATTTTTGCAGCAATCCACCTACAAGGAACAGAATATCCAAGATTTCGAAGGGACTCCGAAATGACATAAAGTTGTGCTCTAGGATTCGAATATAGAAAGCTCTCGCTGAAGTTGAATGCGACTACAGGTAGCCCAGGGAAATAGTCTTGTATCTGGTCGTTCGTTTCGAATCCATCGGGCGTGTGTCTATAGACACTCTGTCGAATATGAAAAGAATCTGGTGTGAGAATACCGCTCGTGATTTGTTTCGTTTCTTCGCACCTGGGAATAGATGTGATACACTTGAACCTCCCAGAGTCTTCCAGAGTGATACTTAGGTCCCTGGCACGGGTCATGCAATCTCGGATAATCTCTGCAGAACCATCGAATCCGTTTCGAACGAAGTTGTAGTACTGTAGGACCACCTGAAAACTAGGCTTAGAAAAGCTCATGGTCCAGGACTGATAGATTTGATCAAGGTATTCAACATCGAATATCATTTCCTGAGGAATGTAACTCTTGTCGCGCCACACGATCTGTGAGAAAATCAGCCAAAACCTTCTCAAATCAGTGCGCTGCGGCTACCCACCCATCCAAGAGATGTTGGGACCTGACCAAATTTATGGCTGGATGTATTGATGGAGTTGACTCTCTTGAGTTTGAAATCCCTTGATATGTTTGAGCTGCATGATACGTGTAGTATGATAAAAGGCGAGGAAAGCTCACCATGTCAAATGCGATTGAACAAACGGCGCTACGAGACCTCCAGAAGCAGCGTCGACGTGAATTGGGATATCCAGTCCTTTGTTGGAATGCAATTCATCAAGTGCGGAAGAAAGTTGTTGAACAGGCTCATAGTGACCAGTGTAGGTGCTCCCTAGAACAGCAACTACCCCAACTATATTCATTGAGATCACGAAAGACAATACAGCAGATGCGGCATAGTTGACTTACTAGTATTTTCATCGGCCATCGCAACAGCATCCCGGGTATTCATAACATACCCTGTCTCCTGTGTGACAGGAAGTATCCGTGCCTCAACATCGAAGTATTGAGAGAACTTAGCACAGACCACATGGGCAATAGAGCTGAAGATTATGTTTGGCTGAGATGTGTTGGCTCCTTCTTCACGTTTTCTGCGTAGCCATTGTTTCTTCATAGCCAAGCATCCAAGCATAAGAGCTTCAGAGGAGCCTGTCGTAGCATTACCAACTGGTCTCTCTCCATCTTCTCCACCATTCCAAAGTGCTGCAAGGATCTTTGCACACTCCCGATGGATACTTTCCACATCAGCCAAAATTTCAGCACTACCCCAGTATTGAACCCACTCACTTAGTGACACCATTGTACTCGTGTTGATTTGACATGTTCTTCCGCAACGTTTCGCACAATAATTCGACCGGCAAATCATGGAAACTAGTGGTAGAGAACCTGAAGATGAAGTCGTTAGAGGGATTAACAAAAAATGTTGTGAACTCACGTAGCGAGATTAAGCTTTGGATCAAGATCCTCATCAAGGAATGAATTCACAATGCCTCTTGCGGCCTCAGCTGGCACGCCTGACATTGGCATGGCCATCACGATGATGGAACAATGGATTTAGAAATTTCCTTCGCTGTCGCGGTATTAAGTAGGAGAAATATGGAAAGTGCCTATGTCTCTCCTAAGAATTCGTGAATTATAGCGCAGTATAGGGCCGGAATAAATACCAAGTCTCTCTTCCTTCGTGACTAGTAGGCGCCGATTTCTCTGTGCTTTTTACCCCTATGTGTATCTTTGGGTGGTCACTAAAGCATGGAGCACACATCATTGAACTGGCTCTCTTTGCCAGTCAATGCATCTCGGAAGCTTGGCCCAACATGTCTGATCTTGGCAGAGGTTTCGACATGAGAGGCACCAGATTCAGCTCCATAGAGCACACCAATCGGACAGCGCGGAATTGGCTATACTGAGTGTTATGTGGCTTTTGTTTACTTCGACGTATGGAATACAAGAGACATGCATGCATCCAACCTGCCCGTGCTCACATCCCAGCAAATGCCCATAGACTATGAAAAGGCCCGTTTTGAAACCTTGACGATCTGCAGAACGTATCGCATGGGAAATAACCCACTGTTAGTATAGAGTTTGAGGTCTCACCGAGTATTTGAACACAGGGTCTTAAGAAAAATGACTCAGTTTGGGTACCCTCAAGCGGTCTTGGCATAGTTCAGCGCCGAGAAAAGTTCTGATTACGTACCGTATAGCTGGTGCACTTAAGAACCTTATGACTTCATTTTCAAAAAGACTAATGCAACCAGGGGGAAGCTGACAATGTCTATCACAGTGACAAGAGCCGACATGCTTTCCGTCCTTCCCGTGATGCCGCCCTTCTCCCCGTCCCCCCCGCGATCCAACACGCATGCACATACCCCCCTTCTAGCTCTGCGAAGTCTTATTTTGTGTGATCAACCAATCGGATAATCTTACCAGCTGTCTCACTCCGCACCATGTCCTCTAGTCCAACCGATCTGAGATGGAAAAGGTGATCGACCTTTGGGTACACGTTGAAAAATGCCGAAAGCTCGGACCTGAGCTGTGATTGGGTCAAGACGTCGGCTGACTGCTCCTCCCGTATAACCCTCACCTCCATGGTATGCTCACCAGTGTCTTTTTTGATATCTAGGACGATCTGCCAATCAAAAACGCCCCAGTTGGCTGCATTCATCGCCTCTCCGATAGCTGTGATTTCATAAAAGTTGGCTTGCCATTTGAACGATTCCGCACGATCCCGCCCATAGAATCGCAGGATTCTTAGGCTACCGGAACCATCGCCAACAGAGTCACGTATTTCAGGGGTTAGGTCATGGAGGGAGCCTATATCTCCCGTATAATATCGGACTAGTGGGTGGCGCAGCTTTTGAAGAGAGGTGAGGACAATGATGCCAGCAGTGCCATCAGGGACAGTTTCGACGGGCTTACTTCCTCTATCCTGGTTGGCGGTTCTTGATGTCTGCGGCACAATTTCAACGATCATCGCTCGTTTGTCGTAAATCAAGTCCACGTTTTCTGCATGATGACCAGTAAGGGCGTGGTTGGCGACAGCCCATGGTCCTGCCTCGGCGCTTCCGTAGATGGACCCATAGAATAAGGGTCCGCGAGTACCCCCGAACACTTGGTCAAGGTACATTCGCTGCTGAACTGGAAGCATCTCCGAAGTGTATATTATTTTATCGAAACAGATGTCGGCGCGGGTTTTCGAAACATGACGTGCAAGCTGAATCAACTGACTAGGGGCACCGGCAAGGACGTTGGGTTGCAGCTGCTGACAAGTCCTGACGAGACGGTCTGGATCCATACTATGCCCGGCCATCAGTGTAGACACTCCTGCATGTTCCAGTGTCTCCGATATGATGCTCAACGATCTGAAAAATTATTAGAATAAACCTCGAAAACAAGACTACATATACTTACCTGTATAAATTCCCGGTGGTGTTCAGTACGATAGCTAAATCGCCGTCACCTGCAATACCACACTTAACCAGAAGGTGCCCAGTGTACGCCCGAATAGCCCTGGTTTCTTGTGCATCAGTAAAAAACGGCATCGGGTCGCCCTTTCCGCTGCCGCCTCCCGTGATACCAATGATAGCTCCACTTCGAAATGATCTGGCTTCCATCGTGTTCCGGCTTAACTTCGTGGTGACTTCAGCAAGCCTTTCCTTTCTAGTAATAGGCAGATTTTCCAAGGTTGCAGAAAAGCCGGGAGCGGCAATAAGTGCCTTGGCCACTTCTTCATATCCAGGTGCTGAGATCTGGCCATCGGAATAGAACGGATGCATTTCTGCAACAGCTAATATTTGTTCCAGCTTATAAGGCCCTCTGTATTGATTGATCTGTGGTGGGAGCCTAGGTTTACTACTTGCTGAGCTGTGATCCATTCTGAAATGAGTATCAATAAAATACACTGTGGTTGAAGCTTGATTGAGCGAGGAATATCAGAAGTGAGGATTGATTACCGAATTTATTCCTGTCGTTTATGTGCCATGTCCACGAAAGGAAATGATTGATCGATGCATATCGCAGGATTCCGTTAATTAGCCTAGTCAGTGATGCAATGTCATACGCAGGATTACGTTGCAAGCTTTAGGAATTACCACCGGACAGATCGATATATTGGCATGTGAGAGAAAGCTTACGCGGCACATTCACATGTCAAAGTCCTGCGCACTTATCGGAGCTTCCGAACTTAGTTCATGTGCCTAATGAATAATAGAAATTATCTAAGTTTGTGGTTGAAGGAAATGAGGAGGGCGCCCATTGCATTTCTGTCAGTTAAAATCAGCTTTCAATCTTAGTTGAGCCTCAAAATTCTCATCAAGTCACATTTTCTTTTCACATTCATTATGGATCTTCCTGATTTTGTTCAAGTTGATATTTCCGCTACGTCACCCAATCTGGCTAGATTGAATGACGATAACGAATCAATGACTTCAATCGTGGATGGGAGTGGAGTACAAGAAGTCTTTCGAAACTCAGGCCCCTGGCCTGTCGGTCTAGCTGAGGCCATTCAACCAGTTCCTATTTTCTTGCCAAAGAGTCGTATCAGTGAGCTGCAGCAACTGTGTGAGAGCATTCACTTAGCTGTATGTGATATCATCGACAGATGGTGGGATGATTCAGATGCAAGATTCTGGGAACGAATGCCATTAGATCCCAAAGCAGAGGCGGTACTTCGCTGGGTTAGCCACAGAAAGGGCTCCAAGGCAAAATTTCGCGAGATTAGTGGTTTCTGGAGACCTGATGTTTTGATCAGCGACAATTCAAGCGATTTCAACAAGACATCCACCAAAGCCAGCGATTTCGGGCCGTTCAAAGTTTGCGAGATCAACTGCCGTTATCCTCTGAGCGGCTATATCATCGCATCTACCTTGGAAACTTTTCATTCAAGACAAATTTCCGAACATGCTGTCTTCCAGACTACAGTAGGAAAAGTGAGTTTTGACGACACCACGAATTGGGCAATAACTAATACTGCTTACATCCCAGGTTGACTCAGTCATCCAAAAGAAGTTTTCCTCCTACAAAGTAGTTTGGTTTCTGCATGGCGCAGACATCCAGCATGTGGATCTCATCAATATGAGCTCCTATTTTCGAAAGCAAGGGTTGGGCGAGGCCCGATTTGTCCGACCGGAACACCTTGACATTGAACACGACCCCAACTCTGCGTCAGGGCGCAAGCTCATCGCAACTACCTCGGCATCGGACCTCTTTCACCAAGACGAAATAAACATCGCAATGCAAATCGATATCATAGTTATCGAGGCACGCCAGGCACAGTTGATCAACCTACCAAAGGATGTCTTGCAAGAACTCGCCTTGCGCTCAGTAAATGATCTTCGAAGTATTTTTCTGGCACACGACAAACGTATGCTTGCTGTTGTACTATCCGAGTTAGATGATCTCGTGTCCAAGCGAGGGGTTCTTTCACATACACAATCAGAGTGCCTGAGGCAGGGTCTCGCACAAACTTGCATAGCGAAGTCAAAGAACATGCTACAGATCATTGAAATGCTGCACAGCGGTACAGAGTCAAAGGACAACTGGGTATTAAAGCCTATCGCTAGTGGAAAGGGCAAAGGGATAGTATTTGGAACTGAGGTTCCGACGAAGGAAACGTTTTGTAACCTTTTAGAAGCCAACGAACGCACAGGAGCATACGTGCTACAGCGAGTTGTTAAACAACCTCGTTTTCTTATGGTTCCGTCTATGAGAGGCAGTCTCGGAAGCGATGAGAACAACAAAAGGCAATTATCGACGGAGCCTCTCCGATATCTTGTGGGCACGTTCATGATGTTAGATGGTCAGTTTTTGGGCACACTTTGGAGAGCTTCACCAAAACCCATCTGTGCATTTGTGCAGGGTGCCTGGCTACTCAACGCAGTGACAGAAAAGGGATCTGTTGAGCCACATCCGGAAGTGTAATTTTGCTAAAAGGCCGAGATGGTTCTAGCGAATCATAGTAAAGTGGAAAAAACGAATGCAAACAGCTGATTGATATCATTATCTAAGTCCTTGATTTATGCAAGCAACAAGAATAAAGCAAAATTTAAAGTTCAAGTGAGGACATGGCTTTTGGTAGTACTCCTTGTAGTAATTGCACCGAATGTTGCATAAAAGGCTGGGTGACATGAAAATTTTATTATTCCTCATATGGTTAAGCGATTATGTCTCCAATATAAAAGCAGATCTTTACAGCAAGTGTATTTTTACATCATCCTTATGCATGTTACTTCACTGCCGATTGCAATTCGGAAATGACGTCTGTTGCCAATGACGCCGTTTCATCACACGATAACAAGTATGCGAGGTTCTATTTCACATACGGGAGTAACATGCATCTTCAGCAAATGGCAGAACGTTGCGAAGAGAGCATTCTCTACTCGAAGGGTCGACTCAAAGGTTACAAATGGCAGATCAACAGCCGCGGCGGTGCAAATATCGTGAGAGGAGATCAAACAGATTATGTCGAAGGCCTTATTTTCATTATATCCTCTCGTGATCTAGATTCTTTGCGGAAGTATGAGAAGATCTCAGAAGGATATTTTGTGGAAAGGAAAATCGACGTCAACATCGAGAAACTATCTATCTCCGCTTTCGAAGGACAAAGAACGACTAGAGTCATTGAAGAAATGGCCATTTATCGAGTCACGGGTGACGCAGAAAGACTGTTGGGGTCTTGGAAAGCCCGTCTGAAGATGGAAGAGCCTCTAAAGAAGAACACCTGTATGTTTTATGCAGTATCTCACGCGACTCCTATACTAACATGTATGAAGTTGAAAACGGTGTAGCTTTTCAATCCTTGGTATATCTTGTGCCCGAATATTGCGAGAATGGTAAAATTAGAAAAGAATACGTGGGACGGATGGAATCTGCAATAATGGATGCCGAAGTCCTTGGGGTCTCTAAGCACTACATCGAAACCTCTCTCCGTCCCTGCATCCTTCAAGATAGACAACTGTCAACTGCAGATACTCTGGAGAACTGGAAATCATAAATAACATATCCTCTGGAAGCTTCACTTCAGTTGCAATTTTACTGTATCGCCTAGTTGTGTTTTGTAGCTTTAGGAACAGGCCTGAGATGATACCTAACGCAGACAAGTTTCTTCATGCACTATCACGGAGACTGATCGATTATAAGTGTACAGCTGAGTTTATTGTATGACAGTAGGCACGAAAGCCCTTATCGAGAGGTGCAGTTCTAATCCATGTAGATTTAATACTTCATTGCTATCTCGTACGGGGATTTATACTATAATCGTGCCATCCATAGTTATAATCAATTTTCCATGCCACCAACAAGGACCTAAGGCTACGGTATCAATCTTCCAATGTCTCTTGGAAAAAGCGTAGCTTCGCGAACGTCATCGAGGTCCAAGAACCCCTGAAGCAACCTGTTGACCCCAAGTCCGCAGCCGCCATGACGTGGCATACCGGTCTTGAAAGCAGTCAGGTAAGGTTGCCACTTTTCTGCTTTTGGATCTAATGGCGGGCCGCAAATACCAGCAGACATTGCCTCACATAGCTCATTATAGGAATTAATCCGCTGGCTTCCAGAGCATATTTCTCGCCCTCTAACTATAGTGTCCCAAGTGTTAGAAAGGCCTGGAACATTGGGATTGGCTTGAGAATTAAATTGACGCATGGATGCCGGGAACTGGTCGATTGTGAATATATCCGTGCCACCCCAATTAGGCGACATACGGAAATGACGGCCAAGAGCAGCTTCTTCCTGATCACTGTACAAATTTATAAGCTATTCGCGCTCACGAGGTAGATAGCATAGCAAATCAAAACGACTTACGTGAAATTTTTGTTGTCTTGTGTTTCAAAGCCAAGCTCTTCTCTGAGGATGCGTTTAGCCTCCAGAAAAGTGATGCGAGGCACCTTTCCTGTTTTGTCGAGACTGATTTTGAAATCTCTTGCTGATGGATACAGATTCATGAAAGTCTCAATGAGATGCTTATACGACGTCCGCTCCTGCAACGCCCTAAAAACAAACACAAGCATAGACTCGATCAATTCCATCACCTCATGGTAATCATTCTGGAAGACCATGCCGATATCGAGTACTGTGAACTAGAGCAGGTGAGATCTTAGCGAACAGTCAAGAGGTGCCTTAGGTGGGGTTCAAACTCTCGTATGATAAAACACTCCTTACCTCAGTCAAATGTCTCGAAGATTCGCTAGATTTGACTTCGGCCCGAAAAACAGGCCCAATCTCGAAAACGCGCTGCATATCCATCGAAAGGGCCATTTGTTTGTGATGCTGAGAGCTTTGAGATAACCATGCATCCCTTCCAAAATATGGTAGATGAAAGTATTCATTGTCACCCGGAATTGTGGCAGTGATAATGCGAGGTGTGTGGATCCAGTAGAATCCATTCGAGCATAAAAATTCGACTATCAACTGACAAATGCCGGAGTGCAGTTTGAAGATTACACCAGACGCTGCGTGTCTTACATCAATGATGCGATTGTTGAGTCGCTCTTCGAGACTAGAGAATCGATCTTGTTGTGACAAAAGAATGTCTGGAGACGCCAGTGCAATAATCTCAATACCACTGACATATAGTTCACGCGATGGAGTTAAGATGCCATCTTCGCAATCCACGTGATTACCATCGCGTTTGGCGGGCTCGAAATGACCTGTAACACGGATTATAGATTCCCTTGTGATCTCTTTTGCATCTTTCCATGTTGACTCCTCAACACTCGTCGCCTGAACAGTGGCTGTAAGGCAGGTCCGTGAGACCCTGAGCTGGATTCTGATCTCTTCTGGTTGCCGAAGTACCGATATCGAATCAACTCTTGCATCAAATGTTACTTTGCCATGTATATGAACCCCACACCGAAGGTCAAACTAAGATAATCGTCAGACGCATTGTGTGTCCACATCTAGACCTTTCTGGAGACCTTACAATATGATCCAAATCTGGTAATAAACGAGGATCATGGACAATGTCTTCTTTTTCAATATGGCTCATTTTAAGATATGGAAGTCTTTTCTTATCGAAACTGGTTATTTAATAGGAAGCAAATACCAAAAATACTGACATTTATACTGAATAGCATTCCTTTTTTTTAAAGGCCCAGACCGTAAAAGCTAAGATCCAAATTCAGGGGTTCTCAAGAATAGTTAGACTGTGGCTTGTCCGCTGCAGAAATCGGCGATGAACATCGCTCGATCAATGCAAACTTTCATGCCTCCGTAGATCGCGCAGCTCGGTGAAATTGACAAAGACAGAATAAGACAGTCTTTTTACAGATCGATCGTGGAAATTAGGTTTGTGGACTTCTTCCTGATTACCACCATCGAGCTGTGTGGAGCCTGTGGGCTTGATTTCGGGAGTTCTACCTTTTGGCCTGAAGTTTAATACTGATTAGATGGTATAGAGTGGCAATAATGTTGAGAGGAAGGATTAAAGAGAGATCGAAGCGGCTTAGAGTCCGCAAAGTTCCGATAAAACGCTCATTTACCGCACGGCTGCACTGACATCGGGAAGGGGTTTTGGATGCCCAAGAATTATCCGAAACTATCACTCTATGTGACGTGGATAGATTTTATTCGTCGATATGCCGTATTATAGTGACGTATCCTCACATCTGATGAATTTGGGAGACGACTTCGATTCGATACAAAACCTTTGTAGTTTAACACACCCATAGTGAATGGGGTAGTCTATAGGGCTCATGATATTAAACGCTCTCAACGCTATAGAATCTAGGCATAGAACAAGTTGCGGATGATGTCATGAGAACCTGTTGAATAGATCATGTGTTAACGGCAGAAGCTTATCAACTATACACATGTTCGCCTTGCGAATTGGACCGTCTGAATATTCTCTGATCAATAGTCTCATATCTCGCATTCTAACTGTTGTATGGCCTAAGAAGATATATTATTCCATTTCTTGTTCTTTTAGCCCCTGGAGGAGCCACAACCCGATGAGTAGTGGAATGCAGACGGCCTCCAGACTTTGACGCAAGATGGTCAGCAATATTGATTAGAACACAACCCTCCACTACCGGTACTGTCTGCCACGATTGAGTCTGAGACCCATCTTCATCATATATCGGTATCTGTGTAGTTTCTTCGTTATACCAGAGCAGCGTGATGAGTCCAAAATCAGTATGCCAAGGATGGATTACGTCTCCTGCGTCATGAATTGGAGGTTTATACACCATCTTCAAAGCTGTATCGCTACATATAGTAGGGTCATCGCTAAGCTCTGAGATATGGATATCTTCGGCAGCACACAATTCGGCAAGTATCGTCTGGACGCAGTTGTGGAAAATCTGAATCGTGCGGGCAATACGTGGTCGTTGTGGCTTGAAGGTAGCCGGTAGAACCCATTTGCCGAGCTGGAATTCATCACGGGGAATCTGTGAACACTAGATCAGTCATCGAAATTCGATCTTTTGAAGATACAAACCTCGTAATACTCGAATCCTTTGCCAGCATGATATCTAGAAGACGAGGTCAGTAGCACAGAGTTAAATGGATTGCGCTTGAAATACCCTCTTTCCATTCCCTCACGAAGACTCTCAACCTTTTCTTCTGAGCTCTGATGAAGTCTGAAAAAAGATTGAGCGGTGTCGAATACCACAGGCATGTCCTCGAATACCAGCTTGGTAAACGGACCACGAAGATCAAGATGGAACATGCCAACCGTTCTGCCAGCATGAATGAGTTTCTCGATTTCAGCTGGATCTTTCCGTTTCAGAGCTTCGAAATCGATAATTTCTAGTGCAGCAGGGTTTCTAGAGGAGGAATTGGTGTTCATTGTAGCTCGCGTTGATCAATCAAAACGATCGCAAAATCTGTCTGTTATTTGCCTTAGTGTAGATGTAAGGAAGAGAGCCGATCGTGTAAAAGCGGAAATGAATTTGAGCTTACGTATTATGAGTTAGTTAACCACGTAAAGGGTCTTGATTCTGATCGGGTGCAAGAGAATGTAGTCGGACCGTAGTGCTACGGGACAATTGCGTCCTGCATAGCTACCAAGTTGTCGGAAAGTACTTGCAGATCACTACTCCGTTCTGATCATGTCCTTGCAGTAGCTCCACAGAATTTAGCCACAGTTTCACCGAGGAAACTTCCCATGGTGCAGATCCCGTGGGAAAAACCTTGTCAATTGACATGGCCGGGTTGGTTCCGTAGGTTCCGGTGAAGTTGGATCTGGTCAGATTGAGGTCGCTCCGGCCCGCGCAACGCTCTCTAGTCTATCCTTAGCATCGCAAGCTCATCCGCAGTTCCCCGTTACCAGGGTGAGAAGAACGACGCCACTCCGAATCGTCTTATAACACAGATATTTATGTCTTTCCACTATATAAATATATCTTACTTCAGGCTCTATTTAATAAGCTAGAAAACTATTGTTTTTTTCTATAATAGAATCACAGTATAGTAGATTTCTAGAACTACAAAATGACAATGTTAGGAATGTCAATGATGATTCCGGAGTGATTTCGGTAAGGTTTGGCCCATGCTAAGGTGCGTTTTTTCTTCCCTGGTGCCCGCATCAGTTGGGCCGAGCCGCTCATGCTCGGCCCTATACAAAGATGCGACGATTGATATACTTTGTTTGGTACATGATCCCGTTACCTGTTTCCGCGATGTCTGCGCCCGTAGCTACTATAAAAATCTTATATTGCTGGGCAAGAGTCTCCACTAGTAAGAGCTAAACTCTGGTTCGGGCTATATGTGCCCCACTGAGGGTTTGGTACATTCTCCCCACTCCTGACCCCCTGCATTCATCTAAGCAAGGGCTGCGCGATTTGACAAAAGTTTGTTCGCACGGATAGTGCCGTCTCGGGTGCGCTGCATGAACAAACATTCGTCCTAGTACCTCAAATCGGATTCACGATCTATTGAGCACATTCGTGCGGCTGCTTCGTGATTTGACCGCTACACCAACATAACCGATAGGTCTATGACTCCGAAATTTATCCCTGTCAAAGGCGTCATAGTGGTACGTAAATTCTTCGACTGGACCGTCTGATACAGTTGAGAAAATCACCATGCTTTATCTCTTTAGACTTAGTGAAACAAGGAAAAACAATTACTATGCGTACATCGTTTCCCTCCAATGCTCAATCATGACCTATCGCTAAATTCTTACATACGATCCTTTCTAATTCTGATGAGTAGGTATTAGAAGCCACCGCCTCAGAGCGCTTGAGCCATATTGATAACCACGGATAAATCGCGCACATTCTGATTTATCGCTGTCATTCAGAACATTGACGCAGCCTCTCAGACATGCCTTTTCCCTCTCGGCGATATCATCTAATACAAGTCTAGTATCCCTGCCCAGAAGATCTGGTGCTCTTGCAACGGCCCTTTTCACTGGCAAAAAGGCCACTGCTAGGCCGAGAAGCCAACCCAGGTTCTTGTTTGGCTTTGTTGCCCAGTGTAACATATCCTTGGCGAATTTGATAGTTTCTCTGTGTACCTGTTTGATCTCAGCCAACATTATAATGTCGTTAAAACATGTGGGTGGAGAGCTTCCCACTGTGTCGGCATGAGACAGGATTTCGAGGCCAATGTCTACAAGACTGAGGCATCTAGACCTATTCAGTTCATCCATACCGGCTACAATCTCTGTTTCAATACCAAAACCAGCTTGGGCACGTAAGAGGCGCAATATACTGGCGTAGAGAGGAAGAGATGTGTGCGAAGGTGTATTGATGGCGTTCTCCAATAGACCGATGTGCGCAAACCAGAGGATCAGCAGGCTGAATAGCTGAAGATTAGGCGACAAGGTAAAGGCCTCTGGCTCGGTCCAAATTTCAGAGATTGTTTTCGAGCTCTCGCTTCCGGCAGATGCTTCAAGGTCCGAGGGGTCAAAGCTTTCTCGACTGGGGACTACAACTGGATGGTGAACAGCAGGGTTATCGAGCGTCTTGACAGCATCCCTGGAGTTGATTGGTTTCCTGGAGGTAAATTTCCAATACATGGAGGCATCTATACCCACACCCAGAGAGTCTATCCATAGTCTTATGGTGACAACCTCGTCGTGCGTGAAAGCGCCGAACATGCGTCCCTTCCACTGCAGTTCCTTTATCAGCAGACTCTTGTTGCTCGCTCCAGCAATGACCCATGGCTTGGCTTTTGCCAGCTCCGTAAGTAACTCCAGTTGTTTTTGAAGGCTTGGTTGTGCCCATGTGCTTGGTGCGAGCCACTCAGATAGGGACCGCCCTCCAATACGAGCCCGACTTTGAAGATGACACTTGTGTGACACCAACGCCTTGGCCCTAATGATATCAATCACTCGCGAGGTGACGTCTTCGTCTAGCGTGATACGTAGTGTACCGATTGGAGCTTCCATGTCATTTTGCGTTTGTGTAAAGTGTGAGCCCAAAGCACAAGACATGGCATATCCTGATTGGATGCGCTTCCAAGCATCATTCAAAGCTGTTTCGCCTTCAGTAGATCGGATCATCTCGAGATAGCGAATCACGGTATGAGTAGCCATGGCAGCGTGTCCAGAATCCGCGTTATCAATCGAGACGTGAATAAGGAAGTAGTTCGGGTCGATCCCAAGAGCTTTGAGCTCGTAGGCCGCGCGTAAAGTGTCGAATGTAATGAGTTCATAGTGCATATTGAAGCCGAGGATTTCGGGCAAAAACTCATTTGGGAAAAGCGAGATGGTGAGTTGACCCACGGCAGCTTCCCAAGCATATTCGTTCTCCATCCGTTCCCATTGGCCCAGGGCTATGAACTCTGCTGTGTCGTTTCTTGGAAGTTGGCATCCAACATTTTTCAGAAGCTGCCGATAGAGATAAACATGATGCTTTGTAATATCGCCGTCACCGAGCTCTTCAGAAAAGATCTGCCACGCGTATTTGGTGATGCCCCGAAAAGCAAAAGGGGTGGTGATCTTGTGTACGTGAGAAAGCCAGGCGCCGTCGACTAGTTTGACCGGAGCTTGCTGGGTCAGCCAAATCCGAGCCCCTTCCAGGGTGGAGAACAGCTGTGGACCATTTCCCTGCCTTCGACTTTCTAAATATTCGGCCCATTGTGTCATAACTCTTTCGTTCTCATTCTCGATGAAGTTCCAAACCCTCTTTTCGTCATAAAATTGTATCGACAGGATGCTTTGACATGGTGCTTTGATGCCCAACGAAATGCCCCGCGAAAACATCGCTAAAAGTTCATCCCGTGCCGCTTCTAGTACATCTGGAAAGTCTTCAAGGTTTTGCAATTTGTAATACATCTGTTGATAATATTTGGTCCTTTTAGGAAGCGAATGATTAGTCTGCACGTTGCTGACGTTTTGATCAATGGTGTTTGAATTCCGAGCAGGGAATAAGGCTGCAGTAGCTCTATTAATCTTGACATAGTAAATCAATATGGGTAAGAAAATAAAGACAGAAAGTAATAAGAAAATAAAGATGTTTTGACGAGGATCTAGTACGTCCATGATGTTGTGGTAGGTGGTTCACGAAAATCATATGGGTTGATGTGTGATCTTTTATATATGGTTTTCGATCAGAGTAGCATGGAAATATTGCCACAGCATTAATATTGGTTTCCGAAATGCAACTTGGTTACATTAGCGCCAATTTATCCCTCACTGGGTGGGACGCTGTCTTGGCGGGTTCCTTGCATATCTGAATGCTGTTGAATATCGGAGTTGGTATCTGCTGGCGAGTCTCTTCGCAGTAACGCTCACGATGCGTCTAAACCCTATTTAGAAGTATATGAAAGCGCCGGACGACCTCCGGGCCGTATAAACTGTATATTAGTTACTCCAAGGCCGCTATGATGGAATATTCCACCAACCTCACCTTTCTACATTACTAACGCCAGCTTCGCGATCTTTGTGCTACCTCAAGCATCTGCCGTAAGCACTAGGAAGTATCATATCTAGTTTTGCCATGGCTGCAGTGAGGCTTTGCCACTGTACTCATCTATCACGGAGCACTGGTATGCAAATGATTACACAACCTCGTTGCAGTCATGAATCTCACGGTTATGCAGGTGGAAGTGAGCTTGACAGAACCCAAAGCGGTGATCCCTATCGGGATCCCGGTCAAAGTGTCCAAAGCCGAGTGTTGATAAAGTGGCCGGATCGGGACCCGCAACATCCGAGGAACTGGACTACCCGCAAGAAGATAACCACAACTATTATCACCTCTGCATTTACCTTGATGCCCCCTGTAGCGTCTACTATGGTAGCCCCTGGACTTGGCAATATGATGCAAGACCTCAAGATTATCAGTAAAATCGAAGGCCAGCTAACAATATCCGTCTTTGTTCTCGCATATGCCGTGGGTCCTATGTTATTGGCACCCTTATCCGAAATCTATGGGCGTGTTCCCGTTCTGCACGCATCAAACGCATGGTTCTTTTGTTTCAACCTTGTATGCGGGTTTGCGAAGACGAAGGAGCAGATGTTTGTGTTTCGATTTCTCAGTGGGCTGGGTGGAAGTGCTCCACTTGCCATAGGCGGAGGGGTCGTAAGCGACTGTTTCCACGCTGAACAAAGGGCCCAAGCAGTGGGCATATATTCACTAACACCACTTCTGGGACCTGCAATTGGACCGATCGCGGGGGGTTTCATTGCACAGCATACTACCTGGAGATGGACTTTCTGGGCCACTTCCGCCGCTTCTGCCGCCATCCAGATTATGGCAGTAGTCTTGCTTCGAGAGTCGTTTGCTCCGAAAATTCTTCAACGACGCGCTGCGAAGCTAAGCAAGGAAACAGATGGTCAGAATTTCTATACCGAGTTTGACAATGAATATAGGCCTGCGGCGGTTCTCACAAATGCCGTGGTCCGGCCATTTCGTTTCATCCTCACGCAGCCAATCGTCCAAGCGATGGCACTTTATCAATCCTTCCTGAATGGTGTTGTTTATTTGATGCTTTCTACGTTTCCGCGCCTTTGGAGGGACAACTATGGCCAGAGCATTAGCACCAGTGGCCTGAATTATATCTCTTTTGGCATTGGTCTCTTTCTGGGTGCCCAGATAACCGCCCCATTTAGTAATGCGGTCTATGTTTATCTTAAAAAGAAAAATAATGGAGGTGAGAAGCCTGAGTTCCGCGTTCCGGTAATCTTTGTCGGTGCAATATTGGTTCCTATTGGGCTTTTCTGGTATGGCTGGAGCGCACAGGAACGAAGTCATTGGGTCATGCCAAATATCGGGGCAGGTATATATGCAGCTGGAACGATTATTTGTTTTCAGTCCACGCAGGCATATATACTTGATGCATACACAAAATATGCTGCAAGTGCCACAGCTGCTACTATGGTCTTACGCTCCCTGACTGGGTTTGGGTTCCCACTTTTTGCACCACTCCTGTATACCAGGCTGCATTACGGATGGGGGAGCTCACTGCTTAGTTTTTTGGGTATAGGAATTGGCATTCCGGCGCCAATTTTATTTTGGAAATATGGTGAGACTTTAAGGTCGAACAGTGTATTCACTGGAGAATGATTTGGCTAAATAGAGAATAAAGCTCTATAAGTTTCCTGAGAAGAAAATCAAGAGTAAAGGATTGAACATTTTGTTTTCCTATGTACTTCTAATATTTCTGTTCTGTTATGGACTAGCAGCGACGTGCGTATGAGCACCAACGAAGGATTGCGTAGTCGATTCACCCTGATGGTCTTTCTCAGCATGAGACCCAAAATTTGTCTGCGCCTTCTTCAGGGGAAGTTAGAGCGCCGAGAGATTTAGATTTTGCACCCTGAGCCAAATGCAAAGAGTTGGCTTCAACGGCCTTGAGCCTGTTCAACAAGCTCAGCAACACCAAGGCATGGGCGAGTGCTTGTGATGTGGCGACCGTTGCAAAAAACATCCCTAACCGTGTTTTCGAGATTGCCCTCTCGGAAGAGGGCTCACTGGACACAACGCTGGCGGAGATCGCTCTGGTATTGAGGCAATTGTATCGACAGCGAAAAAAAAGAACGGAGCACGAGCAGAAGCTCTGGATGGTGATCTGATCTGATCTCAATATTAGGCGTTTTGGGAAGCTGGATGGGGCTTTTTCTGCTTTGTCTATTAAAACCTCATTGGCACATGTCCGTTGATAACTCCGCCTATTCGAAGACTGTATGTTCTGTTACTCGAGTAAATACTCTGCCCGAACTTCACCTCTCTTTCCTCTCAATAGGTAATCTATCATTGGATAAAGCTATACCGCTCTTGCCATTGCCGGTTACTTCCTCAACTATAATGCCACATCTATGGCAGGCTCGATATGAGTCAAGTCGATAACTCGGCCTGCGCTCTCTCAAATTACCATAGGTAGAAACGTATCACACAAGAGAACGGAATGATGTCACCGAAGCAGCGACGATGGCTATCGAGAATGAGGCTTTTGATACCGTCCATCTCTGAGATACCGACACAGACGGAAGTGGCTTCGATCGTGCAGCCCTGGTTTGTACCGCGAGAACTGAGAAATTTAGGGATGATTGGTGGAGGCGCTATATGTCAGTGCCAATCAATTCAGCTGCCTGCAACTTCGTTGCGCCGGCAATAGTGCCATGTCTCCCCAATCAGTTTGTATTACCAGGAAGGCGATGGGGTGCGCATGAAAAGACTGCATTGCACGAAATCTGGACGTCAGAACATCAATCTTATAGGTGTTTCTTTGATTTTCTGGGGGGTAAAGGGAGGATATAAAACTACCTCATACCTCTCACAAGCTGTCCATTTCTCTTCACCTGCTCTCTACTTTCATATCTCGTCCACCTCTTTTAAAGTCTTGAAGGATGAGCGGCTCCTAGTCCACCATCACGGTTCCTACTCTATTTGAGGAGATGGTGCGTAGAACAAATAACCTTCAACAAAGTTGCTAAAAATTTAGACTATTCCACCTGAGGTTGAAATTGATGGCTCGAAGGAGGTAGTAGACACGATGGATACTGCACTTCGTATTAACCAAAATCCGGTTTAATCAGTTGCCAACGAAACTTAAACATCTAACCCTTGATAGAAAGATGTGGTCGCTCAGGGAGTTGCAGTGCGGATACTGATGGAAGGTTTGCGGAAGACCAGCCCCAGGAGAGGAAGCACTCATCTCCACGGGATTCGGACAGTGAGTGTCCTGAGAATGCTCCAAGTGTGGCTCACTCTGTTAGAGGAGGTGGAAGGAATGAGTGCGTTGGTTTTTGAGTTGTGACGCAAAATTGTCTGCAAAGATGTGGGAATTTGTGAGCTTGAAAGAAAAACAGGCCATCTTAACCGTTTGCTGGAGAAGAAAATGTTCGGCTGAGCTTAAAATCTCACGTTGATGTGGTAAACACAGCAGGAGAAGAGTGCAGCACAAGATGGATCAGAGAAAACAGTGAGAAAGTAGTCATGTTCTGACGATACGAATCACTACTGAGCTACTCTAGTGATCATTGACTATTTATAGGTGTAATCAGCCCTGAGCCTACTGAAATGAGCAAGGGAAGCCCATGGTAACCAGGTCCACTAAAAAGGGTTGCCATTCATGCCACCCGCACAAACATTGTCTCCCTGTCTTGCCTTGCCGACGATCTCAAAACTCCCAGGCCATCCAAACCAAGACGCTTCGTAACGGCGGCATTTGCTATCCATCTGAGCCATGGCGTAGTAAACATCGTCCCGGTTACAATTGCCACATTTTCCGACTTCGTTGACGCAGTAATATACCATCATTTGATCTCTTAGTGATGCAACATATCTCCTTTTGCCTGGTTCGTCTGAACAAACATCCTGCCCATTACCAGCCCACTGCTCGGCCAGCGCTTCGAATGCCCTATCAATGCCGAATTCTTCAAGTTGATAACCCCAGCAATCGGTGCGACGTTTGGATAGTGTGTTGAGCGTTGACGATGAGAGCATGTCGCGTCGATTGGCAGCTTGCGCCGCTGCAGAGTCCTCGGCGGTGAGGACAATGGGAGACACTCCATTTTCAGAGGAAGTGAAGACTTGAGTACCATTGCTGTATCTTGTCACAGTGTAAACACCGTCTGGGATGGTAGTAGCGGAAACGGCAATAATGCTGGTAGCAAAAGCTACTACCGCAGAAGTGAGATACATCGTGATGGGATTAAAGCTCAGTAGAGTGTAATTGAAGTTGATGGTTGAGAGCAGGCTGCAGGCGATTGTTTGGATCTGTGGTAGTGAGCCTAGGAATGAGAAAACCACCTGCTTTTATACTTTGGTATACCAGGGATGAGCCTGAATGAATCTACTGCATAAATGCAAAAGAAGGTGCCGCTCTACATTCAGGCGCTCCAGGCCGCTCAAAGTGGAGTGTTGGGTGGATAACGAGCACCAGCATTTTACGAAGCTGCAGGCACTAAAGATAGTTAGACGATACTGGGTATAGTGTTGCCAAAAGTAGTCGAACACTTTAGGTTGGAATTGTATATCAGTCTCCACATCATAAAATGTGTATCTTAGTTCTCGGCCTAAGCAGATATTGAGTTTGGTGTGGAGAGTTATAACCACCAAAGAATCCTAACAAAGTGCCAGATGACCTCTAGTAAGCTATTAAGCAGCAAACATATATGTTGCATGTCTCGTTCAAAAAGATTATCTTTAGTCATGGTCCGCGTGAGGTACATAATGAGGCTGAAGAAAACATATGGTGCTTGTGCAACCTTGCTGTGATGCTGACAGATACGCGAGACCCTGAATCAAGGCCCACTGCAGTATGAGCTACTTTTCCCAAGCGGTGCCAAGAGAAAGCTTACTGTGGTATCAAAAAATGTGCGAGATGCCGCTGAAAGGCTTGCTGCGGCATAAGCTATTCACAAAGCCGCGCGGAATACAACCATATCTAGTAGGAGACATGTGGGGCCGCCGCACAGGCGTCCTTTACATGTGTCAAGAAGTAGTAAAGTTTAGAAACTCTCTGATAGTTTGTGTTAGTAAAGAAGTTAAAGCCTCTACTTTACAAAATACCAAGTCAAGTGCTGCTCGAAGAGACAAAGGGCTTGGGCGATTTGTGCTGAGTTTGGTTGTGCAACAACACCTGCAGCAGAATACATGCAGCCTCAGTTGGTGTCAATACGATGCTTCTGGGATAATGACACCGAGGAAGTAGACCGAGGCTTTGTTCCGCAAATCGGAACCGGGGTTGTGGGTTGGGAGATTATTTCTGTTCCCCGAAGGAATCTTCTAACACAGCGCGCATGCCGCTACTAGAAAGCTCAATGCAGCCTAATCTCTCAATGACCTAGCTTGTATCCATTTTAGCCTAAAGATGCGATTGGTCCAAGACTCATTCTGCGGCTTCTCGGACACGGCCTTCACGTAGTTCTTTCAGAGAGGCGGACAGAAGTTACCAAAAACAGCCTAGTGACGCATTGTGATTGGGATCTTGCAATCAGGCCCGCTGCGGTAAGGCCCGCTGCAACAAGACCCACTGTGGTAAGATCCGCTGCGGCAAGGCACACTGCAGTCAGGCCCATACGTAGCACGAGCTATTTACTTAAGCTATGCCGATGCAACTGTGTCTGCCAGAGGACGTGCAGTAGCTATAGCACAAAGAAGTAGTAGATCAATTATGCTTAGAACTTGTAGAGGTGTTGCACAATATATACTCAACCTAGTTATGCAGCCATATTATAATTATGTATATAGTTATGCGTTATTGAAGGTTTACAGCATCCAGGGCTAGTGTTAAAATCTATCTACATAGTGCTCGAAAGGTCGCGAATTGTATACCACAAGTCCCAAAGATAGAATACATCATAGAGCAGGTTAATTAGCCATAATTATATCCTCTCTAACACCCTGTACAGTATATCGGCATACTTACGCAGTAACTTTGAGCGATCGAGCGGATCTTCAACAAAAGTATGTAACGTGCAGGAAGACGCGAAGGAAGACACAAAAAAGGAATGCACAACGCCATACGACCTGGTCTCCTTAAAGATGGTTCCAAACATCGATGATGTATAAAATTATGTACAGTATCAGAGTACTAGATCGTAAGTTGATAGATATTTTCTTACTCATTGACTAATATCTGATATTTCTATAGACTCCCTTTCCTCGACCGGTGTGATATTTGGGCTGGGAACGTGGAAGATATTCCAGGGATTTGTGGAGGACTTTGGGATAATCTGAAACATTCTGGTGTATGCATAGCTAGCACAACATACTGTGGAGGTGATCCAGCATCCCGTCTGCTGAACTGGAAGTTTGATGTACCTACTACGTGCAACTCAGGGCATGTCGAGTCTGCTTGGTGGGAAGCTACGCGTAATCGATTTGGAGCACTTCACTGCTAGAATGCCATTTTTGTCGTTTTAACGATATAGCGATTAGACTCTATTGTGCAAATCCATCGCGTATCTGGACAAATGTCGTGTACCGATCTCTTGCCCATTTCCGCGTGCGCTTTCCAAATATGGCCATGGGTAGGCTCAGCCCCATGACTAGTAAACCTAGTATTCCAAGCACGATGAAGCAATTTTCTATGCCAGAGTCGATCCAGAAGCTGGCGATGAAGGTAAACATCATTGCAAGCGTGTTATTGATGACTGCGACGCCAACCATGCCTTCAAGAACCATTTCACTACAGGTGTTAGTAGTAATCTCGAAATTGTAGTAACAGTTAACTTACGGAAACGAGTCTGCGAGGTACGACAAACTCAAGTCACCAGCGCAGCCATAGCCGAAACCGATGAAGCCTAGTCCAAGGTATGGCACAGGCCAATTCCAACCTCGAACCGTGCCGATGCCAAACAGCCAAAGGCCAGTAGGGAAAATCAAGGTGCAAAGCGCCATCAGATACAGCCGGTATTCAGCCTCCATAACACCTTTGTTACGCCTGACCATCCACTGCACGAACGCATCACTCCCGTATCCTCCATAAGCGCAACCAATGAGACTGCCAATTAGCGTGGGAATGTTCATATTGCCCACCGCAACAGAGCCATAATTCCACGGGTCGCCAGACCATGTGTCCTCTTGTAGAGTGAGATAAAAGGTCAAACAGGATTGCTGGAAACCCCATTGTAGTCCGGCATACCATACAGCAGGGAAAGTGAAGACGCGCAGGGTGTGCCACAGACGATTGAGATACTGCTTGAAACCTGTTCCGCGCAGGTTCGGTGCCGGGGTGATGATGCGGATGCGCTCCCAATATGTCTTTTTTCGATCCATAGAAGAGAAAGCCGTATCCGGGGCGGGCGGGCATGCTGTCTTCTCACCATTGGCGGCATCTGGAGAGCCTTTACCAACGGGCTGTTCATTGCCGAGGATGACAGGGTCGTTAGTGTTGGCGAGGTAACGATCGCGCGAGAATTCAGTCTCTTCTAAGCCAAAGTAGAAGACGATAAGGCTGCCACCACAGATGATAGCACCGACGTAGCCGATCCAACGCCAGCCGAGTCCGTCAGATACGTAGCCTCCGATTAGAGGGCCAAGATATGTGCCAATAGCAGTGGCAAATGTGTACATGCCAAGCACACTACCAGTCTGATGCTCGAACCAGATGTCGAGAAGCGACAGTTGCGCAGTAGCTTCGCCGACCGACTCGGCGGCTCCAACGAACAGTTGGCTCCACACTACACCAGAGACGCCGTCGATGCGTGCATACCAGATAAGGCCGCCGATGTTAAAGACGAGGGAGGCTAGATAGCCCAACCTTCGCCCATACAAATGCACAAGAGGCGAGCTCAAGAGAGCCCAGTAACCAATGCCAATGAACAGGACACCAGCGCCGGTATTGAAGACATCGTAGCTAATGCCATACTCTTCGTTTACGCCGTCGGAGCCGGATCCCGCGTTATTCGAGGTTGCTGCGGTCAAGCCAACCATGTACAGGACGAGGAGCGAGTGCCAGATTTTGCGCCACAAGGACCATCGCAGAGGATCGTTGGGCGAATTCGTGGGCTGAGGTATGAGGACGATATCGCCCGACTTGTGCAGCGGTGAGTCTTCTGGTAGGGTGTAGCTGCTCTCGTAGAGCCGTCGCGTGCCGGGAATAACTTCTTCTTCGCTGTGCGCATTGCTGCGACGGCGCATCCTGTTGGCGGACATGACAGATGGGAGATGATGCCGGGCTGACGCTTCCAGCGTCGCTGTTGTTAGCAGGGCAGCATGTCGCAGCGAGCAGTGGTATCAAGGTATATTTGGGCAGCAAGGCGTGAAGACTTTTTTGTTATCCTCTTATCTCGGAGATAATGTGGCGGAAACCCCGGGCCAACTGGAACCCCGGCAACTAGAATCGGAAGGGAGCGATGCTTGGTTGCGCCACATAGGCTCCAATCAACAACCCCCAATCACACGGTGTACACTGCCATTTGACATGGCTTCATTATCTAGTCTCGCGATAGTTGCGCAACCGAGCTGCGCGATGCGACGCTTCGCCTTCGACTGCGCTGTATGGAATCCTCCGTCCTTGAAGTGCCATCACGATATTCATTTGGACAAGTGATAAATCCATGCGACTACCACTCAACTAACACATTCCATGCCGATACTAGATCCCTGTACTTCACGTACGCCTTCAAGCGAGCGCTACGCCATGATGCTGATGTCGTTCTCAGAACTTCACACCAGACACCTATCAGCTGGCCCCCGCCCCAACTCGAGACTTCGATAGTAGCTGAAGAAGAGAGAAAAGCACAGAAGAAAAGACGGCAAATTAAGAAAGCAATCATATGATGTTTGCTTGACTTCTGGGACCCGTGAAAGCGCGATCTGCTTCTTTGAGATGAACGGGTACGCCAAGGCGAGTGGCAAGTTCGAGACCTGGGAGTCAAGGTTCACCATTCAAAACCCAAGACTTGGAGAATCAACACCTTGGATTCAGGGTTCGGATTTCAGCGTTTCTATGAGGCATGATTGGCATATCTCAAAGGCTCGGAACCACTGGAAGGCCTGGACTCAAGAAAAAAGCTGGGCCTTTTCCAAATGACGGCAGCCAGGCTCACCGATGAACGTCGCAACATACCAAGAGTGGGCACGCTGTAGCATAACTCACAAAGTCTATCATCTACCCCGTACTCTCGAATCAGCTTTCGCGCCCAGTCAGGAGCTAAGCCTGCCGTTAGAGAAGCGGAACACTAGATGATTGGTGAATTGACTATGTAACCCAACTACTGTGGTCTAGGTGGGCTTGCGCATACCTCCCTCCGATGTGGATACGGAGACCAGAAGGTGACGCTTGCTGAATGGCTCATTCTTCCGCACCACCAACATGTATATATGCAGTGTGGCTGCCGGCCGTGCGTAACTACACACCTTGATGGAGCCTACAGATATCCATTCGTTACCACTTTCCCGGATGCAAATGGCTCCTTGCTAAACACCTAATCCAAACAATGGAAACCCCAATTGGCTTCTATCCGCCCTGTTGATTGACCTGGCCATTGCCACCGTACGTTAAATCCAACTATGCCACATGTATCAAATTCACCTTTGTTTCTGTTTCTAATGCCGTCAACGTCATTGAGTGGTGTTTGTATGTGACGACTATCATGCTTGCTGGCTGTCGGTTTGGAATGCACATTCGAAAGAAGACAACGTTAATGTTCATAGCCGACATGTGGCTTGTCCTTGCCTTCATAGACTGCAACGTTTGGATTGATTGTAACACTGCGACACACAGTGAATGCAATGAATAACTTCGTCTGAGGGTCGGAGTGTGTTCGCAGAGTACGTGTGCTACTGCTTCCAGTCGGGTCCTTAACCCACAAAATGCGAAAGTCATGTGGAGCTCCGATATTCCACAACATAGTTGTTTAACAGCGGGCTCTTCAATCCTCAATTCAGAGTGCTGGCGTTCTTCAAACGTGCCATTCCGCCGACATCACTCAAGATGTACAAAGGGCTATAGACAGTGGCATGTGTCGCGACAGCATCAGCCATCGCAACTTATGCTGCTATTACCATTTAATGAGGCACTGACATAGCCAGCAATTGGTCCGAAAAGCCAGGAAGTTGCTCCGCCTTCACCGCGAAGCCGTTGATCCAGCTCATCTCCGAGATTCTCAGCAAGCACGCACGGGCAAGAAGCTCAGCTAAGGTATTATACCAAAAAGGGAAAGGTCAAATCTAGCCATCACAATCCATTCGCTCATCCCAGTTGCTTCTAGCTCACACTGCAAATGAAGCCTTTTGACCATGCCCAGTGTTTTCTTGTTTATTTACAGACTGCTGAGGTGGCAAGGGCTCGCAGGTGTCAAGCTTTATGCCGAGCGAGATCCGGATGCCCCTGCATTGCATGTTGCTAAGCCCAAGAAGGAAGGTCTCAAGCAGCTCGGTAAAGACCTGCCATTCGCAACCAAGCCTGATAAACTTCGTACCACTACTCGTGGCTATGATCCGTGTCTCCTTCTACCTCTGGCTGATCACCGTTGTCTCTTGCTATCTTGGACTTCGCTGCAAAAATAACTAATTTAGAGAATAGCGGATATCATCGCTTTGAGATTCCGCCAGCGAATCACACCGGCATGCGGCTTACGTTCACGGGTCAGTGGCACGGATGAGTCGACTTTAGCCAAAAGCATGTTTAGATGCATTAATATCTTTTCTTTGCTGTGCATATATACTATAAGATTGTGAACCGCACTTTTTCCTGTCGTTCACTCAGTTCATGAAAGTTCTGGCCTGGTTGGTGAGGCTTTAATTTCACTCTACTCTCCCTGGTGAGCTTGCTCGCCGTATTCATTTTCGTTCACCCAAACACCATCTTACCGCTATGTGGTCCTCGAAATTGATAGCCGCGCTCACCCTCGCGCTGCTACAGAACGCGAATGCCTTGAATGGAGCAATTCAAAACGAGTGGGATTTGCTAGCCCAGATGGGTCTTAATCCGGACGGAACACCTCTTGAAGAATCTTTTCTCAACGCTGCGTCGTCCAAATCTATCAAGTTCACATCAACCGGAGACGTCTCTGCTTCCCTGGCTGCTGATCCTGGACCTATCGATGCTGAGTATATCGAGCTTCCCCTGGATCACTTCGGATCGGGTCCCGGCACCTTTCGCAACAGATACTGGGTCAACACAAAAAGCTATAAACCGGGCAGCCCCGTCTTCATCTATGATGTGGGTGAAGCCAATGCCAATTCAAGCTCTCAGTTCTCGCTCCGCAACGAAACGAGCTTTTTCAAGCAGATGGTTGATGAATTCAATGGTATCGGCATTGTATGGGAGCATCGATTCTACGGTGATTCGTCACCAGTAGATATCTCAATCGACACACCAGCCGAGGCGTTTAGATTCTTGACATCAGAGCAAGCACTTGCGGATGTTGATCGCTTCGCGAAGCAGTTTAGCAGAAAGGAAATCAACGCAACACTCACTCCCGACCACACACCATGGATCTTCATCGGTGGTTCTTATCCCGGCATGAGGGCTGCTTTCATGCGCAACTTGTATCCTGACACCATCTTCGCTTCGTGGGCTGCATCGGCCCCAGTTGAGGCTCGCGTCGATCAGACGTATTATTTTGACCCCGTATGGCGAGGGATGAACGCAAAGGGGTTTGGAAATTGTACTCAGGACATCCAGGCTGCAGTCAGATACATGGACGGTGTTATGGACAAAGATAAACATGCCACTGCTAGGTTGAAAGAGCAATTCTTGGGTCTCGGGGCTGCCAATACCTCGAATGCTGGATTCGCCGACGCACTCACTCTCATTACCGCCAGATGGCAGTCATACGGCATCGAGGGTAATGCCTATGGACTCCGCCTCTTCTGCGACTGGATTGAAACTGATCCTGCGACCGGAAAAACAGCACCAAAGGAGGGATGGGCAACGAGCAAGGGCGCCAAGTGGGTGGTAGATAGGTGGTCTACCTACCCCAACTTTGTGACTATTGTGAATGATTACTTCGGGGTAGAGTGCTCAGGTCACACAAATAAAACAGGCGGAAATTGCATCCTTGATGGTGCATTTAAGGACCCGTCAACCATATCGTGGACGTGGCAGTACTGCACTCAATGGGGTATGTCTCAAGCTTGTTTCCTGAACCCTCATAACGAATCCTAACCAAGTATAGGATATTTCCAGGCTGCCAACATTGGCCCTCATCAACTCATTTCCAAGTACAACTCGCTTCAGCATCAGCGCGACATATGTCATCTCCAATTCCCCAACGCCACCGCTCCGCTCTTTCCAGAACTGCCTGACACTAAAAAGACTAACAAAGCCCTTGGTGGATGGTCCATTCGCCCATCCAATACTTATTGGTCTAATGGGGAGTTCGATCCTTGGCGCTTGAATTCACCCGCCTCCGACCTGTCTTTTGCGCCGAAGGTTAAGATCACACAAGATATCCCCAAATGCGGAGTGAGCACTGGAAAAGACAAGTTGTTCGGTATGGTGCTAAGAGATGCGGCACATTGCTTTGATTTCAGGACAACAGGCAGCTCCGTTGTTCCAGATGGAATCAAAAGTCGAGAACTATTTAAAAAGGCCTTGAGAGAGTGGCTTACATGCTACCGCCCAAAGAAGGGAGTTGCAAAGCGATGGGAAGCCTGAATCTGAACAGATCAGGTCTTTATATCAATTCACTAAAATGAAACTCACTCTATTACACTCAAATTTACAAAGAGTTCTTGTTGTCTCCATTATAATTGAAAGTATGCGATCGGATGATAAAATTTCCCTGCGAACACAGCACATCTTCTAAACGGGGTGGCCAGACACAGGCACACATACACCATGTACGGTTCAAGTTCTTGGAACTGTTGGCTAGATATGGCATCGGCTGGAAAGGTCCGGGTTGGGAAACATACACAGCAGTTGTTTCAAGGTATACACCCAAGAATCTTATAGAATTCTTGGATGCGATCGCAGCTTTCACTGCCATGATTGGAACCATAAGGCAAAGATACCCTCGCTGGTTCAAGATGCATGTGTAGTAATCCGACTCTGGAATTATCAAACCGACCTGAAGTCCTGGGCTAGGCTAAAAAGGGATGCATTACGGGCCGATTGCTGACAGTGCACAGATCTAGAATAGGGTATTTTTAACGTCAAGTAGTAGCATTATCCAATTCGCACGGTGAAACCCAAGTCCAGATCACGTGATGAGTAGGTCCGTGCTAGTCTGCCACTCTTTTCTCGTATCGAGAGATGTACGTAATCTACTTTGCAACATTCCTTCCATTCGTTTACGTACCAGATGTTTAATATACAGCGAGAATTACCACTTTCCTTCACGCAATCCAATGAAGTATCACCTTCTGCGAATGAAGATAGTCATAACGTGGGGAAGATCACAAGACGATCCCATCAAAAGTCGCGTGCTGGCTGTAAGCAGTGCAAGACGCGTCGCATCAAGGTATGACATGTCAGAGACCTTGCACAGTCTAAATTATATCATGAGTGTCTGTAAAGCCGCAGTGTGGTAGTCAGAGATGCAGCAGGTAGTCTGCAGTTCCCCCTAAATGCATTAGCTATTGTAAAAAGAGAAGATCGATCCTAACGTTTATAGTGCGATGAGGCGAAACCACAGTGTAGCAATTGCAAGCGTCGAAAACTACATTGCGGCTTCACTGAATCAGCAGATTCCTCACCACAAAATTCTAGAGGAAATGAGCCCAGTTTTGGCTCGATAGAGCTGCCAATATCCGAGATTGAGCTCGCGTACCACTATACAACATCAACATGCTTCTCCCTATCAGCATGGCCCACTGGAGGTATCGCAGCACGAAATCAAATGGATGAGATAGGGTTCAAACACCCTTATGTCCTGCATCTGATGTTTGCATTTACGGCGCTGCATCTGGCGCACTGTCGTCCGCATCGGAGAGAAGAATATGTCGCGACAGCAGACCGTCACTACGAGCGTGCCCTGATTCTACTTACCCCACTGATTTCAAACCTAGATCCCGAAAACTGTGATGCAGTCTTGCTTGCTGTGCAGTTGGTCTGCTTTGTAAGTTGGGGTCGGGGTCCACAACCTGGGGAATACCTGGCCTTTGGACGAGATAAGAGGTCAGATTGGTTGATCCTGTTCCGCGGCATTAGAGCAAGTCGCTCAAGCTTTGAGCGCCTAGAGCACGATAGGAAAAACTCTCCTGCAGCACGCGGGATAGGACGCCCATTGCCGACCCAAGAAGTGCCCGACCAGTATGAGCAGCACCTCGACGACCTCAAAGAGCATGTAAAGTTCATGTCAAAGAACACATCTGGTTATGAGAGTGACGTTCAGGCCGTTGATATTCTCCGAGAGATGTATGACAACCGATATCACGGCACAGATGGTGAGTACCATGTGTCCTTTGGGTGGCTCTACCGGGTGACGGATGACTTCCTTGAAAGGCTGCAGCAGCATGACCCCATCCCTATGATCATCTATGCGTATTTCGTGGTGCTAGTTCGTGTTTTGGAACAATTTTGGTACATGCAAGGATGGACACATCATATCATGACTGGGATCTGGGAGTTGATGCCTAAAGAGCAAAAAGCCTGGTTAGACTGGCCCATGAAAAGAATAGGGTGGATCAAACCTTAAAAAGAAAGCAGGTATGTCGGATTTCCTGGATCCATATGTTTTGAAAGTTTTAACAGTTCTATAAGGCACATCCTACTTCAACCCATGAAATCCTACAGGCAGCGAAGTGGCCGTTCTGGGATGGTTATAAATGCGAACTCACTGGTTCCGGCGCAACTCAACGTGCATTGCCACCCGATTGCTCGAATCCTAGGCACTTAGGGAGTGGAGACGTCTACGTTAGTTCTTCTGCAGGTTGGTGGAGACACCGTGACTGGTCTCGGTCGCGTAGGATGCGAGACCAGATGAGCCAGTAATTGGGTCAGGCAAGAGGAGGTGATTTCTGCATGCATCAACGCTGACTTGGTACTGACTTCGAGCAAACAGCTTGGAACGATTGGACACTGAATTTGATGAATCAATTTTGGTTGCTGCTACAGTTCATATGCAGCGTAATGTAGGATAGCCCAGCACATTGCATCAGATGTACACTGCTTGCGGCTCTTAGAGCAGCCCTTTGGTGTGTTGCTTTCGGCATATGTCAGATCGATGCTACATGCAACTCGCAGTGTACAGGATATGTCATTATATAGGGTTGGATACAACGCATCAAAGAAGACATGGAATTAATACAATAATATGGCAGACCCCGTCGACTACTTTGAATTGCGCAGCGATGTCATGTGTTATGATTTAAACAAGTTTCACAAACTGCTAGCCCCGCCAACTTCAACCATAATGCAAGGAAGATGGTTTACGGGACCGCCAGAGGTTTGGCTACGTCTGCAGATAATATTAAAAAACTTGCGCTTCTCAGTAATTGCGCGGACGAGGCTGCGGAGTGAGAAACCTTAACGAATAAGTACCAGCAAGTGTATTTGTAGTGTGCAAAGTAGTGGTCAGCCATTACAATATCAGCCACAACACCAGCCAAAAGCGCCGTCATGTCAACTTTCGTCCCACTCGCACTTAGCATGCGCTGTTGGCCAACTACATCTCTTGCTGCAGTGCATTCTGCTTCTCTGTCATCCAGATCCTCCAGCCGCATCGCTCCTCCCATAAAGCCGCCACACATACCTCTTGCAATAACGTTGGAAGAAATCCAATAACCCCCTTTCCAGGACGCACATCCATAATACGAGCTCTCCGCTTGAGTTTACCATTAATACACCGTCACTGTGCCGCGCAAGATGATATCGTGTAATTCAAGCGCCTAGCCTCCTGCGGGATTCTTCCGAGTGTCAGCGATTGGCTGGATCTGGGTAAATCGTCACACTCTGTTCATTTCTGTACTTCTGAGTGGTACATGGCTGTCATCAATGTTCGACCAAGCCAAGTTGTCAGCCTTCCTGATATATCTGAATAGCCTGCCAGGATGTATTATTGCATAGTACACGGTACTCGCAAGCAGAAGCGACGCATCGAAGGCGTACATCATCCACTCTGTTTTTAGGATCTGACCATCTGGACCTTGGCTGAATTCAATCAGGCGAAACAAACTCCTTGCAATAATCAGAACGCTGACTGTGTACAGCACCAGCATATGCTTCTCCCAGCTCACGTATGGTCTTTTGGAGACAACAGTGGGGCAGCTGCGGATCCTGGTGTGCAGTACGATGGCTATGAGAAGGAATAATCCAAAGGCAGCCAGCTGGATGCCAAGTCCGATTTTTACGATGAATATCCCTTGCCTGGCTCCATCTGCACCACTAGCTTGAGCCGCGGAACCAGCCATCTGGCACCCGAAACTGGCAATGTCGATGATGATATAGATCTTGGAAATCCATGTGGGCCTGATCAGACAGTAGTCTGCAGCGCCGAGATTGCGAGCTAGTCGGCCGAGCGTCATGTAAATCGTTGCTGCGAGAAGAGGTGCCGATCCGAGGATGAGCATCATTTGGATGAGGTAAGGAGTTCCGTTGCGAATGTTGTCGTGGGCCCAAGCTCGTCCATAGTAACCAGCAGCTTCACCTGATCGCGCGTTAGAGACTGAACGAATTAAAGATCCTTTGAATCCTGCTTACCTATGCACCCAAGGACGAAAGGAATAAAGTACCAGCTCCGATACATGATCATAAGAACAACATGTGCTATGGCCATGATCCCAAACATGACCATGAATGCGTATCCGGCGCCAATTGAAGGGTTGTATGGAAACAAGTCGAAGTCGGCCTCTCCACGAGGAGCGAGGTGTATTAAAGACATGTTGTGGTGACTAGGAGTTTGACAAAGGGGGAATTGCGGAATGGAAGAAGGAAGCCGGAGTTCGGGTCAAGCGCGGTTTAAGGCATGTCTGTACCCATTGGCTGCATACTCGTTGCATTTATAGGAGAAGAATAACAGTGTTATATTCTCGTACATTGGTGTATCCGTATCCTAAGAGCGCCAGAAGAAGCATAGTGGTGCCGAGGTTTCGTAAATCAGCGTATTCGTATTCTAAGAGCGAAACACTTTGCCACAGCCACCCCTGCATTGCCACGCCAGCACAACGCATTGACCATCACGAGGCCGAGATTAGGTAGATCTACAGGCGATTTCGACCAATATCGTGTTGCAGTTGCCAACGTATGCTGAGATAGGAAGTATTTTGCTGCGTATTTCAACTGCGAGGCGTACATCGGAAACGAGCGGTATGCCCCTATTAAATTCCAACTACATGTTATACCGTAAACTTCAACTTATTCTCCTCTGCGTACCCACGGGCGATTCTCTTCACCTCCTCATCGCCAATTTCTTCAAATATGTCAAAACCCCACCGCGATTGTACATTAAATCTTTTGTGTCTCTCCAATGCCGTCAACTCATCAAAGATGTCACTTGGCAAAGCCTTTACCTGCATGTTGGTCTTGATCCGGCTCGGTGTGACACTCTTAGGCAATACCACTGTGCCGCGTTGAATGCCCCAACTCGCGAGAAGTTGGCCGCGGTCCATACCCAATCTATGGCTCAATACACCCACCAACTCGTCATCTACAGTGCGCGGTTCACCAGTCTGATTGTTTCCCAGAGGAGAATATGCTTCGATAAGAATTCCTTTCTCCTTGCAAAAATCGAAGAGATCCGTTTGCTGAAGGTATGGGTGTGCCTCGATCTGGTTGACAGCCGGGACAATCGTGGCCTTGGACAGTAGATCCTTGAGGCGATTGATCGTAAAGTTAGAGACCCCAATTGCCCGGACTTTGCCAGTGCTGAGTAATTTCTCCATAGCCTTATAGGTGGTAACGGGATCAATCTCTTCAAGATCGAAAGTTCCGTCCTCGCGTAAAGGAAACCATTTACCCTGCTGACCATTAAACGCACTGAGAGATGTGAGTACATATTAGGGGCTGAGACTAGGCAGCAGACATACACGGGCCAATGCATGAGAAACAGGTCAAGGTATTCAACGCCAAGATCTCGGAGCGACTGGTCAAGGGCGCCTTCAACATCTTGGGGTGCGTGCTTGGTGTTCCACAACTTTCCAGTCAGAAAGATGTCTGATCGTGGGACACCACTCCGACGAATGCCGTCCCCAACTTCTGCTTCGTTGCGATAAATGGCGGCGCAGTCGATGTGGCGATAGCCTGCTCTGAGCGCTGTTTCCACAGCCCGCTCTACCTCACCAGGCTTGGCTTGCCATGTCCCGAAGCCGACTGAAGGTATCTGCGCACCGGTGTTAAGGGTGAAGTATGTGGGTAGAGTCATGGCTACTTCAGGGTGATGGCAATCGAATGATCTGGCCAAAGTAAGGCAGCGCCGTGAAGTTGAAACGATAAGACCAAGAATGTTAACATGGTAGCGTAGTATGCCGTCTGTGTGATATATAGGCTCATGCTGAATGTTCCTAGGTGACTAGCGTGATTCGCATAAGGGCCGGAAGGGAGCATCTACCTTTTGCCGGTTGCCGAAACCCCGCGGGTGGAATTGCTCCGCTTCCGACGAGCAAGATATCCGAAACGGATATCCTTCTCATTGGCCTATCCTCCTCATCCTCCTACAACAATGTCCTCGAATCGTCCCACGCAGCTGGCACCAGCGTCAAGAGATTGTATGTTGAAACCAAGTCAGAGCAATCTTTACATAAGAAGCGTTAAGGCCTGACCCAAAATAGCGCACAGCGGCAGTGTAGTACCACAGAAGCGAAGCGCCGATGTCGCCCCTGGCAGGCAACGCGTAGTCAAAGTTACGCGAGCTTGCGATATCTGCAAAGCAAGGAAATCAAAGTGCTCGGGCGGACAGCCATGCGACAGCTGCGTTCGCCGTGGTCTGCACTGCCGCTACGAGGCTGCATACACGAGGGGAAAGACGGCCGTGCCTCGCACCTCCAGCCCAATTGCTGTCATCAGTGTTCAGGAATCGATCACTTCTTCAACTGCACCACTTATGGTTGATCAATCAAATACCGCTACTCAGCGCGCAAACGATGCGGACCCACCATCACGGGCTTCGCCGGGCCTGGAGGTGGCTGGGCAGTTCTCTGATACCACTTCGGGTCTCTCATTTCTTCATCGAGCTTGGCGGCGCATTTCGAACAAGGAAAGCACACAAGTCGTGACTGGACAGCTTGGGTCAACGGAAGATAGCCAACTTCTGATGAGCGCTGGCGACAAACCTTTTCATCAGACTGGCCACATGCAGATGCCATCGCCAGAACGTGGCCGTGCACTTATGGATTTGTACTTTGACGTATGCATTGCAACGTACCGACTACTACACAGGCCAACAGTTGAGACTTGGCTCATACGTGTGAATGAGAACGCTCAGCTCAATGTGCCCTTGTCCGAAGGTACGTAGTCCTTCAATTCAGTGAGGTGCCCTGTTGATCTTCAATCAAGGTATCGGCCGCGCAAAAACAGCAGTAGTGCTTTCGGTATTGGCCGTCGCGGCCTGTCATGAAGAAAAGGCCAACGAATTCATGGCGTCGTCGCCCGAAAGCGACATGAACTCAGAGCCTCAAAGTGACCTTTATTTTGCTGAGACTGTTCGTTTGACTGCCAGTGAAACGGGCATGCCACAGCTCGAGTCAGCCCAATGTAGGCTTATCCAGGTCTTGTATCTACTCATGTCTTCTCGCTTTAATCAGGCCTGGTATATCTTTGGCCATGCTCTCCAGATTATCTCAGCCTTGGGCTTACATCGAAGAGATGATCGCAAGAGGCCTGGATCTGCACCTAAGCGTGATTATATTGACCAACAGTGTAGGAAAAGAACGTTTTGGGTAGCGTATATCTTGGACAAGTATCTAGGCGTCATCTTTGGGCGTCCTAGACATTACCACGACGACGACATCGACCAGGATTTTCCAGACGCCATCAATGACGAGAACATGTCCAAAAATGGGCCGCAGAGCCCCAGTTCAGATGACTGTCACATTGAGTCTTTGATACATCATGCGCAGCTTGCCCAGATTGCTGAACGAATCTCACGTGAAGTATATTCTATCAAGCCAGTAAGCCAGGCCCCCTAGCATCGTTCCAGTAACTTCCTCATTAAATTTGACTCAGATACCTGACCACATCCGCCTCACTGCCTCTCATCATCTCGGTACTGCCTTGCGTCAGTGGAAGTCTTCCCTGCCTCCGCTTCTAGGATCTATCAATCCTAGTAGTTTGATTCCCACTTTCCGCCGACAAGCGATTGCCTTGAGACTTTCATATTGCCATGCGGTCATGCTGGCTCATCGACCTTTTCTTCTCTCGAATACCTCACGCAGCGACGAGGCTATCCGATCTCTTGCAAAAGACAGCCTTACTGAGTGCATCGCAGCTGCTCGCTCAGTTCTGGATGCGGTTGACCGCATGGCACGTGAAGGCCGTATGTTTCACGCCTTTTGGTGGACGCATTACGTCTGCTTTTGCGCCCTAGTCGTAGTATACGTATCGACTATACAGGATACATCCCGAGAGTCGATATCTGCATGTGATCGGCAAGCGATATTAGACCAAGCAGAAAACTGCCTCCAACACTTAGCGCGCGCTACAGCATCAAATTCACCATCACGGAGATACAGCATCATTCTCCAAGAGTTGCGTGCTGAAGCCAAGCGAAAGACTGCCGTACCAACGCATGACCATGTCTTAACTTCGTCAGCGACAGCGGTCTCTGGCAATCCAACTACTCTGCATCCGGAGTTTTTTGGTGAGTCTAATCCGTCCCAACAAACTCTGCAGATGTGGCAACCGCTTTTTGGCAGCCCAATGGATATGACAACACCAGGCTTGCAAGACTTTTTGGACCACTGGCAGACGACCGACTGGCTTGATCTTGACTCTTCAGCATTTGGTCATTTCACTGGAGGGCAGGAGGAAAGTTTTCTTGGATAAGTTGTAGTAGGAAAGATAGTAATCGTCGCTTTGTATGTGATCGTTCGTCGACTGCCTCCCCGAGCCTCTCCCTACTCATGCCTACATCTACAGTGTATATCTAAAAAGTGGCGACCTATCTCCCATGTCCAAGAGTTCCTCATCCGTATAACGTGCACGGATCTCGTCTTCACCGAGTTTTGACTTCTTCGAGTTCCCCCACTTGTATGATAGTTCCAGCAGAAATGCGACGACGAAACCACTGGCGCCAAAGGCGAGCGACAATCCGAATCCCGTATAGTACTTGGGCTTCTCGCTGTCGAGATACATGTAGCTTCCAATAACACCACCAATATTGCCAACGCATATATTAAAAGCAACGCCGATAGCTCGTCGAGAAGATGGGGCAAGGTTGTTTGCTGCCCAAGAGCTTCCTGCAGGTTGGACTGGGTAGATGCCCATGCATGTTAGTATGATTGCGAAGAATGCTGGTCCGAGGTTGCCACCAAGATCGCCGTGGAAGGAGATTATGACTGAGTAGCCAATGAAGATGAGTGCTAAGGGAATCGCTACGAACGGTAAGCGCCAGAAGAAGCGATCCGAGAGTTTTGCGAAGAAGATGGAGCTTAGCGCTCCAGCAACGTAAGGCGGCACTGTCATCAATTGCGCATTTGTGTTGCTGAATCCCATGCCCTTGGTTATAGTAGGCAATGTAAACTTGGTCCCTTTGTGCCAGTTAGCACACATAATATCTTTGCGGAAGTGGATGCATACCGTATGAGCAAGCAGAAATACAAAGCAGAATGTATGCCTGCATGTAAAGGCGCCAGTTGCACAGCACCATTTTTAGATCATTCCAGTTGAACCTTTCCTCATTCTCCTCGCCAGATTTCCCACCATCTTTGATGAATCGTTGAAGCTCGAGGAAGCGGATTTCGTCGGGTTTCAACCACCGTCCACTCAGTGCAGGAGAGTCGATCAGAAAGAAAAAGCATGATACGCCGAGGCCGACCGTGACAATTCCCTCAAGCAGGAAAATCCATCTCCAGCTATCTCACAGTTAGCATTTCGTCATCCAATGCAAGGTTGAATACCAGTCTATCATTTTGAGAATGTATTGATTCAGGACTTACCCTTCGTATCCACCTATGCCATCCATCTTAGCGATAGCTGCCGCGAGTAGACCACTGAATGCTCCAGACAATGCGGACGCACAATAAAAGTACGAAATCCTTGTAGCAAGGTCTTTTGGCATATACCAGTAGGAACAGAGGTATACAGCACCTGGGAAGAATCCAGCTCTAAGATCGATTAAGAAACATTCGCAGTACGCCGTTGCTGCTGACTTACTCGAAAACACCAAGAAGGATCCTTGTTGCCAATAGTCCGGCGAAGTTCTTGACCACACCCATCATTGTCATAATGATACCCCAGCAAACTATAAGAATCCCAAGGTAGTACGATGGACGTTTGAACTTCTTAAGTAACATGTTTGATGGAACCTCCAGTAAGATGTAAGGCACGAAGAAGACGGACAGGACGACGTTCCATTCGACACCATTCAGCCCAAGGTCGGTTACCATCCCCTCTATCTTTGCATTCTGTTCAAAGTCAGTCATAATGTTTGAACAGGTCCAACGTTATGCGTACACCAATGTTTGCTCGATCTATATGGGAGATCAAGTAGAGCACAGCTAGCATGGGTACAAGACGAATGTCCACCTGGTTAAATCAGTACAATGTGATATTCGGCGTGATCGCGGGAACTTTACCTTGCGAATTACGGTTTCCCGCTGTGCTTCAGAGTAGTTGGTGTAAAACTCAGCATCCTCAGGTGTAAGTCCTAAGACGTGGAAATTGTCGATCTTGACGATTTGAGGTGTCTTGGAAGGATGAGTGGAATTGGCTGTGTCATCAACGCATTGGACCTCATTCTTATCAATAGATACCATGGTGTTGCGTGCACTGAAAAGGTTTTAGTACGATATATGGAGTTGATACAACGACTCCGTCTCAAGAGGGGTGATGCCTCCTCCAAAATCAGTCATCTTCCATCGCTTTATACACTGTTCTTGGCTAGTTGAATCGAGCAAAAGAACGCCCAATTTGCGGAGAAACGTACAATCCCGACCATCTGTTTCCTGGAGAAAGCCAAGTGCGGGGAAATGTTGTTCATGCCAATCCTAATTCAGACATAGTGGGCTGATGTTGTGCGCTAAGGGCTTCCGAGGGCATCGGAACCTTTTCCGTACAAATCAAACGTAGATCCGGCTTTGGCGGATATATGCAGCTGTATCCGAACACTATGGACGGATATCCTCTATTCACTTGCGGCGCTGGAAGTACTTGTTCTACAACATTTAACGCATATTGCGGCCACTTCTTTTGTTTTCACTGCTGCCTCTAGAACTCTATCACAGCCATGGCACCTGCACAGATTGCTATTGCTGCTTCAATGCCGCCGTCGCGGCCACAGAGCACATGTTTGGACGTTCACAAAACCACACCACCGCAGGATGAGTCTACGATACAGACTGTAGACGCTCTTATCCGACACCGCGCGCGTCAACAACCAAACATCACCATTGTCTCATATCCAAAAACTGGAGTCAATTTCGTCGATTACTCCATGCAACAATTGGACGTTTTCGCCTTCAGGGTGGCCCGACATTATCAAGCATTGATTCCGACGAGAAAAAGCTCGGCAGAAAAGCCTACAACGGTAGCCCTACTCGGACCAAGCAATTTTGATTATTTAGTTACAATGCTGGCGTTGACCAAACTTGGCCATACGGTGCTATTCCTTTCGACCAGGATTTCTCAAGCTGCTGTGAACTCCTTGATAGAGACGACAGGTGCTAAATATCTGTTAGCAGACTCGCGACATGCGCGCACAGCTTCTGAAGCTCAAAACCACCTACCTGGCTTGAACATCGGTGAGATCGCAAGGTCAGATGTTTACGAATTTCCCATCGAAGTTTATGCGGATACCCGCCTAGACTATCAACTCGATCACTCAATCGAATCCATGAACAACATCTACATCATCCATTCCAGTGGCAAGTCGAATGAAAGAATTAGCATTACTGTTGCTAATACCAGTTAGGCTCTACCGGACTACCTAAGCCTATCTACCAGCCTCAAAAAAGCGCAATTGCAAATTATGCTATCAGCATGAACATGAAGGCTTTCATCACGTTACCACTCTATCACAATCATGGTATCTGCAATTTCTTTCGCGCTATCTACAGTGGAAAATCCATCCACATCTACAATGCCGACCTCCCACTCACTCAACCGCATCTCGCAGCTATCTTGAAGCAGCATGACTTTGGGATCTTTTACGGCGTTCCTTATGCTCTTAAGCTTCTTGCAGAGACGGATGAGGGTATTCACCTTTTGAAGCAACTCAAGATCGTCATGTACGGGGGAAGCGCTTGCCCAGATGCTCTAGGCAATTTGTTAGTAGAAAACGGTATCCACCTCGTGGGCCACTACGGAGCGTAGGTAGTATCGCGACTCATGATCGTCATATGGGCTGACATGATGAAGAACAGAGGTGGGTCAGCTGATGACTTCTTTCCGGCCCTCGGGGGATACAGCATGGAACTATGTTCGCGAAACCCCAAAGCTCTCTCCATTCCTCCGATGGCGCCCTTGCGGAAACAATTTGTACGAATGCATAGTCCTACCAGGCTGGCCAGCAAAAGTTGCTTCTAACCTTCCAGACGGAAGTTACGCTACCAAAGATCTTTTCGAGCCGCATCCGACCATTGAAAAAGCCTGGAAATACATTGCCCGAGTCGATGATACAATCACATTATTGAACGGAGAGAAGTTCAATCCAGTCATGATGGAAGGAACCATTCGCTCGCATCGTGCCGTCACCGAAACTGTCATTTTTGGTTCCAACCGACCCTACCTAGGCATGTTGATCGTACCCAAGATTGAGGGAATGTCGCAGTCAGAGCTTGTTGATGAGGTATGGCCTCTTGTCGAAGCAGCAAACAACATAGCAGAAGCATATGCGAGAATATCCAGGGACATGGTTCGAGTCCTACCATATGGCTGTTCATTTCCCCGTACGGACAAGGGTAGTGTGATTCGACAAGCATTTTACAAGGAGTTTGCGAACGAAATCGAAGATGCGTACGATGCAGCAGCAACAAAACTTGGAAGTCTCAAAATATACACTGCCTCGGAACTTGAGGACCATATTCGCTCCATTCTGCACAAGTATCTCCCTTCAGTGCAAGACGTGGATTGCACAACTGACCTTTTCTCATTGGGCGTCGATTCTCTCCAGTCTCTCCAAATCCGAATGGAGATCTTGAAAACCGTCAATATCGGAGGCAACAAACTCGGCCAAAATGTCGTTTTTGAATATCCTTCCATCAAATCACTTAGTGCTCATCTTCATCACCTCCGTACTGGCGAAGAAGAGCAGCAGTCGACTCCGGCTGAACGGATGGAAGACCTTGTCTCCCGATACACTTCATTTGAACGAGTTCAGAAACCGCGACGTATTGCACTCACTGGTGCTACTGGATCTCTCGGTGCCCACATCCTAGCACAATTAGTTGAGCGTCCAGACGTCGAGACAGTGCATTGCCTGGTGCGCGCTAAGACCAATAGCGACGCTATGCAACGTGTTCGGAGATCTCTATTAGATCGAAAGGTTTACCATGAGCTTTCTATATCAGCGCGCAGGAAGATCAGTGCACTGGCAACGGACCTTTCTGACTCCCACCTGGGTCTCGACAATGCAACATATACGAAAGTCGCTTCAACTCTTACTGGTGTTATTCATTGTGCTTGGAGTGTCAATTTCAACAAAAGCTTAACTTCTTTTGAGAAGGACTGTATCGCAGGCGTACGCTACCTTATTGATTTGTGCCTTGCTACGCCTTCACAGATACCTGCTACCTTTGATTTCTGCTCATCAGTGAGCACTGTCGCACGCTGTCCCGACTTTCATACACCCGAACGACTAGCAGAGTATGGCTGGGCTCAAGAAATGGGATATGCCCAGGGTAAATGTGTTGCAGAACACATCTGCATGGCTGCTGCAGAGAAGACGGGTATCAATGCTCGGGTGCTACGTGTTGGCCAGATTGTAGCTGACACAGTACATGGTGTATGGAATGCTACCGAGGCCATTCCTCTTATAATGCAATCTGCGCTTACTATTGGCGCACTACCTAAACTGCAGGAGTCGCCAAGTTGGACACCCGTCGACGTGGTTGCCAAAGCAGTGACGGAAGTCTCACTCAGCAATGCGCATTCTGTGATTGCGAATGTCACGAATGCAAAGACCTTTTCTTGGACGGACCAACTCCTTCCCGCTTTACATGATGCGGGCCTTGACTTCGAAGAGATTGAGCCTAAGGAGTGGGTGCAGAAGCTTCGTGCGTCTGATCCAGATGCAATAGCCAATCCTTCTATCAAGCTCGTTGATTTCTTTGCATCAAAGTATGAAAAGGACAGCTTCGGCCCTTCGAGAACTTACGAAACAAAAACCGCTCGATTGTATTCTCCTTCATTGGATAATGCTCCTGCGCTCAACACAGACTTTGTTAAAACGTTTGTCCGACGATTTCAAGCTACAGCATGGAGTCCAGCTAGTTCGAATGTCCAACCAAAGAAGCAGCTGGTTGTCTTCATCGGACCTTGTGGGAGCGGCAAATCAACCATAGCAAGACACGTGAGCCGCCACGCCACAGCTTCGTTTATCGAGGGTGACGATCTTCATACAGTAGATGCCGTAACCACCATGGCTGCGGGAACACCACTCGATGACGGCACACGAATACAGTGGCTTAGTCGAATCAAGCAAAGAGTCTTAGATGCCTTCAACACGCTCGGCTGTGATCGTGTCTTCATCTCTTGCTCCGCGCTGAAGAAGTCTTATCGAGACCAACTCCGAGACTTCCCTGATAATGACATCAAGGTCACGTTCTTGAACCTTCAGGTCGAGCAAGAGGAACTTGTACGGCGAATGAAAGCACGAAAAGATCATTATATGAAACATGACATGGTAGAGAATCAGGTTGCTCTCTGGGAAAGGCCACATAAGACGGAAACAGATGTACTTCCTGTTGACGCTGGGCAAACTGCAGAGGCAGTTTTAGAAGAGGTGAAATGGCTTCTATACGAATATATGCGCATGTAGTTAGGCCTTGGTGCTAGCTATACGTTGGAGAAATAAGATGCAGATATAATGACACTCCGTTCAAGACCCTGAGTGGTAGCCAACAAATAAATAATCATGGCCGCGTGAGGTAGATGAATTGCTAGTCGGGACTAATTCACACCTCTTCGGGCTAAAACAAAGGTTTGAGATAGTTACCGGAGACTCAGATTACATGAATTGAATGTAAGATTACTTGCGATACCCTCCTCTCTTAGCGTGAAGGAGATAGTTGATGGTCATCCTACCCTATCCCACTGATCATTAAGGAAGCGCTTCCCTGTCTCTTGGTACCCTAGTACATAGTTGACCACAATTTAACTGCCAGAATACCATCGCTTTATTGGTTCTTCAGTGGTTCAGTTCTGCCGCAAATCCCATCTCAGCATGGCGCCATTTGGTGTAAGCTCTCAGCATTTATTCTGTTTTTGCGACAGCAGGAAGCACCGCGGTCCGTAATGCTGCATCTGGCGCATTGCTACTTGCAGGACCAGTAACTGATTAGGTATGCACATATCAAAGACCTAGCTAGACCTGCTTCATCACCATCCCGCTGTTCCTTGCCTGCCTACCCTAATGCCAATTTCAATGCCAATTTCAATCCCAATCCTAAATCTCATCCTAATACCGACCTCTATGCTCATTTTGAATTGCTCTATCTGTAATTGATTGTAAATGAAGGCGATTCTGCGACATCCCATTGCTTCGCATCACTTGCGTTGCCAAAGATATGGAGTGCTGAGACCCGAAATCTGTAACTACCCGGTGCTACCCATGTCTTATCGGCCAACTGACCATTCCATGTATATGTAACCAATCCACGTGGACTCTCGTCGGATGAAGAACCGGGTAACTCGATTCCTTGACCGAGGTTTGCTGTGTAGTTGCCGCTTGTCAAGTTGCCGGTTGACAGGATCTCGACTTTGAGCAGTGGGGACCCAAAATACATGTCGATAGCAGCAACTGGAAGGTCATCCTTAATGTTCTTGATGTCCGTGATGTTGAATTGCGGGAACAGGAAAGTCGAGTTACCACCACTGACGGGAGCGTTGTCAGGGTCAGATGACCGCGACACATATGTCATATTCAAGACAGTATGAGCATTTAGATCTCCTAGGATACCTTGATATGGGAGAGACAGCTTTTCGCCGTTTGTGCCATTGATTTGAATGTAGCCACCGTATACTGGAAGTCGAGCAGCATCTACTGATGGCGGCGTAACCTTGACAGCGACTTTGGATTTACCACCTGCAGGAATAGTGACCTTGTACTCGCTTAGATGTACTGTTGCGAAAGAATTGTCGAGCTTAAGTCCAGGGAACGGATCTGGCTTCTTACTGTCAGAGAATGTGTAAGCGGTGGCAGCACCAATCACGTCCAACTCATAGGTAACGGCTTCATGGCCAGTGTTGGAAATGGTGAAGCTTTTGTCGGTGAGTCGAACTGTGTCATTGAAAGCCAGATTCGAATCGCTCAAAACAGTATTCGCATAAGCAGCATCAAATGCCTGGGCTATGCCAGCTCCTTGTTGTGCGATTGGCGCCAGGAAAGGGCTGATGGTGCCATCAGGATCTGCCTGTAGTACGGGCTTAGCTGTAGCAGCGAGCACATTGCGAAGCTCTGAAGGGTCAGTGGACTTCCGCACGTTTGATACAAGCGCATAGATGGCGGCAGTGAGTGGGGCGGCCATAGAGGTACCGGACAAGACAGCGTAAGAGCCCAACGCAACAGGCCAGGTTGACAGTATGGACCCGCCAGGAGTACCAAACGTAGGACTGATATTGGCTTCGAAGGAAGGTCCCCAAGATGTGTAGTAGCTCAAGAATCCACCCGTGAGGTTGTTAGGATTCTCTTCCACTGACATTGGACTGGTGTAGGGGTTGCCCATATCTAATGTAACAACTTTTCCAGCAGCCAGATCTCTGACCCACGTCGCGCCTAACGTGCCAGTGACTAAGCCAATAGCCGTTAGATTTTGAACGTCCACTGCTATGAGGATCTTTCCAGGAACATTGTTGTACAACATGACGTACTTGGCCCCTCGCGCCACTGCGTTCTCCGCTTTAGTCTGCCAAGCGCAGGTGCCTCGACGGATAAGAACAACTTTGTTCGATAGATCGGGCGTGTTGTCAGGGAAAGGATCGCATCCTTGATCGGTTTGGTTTGTGTCGAATGATGGAGTCCAAATCGGTAAATTGACGTCTGTCCAGTTGTCTGGGGAGCCGTTGGCATACTCGAAGCTCTGTTTCGAGCCACCGGACACTGTATAGTAGCCCCTGACCGATAAAACAGGCGTTTGAGTGTTGTCGTATGAAGCAATAGCAGCAACACCCTTCCCCCCTGCTGGGGTGCTTTCAACGAACAGTCCTTGATCACCCGAATTACCAGCAGAAGCGATGAAACTGACGCCTCGGGCCACGATGCGGGCGACAACAACGTTGCCGACTTCCTCAGACCATCCGCTAGCAGCTCCAAGCGAGGCACTAATGATATTAGCACCTTCTTGTTGGGCGCGCAAGAAGGCGGCTATCAAGACATCGTTCTCAGTAAAACCTGAGCATCCAAATACGCGATAAGATGCTAGTTTGACGCCCTGGAACATATTAGAAAGCTGTCAGAATAATTTTTCGACAAGTACTGACAGGAGCAGCTCCGGTAAAGCCTAACTTGTTCGGCTGAGCAGCAACGATACCAGCTACATGCGTTCCATGTCCCTGTCATGAGTCAGTAATTATGGACAAAATGAGGTCCCTGGAAGATTTTACGTACAGCACAATCCATTGGGTCGTTGTCAGGCACCGGATAATTGGTGCCATTGTATTTGTCACCAACGAAATCATGACCACCAACAACCAGGCAACCAGGTCCAAAGCACCCGCCCAGAGCTGGGTGGGTATAGTCGATCTATCATCAGATCAGTACCGTTGCAAAGTAGGAAACGATGACACATACACCAGTATCAATGATCGCAATTTTCACTCCTTTACCAGTTATGCCCTTGGCTCGTAACTTGTCGACTTGGGTCATGATATGAGGCGAGAATGTGTCGTTGCTGTAGGACCGCTTGAACATTTGGTCGGATTCTAGTCCTGCTGGCGCGCGCGGTGCAACCCAGTCGATGAAAGGATCGGGTGCAGGAATCCTTTTCTTTGGCCAGACGTTTTTTATGGCTGGCGACGCTAACAACTGGGCAATATGTTCACCGGCAGGTTTAATGTTGTCAAACTCGACGGTAGCGCCCTTGAACAATTCGAAGTCCAAATCCATCGTTTTCTTTACACCGGGAATATCCAATGCAGATGTGAGTTGCTGAAATAATTTAGTAAAGTATATTGGCACTCTCTTTTCGTAGTTTTTCTTACCGAGGCATCCTCGTATTCAACGATAAAAGCTCTTGGAACAACCTGTAGCGGCTGGGATCCAGCTACAACACCAAGCAACAGTGATAGGAGATAGGATTTCCAAAACATGGTGGCGATTTTGAATAAAACGAGTGACTGATACAGAAAAGAGAAAGCAAACGCACACGTAGTGTGTGCAGATCAAGAGAGTGTCGCTGAGTGAAGACTGAGGCGCGTATACAATGGCAAATGCGTATTTATGTATGATACACGAGATTGCCCCTTTCCAAGACTTACTGCCTTGCTTCAAATAACCTTTCGGAAGAACATGTTCTAGCGCGTTGCATGTCCAGCATTGTAAAGTCCCACTATAACCGAACGGGTATCTTCTGTCAGCATGCACGCTGACATAGCGTCACCGTCCTCGGTCCTTTGACATCCCATGTCAACTAGTAACTTTAACGTGATATCAAGGACGGTAGGTAACGGAACAGAAATTAATCTCAATGCAGATCTGCACCAATTCTCCGAACTCCCATGGGCCAGAATAATCCCTGCCGTGATCCCGCGGCTATTGCTCATAAGCGCTAGCCCGAAGCGCAAGCTGCTTACTGCAACATCACATTCTCTCCTGTCAGGAGCCTTCTCACATAGATAGACTTCCATGCAGCCCAAGGTATCTCTCATAATACTCGGCCCGTTTCCCTTGAAATGAAAGCCGGTCATCCGCACCTTCCTAATGTATAGAAAGGGCAATTCTGTGAGTATTAGCATGATCAAGAACATCCCCAAGCCCTGTGCATATTCAGGAGGAGTTTTCGAATTTTGCGCGGCGTTCTTCCCATCGATATTATCGTTTTCCTCAGATGCGATTTCTCTGCACCATGAAACCGCACAATCGATAGTCTTTTGAATCCGGATCAATTATACTCATCACCTAGCCCGGTCTAATCAACTCCAATAGTAGTAGCCTTGGGCATCGTTCTCTATACGAAGATAAGCGTGTTCCGTAATTATGACATGGGCTTTTTTCGGGTGCCCTGATCGCCTTGCCATAATGTGAGGCTCTTCTGACTTTTGGATAGCATCTGCAGAAGCACTTTGTGGATGCTTGGGTTTGAGAAATACGCAAAAGCTTAGCCAGCAGTGTAGTCCTTTATAGAGATTAAAAGCAAAATGAGACCCTTCTTCAGTATTCCACGATATGAGCTCTACTAACTTTGTGCTAGTGGCTGTTACATGGGGCTAAGCTTTCTTTAGTGGACTGTAGTATGTAAGTTCGCTTGCCCGACCTTGCACTAATTGATCCCGTAAAAGTCGTATTGTGAGACAGAAACTGATAATAGAATCGCGATGCTATGAGGCTATTGGTTTGCACGTCGCGACTTGCGACTTCATTATAGCCAATAGAGAAGCTGCTAGAATTGAGAAGCTCGCTCAGAGGTTACGGCAATAGTGCAGGTCGACTTTCACAGTTCATGCGCCTTCTTCGTGTCTCATCCGTTGATATTCGACCGAGATCCCTGGTGCATAGCCTTACTGTTTATTTGCCCTTCAACCATGAGCGATCTAGACCGGGATCATCCCCCTCACCTGCCTGATGCCCGCCACCTTGAAAGATTCCTAAATGCTCAGACACTACTTCTCTTTCTCCATCCCATTCTCACCTGACTCTTGAATCGTGCAGCTAACTTTGGTTTGGGTCCACCTGGCCATGCATATGAAGAGAGCAGCAGAAATCGTCAGTGTTCCCGCCCATATCTGTGCCTTGAGAAAGCCTCCATTATCGCTTTCGATCAAGGCACCCGCTGTTGGTGGCCCCGCCAATGATGCAAATGCTAGTATAGAACACACCATTCCGAACCGAACGCCTAGCTTGCTTGGATCCGTGGTCAACGATGCGAGTCCACTAACAAACACTGTGGGAAGTACTGTTCATCAGCTAATACTCAAAGCGCAATCTTGAGGGCTCAATTTCTGGAAATGCCCCTAGCTTAAGGGGTGCGAGAGATGAATCGGATGGTAGGGGTGTACACTGACTGCCTTGAGTTGCGCCGGTAGCTAGTCCGTAGAATACCGCATAAACGTATAGACTGCCAACGCTACGAATTGGAATCCAGACAAACAACATGATGGCGAGAAAAACCGTTGCAAAGATTAGCGTGGGAAGTGATCCGAAATACCTATCCGCAACCAGGCCGAGGAATGGTCGAACTGGTATTCCCACAGCATTGATGATTACAAGCATGTTGACTGCTTCCTCCGGAGATAGGCCGACAATTGAAGTCGCAAATGTGTTGATGAAGAAAAAACAGAAATATAGTGTGAGGAATAGCAGAAACACCCCAATCGTGAAAAGAATGTAGGTAGGTTCCGAGAACGCCTTCCATTCCACGAGTGCGCCTGCCTTGCGCGGCGGAAGACGTGGTCGAAGGAGAAGGTTAATGACGATTGCGCATGCTAGAGCAATACAGCCCTGCACCTGGACTGCGCGAGGGAATCCGATAGTTGGTTGAAGATGTTGGATGATCAAAGGAAACAAGATGCTGCCGGTCCCGCTCCCTGAAGCAGCTAATCCCAGGGCCATTGCTTTCCTTTCCTTCCAGTAGGAGCCGATCACAGCCACGGCAGGCATATACAATGCGCCCATTCCAAGACCAGTGCAAAGACCCTGCGCAAGGAATATCTGCCAGTACTCGGTCGCTAGGCTAGTCATGAAAGTTCCGAACACGATCAGAGTAGAGCCTAGTAGAGTTGTGTGCTGAACGTAGCCAGCATCAGCGGATCGACCGGAAAATGTCCCGACGAAGAACGTCAAGAATACTTGTAAGGATCCAATCCAGGCTATTTGAGATTCCGGTAATGACAATGTGGTCGTATAATGAAGCTGGTAGACGCCAAATGAAGCAGAATATCCCCAGGTTAGTGCGTTGATAAGATGGCCAGCGAGGATCTGGAGCCAAGCCCGCAGCCCACCGTCGGGAGGTGGGCCTACTTCCTCCTGAGGTAGTGATAAGATTCTAGATAGCATGATGCCGATCCTTGTATCAGGACAAAGAGATGATGGGACTTTCGTAAGAACCCGTTTGAATTCTCAAAGATTCTCAGGAATTTATCTTAACCACTACCCATTCACCCCAGTAGATTCTTGAACTTCTGTAGACGTCATAGGACTCAGAGGTGGGGCTGAGGCATCGTTGGTTGAGCCATTTTGGTTATTGTCGTTCCAGTTTTAGCCGTGTTAAGATGCTGACTGCATAGGAGGGAAAAGCAATAACAAGCCGCAACGTGGATTACCCGGCCCCAAGTTCTCCCTAGAAGTATGATAACTCCCCAAAGAAATACTCTAGATATATTTTACAAGCTCATGACTGGAGTAACAGTGGCTGATGCTATCAGCTAACTCATGGGGATAGATTCTTGAGTGGTGATGTCGCTACCCAGCTGTACTGGAGCCGTGCCGCAATGCTAGGATCCTCGGTACTTAGTCGCAATCAAGACTAGCTCTACGCCCTATGCACATCGAAGGGCATAATACACCTTCCCAATAGCATCCACCGGGTTTTAGCACCATCACACTTCGTCATATCTTTCTACTATTGAAGTTCGCGGGTTTTCAGAAGAATGACCTCACTATTTAAAACATCCATCAGGAATTGCTGACCCACATGCAATAGGGTGTTTAGAGAGGGCCGAGCTAGATTTGTTATATTTCAGGATTTCGTTTCCTTGCTTTTGCACCTATTGCTCGCCTTGCGTGATAAATCGGCAAAGGTTTACGTCTCTACTGGTACAGCCAATTCGGGTGTTGAGAGATGAATGCACGACTACTTGGCCCAATTAGCGCATGATGTTTCAATTGATGAGCCCATGATCAAGTAATGGTTTCTCTTTTCCCGGTAAGCTGAGCAACAACGTGACTAGGCCAGCAGGTTACTCGAATATTGCGTTGCGAAAATGTAAAACCAATGTTGATCACACACAAGATCATCAGTATCACTAGTTTGTTCGAAGCATGACTAGGTTTTGAGATGAGGGCTCGTCCTGGTTGAGATAGCCTCTTTCATCTTAGAGAAGGTTGTACCTTCTTTCTGTAAGCTAGCACACAGCACGTATTTTCTTCGAAATAGAAATTGCTAACTAGTTTCATTTAATCTTGCGAATGTAGTCTAATAATGCGGTCGAACCGCGGATAACAAGCGATTCTGAATAGGTATCTTGAAAAGATCTAATAACTCCCATGCAGACTAAATAGCTTATATGAAACAGAAAATTGGTACAATCAGTGCGCTCTAGTCTATAAAACGAACCAAAGACGAAATCGTGCTTTCCAGCCTTTTACATTGCCTTTACCCTATTCTACTGCATCAAGCCTCTGACCCTGGCTCTGACCCGTGTCTAACGAATCCCTTTTCCTTTTCTTTCCTGCTTCATAGTTGTCGCCACCCTGTGCTGCTGAAGTAACAGTAGCTTTGGTAGACGTAACTGATTCCGGCATGAATTGCTTAAACTCTACTACCAGATCAGGAGCTGAGGCGAACAAGTCTCCTACTTGGGAGACGAGGTCCTGAACCGGCATCTCATCTCTCTGATAGGTCTTGAGCATTTCCAAAAACTGTTTGTATATACCTGGATGATCCGAAAAGCGATTCTTGATCTTGTTGACGTAGTCCAACGCGTCGTCAAACTCAACAGTGCGTTCAGTCAGACTTGTACTGCCATCTTCCTCCCCAGAAATGGTCAATGGTGGATAGAACACCTTTTCCTCCGACACTGATTGATATTTGGGGTCACTAGAAGATATGGAGTCATGATCCTGGAGGCCGGAAGTCTCGAGCGTATCGGGAGCATCATCACAGAGCTTAGGAGGATCCGAAAGCTCATCATGTGACAACCTCACGTTCCTGAAAATGCCCACATCTTCCTCCATAGACGAAAACTTAGCCCGTTTGTTCGCCCTATCAGTTTCGATTTTTTGAACTTCAGTTGGTGATGTGTCTGATAGCATGGAAATTGCGGATACAAGATCATGTAGGGGTCTTGGTCTCTTCTTAGTTGGTGAGAACCATACATTGCATTTACAGCTTCACATAGTCAGTAAAAACCGCGCGAGTAAGGTGAGCACTACGTACCAAGTCCTGCCACCACCAAGTGCTTTTGCCGTCTGAATGGAGTCACACCCTGGCATGGGACAGGTCTCATTCGTGAATATTGGGTGAACCACAACAATAGCCATGGTGATTGCTGTTCCCGGGAGTAACAAGGAGGTTTTCGAGAGAACATCACTGCTATTTCTCGTCTTAAAGTACTCATAATTGCCAGCTTGCACTTCCAAACGACCGGGACCAGTTTTGAACTTTTGTCGGATGATGGCGTCTAAAAGGTCAAAATCATATTCAGATGGCACAGGAAACTTGTAACCGAGGGCGTCTTCTACAGTCAGAGGAGCCTGGAAGAATGACCAACGCGTATCGGGGCCTGGTAGAGAGCTTTTAATCTCGAGTATGACAGCGTATGTTTGCTGAGTTGAGACCCTGAATGCAAGTTAACATACCATCAAGTGCAAGATGTTGAATTGGGGACCCACAGTACTTTAGCCACCATGTCTCCCAAAGATCTCCACGAGGACCTCAATTCTCCGCTTACCATTGCAAACAGCTGCGAAAGCATATTTTGAGTGTTTTGTAAAGCCAAGACCTGCGTTGCCAAGCTACCGTTGATAGTCTTTATGATATCACGAGTGCCATCCAACCTTTCCCGAATCTCAAGGTTGTAAGCGGCAGCCTTATCAGCGGCGATATCCATTTTCTCTAAGCTGTGCTCAGCTAGCAGGATATTGATTGTTCCGATGTGAATGTTAAGGTAGCTCTGGAGTTTGCATATCTCTTCTTTACGACCAAATCCAAACCGGAGCTTGATAGCTGAACTCTTCATAACGCCACCTCCTCCCCATACACCAAGAGATTTATCATATTGCCGGATCTTTCCTAGAAACTGCTCGAGAGGACGTCGACAGCTAAGAGCTGCGTATTTGATGGAGTCGAGGATTTCGGACGAGGATGAGGCGCCGACCTGTAGTTTGTCAAGGTGCTGGAGGACGTGCTGGAGGCATTCGAGCTCGCGCAGAAGTTCTTGATATTCTGCTTTCGCACCTCCAGTGTCTTGAAGACAGGAGGAAATGTCTTTTACCAGGTTTCCAACAGCAATGAAGTCGCCAACCGAAAACCCAAAGGCCATGATGAATATAGGCGCAAGAAAGTTGGCAGAAACTTGACGAGGCTGAGGTTTGTAGCTGTCATGAATCCATGCTGCGCCCCATCACGTGGTGGCTGAAGTCAAGCCAGCTAAGTCTCGACGACAAAGGCACGCCCTCCAAAGATCTGCCATTGTAAAAGGTGGCTGTGTGCGCTCAAATCACAGCAACAATTTTTTTGCTGGAAGGGCGGAGGCTTTGAGAAGGATGTTATTTTGCAAAGGTCAGCTCGTTGTTAAGGAATGTGGAGCCCCTGGTGTAGCCCCTGTCTCCACGCATAACCCCGCATATTGTTATTACACCCGACCCGCCTCCACATTGACCCGAAGCTAGCATCGTTTTCATACAAGTTCATTAAGTACTGCAATATCTTGGCTCTAGAAATCAAACGCCGGAGTACAATCTTGTATTAAAAAGGCAGCTCTACCGGCTATAGCACTGTACACCAAATGCCGATTTGATGTTTAAGTTGTAGCAGACTTTACGTCCTTAGTTAGGAGATAGCAATTCCTGTATTCGCGCTCAAGACCATGACTTCAACTGGACTCGCCAGAGTTACTCTATTTCTTATTACACTATGTGGAGATGTCATTGATGCATTAGCTGCACCGAACCCGAGGACGCTTGGAAGCGACCTAACTATATTAACACATAACGACTTATATGGTACGTATTAATTTTGCCCACCGTTGCACGTTCTCATAGTAGCAGGAAATTCAACCACTCGTCAAGCCGCAACACTTGTGCTTGGCGCTTGGCAGCCACACGACAAGGCGCAGACTACGTGTGAACAGCTGAGTGAAGATCTTTGGGAGCCGGACAACAGCACCGATTTCGGATTTTTAATGTACCTGAAGTACAGCCATACCTCAGAGAAGCCGGGTTTATATTGGATTGGAGGGCGAGGTAAGTCGGGATGTCGAGCCATAACTGCAAGCGGAAAAATCCAGGAACATGACTGCAGAACGAACCTTCCAGCGTTGTGTTCACAATCTGCAGTACTGAGCTTTCCTGAAAAAGACGATACCAGTGAAAAGTGGCAGGTCGCTGTGAATGCTGGTACAGCCTCGATTCTGGGATCCCGTGATAAGCTTTCATTTCGCTTTCGAGGCATCAAGTATGCAGCGGAGCCACAACGTTTCACCTACTCGAAATACAAAGAGCCTGATGGCAACATTTCCGCCCTTACATATGGATCTGGGTGCATCAATACCTACTGTGGTACGACGCTCGATTGCCGCGAAGATTGCCTCTTTCTCAATATCTGGACACCTACTTTGCCAGCAAAGAAATCAGCGAAAAAGAAGGCGGTCATGTTTTAGATACATGGCGGCGGATTTACTAGTGGATTTGGGAGTGACACCACCTTTGATGGAGGGAACATGGCGTCTCGTGGCGATGTCGTCGTCGTTACCGTGAACTACCGTTTGTCCACCCTGGGTTTCCTTGCCATGGAAAATACTCCCCTGAAAGGCAATTACTGGTTATCGGATCTTATTGCTGCACTAGACTGGGTACGTGCTAACATCGAAAATTTCGGTGGCGACAAGAACCAAATTACGATATTTGGTCAAAGCGCTGGTGCTGCCGCTGTACGAGCACTAATCGCGTCGCCTCTTACGAAAGCCAAATTCGCAAGAGCAATCATGCAATCCTGCCCAGGAGGAACTTTCTCGGAGTATCAGACTATCGAAGCCGCCACCAATGTAACAAACACAATCTTGAACGAAACCGGATGCACTGGCCAGGACAAGGCAACTGAGATTGAATGCCTTCGAACACAAGATCCACGGGTATTGATAGGCCTCCGAAACGGCGCTCCAACTGGGACATCTGCTAAGTATGTCTAGCACTGGTTACGTGCTGCCATGAACTGACAAGATATAGAAATCCTGTGATTGATGGTACATACTTGAACACCAAGGAGCTATTGCTAGATGGAACCGGACCGAGAATGGACATTGCAGTAATGACTGGTGTGATGCGAGATGATGGAAATCCTTTTACCAGCTTTTCCACAAGCCAGAATGCTTCTGCAGCACTCCAGCAACAAGGCTACAATGCTTCTGCGATTATCGGGTCTGGATTATTCCCACTACCTCAAAACTCCCAGAATGTGACGTTGAACATATTCAATCTCACTTCGCGTGTCGCAACTGACGCACTATTCCGTTGTCCGACGCAATCGACCGCCTTCTCTGCAGCTAAGAACAATGTGTTCGAGAAAGTTTTTGCCTACGAGATGGAACGGTCCTATCAACTTACGCGGTATAGCCCAAACTCAGGAGTATGCGATGCTCCTAAGACGGAGTCGCATCCTTATGGAGATACATCCCTACCTTATTACCGATGCCACAGCGGTGATCTTTACCTTGTCTTTGGAAACTACCAACGCGAAGGTCGCAAGATGAGGGATGTAGATGATGTGCCGTTCACTCAGTATATTATGGATACCTGGCTTGCGTTTGGACGGACAGGAGATCCAAATCCCGCGCAAGGCTTCTTGGAGGCACGAGGGTTCTTGAACACTTCCCTCAAATTGGAAGAAAGTCGGCCCTGGAAGCCAGTACGGGCGGAGGACTTGAAATTAAGGGTTCTTGATTTGAAGCCTGTCGACAAGGGATTCAGTGAGCTGAAACAGTGCGACGTGCTGAGCCAGCCACTGAGTTACTATGCTAGCTAGATCTAAACAGCATATACCAATGCTGCCCGATAGACACTGGCTAGTGTGGTGCAGGACCGAAGAGACAGTCACGTGATCCTTGATCTGATCAGATTCTTATGCATGTAAATAGTGAACAGTTTAAGATACGTACACCTCGACCTCTGCTGTACCCATTCGGTACCGAAATCGGTTTTGTACTGCTTCTGTTTAGTCTCTTTCGAGTTCATGAAAGGAAAATCAGGACCCAGTGTTTCGAACTAAACTAGTATTATATTCAGGGCCTTTGTTGGCCAAACATTGTAACCATCTTACGTTACAAACTCTGCACTTCACCTAACGAGGGTCTTGATGAAATTTTGTTGATATTGTGGCTGGGATTGAAGAAGTAAATAATGATGATAAATCTAGATTGATTTGAAATTTTCGTGGCCCATGCTCTTTGACGCCTTTCTTGCACCTATAAGCAGCATACAGCCTCAGCAGTGAGAGTCTAGTCTCTCCGCGCGATGTCCAACCGCGAGATATTCTATATAAAAAGGTATTACGTTTTTGAAATAAAAGGGAAACATTATTCGAGATACATCTTAAATCGGAGGCTTTGCCTCGCCTGGTGCGTAATCTTGTGCGATTCTAACCGCACCCGGGCTTGGCTTTGGCCAACTTGTCCGCTTCTTCGCACGCACGTAAAAGTTCATGGGGCGGATGAGTTGGAACTCTGGGTCATATGTGACAGCCTCATCTCCCTCTTTGAAGAACTCGTAACGATATACGAGTTCTGGTAATAAGACCTTTACCTCACCAAGGGCAAAGTTGAAGCCAATGCAGCTACGGGGGCCGGTACCGAAAGGCATGTATGAGTTCTTGGGTCGGTTGGCAACCTCTTCGGTTCCCCAGCGGTCTGGGTCAAAGCGATCAGGATTTGACCAGATGTTGGGGTTGTTGTGGATGGCGTGCAGGGCACAAATGACAACGGATCCAGCGGCAAGCTTGTAGCCGCCTGGTACGATACAGTCTACCTTGACCGTGCGTCCAGGCTGGAAAGAGGGGTTATGAAGACGTTGAGTCTCCTTAACGAACTTGTCAAGGAAAGTGAGGCCATCAGAGAGTTCTGGCGTCCACTTGGTGTTCTCGCTGACACCAGCATCGACGAGCTCTTGCAGCAGTCGATCCTGGTTACCTGGGTAGACACACAGTGCATAGATAAGCCATGAAAGAAGAGATGATGTTGTTGTGAAACCAGCACCTGCTATTGGCAGCATGTTGGGGATGACGAGGTCCCGTGGTAGTTTGTTGCCTTGGTCATCGGTAGCGCGTTTGAGGTAATCTACCACACAACTTGCTCCCAGTGCGGCCGAGTGCAGGGGCAGGTCGTCCTCAGTATCTCCTTTCGGCGCCTCGTCTATTGCCTTTGAGATAATGTTCCACAGCTTGGTTCCGACGTGATGGAGATACCAGGGAGCTGTGAAAGGTACGACGCTCAACTTGGAGTACCATGCGCCACGCGACATGACCTTCTTGTTTAGGGAGAGCGAGTATGCAATCAGGATGACCAATTCGTTCAAAGGTGAGTCGGGAGTATCGAAGTGGTGAGCGTCATAACCAAGCGCAAATTTGAAGACCGTTTGGGAAGCAAGCTTCAGCATGTACTGGTAGACATTCCAAGCCTCGCCTTCTTCATCCAGTTTGTCGAAGACCTTGAAAGTATCCTTGACAGAGGCTTCCATGAGGGGAGTGTAATGCCTGATGGCTTTTGGGGCCATGGAAGGCGGAATGAACTTGTGCGCTGCCCTCCATGCGTCGGTGTCGGTGTCGCAGATGAACAGCGCTCTGTTGTCCTTGATACCAGCCAAAGGATGGTCCGGTGTGATCAGCTTGCTGAAAAAGGCGGACTCTTGGAATGCAACAGAGGCAATAGCAGGATCATTGGTCAAGTAGTTCATTTTTCCCATGGTTTCATACTTGATGACAGGTCCATACTTCTGGAACAAGCGAGCATGATTGCCCTGGCAGACGTTAGATGAGCGAGGAGTGTCAGGATGAGAGTAGACTTACAAGATGGTCGGGAAAGACCTCATAGTAGCTGCCTACAAAGGGCAGTCCTTCTGGACCAGAAGGATCTCTAATGGCCTCGCCATCAACTGTGATGCCAAGATCCTCTTCGCAGTCCAAAACGGCGTCAAGGTCTGGCAGGTTCTCTCCCTTGGCATCTTGGAGTGCGATACCTGCGAATAACGAGTTAGCCAATGCACACGGGAACAACAGCGACCAGGGAGGGATAGTTACCAGTTGGCTGGATGATGTTGTACTGTTCGGCTATGGCGACTTGCAGGGACTCAAAGTCATGGCAGTGGTCGATGTGGATGTCCTGGTGGTAGACATTTTTGTCCTGGCCGACCAGGTAGAATCCTTTGACAGTCATGGTGTACAATGGTGCGAAGCAGGTGATGGTTGAGTCTGAATGCCCGGCCAAGGCAGCAATAAGTCCACGGGGAAGTACCGTAATTTCTCCTTCTCCTTATGCGGCGACCGGTGTGGGATACATTCATATCATCGGCCAAGGAGGCGACTAGCCCGATGATATCACGCTTGGCCACTTGCCAACGCACGAATGCGTTGTTTCAGGCCCTGGAACCGAGGCATCTTGACCGAAAGCGTAGGGATGGTGTCGGTCGTGCGAGGAGCCCGGCCGAACCCTTTTTCGCAAATTTCCCTGCGTCCAGGGTATGGCAAAGAATTGCGCGTATGCGAAGATTGAGGCTCAAGCGGGCCATGTGGGTCTGATTAACGGATGTGATCTCAGTGGCTGACGCCCCGACGTGCCTCGGCAAGTGGGGCACCGCGTCTCCACCCGCGACTTTTGATGCAGTCATAGCGCAGTTAGTTTTTACACACCAACAACGCTTCCTGGGCACCGTGTCCTGTGCATGGGCAAAAGACATGCGGCCGATCCACCGTATTCGTGCGACCCCATGGCGAGGGGCGTCGCTTTCAACCAAAAGCCCTCGCCGTCGCCGTCTCGTTTCCAGCGGTGAAACGCATCACATCCATCATTCCATCTCGCAACATGGCCGACGCAGTATACTCCCTCGCTGAGGTAGCAAAGCACAACAGCAAGACTGATCTTTGGGTCACTCTCTGGAACTATGTCTACGATGTGACCGAATACCAAGAAGAGCATCCTGGTGGAAAGGAATTCCTCCTCGAGAACGCTGGAGCCGACGCGACTACCGCTTACGAGGACATTGGCCATTCCACCGACGCAAGAGAGATATTGGAGAATTATCGAATCGGACGCCTCGCAGACGACGACTGGACCGACCATGAGGCAAGCAGGATGCCCGTCATCACACCAAGCAAGACCTTTGTAGTAAACAGGCTGCCTCCGCCCAAGTCAAGTATCGCTCAGTTGCCAACAATGGGACTGGGCTTGGCATCGATAGTACTGACCTATGTATACGGTCACGATGCCATGCCATACCTGCGTCGTTTTCTCAAAAGTGGCTTCTTGAAGGGCTTCGCAGCCTCGTCACTTGCCACCATGGCTGTAGTCGGATATGCCAGTACGTGGGCCGCGAAGAGCTTTGATGTCGCACACAAGGACTTCAGGGCATACCCTGCACATTTCAGGGCCAAGTCTACGACGTCAAAAGCCACCAAGAAGAAGGACATCAACCTTGGTGTTCTTAATGCCCGCATCTACCAGCCTTTCCCGCTCATCGAGAAAACCAACGTTTCCCACGATACCATTCGTTTTGTCTTCGGACTTCCTAGCGAGAACTCTATTCTCGGATTGCCAACTGGTCAGCATGTGGCAATCCGACATGAGGTTGACGGCAAGCAAATCACTCGATCATACACACCAACATCCAGCAACAAGGATCTCGGCCGATTGGAACTGACCATCAAAGTGTACGAGGGGGGCAAACTCACACCCTGGTTGAAACAGCTAAACATTGGAGACAAAGTGGAGATTAGGGGACCCAAAGGTGAAATGAAGTACCACAAGAACCTAGTCAAAGAGCTTGGAATGATCGCTGGTGGCACCGGCATTACCCCCATGCTCCAAATCATTCGCCGCATCTGCGAAGACCCACGTGACCTCACCAAGGTGACTTTGCTGTATGCCAACAAAACCGAAGACGACATCTTGCTGAAGGACCAACTGGACCAATTTGCCAAGCAAAACGATCGATTTACCGTGCACTACATCCTCAGCAACCCTTCCACAAGTTGGCAAGGGCTGAAGGGTCGCGTCAGTAAGGAACTCATCGAGAAACACATGCCCGCGCCAGCTGGCATGGACAGCAAAGTTTTATTATGCGGTCCGGACCCAATGGTAGAATCCATGTCCAAGCATCTGCAAGAGCGCGGCTTCAAGGCGCCAGGTATGTAACCCCTGCTGCAAAACCACTGAAACTACTTACTGACATGATTGACCAGGCTCAATCTCCAAACCCCAAGATGAAATTTTTATCTTTTAGTATCCTATACCACTTTTTAGCGTTTCTTGCATTTTCCTTCCTTGCCATATGCATTGGCTCCGGTATCTAGGGTAGAGGCAATTTGCAGCTCGGGTAGCTAGAAAATCGCGATTAGACATGTACCAGATGTAATAAGCAAATTTCCTAGCATGATCTCACCATTCGGATTCTAAATGAATTATCCCTTCAACACACCATATTGTTGCAGATGCTTGGATTTACAATGTGTTATCAACGAATGATTTGGCAAAGGCTCACAAAGGACCAGGTTTCCTTCTAACAATGACCTACAAACATTCCAATCAATGTTGTATCCAAAGTTGAGTCCGTGTGCTCAAGCCGGAGGGAGCCCGGACACTGACTTTCCTCCATCTGCTAGCTTTCATGCACAGAATCTAGCTTGTGTTCTAATTCCATTGAAGACTGCAACGAACTTGTTTTCTCTACCTACTTGTACCGCTTGTTTGCAGCGAGTGATAACTAGCTAGCGCGGCGCCGTCATGATGCATTTTAACATACGTAACAATCATAGCAAGGATGCTCCTGTTCGCCATACCGTTTCCATATATGGACCGGAGATTCTCGGCCGAACCCATTTCGCCATCCATGTACTATAACCTATAAAATGCTCTGTTGGCAAGCTGATATGGGGCCATTTCATATACATACATACCTTGTGTTGATCATCTACTGCATCTGTCCTTCTCATTCCCATGCCTTCAGCAGTGCCACCCCAATCTGTATCTAGTTGCGTCGAGCAACAATGGAAACGCCCTGAAATATCGGAAAGACCCATCACTGTCCTCGGAGGAGGTGTACTTGGACGACGAATCGCCTGCTCATGGGTAGCTGCCGGCTACAAGCTCATACTATGCGAAATCAACGAGGAGCAGAGCAAAGCTGCAACAGACTACATCGAGCAGCATTGGGAAGAGTTCTCAAAATTCACAGGGGGACAACGCGAGAAAGGCAGCTTCACCACTGCTACTTCTATTGGAGAAGCGGTTGAGAATGCATGGTTAGTCGTGGAAGCGTTACCGGAGAAGCTGCCATTGAAGATCGAGATCATGGGACAGCTATCGAAACAAGCGCCAAAAGACTGCATCTTAGCCTCCAACTCTTCTTCGTACAAGTCAAGCTTGATGCTCGACAAAGTTGACCCAGATGATCGAAAGCGTGTTTGCAACATGCATTATTACATGCCACCAGGCAACAACGTAGTCGAGCTAATGACATGCGGTCATACGTACGACGATATTATGCCTTTCCTAAAAGAGAGGCTCGAGGATGCAGGCATGCAGCCAGCTATTGCGCGCAAAGAGTCTACTGGGTTCATCTTCAATCGGCTGTGGGCTGCAATCAAAAGGGAGAGTCTGCTCATCATGGCTGAGGGTGTATCCGAGCCAGAAGAGATTGACAGATTGTTCCAAATTATGTTCAAGAATAACCCCTTAGGGCCCTGCGGTATGATGGATCAGGTGGGCCTCGACACAGTAGCGTTCATCGAGGACAACTACGTCCAGGAACGAGGCCTTGATCCCACAGCAAGAGACTGGGTACTAGAAAACTTTGTTGAAAAGGGAAAACTTGGGGCAAAGTCGGAAAAGGGCGGCTTTTATCCTCCACGCAAGGCAACCGACTAAATCTGGTGTATCCAGCACGAAGATGTATAAATAACTAGATAACAAATATACCAGTATTGCACTTGTTCATATGGCTGAATCATGGGGAGAAAGCATAACTAGATAATTTTTCGTATCCATTGTAGATAGTGTGTACCTTGCAGCATCTTATCTAATGCTGGTCGTCCACTGTTGGTGGTGGGAAGCGCAGTCGCCGACTGGAGTTCGGCTTGCCCAAAACACGATGCCGCACACCGGAGGCCCAAGCTTTTCCGTCCTAACTTGCGTTCGCACGAGCAAGAGAAATAGCCTACGATAACGTCGCACAGCCCATTACGGCTTCACAACGGCTCGCCTGGACTTGATTGATCCAAGGGACATTTCATTTTGCCACACATCACGACTCTGGCCCACGCGAACGTCATAATGAACACGATTTCCCCGCCCCCGCAGATAAAACGCCTCTCAGGCCCCAAACGCTTCTTGGGCATAGTTATAGGCATCACAGGCGGCTTGGGCGCGAATGCTCTGTTGGCATACAGCGTATCTTCCTTTTACACGCGCAATACGAAATTCGTGCCCTACGATACCAATTCGCCCGACCTGACAACCAAAATCTTTCGCGACCACAACCCGCTCAACAACCCACCTGCTTGCATAGATCACGCCATAAAGCAGATTCCATATGGCAAGCTACCAGAGAAATACTGGGTAAAGGGCAGTGGGGGAAGAATATCCGTAGACCAGAAAGCACTCACAACGGACTTCTGTAGGGGTATTTGGAGCGGCGTTGGATTCCGCGTGCAGAGAAGGCTCATGGAGAGAAAGTACCGCGCACTACCAGGCAGGGAAGACCACCTTTGGGATGTGAAAGATTTGGAGAAAAGCCCCTACCAGGTCGGAACAAAGATTGTTGACCACTTCGAGGTCGTTGAACACACGGATGACAAGGTATGTCCATTTGTACTTGTCGACGGACATTCTGTACGACACATGCTTACTGATGCGCGATCAGGTTATTGTGCGATGCGGTGATTCTCCTCTCGTAAACGACCACCGACCCTCCGATGGTCTTTTCTCCATGGAGGTTTCCAAGGACGACGAAGCGCAGATGGCTACTTTCCACCTCAAATCGGTTTTCGTAGACACAACACCAGAGGGCAAAGGCACCCAGCCCCAGCCAGAATTCCTTCAAGCTGCGCATCGCTGGTATGCCAAGCTTTGGATGGAGAGCGCTACACGCAAGTTGATCAAGGAAACATAGATCACTTGCAAGGTGTTCCTAAAAAATAGAGGCGTTTTCATGGAAGCATGTAGACGATGAGCGGCCCGTCATTCAATAGTGACTGCTGGCAGACCTCATGTGTATAAGCCTTTACCAGTCTTTGTATATATATCCGCAATGTTGATTTCGTCGATCAGCAAGTAAACCAACTTTCCACTCAACACAGGTCCCAATGGCATTGCTCAAGGATCCAACTCATTTTTTTTTTCGATACAAGATGATTTCTAAGTAGTTCGAGGCTCGAGTCAAGATGGGATATCGATATGGACGCGATGTGGTACTAGATGACGGAAAAAGGTTGTCAAATAGCGCTGCTACTACTAGCTCCTGAACAGCATCAGACCTGTCTCCTCTGCGTCTACACCATCTTCCTCTTCACTCTCAACTTCGTCATGCTCCCCGAGTCCAAGTCTCTGTCCGAACAAACTACTAAACAGCTCATCCCGCTGTCTATCGCCCCACTCGCCCCTGTCCTCCGGAGCCATGAAATTCTGTAGCTTCTCTTGCACAGTGTATCGGAGCTTTCGTCCTTTGCTCGCCTTTGTGTCGACTACCTTCTTTGTCTTGGCCTCACGGGCAACTTGCCATGGTGCTTGCACAACGAACTCGGCAGTTCCGTTCGCATTGAGGTCTGCAGATCGCTGCTCGAGGAGCTCCTTGAGCATCAAGCCATAGAAATCAGCATCGTCGTAGATGGCAGGATCAGGCTGGGCTGCTTTGTTGGACGACTGCAGGGGTGCACATGAGCGAGGTGTCTGTGTACGAGTGATGAGATGCGACGAAGTGAGTTGCGAGTCGAGGACTTCGGTAAGCGTTTGTTGTGCAGAGGCGTTGAGGCGTGCTTTGTTGTTGGTCACGGTTGTGGCTTTTGTCTTGTTGGACCACCGTTCAAGAATGGCCTTGCGGTGTGGCAAAGTGCTCTTCTCAGTATCCTGAATGTTGGACCAGATCTCGGACGATGGGGTTGTAGAATCGAAGTTGGCTCGCTTCCTTTTCTGGCCTGTTCGTGACTCTTCTAGCGACAGCCGAAGATTGGTAAGATTGTTCAGCAATGTCAGGGCCGCAGCCTCCGCAGCTTCAACGGGTGCATCTTGAGCGGCTTCATTCTTGTACGGCTCCGCAGCCATGGAGTTGGTGCCAATCAAAGCCTTCTGTAATCGAATACGCGAATTGAGCAACGTGTCGAAAGTCTTACGTTGAGTCTTGACGGCCTCTCCCTTGGCAACGTCGGATTGAGTGCCAGCAGCGATTGTCGACGTAAACGACTTGCTCGCAGCCATAAGATCGCGCACGGCAGAAGCATCGAGCTTTTTGTCCTTGCCAGACATATCTTCATCTGACGCCTCAGAATCATCGTTGTCATCATCCCCCTCCTCATCGTCGTCGTCCTCGCTTACTCCCTCAGCAGCGCTGTCCATTTCTTCATCTCCGTCCGTCATGTCCTCGTCAAAACCGCCGTCAGAGTCACTTCCTTCACTATCCTGTTCGCCATCAAGCTCGATACCGTTAAGGCCATCACCCTCTTCATCCTCGCTATCCTCATCGTCGTCATCGAAGCCTCTAGCAAACGGATCGTCGCTGTCACTGTCCTCAAGCGCTTTGCGGTCTATTTTGCGCCCAGCGTACTCCGGGCCGAGTGGCACTTCTACTGGCTTTCGCAGTTTGCTCTTTCCTACAGCTGTGTAATGTTCCCGCCCGGCGTTGTCGTCTTCGCTGGCTGAGATTTCGCTGTCGGAACGCTCATCTTCGCTGGAGCTGGGCGCAGGGTCAAGCAGGGACTCTGGGTCGAAATCTGATACCTTGGTTAACATTTGTCTGTCGCATAGCCATTGCGAATCCGTACCTCTGATCTTGGACTTCTTCATGGTGTATGCGTTGCGTTGTGTCGTCCTGGGTCGCATGCGCAGACGAAGAGAAAGTTCACTTTGAGCCCCACAAAAAAGTCCAAGATGTCGGCATTTTATTTCCCCGACTCGCGTCACCTCCGTGGTCAACTCCGCAAGTCCATTTCCATCTCTCAAGTCATGCTGAAGCCACGACTCTTCTCAACATTGCGGCGTTTGCAGCATGAAAATCCTCTCGTATGTTTATCTATGAGACGGGGCACCGCAGTCGTTGATGTCTTCCGCAGGGCCTTCCTCGCTCCGGCGCGCCACCACAAATGCCTCGGATGCAGCGAGGACTGCCGCAGAAGAGGAAGATCAAAGATGTAAACAAAGTCATTGCCGTTTCATCAGCAAAAGGCGGAGTTGGAAAGAGCACCATTGCCGGTATGCCTGGCCAACATGAGTGCTTGAGAAACAACAAGACGCTGAAACAACATGTTAGTGAATCTGGCCTTGAGCTTCGCACGCCGTGGCTACAGAGCTGGTATTCTTGACACTGATATATTTGGTCCCTCTGTACCAACGTTGCTTAATTTATCTGGCGAACCTCGACTATCTACCAGTCAGTCTACTATGCGTCCCGACGCACGAATATGCCCTGACTTATGCATCCAGACAACCAGCTCCTACCACTTTCAAACTATGGCCTCAAATCCATGTCTATGGGTTATCTAGTTCCGGAGTCTTCACCTGTAGCTTGGCGGGGTCTAATGGTGATGAAAGCACTGCAGCAACTGCTCCATGAAGTAGAATGGGGCGGTCTGGACGTCCTCGTTCTCGACATGCCACCTGGAACCGGGGACGTGCAGCTGACTATCACTCAGCAACTAATTTTGGATGGCGCTATCATTGTCTCGACGCCTCAGGAGTTGTCGCTTAAAGATGCCGTAAAAGGCGTTGAGCTGTTTCGAAAAGTCGATGTAAAGTTGCTAGGCCTTGTGTGTAACATGGCGGGATTCAAATGCCCAGGTTGCGGAAACGTGCATGAGGTATTTGGCAGCATGGACAACATTAGGGCCGTTTGCAACAAGTACGAACTGAACATGCTGGGCGAGATCCCATTAGATGGCAGTGTTGGCGCGAATGCGGATCGCGGCAAACCGACTGTCGTGTCACAGCCTGACGGAGAGCGAGCTATGACTTTTGCAAGGATTACTCAACAACTGGAAGGTTTGATTGGATTGCAAAAATGAGTCACGATCTCCATACAATCCAGCTTATCGTCGAGTCTGAATAGAGAGAATGAGGCACCAATGTCAAGTTACCAAATGTTTTCACTCTGGGTCATACCATCACGCGAGACATAACCACAAATCAACTTCTAGATCTTCGTATATCCTGGTCCCAGCCTACTACAATTCAAGCAGCTAACCAGCCTTCAACAATCAAACTTTGAGGGTAGCTGCTAAGTTTCACTCATACGTGGCAGCTGAGAAGCAAACTGCAGTGTAACGATACCGAAGAAAAAGCAACAAGCTCTCTCTAATCACGCCATTGACGCCCGACATCGGTGGTTGCTTTTGGCCGAAAGATATGTCATCTGCTTGTGATACAAATATGCATCTTTCTTGTCCCTCAGCGAGTTCCAGAGTGTCCGGGATTCTGTGGTTAGACTTATCTCAAATTAGGTCCATGGAAAAAGACATCAGAGTAACCTCGGCGAATGCTTCAGGCGACCATATAAGATACCCCGCATCAACCCCGCAACCAAGTTCATGACCAGCAGCTGCTATGATTGGAGTGGAAAAGAATCTAATCCATAAGCTGACCTTCAGTTCTAGTAGAAAAGCCACTAGGACTACGGAGTGGCTGGGATGGTTCATCGGTGGTCAAGAGCTGCTCAGCTCGCACTATTCGATTGGTACGGCTAAACTATGAATTTGGATGATATGACGTCGACCTATGTAGAACATTATAAATATGTAGCTGCGCCCGACGATAATGTCCGGTGTAGGATTGTCAAGGCAACTCTTTAAGCTCCTGAGAATTTTCGTCAACGCGGTCGGTTTGTACTCCACTTCAATAACATCAACAGTGGTTGCAGCAAGTGCTGAGATTGTACATTTATCTTTAAAGACTACTTCTTCTAGAAAATCACTTTTATACTTGCCTGCAGGATTTCCTTCATTATCCTAGATATTCGGTCATGGCGCCAGATCTGAATGCTGTAGGAAGTAACGGGCGATGGGACTATTCCACGCCAGGGTCGAGCGGATATGATATTCCCAACATCGTTTACAACGTGAGCCTTATTATCTTTTTCCTCCGAAATCTAAGTTCTGATAATGTAAATAGGACCCCTCGACTCGGAAGATGAGAGTCTTGACTGTCGGGGCTGGTTTGTCTGGTATCCAAATGGCATATCTAATCCAAAAGTCCACGGAAAATGTAGAGCATGTCATCTATGAGAAGAATGCAAATCTTGGAGGAACCTGGTACGAGAACCGATATCCAGGTAAGAGTGACAGGAAATTTTGCGTTGCATTCAGCTGAGTGCCTCAAGGATGCGCCTGCGATATCCCATCGCATGCATACACACTCAACTGGGCGCTGAACCCTGACTGGCCTCGATTCTTTTCATACGCTCCAGATATCCAAAAGTATCTGGAAAAGGTATGCGACGTTTTTGATTTGCGCAAGTACATGACTTTCAACACTGAAGTTGTCCGAGCCGAGTGGCAGGATGATGTCGGCAAGTGGAAGGTCACGTTGCGCCAGAAAACGCCTTCGGGTGACGAGCGAGAATTTCAAGACGAATGTGACCTTATGCTGTATGCTTCGGGACTTCTCAACAACCACAAATGGCCAGGTATCAAAGGCATCAATAGCTTCAAGGGACGCATTGTGCACACAGCAAAATGGCCGCAGGACTACCAGAGTGAGCAATGGAAGAATGACCGCGTAGCTGTCATTGGTTCTGGCGCTTCTTCAATCCAAACGGTGCCTACTATGCAGCCACACGTTAAACATTTGGATGTATTTGTCCGTACAGGCGTTTGGTTTGTGCAGATTGCGAACAACTTCGGTCAGAACAAAGAGTATTCCCAGGAAGAACGCGATGAATTTCGGCACGACCCCCGCAAACTGGTTGCCCATGCGAAGGATATTGAGAACCAAGTCAACGGCCTGTGGGGAGCTTTCTACGCGGGAAGTGAAACGCAAAAGATGATAACAAAGATGTTCGAAGACAGGATGAAAGAGTTTATCAAGGACGAACGACTCCTGAAGGGTTTCACTCCAAAGTTCGAAGTTGGCTGTAGGTTGCAACACTGACTCGTTGGAGAATCGATTACTAAATCCATTGCAGGTCGAAGAATCACACCAGGAGACCCGTATATGGAGGCAATCCAGAAGCCCAATGTGGATGCACACTTCACTGCCGTCGACGAGATCACAGAGAAAGGCGTGATTGGCGCCGACGGTTTGGAGCGCGAAGTAGACACAATCGTCTGCGCAACTGGCTTCGACGTGACATACCGGCCTCGCTTCCCAGTCATTGGGAAAAACGGCGTCAACCTATCTGAAAAGTGGAAAGACGAGCCTGAAGCTTATCTGGGCCTCGCATGTCCTGACATGCCAAATTGGCTCATGTTCATTGGCCCAACATGGCCTGTCGAAAACGGCTCGGTGACCGGGCCTTTGTATTCAGTCGCCGAGTACGCGATCAAGATCATCAAAAAGATGCAGTGCGACCACATCAAGTCGTGGGTTCCGCGACAAGATATCACAGATAAATTCAACGAGCATGCTCAGGAATGGATCAAGCATACCGTGTGGAAGGACGAGTGTCGCTCATGGTACAAGAACAACGATACCGGGCGCGTGAATGCCGTATGGCCAGGCTCTTCAAATCAGTACGCTGAAGTCATTGAAACGCCTCGGTACGAAGACTTTGAGATCGAGTATATGCACAAGAACCCGTGGGCGCACCTTGGTATGGGATATGCTGTGTGCAATGCCAAGTTCCCCAACAGCGATATTAGTCCGTATCTGCAGCTGGAGAATATCGATCCCAAGTGGCTCAAGGCGGTGGGGTGTGAAGTGGCTGGGGACGAGGTTCAAAAGGTAAGAGACACCAAGGAAGAGCCGGCCGTGGAAAGAAAAGGAGCAGATGCAAATTTGGGACAAGGGGATGGGAACACTCTGACATAAGCAAAAGTTACACTCGCATTGCCGTGATATTAGAAACGTGCAAGGTATTGGTCGGAAGGAGAAACTCTTTGCGAAGCTTTGAAGTGGTCGTGAGTAGGTTATTCGGGAGCAGGTTACTTTCTTCAAATTATCGTGCCTATAAATTCACCAGTCTTGCTGTTAGCTAATCGGTATGAAGCGGAATATACTCGTTGACACTATACCTCGAGTAACCCAGAGATGTGTGGATATCCATTTTCGTCTCTAATGCTGTAGAACCACACCACTGTGACAACTTGCCGCTAGAGCATCCGAGTACCATACTCATTGTACATTGTACTTAGCTTCTTACCCATGATAAAGCCGACGGGATAGCACGTAACCATCGACTAAACCTTACTCCAGACTTGTTGTTCATCTCATTGGCAGGGAATCATCAGGCAAAACAAACGTGAGGAAAACTAAAAAAAAAAAACTTTGGCCAGGCACAAGCATGTATCGGTACGGATGAACGCACCGCCACAAAGCGGGGGATGGGAGTGGGTGGGGAGATGTATGCATTAGTCTCTCCCGAACCCCGCATCCTCTCTATCCAATAACAATCAGATACCTTATCCATACCTGCATTGATGTGCATGTACGTACCGCAGCTGTACAAGCTCGGACTCTCCTTTGTCCTTATCGCCGACCTCATGCTGAGTCCCTCCCAAACGCCCGTCAATACAACCAAAGAGTAGTACCAGCCATGTCGGAAAAGCGCCTTCTCGACGCTACACCCAAAGCAGGCGTCATACCGCGCATCATTATCCACGGAGGTGCAGGCAACATTACGCGCACATCTGTTCCGCGAGACCTTTATGAAAAGTACCGTGCCTCTCTCCTCCGCATTGTCGACCTTGCGGCCAAGCAGCTCGCGGAACCGGGAGCCACGGCCTTGGACGTGGCAACGTACGCTGTCAGTCTCTTGGAAGACGACGCCTTGTACAATTCAGCCCATGGAGCCGTGTTTACACGTGAGGGTAAGAATGAGCTAGAATGCAGCATCATGGTGTCAAATGGGTATAAGAAACGTGGTGTGGGGTGTATGCTGCTGCGACATGTCAAGAACCCTATTAAGCTCGCCCGAGAGCTTCTCGTCAGGGGTCAAGAAGTAGACGGGGGAGGTGCAGGTGGTCATTGCCAGTATAGCGGGGAATTTGCTGAGAACCTCGCACAGAAATGGGGCTTGGAATTGGTGGACCCGGCCTATTTCTTTACCGAGAGAAGGTGGAAGGAGCACTTGCACGGGCTTGAGAAGGAGAACAAACTGGACGGCGCGGGCGCACAAGCAGATCAAACAAGTGATTTCGAGAAGAACAATTATATTCCGCTTGGTACTTGCGGTGCTGTTGTCGTGGACAGCTATGGAACCGTGTGTACTGCCACGTCTACAGGGGGTTTGACAAACAAGGTAGCGGGGCGTATTGGTGATACGCCAACTATTGGGGCTGGGTTCTGGGCCGAAGAATGGTACGAAGAAGAGGCTTCAGCTGCCCAAATGGTGTGTCAACCTGTTTCAACACTGATTGACCGGCTGTCGAGAGGTGATCTGTACGGTGTGCTGGGGGGTTGTCTGCCAGTGTTGAGCTCCCCTTCTTCCAGACCCATCACAACTCCGTTAAACCAGGCACACGGAGATTCTTCTCGCCAAGCTCGCCACGCCGTCGGTCTCTCTGGAACTGGCAATGGTGACTCCTTCCTCCGTACATCTGCCGCTCGTACAACGGCTGCCAAATCTCGCTTTTCTTCACAATCCCTTCGCGATGCAACCACGTGGATGGCTGGACGTGGCGGGGAACTTCAAAAAAGTGCCGGCGACCGATGGGACGGAGTCCACGAGGGTGTCGGCGGAATCATAGGTATTGAGGTTATTGGGAACAGAGCGGAAGTTGTACAGGATTACAACGGCGGAGGAATGTTCCGCGCCTGGACAGAAGAGAACGGACATCGAAAGTGTTCCATTTTCAGACATGACAACTGGGAAAGTGGGCCATTGGATTGGCGAGATGTCTAAAGGTAGCCTCATATTGTTCTAACACAAAAGAAGGTGAAGAAAAGGTCTGCTTTTGTTACAGGATGGTAGCACAAACAAGACAGTATTATACCGGATCCATTGAGTGTGCCTTTGTACGTGTTGTGAGGTTGATCGACTCGGACGGAGCTTCGCGGGAGTCTTTCCCAGAGTTTGTCACAGTGTATCCTATTGACTTCAACTTGAAGCCGTATCCGAGATATCTGGAGAAATGGGGAAAGGTGGGGAAAGCGCCACAAAGGAGTAGTGCAGAGATCTCAATGATGGCACAGATCGCGACTATTGCAAGCCAATATGTGTGGTCGTCGCTGGCGAGGTGCTTGAGTGTATAGTGGAGTCGGAATGCACTACCGATACATGCACTAAGGCAAGGATTAGCTTCATTACTTTGCTTGATTCTGTACATTGACTTACAGAGCCGCGGACCCAAAGATTCCACAAACGGCAATCTTTTTCCTCAGGTTCATTTGCAGGCGCGACACAGAGTAGATGGGAAGGAGCAGCAGCGCAATGTCGGTGACTAGGTTCATGATACCGCTCATGAAACTAGGCTCGGCCACTGTATTGTGGCAAGTTCCCGGAATGAAAGGATCCCATTTCTTTCTAATGGGGTTGCAAGGGAAGATCCAAGTAACGAGGCTGGCGGTATAGACGCAAGTGAAGGACACGATGCAGGCCCAACAGGACCAGAACATGAAATCGCGCGATCTGCTGTCGAAGGTGGCTTTGATCTGGAGAATTACGCCGATTTTTGCGAGATACATGGCAATGCAGTAGACGATCTCGACGGCATAAGCGCGGCGCAGAGCTCGCATGACCTCGCCGACGGTGACGTTCCACTGATGCTTGCCGAAGCCCAGGCTGATGCTCTCCAAGGTGATGGCGACGAAACCAAAATAGGTGACTGTTGCAAGGATCATGACTACATCTTCGACGGCAAACATTTTGGTGATGTATGCTCTTGTGAAGATGCGGATCATCATAGCGACAGCAGTGATTGACAAGCAAGTCAGGATGATTGGCAGCCCCCAGGGCCAGATGGACGTGGCATTGGGATCGAGCGGCACTTCCCCAGATGGTGGCAGAAGAGCTGGACAAGCATCGTCAGGTCTTTGGACACCGAGACATTTGATCAGCATCTCTAGCAGTTCCATGGCGGCGACAAAAAGGCAGCAGTCCTGCAAGGTAGAGGCAATGAATGTCGGAGAAAGGTGATGTCGGAGTCGGAGCATCCAAGCACGGCAAGACAAACAAGTCATATAGGGTAGACATGGAGCAACCAGACTAGCCGTAGCCAAAGTCAATTCACGGCACTATTCTAGTCGCTAGATGCCGTGCCACACTAGTGCGACAATGGACATGGTTAGTGTTGAGGATGTGCAGGGCAAGTCGATGGCACTAGCAGCGTGTGGCGTGCGGGTTGGGCTGCAAGGGACCACTCGGAGTATTTACATCGTGAGGAGGCGTCAAGCCCCTGGGTAGTGAGATAGACATATCCACGTCGGAGCATTATCCTAAGGGTGTGGCTTTTGTCAGATTCGTGGCTGCTGGCATCACACGGCTTCTTCTTATGCTTGGCGTACGGTAGTTGACGCGCCTCAGGTGACTTTTTTTTCGCCGATGGTGGACTGCAGCGTCCTTGGTGCAATGGGAAGTTGGCTGGTAAACAGTGGGCCTGGGCTTTCTAGTGCTGGCTGAAGGTGTGGAGGAGAAGGCAAAGCGACTCGTGCGGTGGAGGATCAGCAGCAGCGACGCTTCACGCTTGCAACGCGATGCTACCGGATCCCGATTGCCCGTAGTCGATCATCGGATGGCGTAGCGGTGATGCAGGACAGGGGTGCCACGCGATGGGACGGCAATTGGAGATTGGAGAGGTCGGTTTGAAGCGGCCGCGAAACCTGCGGCCCAGGGTTGCTTTTTTAGGCTGCATGTTAATTTCCTAATGCGTGCGGGGAGCATCGAGACACGGGTGCCGAAAGCGATTGAGAGCAAGAGCAAGAGCAAGGTGAGGATGAATGGACACGATGCGACGTGTGAAGAGAAGGAGAGAGAAGGACGAAGAGGCGCGGTTGGACCGGACGACTCAGCCACACTATGACATGGTCCCCCGCGCCTGCCATTCCTCCTAGTACCAACAGGCAGCTGCCCGTCCACAGGCGCCCTCTTCTCTTCACTGCACGCACAGCTCGACCTCGGACACCAGAACTCGCGCCTCTCTGCAGAGCACCCTAACCGCCATCATGGGTTTCAGTCTCAACAATCCGCTGCCATCGTCCATGAGCAGTAAGTCGTCCACCCGCCACACTTTGGGCTACAGGGCTGCCTAGCCGGTGACGTCGCTGACACAAACTCGCGCCGCTCCACAGGCGAATGTCGCAAGACAGGAAAGATTCTGGCCTCCTTTGTCGACCCACGACAGGCGTTTGGCCCAGACAAGATCATTCCCCCAAGTGTCCTCGCAAATGCAAAGGTAAATAGCTCTCCCAGTGCCTATCCGCCCGCTTCCTAGACGCCGCTCGCGCGTGCGCCCCATCTATGCTACAACACGCTACCGCACACATGCAACACCATAGACTGACTGGAACCACTCTTTAGGGCCTTGCCATCCTCACCGTCTTCAAGGCCGGCTTCCTCGGCACAGCGCGATTTGGTTCGGGCGTCGTCGTTGCGCGCCTCGCTGACGGATCGTGGTCAGCTCCTACGGCCATTGGCACCATCGGAGGTGGATTCGGCGGACAGATCGGCTTCGAGCTTACAGACTTCGTCTTCATCCTCAACGACGCTGCCGCCGTGCGAACATTTGCTCAGGCGGGCTCGCTGACACTGGGAGGAAATGTCTCCATTGCCGCGGGACCAGTGGGTCGCAATGCCGAAGCTGCCGGCGCAGCCAGTCTGAAAAGCGTGGCTGGCATCTTCAGCTACAGCAAAACAAAGGGCCTGTTTGCTGGTGTCAGTCTTGAGGGAAGTGGTATTATTGAACGGCGAGACGCCAACGAGAAACTATACGGTCGCCGATGGACAGCTCGTGAGATCTTGAGCGGCCAGGTTCCCCCGCCTCCAGCCGCCGATCCCCTCTTGCGCGTCCTCAACTCGAGAGTATTCTCAGGTGTAGGAGGAGCTCAGAATGTTACCAACGATTCTATGTACAACGATATCCCCGTCTATGATGATGCGCACGACAACGTGGTATGGCAGGGTCGCCGCGGCTCTGCCATGGGTGAAGGCGTACGACGAGACCGTACTGGGTCAATGGGCCAACACGACGACTATGAGTACAGAGACCGTCCCCAGCATTCTTCCACGTGGGCAGATGACGTCTACGACCGGCAACCATCGTCAGCACCCGGTGGTCTTAATCGCTCCTTTTCCACACGCGCCAACCCCACCGAAACGTTCGATCGTATTGACTCACGGCACCGCGCCTCAACTTTCGGTGACGAATATGCGTACAGTGATCGTAAGCCTGGAAGACCTTCAGCGCCCAAGCCCGTCTTTGGTCAAACAACTGGACAGAAGAAGGCGAGCCTGCAGTCGAACCAAGCCATAGCCAAGTTCACTTTTGACGCTGACCAACCGGGAGATTTGGGCTTCAAGAAAGGCGAAATTATTACCATTATAAAACGCACCGACAACGACACCGATTGGTGGACAGGTCGAATAGGAAATAGGGAAGGTATTTTCCCAAGGTACGTCTTCACATCGCCGGCCTGGCCGTCCTTCTTTCCACTGACCTTTGCTAGCAACTACGTTGAAACCGTTTAGAAGATTACGCAATTGGGCCATCTATCCAATCTGTGTAGATCCTATGAGCTCGTTCGTCACTTTACGAAGATACTATCTTGCGTATCGTGACGCCCGATTTCCGGAAGTACATACGATCCAACATTTTGAGAAGTGCTTTGGGCCTGCAGACAGTCATCAAGATATGGTTTGGTGACGTAAGAAATGTTTACTATCTATCGACGTTTTGGCGTTAGTGCTTTTCTCCGTTTTCTTTCTTCTATTCTTGTTCGCAGATACCTATCCAGCGTAGCATGCCACTTACTTTCCCCAGATTGTTAATCTTAGAAAGAATACATATCGAGTCATGTCGTACGAAACAACTGTTTGACCCATCGCGCTAACCGTAACCCTGCACCCCTGCCTGATTAGTCGCAGTATCTAGTTGCATATTAAAAATTCTGCAAAGGGTTTCTGTTGCAGAAGCAAAAGACATGCTATGCGATTGGTCGACAGTGACCCTTTTACAGTGGACATTAACGCAAGAGTCACTTGTTGACACCACTGCTACCATTTTCTCCACCAACGGTCCAACCCAGCCCTACCGGAACAACCTGAGATAGGTGAGAAATAGTCTTCTCTCAGATTAGCAAAGCGAATTAGAGCAAGAGCGGGTTGCATGTACACCTCCAACTCATTAACTGCAGCCCGGGCGTGACAATTCCGCGCATACCATGAAACAGGAGCTTTTGACTTCGTCCGTTTTTTTTTTCTCACTTCGTCTACGACTCTGCATCCACATACAGCTACTAGCAAACGCGTTGAAAATATTCATAACCAGGTTAGCTTTCTCCCGAGATTTCACCTTCCGAGACTCCACAGCATTGCCGATTTTCGACGAAACCTTGTTTCAGTTGAGCTTATATCTAGCGCGGTTGGCCATGTGCTGTGGCGTACGCCTATCCTTTAGTTTCCTTGGTTCCCAGCCTTCTAGAGCACAACCACAGCCATTGCTCTGAGCGCCTGAACTCGCTTCTTTCTATCTAGTAGCTAAAGTAGGTCTGGTACAAGGTATATTCGCGATTCTGAGACCTTTATTGGTCGCTTTTCTTTTGGTTCCGCTATGATACCAGCACTGCTCTTCATCTTTTCTGGGTGTACATTTACTGTTCAGCCCTAACGACTTTTGTGGAATTTCGAGCGATAGGCTGCTTTTTCGCCGCCTCCGCAGCCGCTGATCACCCCAAGTGCGCGACTGGCCCCTTGACTAGGCCAACCTTATGCCGTCCTTGACTAACAACTCCTGTGCAGTACATGTCGGCTTAAGCTTTATGGGTTCACCCGCGTCATATATGTCAGCGCTGACCTATCCCACTAGTGGGACTTTTATACTTTTGATAGTTGATCTGGCTAAACGAAGAAGCCTGTTCACTCTAGGGGTGTGCGGAAACGCCACGTGATGTACCCAGCAGTCTGGTCCAGCCAGTAATGTTTGTGAAATATTCCCCGTAGTCGGAGGCATGGCGACAATTCTTTATTTTTACAGTTTCCACGTCTTCCGAGGTAACTCGGCGTTATTGTTCTTCCCCTGAATATCTGAGGTATAAACCGCGTTTGATAGGTCACTTAAATAATACTAAAGAAACGATCATCATGATCTACAACGGTGCAAAATCGCTTGGAGGTTCGAGAAGCTAGGAAAGAAGTCATCAGTTTGCCTTCGGATAGCCTTTCTAGTTCAGAGAGGCGGTACGGGTAAAACATAGGGGCCAAACATGACATCACATAGGAACCAAGCAGAATCGAAGTTGGGCAAGGTGGCTCTCATGCGGTCGTTACAGCAAGTTCATTAGCCACATGAGACTCCAATCAGGTCTATCCTACATTCACGCCATGTTCATTCTTTCCAACAATCTTCGGCTTCCTCAAACCGAATCCTTGCAACAACTCACTCAACAAGGACCGGTCTAATATGCACATTAGCACAGTACAGCATCCGCGAGTAGACATCACATACACAGCATTTTCGCGTTTTCTGGCTAACTTCGGCTGCATTACAAACAATGTTGCAGTTTGTGTCTTTTTTGTGTATGCACAAAACATTTTGTAATTGAGTGCTCCACAGACTCAAGTCATATACTAAACAACTATGTCAACCCCCATAATTCATGTGCATTAATTGCGCTGCGCAATACAAAGTGAGCTGTCAGCGGCGGTCAACATTTCTCAAGATATTCAGCATCGTGTCAGATTTTAGGCAAGCCAATAATGATATGCTATTCTTGACGGCGACTTGGCATTTATTGTCCCCACGCATGGTGACGAAGGGAATTAACTACTTTGTAATAACGATCTTCTCACCCCAAGTGATATTGACATCTCCTACCAGCCCATACTCCGTGAAGGGCATTGAAGCGTACAAAGGTTGCAGCTGACCAGCTGTCTGGCCTACAACCCAAGTTGAGTTTGCTTCTGCCTTGATGCGGTTGAATAAAGGTGTCGTAACATCAATGCGCAATTGATATGTTTTGCCCGATACCAATCCGTCGAGTTGTACTACAGGCTTAACCGGGTCTACGGGCGGCTGTAGCTTTCCATCAATGTACACACGCGCTGTATGCTGAATAATTGGTAACTTCAGAATACCGAATAGGCTATTCTTTGAGTTTGGCGGTGTAGTCGGTACTGTGAACTTTGTTGTGTAGTGTCCTACGCCCGATACCTTTTCAAGCGAAGAACCGTCGATTGGCGAAACTAGTCGGTTCCAAGGTACAAGCGTAGTATTGGTGAAAGTATGATTGGTGATCTCTGTTTGAACGGCAAGCCGATTGCTTGCCGAGTGCCAGTCTTCGACCGTGAGATCCCAATTCTTGAGGTTCTGGGTGCCGTTCAGCCTCGGCTGGAGGCGATAAACCTCTCCAGTACTGGATGTTATCACAGTAGGACCTGTGACGAGAGCAAGAATTGAGTTTTTGGATGCTTCTAGAGACACCAATGAGTCGGAAGAGGAAGTGTAGCTGCGCTGAGATCCGGGCTCGCCGCGGTGAAGAGCAATGATAGCAGTCTCGTTGGAGTTGAGTTCAGCCGAGAAGCTGAAGGTAGATTTGTTTACAGAATATCGAAGCAGCGGTTTTTGAACTCCAGTCCACGCATTGTATGAGTAAGGTGTTACTCTAGATGCACCGACAGTGGCGTTACATTTTGCGGAGCCTGGTTGGTCGTTGAAGAGATAGATGTAGTCAATGTCCTTCGTCGAGCGGTAGACCGAGAGAACTGAGCTTGTAGAGCACTGCAAAGAGACCCGGGGCTTAATTCCAATCTTAGAAAGTAACCCTGGTAGATCTTCGGTCCTCTCAATCTGATAAACACCTTTGGTGGCAAGAAGTTTTGAGATTGCTGAGGTCAGTGTTTTTTGGCTTGAAGAGAGAACTGGATACGTCTGGCTTGGCAAGGGTCCAATGAAGATAACTGGCAGACCCTGGGCTGCCTTTTCTGTTACAGCATCTATTGCTTCGATGGTAACCACAGTCTGTTGGTTGAAGATCAGTGCTTTGTACTCTGGGACACCGAGCGTACTCTCTTTCACGAATGCGTCCTTGGACACAAGATTGTCCGGACCAAGATAGTCATATGTGAAGCCTATCATTGTTAGTTATGTAATTAACCACATGGAATTTACGTACCAAAGCTTTCTAGGTTGGTGGAGTTATACTGGGTCGTTGGTAACCATGGTGAAGCGAACAGATAGAACGCAAGGTCGACAGTTGGGTCGCCTTGTTGCAAGACCCATTGATTCCTCCCAACATAATCCAACACATCCTTCATGTGTTGCCATGCAGGCTGTATCTTGTTCCACATGTCCGTGAATTGGTAAAAGAATGTAGTGTATCCTGGCCAAGTTGTGTTCTGATAAGGGCCAGAGAAAGAATACCCATGAAGCACGTGCATCGTGAAGCCTCCTGCGAGAGATCTCTTCACTTGTTGCAGAAGATCAGGAACTTGAAGGCTATAGGCTGGAACCCTCACAGCACCAAGCTCTGATGAGATCACCTTTTTATTCGCTAGATGTGCCGCTCCTGCAAACTGGCGGTATGCGTCTGTCAGTTGGGAAAATCCCAAGGACTCCCCTTCTGGCGCATCGAGCAATGGGATGTCACTCAACTAGAATCCAAATCAGCGGGGCCTTTTGAATTGGATGACAGTGGCACTTACCATTTGCAGTGGCAAGTTATATGCTGGCTGTGTTGAGTACTTTGCACCAATCGAATGCGCCCACTTTTCGAAGTGTGATAGATAATCCCGGTATCCATCATTCAATATATCGCGATAGTCGAGTTGGAAGGCGCTTTTGTCTCCAATGGAGTCATTACTAAAACCATAGACCTCGTCATATATTGGGAGCAGCTGTCCCCAAGTGTTGGAAGGAGTGAACAGTAACGGGAGATAGGGTTTCAATTCGTAGCCATGTGTGCTCTTGAAACGATGGAGTAGTCCAGGTGACCAATAAAGAGATGCGAGCATCTCCATACTATCCTCCCATGCTAGATGAAATCGGAAGTCAGTGTTTGATTAACTCATCACTAGGAAGGGTATCGCACCGTATCCGCTCACTGTTTTTAGAAGCCTTGCCACGGTTTCGTCCGACATGATGTACTCGTTCCAGAAATCTGTAACTTTCGTCGCACCCGTCGCACTGAAATGATCCACGATCCACGATCCGTTTCCAATCCAAGTTGTCGCATTTGGTCCACCGTCGCACGATCTTTGGTTCGTGTAAGATTCCCAGAAAGTGAGTATCTTCCAAGTTTTGGTCCGGTCAGGTGGAGTCCACTGCAAAGACAACCCATCTTTCACAAGAGGCGTCAGGTCAATGTATGAGCTCTGGTTGAGAACGACGGGCTTTGATCCTGTTCTCATATCAGGTGCGCCCACAGATAAAACTTGATAAGCAATCACAGCTGTGAGATTAGATGTCCCGAATTGCTCGAGAGCATGCATAAAGCCGAGACCTTCTCGTATGATTTCTGGAAGCTGGCGAGCCTCAGGCACAGGTCCCGAGAAGCTGCTATTTGGCATTATAGTCGTGTTTCCCAACAGCAATTGGACTGCTAGTCCTGGGGAGCCGACTTCAGCTGGGACACCTTGCCCTTGGTTGGCACCCAACGCAAAGTCCATAATGAGCTTGTTCTTTTCAGCTGCTTCTAGAGCATCGCCAAATAACGAGACAAATGAAGGGGTTCCGAAGCCATATTTAGTCCAGTCTGGCAGACCAGGAGCATTTCCCATGCCGTATAGGTAAAATGGTAGGAACTCTAGACCACCGGCTCCAGCGACTTTCGCCTCTTGGAAGTCATCGGCAACGATTGCAGGAGATACGCTGGCATCTGGTAACCTTCTCGTTGTGAGACAATAACATGATCATTTTGGCTTATCAACTTACCAATATCGGAACTTCGGACGATACTCGGGTGCTGGATTTTCGAAATCGTTGCTCAAAGTTGATGCAGGACGGGCAATGCTCAGTGCAAGTAAGCTTGCAAGCAATGTGGGAGATGTTCCCAGCACCATTTCCTAGGACGAATGGGAGAGAGTACAAAGATCTTGTAGACATCTTTTACCTCCTGAACATCTATGTACTTAAATAAGAATTCTACATGACTGGTGCTTGGACGGCTCATAATTACCAATGACCATTAAAAATCTGGAAACCTGGGGTAAATGGGGCCTCCGCAAGCACTAGTGACCCATTAAGAGCCCACTAACGTCATTGGACAAGGCTGGTCCGGAGTCGAGAAGTATTCGCCAATGGGGATTCCGAGCTTTATGGGAGGAGCGGTACATACCATGTGTAGTTTGAGGGGCATCTGGGGTCACTAGTGGACTGTGGGGTAAAAGAGACGAATACGCATACGCACAATACGCATACGCACAATACGCATACGGCGTGACAGACCACGATTTTCGGTATCTTTTCTCGCGAAACCCCGAGCCTCGGACAACTCTTCCTTGCGGTAAACAATGGCAGCGTCCTAGTCTGCTAGTCCGGGGAATCTAAATAAAACCATGCCCAAGTGTTGGCCAACACGCAGAGCGCACACGGACTCAGCTTTCATTACTTTTAGCTTTTAGAGGCAATCAAAGTTGTATGGCTGTTTCTAGATCAATGCGCGTCTAAGATGTCGTATCTTGATATTCTGCCGAGTTCCAGTTCCTCGGAACATACATGCAGCTAGGTGATTTGCGAGGTATGCAGAAATGCATAGGAGACTCGGGTATAAGACTTGAACAAAGTCATTAATCGTTCAGCAAATCCCAGAAAGAAGGATCGCTTGAGAAATAGATTAGTCAAAAGAAAGCCCCATCTCTGTGACAGAAGACAGAAGGTAATTTTCTGGCTCGCTTTCTTTTCTTGAAGCAGACTAATTCTGACTTAGAACGGCGGCGGCGGCGTCTATTGTGCTTGTCTTGGTGTTTTGCATGCACAACAATCAAACAATCCTGTAGCTAGTACTCTCGTCTGACTGCAAGTCCCACCCACTCACCTGTAACGTATGCACTGGTACCAGTACGCACAAAAAAGGGAGCAACCTCAATTTCTACAGCGGAGATAGCTTAACTCCGTGTTACGTCACCGATGGACGAACGAACAACTTCCAGACCGCATTGCATCGCTTCCTGCATTATCTTCTACCTTCGAGAGACTCCGCTAGCCCTAGAAAATGTCAGTCTTTCGTCCTTCAGCCCACGCACTCATTACAGGCGGCGCCTCCGGCGTCGGCTACGCAGTTGCCCAACTTTGCCTTAAGCACTCCATGCGCGTTACCATCACCGACAACAACCAAGAGACACTCGATCTCGCTGCTAAGAACCTATCGGGCTCTGTTACCTGCCTGAAAGCTGATGTGAGTTCTCGCTCAGACTGGGAGACTGTCCAGCGCAAGGTCGGTTCCGATGTGGATTTCCTGATGCTGAACGCGGGGATTGGCGGAAAAGGAACATGGGGCGATGCCGACTACTTTGACAAGATTCTCGGAGTAAATTTGGGGGGCGTGATCAATGGGTTGAATACGTTTGTGCCGTTGCTCCAGGCGAAAGAGTCCAAGGAAGCAAGGGCTATTGTCATCACGGGGAGTAAGCAGGGTATTACGAACCCACCTGGCAATGCGGCGTACAATGCTAGCAAAGCCGCTGTGAAGACGCTTGCCGAGCACTTGAGTTATGATCTCAAAGACACGAATATCGGGGTTCATTTATTGGTTCCCGGTTGGACTTTCACTGGTTTGGTAAGTTCTCCAGCCCTATTAAATCAACAAGATTGTTCTTCTTTTGGTACGTATGCTTACAGCTCCACAGTCTGGAAACGTGCCAGGTACCGAAAAGCCAAAGCCTGAAGGAGCTTGGTCGGCAGCCCAGGTGGCTGATTACATGTATTCCAAAATGAAGGACGGCAAGTTCTACATCATCTGTCCCGATGACCAGGTAACCGAGGAGACGGATAAGAAGCGCATGTTGTGGAGTGTCGGCGATGTCATCAACGGACGACCACCGTTAACCAGATGGCGTCCAGAATATAAAGAGGAAGCGGAAAAGTGGATGGCGCAACAGCAAGTCTAAGAGAATATACTGGCCGCTCGAGATGTGGGACGACACAACTGCGTACTACGAAAAACTGCCAAAAAGAAACAATTTCTAAATTAATATTATGTGTGTTATATACTGGGTATCTACAGGCCAAACTCCTCGCTTTTTACACTGACGAACCTTTTCAATGTTTACTATTATAGTTTCGCATCGCCTGTAGCAAGCGTATCTAGATGTTCTTGCGCAGTCTCAAACCTTTCAACAGGCGGGCGCTCAATCTTCTTCTCCACACCAGACTCACGCTCCTCAACTCCACTGCTGAAAAGCCCAGCGCCTTTCCCGTCAAGGGAAACCCGGTCAATGCCTGAGCGCTGCTCGTTCATTATCTGATCATTCACGGTCTCAGAAATTGACGCCGAATGTCCAAGTTGTTTCTCATGCTCATTCGCATCGGTAGCTGGGGGTGTAGTGATGTTGACACTGGCAAGTGTAACTGTGCTAGCGTTCACGTCCCTGCCCTCTGCCCCATCAATTCTGAGGCGGAATGGGTAGGCAATGCCACCTGCTGTGGGCCGAGTGGTCAATGTATCAGTATTGGGAATGATTGTGCTGGGTAGTGCAGGATTGGCTGACGCAATCACGTTTGGTTGCGGTTCAACGCTCTCTTCTTCGACGAATACCGGTGGCAAGCCTGAGGTGGCTCGTTCAGGCGCTAGCCTAGTAGCGTCGGCCAGGCCAGGTTTTGGTAGCTCCATCTTAGACAAATCATCCATCAGCACCTCAGTTTGACCTTGGTCAGTGACATTGGAATGGTGAGAGCGTGCTCTTGGGCGTGTAGATTTGGGTTTGCCTAGACTGGTTGTGCGGCCTCGTTTGGATTTGCTTTCTGCGGCGCCATCTGTGTTTGGAGACTGATGGTCCGGTACAGAGGTGGGTGGCTCGGCAGCAGTCTGGTCTGCTTTCTCTTCTCGCACAATCTGCTTCGGTTAGCCAAATGCAGCGAGTATCTGGTATGATAAGCGTTTCTAACTTACAGTGGCTTGGTCGTGCGAGCTACCCCAGAAAGACCACATAGACATACCCCAACTCTTTTTCTTGGCCTTTTCGGCCTTCATGCCTTTCACCCTTCTTCCTGCCAAAGCTGTCAGAGGTGGTGTTTCTCCATCAAAGCCCTCAAATCCTTTCCGCATGTCCTCAATTCTTTGCTTTTGGATCTTGACCTTTTGCTTTGCAAATTTTGTATTCCATTGCGACTGCGCCTTCATCCACTTGCTCACAGGACCCTTTTTTGGCACTCCAACATCAATGCTTGGTACATTGAGAGCCGGGAGGTCTTCTTTGGCGGAAAGTTGATAGATTCGCCCGTGGCGATCTATGCGTTGACGGATCATGTGGTTCTCGAAAGGTGGAATCGGATCACCAGCCCTGCCAACGCGGCCATTTGCTTGCTCTTTGTTTTCAGATGCCGAGCCATTCTGGGATGAGGGATGCTCGGTGGACTTCTCGGGAGCTTTTGAGCCCGTTCTCCCTTGTTCCGAAGAAGAGTTCGAGTCTGTACTCACAAAGGAAACGTCATCGTCATCGAGTATGTCGATTGACTTCTTCTGAGCCCGCGCAAGTGCCCACGCGCCAAACTGGGCGATGCTGCGATACATGTGCTTGGCTGGTCGTGTAAAGCTCAGCGTAGGGCATACATGGCATAAGTCATCCCAGACTTGCAGCTGGACATTGGTCGGCTTGTAGTTGGCTACTTGAGCTTCAATTTCTTCAGCAGTTTGGTTGTTGGACGGGGGTGGTATGTATGCAAGTGGCTGCGCAGCTTTGTGGGCAAGATAAATCTGCTCGTCTCTGAGCAGTTCACCACCACCCGTTTGGATCAGTAAAGGAGGCAAACCCCCGAGAGTTGGCTGCAGTACTGGTGAGACCAGTGGGTGAGTGAGCATGTGGTTAGGAGTGTACATCTGAATTTGATCCTTGATCTCGACGCGTTCATCTTCAAGTTGCACCGAGAGCTGGCTTTTTGGCCCTATACTGTATTTGCCGCTAGGTGAGACCCACACGTTAATGTCCTGGCCTGTGCCGGAAGGCTGCGAGCCATTATCCAGCACAGGGCGATCCGTGGAGTGGACGGAGAACCCGCGTACGCGTTCTGATTTCTGTTCCTTGGTTTCTTGTTCAGGTTTTGCTTTGTCCGACCCGCCACTTTTTCCAGATGCTCCTTTTGCCGAGTTCTCGATTTCGACCATGTCGTCTGCATTTGGTGGTGCTGAAATAAAGTTAGCCACTGGATATGCATGCTTGATGAAGGTGACTTACGCCAACTGATACTAGGTTTGTGCAGAAAACCATGTGATGGGATGTAGTCCATCTCGCCATTACCACCTAGGCTTGGGAAGCTGTGTGTCAAATCGACCCAGGGGCTGATCAGAATGGCTCCCGCGGGTAGAGGTATGCCCTGGTCACGGAGTGTGACCAACATGCTCAAGACCATGCCTCCACCTGCGGAGTCGCCGGCAAGAATTATGGTGGTCGGGTCATGCTTTTCCTCTAGAAGATACAGGTATGTGGCCAGGCCTATAGCTATTAGCATAACGCACGAGCAAATAAACAAGCGTTGGTTACCCACAGTCGTGCAGACCACAGGGAAATGGAAATTGTGGAGCAAGTCTGTATTTGGGAGCCAGAACCCTGGCCTTGAGCTTGCGTGCATGCCTCTGCATTTGATAGCGGTGCTCGTCTACGCTGCCAAAGAAGTAAGCGCCACCGTGCACATACAGCATGATGCGGTCGCCTTTAACAATCGCCAGCTGCTTCCTCGCCTCGTAATCCTTTCGCATCTCGATCCATTCTGCCTTGAGTGGAGTTCCCTCACGCCGCCACTGCCACCACGAGTTACCTCCTACGGCCTTGATGCCCTTGGGACCTAACTGAGCATTGACGAGCTGAGCTGAGCGCTGCAGAAGATTGTCTGGAATTTCCACCACATTGACATGTACCCAGCGCGGGACCGGGACCCACTGTGATGTGAATGCTTGTAATTCATCGACCGTGTGAAGGGAGGCGTAGTGGAGGAAGCGACGAATGAGCTCGAGGCCCTCGTGGTAGGATATGTGCGCAGTCGGTTTCTGGGCAAGGGGACGTCGATTGAGGTAGTGCGAGAGATACGTCTGGATGACGGTGGGCGTTACAGCAGCGCCGACAGATATCGTATTGACAGGCATGGCGGGTCCCGTTCAGGGGTGGAGCTGTGAGGATAGCCGCGGGACACCCCAGTCAGACGGTATGAAGAGGGTGGTGAGCCGCAAGTCCGGATCCAAAAGCAATTCACAGCGCGTAGTGAAGAAAGCAAAAACGAGCGATTGGCAAAGCAACAGGAGCGTTGTCGCGTGAATATTAGGGGTTAATTAGGGAGCACGGAGGCTAGAAGCCAGTGGAGACGAACCCCCCGGATTTGCATTGCTTGTGCTTGGAGGAGCTGGAGCCGGGTCCACCCGATGATGTCATCGAGACCCTTTGCCCTGCCAAGCTTCCTCTCCTACGACTAGTAAATCTGGGCTGTCAACACCGTAAAAGACATTATGACAACTGCCGTTACTTTTTAGAGTAGAGTCATGAGTGCTAAAGATATAGTAGATGAGAAGTAGCTGTGACGACTACAACTACCTTAAAAAGTGGTGATTTTGTAGGGTGCTATTTTCAGGTTTCACAATCGTAGAGAGGCTTCCTCTCAAAACACACAGAGCCAGCTCTGGTTCTGTTATTTCTTCGTTATTGGAGGAGTATTGCACGATGCATATCTCTAGGATATATCGCTGGGTTCGTCAAATATTTTGTAATCGCATTTCTTCGTGCACACATGGAGGTTGATAAGACTAGGTACAATTGTATCTCTTTCGGCAAAACACTCAGCAGAATGACACAGCCATAACAAACAAGTCCTAATCTCTTATGCGCGCCTTTTCGGCCCTAATATTCAACCCACGTCTTCAGAAGTTGTCCAATTAGCTCACAATGTCGCGTATGTACACACCATTGTGACCTAATTGGTGCTCACTTATCGATCGCTCAAAGTGGCGCCGAGCTGAAGAACTGGCGTGGGGCTGTGTTAGGCAACGAGCTGAGCTGAAGTTTGTCGCATAACTCCAAACCCCATATAGACTACTTGTATCCACATTTCCCTAGTCCATCTCTTACTTTCAATAGGACACAGCGAAGTGAATAATCAAATATCAAACATTCAATCATGGAAGGCTCACGCCCCAAGATCGTGTATGGCGAAGAGGCTAAAAGTTATGTCACAGAAGTCCTTGACAACTGCGTCTGGCGCAGAGCGACTGTTGTCGATGGAAAGACATACTGGGCGACGGATGAAACCGGTGGAATCGGCGAGCAAATCCAGGATGGAAAGTTCAAGGTCCGGCACATGGGGGGTTATCTTCTTCTAGCTCCGATAGATGAAGACGACTCTGATGATCCGGAAGCACGAGCTAAAGCAATCCAAAAGTACGTTGACGCTCTTCAGGCTACACATCGCTAATCCGTCTAGAGAAAATGACGCTCGCGTCACTGCCTTCGTCAAAAGCGTGGCAGAACGCCTTATCAAATTCCATCGGGGTCGTAAAGAACCAGAAGATCAACAGGAAGGAGCTTTCAGAATGTTCACAGAAAAGACAGCGAGCGATATCATCGACAAGATCACACAAGCTTTCGTCGAGATTCTGTCAGAATATGGTCGCGAAGTAACCGCTCAGGATGTCCAAAACATGCTCGATGAAGATGCCATTGCAACTGTCCTTTTCGTCAAGCTCACAGACTTCCTCCCTGACCTTCTGGTGGACAGGGTCCTTGTCACAGATGTTCATGGCTATCTGGACGACGACTTCGACAATCCCGGCCCTGAATTGAGGCCTGACAGTCAAATGATCTCGAGTGGCCTTCTCAGCTTCCAAAACAAGGACTTTGAAGGCCTAAGGCAGCGAGTATTGAGAACAAATGTTGAGTCACTCCTGCGGCCTCTGAACAGAATGGATGTCAAAGAGAACGATGATGGCTATGAGTCTGATAGTTCGAGGGTATCACAAGAACACTGCCGGATGTCTCCGTATTATCCTCCTTGTGACGACGATTGCTGGCTGCGACACATACCACTGCAGGGCGAACGAGCCGCTGAAACCAATGCTGCTACGATTGTGACGAAATCGGTACCTCCAATCTATCAGAGTCTTGAACCAGATTATATCCGTATTCTTACTATCCAGCCAGGGTTGCGCGATACGACCCTCTCATGTGAGCTTACGGCTTGCTCCATATCAAGTCTGGCCGGAGATGCATCAGGGGTAACAAGTATCCCTTTCAAAGCACTGTCTTACACGTGGGGAGACCCAACACCATGCCACATTATCAAGTGCAATGGATATGATCTTCCAATTGCCAATAACTTGTATTATGCACTCCAGTATCTTCGAGAGACAGACCGCCCTGTAGCATTCTGGATAGACGCTATTTGCATAAACCAGTACGATGTTGCGGAAAAGAGCGAGCAGATTCGTCATATGTACGAAGTATACCAATTTGCCACTCAGGTTGTAGTATGGCTCGGACCCCATTACGACAACTCTGAGCTAGCCATGCAGAGCATCAATCACTTGGAGAATGCTGACAATCGACACTCAATACTACGACGAGATCATGGAGCGGTTTGCATCTCGAATCTCGAGCGGGTGGTGATTTTTCTGGAAAGCTTGTTTCAACGCCAGTGGTTCTCGCGTAGCTGGATAAGGCAAGAGATTGCAGCTGCCCGGAAAGTCATAGTTAAGTGTGGGAATGATGAGATTCCTTGGAGTTCCCTGAAAAAAATTGCCAATTGCATGTGGAGGTTGCAGGAGAAGATTGTGTCAAGCGGAAGCGAGGACACGCCACATGTAATTGACAAATTTCGATCCAGCCCTCTCCGATACCTGAGACGAAAGCTCTTCCCCGGTCAATCTCTTGTTTCCGACAACGGCGACTTGCGCAGCTTGTGGTACTATCATGCTGGAGGCTTCCTTGATTACTTGATGGTTTCCAGGGTGTTCGAGGCGACGGATCCGAGGGACAAGGTTTATGCGGTGCTAGGTATCGCGGATGTACCAATCGAGAGCAACGATTCCCTGGAAGCACATGGCGACCATACCCCAAAGATGCGCGTAGATTACGGCGCGGGGGTATCCGAAGTGTACCAATACACCGCCAAATACATCATCAACCGTGACCGGAATCTCGACATCTTGTGCATCTTGTCAACCCATCGCGATAAAAACTCGAGTGATCTTCCGACATGGACACCTGACTGGCGTGTTCCTGTAAGCTCAATCCCGATGTATGCTAACTGGGATTATGTCGGTTACAAGTTTGGGGCTGCAGGCTTCACGAATGCCCTTTGGCAGAACCAAGATGAAGTTGGCATACTTGTAGCGCAAGGGTTTTTGCTCAGCACAATCACGGAGCTCGTACCACTGGGGATTACCTCAATCCCCCATCCGCCAGAGGAGCCAGCGGGTACTGCCGAGAGTTTTGACCCACAGGAGCACCTAAGACGGATGGCGTTGACAAGCAAGGGAAATTCCATAGTTCCGTCCCAGGCAGAAGTAGGAGATGAAGTATGGATACTCTGGGGCTGCAAGCTGCCGATTGTCTTGAGGACTGTAGGTGATGCTGGGTGTAAGGAACAGTCGAAGTATACGGTTGTTGGTCCATGCTATATCCCAGTGTACATGTGGGGCAGGGGACTGAAAGAGTTCCAGGAGGCTAGGGGAGAGGCACGCAAGATTGTTTTAGTGTAATAGTGAGTTCTTTTATCTGAAATGGCTTAGCACCGCACTACCACACGAGTCTACCAAAGCAATTGTTGTATTGGCAAATTATGCTTAAATATACTCTGAGACAAATACAATAAGCTTCGTTAAAAACAAGATTATGTAGTTGGAAAGATCTGAAGACTCAAAATTGGTAGATTTGGTTAATTTTGGTGGCACAGAGTCCTGCTATTTTTGTCAACAGGGTAGCTGACTGACGTATAGATAATACGCTCAAATTCACGTTGGCCCTTCGCCTACCTTTTGCCTGCGGCATAAAGGTTTACGACAGCCTGTCTCGTAGAGTAGGGAATACTGTTTTGAAGCGCACCGGTGGTCATCCGGCGCGACTCCGGTAGTCATCCGGTACGACTCTGGTCAATTCATTGGTTCTGAGGTAGTTCGGGCCAAGGCTCCACGCAGGCACCCGGCCTATTACATGGTATACCCCATGCAACCCCAGCTTTAGGTTCTGGATTAAGCAGTGCATCTGGTTACTCCTCCGCGACACTAAATGAATGTATTGATATTGTCAAGCTCGACTATAACTATCTAGTACATATTGAATACCAGGCTAGGAAGGCAATTTACAGATCGGAGAACGAACATGAGGTTTGTGTGATGATGAAATGCAAGTATAAAGGAAAGGAACCGTCCTCGAGCAGACAAGATACCGCACACAATTCCCACTATTTACAACACTCTTTCCACCATAGCTAATTAAACTTATTCACATTTCTATCCGAACATCACTAATATAAACATGTTTGCCGTCCACCTCCTCGCAGGCCTCCTCGCCGCCGCCACTGTCTCCTCCTCGCCTATTACCGAGGACGCTACCCTCACAGCCCGTCAGACCAACTGGACGTGCCCTGACTTTGGTCGCAACGGCGCTGGTGAACTCGTCGTTACGCCGGCCGACGCCAAGAACGGCCGCTGCTGCACGACGGGCTGGAGCTACGTCTGGGGCGAAGGCCGGGAAGCATGCTGCCGCAACGACCCGGCCCTGCTCGACGACCCGACTTACAAGTACGCGCTGCCTTGCAGCAGCGAATTTTGGTCTTCGGGCGATAAGGTTATATTACTGCGAAACTGCAACCTCGAAGACCCGAACAACTACCGTTGCAGTGCCGCCTGCGATGGCGTCCCCTGGCTGTACCCTACCCCCAAGCCCTGCCAGGCCAAGAACTAAGGGATTCTGCCCGACGGCTGTCGCCCTCGGTTGTACCACAAGACCAGGCCTTGCCTGGCTGAGGACTAGGATGTCATGCTAGCATTTAGTGGTGGTTTATTGATTAATCTTATTTGTCTATATTACCTTGTCTGGAGAGATCAGATGGCTCGAGGAGAGAATACATGCTGTTGCGTCTCGAATATCCACCAGTCCCTTCTTGACGTGAATAGCCTAAATCTATGTGTTGTTTTGACCCAAGGAAAACTCAGTGTAGAGGAACCCCTCAGTGTTTGGCAAACTGGTAAAAATCATTTTAGAAAACAAAAAATCGCTTTCAATGGCTCTTAGTCAAAACTTGGCAAGAAGCACGCATAGGGAGGAGCACGGTTGTTCTCAAGGCTTATGATTGATTTCGAGTGCAATAAGCTAGTAGGCTCAAGCTGAGATGCCGCTCAAAACAACGCGGTATTGAATGTAAGAAAGGGGTATCATGCGTGTGACCTAAACGCCGGGAAATGTGTAGCACAATGGATAAAAGCTTGACGGCTCATGTCGCTTCCGATGATTTCGGGAATGAGACCAACTCAATCAGAGTCATAACCCACTAATGCCGATAGCAGAGCAGGCTTTTTGGATGAGGCAGCATCCTCGGACTTTGCAGGCGATGTTGTAGGGGCTGCTTCCTCATCTGCGGTGTCCCTCTTCCTCTTCAAAATGCCTAGATTGATTCGCGATGTCGTCCCACTATCTTTTGAAAGAAAAGGATCAATCGCCGCTCTAGTATTGCCAATTAGTTTCTGTTGTAAGCCTTGCCGGCTCTTTTCTGCTGCCATCTCTGCTTTCAGTTTCCTTGTTTTGGAAGCTGGCTCCATAGGCTTGGCAGGTGTGTCTTCCGTAAAAAGTGGTTTCCACGACTGGGTTTCGTGCTCTTGGTCATCCTGGATGCTCGCGCCGAACTCGATCAAGCTGGCGCGAGTCCGATCTGTCTCTATCTCGTCTGCAATATCCAATCCTAAGCTGAATTTGTCCTGCATGCCTTGTTTGTGTGCCTCTTCCTTCTTCCACACCTTTCGCTTCACACGAAAGTCTTTTCTCAGCCGTGCATTGACGTCGTACGGGTCTCGCCAGACCTCACTTTTGTCGTAAAGTTCCTCAACTCTTTCTCTATGTTTTTTCTCTGCACCCTTTTCTTCAAGTTTGCCCTCGAGGTTTGCAAAAGCGTCTTCTCTCCGCCGTTGCCGCTCTTCTTCAGTTAAGAATTTCAGCTCGCCCTCAGCCTCTGCTCCTGTGCCACTAGGCCCGTAGTCTCGCCGCCGCGCACCTTCGACGACTTTGTACTCGCTATTCTTCGGATCTGTTTGAATCTCCCACCAGCCGCCACAGGCGCTATGCTTCATGCGAAAACTCCATATAGGCGTACTGTAATAGTTGCCGATTTTCTTCTTTTCCGCGTTGAAACGTACGCCTTGACCTATGATCGCGGGAGGAGTGCAGTGGTCACACCATACGGCAAAGGGGAGTTCGAAGCGAACAGTGAGGATGCCCTGCGAGATCTTGTTTGCGCGTTTGCCCAGAGGGTGCGAGTTGTTGTTGAAACTTGGAGGATTGGAGGCATCGGGCGGATAGTACCGCCCCATATTGAAGCCCTGCATCGTAGTGGGCGGTAATGCACGGGCAGCGCAACGTGCGCGATGTCATAGGAAATGGGCGTGTTAACTGTAAGAGTGCAAGATTGCTGAGCCCCAGAATTGGCCGCGGAAGTGGATGACATAAGCAGCTAATCGCGTTAAACACACCCTTGTCAGTGAGCCCAATGAAGAACCGTATTACGCCCAAGCATGTGACGTCACCCACGTGCTTAAACACACCCTTATCTTGACACCTGGGAAGTTTCCGGAAATGGAAAGCAGAATAAGCTTTCTCGTTGATTGCAGCACTAAAAGGCTTGTCTCTTTCTGGAGCTAAATAACGCCAGACGCACATAAAACGCGGCTGACTCAGGTTCTCGTAACTCTATTCAACATGACGGCTTCACTAGGCGACACTTCTGGGATGCAGACGAAAAATACTCTCAATCATATTCTTTTAGATAGTTTATACCTTTCTCGCTTCCAGGACGCCACCCAGCTGGTCATTAGAACCAAGAGTAGTCGCGTTGGTCATATCACAACTTTTCACCTCCCTTATTCCTATAAACTACACTGTTGAAATATTTAGGCATCGGTATCCGTGATGAGCTTTGTAATCTTTCCAATCGCAATCGTTTGACCCTGGTCACGGAGGGTGAAACGGCCAAGCTGAGGGTAGTCTTCGAAACGTTCGACGCAAATGCTTCCAGCCGTGCCTGTGACTTGCAACCTTGCGATGATGCTCATGCCCTTGGTCGCGAAACCGGGCGCTTTCTTCGATCGTCGTCCAGTGCCCTTCTCTAGCTTGTGCAAGAGTGCGCTGATGGTGACCTCTTCCTGTGCGGCATGAACGTGCAGCACGCAATTGAAACCAGCGGTCAAGATGGACTTGATGTCCAAAAGCACAACCTGCGCCTCGAACTGAGAGACACAGTGAACAGGTCGCTTGGGCGAGCACAGCACGTAGCCCTACGTATGCATCGTTAATGTCAGGTTCAATGACGTATATTCTTGAAGTGTACTTACAGGCAGAATGTCTTCTTCTTCTACACCTCGGATTCGCACACGAATCTGGTCACCGCAAGCTGCGCCCGGAATTTCGTCTTCTTGCTCTCCGAACAAGGCTGAGATGTGGATAGTTTGTCGGTTAGGCATCATGAGATATCTTGAACTCGTTAATATGTGTCAGCCAGCTCTCGTGCATGAATAACGTACTTGTTCTCCTTCTTGATGATACCAGACTCGATCTTGCCTTCGATCATGGTACCCATGTCCTTGTACTTGGCGGCGATTGGCATCATAAAGGGGGCGTTGAGCTTGCGCTCAAGGGCTTGCATGTTGTCCAGGTACTCAAGCAGAGAGGGTCCATCATACCAGGGTGCGAGGTTCTAGAAGAAAAGAAGTCAGTGTGGCTGCCCCAGAAATTGTTCATCGACTGTCATACCTTGGGAACACGGGTCTTGATACCGGTAAAAGTTTGAGCGCTAACAGGCATCATGCTGATGTCTGTCTTGGGGTTGTATCCAAGACCCTTCAAGAAGGCCACGACCTTGGTGGTGCACTCCTTGAATCGATCCTCTGACCATTCGACAGTCGGGTCGTCCATCTTGTTTACAACAATCAGAATCTTGTTGACACCCTGAGTCTTGGCCAACATGGCGTGCTCTCGGGTCTGACCACCCTTTTCGAAACCAGTTTCGTACTCTCCCTTTCGAGCAGAAATGACAAGAATACCAACGTCTGCTTGAGAAGCACCACTGATCATGTTGGGCACATAGGTCTTATGGCCTGGAGCATCGAGAATCGAGTACCTTCGCTTCTCGGTCTCAAAGAAACCTCTGCCAACCTCGATGGTCTTACCCTGTGCTCGCTCTTCCTTGTTCAAGTCGAGCGCCCACGAAATGTACCATGTTTCACGACCAGCATCCTTGGCTTCCTTCTTATACTTGTCGAGGGTTCGCTCGTCAACCATGCCGGTACTGATGAGGATACTACCACCCAGGGTAGACTTTCCTGCGTCGACGTGACCTAAGAAGATGATGTTGACGTGCTCCTTGCCGTAGATTTCGGCGAGAGTCGCCTCGTCAACGTCAGCTATTTCGTTTTCGATGTCTTGTTGCTTCGCCATGGCCCTTTCGGGAGCCTTCTCTCTGGGTGTTGGGCTGTTGCGGCCCGAAGAGGGAGTTGGCGAAGTGCGACCAGATCCTGCTGAGGCTGGGGTGGGTTCTCCGGTCTTCTCAATAGCCTTGGCGGCCGTGACCTTTGTTCCGGCGTCAATGGTTCCCTTTTCCTTCTCGGCCTTTTCTTTGGCGGCTGATGGAGCTCCTGGAGTTCCGAGACTGAGGACTTTAGTACCGCCCGTCTTTTCGACCTTGGGGGTAGTGGTGTCTCCGCCAATGGAAAGGACCTTGGCCTTGGGCGCGCTGTCGCCGCCAATGGACAGAACCTTCGCCTTGGGTGCCTCCTTCTTGGCTTCAGCAGCAGGTGCTGATGGTGCGCCTCCTGAGGCTGTCATATCTGTGTCTCCGCGCTTCGCTATCCGCACAGGGGCCTGGCCTTGGTTTTGCTGCTGCTGCTGGGGCTGGAAGTTTTGCTGTCCCTGGTATTGTCCGTAGTTGGGGTAGCCTTGTTGCTGGCCATATTGCCCATACTGAGGGTATCCTTGTTGTTGCTGGTAGTACTGGCCCTGGCCACCGTACTGGTTGTACCCACCGTATTGCTGGTACTGGTTGTAACCGCCCTGATAGCCACCGTATGGCTGGCCAGGCACAAAGGAGCTCGCGCCAGGCTGGAAGGACTGCGCTCCGGGGGTGAAAGTGGGCGCATTGTTAAGGTTCATGCCTTGCGCCTGCTGCGAGAGGCGCTCCTCCTCTTGTTCCCAGTTGTCGGCCATGGTGATGACGACGGTTTTTTTCGAGTCAAGGGCTGGGTTCGTGGGGGGGTCGTGGAGGGGTGGGGTATGCGCTGATAGCGGCGAAACGGTCGACGTGTGAGAAAGTGCAAGTCACACGTGTGCAGATGCGCAAAGAGAGGCCGTGTAGGTGGCGAGGAGGCCCAGGAGCGACGTGAGGGCTAAATAGGCTGGCGATGGAGTGTCGTCGGCGAAAAGCGAAAATGTTGCCGTGTCGTTGATGCCCACGCAAGGATTTGGCGGGGTCGCCCTCAGTGGCTGCGTGGGGCTGACTCAGGCGTGAGGCGCTCTCGCTGCCTAACATTGGCCAGGGCTTGGAGAGAAAGAGAGAGAAACAAATAACACGCTCACTACGCCACCATGTTCCTTTCATTTCCTCGTAGCATTTCGTCATAATCCTTCCTTCGTCTCTTGCACAAGTCGTTTCCACCGGGCCCTATGATCTAATCACAGTTCTTCTCTCGTTCTCTCACTACAACCGCCTTGTGATACTTCAAACCGAGCACATCTTCATTGGCCAAGATGGACGTCCTGCTCTCAAAGGTATGACTCTTGCATGGCGAGTTGGGCGTCATGGATGACCACGGAGTTACTACTTGCGCCCTTTTTTGCCGTCAGCAAACTAACCATATGGCAGGTCACGCAGCAGGCCATGAGCTATGCCATCAGAAGTGGCATCGCCATCACCAGCCACTACGCGCTCAAGCAATGTGGCCGCCTGATGAAGACCGTTGATGGCCAGGAGAAACAGGAGCTTGCTGCTCTGCAAATCAGGCTAGATTCCAAAATCAACATCATCTCACCGGCAATCGATATGATCGAATTAATCGCAGCGCGTGGAAACACCTCACTCGAATCTGCAGTTGGACTAACCAAGTCCCTGCGATGGGATATCCAAACACTGGGTAGTCGCGTCGAGAAGGCTGTAGTCGAAGAACAACTCACCAGACGAGGGAGCTCCAGAGCAAAGTCACGTGACCAAAACATTGTCGAACTCAAAGTCATCATTGGAGAGATGAAGAGACTACTGGAGCGTATCGAAGATGCAGTACCGCTGATTAACCTTGCCATCACCACTTCTGGTGTTAACCTCTCAACCACCCTCCCAGCTACAGTATCGCCATCAAGGCTTCTCCAAGCCAGTACCTTCCTTACTTCTGGCGACATGCAGTACTGCGCAGCCAAGCCCAGAGCCCAGCAAATAGGACCGACGTTTACGCTATCTATGTATATGCTGTTCTCTGGTCATGCAAATCGGTCGCATGAGGAGGACTTGCGAGAGACGACTTGGAAAGAGGTCATGCACAAGGCACGCGTAACACTGATGAGGGTACCACTGGACAACGTTTATGACTACCCCACACCCTTTGGACAAGACAGCAGCCGAGCTGAAGAATCCCACCACCGCCACATACCATCTGAAAGTGTTTTGCAGGAATTTGCGTATCAACTGCTCATTGTCGAGGATTTGGACGACGGACGTATGCATGAATATGAGGATGGCGAGCCAGTGCCTGAGCCTTACGACGGCATACGCCAAGCAGGCGTACGGGAGATTATCCCTATTCATGAAGTTGCCAAAATCTTTTACGCAGACACTGGCAAGATCCTCAACATTGGTGCAGATGGGGAGAGCAATAACCCCATTTTGTTGCTCAAGCGAGATGTCAACGCAGCACCTCCACGGCGCATGATGGAACGAGATACAGAAGGAATCGGCTACGAATCAGACGACTCTCATACTGTTGGCGGCGATGAGTCGGATCTGGAGCAAAGCCAGCTAGAAGACCAACTGCGACGCGAATCAACCCCAAACCCGGAACCGCCCTCGCCACAAGAGCCAGAGCAGCCGACGTATCCTTGGCGTCTCCCACCCACTCTCGATCTGGAATGGATGGCCTTTGAAGTGTACACAGAGGATCCTTCGACTGATTCAGAAGTTGACGAGACAGAAGATTCAGAGGTGGACATCTCATCACCTGCTCCAGCCAATCAGCCAGCGCATAACGACCGTTCAGACTCTACGTCTTTCCTGAGTCGCTTCTCCGCCCTCAACCTACATCCCAGTACACCCACGGACTCTCCAATATCCACACCAAACAACCAAGTCATTCCGTCAGCAGAAAAGGCCTCGGTCCCAGCGCCACAGTATACCCAACCAGCACCAACGAGCCTACCATCCATTAAAACTTCGCTGTCGCTTCTGGAAATGCTGATCCGCTTGACGGCGCTCCAACAATTCCAACAGTCATCTCACCTGGCCATTCCAGACGAGTTCCTCAACTTTTTCCTTTCTGACAGCAGTACCGTAGGCGCAGGTGGCGATGCCGAGATGCGCCGTCGTGTGCGTCGTGAAGCACGCATGCGTGTTGGATTTGATCCGTACGATGAGAGTCCGATTAAACGCCGAGGCGAGGACTATCTCGAGCACGAACTGCATGAGGGGTACGATCCAGCCATGTCAGGCGGAGATCATGTCGGTTCGTCGTATGACTACGATGGATATCCAACTAGCCGGCGTTCTTCCACGTATTCACGGTCACGTCCCGGCACACCAGGGCAGTCCCCTTCAATTCCAAATGCTACACCTGGAATGAACGCTCGCGCTATATCTTCTTCTGCATTCGATGTCTCCAGCACAGGTCGATCGTCGATGTCGCAGAGTAACCTCACATCACCAAGTCCACTGCTTCGCCGCGCAACCACGCAGCCTGGCCAGATTAGGACCCTCAAACAGCCCAGTTTTCGAGGCCATTCTTCTTCGCGCCACGGACACGATGCTGCTTCTCGAGGACATGAGCTCAGAGGCAGTGCACCACCGGATACACCGCCCGGCACTGTGGAAAGATAGACGTCCGGCAAAACAAGCAAGATAGACCCGCACTGGGTTTTCAAAGCACATTTCACACTGGGATGGTGTCTCATGCATGGCAGAAATGGATTTTTCTTTTTTACTTACTTATGACAAGTTATGTGCATGCTTCAAAGCAGCGGGCGTTCGATACCACTTTCCCCCAAATTTGACGATTTAGTATGAGATTCAGGTAGCATAGAAATAGCGTAGTATAGATAAACAAGACGCACCACATCGAGTTGCAGCAGAGGCAAGACCAAAAGACCAATCAGACAAAGGGTGTCAAGTTCTGTAGATTCAAATCTACTCTGATTACCCTACACTGCTTCCTATTGAGAGAAAGCCAATAGAAAGAGAACTAAGCTCTAAGCTGTTATTGAATAAAACGCCCTGATGAAACGCCGGTGATAACCCAAGCCCCAGTTTCGGTATTCCTAGTTACGTCGTGCCGGTCCCTACAAAAGGAAATAACAAGCAGACACGCCGGGTATCGTATCTACTCCCAGTCCTCCTCGTCGCTCTCCTCAGCAACCGCCTTCTTCTTGTCGTTTTGCGGGCTTCCTGGTGCGCGGCTCGTGGCTCCGCTGACTAGATCGTAGCTGGCATCGCTGTCGGCTACGCTCTTCTCGTCGTTGGATCGGCGGGGTTGGGTAGTTGTGGGCTTTGCTTCATGTGAGGGCTTGAGGGTGTTGACTGAGGCGGCGAGATCCTTGGAAGCGGGTTTGGCTGCTGCAGGTTTGGGAGTACTTGAGGTGGGCTTGGAAGCAGCGGCGACAGTTGCGTTGTCGTCGGAATCTTCATCTTCATCGTCGTCTTCCGAGTCTTCTTCGGATTCTTCTTCGTCCTCGTCTTCGTCATCATCGTCGTCTTCCTCTCCCTCTTCTTCTTCCTCAGAGTCCTCGTCCCACGCAACCTCTTCATCGGCGGCGGGTGTGGAAGCTGCTTTCAGTTAGTGATCTGCATGATCTTATAGTATAAATCTTCTTATTGTCGAAACGTACCCTTGAGCATTTCTCTCCTCCTCTGCTCCTCACTTTCAATGACATGGCGCAAAAAGTAGTACCTGCACCAGAAAGTCTTGTACTCGACCTTCTCTGGCACGCATTTTTCCATGGCGCTCCTCAACTCCTCATGCTTCTCCAAATCTTTGGAAATGGCATCCGTCTTGGACTCTACATCAAACGAAGCCTTCCATTTCTCCCACTCTGGGCTAGCGGGGTCTTTGAGGAACGAGTCAAGGGTCGAGTGGATGACGTGCAGCTGGGCGTCAAAACGGGTAGCGTGGACGACCTTCTTGCCTGTGCTGTCTTTGGATTCGAAAAGGACATCACCTTTCTTGGCCGCTTCAGAGCCAGACTCAGGAGGTGCGATGGTGACGGCGTCGCGGAGAAAGTTACGGATGTTGCTTCCAAACTTGAGCAACGCTTCGTCGGCCGCATCCTCTGCCTTTTCGACATCCTTGAGGCGTTTCGCAGCTTCGGACTTGAAGCGTGAGAGCATACCCTCTGCTTCCTTGACGATATCCGCAGTAAGGGACTCAGGACGATCTGGATGTGCCTCTATGTCCTCCTTTGGCTTGTCCGCAGCGTCGTCTTGTACGGAAGAGGCGGATCTGGAGGCCGATGCGTCATTGGGCTGCAGGGAAATCTTGCGGGCATGGCTAATAATGTTGGAAACGCTTGCTGTGGCATTCTTGGTCAAGGGCGCGTATTGCTTGCTTGCGTTGTCGTAGTACTGCTCGCCCTGTGTCGCGTGTGGTTAGCGGTCAGTCGGTCAGGACGACCGCTGGGGCAGTCTCACCTGCTTCTTCACATTACCCAGGAACCCACCGAGTCTGGCAGCCCATGGACTGCTTGATATCGCCTTGTAAGCATCCTGGAACTCGGTGTTGAAGTTGCTGGCTGTCTCTTGGTGGGTGCTGTTTCCGCCTGCCGAGTCCTTGGTGGGGTAGCTCTCCTCCTGGATGTGGTCGTAGGCGGAATCCATGGCTACGCTGTTCCAGAAGGGCAGCGATGGGAGCAGCGAGTGAGGGCGGTACGGTTATGAGGGTTGGTCGCGAGATATGTTGGCGAGCTGCACCAAGGGTTCAGTGCAGTACGAGCGGGGGCATGCATGATGCTCCGCATGTCAGTGCGCTAGCAATTGGGCGAGGACTACTTGCGGCGTCAGGTACACATACATGTGCAGCAACATTCAATGCAGCAACAAGCCAACATGTGCTAGTTCAAAGCAGCCAGTGTGACACTCGCATTCAGATTTGCTTTTTCTGTCTATTCCAAGTGTGTATTTTCCCTTCCAGCACGGCGATCCGTAGCTGTTATCGTACACCGCGCCTTCTATTTCCCTTCCTGCTGATCTAGCATACGACACTGTCCAACTCGCTATCGTTACCACTTCCATAATTTCTATGGCTTGTTTTCTTTTCTCTGGATCATAGTTGCGCTTCTGCCTCACCTCTTCTTCTTAACCACAGTGGTGAAACCATCCTCGTCCACTTCCGGCTCCGGTTTGGTCTTTGGCTTCGCAGGCACAAGAGCCGGCGCATCCGTCATGTCCGTGTCCTCTTCCTCATCGCTCTCCTCGTCCACACTGTCCCACTCGCCTTCTTGGTTGGTCTCCCGGACATTGACGCTGCCCGTCGCAATCTCCTTGCCGTTTCTCGCCTCCCACTTCTTTCGTAGTGCGTCTACCGTGGCTGTGCTGCCCTCGCCAATCTCCTTGCGTATGGTCATAATCTCACGTGCGACTGCGATTTCGGTCTCGTCTTCTACGCGCACACCAAATTCATCTTCGAGAACTTGCAGCAGGATCACCTCGACGTCCTCTGCGTCGGTCAGAGGCTCGGCCGCAAAACGCTCCGAAATCTGGCCTGCAAGCCAGTCGCGCTTCTCAGACGACTCGGGACCGCCCCACTGGTTTTGCACGGCAATGGTGAGGTTGGCCCAGTTGAAGAGCGCATACCAGATTCCGAGATCAAAGGTGTCTTGGAGATCCTCTGCACCCAGACGCGGTTAGATGTGCCAGTACGTAATAACCATTTCTCTACTCACCAGCAATGGGGCCGAATACTGAAGTCATGTTGGGCGGGACGTTTGCTGCGAAGAAACACTGAACGCAGGTTTGCGTCACTTTGGTATAACTTTTTGAAATTGTTATCGATAAGCGGCCCCTCCATTGCCTTGCCTCACGTGAGAACGTGATGTGCAGATCTTGGCAGCTATGTTTACTTCACCCCTTGATAGTAACTCTGTACTATAGAAGCTGGATCCTGCAAGTATACAAAATCCCTAGAAATACCTGTTTCATTTCTTGGCAGAGCTTTCCTCAGCAATCACACTCTATATGTACTGTCTATCACTCCTAATATCCACAGTTCGCCCATCCTTACAGTGTTGTCGCTGTGTTGATCAGGTAGGCATACCAATTACACGTATGCTCCATTCGAGGTTGTAATCCAAGGCATGATGGTCTAGATCTGTAGACAATGGCGTGCACTCCTTTTTTTTAGAGTGCAATAGGAAAGCAGGAACCCGAGATTAGTCGGGGAGTTCCAACTTTGCTCCAATAACTCTCAGCGCAAGCCTAGATAAGATGCGGAGCTCGTCCTGCCAACTAGATTGGCTGTATCATTTGATGAGATGCTAGCAGAAAATGCAACGTACTTAGCAATTCGCTTATCATCTGGATGTACATGATGCTCCTGCGCTAGTGGCTTTAGTGACGGAATTTTCCCCCCAGCGCCGCTGAGGCAATGCAACCACCTGGCCTTGAGCTGTATTGGCGGCTAGGCCATGCCACCGTAGCATTCCTCTCCGGCAGTGAGGAACAAGTACCGATGCATGTCGGAGCACAAAAAAAGAGAAGAATGACAAATGACCTGCCGTGTTGTGCGTGGCTGTGCTCCTAGTGAACCATTACAGAGAGCAAAGTAAACCCACCCCCTTATGCCACTGAAGTCATACTGTTGCGTCATGGGAGGAGCTCGCTAGATGGACGACACTACTGGCTGGAAAGCTCTATGGATTTCTCGACTGCAGAGCTTTCGACTGTGGCAGCGAAAAACAAATGTAGAAATCTATTGTGTCTTGTGAATATTAGTAGTATACATGGTGTTGAAGCAGAGGGGTACGCCTAAAACACGACACAGTCACAACCCACGCGCCAGCGCAGCTGGCGGATAACCAAGATATGCAAGAGCCCCGGCAGATGGCAAAAAGAAGACGTTCCCGCGATCACAGCCGGGATGGCAGCGCAGATCTGGAGGCATGTAGCGGAGATGCAGGCCAAAAGCTGCGAGCGTTGACGTCATGGCGCTAGCTAGACCCTGGTTGTCGAGCGGAGGGGAGAGCTTTAAATTAGTCGCGCATCCTCTTGTCGGGACCCTGCTTTTTTTCCAGACATTACTTAATCGCATGTGATCCACCGCTCTTCCATATCGGTGCATCTTATTTCCCAGTAATACTTGCATACCCCACTTCAGCCGGTCCGAATCCCTTAGAGCTACGTGAAGCTCCACGATACCACGCCGCTGTCTACAGGCACTTTCCATTGGCATCTTACCACCCTACGATAATATTCTTCCCTCACAATGTCGGCTCCTACCTCTGCCACGAGTGAAATGCCATCGCGCACCTTCACCAATCGCTCTGGCGACGACGATGCCATCCCTGGAGAGGACACCTCAGAGGTAAGCTGCCAGCGACCTATCTCAACAAACATAACACTAACACTCGTGCAGGTCACCAAGCTCTTTGCAGAGCGATTACAGGCCTGGAAACATGCAGTTGGCTACCTAGAGGACTACATTACCGCAACAGAAAAGACCAACCATGCGCACGGAAAGGAGTACGAGCGCGTCTTGAAAGTCGGTGTGACAATTTGTACCAGTTGCACGCATAAACTAATGCAAAACAGACGGTCAAGGACCCATTGAAGGAAGGCCATCACTTTGACCAATCCCTTGGTGGTATTGCAGGCATGTTTGAGAATATCCGGTCAAACACCCAGGTACGATATCCCATACAGAGTAACGAAGGCGGCTCGACTGACCGTACCAGGGCATGTCCAACCAGCACTACGAGACAGCAAAGCAGCTGAAGTCCGCCATTCTGCCTATTTTTGAGCGCCTGCACAGCGAGATTAAGAACAAGAACAAAGAGCTCACAAAGGGTGCTGGAAAGGGCAGCAAGGCGGTTGACAAGGCCCGCCTGCAGACTCAAAAGCACATTGAGCTTCTCGGCCAGCATGCCGCCGCATTCGACTCGCACAGCAGCAGTCAGATGAAGGCCACAGACGACCCTTACATCCTGCGTCGTGGAATCAACCACCGTCTGCACAAGCAGGTCCAGGAAGAGAACAACAACCGACAAGACCTGATTGCCGTGCAAAATTCGTTTGCGCAGTTTGAGGCCCACATCATCCAGGAAATTCAGCACGGAATGGGCCAGTTCTTGCAGGTCGTCACTACGCAGGCTGAGCATACAAAGGCAGCGTACGGAGACATGGTCGGCACTTCTCAGCGCATCCCCCTCGACTTTGAATGGAACGGCTTCATCCAGCGCAACAACAACGTCCTCATTGACCCCTCTGCACCTGCACGAACTCTCGCAGACATTTCCTTCCCCAACCAGAACCACCGTGCGACACAGCCTTTGATTGCTGGCTCGCTCGAGAAGAAGGGCAAGATCATGCGATCGTACGACACAAACTATTATGTCGTCACGCCATCCAAGTTCTTGCACGAGTTCAAGACGGACGATGATTTTGCAAAGGACCCCGCCCCGGAGTTATCTCTCTACCTTCCCGACTGCGTCATTGGTGCCGTTAACGGCCAAAAGTTCAACGTCAAGGGCAAGGATACGTCCAAGGGCAAGATTGGCGGTGCCTTTTCCATGACACACGAGGTGGCTTTCAAGGCACACACACCACAAGCCGCCCAGCAATGGTGGGAGGTCATTCGCCAGGCCGCGGGTACGGTCACCACTGAGGCACCTGATGCCAGTGTGCCTACGAGCCCCGTCTCCCCAAGTGAGAAGCAACCTGCTCCGCTCCAGACACAGGGGCTAGAAAAGACGGAAACCGCTCCAGGTTCAGCAGCGCCTGCTAGTGCTACTACGCCTGCACCTGCTAGTGCTACTACACCCGCGCCCACCAGTGCTACCGCAGCTCCTGGCGAGACGGTCAAGAACTAGTTGCGAGACCCGCGCGACGCCAGGAGAAGTCTGGAAACAGATCTACTGCTTGAATGTGTGCGGCTTTTACTGACCAAAATATTCCACAGCTGACCTCCCTGATCCCGTATGGTGATATGACGACGCTGCACATGGGATCCAAGATATGGGTAGAGCTCAACTCCGATGACGCCGTCTCTTTTGTACGAATTTGATGGGATACATGTTGCTGGTTGGCTTTCGTTGCGTACACGCGTACTCTGCACATATCCCCATGCACACGCACATGCACTTCTGTTATTATACCCCCTATCGAATTCTCTAGTAATAATTATCCGTCGGATACCTACGTATTCATAATCAATCCCACATTTGTCGCACATTCAGGTTGACTCTCTTGTTTGCCATCCACCCAGTCCACGCGTGATACTCTCCTTCGTCTCCTTCTTGTTCTTCTCCTCGTACAGCAGTACCCGGCCATGCCTTTAAATAATCCGGACACGTGCCCGCCACAATCTGTGGTACGCCATGCCATGCAAAGCGCGAGTCCCCACTCATGTAAACCGCACTGCCAGACCTCAGCCTCAAGGTCAGAACCCTGTCGCTCCCTTGGCCATCATTCTCGTCGTCCTGAACACCCGAAGTCCCCAGCACAAAAATGGCGTCGCAGCCTAGGCTCACGCTGATTAGACCCGTAGCACTGGTCTCGGCCACGTCGCGATGCAGGCTGAGTGTGTCGCCTGGAGAGTACAAGTTCACGATTGCGGCTTCAGCTTTTGTGGCGGGGAAAAGAGATTCCAACAGGCCCTTTGTGTCTGAGGGGAAAGGTGGAGGTACCGTTGAAGGATACTGCTTTGCGGTCCAGTCGTACTGACCCCCGAGTGTGGTCCAGCGAAGCTTTTTGTTGAGCAGTTGGCTTATATTCAGGGGTTTGTGGACAGTGGGGTCGAGAGGATTGGCGAGCGGAGTGGAAGAGGATGGGGGGATGGAGAAGAAAGAGGATTGGGCAGGAGGGTAGGAGAGGCTATAGTGAGTGTGAATGTTTGTGAGATGAGAAGGGTGAGAGAGATCTCGGTGCAGCAAACGTGATAGCAGTATGGATTGGATTTCTGCAGGGAGAAGACAGGGGATGATGTGGAGGCCTACCTGGTGTCAGGGCTGGAGGAACAGAAGGGCGGAACAAAAATGTTGACCGAAGAAAACTCCTGGACAGCAAATGCACATGAATTTGGGACGGCAGTTGAGATGAGATGTAAGAATTCAGGTTGCCCTACCTGGCATGTCGCTATGTTCGAAGACTGGCACTGATGCGGGGATGTTGGCGTCTTCCAGATTTACGTCTTGGCCAGCAAAATTCCGAAAAATAGGGTCCAAGTCTTTGGATGAATACTCTTTTACCAGATGTATTTTACTATTGGTAGTCGTTCCAAACGCATCCTCGCCGGACAGATCAATAATGTCCTGGTCATGGTTCAGTGCATCCAGCTTCATCTTCTGGTATTTCTTGTAGACATTCCGAATACCATCTGGCGGCCTTTGATGTGGATCGAGGTGATGCATGCTGGGCCAGGGACTGCAGTGAAGGCAGGCGATTAAATCGTGGTGGTGGCATATGTAAGGGATTGTGGGGGGCAGGGGTTGTGGTGAGCCCTAATCTCGCGTTTGCGGCTGATGGCGGCGCGTTGCCCAATGCGGCGAGGTGTTTACCGTCTCTGAAATTCCCATGCACAACACCAACACCAACTCTCTTCTTCTCTCCTCCCGCTCTGTGACCCCCGCAGCGGCTCCGCCCACCCACGACTACTAACCACAGGTCACGATTACGAGAGTTCGCTCAGAACGAACATCGACCGCCGCTACTGCACTTCGCAACTTGGACGCGGCTGCACCAACACGCTTGACCGCTCGTCGTCTGCAGGACCCGCAGTCGACACTTAGCTATGGAGAACTACCAGAAGTTGGAGAAGGTCGGAGAGGGTACGGATGCGTCTACATAGCAGCCTCGCTAGCTGTAACATTGCCTGTTTGCTTCTGCTAACGCCTGTCAGGAACCTACGGTGTCGTGTACAAGGCGCGCGACCTCACTACCAAGGACCAGCGCATTGTTGCCCTCAAGAAGATTCGTCTCGAAGCCGAAGATGAGGGTGTCCCCTCGACTGCCATTCGCGAGATTTCTCTCCTCAAGGAGATGAACGACCCGAACATTGTCCGCCTGCTGAATATCGTTCACGCCGACGGTCACAAGCTCTACCTTGTCTTCGAGTTCCTCGACCTTGATCTGAAGAAATACATGGAGGCGCTGCCAGTCAGCATGGGCGGACGTGGCAAGGCGCTGCCTGAAGGCTCGGGCCTTGCAGGCCAGACTCTGAGCATGGACGACAAGACAGTGAAGAAGTTTATGATGCAGCTTTGCCAAGGCGTCCGGTACTGCCATTCTCACCGTGTCCTGCATCGCGATCTCAAGCCTCAGAATCTGTTGATCGACAAGGACTGCAATCTCAAATTGGCGGATTTTGGTCTTGCCCGGGCTTTCGGTGTCCCGCTGCGAACATATACTCACGAGGTACGTCAATTGCCAACACGTATTATCTGGCTTCGTTTCTGACACAAAATAGGTCGTCACCCTGTGGTACCGTTCCCCTGAGATTCTACTTGGTGGTCGCCAATACTCGACCGGTGTCGACATGTGGTCTGTCGGCTGTATCTTCGCTGAAATGTGCACACGCAAACCCCTCTTCCCTGGTGACTCTGAGATTGACGAGATCTTCAAGATCTTCCGGTATGTGCTCCCCTCATTTACATATCGACCCCCAACTAACAAATACCAGCATCCTTGGCACACCCAACGAGCAGGATTGGCCTGGTGTAACGTCCTTCCCAGACTTCAAGCCTTCGTTCCCCAAGTGGGCTAAGACGGACATTGCAAACATTGTCACCAACCTTGACGAAGTCGGTCTCGACCTGCTTGACGCGCTCCTTGTATACGACCCCGCTGGCCGCATCTCGGCCAAACAAACCGTCATCCACCCCTACTTCGGCGGCATGAACGGTGACACACGCCACGAGTATAGTAACGGCTACCACTAGCGATCCCTGGAGGACGCTACGAATATGATGCAATTTTAGTGGCTGTGGCTGCACAGTTTCTTGCAGAGGGCATAAACCTTTGGGGCTGCGTGAGATTTGCCGCTATGTTCTGGATACACGGATTAGGACTGTACCTCATCGGACAGCACGAGGCGTTTCGGTCGGGATATGTTATGTACGAAAACACTTGCATCGAATATCACTCTATAACTAAGGTTGCCCTGCATATGCCATGTGGATCACAAGCACGTTGATTTCCCTCCCGTCTTGGTGTTGTACAGGGCGCTATGACGTAGACTGTGTGCCCCACTTCAGCCCTACCGCACGCATCCCCGTACGTACCAGGTCGAATCCAGCACAGTGCCCACCTGCTTAGAAGAAACCATGGCTTCTCCCGCGCCCACGTTGCTGCCCCCTGGAACGGGTCCTCGTCTGATTGTATACCACCAGACGATTCATGATCCCAACGGCAACTATCACTCGCTGCTGCCACTGCTAACTAACAACACGGGCATCACGCATGTGATTGTTGCTGCGATACATCTCAATGAGGGCGCGGGGAACATCACACTAAACGACCATCCTCCAGACGACAAGCGGTTCGACCAGCTATGGGGAGAAGTGAACTGGTTGCAGGGCAGCGGGGTCAAGGTGCTGGGCATGCTAGGAGGGGCAGCAAAAGGCAGCTATGAGCGACTTAGTGGCGACGACGAGAGCGTACGGCATAATCCTCTTATCTCACAACGGACCGAAGGGCCTTTATTCTGTTTTGTCTAAACACACCAAGGAGTACTAACAGCAAGCGCAGTTCGAAGCATACTATACGCCCCTCCAAGCCATCATCTCCAAGTACAAGCTCTCAGGTCTCGACCTCGACGTGGAGGAAGAAGTCACCCTCACCACCGTTACTCGCCTGATATCGCGCTTACGCACCGACTTTGGACCCAATTTCCTCATCACACTCGCGCCCGTCGCCACGGCCTTGATTCCCGATCCCAAGGTACCTGCACACCTGCGCCCGCCCCGCCCTATGCTCGCGTCCGGGCCTAGCCCCAACCCTTTGCACCCAACGCTGCCGCACCTGAGCGGCTTCAGCTACCCCGAGCTCGAATGCAGTGTGTTTGGTAAAGAGGTAGCGTGGTACAACACGCAGTTTTACTGCGGCTGGGGAGATGCCACGAGCACGCAATGGTACGACGCCATAGTGGCAGCAGGCTGGAAGCCCGAACGCGTCGTCATGGGCGTAGTGACGCATCCCGGCAACGGCGCGGGGCACGTCTCGCTGGGCGCGTTGGCACAGAACTGCGCGCGGCTACGGGACAAGTATCGGCATGTAGGCAAAGGGTTTGGCGGCGTCATGGGCTGGGAGTACTTCAACGCAGGCGACTCGGATGCGGATATTGTCCATGTTTCGTCGCTGGGCTTACAGAGCACCAATAATAGCGAGAAATCCACCCAAGCAGGCTGGGTCGCTGCTCTCGGTCGTGTCCTCCGCACCGAACACTTGCCTCAGTCGCATACCGAGCGGCCCCTGCAAAACGTCACGGCTGACCAGATTCGCAGCATGGTAACCAGACTACCGCAGGCAAACAGCCCGTGGCCCGACGAAGAGGTGCAGAAGCTCGTTGTGCTGGGGTTCGAGCGGCATGAGGCGCTTGCCGCGCTGAATGCTACAGATGGGAATGTGGAGCTCGCAGCGGGCTTCTTGTTTGAGCATTATCCACAGTAAAGAGTTATATAGATTCTTTATTTGGCTTAGTTTAAGGAAGAAGAAAAAAAGTTGGATAGATGATGCATGTGCAAGCGTTGTTGAGAATGTGAAGGTCAATCGTATCATCATGACGTGGCATGAGATGTGAGAAATATAGCATGACTTTTTGTTTGGATGGCCCAGTATGTGGCGTGAGAGATGTATGTGTGTAGATAGCAGATGCGGGGGTTGTTATCAGAACGCGAGTCAGATGCATGATTCCATTGTGTTGGCTTCTGAGTAATGCACAAAGGCATGTGTTTGTTTGGACATGAGTGAGATCCCAATAAAATGTTCATTTATTGATTGATTTGGAGCAGAGAGATGAAAAACAAAAGGGGGGGTATCCTTTGACTAGCTACGGAACGCGCGCTCGCAAAACAAAAAAAATGACAACAGCCACCACTCGTCAATCTCGCTACGATGATGCGTCTGGGACAAACCCTATTCGGGTTGCCGTATGCAACTTGGAGAAATAGTAGAAAAAAGAAAAAAAAGGAATCTAACCGGGTAAAAACTAATACAGGAGCAATCGTAAATCTATCATCTAAAGGTATGAACGTGAAGCGTAGCGAAGGGTGAGCGAGGGAGGAAAAAATAATACTAAGAAAAGAATGGATCCACCTCTTATGAGAAGTATCCAATTCATCCCACATGTCTGAGTGCTTTCCGAAAGCCCGACAACTCGTCTATGGCCTCACGAAGCGACGGAGCGGTAGACGAAGACGACGACGAAGAACGATTTCGGACTCGTGTTCGCGGAACGGGAACGGGGACCTCGAGCAAGGCGGTAGAACCGCTGGAGCAGCTGCGGCCCCTGCGAGCAAAGGTGGGGGGTGGAGCCGTGAGCCCCACAGGACCCGGGGTGGGTGGAGCATGTGAAAACGAGTCGTCGTCGGACGAGAAGGACGAAAACGACAGGGTCGGGGTAAGAGCGGTGGTAGTGGCGTGAAGACTGCTGATTACGGAACCGAGGTATTAAGCAAATGATGGCTCATGCAACATATGAAAGTGTGCTTTTGTGAGAGTGGGGAGATCATGGGTGCCGTTTTAATCATCGAAGAAAAGGCGACATCTTCGGTGGCTGCAACGCTTCTGCGTCAAAGAGCAGGGCGCAGGCTCCTCAAAGACCGCCATGTACCGATGAATTCGACGGTGGAAACATGGGGAGAGAGAGAGGAAAAGAGTAAGACGGGTGTTTTACCTTCCATCATCACTAATGGTTGGGCTCTGTCTCCTGCTGTTCATCTGCGTGTTCCGGTATGTTTCCTCGTTAAGGGTGTCCAGGCTACGGGCCGGACTAGGGGTCGTAGCCCTGCTGCTTCTGCTTCTGGTTGGAGAGCTTGGTCTCGAAATCGCAATCTCGTACGAGGGCAGATCCATATCCATGCCGCCAGGGGTCCTTGAGCCTGCAGGAGTACGGACAGCGGTGTTGTAGCTAGGTGTTCTGGCTAGTGCGTCCATGTCATAGTCGGATGCAGGAAGATCAAAGTATGCTGGCTCGCCGGTGAGCGCAGGGGTACTGTCGCCCGAGGAATTTTGTCTTGACGGCTGGAAGCGGGTGGGACGATCGCTGTGGTTCATGCTGAGGTTGGCAAGACGGTGCTGCAGAGCTGCAGCCGAGGCACCACCACCTGATTGATGCATAGCAGCGTCCAAAGACGTAAGATCCTCGGTTGAGCCGCGGCGACTTTGAGCAAAAAAGGGCGTATTAGCGCCACTGTTCATCATGCTGCGGTAGCCGCCAGGCGTCATGAAACCCGAGGGATCAATGTCGTTGTAGAGCTCGTCCAGCTGATGCAGTCCGTATGTCGGTGGGGCGTTCTGGTTAGCCTCATCTTGAATAGCCTGCTGGGTCAAGATATTCTGATCGACCACAACACTCTGGTCTTCGTTTGGAGGCAAGTTGGGCGAGATGAAGAGGTGGACGTGGTTCTTGACAAGCAGCTGACTGGTGTGCCCTTCTGGGTTCTTGAGGTTGACGAAGAGGCGCAACTTGTGGCTTAGGCGAATGTTCTCGGTATCGACTGATTGGCGGCAGTTCTTGAGTGACTTTGGCAGGTCGAGCGTCATGGAGAAGCGATGTGACTCGTCAAAAAGCGCATCGGTGTCTTCTGTTCCCTCAGGTACCCTGTGTGCAGAGTTCTCTGGCATGTCCCCTTCGGTCACGGCGACTTGCATGTCCTGTTGGTGACTGATGCGGCGACCAGCGTATTCTGCAAAAAGTTGGCGAGTCTCAATCAGCTCCATCTTTATGGTGGATATCTCGACACCCTTTCTGAGTGGAATGAGGACAAAGTCGGCGGTTATGGATGTTCCAACAATGTAGTTCTTCTGGGGGACGGTAATCTTGTAGGCAAGCTTGTTGGCCCAAATGTCCTCGTTGATCTGCTCCATGGGCATGGATTCGAGGAGGTCGCGTCCAAGGGTGCGAATTACGCGGATGTGCGCCGAAGCACTGAGCTGCTTGCTCATGTAGCCTCTATCCACCGTTGCCTTGAGAGTGTAGACGATCCAGTTTGACGGAAGCCCCTCGACGCTCTGGTCGAGGTTGGGAGGCATCTTGAATTTGAAGTCCCACTCATGGTATCCGGCATTGATCTTGTGCGCCTTGGTCTTGTGGCCCGCATCGATAGGAAACAGGTGCGATTCCTCGAAGAGAAAGTTTGTCTTTTGGGTTATGGGCTGCGGGCTGACTGTGTTGGTCAAATGCCATCTGTGCACGCAGAATATTAGCATGCGATTGGAGAGGCAGCGCCAGGAGGGGTGCTACCGTACGAAACTTTGCGTGTGCCGGTGAGGGTTATGCGCAAGCTGCGCACCGACATGGACTCTGGGTTGTTCAGGACCAATTTGCCCTTGAGTTCTGTCTCGTGCGACTCGGACGGCTCTCCATAGAAGACGACGAAGGGGGAATCCGGTCTGCGCAACCAATTAGATTACAGTCACTCATGGTGGGGGGCTGCAAGGTGCAGTGTGTCGGCATACTTGATCTCCAGGGTAGGGGCGGCGTTTCTGCCGAATACGCCGACGCTTGGGCGAGGCATGATGTAAGGCTGGTTTGGCAAGGAAAAAACAAGATTACTCCAAGAACAAAACTACCATCACAGGGTCGGGTGCAACGCGGGGGGGAATTGGCGGACAGTATATATCAGCGGCCGCCAGTCGCAAGCTGACACGAGTAAGAATATAGAGGCGGAGGCAGCGGAAGGCAGCCGAGGCGAGACGGAGAGGGCGGAGCTGAATGACGGACGGACTGGGATAGCGATGTGGTGAGACTGGCTTGCGAGGCTGAGAAGCAAGCGTGGGAGTCTGAGGGTGGAGGGTTGGTTGAGAGGAGTCGTGTGTCAGGGTGCCATTCGCCAGGTTCTGTGAGCAGCGAGGGCAGGCAGGATATAAGGAGACGAGAGGATATCGAGTGGCGCCCACGTGCGTGTCTGGGATAGATATACTTTGGTATGAGCAAGCCCGCAGCGTGGGATGGCGGCCACGGACGGGCAAGGGCGGTAGCAGAAACGGAGCTAGAGTGCACCCTGATGAGCTCATGGGCTGCGTGGTGGAGACGACGGCGGCGGGCGTGATTAGCGTGTTTGCAGGCGATGTCTGGGAATATTTTTCTGGCCGCGATTAGGATCCAGCAGGTGTTCCGATAGCGCCATGGAACTCAGCACTGCCCGATTGCGATAGACACGGCCGCCAAAGCATTACGCGCGTCGTTAGTCATATACATCCATGTGCATGTGGTGCGTGTGGTGCATGTGCTATCATTTACACATGTCGCACACATGTGAAATGTGTGCCATGTCGATACATGGCCATGTGTGAATCGATATCCCAATCCGCCCTTTCGTCTCAAGTCTCTCGAGACCATCAGCCAAGCCAAGCATTGCGCCACAGCCTCGTGTAGCCGCTATCGGCCAAGCTGCAGCCAAAATCCCAAAGCCACGGTGAGCAGCGATGCACCTCGCCGGTGCCTGGGAGAGGATCAATTTCAGCATTGCACATCTCTCGCGCTGGTGGGCTGACGCCCAACCCCCTTCCTGCTACCCTTCCGACTTGTCTGCATTGCGTGTCGCATCGTGTCGCTGAGGAGCCATCTTGTGTGCTTCCCGCCCTGGCACGTGACATGACTAGCCTCATTGCGTCACTGCTTTCTCTTCGGCACACATGCATCAAACCGACTCAGAGCCTTCGCCTGTTCAGCACAACAATTTCACTCACATGGCCATTGACCGCCACAGCCACCGCCGCAGCCCTCTACATACAAGTATTCAAGAAGCTCGCCTGGCGCAATACGCGAGGGTACCTACAATCCCGGCCCGGGCGAGCACGGCCATGGCAAATCTGCGGCTAGACGTGCATTGCCGCAACGGTGGATATCGCAGAGCCTCAACCACGGACCCGCTTCTAACAGGTGCCACTACATACATACCCTCAAGAATTCCCGCACCGCCCGCGGGCCATGCACTAGTACCCCTGCCCCTCTCTCGCACACACGCCCGCCAGGAGAGTTTTCCGGCCGGATATCATATCGCCATCATTTCCGCATCAGCCTGCAGTTGGTGGAGATAGCAAAAACTTGATTTTCCCCTTATCCCAGCGGACCCTGCTGCACACTACGCGTTCTAGAACAATAACGTCTACCTGACACATGCGAGAAGAGAAAAAAAAAGGCCGCTTCCTCCTCTCATAGGGCTGAGCTTGTTACACATCATAGCCTCCTAGCTTGCAAGTGAACCACTCGTCGGGTCATATCGGAGCTTCGACCGTGTCGTCTCCAACCACCAAACCTCCGATCCAAGACGACTCTGGCAAGCATCATCGACGCTTACTCCAACTCGGCTCTAACTCTATCTCTCCTGATCCCACCACCCCAGCACTACGAACCATTTGCGCTCGCAATCGCAGACATGCTGCTGTCGTCATTGCCTGTGCCTTCCTTGGGCCGGTCCCATGTTCTGATGTGGCCTGCGGTCATAAAGTCAGCACGAGGTCCACTTCTCTTATCTAACCTTTGGCCCCTCCGACCAAACTCAACAACTACCAGGCGCTACACAGCTCCGAGTGCACGGGTGTTCCTGCGCGCGCGCACGTCTGCCTGCCGCGCACTAAAACAACCCTTATCGCAGATCGCAGGGATGTAGTGCCCAATGTGCAGCCCATGAGTGGACACAAAGTGATGTACAACGAAAACTTTTTGACCATGCCAACTCACCGTTCTTGCATGATGTGAGGATGCAGTCCTCTTCAAACCCGAGCCAGCACAGTGGATGCTCGTGTACCGTTTTAGCCTACGCAACCATGGCGATTAGAATTTGCTCATGTTGAGGTTTCAGCGCGACTCACCAACACCGGAGGTAGCATAGCTGTGCGGGCCCGCGGCTCCACTGGATGTACCACTTCCTCATCGTCCGACATGCTGCCTGACGTGAGGTTAGAGTTTGACCGCAGCCGGTTCATGGAGCTGCCCGTTTGAGAGCGCTGCATCTTGAGATTGGACGACGCGATACTTCCGCGCTGTCGTACCGAAGCCTACATCAGCGTCAGCATTCCCCTTGACAGCGTCGACATTTTCTTCGACTTACTGCCCGCGGCCGGTGCAACATGCCCACACTAAAGTCCCATAGCAATAAGCGACAGTCTTCTCCCACGCTGCCAATACGATAGTTGCGCTCGTCACAGCGCCATGGGTCAAACTGCACAGCCGTCACCCACGAGTTGTGTCCCTGGCAGCGTGCAACGAGCATGCTATCCTCCAATGACCATATTGACACGAGGTCGTCTTGGCCTCCGGTAACTACGTATCGTCCGTCTGGCGACCAGCACACGCACATCATGCCGCCGTAGTAGCTCATGTAGTGGTGCAGCAGCTTCTCCCGGAGAAAATCCATGATCCTGAATGACCCGTCCTCGGACACTACCGCCAGGTGACGGCGATCGGGCGAAAATTCAAAAGCATTGACCTTGGACCTCGACACCTGCCAGTAGGATACAGGGTTGGTCTTTTGGTTCTTGGAATTGACAGACTTTTTGATTGTCAAGAGCGACTTGAGCTTCTTTTCGCCGTCGCTCATGCTGTCGTCCGAAGGCGACGACGTCACCTCGTCGGGCACAAACACGGCGTCCTCCTTCTCCTTGTCGTACACAACCAGACTGCCGTCCATGTGTGCTGCCAAAAATAGATTCTCGCTGTTTGGCAGCCACCGTATGTCAGACACGGCCGTGGCATTGATGACGCCATTCTTGTTGATGCGCGCATATTTTTGCGACATGGGCTCGTACCATATGATGTCGCCTGTGGAGAAGCCCATGATGATGTCAAGGTGATTGGGGCCTTTTGTGATTTGGTTGATGTCGTGACACAGCGCATGAGCCTTGGTAAAGAGTATCTTTGTCAAGTGCTCCTCCTTTGTGGGCGACGTCAAATCTAGCCATTGGAATGCGCGGTTGACGTTTGCAAAGGCGTACAGGCCATTGGGATTGTGTTCTTGCAGCCGCTTGGTCAGCGCCTCGTGTGGGATCACTCTGGACACAAACGACGAGTTGCTCTTAACAATATTGCTCTTGGGCTTCCTTCGTTTGGACGGGTCCTTTGAGTCCTTGCCGTTTACCACGGCCAGCGCTGGGTTTCCCTCTCCGAATACGGGTGTCTTGAGGCCGTCCAAAGGCGATGCCGCGAATCCATTTGCGCCGTGAGAGTCGAGATCGCTTGCCTGGCTATTGGACTCGTGCGGCGATTCCTGGATGCTCTGGGGGACCTGGGACCGTGTGCTGTTGCGGGTGCCGAATCGATAGAGCTGCGATTGCGAGGGCTGGCGGGGCGCGAGGGCGACGAGCGAAAGCTTAGTCCCGGCGGTGGGTGGAGAGATGGTGGTCGCGAGCGGATTGTTGCTCTGGACGGGGGCTTCCGAGGGATGCGGCGGCGGGGTGGCTAGGTGGAGGTCGTCGCGGAGCACGTAGGTTCCTATCATGGCACCAGTGTTAGCAGCAAGCAAGCAATCAAGCAGGCAGCCAGGCAAGGGAGCCAAATACCTTCTCCGACTACCAGCTGATAGTCGGGACCCGAGAGATGGGTGATTGTGTTGTTGGTCTCGATAAGCTGACCAGGTTGGGCACCTGGATAGCCTCCGACGGGATAGCGCGGTGGAGGGGGGAGGACGCTGTATAACATCAGTCAAGGGCGCGCGGCGCAGGTGGAGCATGATAGGGCTGCGATTGGTGGTTGGACGGGTGGCAGGCGGTCAGCACAAAGGGTAGATAGAGCACTTACAACATGCTTGCAAGCTGTGCTGCTGCAGTGCAAGCTGGCGCGGACGAACGGGGCGGACTTTGGCAACGGTGGAGCAGTCCCTGGCTTAGCTGGCGACAAGGTATTGGAGACCTAGTTGGCGGGCGACGACATGAGGTACCACGGCGGTGGGTTGGGGACGGAGGCGCAGGCGGGTGTAGGGCCGAGAGAGAACGAGCGAGATGGGTCGACGAAAACACGCGCGGGCGGGCGGCAGAGCAGCAAGAACAAGCGACGATAGGGCAGGACAAGACAGGACAGGACCAGGACAAGACAAGGCCAGGACAAGGCCAGGACAAGAACAGGAAGCGTGGGCCAAAGAGCCGGCGGGATCTGGGGAAGGGAAAGCGGAGACGCTCGCCTGCCGGCTCCGTGCCGTATACGCGCTGCAAACCGTGCCAGGCCTCTCTTCATCCGTGGTGCTGTGCTTGGTGGAAGATACAGAGAGAGAGTATTATAAACGGATGGATGCATGTATGGACGGACGGACAGGTACATCTAGTATGCATGCACGTCAAGTATGGTGCAGGGACGCGCTACACACGACAGCCAACCAGCCGCCCATCCATGCTGCCTCTCTCCCAGCGACCACTGTTGCGGGGCTTGGTTGCGGGGGGCACAATGCGATCGTCTCCCACGTGTGCCAAGCCCCGTTGGACAGCGGACAGGCACGCCCACTGACTTGTCCACGACACTGCTTTCGCCATGGTCAACCACCGCCCTCGACCCGCCCCCTGAGACTGCACTGCTGCAAAGGCACTGCCCCGAGACCGTTTCTGCTTGCCCAATACCCCTCCGCCGCCCATAAACACGCTTCCCGCCTGAGATGCAATAGGCATGCAGCCGGGACATGGCGACCGGTATGTGGAGTGTCCCCTCCCGAGCACCCATGCTGACACGGCCCTCTAGTACGAATATGTCTCTGCGGTGACGACGGCGTCGGCAAGAGCTCCATCATCACATCTCTGGTCAAGGATGTCTTCGTCACAGCAAAGATCCAGCCTGTCTTGCCACAGGTGACGCTGCCGCCCACGCTGGGAACGCCCGACAATGTCACCACCACCATTGTCGACACCTCCGCCCTCCCCCACGAACGCCATGCTCTCCGCATGGAGCTGCGCAAGTCCAACGTCATCCTGCTCGTCTACTCGGACCACTACAGCTACGAGCGCGTCGCCCTCTTCTGGATGCCCTACTTCCGCTCCCTCGGCGTCAACGTGCCCGTTGTGCTCTGTGCAAACAAGTCGGATCTGGCCTCGAATGGCACAACCTCACAAGTCGTCGCAGAGGAGATGCTGCCCATCATGAACGAGTTCAAGGAGATTGACTCGTGCATACGGGTAAGTGCAAAGGAGCACCACAACATCAACGAGGTCTTCTTCCTCTGCCAAAAGGCCGTCACACACCCCATTGCGCCCCTCTACGACTCCAAGGAGAACATGCTCAAGCCGGCAGCCGTGTCTGCGCTTCGCCGGATTTTTCACCTCTGTGACACGGACAAGGACGGCTATTGGAACGACCAGGAGATTCACGACTTTCAGATCAAGTGCTTTGAGAAACCACTGGGCGACGACGATCTGGCAAACATCAAAAGGTCCATGGAGCGCTTTGCACCAGGTGCGACGGACGAGTATGGCATGGACGAGAAGGGCTTCTTGCTGCTCAACAAAATCTTTGCAGAAAAGGGACGTCACGAAACCATTTGGATTATCCTGAGAAAGTTCCACTACACCGACAGTCTCAGTCTTCAAGACACTTTTCTGCATCCCAAGTTTGAGGTTCCTCAGTTCTCGTCGGCCGAGTTGAGCCCTTCGGGATATCGCTTTTTTGTCGATCTTTTCCTCAAGTTCGACATGGACAATGACGGCGGGCTGAATGACCGAGAGCTGGTCAACCTCTTCGCCCCCACGCCGGGTATGCCAACTTCGTGGGTCGATTCCGCGTTTCCGTCCTGCACGGTCCGCAACGAGGCGGGCTACATTACACTGCAAGGGTGGCTGGCGCAATGGAGCATGACCACGTTCGAGGAGCCCAAGACGACGCTGGCCTACCTCGCCTACCTTGGCTTCGAGAGCGGCGAGCGCGGCGGCACGACGAGTGCACTCAAGGTCACCAAGGCCAGAAAGCGGCGAAAGAAGCCGGGGCGTGTCGAGCGCAATGTCTTTCTGTGTTACGTACTCGGCTCCAGTGGAAGCGGCAAAAGTTCATTGCTTTCTGCTTTTCTCCAACGCCCCTTCAGCCAGACGTACCACCCGACGATTAAGCCCCGATCAGCCGTGAATAGCGTGGAGCTCAAGGGCGGCAAGCAATGTTACCTCATCTTGGAGGAGCTGGGAGAGCTGGAGCCGGCCATCCTGGAGAACCAGGCCAAGCTGGATGCGTGCGACTTGCTATGTTACACATACGACTCGAGCGACCCGACGAGCTTTGCACATGTCGTCGAGCTGCGGAAGAAGTACCCTCACCTAGACGAGCTGCCGTCCGTCTACACTGCACTCAAAGCGGACCAAGACAAGACGATGCAGCGGTGCGAACAACAGCCGGACGAGTACACGAGCGCGCTGAGAATGGCGCCGCCATTGCACGTGAGCGCCAAGTGGAACAGCATCTCTGAGCTGTTTGTTCATGTAAGCCCCTTTTTTTTCTCTCCTGTAGGTAAGACGGTAGGAGCTGACAAATGTTGGGCAGTTGGCTGAGAGCGCGACGCATCCGTCTACGGCGTTTCCCAAGCAGGAAGAAGACGAGTATGACTATCTGAATCTTAGTCTGGCGTTGGGGGCCGTCACGTGCGCAGTTGCTTCTGCCATTTTTGTGTGGAAGCGACACAGCAGTTCATGATAGTGGTGTGGCGTTGTTGTTGAGATGGGCTGGACATGCAGTTGAGGAGAGATGGGTTTGCTTCTCTGTACATGATAAGAAGAAATGCCAGGGTCAAGTTCTGTAGAGAATAGATGAGCCGGTGGCCAGCGCGTCGGCACAGGCTGTGCATGGGGGCGGGAAGGTGTTTGTTTGTACGTAGAGTAAAAAAAGTAGCGCAGGCGAGGAACCTCACGGCCCTCTAGCGTACCGGTGTTGGTGCAGCGGCCAGGTTGGGCACAGCGACTTTGTACCGAACAGGCAATTGGGATCCCCGCGGCGACACGCCCGCCCCGTCATGGAGACGCGCATGCAGGGTGACGGACAGCAAGTGTGTATCCATCCAGCTCGTGCGGCGGCTGTTTGGGCAGAGCAAGTGGAGCCAAAGGGAAACGCGCTGGGTGAAGACGTGAAGCCCCCCCCCCTTGTGGCGCTCCGAGTCATGGCTGGCCTTCATCGGGTCTTCTCCGCTGGGCAAGGCGCGCTAGGCCCAATGTGGCACTAGCCTGGGCCTGCCTGACAACTGTGTGTGCACCGGCCTGGGAACCACAACTGCACTGCATTGTCTTGCCCGCTGGTCATGGTCGCTCTCGTTGTATCTTCTCACCCGCCCGCCGCCTCTGCTGAACCTCTTCCTGTCTGCCGCCCTGCTCGTGGATGCTAAATCTGACCAGGCGCTGTCCTAATCACGCCGCGGCAAAGGACCCCAGCCCGCCAGTCTTCTGATCTTTGCCCTCCGCATTCCTCGCGATATGGTAAGTGCCTACCGCTCCCTCAGCATCCGTCCCCCACCAGGCCCGGTACACAGAGAGAGAGAGAGAGAGAGAGAGAGAGAGGGAATGCAGTAATGCCCAAGCAGAGGGGAACACGAAAGTGCAGGTATAATACGAAGTGATGTTGCTGCTGCTCCTGCTGCTGCTCCTGCATTCCCGGCAAAGGTCCGCGCCGCCCATCCAAAGCCCAAGCTGACCACGTCTTGCACCCCACAGGCGACCAACCGAGCACAAGAGCTGGACCGCCTGTACCAGATGCGAAATCCCCCCCGCCGTGGCCACGCGCCCCAGATTTCCATCAGCGATGACAACCATCACGTCACCGAGGCCATAGGCGACCTCTATGGCGGAGACAGCGACACCGAATCAAACAGACGCAGCCTGCGACCCCTCAGCTTCGTGCCCAGTCCCAACGGCGATTCGATCCAGTCTTTCGGTGCCTTTGAGGCCTTCGATCCGTTCCCAAACTCCCCTCCGGCCAGGTCCCCGCTGCGGCCCCCAATGTCCTTTGACCACCCCGCCACCCCGACCAGCCCACAAGATGGTTCCGACGCGCGCCAGAACAAGTCCCCAACCACGAGAAGTCCTCCCAATAATGGCCAGATGTCCCCCCCGCTGTCCCGCTCCAACTCGGGCACCGCCTCGCACCAGTTTCCTCTCAACGACCTGGACTACGAATCGAGCCCAGCCGGTCTGGCACAGGAACTGAGCAATCTGCAGGCCATCCGCCGAATGTCCATGGGCGTCAACAGTGCCGACCCTGACCTGCCCTCGTTCCAATCTGCCAACACGCCCCCGTCGCCACCACCCACATCCGAAGACGACGAGTCGAAGCTGTTTTGGGTCCCCGCGCGACTGCATCCCGAACTAGCGCCCATGGAGTTCAAGACATTTATCGAGGACAAGATCGATAAGACCAGACGCCGCTCCGGAGATGCCGACTCGCTCAACCCGGACAATGCTCTTGGGCGCCAGGGTTCAGGCGCGGGGTTGCGGAGAAAGAAGTCGATGCTCTCGAGGCAGATTGACACAGGTATTGGCTACAAGGACGGGGCTGAAAGACTAGAGAGGAAACGCTCTGGCGCGAAAGCACCCGGGGGTCTGGCTAATCTCCAGGAACTCGAGAACATCCAAGAAGATCCCGTGTCCATGATAAGACGCTTGAGCATTGACCACAAGAACGCTGGAGAGAGCGAGATGGGTGAGGATGGAGATTTGCCTATTGTTCCGGGAAGCAAGCTAGGTGGCATGGGAGCACTGAAGCGATCCACGCGTACCACCTACCGCCGAGGCAGTTTACGTAAGGGTGGTCCGGCTCTTTCACGGCGACTGGTGAGCCATCGGCAGGGAGAGGGAGACGCTGAGGAGTCCCCCTCCACCTCGCCCGTGCACTCGAACGAAAACATATCCGAAGTCCCACCGCTGCCCATCTCACGCGTTCAGTCCGAGCCCGTTCATTCAGCTTTTGAAGGTTCGCACAGCAATTTCTCGAGACCGCAGCAGAACCGCTCGCCTCCTAGCACTGCAGAGAGGCCGGGTTCGGCAGAGGGAGCTCCAGGGTCATCTTCTCCCGAGCCGCAATCGTCGCCTCAGCCGAGACGCTTTCATTCCAGAATTGCTTCAAACGGTCGCACCACGGCACCCCTGCCAGGATATGTCCCTTCAACACAACAGCAGGTCCCTCAGATCGTCGAGACTCCCCCGCCACAAGATCAGAGACCATTTCAACCACCAGAGCGCTCCTCTTCACGTCAAATTCCACCTCCTTCTCAACAACAACCGGCTGGCCCTCGTAGTTACCCTCAACCCCAACAGCCTCCTTCCAACCAACAACGCCAGTCTCCTTCCGCCCGGCCGAACCGTCATGCCCAAGCTGCTCAAGCTTCTCCAATTAAGCCTTCCCAGTCGCTCGATGACCTGGTCGGCCATAGCTCACCCATGCCTGGCACGAGCAACCGTGTAGATTCCTTATCAATCATTCCTAATGCTCCCGAGGAAAAGAAGTTGGAAAAGAAGTCCAAAGACAGGAAGGACAGCTCTGAAGGCGGTGTCAGGAAAACGAGTTGGGGCTGGTTTGGTGGTGACAAGGAGAAGGAAAAGGACAAGGGCGAGAAAGAAAAGGACAAGGACACCCCCAAAAAGACTAAGAACAAGCTCAGCAAGCCGCAAGAAAAGGGCCACGACGATACCAGACTCGACCTGTTGCAGACATCTATTCAGGGTAGCGGTCGTGGACGTGAGAGTGTGGTGCTGGACCGTGAAAGTGTCAAGTTGGAAGAGGAACGCAAAAAGGAGAGTGCCAAGAAGAATTCTGGTGACGGCAAGAAGGAGAAGGAGCCTGGTTTGCTGTCGTCTATTTTCGGAGGTGGAAAGAAGAAGGGCGAGAAGGAGTCGTCTCATAAGAAGAATGCTTCTCGCGGATTATCACCAGATCCCCCGGTGCGCATCTTGAAGCCCGACATTGACTACAACTGGACTCGGTTCTCGATTCTCGAGGAGCGTGCCATATACCGCATGGCCCATATCAAGCTTGCGAACCCTCGCCGTGAGCTCTATTCGCAAGTCTTGCTCAGCAACTTCATGTACTCGTACCTTGCAAAAGTGCAACAGATGCATCCGCAAATCTCCATTGGCAATTCCAAGCAGGCCAAGCAGGCCCAACAGGCTCAGCAGGCTCAGCAGGCCGCGCAACAGAAGAAGGAGCAAGAACAACAGATGCTGCTGCAGCAACAGCAACAGCAGCAAGCGGCTCAGCAGCAAGTCGTTCAGCAGCAGCAGCAGCAGCAGCAAGCGCCCCAACAAGCGCAGCCAGAGGAGTTTGCTCAATATCAGCGGTATCAACAGGTAATAGCCACCGTTGTAGTTTCGAAACTCAGCTAATAGGTATCTCAGCAGCAACAGCAACAACAGTACGAACAGCAACAGAAGACCCAGGAATGGCCTAGCGTATTCCAACAACAAGAAAATGGCTTCTCGCCACAACCCCAGCAAAACGGAAATCAACGAGGTGCTGTTCAAAACGCCTCGTACAACCAGAACCCTCGCGACTCGCATCATTCTAGCTACGGTGCGAATGGAACTAATGGCGGCAGCGGCGGATACAGTGTTGCTAATGCACAGAACTATCTGGGCCATCCGGGCAAGGGTAGCTATGAGCACTATGCAGAGACTGGCCAAGCAAAGGCGGCCGATGATGATATGTGGTAATCCTCTATTCGGAAGCGATCAGGACTGTAGGGCATCAATCCTTATTGAGCCCGGCCTCGATCGAAACCATACCGGTTCCTTCTTTTTTTTCCCACCTTCTCTATATTCTGTGTACAGTATTCCAGTGCGTCCTACATTGTGTGTTGCATTTTGTCTAATTTTTTTTTTCCTTCCCATTGTCGCAGTTGCAGAGTTGCACGGGCTGGCGAAGGGTGGAAGGGAGGGGCGTTTGCGGGGTTTAGGGGCGAGCTGGATGTGTGTGTCTGTCTAGATAGATGGTGGGCGAAATATAAAAAGAGCAAAGCTAGGGCATATGGAGATGGAAAACATATTTCAGCGTTTGCCGAAAAAGCGCAGGATGCGTCCAATGTGCGTTTTTTTAATCATGATAATGGGATTGTGACTTGGAATATATATATTTTCGTCTCATACAGATTGATAGAAGAGGTGCTTTGCTCGTGGCGTCTATCGCTATTGTATGGGTATTTGGAAAACCGCAAGGAGGATTATACGGGATAGAGCAGGCGATATATAAGACGCTGACGTCATTTTCTTATGAAACCCTCAACATGACGGTAATCTGCGTGTTCTGTTCTTACGCTTACTTCTCCCCCCCTTCCCCCGCCTTTTTTTCTTTTTCTTTTTCTTCTTCTACCCGCCTAGTCCCACCTACCATCTGACCCACTCAAAGCAAAAGAACAAAGTATCCGAGAAAAAAAAGAGACGAAAGAAGAAGAAGAAGAAGAAGAAAATATAGCCATGTCCAGCATCCCCTCCCTCTCCACCAAACTCACCCCCATCTACCCCCCTCCCTCGTCCTCGTCTTCCTCCCAGGAGGAAGACTCCCCCACCACACAATCCCTCATCTCGACCCTCAGCCTTCAACGCCACATCGAAGGCGGATATTTCGCCGAGCTAGATCGGAATCCACTCCTCATCCCAAACCCTTTTCTGGCGGACGATGAAACAGAAGCAGAGAAGAAAACAGCATCAGAGCCGTTCTCAGGCGACAATAAAGTCCGAAATGCAAGCACCAGTATCTACTATCTCTTGACGAAGGCGGAGCCGCAGGGGCATTTTCATAGGAATAGGGGGAGGACGGTAAGTTCTACTCCTTCCCTTCCTTTCTAATATCGCATATCTCATGTTCCCTCTCTCTCTCTCTCTGTCTGTCTTTGCAAGTGGGTTGAGTAAGGGTTTGCTAAGGCAGAGTAGGTTCACACGCTGATTTCCGGGCGGGGCCGGTACGTTCTTATTCATGCGGATGAGGCGGGGGATACGAAGAGGGTCGAGTCGTTTGTTGTAGGTATGGATTTTGCAAAGGGGGAAAAGAGTGTTTGGGTTGTTGAGGGTGGAAAGTATAAGGCAAGCTTTTTGCTGGATGGGGCGGAGGGAGAGAGGTTGTTGATTAGTGAGGTGAGTGTCTCCTCCACCCCCTTTTTTCCAAAAAAACAGGAGTGGTTTTTTTTCTTGGTGGTGAATGGGAAAGAAGAAGGGGTCGAGAAGAGGAAGCTAACGTGGGTTTGTGCAGACGGTCATTCCTGGGTTCGAGTACTCGGATCATGATTTTCTGACGGAGGAGAAGTTTAGGAAGTTGGTTACGAAAGAGCAGGCGGAAGAGATGAAGTGGTTGGTGAGGAAGGTGTAGGGCAAGTTAGAGGCTGACTTGGTGGATTGCGATTAGAATCGAAATATTTAACAACATTGAAAAGGGTGTGTAAAATCGCTGAACGCTAAAGACTAAATCAAAAATGACTCCCATAGTACATGCTTCAACATTCCGTCCAAATATATCATAACACGTAATCCACAATCCGGCTCTTGATACATGCTTGAAAGATCTTAACATAGGCCCAATTCAGGCATGTTAGTCTAACCAATTACCCATGACTTCGTCTATCACTGCATTGGCTTGATGCCGTTGTACAAATCATCCAATTTGAGCTCCTCCACATCGCTCGTCCACTCATGCACTCTGGGCAGGGTAACTCGCCACCCTCTGTCTTCCATCTCGTCTAGCAGCGAGATTGTCTTGCGCTCGGCATCGTCCTGGTCAGTAGCGCAGATGACGAACGTGGTGAGGTAGAACATGACGAATGGATATTTGGAGTTCAGGAAGTGCTGGATGTAATATTGCCATGCGTTTGCTGACGAGGGACGGTCGAATGCTGGAAGGGTTTAGTATATGTGCATTCAAAGTGGTAGAAAGTGACTCACGCATGGCGTTCCAACGGTAGACATGACCCTCCCATGTCGCAAAGTTGAGACCAGTCTTACCCAAGCTCTTGATCGCAGGCATAGGCCAAGCGCAGTAGTGCGTCTGTATCGAGCCCTTTGCCATGATAGCATTCGGGTGCTTTTGCTTGTATGCTTGCGCAAAGTCTGACAGACATGTCCGTGGTGGAAGAGGTAGTGATGGTGCGCGTTCGCCTTCGGCCTTTGTGGCATCGTCTTCGTAAGGAAAGTAGACATCAGGGGCTCCATCTGCGCCTTGTATAATTATCGGACGCGTTTGTGGCTCCTCGTATTCTGTAACAAGACTCACAATACCATAGCGTTCCAGATCTTCTATGACACGCCGGACGAAGCGGTTGTCGTCCCGTGAGATATTTTGCTGCGTCATTTTCTTCTGCTTGGCTGCAATAATCTTCGGATCCGGGTCGTACGTCCGCCATCTGTTTCCTTCATGTTGAATTTCACCAGGTGGGGGATAGCGCAATTCAGACGAGCATTCTATCTGCATCTCTTCAAGGTAGATTTCCTGTACGGATGACGGGATCACTTCGCGAATGACACGCTTAGCAATTTGGCGAGGTGAAGGATCCCCGACCAGCATCAGTAACGTGTCCTGCACGATATCCATGAGTCGAAACGGCAGCCCAACCTCGCGGTCCATAATTATGAATTGCCAAGAATCGACCACAATAGGATCGTACATTGACGTCTTCCGCATACGGAACTGGTTCTTGATCTCTTCGAGTGTAAGGGTAGTAGTGAAGTCGACCGTGTCCAGCTCGTCTAAATTGACAGCCGACCTATGTCGACTGATGAATAGATCAGGCTCGGTTGGGTGAACAGTCGCATCGGCATGTGTACCCTCATACACCACAAGATACAAAGACGCAGTCCTCTTTCGAAGCTCGTCCAAGAACGCTTGGGTCATAGGATGACCGATGGCCATTTGTCCACATAGATAATTGCGGGATTGCCGTTGGACCCACACATTATCTTCTTGTTTCAGTCCGATGTTCGACGTGAAATCTCCTTTGTTAGTGGGTATGAAGCCCATGTAAACACCAGTTGCGCATTCCCCTAGTATGCTGTTGGGGTCGTACCAGTGGTCGTTGTAAAGCTTGAGCATCAGGAGTTTGCATATGGTGGTGTAATCTTCAAAATTCGAGCAGATGCTAGCGAGAGTCCAAGGAGTAAGCAGCGTGGGGAACCACCGATAGCTAAAAAAGATTAGCATTGTTGTTTGGCTTTGGGATTAAACTTACAGAATATCCCAACAGGGCTTTGTCATTCTCAAACCCTCAGTAGTGCTTGGTATGGTGCCTCCGAGCAGCTGAATTGTTTTTATGTCGCCTCCGGCTAGTGTTTGTGCGCAGATGGCGACACGAAGATACTGAACCGCATGTGGGCGCCATGCCTTTTCGAAAAAGTCACAGTACATCTCAAGCTGACTAGCCTGACAGCCGACGAGAAACTCATTGATGCTCTTAGACCTTGTTGCATGTTCGAGTGTTGCAGCTTCACTGTCGTTCAAAACCATGATACGAAACCAGGCTCGAATGATCTCTGTGCCGGTGTCTGGACCAATATTCTCCTTAGTCCCAGGTGAGTTGAGGCAGTCATGCGAATCGTCTAGATCAGGAACGATTTTGTACAACCGGCGAATGATATCGGCGCAGAGATCCTGATAAAAGTGCTTCAGGACAAGAATAGTCCCATCATCAGGCAAGCCGTCTAACGAATTGATGGGTATCCGAGGATCCAAAGGCGACCGCAGAATCATAATTCTCTCTCCTTGCTTCTTGGCGTTGGGGTGAGGCGACGTAGTATGGATACCTGGTGTCTCTGGAGTCGGGCCGCGGTTGAGGTTCGACACTGGCTCGCGCATTAGCGTCAGGTACGTGTAACACAAGATCATGACTTACTCAATAAAGAGTCCGCCAGTTGTCTGACATCGTTCTCCATTTTGTTTATCCACTTGATATAGTCCTGAATGTCACCACCGCGGGGGTAAAAGCGATCCTGAATTTGGCGCCTGAGGTCTACAGACTGGCGTAACTTCATGATCTTTTGCTTGGCCACGTCCAGCGTGGTAACTGTGGTTTTTTCTGCTTCCATATGAACCTTCCCCCAGCGCATGGTCATCTGGCTCCACTCGTCATGGTGCCGGGAACACCAGATGTCGCTCGTGTTCGAAGGGAGCGCAACCCAGCACGCTCGCCCATCCGACTCGACAGCCTCGCAAACAGCTCCAGACGATGTAGGGGAGTCTGGAACGTCACTCAAACGTAGCAGGCGTCGCGTGTTGCCTCTGTAGTTTGCGGGTCGTCGTTCTTTTGAACTGCTGATATGAAGCTGAATGCTCATGGCTGGGGAGAGGGTGGGGAGGGCTTCTACGACACTCGACAAAAGGAAACCTGGGTATAACGCGACACGAGAAAAATGGATAAGGAAAGGAAAAGAGAAAGTCTACAGAGCGAAAACTAAGGGGACAGGGCGTCTCAAGCCTTGTCCGTAAGCAAGGCTTTGGCATGTGTTGTCCGTCCGGTCGGGATGTGCCCCGCGAAGCAACGCTATTTCACAGGCCATGTTTGTCGAATGCGGCACGGCAACAGTAGAGGCACAGCCAGGATCCTTCAGCCGTGTGGTTTCAATTGGTCGTTGTTGTGGACAGCGCTGCAATTGGCTGTTGTCGCAAGCCCCAGATAAGGCACGGATCATACCGTAGTGTCGCTTCGGCTGTAGACGACATACGGGACGCTCAGGTGGAGAAGGAAACGGTTGCTTCGTGCGGTAAACCACCAGTAGCAACTAGATGTGTGGGTCGGCGTGAGCTAGTTTTGGCAATATATCTAACCTAGGCGAGTATAGCATGGGAACAGCGTGTACGGTCCAATGGCAGCTCATCCTTAACCGCTTTGCCCTTGTGACCGGCTGGCCTCATCATCCCTCCCACCCAACCTGCTGGTGTCGGGGGTCAGCCATTGCTGGAGGCTCTGAAGCAAACAGCTCCTTGTGGTGATAGAAGAGCATTGATGTCTGCTTGAGCTGCCTTCAAACGACGAGATACGAATGTAAGACATTGCCACATGCTCTGCCCTACACACCATTAGTTTACTTGTCTACCATTGCAATGCGCTCTTGGTAGTGTATGTATGTGCATAGCCCATTGCCAAGAGAATTAGAGGCTGTGGCAGCCCGGTGGCATTCTCCTCAGTATCGCATCCAAAGACATGGATGGCATGCATGTGTCTTGTCACTGCAGCGTAACGCAGGCCCGAAACACTCGACATAGGTATGCAGGGACTGTACCTGAATACCAGGCTGTAGGGCAACGATGTCCCTTACGTGTAAAACACCAAGGCAGTTCAAAGAATGAGGAGGATAAACTTATTTCAGAACACACGGAGATTGGTAGGGTGTAGTAAGCCTCAGGCGGCTAGATCTGTATGCAGGCGTTTATGCACTGTGCAGGAGTGTGCACACCGACGAACTTGGGGGGTCACACACCAACCGAGCGGCTCGGATCATCAACTCGCCGCTTTTTGGGGGCCAATGGAGAACCCAGACAGCCTCTCAGCATATCGCGACGTTATGGTTCAAACTCACGAGAGCTTTTCTTTTGCTGCTGCTGCGCCTCATCACTTTAATTACCTCTTTCGGGTTGGTGAATCTCGCTGGCCGATTTCCTTCCTCGTCGCTCCGAGTCACCATATCTTCGTGCGACTACGATTGGATTTTACTTACGACATTGACACGATACATTGCATTAGCACGTCATGAGATAGGTGAACTTAGGAGTATAGCTATGTGTCCTGAAGACAGTGGTTGTGTGGGAGCAGAAGCAGAACAGGCAAACTTCTGTAAGCGCGCGCGTTCACCCATACTACAAGCATTTTGGTTCTTTCGAACATCCTTTCATTACTCGAGTAGGATGGGACTGGCTGCTATGCATGCATTCAGGATTCTCGATAAGACGATCAGTTGGCTGTCTTCAGGTGTCTAACCCTATGGACTGGTTGCGTTTCACGAAAGATGTGTTGTTAGCTGATGATTGTTGGTGTTTGGGGAACCAGACCAATGAAGTGGCTTGTGAAGGCTTGCCGACAGCCAGTCTGATGTCGGATCGACCTATTTTGCAGCCCTTGGATATCCGGTACATCGTACCCACTATAGCGGCCGTATAGCGTCATACACGCAGATGAAAGCTCCGACTTGTAAGAATGGGACACAGAGTTATATCCGGTGGGAGTTGAGTCGGATTACCCCACATTTCGGAATACCACATTCAGCATGGTCTTGGAGCCAGCCGAGGTCGAGATGCGTGCTGTTGGAGCTGTTAGCACGGTATTGCGGAACGCGTTTCTCTTTATATGCTTTCTGACCTAAGAAAGAGACTGTAAATCAACTGTCGGAAAACTCAAAGCGATCATTGCGATTATTTTGAGCAATTGTCCTTTCTCGAACTTCCTTGCACGCGTCCGCTCCCCCGCATAGCCCCGCGCTCCATTGGCATCACCCCTTCCAATCTCCAAAATGGCAATATCGCCAGCGATCCGTATTGCGCCCTCGCGTGCCGCAAGAGCTCTCAATCTGCTCCGCACTGTACAATACACGCACCCTCCGTCATGTCCCTGCCATTCAAATCCCAACTACCATCAATCGTCAGCTACTGTGCAGCAGGCACGCCGACACCTGGCTACACCTCTAGATCACTCTCAGCAGAAAGAATATGCATTCGAAATGGCAGCCTCCAGTATCCGCTTTGGGCCGGGATGCACGAAAGAGGTGGGTATGGACTTCAAGAACATGGGCAGCAAGCGTGTCATGGTCGTCACGGACGAGAACGTGCGAAAGCTGGATGCAATGAAGCAGGTTGTGGAAGGGCTAGAGCGAGAGGGCGTGACATATGAAATCTTCGACAAGGTCCGGGTAGAGCCAAAGGACCACAGCATAAAAGAGGCCATTGAGTTCTCAAAGCCATGGCGGCCAGACTCCTTCCTGGCTGTTGGTGGTGGAAGTGTAATTGACACTGCTAAGCTGATGAATCTCTACACAACCTTTCCCGAGGCCGACTTCCTCGACTTTGTCAACGCGCCCCTGGGCAAAGGAATGCCCATCCCCTCAAAGCTCTTCCCACTCATTGCGGTTCCCACCACTGCTGGAACTGGTTCTGAGACGACAGGTACCGCAATTTTCGATCTGGTTTCTAAGCGGGCGAAGACTGGTATCGCACATCGCAACCTGAAGCCTACACTCGGCATAGTAGACCCAATAAACACGCGTACCATGCCATCTGCTGTTCACGCATCTTCTGGTCTCGATGTGCTCTGCCATTCCCTGGAATCCTGGACCGCGATCCCCTACTATGAGCGCACTCCCCGACCTACCAATCCCATCAACCGTCCCGCATACCAAGGCGCGAACCCGATTTCCGACATCTTTTCTCTTAAGGCATTGAGGGATACAGTCAAGTACCTTCCACGTGCTGTCAAGGATCCCGAAGACCACGAGGCGCAGTCACAGATGCTTCTCGCTGCAACGCTTGCTGGTGTTGGTTTCGGCAATGCAGGCGTACATCTATGTCACGGAATGTCATATCCAATCTCTGGCCAAAACCCGGGATACAAGCACGCAGGTTACCAAGTAGATCACGCCATTATTCCGCACGGAGTGAGTGTTGCAGTGACCGCACCTGCCGTATTCAAGTTCACCGCGGCGTCCAACCCAGACCGACACTTGGCCGCAGCCGAAGCTTTTGGTGTGGACATTTCAAATGTCAAGGCAGAGAGCGCAGGAGAGGTACTGAGTGAGGCTTTGGCAGAGTTTTTGATCAAGCTCGGTGATCAGCCTCGAGGATTGAAGGCGCTTGGATTCGGCACAGAGCATCTGGACCAGCTCGTCGAGGGCACCATCCCACAGGCAAGAGTGCTGATGCTGGCTCCCAACCTGGAGATGCAGAATGTTGACGCGGAGAGGGAGCAGTTGCGCGGTTTGTTCGAGGAAGCAATGGAGTACTGATGCGTTTTTGTTGGCGATTCAAGTATGCAACTTCTACTGTAAAGTAAAATTAGTCACCTACCTTTATGCTACATGCACGTCAAACGCTGCAACGAGTAAACAGAGATTGTGCTGCTAGCTGCATGTCAGAACATCGACTAGGGGTGCGGAGAAAACGACACCTTGGCGAGGGCGATCAAACGCGTTTCAGTTTTGTCCCCGGCCCCCCGCGTCTTCACCCCCTCATTCGCGATTTCACCATCAAGAACTATGTGTTTGATGAGCTTTGCACTGATTTAATTACCTGTCATGTCTTCGGTTTGGAATCGAGAAAGCTAGGTTTGCCAGCTCAGGAAACTCCGAAAGCCATGCATTGTCATGTGGTACCACAACGCTCTCAATGCGCTGAGATATTCGACTTGGGCAAGCACGTGAACACAATTCATGATCTTCAGACCCAAGCCGTCGCAGCCATAGCGCCATAGAACACGAGGTTTTAGTTTTGGGTCTGTGGGGAAGCAACGGACCGTCTTACGGATTGGTTTCATCTTACTCCCACAATCGTTTTGCGTTTCAACTATTAGGGCTAGAACACCACCTTTGGACACCACTTTTTGCTATTTGTAGGAGGTAGCTGCTCCATGTTTGCCTGATCATTCTCATAATTTCTTATTTTATTTTTTGACGTTGACGATTGTTTATTTGCGATTTCTTTTATTCAATATTTCCAAAATGAGATCTACAATCGGGCTGGGCTTGATTGGTGGTGCTCTAGCACTAAGGAGCGAGAAGATCGACTTCTTTGCACAGCAGCAGGCTCTCCTGCAGGGCGCATGCCCATCAAACTACATTCTCCAAAATGAAGAATGCCGACCTTCAGCAGAGAGCACAATGGTCCAATCGGCGCTGACTATCGAGTCCAACGCCACACACGTCGCCCAATTTACACATTCGTTAGAAGAGTCTCGAAATCGAGCGCTGCAGTCAAAGAGTTTCCCATGGTCCTTCTGGCCCGAATGCTTCATAGCAAGCCACGACTCGGACCCCTTTTGCGTCTTCAGCAACACAGAATTCGCATCAGGGCGGGGCATTTCAATCGTCACCACACATGCCATCGCCTACTCGATGCTCGAAAACGACGCATTTAAAGACCTAGACGCCCTCGAATACAGTAACAACTACGAAAATCCGCCTTTTTACGAAAAAGTCTTTCCCGGCAAAGGACGAGGCCTCGTAGCAAACAAGACACTGAACCGGGGCGACCAGATCTTTTCCTCAACCCCAATTCTCATCACCGACGACCTAGATGGTCTCCCCGAGTCGGAACGCCTCGCTCTGTGGCACCGGGCCATTGCTGCCCTCCCCGCAGCGACCCGTGAGATTTTCTGGAGTCTAGCCCCACGTTTCCCAGACGGTGAGACAGACGCCCACGAAGACCGCATCACAACAAACTACTTTGAGGTTGAAGTCGATGGGAACATGCTCTCTGGCCTCTTCCCCGAGATCGCCAGAATAAACCACGACTGCCGGCCCAACGCAGCATACTTCTTCGATGAGGAGACGTTGACGCACCGGGTTCATGCTATCCGGGATATCTATCCTGGCGAAGAACTCTCAATTACATACATTAATAACGAAGCTCCGCGAGATAAGCGCATGAAGCGGCTCAGTAACGGCTGGGGCTTCAAGTGCTCGTGTTCCTCGTGCAGTGCGCATCCACGGCTGGTAGCGGAGTCGGATGCGCGGCTGGTGCAGATGAAAAAGGTCATAGATGTGCTGAATGACTGGTCGGAAACATCTGCTGCAACGCCCGCACATGCAGAGCTACTAGTGAGCCTATACAAGCAGGAGAGGCTGCATGCTGGGCTATCAACGGCGTATCAGCACGCATCAGAAGTGTATAGTAGTTTTGGGATGAAGTGGGAAGCGGTGCGGTATGCGCGGCTGAGTCTCGAATGGAGCATGCTGGATAAGGGCTGGGGAGATCGCGATGTCGCCGCTATGACGAGGATGGCGACGGAGCCCGAGTCAACATGGAGCTGGAACAGGAGACTGAGCTTGAAGTCTTGTGGATGTGGAAAGAGTCATTGATCATGGAAGAGAGACATAAATGATATATCTCGGTATCCAACCGAGTAGAAAAACTACTACTGATTTAGTATTAAAGGTGGTTCGTTAGCGATTATCTATCTAAGCTAAAAATTAGGCAAAGGAAAAGAAAACAACCATGTGCGAAGCTGGATATACCCGCTACCCAATCTTAGCACTCCTAACTTTTTTGTATCTTCGCTCCCCTAACTTTTGTGTTGTACACGGTATTACATTTGGTTCTCGCCTCCGACGCAGTAATCTTGAACGGCTCGCCAGCACAGTTACCGCTGGACCGGAAGCCTCCGGCATCGCAAAGGTGCTTGCCAGCTTCTGGTACAGAGCCCTTGAGCAGATTTGGCGCCTCGATAATGGTAGCTGCCATGCCGCCAACCAGATGGAAATCGACATGGCAATGGAAAAACCACACGCCCGGGTTGTCGGCCTTGAAACGAATAATGGCGTATCCGTGAGCTGGGACAACTAATCCGTCGCGCTTGGAGGGTACCTCTGGGAAGCCACTTTCCTGGCGATTCCAGGTTCCAGAGCCTTTGGCGACGATCTGGAAGACGTGACCATGGAGATGCATGGGATGTGGTCGGTTGTGCGGGTTATGCATGTGGATCTGAACGACCTCCCCGGACTTGACGATCCAAGGGTTGACACCAGGGCCGTACGTTGCAGGGTCCATGCTGCCGGTAGTCAAGGCCGTGTACAGCGTGGGAACTTTAGGTGGGACCCAAGGGTCAGAATTGAGGGGTGTGCGTGTTCCGATTCCCGGAAAATAGGTCTGGTTGGTGGTGAAATCGATCCTGTTGTCTACAGGCGACAGGAGTTTCTGGCCATCGAGCGGTTTCACAACAAAATCCTCCAGGACGCGAACCTCTGCGCGCTTCTGCTTCTGGGGCAATTCCCTCTCGACTTCCTCGATCATGTCGTAGATAATCTTGCCAATGACGGCAAACTCATCTTTGATGGGCACATCACCAGTCAGCATGTCAGTGTCCATCTGCGCATACCAATGGGAAGCGCCTTTTGGCTCTTCTTGACCCTTGACCACCACAGCATAACTCTGGCCGGCGCAGAGAACGATTGCATCCGCTTCATGCGGCACCACCTGTACACCATCGATTTCGACTACACTCAGTGTGTAGTTGTCGATACGGAATCTGCCGCATGCGACCGCGCCGACATTGACAATGCGGAGTAAATATTTCTTGCCCTTCATTAACTTGATGTCGAAAGGCTTCTTGGCGTCATTAAAGAGAAAAGAATTAGGTGTGTCGAACACTGCCTGAGTATTGTCCGGACTCATGTAATCATCGATCATTTGAGGCATTGTCCGGTGGAACCTGCAATATGTTAGCACAAGTACATATATTCATAGCAGCGTACGCACCAGTCCGACATGGACAAATGTATTTGCTTATCAACTTTCAAGGTCTTCTCCCAGGCTTTGTCATGTACAATCATCTTGCCTCGAAGACCATCCGGATATTGACCCTTTTCGTGCGCGTGATACCAATGCGTTCCAGCAGGGTTTGCGACGAATGTGTAGGTATATGATTGCCCAGGTTGAATAGGACATTGTGTGATTCCACTAGGGCCATCGGATAGTTGTGTGCCAGCCTGCCAGATACCGTGGAAATGCAGAGACGTGGTCTGATCAGGGAGTTTATTGTGCACCGTGATAGACAGCGTGTCGCCTACATCACACTCGATAGTGGGAATGGGCCATTTGCCGTTGATTCCTATGACTTGCTTCGAGAAGCCATCGGGGGCAGCCTACAGCTTATGAGAATTGCTCGATCAAACAAAATAAGGGAAACTATGCAACTTCTCTAAACTAAGTGGCATAGGAATTTTGCACTTACCGTTACATAACCAACATTAAATTCGTAGCTGACTGTCTTAGCATTCGCCACTAGGGCGCAAACCAAGAGACACACAGCTTGGAGGAAATGCATCGTTGTTCGGGGGAGAGGGCAACAACGCAACGCAAAATGACATGTGAGAGTGGTGGTGTCAGGAAGTAATATAAGTACGGGCACGGAGGTTTCGCAAGAAACAGTCCACGTCCTCGATCTCTAATCTGAGACTCATCGGTCGGATGCTGTCTTCGCACAATCAATACTCCTAAAACCTGTGCCCCTGGGCGAGGGGCGATCATCTGTTAGACAAAGCGTGCAGCCATCCCAGAAAGGGTAGTTTATATGTGCCCAGCAATAACGAAAACATGCGTTGAGATCCGATCACATGGCTGAAGCGTTGATCAAATAAGCTAGAGCCTCCTTGCGAATCCAGAGATAGCTGAATTCTAATCTCGACTATGGCGTTGTAGATGGGGAAGACAATTAATGTTTGTCTATAAAGTTGATTCCGGTATGGCGTAACTGGAATTGAGGCACATATGCGATTGTCTCAGCCATCGTTCGTGACTGGCCCCTTTCCAATGTGACACGGTGCTGCAGGATGACGAGAAAAAGAAATGGAGTAGAAGCGACGTGCATCCAAAGAATGCTGTGCTAGCACACTTTGGCTAGGAACAGGCTAGTGCGGCTCAATGGGTTGAGCTTAGCGTAAATCTCGGTACTAGCACCGACTCGCTTGTTGGATTTCGGATATGCGTGGGAGAGCCGGCGTTGCTGAGAGTACTCAATACGGACACCCGATCAAGACTTATGGCTGTATTTCTTTTTGAAAAGTTGCCAGAAACTTACCTGGCTATGAATAGGTGTTACAAGTTGGTCAAAAGATGAACATCTGATGCATCTCGGTAGTTGCTACAAGTAAGCGTGCCTGTGACGACATTCTTGTTGCAGGTCTAAATTCGTCTGGCAGTTGCTTATTTCCAAAGCCTGGGGTATTCAACAAGTAACTGCGAAATGAAACGACAGGCCGTTCCCTGCGTGCACATGCGTCTAGAACCTCCGGGTGAAGTTCTTCGGTGATCCTTGCATGAAACTGCGGTGGCAAAATCGAGCTGTTGGCAAGTATAACTTGACAGCGCATGCAAACGTAGGTGTTTGAGTGGCACCATAGGGTGCTCGCGTGCCCATTAGGATAGTGGTGTTTAACAACTCGTTGACTCGACCAGATACGTGGCTTGCAGAGGTTCCGGGCGGCTGAACGTGACTGCGTTGCGGGAACCATGTGTATTGAGATTAATATACTCGAGATGCAGACCAGTTGGTCAAGCAGACCTGTGAATATTGGGGCAGCTGGAATGAGAACGACGGTTCCGGGACCTGCAGGGTTTCGTAACGTGTGCAACGTTGAACTTGGCGGGCAAAGGAGAGAAGATGTATCAACGTCCTCTGGTATTGTAAAGCTGAAAAGCTGAGACTAGTTTAGGCGACTGCACGCTCGCCTTTTACTCCAACCTGGGAAACATGGACCCAAAGAGACGGGCCGGTAATCTGATTGTCGTCATGGCCGGGCTGGGTATGGTATTGTTGACCCAATTTCTCGGATGCGGCTGACGGACGGACGGACAAAGCAGGGGCCCGAGGCGCCGACCTTGCGCAACTCCACGATAGGGGCGCATTACCTCAACATATCGACGATGGGATTTCATTCTCGATGGGAATTGATGAAAGTGCATTTGCCCGTGCCTTTATCCATTGATTGCTATCCCTTATGCGATGTGACTTGCAGGATGCCGGCGCACTGCAGGTGGGCATACAGTGTGTGGTGATATGGAATGACATCAAGCAAGCCTTGGTGGGATCTGTGGTCTACGAATTGTAGAGAATACTCTGTGGCACACCGAGGTGGTATCCACTCTCGGCATAATGAAGCCTCCGTAGTAACGAACAGGCGTACAGCATATACTGCTAGGATCTAGCTGCAAACGTGATCTAGGATATGACGTGTCAACACCTCGAATCGCCTTCTATGTGGATTTCGGTGGTGTGTTTCATTTGTGTGATATCTGCCAATAGTGTAATTCACACTCCATCTTCAACACACAACGCGCTACACACACCCCCACCAATACAGCGAAATATCTAGAAATCCTTACCGGGAGTTTGCTACATCATACCCGAATGTGCTTCGCCAACCACAATACGCATATCCATCCCACTACCTTCAAGTATTATCTCGGACCGGAAGTCTTGGCAACCGAGTATGACGCCGCTAAACCCCTTCGAGTCGGCCTTGCGATCAAACACGACTTCCGAATCCTCCATATCCTACAAGTCGGATGTTCGGACATTGTTCTTCTGGTCCGCGCTGATGACGACGTAGAACTGCGCCTCTGTGGGCCCACAAAATTGCCTGAGAGGAGAAACTTTGATAAGAGATGCGAAATGAGTTTTTGTCCGAGGACAGGAAACATATCAGATATAAGGAATCCAGGTGTTCCGCCTGTCTAGATCTCCAATCTATAGTGCACACAAGTTGGCAATATCCATACAGTTGGTGGAACCTTTTCTCAGTCAAACGCTTTACGAAGTTTGCCTTGATCAATTCGACACACGCACATACGCACACAAAACAATATTACCACGATGACGATTCCACCTCCAGCACCCGATTCATGCACACAGGTTGGCCCCGAGCCATGCACAGTCGAGAGGACGATCCTAGGGTACTATCCAGACATTGGCGTCAACGCGGCGTATGCAGGTTTCTTTGGCCTTTGCGCACTTCTTCACATTGCTCTGGGACTTCGGTATAAGACATGGTCGTACGCGGTAAGTCTCTTTTTTAGTCATTTGCGTGCTCGGGAGCTCTTCTGACAATGGCATAGGCAGCTCTGAGTCTTGGTTGTGTAGGCGAGGCAGTCGGATATGTGGGCCGAATCATAATGTGGGACAATCCGTACGACCAAGCGGGATTCCAGATGCAGATTTGCTGTCTGATCATCTCACCTGCCTTCATATCCGCCGGTATCTATCTCACGCTCAAGCACCTCGTCATAAACTTTGGCGAGTCTTGGTCACGCATACGGCCAGCGTGGTATACATATATTTTCATCGCAGGAGATTTGGTATCGCTTGTGCTGCAGGGTGTGGGTGGTGGCCTAGCTGCAACTGCAGACTTTGGCAGCGAGGAACAAGACATCGGCACGGACATTATGATTGCTGGTGTGATCTGGCAAGTGGTGACGCTGACCGTCTTCGGCTTCCTACTCATCGAATACGGAATCCGAACGTACCGCCATCGCCAGGAGCTTTCGGCCGAGGCAAAAACGCTATTGGCGAAGAAGTCATTCCGATGCTTCATCTTTGCCATTGCGCTGGCGTTCTTCACCATTTTCGCGCGATGCGTATACCGCATTCCTGAGCTTGCCTTCGGGTGGAGGAGTGAGTTGATGCGTGAGGAGTTGGACTTCATCATCCTCGAAGGAGCCATGATTGTCACGGCCGTGACGGTGCTGACCGTCTTCCACCCTGGATACTGTTTCCCAGCTCTGAGCAGTCGAGGCAACAAGACTAAGTCGATCCGGGGCAAGAGCATCTACGAGGATGAGGATGTGGAGATGATGCCTGCTCGCACTCAGCCGTCTTAAAGTTTGCAGCGTTTGCATGGATTTTCTTTTGTCACAGACATGATTCTAGGAGTTGTTGGAAGATTTAGATATGATTGGCTCAGAATGTGTATATGTAGAAAGGTGACGCGCAGGATTTCTTTTGTCCACAGGTAGCATGAGATCTGGGTGTTTGGGTTTGCATACGACATAGCATATTGGTCGATAGGGCGTACAATGCCAACTGCTTCTTATTATGTTTCATGACTGTCCCATTTGCAGCACTTGGTCTTTGATTTGTTTTTGTCTTCCATAAATAGCCGCAAGACGGATCTGATAGGAGATTGGTTGGTTGTTCGTGGAGACGATGTGTCAGAGACGATGTGTCAGAGCAAGCGTCCAAGTGGTCATCGCGAGGAGAGACCGAGTCAGCGACTGACAGGGAGACGCGGAAGGCTTGGCAGGCAAGACAGCCGATGCGGATGGGTGCATGTCAGCAGTACGCGTGTCAGTAGATATCGAGGTAGATACAAGGATGGGGTGCAGGAGATGGCATTGTTCTCGCTAAAGTCTGCGCGATGGGACGACCCGGAGCTAGAGGAAACCCTTGGACGGCTGGCCAATTGCGCAACACATGTCTCCTGTCCATGCCTACAGCCGCCGCATTGGGACGTGCCGCGGTCGTCTGCCATGTGGCGTTGTCGTCTCACCACAAGTGCTGGCTGCAGCCGATGACGTCAATTGTGGCACACGAGTATTTGAACCCTCGTTTACCATGCTTCCAGACGAGCTGGCCTTTTTCTTTCTCTGCTTGGTGTTTTTTTGGTCATTTTTGGCGTTTGACGTGTTCCGCCCTCGACACGGCTTGCGAAGACATAATCTTCCGCTCACGCCCTGGCCCCGGCTACCCACCAGCGCACAATCTGCCTCTCAAGTGCTGACTGATAATACAGCCGCCAATCACGACCATGTCCCCTAGGACTAGCATACCGTTTCGTTTTGCAGTGACGGCCCCGCGACGTCACTTTGTTGCACCGCAGCCCAGGTGCGAGGACATGGCAGCCGTTTTCGCTTGCGCCATGGACCAGCCCGGATAGGAATAGCGCCTCCAGCCACACACGCGCACCGCCACAAGCACATCGACTCGTCACCACTCGACAATGGCGGCCCAACGACCCAACGCCTCCTGACAGCAGCATTCACGACACCCGGGTCCATCCCAGGGGCTAGCAGCTAGTCCCTTCCAGTGTCGCAGGGCAGGGCCGGGTGGCACAGGGCAACCCTGGAGTCTGGAACCCGCCGCAACTCATCCGGATTGCCATGGCCACAGTTGTACCGCCGAAGCTAGCCCTGCAGCTGAGGCACAGAAGCAGCAGAGTACTGTTGGGGGCCCCTTTTGCAACCTGACGGCTGTCTTCTGGCTGTCGTCCCAAGCCGTCGACGTCTTGGGTATCCTGAGGCAGCCTGATAGCACGTGAGCTGATGGCACTCGCCCCCTCATTGGCTAGGAAACCATCTCCGCAGCATGTTTTTTGTCGGCGCTTTGAACCGAGGAAGCGCTCCTGGTCGCGATTCCCGTTGCACAGAACAGGACAAGAGGCACGAGAAGCACAAGAGGCGGAATTCTGAGGCCTCGCTGGCGGGAGAGCGTGGCCCTCGACATCGAAACGTGGCGACAAGGCCTTCCGATGCGGCCATCCCCCCAGGGCCGCCGCCGTCTCATCGACTTCATAGTCCGCGGAACTGCCACCAGCACATAGTCACTGGCGCGAGCTCGTCGCCCATCGCCAAGCCTCGCCTGGCTCCACTACCATCATCAACCTTGGGGCTTCCGCCAACTGCAACACTTCACCCACGCCCCGACTGCCTGCAGAAATGGACCTTTCAGACCGATGGCAGACTATTGCCCCTGCCTCAGACGAGCCCGGACAGCGACGCGCCGCGCCAGACCGGCGCAAACGGCGACAGGCCGTTGCTGTGGCTTGTGTGCACTGCCGCAACGGGAAGGCCAAGGTACGTAGGACCGTGTTACACCCAGCCAGTGTCATGAGTCTTCGGTGATCCGGGGTCCTCTGCATTGTCTTTCAGCGTCCGCTGACGCCTGGCAGCAATGCAGACAACCCGACGCCCGCCCTCCTGCCAACCACGTGCCACTGTAGTCCTCTGCTACTCTTCTATGGGTAATCACTGGCCGTGACACTACCTGTAGGTAGCCGATTTACTGCTTTGGCATCTTTCACCCAAGCTCCAAGGCCGCTAATTCACCCTTTTACAGTGCGATGGCACCAGACCACGATGCAACCGCTGCAAGGACAACGATCTCATCTGCCAGTACGATGTCGCAGAGGGCGTCTCCAGAGCTGAGCGAATGAAGATTATGAAGCGGGACAGCATCACCGGCGAGCTCGAAGACCTAAAGCGTATCGTAACCTCGCTACGCTCAGGTACCGATGACCAGGCCGCAGCCATTCTCGCGAGATTACGACTTGGTGAGACTCCTGAAGACGTTGCAAAATCTCTCTCCCTGGCATCCTCTCCAGCAGCAGGCGCCCAGCCGCCCAGGTACGCATCACTACATCACAGCTTCCTCCCTGGCTTCAAAAAAAAACATGTTGGTAACTGGGGTTCAGCTTACTGGGCCAGGAGTCCACCGATACCTCTGGAAGTGCAATGAGCCACGAATCAAATCTCGATCCCAGCAAACAACCTTCCAAATTCCGTCAAGGCTCTGTACCTTCTTTGACTTCGCCCACAAGCCAGACTCATGCCTGGTCACCTTCGGCAAATCTTTCTCAGCCCGCATTTCCGCATCCAGTGGTAGGAAAGCAGCCAGGCGGTGGTGATGAACAGCCTTTCTTATGTCCCTTGTTTGACCGAGACGACTATCTTCTCCCAAAAGCAGACACCGATGGTGAAAGCGACGACGAAGACCTTGAAGAGAGAACTATTGACCCTCGGCTTACCCAGCAGGTTTCAAGCTTCGACCTCCGCCCCATTCCATCCTCTTCAAAAAGGTCCTCTATTAGCCAGAGAAGGTCACCACACCGACAGAATAGGGTTCGGTCTATTTATCCCACTCATCTTGCTGGCCGACAGCCGATGGTGAACACCATCCGTATCCACCCAAATCTCGACATCCGCAGTTTCTTCGACAATACATTCTTTTCTACCGATGCCGAGTCAAGCAAACATCCTTCTGAAACACAACAGACGCGTAGCAGCAACCTTTTTGTTCCAACGTGGGCTATGCTTCCGATCAACACGGTGCCTGATCCTGGCTCACTCAAGCGCACTGTGCCAAATATATTGCAAGAAGCTGCGAATTTGATAAAAAATGGACGGCCAGTCGAGGATATTATTGAAAAGCACCCCAATATTGCCGCTCTGTTTGACGAAGGAGCTTTCAACAACTCGGGCATACTTTCCAAGTGGGCAGTTGGCATGGTACACGGCGTACATCTCAAAGGTAGCCTTTCCTACTCGTCTGCCACCGTAGAGCCAATTCACTAACTTGCCTAGGCAACACGTTTACATGCTTCGGCTCCATGTATGTCTTTTGGATACTAATACGCTGGATGATTTCACCCTCGCCCGAAACGTATAACGCTATGCCCGAGTGGCTGCGCCCGACCCCGAATCAGCTTTTCATGCCACATATCAACATTGTCGATTTTATAGTGTGGCCCGCCTTCCGTGAGCTTGCTGCTCAAATCCCGGCAATGCAGGAAAGAATGGAATGGCTCATGGATATGAGCCTCGGGATCCAGTGCGATTGGTCGTTCCCCACCAGCGAGGCTCTGTGTAAAAATGACGAGACAGGCCAAACGGATCTCTCCGAGCCAGCAAAGCAGGTCATCCGAGACTTGACGAGTTGGAGCGTTGGACCGAGTTTTAGGGGATACGTGAGCAATGCGGATTCCTATGTTAGAATCAGGACAGAAGGATACTGAGCGAAGCTGTCATTGGGACTTCCTTTCACAATGCGATAGAATTCAGGGCGTAAAACCACGCAATGTGGTACAAAACGGAAAACACGGCAAAAAGGACAGCCTAGGGCCATAAACTCGGCGTACAAAAACAAAGAAAAACAAAGAAAACGAGAAACATCAAGTGTCACAGGAAAAAAAAACAGAATACGAACAGAATGGCTTGAAGAGCATTCTGATGAAATACCCATGTACTGCATCAAGTCGCCAAATCTCGCCGAAGCATATTGCACGGAGTTTGCCAGCCAGCAGGCATACAAGACCATAGACGTTAGCATACATGTCTAGATAAAACAACATCGACTCTCTTCTCTCACTTTGATGTGCCTATATGTTGACTCTTTGTACTGCATCGTCACCAGGTTATGAAAAACATGAATCGCGACTAAGAAATTGTCTTGCACTTGGCACTTATAATGTCGTACGCTTTTAACTCGATGCTTATTTACTAAGCCTCTAATTCTATATGCATTAAAAAGGCTCTCAAGCACCAAAGACTTCGCTCTCGAATTTCTACCTAGACAGAGACCCGTTTTGGATGCCGGATTTCTAAGGGGCAGCCTGCCGTTCTTTCAAAGATACTTTTGATGGACCGATCGCCGATGGCGAGCTAGCGGTTTAGGAGAAAAATAAGCGTAAATTAGTCTAAAGTAACGCGCGTAATTTATCAATTTTGTTGCTTAAATCTACTACTACATTATAGTGGTCTTGCAGACCTATAGAGTAAGCGGGTTAAGCGCGCTTGGGTGATTTTGGTGATATGTGGCCCGTGCAGAGTCACGATTTTCCCTCCACCCTAGTAACAGTGCAACATCTCCACCAAAAAAAGAGGGAAGCCCAACACTCTTCTCAAGGCGTTTTCCCCTATAGCAAAAAGGAGGTTTTCCGACACCGGGAATCGAACCCGGGCCTTGCCGGCGCTGTAGCGAACTAACTCTGCGAATGAGAGCGGCAAATCCTAGCCACTAGACCATATCGGATGTTGTTGGTGACTGATGAAAGCAACTCAGATTGTACTGGTTATGTTTCTGTAATCCACGGCCTTTGTGCTGCTATATTCCATGTAAAGTTTCTGGTTCCTGGGGGGTGAGGCAAAGAAAATTTTCTTTCCACACTATGGTGTGGGGATATCATACGCTAGTTGTACATCCGTGTGTAACGAGGTGATAACATGAAGAAAATGAAGCAAAGAGAAGAAAAGGTGATCAAGAAAAAATATCTTTTTCCGTACAAGAACTTAAAATGTTGCCAGCAAAGCCGGTGTCCTTCAAGTCAGATTCTTTGCAAGTCGACATGTTATCGGCTGGTGGGTGATCCCAAGTAGTGTTTACCTTTGCTCGTCCACGAAGAAACAAGAGAATACAGCCGTCCGGCAGTCCTAGCTGGAATCGTTCTCTCATGTAACTCGACACGTTCAGGAGGAGCGCATGGCAATTCAAAACCCTGGGAAGAAACCGGGTCGACCTGGGACGCATCTTGAACATTATGGTAGGGGTAGTCTGCAAATCCACGGATTGCTTATCATAAGCCTTTTCAGGCTCCTTGACCTTTCAGTCGTGACCTGTACGGACACAGAGAAGGAATACGGACGGAGACTGCAACGGGTCCCTTCTGAACGGTAATGGCAAATCGCACACGATCCTAGCAGGCGTCCGTCTAGGATGACACAGCGCGAGTCAGGCCAGGTTGGCTAGTTCAATTAAGAGGATTAAAGGGCGAGACAGCAGTGTAGAGACTAGGCGTAAGCCTACATAGAGAGAATTCTGCCTCAGCGCACAGACCTGGGGCCTGGCAAGCGATGGCGAAGGCAGATGATCACCGCCACAACCCACCAGAGCCACGATTGGAAGGCTGTCGAGTGAAATCATGCGGCACCCTTCGTCCAAATGTTGGCGAATATCTTTGAACATATCGACGTCTTTCTTTATGCCTGACTCCAGACAGTGCTCTTGAAATAGACTGCATTTCGAAGCCACAGTAACGAGCTGTCCGAGATTTCCAGGTCCTAGGTGTTGACGGCATCTGCGTTAACTCGGGAAACTTTGGCTTCCCTTCCAATGCAAGACACTCCATAACTCGCTTCGAAGCAGTGCCTCCAACTAACTTGACTTTTTACGAGCCCAATCCCTTGGCAACCCCCTCGTTGGATATCTATGATATAGCCAGCCTTACCAAAGGTGGCAAATGCTCCCTCCTTGAACACGTTCATAAAAAAGGCAGAGACATAGTAGGACACCTGCCCATGTCGAACCCCTTATTCGAGATCAGGCTGCAATTGATGGATTTGAGTTTGGTGGGCATGGTGCAACTCGGTCCAAGTTGGCCAGAATTGGTCAAAATCGCACAAAATCAGCGAGAACTGGGCGGAGGGACGGCAAATCGGTCGTGGCTATGGGGATAGTACTTCCCAGTCTCGGGGGTTGATACTGCTCATCGCTTCCCGGTGTATTGTTTATTCGATCCGCAGACGGACGAACAGATTGACAACAACTGTTCCACATGGCGACAAGCCTACGAGACGTCTGTAAGCTATTAGGTGCGTCTATCATGATGCCGACTCGAGAATCTTTCTGCGAATTGTGGCCATTCCCAAAGAAAAGCATAGAAGCGAATAAGCTACAGTTTTTGGCCTTGGGATCATTCCACTTCTTGTCCACTTCTGTGTGTTCAGTAGCATTATCTTGCGAGTACACGATAAAGATGCTATGAATTAGGAGCTCCATACAATCTAGGCAATCTCCTGCACAATGGGTGTCATGAACCAGAAAATGACTTTCTCGTCCTAGAGCTCGGCCCGATCCATGTCAAGTAGTCAAGTCACTAGACAGCCCAAGGCAGTACCCCGGTGCGATGATATATAGTCCTCGCGCGATTATCCAGCAAGACTTCCTTGGCGGCGTTCAGGCGCTGCATGGCCTCAGTTGCGACCAAACGTTCTTCAGGAGTACTGGCATGGTCGGGATGTATGGTACGGGCTTTGTGACGGTAAGCTGAATGGATGACCTCAGCAGCAGCATGCCAGTCAACCAAATCGAGCATGTTATATAGAGTCATGTCGACTGGAGGTGTGACCAAGGGGTTATTGCGCCGTGGGCGGGCTGGGCGGCGGTCATGTGATGGTGGTGGTGGTGATTGAGAAGGAGGAGGAGTTCCTGCCGACGGAGTGGTCGGGTTGAGAGGAGACGAGTGTGGAGCATCGAATTGAGGACGCTGATGCCACGGGATATAATTTTCCCAGTTCTCCCAGTTGGGATCCTCACTCGAGAAAGAGAAAGTAGTATCAAGCGGACGAGGAGAGGAAACAGGTGTCGAGCTTCCGCGGTCCGCCAACGGCGTCCGTGGCGTACTCATCTTGGGCCGCTTTGGTGTTGCGGTGAACGGCGTGGGAAGTTGCTCTTCAGGATCCATGAAGATGGCAAACTCGGCCTTGCGCTTTTTTCTCCCCTTGCTCTGGGAAGACGGAGTGCCTTTGGCGGCAAACAGGGTGCGCTTGACAACCGGGGTCGATGGAGCCGGAATCTCGACCATCAAAGAGGGGCGAGGACTTGAGCGCCGTGGTGCAGCGAGAACGCAATTGAAACTGACTTCCAGGTCCGCGTTGTCGGACTCTGGAAGCGGGGTATTGATGGCAAGCGCTAGGAAGTATTCGTCATCAAAGTTGATCATTGTGTTGATATACTGTTGTAGGGTTAGAAATCATAGCTCTGTCAATTGGCATCGAAAATCAAAGAACCAAATAAAGAGACAACTCAAGACAAGTTGAAGAGAAAACATGGTACTTACCTTTGATGATACTGAAGTGAGTCTTCAATTGCGAACTGAAGAAGGATATGTCGGGTTGAATTGAGGAGTTGAGTGTTGGAGAAGTAGGTGAGTTGAGGTTGGTTGATATGAGAGGTTATGATTGAAGGAGAGTTGATATTACTTTGAGTGACTGAAGTGATTGAGATCTTGGTTGTCAGGCACAGGGTCCGCGCTCCACCCGTGGTGAAGCTAATTGCAAACAAAGACAGCGTGGGGTGGCTGGCGCCAGAACGCGGCAACTACGCGTATAGCGTGTAGTTTTCTCGTGTATAGCAATATTTCTTTCGCGTAAAGGTGTATGCTGCCTCGGTAGCCACGATGTTGCGTGACGCGATTTCGGAGGCGTTTGGTGCGCTCGTTTGCAGACCGTAAAATGAATGTATGGCGAACGCACCAATATTGTGGGGCTGATGTCTGCGCTTGACTTCCTGATCAGCCCAACTAAGGCAATCGATACGTATCGCAATAGATAAGATTAATACAGTGATCGGTGAGAGGCAGACTTTGGCTTCACAGCGATGGAACAGTGCGCTTTCTTGGGACAGGGGCGTTTACCTGTTGCGCAGAAATCACTGTTTAATTAGCAAAAAGTGTATTTGAAGAGGAATAGACCTCGTTTTATACACGTTAAAACTCTGGTACAATATCGTGTGTGTAGGCTGTGTTGAAAGTCTCTTGAGTTGAGAGCGGCGCAAATCAACGCTGACTTTGCGGTCTCAATCTCGCAAGAAATTGAATAGCCCCTTGGCCAGAAGATGTATGTATTCTTAAGAGTGAGAAGTAGTGCTAAGGCGCGTGAATGTCACTGTTTTTGACCGGATGGTGCCGCTGCTTTATAACATCAGTGCAATATCCAGCCATCACTGGATGGTTTAACGTATCGAGACCTTAGCTCTCGCTACTAATTCCATGCAAATATTCCGTACAATGATCTGGAACAATGGCCATGCGCTCTGAGCGTAGCGCTTGTGACTGATTAGAGCTAGGTGTATAACCAGAGCTGCAGCGTCACGCTTAGATCATCTTTATATGGCCGGAGAAGCACTGCTTCATTAACCCTCGCATAACTCCCTCACTCGAGCTCGGGGAAGATGGCAGCATTATCAATGCGGTTCTTGGATCGAATAGCTAGGGCGTGTAGTTCGTGTGGGATTGACAAACATCTCGTGTACGAACATTGTTCACCGTATTTGAAATCCAGTGACTGCCTTTTTGCTGCTCTGTGCTGCAAACGCCACACCCTGTATACATTTCTTTTTTCTCACCGAACCCTTCGCACGTTTGTTTCCATCGGGCCGGCAAGGATTAAGAGGCCGTCGTTTGTGTCAACCTAGGGTGTTTCTCGAGAAGGTTGAACATAGCGATTGTCACCGTATAGAGCCAGGAATGAAACCATATCGTTGCGAATGGAAGATGGATCGGGGGAAACTAGGCAAATGCAGCGATCTTGTTGATAGACAAAGACATAGACAGAGAGGATTTGTGTTTGATATCAGGTGATGGAAGACGGATGACGAAGGCATGGGATAGCTAGTTTGGTTGGGAGACAGTGCTTTGGCATCGGCCCGAGCTCCGACGACAACCGTATGTCAGTATGATGGCAATATCACACCAACATTCTATCTACAGCTATGAATGCAAAGAAGCTTCCGGCCGATACTGTGTCGAGTCTTCCTTCCTTGCGCACGACGAATGGAGTACAGACTACAAGATGCAAGCGAAGCGCCAACACCGATGCGGGGAAGCCACGTTCAGCCGAGGGAACCTAGGTAACACGCGCCTACGGACAACAAGCAAGCCTCACGCGAATCTCCACCACTGTAGCTGATTCTCGTATCACACATTATGACGACTCAAAAGAAAGCTGGAAGCGACACGAAGCTCGGTCCTGCGCCGACGCGACTTCGCCAGATTGCACTAACTACGAGGGACCTAGAGAATACGAAGCTGCTGCTTGTAGGGTCACGACTGTCAATAAGCCATTGAAAAGCTGATGGAGTGACCAGACATACATCCTGGGTGTAGATGTTGTTTTCGAGGATGATGCCGTTGAGCAATGGGGATTGAAGAATTTCCTAGGTTTGCAGAGGCCATGCATCACCAGAGCTTCGTACACTGACAAAGCTGCAGTTCCGCTAGGAGGCGACTTTATCGAAGTCGTCGCGCCAACGAAAGAGGGCACGACGGTTGGAAGATTGCTAGACAAACGCGGTGAGGGCGGCTTCATGATTATCATGCAGACTGGCGACGCAAAGAAGCGGTGCGACTACATCAAGGAGAACAATTTGGCCAACGTCATCGTCGAGCACGAGTACCGGGATGCCATATGCATCCAGTACCATCCAAAAGGCATCAAAGGTATGTCTGCCCCGCGCTTCGCGTTGTCCCCCAAACACGCGCCAGCAAAGTGGTGGTGGCGCAGGTGTGGTGGCTGATGCGCAGACCAGGCGGCATGATGGCTGAACTCGACTCGCACACCCCTGGGCCAACTAATCCAGACCCCGTCGGGTCGCGTTTCTCTCCATGGCACGCATGTGGCCCGGCTGATGAGAGTTACATCCGCGGAATGGAACGGACGGGTCACTTGGCGCTCGAGGGCTGTGTATTGCGCCTACAGCCAGGCGACATGGGCCACGAGGCAGCTGCACGACAGTGGGAGGAGATCTTTGGCGTGTCACGAAGCCGAGATCTGCTCGCTTTTACCAACGCACGGCTGGGCTTCATTCCGGGTGAGGCAGGCCTTGCAGAGGGCCTTGTGTCGATCACGGTCGGCGTCAAGGGCAAGGAACATTATGATGCGATACTAGAAAGAGCACGGACTGCAGGCATCTGTGGAGATGGTTGGATTCAAATGTGCGGTATCAAATGGTACTTCTCGCTAACGGGCCACGGCGAGGACAAGGGCAAGCTCTAGCTGAATGGCTGTTGGGCGTACTTGTCGGCCACGACTTGTGCCACGTAGTCCGACGACGCCTATCGACGAAACAGCCAACAGGAGCGAGGTGGGCACGAAGTGCCCCGCCTACCCATGTGTATTCAAGTTGCAATGAACTGCTACTCTCTCATGAAGAAATCCACATTCAAGTCCTGTCGACTGTTCTCGACCCCTCGCTTATCGGATTAATAGGATCAATTCCACTGGCTGTCCCGCCGGGGAACGCGGTGCAAAGTATGCCTCCCACGACGTCGCCGGAAGCATGCAAGCTATTAACAACTCTCGCCAACAACAACAGCAACAACCCTCTCCGGGACATGATCCGAATCGCCAGAGCCGACACTGCTTTCGCCTCCATCCATGTCGACTTGCCACGGAAGCATGGAGGCTTGGCTCATGACGGCTGTTTTCCAGACGAGCAGGCCGAGTTGGTGCCTGGAAACGCCTTGAGGACAGCCTCGTACCTACGCACCATTCGTGCATGACACGCCCAGATACTCACTGGCAACTGTACGCGACAGGCCGGGCCTTGCACTTCGCACGTTTGCACGGTCCTCCGCCCACAACATGTCGCGCTGGCTGTACCCATGTCGTAGTTCGAGCACCCGCTTCCGCGCCACCACTACAACTACTCTACTTTGGGAACAGTTTGCAATTCCGTACTGATCGATCCGAACAATCACGTGCCCTGAGGCCGCACGACTGCACACATACAAATAGTATGTCGTCACGCCCAGTGCCCCCCGCCCGCCCGCGCTTGGTGCCCCGGTGTGCCCCGGTGTGCCCCCTCGTTGCCAGATCTGATGGCTATTCATTTGCCCAGCATTATAAAAGTCGAGCTCGGCTATCAAGTTCATGTACTCCCATTCTCATCACGACCTCCTTCCCGTATACCCCACACCAGTACTAGCCTAAACGCCATCGGCCATCATGTGGAGAAGCTCGCGCTCGGCGAGTGACAGGCGCTATGATAGTGCAACCTCTCTCATATCGTCTTGCCAGTACAGCGGCAGCAATTCCTCACCCGCTCCTGGCTCTCTTGTCCACGATGAAGTTACAAAACCTATTATCCCGTCACGCCCTACTGAGGTAAGTCAAGGAGGAACACCACTTTCACCTAACTAACCAAGAATAGACTGCCTCGCGCCTGTCATCTCCCTTCTCTCGTGCGTCGAAAGCCATCTACCGTCGGCCTTATGCGTCTCGTTATCTCAACACTGTCTTTCCGTTACTCGGGTCGCCCTTTACTAGCCGAGCACACCTGTCTTCGGATGATACTTCAAGTTCGGCCTCCCCAGATAAATATACAAGCGGGAATACCGACAGGCTGTCTTGTCAACTTTGTGGTACCGTTTTCACGGGAAAATATGGGCGTGGAAATCGTGGTCGACACATGCGGCAATATCACACCCAAGCTGCAATGACCTCTTTCAAATGCCTGGTGGATGAATGCCCCAAAACTTTTGCACGTCAAGACGCTCGCCTCAAACATCAGCGTACGCATCATTCGGAGTCCCAGCCCAATTCCAATACCTGTCCTGTCAACCTGGGCGAGGTACATGTTTCTTTTTCAACTGCCCTCTGCAACATGCGCACAAAACTGGATGACAAGACGTACTCGCGGCTTTGCGATATGTTCCTGTACTTGTTTCCACGAATAGTTCAGTATCTCCGAGACACAGGGTAGGTCGTCTAGTCAAGTGGATAATCATTGTATATTAACATTCACCAGGTCTAACACGTATGGTATATATATGGATGTCCTTAAAGAAATTCTTATTGTTGTTGATGCAAGCGAGTCTGATTGGAACCAAGTGATGGCTGATCCTGCGTTGTTCAGTCGCCTTCATCACAATGGAACAGCTTCCTCCAGTAAGGGAAAAGGTTCTGTGATTAACCTCGGGCCAAGCAGCATGTCACGAACAAACTCGAACCATCCATCTAAAGGACAGAAGCCCGCTCATCGACGCGAGACTGGCAGCCACAAGGTTTCTAGGAGCCATCAAAACGGGAGCTCGCAATCGAGGCTGGTTGATTGCCCGGATCACAAGCATCACATGATGGACCGCGACTCCCAAACATCACCTTGTCATGGCTGTAGAGTGAAGAGTATGGCTCAGGTTCGGCACCATCTAAGACGCATCAATCATCAAGGGCGTCCTGGCACTTGGAAATGTCCTCTTTGCAAGAAGGATTTCAACCACGAACAAAGTATGAACGAACATATTAAAGCAAAGAGCTGTCAGACTCAGGTGCAGTCAAGAGGAGACATCGTCAAACCATGGGCAATGCTCTATCTGACGCGCCATCCTGACGCTCGATGTATACCAAGCCCATGTAAGTAGAGTTTTCGTTAAACTCAACTCATTACTAACATCTTCTCCATAGATTGTGATGAGAATACATGGCTGCCTCAATCGATATGGGAGGAATGCCGAGCCTCTCTTCAGGATACTCCAACCCCCGTTCAAGATACCCCGACTTCTGCTCGGGATAGCTCAACCCCTGTCCAAGAGAACCCGTCCTCTGGACAGGATACCATGAACTTCCTTCCGGATACCTCGGTCCCACTCTTGGGCAACACAGAGAACGCAACGAGAGACCAGGGCCATGGAATGACACGTGACGCTAACAGCGTTCCGATTGAATCATATCAAGCCGCTGTACACTTCGCAATCCAAACTTTGAACTCGATAGCTTCATCCATGACCAACATCCCCTACGCTGCTCTCGCGGGCAGTTCTACAGCTGGCTTCAACAGTGACCAACCACTTGATCAAAACTCACTATCAAATCACATTGTGAGGTGGCATAGCCTACTCCTTCACAACGTTGCGGAACGCTTAGAGTCTCTTGCTTGGGCTTTGGAGCTTCAGGTACAACCAGCAGTGCTTGTGGACATGGGATATTTATCATCCATCGCCAATGGTGCGGAAATGGCAGTGAATAACACAAATACTCACAATCAGTTTCGAGCGCCCCATGTTCAGGCTCAAGGTCAAGAGGACTCTAACGCCGCCTCAAATTTGCCTGCCGAATATTTCTTCGGGTCTAGTAACATTCAAACGTCAGATCTCTGGCCCGAACAGCATGAGCCAATCGAGGAGGGGTCTTTTCAATATTCGACTCCAACTTTGAGCACGCACTCGAGCCAAACCGATGTGCCCACTAGCTCCTTCCATACACAACCATCTCCAGCAACAAATCCTTCATCCGCATATGGACCGCCAGACAGGATGTTTCTGAGTGCTGCGAACTCGCCTCATCATTTCCGTCGCGGGTCAGGAAACTCGGATGTTTCGGATTGTCTCATCCCGCCCAGAATACAGCCAGATCCCGTGGGTTTACTTGGGACAAACTCACAGTCTGAAGACTCTCGGTTTATCGAAGCAGAAAGGCCTCAACCCTTTCGGATTGAGGATTACATCTACACCGATCCTGAGAAGCGAACGTAACCACGGTATCATCGCCGGTCGATGACTGTATGCCGAATGTTGAAACGGACGACTCACGATTGCAGACTTTACTAGTTTTCTTCTTCTTCTTTTTTTTCTTGAGCGCTGTTGCCGATTTGCTTCTCGTCCTCTATGTTCGTGCCGGTTGTGGATGTTCTCGATACAACTCTTGTCTTCCCTGTTACGTTTCTACGACGGGTTGGTCATGGCTCTGAAACCATTCCTTCAATTCATTAGACTTCTTGATTCAGTTCAAACGCGAAAAGAAAATACCCAATCGAAAGAAATCAATAGATTTTACGTTTTTCTAGTTGCAAAATATAGCCGTGTGTAGCAAGCTTGGTTTACAGTCTCTTCAGTTATCCCCGTAGGAGTTAGAAGACGGTTAGGCCAAATGTAACAAATAAATCAACATTTTTGAACTACAAACTCCTCCTAGATATACGGTCATCCCGTCTAAAGACGACTCTGAATCTTCTCAAGCGTATCACCGAGCGCATATTCTGAAGCTACAGTCTTACTCCTCACCTTGTCGCCTTCCTCCTTAGTTACATAGCGGGCCTCTACTGCCGGATTATACGCGAACTGGCTTGCCCGTTTGACCTCCTCATCGCTCATCTTGACGTTCTTCTTACCATCCGCACGCTTATACACATTGATAACGACAGCTCCGCCCAAGCCCAGGTTGTGCTGTAGCGCTACATCCGCATTCTCGACAAGTCTGTTGTTTGCCCAGCCACGAAGCTGCCATGTTAGCTCTGCACATTGCGCGAGACCCGTTGCGCCGAGGGGATGACCTTTGCTGATGAGGCCACCAGAGGGATTGATTATGGGACCTTTGCCTCCATAGGTAATGTCACCGTTGCGAACCATTAGGTGTGCTTTTCCGGGCTCGCTGAAGCCCAGACCTTCGAGCAGGATGAGCTCGTTTGCGGAAAAGCAGTCGTGGAGCTCGGCGACTTTGATGTCCTTGGGGTTCACACCAGCTTCCTTGAGGGCGGCTTGGGCTGCCCGCTTCGTCATGTCGTATCCGACGAGATCCATAGATGACTTGGAGTAGAGCTGCGGCGTATCTGTCGTGAGGGCCTGGCCCGCGATGAGGATTGCCTGGCTCTTCAGATGGGGTCGGGCATCTAGGAACTTTTGGCTGACAAGGACAGCAGCACCTGCACCGTCACTGGTAGGGCTGCATTGGAGCTTTGTCAGCGGGTAGTGGATCATGGGCGACTTTTCAATCTGCTCGAGCGTGTAGACGTCGCGGAACTGGGCATACGGGTTCCGCTGGCTGTGCTCGTGGCTGATCCTTGCTATCTCGGCAAAGTCGCGCGCTTCGGCGCCGTATTTCTCCATGTACTCGAGACCGGCGTTGGCAAAGTACTGGGCGTTTGGTGGTGACTTGCTGATACCACGCGTATCGGCCATCATTCGCATCGAAAGACCCATGGGCGAGGGTCGATCGCTCCATGCGGACTTGATGGAACCGGGTTGCATCTGCTCGAAACCAATCACGAGGGCGCAATCAATGGTTCCATTCTTGATGAGGGTTCGCGCAAGATGCAGCCCCGTACTACCGGTCGCACAAGCATTGTTGGTGTTGTAGATAGGGATGCTATTACGAGTCAGTGGAGCCGTCTCACTAGGTGAAGATGATTGCGCGTAGTATCGTACCCACTCATGCCAAACTGATAGAAAATCCTCTGGCCGCTTGTTGTGTCACCATAGCAGTAGCAAGCGACTCCGGTTTCAACATCGTCGTAATTGATCTGGGCGTCCAGCATGGCCTTTACGCCAGCTTCGTAGCCCATTTCGGGGTAAGCTCGCGTCTGCCGGGGCTTAATAAACTTGGTGATGCCTACACCAAGCACATAAACTGGGATATCGTTCTTGGACGCCATCTTGAATTATCGGTGTGAATTTTTTGCAATCTTGAAAAGATATTATGGATGCACCGACGAAGTTGCAGTTCGTCTTGTTGTACAGAGAGTACGCACGCTTAATGGTTTCCCAAACGTCGGAATGGACCGAGGTTCATGCCTACCCCACTCTGCACTTAGCCGTCCTCCTCATTGCTCGACGTATTCGACGTCGCCATACCGACGGTATACCGGTGCAGAAATCGTCAACAGATGAATGGAGTCGATGTATCTGCCCGCCCCATCATTGCAATCTATGTCATTACCTTTTGACAGACGTCCAATAGACCCACGTATCCACATATCCCCAGAAATTGGAAATTAACAACCACCTAGTCACTTCTGTCAGATATCTAGATACCTGCCATTTGAGCTGTGAACGGATGTAGGGAACTGATTACGCTAATTGAGAACAGGCGAGCCCTAGCCCTGATGTATTGAGCCTTGCCGGTTAGCGAACGTACACATGGCGATACGAAGCGATGGATCGTGATAGGGCTAGCTATTCCGGTAGGCTATGGGAAAGTGAAGCGGCATTGAATGCGACACCCCCTGTTGGCAATCATTAGCTACCATAACATCGACTCTGACCAGCACGTTGCGATCGCGGCGCGGTTGCGCAAAGACTTTTCTCTGGCTCCCGTTGATTCTTTGTTCCGAAGAAACGCCTAGAGTTGGTCCGGTAACTTCACGGCAGCCCAATGCGGTTCCACCACTTCATCTCTTTTCATCTCCACCATTCATATGCTCCTTCGAGCTGGTCGTAACGGCACCAACTGCGATAGAGCCTGATTCTTGCAATGAGTGGGCCGGCCAATAGATGACGCGCATTATCAACGGAGGTCTAATCTATGGGAGATGGTGTTTTCTTGCAGTGGCCCACAGGCAATTTCCAAAGGACTGCGGTTTCTGTCTCGGCATCTTGTTTCGAAACGGCTAGACTCCACTGCCGCGACGTCAGTAAAGTACCGAGCGGACGTTGAAACATGGAGTCCAACGAATCAATTGTGAACTGTGGACAAACCGTGCACCGGCCTTTTGTTCGCTGACTAGGGATGCAATCAATTTCCCGCAGTGGTGGAAGCGCCAGGAACCATTTCTGACAAGCGTAGCGCTGCCGAGGAACCATGATCCCGGACCACGACAGTCCAGAATGTTGGTTTCGCATGACCACAATGCTGCAGCATGAGCTTGTTCGGCGGGTCGAATGTCGGAGATGGGGTTTGTTCCTTGGACACGTCGGATCGAGGCATCCTTGGCTCACCCGCAATACCGCCTACATATAGAGAAGGATGCTGCAATGCCCATTCTGGCACACACGCTCTTCCGCTCTTCCATTTTCGTTCTTTTCTTGCTCGTTCCTTTGAACGTTGCTATCCACTCATTCTCCAAAGCCTTGAGGGCTCCATACAATCTTGTTGGCAGTGCCACATATCCACTCTCCTTTAACATCCCACACAGCCTCAATCATGGCTCGTTCATTCCTTCTTACTTCTGCCATCTTTGCGCTCCGCGCTGCAGCCCAAACATCCACGGGCTTTACCGATGAGAAGACTGGTATCAAATTCCAAGGTATCCAGCACGACTCTGGCTACAGGCTCGGTTATGCTGTCCCAGAGAAGCCTTCGACCGACTTCATTGCTCAGATCCAAGCACCCATCTCAAATGCAGGCGGATGGGCTGGTCTCAGCATGGGTCAGTCCATGGTTGGCAACCCGCTCATCGTTGCGTGGCCCAACGAGGGCAAGGTCATCTCGTCCTTCCGTCTTGCTGATGGCTACACCAACCCCCCTGTGTTGACTACTGGCAAGCAAACCATGAAGACAATCCCCGATGGTACTTTTGTCAACGATACAGCCTTTTCATACACTTTCCTGTGCTCCAACTGTCTCAGTGACGACTCGAGCCTCGGCCTTGTCATCTCCGATACCCTCAACATCATGGGCTGGGCCTTTTCGAACAAGGCTTTGACCGACTCGACTAAGGCTTCTGCTGCCCTCAACTACCACGATGCCGGATTTGGTGCTTTTGGTATCAAGATGTCCGACGCCGCGAGCGCCGATTTTGAGAAATGGGCTGCTCTTGCCGTTGCAGACGCCCCAAGCGGTGGCAACTCCACCATTCCTAGCCCTGGAGGAAACTCCACGACGCCAACAACCCCAGTCGTTGGCAACTCTACCGCAATCGTCGCCAACGAAACATACGACTACATCGTTGCCGGAGGTGGTGGTGCTGGAATCATTGCTGCTCAGAGGTTCGCAGAGAGCGGCGCTTCTGTCCTTCTGATCGAGCGTGGCGGTCCTTCGTACGCTTTCACTGGCGATGTCAAGACCCTGCCTTGGAACGACACTGTTTCCATGTACGATGTTCCCGGATACGGTTACTACCTCAGCGACGTCGGCAGCCCTGCTTACTGCGCCGATACTGCCGACATGGCAGGCTGTCTGCTTGGTGGTAGCACTTCTGTCAACGCCATGATGTACGTCAGGCCTCAGGCGCGCGACTTCAACGACAAGTGGCCTGCTGGCTGGAAGTGGGCCGATGTTTCCGCTGCTGCTGAGCGCCTGTACGAACGCAACCCGGGACAGACTTACGGCTCCCAGGACGGTGTCCGCTACGACGATGGTGCTTTTGATGTGCTTTCCAAGTTCTTCGCTGCTCAGGGCTGGACTGAGACCGACTTTGTCAAGAACCCCAACAACAAGGTCGATGTCTACGGCCACCCGACCTGGAACATCGCCAATGGTCTCCGTTCTGGCAGTGTCAGGACTTACCTTCCTCTTGCTCAGAAGCTTGACAACTTCAAGCTCATGATGAACACTGACGTTGTCCGAGCTGTTCGCAAGGGCTCAGCCGTTTCTGGTGTTGAGGTTAAGACGGCTGATGGCAAACGCGTCATCTACAACGTCAAGGCTGGAGGCCGCGTAGTCCTTTCCGCCGGTGCCATGTCAACTCCTCGCATCCTCTTCAACTCTGGCATTGGCCCCGCTGAGCAACTCAAGACCGTCGCCAGTGGCAACACTGGTGTTCAGCTGCCTGAGGAAGCTGATTGGATTGACCTTCCTGTCGGAGCGGAGATCAAGGACCACCCCATCTTCACTGTCAAGTTCAAGACCAGCGCACCCCTTGCTGCCACCGACAAGAAGGCTCTCATCACTCCCAACCAGACCACCATCGACCTCTTCGCCAAGGGCTCTGGTCTCCTTGCTGAGTCTGGTCAGCGCCTGAACTGGTGGTCATCTGTCAACACCACCGACGGCAGCGAGGTCTTCTTCCAGGGCACATGCAATTCTCCTGAAGATGACACTGTTCAGATGAAGGTCTACATCACCCACGGTTTGAAGTCTGTTGGTAGCCTTGGTATCAACGCCGATGGCGCCACCACTTTCCTCACCAAGCCCCACATGACTTCCAAGGTCGACACCGAGGCTATCACCCTGATGATGGACCGTCTCATCAGCATGACCAAGGGCGGAAACTCGACTTTGTCCATCATCCCTCCCACCGGCGTCACCAACGTCACCAGCGCGGACCTCATCACTTCCTTCAAGTCCGGAAGCCACTACGTCGGTACCGCGAAGATGGGCACCAAGGGCGAAGCCGGTGTAGTCGTCGACACTGATACAAAGGTCTACGGCACCGACAACCTTTTCGTCGTCGACGCCTCAATCCACCCGGATCTCCCCACCGGAAACACTCAAGCCATTGTCATGGTCGCCGCCGAAGCCGCCGCTGCCCGTATCCTGAAGCTCTCTGGTACTCCTTCCAAGCCATCCACTCCAGTAGCCAGCGGTGAAGCCTCTCCCGCTTCCTCATCCGCTGCTCCTGCTGCTGCTTCTTCTTCTGCTGCTCCCGCTGCTTCTTCCGCTGCTCCTGCCCCCTCTTCTGCCGCGCCCACCGCCGTCCCCGTCGAGACTCCGGCCCCAACCCCCACCCAGTCTTCCACCCCAAGTGCCCCTGCCGAGTCCGCTCCAGCTGCCAAGCCAACGTCTGCTCAGCCCAGCACCGCAGGCAAGTGGGAGCGCTGCGGCGGAATTGGCTTCACTGGCCCAACCACCTGCTCCGATGGCTGGAAGTGCGTCAAGCAGAACGACTACTACTCGCAGTGTCTGAGCGCTTAGGTCCTTTCTGCGGGTCGACATGATAGCGAGACAGAGTGGATATTCATGTACATATAAAAAGCCCCTTTTGTTTCATTTCGCTGGCTGCGCCTTGCGCTGTAGAATATTAGATGCATCTGTTTTGTATATAGTAAAATATGAGTGGCATTGAGTTCATCATCATTGCATCTTAGGACTTGAGTGAATACATGTTGTTTTACGACCATTTTTGGTACTAAAGAGTATGTCATATATGCCTGCGCTTTTTTTACATAACAACCTGGTGGTGTTCTCAGCGCCGACTGAGTGAACACAAATCAAAAACATAAGTCAGTTCAACTCCACAATGCTATGGAGTATCACGAGTGTTTTTTTTCCTTTATGCAAATTCACGAGACTCAACAACATTTAGCAGACAGGAAAATTATATATGCATTCCTGGCAAGACTATCAGTAACGCATCGAGTGCCGACCAGCAAGAACCCAAGTGCGTAAACTAGATAGAATGCCGTGTATAGAGGTATAATCTAGAGGAACGGGCTGAAGGAGCACCGCAGAAAGAAGGAAATATTACAATGGTATACGGTAGGTAAGAGACATATGCATGTCATAATTCTCATACATGATCGCCATCATCATTGCCTTCTAGACCGTAGTCTACTGGTAAGGAGGGGGTGATGGTGGTGGTGGGAGGGAGAGCTGTTCTTGATCTGCAGTAAGACGTTGAGCCGTCCGTGTGCTTTCAGCAATGGCTTCATTGTTGAGCTCAGCGAGCTGGGTCAAGGTCTCTTGCATGGCTGCCAACTGCTAGAAATGTATTAGCTCTCTGGTCTTTGTTGCCTAGCAAGAAAAACAGATAATGCACGTACGGGATGTGGGTTCAACTCACAGTACCGACAACATCTTTCGCGGCACCGTTGCCGTTTAGTTTGTGTCGTTGAAGGCCAGATGCGGCGTACCCATCATCGCCTTCTTCGTCCTCGTCTTCTTCGGCTAAAGTGTCGATGCGTCGCCGCTCACCCATGGTAGCAGCGGCACGAGCGACCCTGTCGCCGGCAGCAAGGATTGCTTCAAGACGCTCAACCTTGTCATGAAGAGAAGCGTTTTCTTTCTCTAGAGGTTCGACGCGGGCCAGGTGCTTTCGCACGACTTCACCCTTCATAGTTTCGATGCGGTCTTCGGCTTCTTCAGCAGCTCTGATGGCTTCATCGCGCTCACGTTTGATTGCGTGAATCTTTTCTTCTAGAGCCAACGCCGTTGCAGCTCGGGCATCAATATCGGCTTTGAGAGTGGCCTCTTTGATGTGAGAATCCCAATACATGTCCCGCTGTTCGGCGGCCTCTCTCTTTGCAGCTTCAAGTGCAGCAGAATGAATTGACTGTGCTTGTTCAAACTCAGCGGTAAGGGCATCGTACTTTTTGCGCAGTTGTTGTAGTGCGTCATTCGTGCTAGCCTCCATGCCAGCCATAAGCTCTGCGATGGCTTCCTCGTGTGCCTGATCCATGGATGCCTTTTGCTCTGTGAGATCCAAATGCTGTTTCTGCACAGCCTCGAGTTGATGCCGTAGAGCTTCCATGGCATTCGAATGACCGGTCTTCAGCTCGTGTTTCAAAAGCTCCATGGCATCACTATGTGCTTGATCGGCCTTTGCCATTTTGTGCTGCAATATGTCACACTCAGACTGCAGTTTGGACAAGGCTTGCTCATAATCTGCCTTCAAGGAGTCTCTGAGCAAGCTGATAGCATCTTCATGCTCCTTCTCAGCGGCGGCCTTCTCGGCTTGGAGAGCCTCGTACTTGCTTGCCATCTCAGCAACTTCCGACGCGTCAGTCTGAGGTGCGTTCCGGAGTGCATCAATTTCCGCATGCAATTCTTTCTTAAGAGTTGCAAGTTCATTGAGTGCGGATTGCTTGCCTGAAAGCGCGGCTGTCTTCTCTTGCTCCAGTCGTTCGGCGTCGTTCTGCATAATCTCCAACAGATTTGCATATTTTTGCTCGATCTCAGCGTGTTGGGTTTCAAGCGCCTTCGCATGACTCTCCTCAATTGCGAGCTGTTTGGCGATGCTGTCTGCATGTGTTTTCTCAAGTTCTACAACCCGTGTAGAGAGATCATCCCGTTGGCGCTGAAGATTCTCGATTTCGGCCTTCCTAGCCTCTTCAGAACCACTTATTTCTTGCATGGCGGCCTCGTACTTCGTCTGCAGGTCACTAAAAGCCTCTGAGGTGTTCTTCATGTCTTCGTGTAGCCTGTCGTAGTCGGCTTGAAGTTCCACAAGAAGTTGCTTTGATGTAGTATCGGCTTGTTCCTTGAGCGTGGCGATGGCGTGACTATGTTCACTATCTGCGTTGGCCTTCTCTTGCATAAGTGTGTCGTACTTGGATTGGAGCTCTGCAAGTGCTGATTTGGTGGATTCCTCCGAATCCGCTTCCAACGCTCGCAGTGTTTGCATATGGGTGGTCTCCATAGTGCTCTTCTCATCAAGCAGTGCGTCGTATTTGGCCTGGAGTTCGTTCAAAAGTCGCTTTGATGTGTTGTCCGACTCTGCCGAGGCCTCGAGGACATCTTTGTGCGCCGTTTCGATTGCACTCTTCTCTTCTACAAGCGAGTCAAACTTGGACTGCAGCTCTTCAAGAGCATGCTTCAAGTCGCTTTCTGAATGCTGTCTTAGGTCTTCAATAGCACGGCGGTGCTCATCTTCGGCGGACTTCTTCTCTTGAAGGAGGAGATCATACTTCGACTGCAGCTCTGCAAGAAGTTGCTTCGACTCATTCTCAGAGTCTTGCTTGAGGGCCTCGATAGCCTGTGCATGAGCATCCTCTGCAAGCGTCTTTGCCTCCAGTAGAGAGTCGTGACGGGCCTGCAGGTCGGCAATCACAGATTGAGACTTTGCGTGAGCATCTGCCACAGCACTCTTCTCCTCTTGCAAAGCGTTCAGTTGAGCTTGCAGATCTTCACTACCGGTGAGGTCCTTGCTCATTGTACTGATACGGTCTTGAAGATCCACAACCAATGCCTGCGAAGTACTGTGAGCTTCCTTCAGAGTCGCCATTTCGTCTTCAGTCTCTTTGAGCTTGGCGAGTGCATCCTCGCTGCTGCGAGTTGCCGAAGTAGAGGTGTCCCGAAGCTCATTGATTTCCTGCTTGAGAGCGTCGATTTCGCTGGACCGTTCAGAAAGTGCTTTCTCGTGTTCCTCTGAGTGTGCCTTTTTCTCGGCGACAAGAGCATCAAAATCCGACTGTAGAGTGTTCAATCGCCTTGATGCATCTCCTTCAAGGTCAGCTCTCAGTGATTCAATCTCGCGTTCGTAATCTTCGCCAATGACACGCAAGTCTTGCTTGTGCCTATCGTGTAGCGTATCAAGCTCGGACTTGTAAGTATCTGCCTTCTTGTTTGCTTCGTTCAAGTCAGCTTGGATTTTGGCAATTTCAGAAGCGTGCTGCGACTCTAGCTGCTGCGAGGCCTTTTCGAGTGTGTCGATTGTGCTTCGCAGGCTAGCTGCCTCCTCTTTCAGCTGCTCTAGCTCGGCAGCATCGGTCGTAAGCTGGCTATTCAAGGCATCCATCTGTCGAATAAGCTCGTCGTTTTCGTCAGTCTTGATTTTGAGAGCAGCTTCATGGGCGTCTTTCAGTTCCTCCATTTGCTTGTGAAGCTGCTCAGCTACGCTGGCGCCATCCGTTGAGCCTTGCTGCAGGGCCATGATCTCTTGCTGAAGGTTGTCAATAGACTTGACATGTCCTGACAACTCTTCCTCTTTTGTACGCAGCTCTTCGCTCGCGGTTTTCTGGATCTCGTCGATTTTTGCTTGCAGTTGTTCGGCGTGTGCGCTGCGCTCTTTCTCAAGGTCTGCAGAAGTCTGATCCGCACGCTCTTGTAGCTTTGCAAGGTCCTCTTGGAGCTGTTTCTGGGTTTCAGATTGGGTAGCAATCATCTCCTCTTTTGCGCGCAATTCGTCAGTGTGCTGCTGGTGTATTGTTTGAAGCTCAGTCTGGAGCTGCTCGACGAGTGTCAAATGCTCAGAGGCCTTCGCCTCAAGTGTTTGTTGTGCTTCCTGCAAAGCTTCTTTATGCTGCTCTTCTGTGGTTGCAACCTGCGCCATATATTCATCGACAGTCTTGGTAAGCTCAATGATCTTATCATCGCGCGAACGGAGGTTATCTGCTTGACTTTGTTCCAGCTCGGCAAACTTGGTCTCAAGGTTTTCCAATGTCTTTTTGGCAATGTCAAGCTCCTGCGAGAGCTTGTCGCGCTCATCCTTCAAGTTGGCGACTTCCTGGGTAAGCTCTTCGATTTGGACAGCTTGCTCAGCCAGCTTCTTCTTTTCTTCATCCCATTGACGGCCCTGCTGCTCGAGCTCGGCATTCAAATCGTCCAGAACCTGCTGTAGCTCGATAGCCTTGGCGGCTTCGGCGGCCTCTCTCTCCTGCGCGGCCTTCTTCTCCTTCTCCAGCTGATGACTCTGTTCTTCCAGTTGCTTGGTCTCTTTGGCAAACTTCTTCTCCATATCTTCAACGGTGGTGTCATGCGCACTTCGCTCGGAAGACGTTGGAGCATTGGAGCCGCTTGCGATGAGCTTGTCCTTCTCAGCGATGGCTGCCTGTGCTTCAGCCAGCTGACTTCGTAGCCTCGCTTTTTCCTGTTCCAGATTATCTACTTCTCGGGTGAGGTCGTCACACTGCTCCTGCAGCTTGTCACGGAGGCTAGTTTCCTTGAAGAAGTCTTGCATGATCTGCGCGCTCCGCCTTTTCATTTCCATATCCACCTCGGCAGAGCCCGTCGGGGCAGTGTCTGGGCGCGGGGAGTCCTCGCCGAGTTTCGCCAGTGCAGCTTTAACAGGTCCGAGGGCGCGTTTGCGGTTCTCAACTTCTGCGTCGGAGGCAGCCTTCTCTCTGGAAGCGACATGGCGGCTTTCGGACGTAACGGGGCTTTCCCTAGTAAAAATTTCAGTATGCATCATATCTGTGGATGGTTTAGACTGGCCATACACTTCTTCAGCTGTGTCTTCGGGCTCTGAAGTCCCTGGTGGGGGAGGAGCAGGAGCAGAGACAGATGGCTTTTTTGCCTGTCCTACTGACGCTTTTGATACAGTGGCAGTCGTACGCGCAGTAGTAGTAGCAGCAGAGGGGCGTGTTGTCGCTGGTCTGGTGGAAGAGGCGAGAGAAGTACGGGGCGCGCGGGTGGTTGTTGTATCGGTAGGTGGGCGCGTGGTCGAAGGTCGCTTCGCGGTGGTTGTCGCCGTCGCTGTCGAGGATGAAAGCGAGGGCCTGGATGATGGCTTGGCCGGTGATGGTCTTGTAGCTGTACTGGCTGTGACAGGGGGTTTCCGTACGGTTGTTGGCTTCTTTTTGCCCTCCTCACCGGACGTTACTGAGGACACATCTGGCTCTGCATCGGAGGCCGTCTTGGAGGAAGAGATTGTCCTCCGCGCGGCGGTTCCAGGCGCAGGACGTGCAGCCGGCTTGTTCAGAGCAGATCCTACGGTGCTGGTGCGTGAGGTCGAGCTGGAGGTGGGTTTCGCGGTGCTCGTTGTGGTGCGCGTAGTGCTCGTTGCGGGCGCGACGGGCCGGCGAGCAGCCGCTGCAGTGGTGCTGGTTACAGTAGGCCGACGAGTTGCAGCAGCATCTTTGGAAGCGGGAGAAGGGCCATTCGAAGCCATCTTGCGCCTTACAGACGATGTGGGAGTGGAGGGCGCGGGTAGCTTTTTTGGCAAAGTACTGCCGGCGGGCAAACTTTCCGAGGCAGCGTTCTCCATGCAGAGGGTATGGGCTCAGGGGCCGGCGCTGATCAGTGCGCTATGCGAACGACTGACCTTGGAAGCGGGTAAAAAGAATGCGGAGACGATGGAGCGAGCGACAGAGTTGGAAATGCTAAGTTGGGCTGGACAGCATGCAACTCGAGAAGCTTGTCGTCATGCTAGTATGGGCCGTGCTGTGTGCACACGGACAATACTAGTAGGTGGGGAAGGGTCTCCCATTCTCGCCCATGTCCATACCACACCTCTCTTGTCCACTCACCGGCGCACACGTCGCATGCCCAGTTCTGCATGGAGAGTAATATATCGAGCTTGTGACGCGCCTTGTCTCAAACTGCACCACATCCACTGAGACGCCAGCATTCCATTTGCACGTATGGCGCGTCCTGCACCCCACTAAACCATCTGTAGTCAGGAACATTCTCCGCTCATCTGCTCGCCTAATGCAGGTAATGTGCTCTAGCCCTGATTAGACCTTCCAATGTCTCAGTCAGTACATGGACATTCATTCACGTGACCGTGGCTGTCTTGCCCTGATAAGTCTCCGACCAGGTTCCTGAGGTGTCTGTCACGTGAGTTATATTCGTGACAAATGACTCTCAATCGGATCATATTGAGACACAAAGGGATATATATGCAAAGATTTATTGTGGGTAGTCGTGGCTGAAGAATAGATCTGATAAATATGCAACCCGTATCTTGCTTTTACTACGATTACCATGATCCACACTTCAGCAGATGGTGACCTGTAGACAAAGATCAAACTTTCCAAGTCGTTTGATGTCTACTTTGTTAACAAAGCTCAGGGAACCATGCTAGTACCGAGCCCTGCCAAGTATCAGCTCTAATTACATGGAACCGTTAGCTTAGGCGAACGTTACGGGGTTTTCTTCCTGTGTCGCAGCACGGCTCTATTGCACCATCTGCATGATCACAAGGTGTCGATCAAGATTTCCCCAACCCATATTCTTCTCTTCCCATAACAAAAGCAATTACGCCTCTTCAAGCTCCACTAGTATTCTCCAACTATTTCTTCCCTATTTTTTCCAAACCAGACCCCATGGACATCGCTTTATCCTGCAAATGGTAAGTTGAATGTCAATCTCTCAACATCTATCAAGGGCCTTACAATTATCGGTAGGGGCAGCAGCGTGGTGCACCAATAAATGATTGAGGCCATCCGTCCCCTCCAGATCTGTCTCTGGGCGCCGCCCAGAATATCACGTACAGCATTTCTAGCAAAGACATCAGCGGCCATGCGGGGGCGACCATCTTGCCCAGTAGCCAGAGCGATCATCTCCTTCTCGGCAGGTTTGAAAGGGGACGTTTCAGAAAGCTCTGGAACCGGCCCATTGCTCATAATGTGGCTAGTGACAGCTCCTGGAACCAGTGTGATGACGCGGATGCCGAGAGGAGCCAGTTCCAGACGCATGGTCTCAGTGGCCATCGAAATGGCCGCCTTGGACGCGCAGTAAAATCCCATATATGGAGCATGCACATAAGCAACCATGGACGAGACATTGACAATGGTTCCCTGAGAAGCGGCGACGAGTGGGATGAACGCTTGACAGAGAGCCATTACGCTAAAGATGTTAGTCTCAAACATAGCGCGGGCAATATCGAGATCAGCTTCTATCATTGGCGTGATGTACTGGCGACCGGCGTTGTTGACCAGGAAGTCCAAGAAGCCGCTGGTGTACTTGTTGACTTCGGCAACGGCAGCATCGATGCTGGCCGTCGATGTCACATCAAGTTGCAGTAGAGTGATCCGGTCTACGTTGGCCAGATGCGTCATCTTTTCTAGGTTGCGTGCTGTCGCGAAGACGTGTAATCCGCGTCTTTGGAATTCCAAGGCCATCGCTGATCCAATTCCTCCATCACTGCAACCGGTGATAAGGACTGTCTTAGGCTGAGATGACATGAAGGTGGTTAAGAGGTGTCAGAATCAGAGTGTTGTAAAGTGGAGGTGGATGACGAGCTAGCGAAATATGAGAGACCGGTGTACTATACATGGCAACAGTGGTTATGAATATTTATATTCGTTGACCCATACGCACATCTTTCAGCCCGTTGTTGGTCACTACCAAAAATAAGGAAGTCGGGGCGAAGCAAAACGCGGCGTAGGTCGGGCTCTAAGTTGGTCCGCTTTAGCGATGGGTGTATGTGTTACCCCGTCTTGGCGAACAGTCCATGCACCACCGTTTTATTGGCATATTGGATTTAGTCTGGAACTATATATACCCTGAATTCCCTGGAAGAGAATAGTGCTCTTGCCAAAGTGGTGTTAACCCCTGTTGTAATGCGGATACGGACAACAAACGCCCTGGTAGGATCCTCATACAATTAAAATATCTTCGCTATCAATTTGCTACTCAATATTGTGACAACGAGAATCAGTTTCAGTCGAGTAGAGTCCAGGTTGCGATTTCACTATTCGAGAAACTGCCAGTCATGGCTCAAATTTACTTTGGCAAAGGCTGGCTATCCTGTATAGTCTTGTGCACCCTACCCACACCTTTGCACTCGTCAAAACTGCAATTTACTCTGGATACCTGTATTCCTCATTATTAAAGGCCTATATAGTTGAATTCACATTGTTGGTGGTCTATAATATAGCACCACTTCCACTAAATGCAATTGCACCACGCCATGCACCACTACCCTACGGGGTGTCAACATACATACAATCACTCCGTCGAGTAGTACCAACATTATAAGCACGGCTATATCTTCTGATGCTTCCTGGGCTAACTCCGCATAAGTGATTTTTTCTTCTTGATGCAGGTGTAGTTAGAGTGTAGCTTACGTATTCATAAGGAATGACTGTTAGCACGGAACTCTAATTGGGCCCGTACCCTGCAGATGGTTTGCGTATGCAATACGATCGCATCGAGAACTAGGCCTTTTAGAGTTAGGCTCAACAAGAAATTCTTTTAATCATCCATCTACATGATTATAAGGTTTTTGGCTCTTTGGTTCAAATTTCCATAGGAGATCGGCAGACTGAACAACACCTAAGTAATGGTTGCACCCTTATACAGTCTGGGAACGCATTCGACATTGTCCACTTCCTCTAAAGAAGGCGTTTTTAGCATGGCGTTTCTTTCTGTTCTTTTTTCTTTTTGGCATTCTTTTAGGCGATTAGGAGGTTGACGGCTGCTCTCGAGACATCGTAGAGGTTGACACGGTAATACTTGACGACGACATAGGTGTATGATACTTTCTCTAGGCGCACACCTTTTCTTGGCCATCCATGCAAAGAATGTATCATATGTCAAGATGCGCCTTTTCTCTGCTGCGTTCCGACAGCTTGGGGCAGATTCTGGACTAAGCCACTTGACACTTACACTTACGAACAGTCGACAATTAAGTAGATGCCGTATCTTTTGGATTTGCCAATCAGCTTTCTACCAGCATCAGCCTCTCATATGCAGGGTCCTGTGCCTTCCCCAGAACACTCGAGCCAGGTGTTATAGTATCTGCTTTGATAGGCAAGGATAGTCTTTGCAGGGAAAAAATGGGTCAGCACGATCTCTTTATACACAGCCTTGACAACCAATCACACGAGATCTTATCGGCAGCAAACAAGATATGAAATGCCGGCCATCAAAACTCTCTTCAGAAATCATACGAAAACGGAATCAATTTTGGGAAACAGTGATATCCGTGACACTTTGCTAGTGTTGTCTCTTCAGAAAGCCGATATTGGAAATTCTCGTCGATACCTCAGAGCTTTCGCCAAGATATATAACTGGCTCGCATGATTGTATGCCGCAAGTATTGGTCCGGTAGCTACAGAGAACAACAAGGTGCGCTGGCAGCTCGCTGTGGCCCATTGGCCTGCTAAGCGTTAACTGCCGAGGCTTAAAAGCGTCAAGCTTCGCCGTTCGCACGCTTAACCAGGCTTGACGTACCGCCTCCCCCGCTTTCCACCAATCAGCATATGTTGAGGCTCCGGACGAAATCGGCGTTGTGCTAGCAGCTTGTGTTTCGAGCAAACGTTCTCTTAAGGAAATGATCATTGTGCGGGGAAACATGGGGTCACTGGGGTAGCGTAGCCGAAACATCGAAAAGTGCCTCGAACCGAGACTGGAATGACGATGATACAGTCGAGACGGCACTGGCGTGTGGCGTCCATTACGTCTCCACTACGACCACTCCGGGTTCAATAAAACCCCCGTCACCTCCTTATAATAGCCTTCTCATTCTTGTGCTTCATTATTAGCTGATAAGTGTCTTCAATTCGGTTGTGTTATATTTGCTCGTTTTCAGAATAAGAGATTGGTGTCATTGCTCATGTCAGATACGTCAAGAATGGATCACGAAAAAGTTGAGAGCAACGGCGTAGAGATGACAGAAAACGGCTCACCTTTGAGCCGTCAGCTGACCGTAGCTTTAACTCCTGAGCAGTACGAGCGGCTCTTCTTCCAGCCGTCGGCTCCTCGTCGCGGTGATCTAGCCAAGAAATTCGGTAAGATCTCCCGTGTATATTGAGCCTGTAACTCTGGAGATTGACATCCCCGGTAGCCAATCCAACTCTGCTTGGCCTGATTGGGTTCCTGGTACCGTATACCTCCACGATCCTCATCCTTTGCGGCTTTCAGGGATCTGTCGCTCCACAAAGTCTAGTTGGACTTAGTGCAGACTACTACTTCTTTGGAGCCCTTGCTATGAATCTGGCTGGAATTGCAGAGTTCGTACTTGGCAATAGTACGTTTTTTATGCAATTACAATCCCTTCAACTTATGGAACACTAACTTTGATGAAGCGTTTCCTATGGCTGTTTTCATCATCTACGGTAGCCATTGGGGTAGCTTAGCATATCAACAAGATCCAATCCATCAGACCACATCGGCTTTCGAACAATTGGGAGGGGCATATGGGGCCGCTTACAACTCTTCGCAGGGGTTTCATAACGTTGCAATGTAAGTGCATACGCTCGCCCCAGGCACAGTCATCACCAGTACCTTGCGTTAGCGCCTAACAAACCCTCAGGGTCCTCGCCAGTTTTGTATTTCTGATTGGCACGATTCGTGTTAATTTCCTCTTCACTCTGACCTTCTTTGGCCTCGTCATGCTGTTCTCGTTCATTGCCGCTGCAGACTTTAACCTTGCTTCTCATGGGGCTAAGGCCGACCTTGAGCATATCAATATGCTGTTGCGAGTTGCCGGCGGTTTTGGCTTCCTTGGGCTAATCTCTGGGTGGTACCTTGCCATTCTTACAGTCTGTGAGGCTGTCAGCATTCCATGCCCATTACCTGTGTTCGACTTGAGCAGTAAGGTTTTCCCAAAGAAAGAAAAGACTAGCCAAGGCAATTAAGGCAGGGATGTGTGTTGCCGCCACAGACTTTAAATGAGATGTAGGCTTGGTGCATCAAATACGGTATTTAGATTGCGACGATGTTGTACATAGAACATGTATGCTCAACCTGTGAAATTTGGAGCAATCTTTCCAAAAAGCTTCCATTGATGGAATTCTATGCATCGTGATGTGATACGTGCGTCATGTTCTGTTGAACCCGGTGGCTGAATGTCGTTTATTTCCCCGGGTTGATCATTGAATAACATTGTGGAGATCTAAGGTCTATATGCGCGGGGTAACAGGGTATTTTACCTTTCCAACGGCAAAAGGCGGAACATGGTTTGATCAGGAACGAGATGGATCTTCCCCATGTGTATTTTGCCGATCAATTAATATCAGTAAGCTGTGCGACAATAGCTCATAAAAGGGTCGACCACCTCTTGTGGTATGAATCCCGTCAAGCTGCAATAGTGTGAACTCTTCAGCCACGATGCGCTTCCCTTCTACTGCCGTGGTTCTTGGAGCGTCATTGATATCTACGTCGTACGCAATTGGCCCTGATTGCGTTCGTGGACCGTTGAGTACCAATGCCATTTGCGACGTCAATGCATCGCCTTCCAAGAGGGCTGCGGCTCTTGTCGCAGCCATGCAAACACAGGAGAAGCTGGACAATCTCGTCAGGTACGCGTATTAAGCAGCTCACCGAAGAACTTATATCTAATTGATATAGCAAATCCAAGGGCGTACCTCGCTTAGGTCTCCCAGCATACAATTGGTGGGGCGAGGCTCTACATGGTGTGGCAGGTGCACCAGGAATCAACTTCACTGGAGCCTACAGCAAGGCCACATCCTTCCCCATGCCACTGATGATGGCGGCTGCTTTCGACGATGATCTTATCTACAAGGTCGCCAATATCATTGGAAATGAAGCAAGGGCATTTGGAAATGGTGGCGTCGCCCCTGTAGACTACTGGACTCCGGACATCAACCCATACCGCGATCCTCGATGGGGCCGTGGCTCAGAAACTCCTGGAGAAGATATCCTCAGAATCAAAAAGTACACCAAGAGCCTGCTCGCTGGCCTTGAGGGTGACAAAGCCCAGAGGAAGATTATTGCAACCTGTAAACACTATGTCGGTTACGATATGGAGGCCTGGGGTGGTGTCGATCGACACAACTTCAATGCGAAAATCACAATGCAGGACTTGGCAGAGTATTACATGCCGCCGTTCCAGCAATGTGCCCGAGATTCAAAGGTCGGATCGTTCATGTGCAGTTACAATGCAGTCAACGGTGTCCCAACGTGTGCCGACACCTACGTTCTTGAAACAATTTTGAGGGATCACTGGAACTGGACGGATAGCAACAACTACATTACTAGTGACTGTGAAGCTGTTGCCGACATCTCTCAGAACCACAAATATGTCAAGACTCTTGCGGAAGGCACAGCACTTGCTTTCACTAACGGCATGGACCTTAGTTGCGAATACTCGGGGTCATCGGATATCCCAGGAGCTTGGAAACAAGGCCTCCTCAATATCTCTGTTGTAGACAGGGCCTTGAAACGACAGTATGAAGGCCTTGTTCATGCCGGCTACTTCGATGGCGCCAAGGCAACTTACTCGGGGCTGAGCTCCAAAGACATTAACACACCCGAGGCACAGCAGCTGTCACTTCAAATCACAGCAGAAAGCTATGTTATGCTAAAGAACGACAAGACGCTTCCACTACCGCTCACAAAGGGATCGAAAGTGGCCATGGTCGGTTTCTGGGCCAATGATTCATCCAAGCTCCAAGGAATCTACAGTGGTCCCGCTCCTTACTTACGTTCGCCTGTGTGGGCTGGTCAGCAACTGGGATTGAACATGGCCATTGCTAACGGTCCCATGAATCAAAACTCAAGCGTTACCGACACTTGGACTGCCAATGCGCTGAAGGCAGCACAGGCTTCCGATTACATCCTGTTCTTTGGTGGCCTTGACTCGTCAGTGGCGGCAGAAGGCTATGACCGAACAGACATCAGCTTTCCTAAGGTGCAAATTGATCTCCTCACTAAGCTATCCAAGCTTGGAAAGCCACTCGTTGTCACCCTCCTGGGCCATATGGTGGATGACTCTCCTCTCATGGCCATGAAAGGTGTCAACTCGATCATCTGGGCGAACTGGCCTGGCCAGGATGGCGGGCCAGCGTTGATGCAAGTCATTTCTGGAGCGACGGCCGTTGCAGGTCGTTTACCAGTAACCCAATACCCAGCGAATTACACCAAGCTTTCTATGCTTGATATGAGCATGCGACCCCATGCAGACAGCCCTGGCCGTACTTACCGTTGGTTCAACCAGTCTGTCCATCCATTCGGTTATGGCCTACATTACACCACCTTTGATGCCAAGTTTGCAAGCGAGAAAGGCCTGACCTACAATATCGAGGATGCAATGAAGAGTTGCAAGCAAGAGTACCCCGATCTGTGCGAGGTCGCACCACTTGAAGTTACGGTGTCAAACAAGGGTAATCGAACATCGGATTTCGTTGCGCTGGCTTTCATTAAGGGTGAAGTTGGACCTAAGCCATACCCTCTGAAGACCCTGATTTCGTACACGAGGCTACGAGGTATCCAAGGCGGTAGCAAAAAGATGGCATCACTTCCGCTTACACTCGGAAACCTGGCTAGAGTGGATGAATCAGGCAACACTGTTGTTTATCCAGGCGAATACACAGTTCTTCTCGACGAACCTACGCAAGCCGAGTTGAAGCTGACCATCACTGGTAAGGAGACGGTCCTGGACAAATGGCCCCAGCCGCCCAAAGCAGCCCAGTAGAAGGGTCTTCAATCCTTCCTGGGATGGATGCAGTCTTAGTATAGATGATATTCACATGCCTTTCTAGTTGGCAATGGAACATATGCCTAGCTGCGCTCGCAATGTGAACAAAGACATTGAACCCATGCGTGTGGACGGAAGATTATTGAGATGCTTGATCGAAAACATTTTCTTGCAACGGGGTTCTGGATAGATTGCCATTTTTGGTGGGTCTTTTGGAACCCCCAGAATAGGCTATTATTGTTTCTGCTCACATGATATCGCGATTTTATGTAGGTAAGCGTGCGCGGGGTATCGTGTACCCAGTACACCCATCTCTAACCCTTGCCTCCGCGTCCCTCTACCTTCCACTTCTTACGACCTCTTCGCAGACAAAAGCCCGGACTATCGCCCAACAATACCCACTCTGGAGCTGTATCCTGGTAATAAAGCCTTGTACTTTGGGTGATCGCTCCTTGAAGCTTTCGTATCATCCTAGGCAATGCAACCCAAGAGTGGAACTTGACGCATGGTGACCAATTTCTCCGTCGCCCGTTGCCATGACGCTACTTTGCGTCGTGCCATGCAGCACATGCATCATGACTTTTACCGTAGACTAAAAGGTAGTTAAAGTCGATAATGTTAGCGTAAGGATGCGCTCCAGCTACACCTTCAGCAATAGAGCACCACCATGACAGTCGTTTCACTTTTGTTCGCAGCGTCTATGCTCACGCTTCAAGTTGGGGCGAAACGAGTGCGCTCCCCAACGCCTCCTATGGGCTGGAATTCCTATAACACTTGGAACTGCCTTCCAGACGAGGAAAAGATCCATCAGAGTGCCCAAGGACTAATTGATCTTGGATTCTCGAAAGTTGGATATAGCTTTGTAACTGTTGATTGCGGCTGGAATTCACGGGATCGAGACGCCGAAGGGAGGCTCCAATGGAACGAGACGCTGTTTCCTTCCGGTGGCAAGGCACTTGGTGATTTTCTTCATGGCCTCGGACTGGACTTTGGTCTCTACTCTGGCGCTGGCTATCTACAGTGTGGATCTGAATCACTACCTGCAAGTCTGGGGTTCGAGCGACTGGATGCAGAGAGCTTTTCTGAATGGGGTGGAGACAGCCTAAAGTATGAAACCATCGTTCTCCTCAGCTCGGGAGTGTCATTAACAGAAAAGATAGGTACGATAATTGCTATTCGACGTCCAATACAACTATGGTCGACTCCAGCTCTGCCGAGGCACAATCACCAGCTCGCTTTCAGCACATGGCAGCCGAGTTGGATGCTGTAGATCGCGAAATTCAGTACTACGTTTGCCAGTGGTAAGATATTACAGCTTTATTTTGTTTGCTCCTGCTGACTATGTGAAGGGGTATCGGAACCAACGTAGGCGAATGGGCTGCTGAGATTGGCAACACATGGAGAATGAGCAATGATATTTATAATGCCTGGCGCAGCATCTGGCGCATCACGAATCAGATTGTCCCATATTTCAGGCATACTACTGTCGGTGCCTTTGCCGATATGGACATGTTGATGTAGGTACTTTACAGGAGTACTCCGAACATCTGCTGACGAACACAGTGTTGGTCTCCGTGCACTTTCTGAAGAAGAGGAGCGCTTCCACTTCGGCATGTGGGCAATCAACAAATCCCCTCTGATCATGGGTGCAGCCCTTGATCCAAAGCGCCTCAGCCAAGCCTCGATAGATATCATGACAAACAAAGAGGTAATTTCCATTAACCAGGATCCGCTGGCTAAGCAAGCACGACTAGTACAGCGCGATACAGAAGGTGAATGGGATATCTGGCTGGGTGAGCTTTCCGGTTCAAGGCAAATTCTGGGGATCGCAAATTGGAGAAATGACTCTCAGACTGTCCAAGTGGATATGAATTCGCTGGGCATTGATTCCGCCAATGTACGCGATGTCTGGGCTGCGAAAGACCTAGGCACTATGTCTGGCTCCCAAAGTTTTGACCTTGCTGGTCATGAATTACGCTTGTGGCTATTGTCTGATGTAGCCACAGCTACTCCGCTGACCTCCGGGCCATACTATTCTGGCACCGACGCAGCTCTCTCTGGACCAGCGCACACAGCATCTTGTGCTGAAGGGGCATGCTTACCAGCAGGTTCCAAAGTCCAATACATCGATCGCAGCGCTGGCGTGCTCTTTTCCAATGTCAGTGCTAGCTCCGCTGGCAAGAAGCTTCTAAGCATCGACTTTGTTAACTATGACTACGCATTTACTACTGCCTGGGAATGGGGTGATAACACACGAAACATGACGGTTGCTGTAAACGGCAAAAAGGCAAAGAGATGGACATTCCCTCTCTCCGGTGGAAACTGGGAAGAGAGTTTGGCGCTTAATATTGAGGTGGACGGATTTGTTCAAGGCGACGGGAACACGGTAGAGTTCAGAGGCTACGGAGACGGATTTGGGCCGGATTTAGTCGGCTTCCGGGTCCTCGAGTAATTGAGTGGAGCTTGGAATGACTGTAGCTTGATTCCTAAAACTGAACCTATTGAGCCGGCTGACGATGTTACTGCGGTTGAAAACATTGATTTTCTTGTCCCGCCCAGCATATAGCCGTTCGGTGCTGATCATACCCCAAAGGAGCTGTGGAGAACCCCGCATTTGGGGAAGCAGTGCTTGGGCGCGGGTCAAAGACCCCCGAACATATGATGTGAACATTGAGGTACGTTTTTTGCCTTCGACTCCAAGACAACCAAGCCATTATGCAGCTAGCATTACATACATCGACGCCGCTCACAACGGGCTGGACGTTCAAGCAAGGTGATCGCTCATCCGCCAATCCCCTCCTACCCGCACATGACGCACCGACTGAGGTACATCGTGACCTTGTGAGAAATGGAAAAATCAAGGATCCATTCGACGACCTCAATGAGCTATCGGCACGCTGGGTCGGTGACGAGACATGGACATACTGTACGACCTTCTCCACGCCCACTAGTCATGGCGGATCGGGTGTAGCTACAGAACTTCGATTTGAAGGACTGGATACATTCGCTTCCGTCTATCTGAATGGAGCCTTGATTCTCGAATCCGACAACATGTTTGTAGAGTACCGGGTTGATGTTACTGGTAAGCTCAAAGACGGAGACAACTCACTGGAAATTGTTTTCCATTCCGCGCGGAAGAAAGGACTCGAGCTTGTCAAAGCACATCAAGAGCATCGATTTATTGTACATCAGACTGAGATCTCAAGAGGGCCGGTTCGCAAGGCTCAATATCACTGGGGGTGGGACTGGGGACCGATCCTCATGACGTGTGGCATATGGAAGCCAATTTCGCTCGATACATGGACAGGTCGAATCTCTGACTTGGTAATAAATTATGAGCTTTCGGACGACTTGAAATCTGGGAAAATTACAGTTTCAGTTGATTGGGAGGGGTCCGTTAGCCAAGTGGCTTTCACCGTCACAAATAGAAGCAGTGTTGTCAAGTGGCACGCTACAATAGACACCGAGCTTGGAGCGCGGCATGGAACTACAAAGGCTCATTTCGATATTGAAGACATCGAGCTCTGGTGGCCACGGGGCTATGGTGGCCAGGACATGTACACTGTCGAGGCGGAAGCTTATGTGCATTCTGACGCCTCCAAATCGCTAAGGCTCCACTCCATATCCCGAGATATTGGCTTTCGTCGTGTCGAACTCATCCAAGAGCCGGACGAATATGGCAAATCATTCTATGTCCGTATCAACAATGTCGATATTTTCTGCGGTGGCTCCTGCTGGATACCCACAGACTCATTCTTGACGCGTGTCGCGTCTGCTGATTATCATGCTTGGGTGAAGCTCGCCGCTGAAGGAAATCAAATCATGCTTCGCATATGGGGCGGTGGCATCTACGAAGCCGATGCTTTATATGATGCGGCAGATAAACTGGGTGTACTGATTTGGCAAGACTTTATGTTTGCATGCGCCAACTATCCCGCACATCCAGAATATTTGAAGAGCGTAGAGACAGAAGCCAGACAGAACGTGCGGCGATTGAGAAACCATCCAAGCATAGTAATTTGGGCGGGCAATAACGAAGACTACCAGATTGTGGAGCGATATGGGCTTCAGTGTGATCCGGACGACAAGGACCCACAGTCGTGGCTGAAAACCAATTTTCCGGCGCGCTTCCTATATGAACACTTGCTACCGATGGTAGTGTCTGAGGAATGCTCAAATGTAGCCTATCACCCAAGCTCGCCTTTTGGTAATGGCAAATCCACCGTCCTAAAAGTCGATCCCACAATTGGCGATGTTCACCAATGGAATGTGTGGCACGGCACCATGGAGCCTTATCAAAAGCTCCCAGAATTGGGCGGCCGCTTTGTCTCTGAGTTCGGCATGGAAGCGTACCCGCACGTCTCTACAATTGAGCGTTGTATAACGAGGAAAGAAGACCGCTACCCAGGCTCCATGGCCATGGACTTTCGTAACAAAGCCATTGGCCACGAGCGACGCCTCATAAGCTACGTAACCGAGAACTTCCGCATACGATGCGATCTGGAAGGCTTCACTCATCTCACCCAAGTCATGCAGGCAGATGCCATGTCATGGGCGTATAGGTCCTGGCGCCGTGACTGGGGCTCGCCCGACAGCCGCAAATGCGGAGGTGTGCTAGTCTGGCAGCTCAACGATTGTTGGCCGACCATGTCATGGGCTGTGGCTGACTACTATCGCGTTCCCAAGCTAGCTTATTATGCGATCAAGCGAGCTATGCAGCGCGTGACTATCAATGTGCAGCGCAAGAACAAAAGCTGGACTATGCGACCTGCTGATGAGTTTTGGCAGCGAGACACCGGACATATCGATATGCAAAGGCTGTGGCAACAAGTTGAGTATGATATTTGGGCTGCTAATAGCACGACTGAAGAGATCAAAGGTAGCGTTGACATCAGTTATGTCTCGATCAAGACCGGGTTTAAAGTGGGTCAAGGACCTCGACAAGATGTCCTCATTGCTGCCAATGAAACTACAGAAATTTTCAATCAGCATTTGGCAGATGTGAATATCTCACCGCAATCAGACGAATCTTTCGATCGTACCGAAGTTGAGCCTTTCGTTATTCAAGTCGTGCTGGAGGTCGCTGGCCAGTGCATTGCAAGAGACCTGTCTTGGCCAGAACCAATCAAGTATCTCTCGTTTGAAGATCGAGGAGTAATGGTAAAGTATTCAGATGACTTCGCCACGGCTTTCGTGTCTGCGGAAAAGCCAGTCAAGGGCTTTGTATTCAGTGAGAGAAAAGGCATACAGCTGAGCGATAATGGCTTTGACATCATGCCAGGGGAGACACACCAGGTGAAAATCAGCGGCTGCAACTCTAGCAAGCTGGAATGGAGGTATATCGAGATATAAATCCTATAGACATGGCTAGTGTCAAGTATGACGTGGAGGGTTTTATGCACACGCAAATAGAAAAGCATATCCTTTGAGGAGTAGAATTCCGCATGCTAAGCTTCCCAAGACCACAAAAATACCAAGCACTACACAGGAAATTAATGGCCCCAAAAATCATCTTCAGTGTCGTCCTCATCGTCAGAATCAGGGATCTCATCGCTGATCTTCCAAAATGCGGTCGGTCCAGCAGGACCATGCACGTCAAAATCTTTGTCAAACCACGTCCCAACAACGCCTCTGGGGCTGCGCAGCCCACCTACTTGAATACCATCGCTGCGCCATCTCTCTTCACCGCTGTCACAAGTCAGTAATATTCAACCCAATGATGCACCATAGAGATTCAAACTTACCCTTGAAACACTGAAATCGTTTGCCATCTTACTTCGCCCTCCGCCGTCAAGCGCACTGTACCGCGGATTCCAGAGTTAGCATTGGGGTCCCACTGAGCGTCTATGGCTCTCGACATTCCTTTGAAATGCACCACAGGTAGTGCGGGGTTGTCAGATGGTCCTGGGGCGGTGACATCGGTGACTCGCAAGTCCATGAGGATGTGACGAATGGCTTCGTCGGTGAGGAGGGCTGGTCTTGGCTCGTCGGCGGGCAATCTTCTTGCCTCGGTGTCGAAGTTAAAATGGTATAGGTTTGTGTAGTCCAAAAAGCAAACAATCTGCATTTTGTTAGTTTGGCCCATGCGCTTTCAGTTCATGGACAACATACACGTGACCAGATCCCTTGCACTCTGTACGGATCCTTCATATCGAGTGGTAGGTCTGGTTGCTGTAATAGTGCTATGTAGTCCCGTTGGCCGTTTTCCAGAGGGTCTTTTATGTCCGGAATTAAGCCATCCAGGGGCTGAAACCAAGGCGGTTGAAGCCGGTAAGGTAGTGCCTGGGGTAGTGTCGTCACGCCAAAGAGAGAGTTGTATCCAATTACGACCATAATACTTTCGATCATCTCCCAGTCCACTCGCATACTTCCATCATTGCGGAAAGGTCCCCATTTGTTCTTATCAGTGTAGTTGCGTAGGTCGTAAACCCGTGACCTTGCATACGAGTGTGTGGGGAGACCCTTCTTCCCAACATTTGACGGCGGGAAGCCGAAGAAGCTAAGCAGCTTTGCGCTTATCTGGCGGCCCTCTTCGTTATCAGCTGGCTTGTATTTGGCTGTTTTCATCCGGCTCCAAAGTGACGAGCGACACATGAAAGCATCGTGATTTTGGGAAATGTGTTGGAAAAGCTCTGTAATTAGTGCCTTGTTGTGACTGAGGCCCAGGTTGTCATATGACATGGTGGCGATAAGATCATCAACTGCCGTTGTGACGAATGTGAACTCTTCTCGCTGCGAAGTTTAGATATGAAATCAATGGGAAAATCACAAACTTTACCTTGAGGTCGTTGTTAGCTGACAACAGTATTTTTTGGCATCTGACTACTCTGTGCAACTCTTTTACCCAGGCTGGCTCTTGATGTGTCGGTCTTCTTCGGCGAGGATCATCCTAACATACAGTCAGAATACTGAAATCGCAAGACTTAAGGAAACATCAGCATACGAAATGTTTGAGATATAGAGTCTTGTATATCCGCGTGTTTTCTCGGATGAAGTCACGGAATCCTCTGGATGTCTGGATGCAAGCCGCCACATCTTCAGGGTTGATTTCTTCAAGAATCTGAAGAAGGACATCATAACATAGGTCGAGTAACTTTGTCATATTTCCGAGTGCGGAGGGCAAGTTTTTAGGCGCTGGTTGAGAGGAGAAACGACGAAGATTGTAAGCCTAATCAAGAGTCTGAATGTCCGGATGGTGATGGCGTGGGGTTCGGAGTTAATCACCTTATTGCCGAAGATCTACTGGTAAGTGGCTGTAGTTGCAGATGCGAAAAGCATGCAAAGCATCCGACTTAAGGGTAATTATTCCAAATGAAAAAACGTGGTGTTTGTGTAACGCTTGGGAAAAGAATGTTGATGCGTAGTAGAGTTGCGTGCAGTGTACGGTCATTGGCACGATAATTAATCAGCAGGCTTCACTAGCGCGTCAAAATCCACTACCTAATTTCATGGCCGTTTGTCGTTGCTCTTGAGTATAAAATTTGAAACTAATAGTCACGAATACAGTAAGTAGAGCTGATATTATGAACACTGAAATACATAATATTGCACTGGGGTATCAAAGGCTATATAAAAAAACTACCATTCCAATCGGTCATCACACGTCAGTCGCACGTCCCACCTATCTTCTCCTCTCCACACATCGCCACCTTTGTTGTTGCTTGCAATGATGCGCCTGAGATCACTGATCATGCCACCTGGGCCAGAGGCAAAGACTTCGGTTCCTCCGCGTACCGTGCCTGCAACAAAGTCGCGCACGATCGCGTCAAGGTCAGGTCTAGCCTGGACGTGATCGAGTCCAAGTTCGGATTTCGACACGCCATGAACAGACAATGCTGAAGAGGCGTCTTGAGAAGAACTTGAGCTTGAACTAGGGTTTATCTCCTTGCTGCAGTCGGTTGCGCCAGCCTTTTCGGCTACAGCTGGTGGTGGGACTTCAGCTTCCTCTGCGGCGCGCGTAACATAAATGTGCATGCTAGCGCGCAGGTTGCGGCACTTGCGCTTCAAGATGGCAAGTTCTGGTGCGACCCAATCGATGTCGCTTCTGTGACGGATGGCCCATACCAGAGAAATGTGACGATCGGGGTTTTGTGGTTGGGAGGCAAGATTGAGAAGGACTGGCAGAACGTACGCAATGCCAGTTCCACCAGCGATACAGAGGACATTGGTAGTAGGGACGAGGCTGTTCAATGTGTGCTCGCCATATGGGCCAGTCATGACGACTGAAATACGGGCGTCCGCCATTAGTCGTTCGTGGGATTCCTCATGATCCTTCACATGAGCGATTCGTTTCATGGCTAGCTGGGCGATCTTCTTAGTCTCGCCTTTCCTTGCGCGGAAGATGTACGAGTGTCTCTGGTTGTCGGCACCGAAGACTGGAAGACTGACTGGAGTGAATGGGTGGGATTGCCAGATGCTGCTGTCCGGGAAAGTGAGGTAAAAGTGCTGACCGACAGCCCATGCGTCTTGAGGATGCTCGTAGTCCAAGCGCACAACGTCACCATTGACGTCGTCTTTGAAAAGCAAAACATTCGCGGAAGCTGAGCGGAATCCCATGTGGCCTGAAGGCAAGAAGTTGTAGTGTAGGAGGGCGGTTCGCGTAAGCCGGATACCACGATCAATGAACCAGACAATAAGACCTGGCAAAAGGAAGACCTTCAACTGCTCCCAGTGGCCCCAGCATGCTCCAATGTACACCATTGCCAGAACATAATGGGCCTTGCGGAAGAATTCATAGCCAGTGAGTCTGATGCCCCATGGCGTAGAGAGCAAGACGAGCAATGTCAAGAGAATCATTGCTACCACGCCCCAGATCATGTACTCTTGCACAATCCAGGTCTTGGCGACGACAGGCTGAGGTTGGTAGAGACGAATCTCCACCACACACCATGCAATGGTGTGGAGACCTGACTGTAGGAAGATGATGTATCCGAGCCAGCGATGGAGGAAGTTGAAGCTTTGGTATGGCAGACCAGTGACAAGCGACAAAATGGACTCACGCGTCGCGAGCATGACAGAGAGAGGCGTGAGAGCGTATGCGAAGACGCCAATGCGATCAGACCAAGGACCGAGAGTACTGCGGACTTGCGTCTGACCAGGTTTGGTAATGCCAGGATATTTTTTGGCGGGAACTACCCAGTGGGCCCATATCATACCGACGAAGGAGAAGATGATGAGGTAACCAGTTAGAACTGCAAGAGTCAAAACCTGGGTACGAGTAACCCGACCGAATATAGGCCTGGCTGCATCCGGAAGAAGATAGCGTCGTGTGTAGGATGGGATAGCTCGTCGAAGGCGGTCGAGTGCACTACGTCTTTCTGGTACTCCTTCTATCTCTGTCGTCAACTGTACGCCCGAGGGTTGCGAGCGCATAAAGTGTCGTCCAATGGCCCATAAAACCAAGATACCACCAATTATGGACCACATAATGCCGCTGTAAAGCATGGAAAGGTCATGATTCTTATAGACGAGGTCGAGATAAATGCAGTCGCCGGGAGTACTGGTACAAGGAATCATGCGGTCGGCATATCCCCAATGGTGCTCCACTGCGCTTGCTTCGCTGAAGTTCTGGATATGACGTGGAGCCAGCATTTTGACGTCCATTTTTGCTGACGCGCTGAGGACGAGGAAGGCGACAGACAATCAGCGGACCGGAGTGGTTGAGACGGTGTACATGTCCGAGTGTCGGTATATCTTTATAAGTGTGGCAACCCAGACACGGTAGATAGCAGCCATGTTTCCTCGGCATCTCGAGCCAAGCTTCTAGATGAAGGCGAATTCTTTAGATCCGTCTTGACGCATGGGTTTTTGGTTAGTGCGAGAGCGTTTGAGCAAATAACCCCACAGTTTCGGGAGCAATTCCTGCAATCGTCAAACCCAAGACGGAGCCAGACTGGGACCCTGTGCACCGGAAATGGCTGTATCGCGGACCGTATGAATATCGCACCGCCCGCTATGGGCGGCTCCGCGTGTTCACGTTAAAGACAGCCATCTGGGTCACTGTTCGTCCATTGGTATTCTTCGCACAGCTTTTACGACATATTTTTTTCTCAACCTCAACCACAACCATTGGCGTGCGAGAATCTACACGCATCCCGTATCCCACATCATGATGTCCCACGGAATGTCCGGTATGAGCTCGAACGCGACCTGCGTTACAGAGGTATGTAGATTTTTCCTTTGAAAAAAGGCAAATGCAAGAATGCGGAGAGAAAAAAAAAAAAAAACTGACATTGCCCAGATGCTGTGGAACTGGCGTGTTAAGGATGCATGCTTCCTCTCCTCATCATGGCACATCACCAACAACGGCATGATGGCTGCCAGCTGCATCGGCGCAGCTCTTCTAGTTGTCTGCCTCGAGTTCCTTCGCCGCGTTAGTCACGAGTACGATGCCTTTCTTCTCCGTCAGTTTCAGCGACAACTCCACGCACAGCAAGCCGCACTAGCAGCTGCCGCGCCCGCCAACTGCTGTGATGGCCCCACGTCGACCCTCGGTGTCCAACACGCGACTTTCCGTGCTACCGCGTTGCAACAGCTTATACGATCCATTATTCATGGTGTTACGCTTGGTCTGGCTTATATTGTCATGTTGCTGGTTATGCATTTCAACGGCTACATTTTCATCTCCATCATTTTGGGCGCTACCTTGGGCAAGTTCCTGTGCGACTGGCTCGTAGTCAGGATACCATACAGTGCACCAGAACAAAAAGAAGAGCGGCATTCATCCATTAGCGCGGCTGGACCGACAGGTTGCTGTGCGTAGGAAGACGCCATGGGAATGTGAAGTGTTGAGTAATTGAGATACCCTTTTTATGATAGTGACGGACAGCGAATGAACCATTTTACATTTTTGGAACAAACACTGGTAGAAGACTGTGAATGCTTCTCGGAAGATATGTCTCGTGGCGTGGTGATGCATCCCAACGATAAATCCCAATACACCGAGATATCGATACCAACACCTTTCTCTCATGTTTCTTGCAATCACTTAATCATGGTGATGTGATCGTACACGCAAGCCGCTACAGGTAACTCGCCCAATACTCTCCGACTCCGAAAATGTGCTCGCTGGGTGGGTCTAGCTTTCCCTAGAAACCGGGTAGTGGAGCACGTAGGACGATTGAACTCCGCATTGGCGTCTGTTGGGACCGGTGAGTTTACCTTTTGGGGTGATTGTGGCAATAGAGCCAAGATGGCTCTTTGTCTTGGTAATTAAGTGCTAGCGAGAATGACATCGTTAGATAACAGATCTAGAACATTTCCTGATAGACTGGAGAGTATTTGCTTGGAATTAGGTCTTGGGTCAAGAGCACATTTGAGTGCAAATCATACCGTCTCCGTCATGAGCATCATAAGTCAATCTTGTCAGTCTTGAGTACATCTCGCTACAAGAGCAGAAATAAACATTTTCGATACGATGAGACACACCTCTCGCACTAGGTCTTACTTTTCATTTATATTCAAGCCATATGCATTTCTTAGGAACCTAAAATGGATGGTTGCGGACTGCTCTCACCCGGACCGGGCCGGTCGTGAGTAGCTCAATCTGGGCCGGCATCTCCGGCCGGAGAAAACACTATATCTATATTTCTGTGCGGTGGGATGTTTCACCCGCGTGGAGGAAGGAGGTTGCGGAACATTTACATCGCGTTTCCGCTCGCAACACAGCGCCTAACAACAGGTTGTTGAGGACTCAGAGCCCAACACGAATGCCTTAAAAATCTCTTTGTCACTCAGAACTTCCCAAATCAAATACCTCCGCAGATCGCATTTGCAGATCGGTGACTGAGTTGCGTTGATGCCACCACCCATACTGTGAGGTAGTGAAGCGACACCAGAATGGGTAACTTCCGGCAGGGAAGTGTTCAGTATAAACGCATTGAGTGTACTCTGCAGAACACCCACTTGTATAGCCAGCAGCCTCCAGTCTTTATTACGCGCGACTGCTCTTCCTTCATTTGGTGTCGTAGGTGTATCATTCTATCTCTTCGACTTCTTCGCGAATTTAGAACGCCGATTCCGGTCACGAATGGGATCTGGTCGAGTTCCAATCTACGGAGCCATGTCGTTGTAGAAGTTGGCACTGATTAAGGCAAGCAGAGCGCGAATTTGTTTGGCGTAATACCTCGGTAGATTTGGACCTTTAATTTTGATGCATTCAACCAGGCCTTTGACCTCGCCAAATTCCAAGTTATTTTATAACGAAACAAGGTTCAGGGCTTGGGTTTGAGGCTCTTCCTTGCTCCATAAAGCTTCCGAATGTCGATATAGAGCTGCAACTGAAGAAAGGCACCGAGTATACGATGATGTTCGACCTGGGACAAGTTGTCAATGCCGTAGCGAGGATACTCCTATCTAGAGTCATAGCATTGCCTACTGCCATATTGAAAGATTGATTCGTCAAGATTTCGGCATCGAGTAGGTACTTGCTGAGAAAGGTGAGAGCCTGGCAGGAGCTGTTCACGAACACGTGTGGGCTCTCATCAATAAGATTGCTTACTAGAACTTCCGCTAGCTGATGTGAGCATAGTCGGTTCGTATGCCCTGATAGTAAGATTGTAGTCGTTAGGGCCTGATATGTAAAGCCCACCAGCGAGACCACGGTATCGCTTGGCTGCCCTGAACTACGCTTTAAAGTTGCAGCGCACCACCTCTCCAATTATCGGGTGTTCAAGAAGTGTGAAATAAGCTTCGAGATGGTCGTCTATAATCATGAGCTCTGAAACATAGCATAAAAACTCAATCAGCAAGTTGAGCATCAGATGCAAGCTATGATGAGTCGCATCGCCAGATCCAGGCACCGCTATCAAAACCCTGTTTCTATTCTGCGACATGGAAAGAGGACATGAAATGTAGTCCTCGTGTACAATAATTATCAATGCCGAGTTGCTTCAGAGCCGACGGATATTGACGCGAGAATCCTTTTTGTGGGTGGATGAAAAAAGGGAAGAGTTTGTGCGTGATCATGTATACTCGGCCCCAATGATGCGATCTTTGGTACCGAGGAGCAGGCTACCCACGACTACTGCAATTCAGGAGATACTCAGACGATGACATACTTCCGAGTGGAAAAGAAGGTAATGCTGGACATCGTGTGTTTCTTTTTTCCAATCACATCATACACATACAAGATCTCAAGTTAGTGGCCCACATGAGCAGTGTGATGGGTATTTGATAGCTGAACACCATTCGTGACCTTATACGCCTGAGTTGATTCTATGGATATTTCTCTTCAAATCAGCGCATATGAGCCTACGGTAAAATAGATACTGCCTAGCCATGACCTTTTTTTCTGCCGCCATCCCGCTAGCAGAGAGGCGTGCTTTCCCATTCCGCCATCGACTTCTTGATCAACATACAAAGCAAAAGTTACTCTGCATAAGCTGTGCGAGCGATCACGTGAGTTGGAGACAGTACAGTGTTCAACAAGCGCGCCCGCTTGATATCTGTCCCACCACGGTAGCAGATGACAGTTGCCTTGCTGGACGAGTCGTCGCTGTCTCTGTTTTGTTTACTGTCGTGCCTATGTCCATGAATACCCCTTCCAGATCATACATTAGACTATCATGTGCATTTTCGACCTCCTCCAGCGCGCCTCGCAATTTTGCCTCATTGTATTCATACGTATCGAAGTAGTTTTGTTCAAGACCAAAGCCCTTGAGGGTTTTCTCCCTGTCAGCTGGAGACAGGGTCTGGAGATTCATGCCCCAGGCCCTAGTCACGAAGCATGCTACTATCTGTTCGAAGAGCGTTTGGTGCACCTTATCAATGTGTTGCTGGGCCTGTTTGACTGGAGGCGGGTTAGTTCTATCAGGAAACAGTAATGATATTCGACAGGAAGGAATTAGACTCACGCTTTTCGCCTTGTGGACTTTCTTCAAACCATTTCAACGTTAAATAAGGTGCAGTGGCTGCAGTGACTCCCACTCCGGCGTATGCTGCGCTGACAACAACCAGTGCAGGCAGCATGGTCGTAGCTGCAGTTGTAAGAACGGCTGCAGTTGTAAGCGCAGCTGTGCCCATAACCGTCCCTAGCTTAACATTTCGTGATTTCCGCCGGTTCTCGAGGATAGTGATCAATGTTTTTGAGCCAACGGTTAGGCATCGTGAGAGATTTTGAAGACGCTTTACACTTTGCATGGCTTCATAGTATAATGCGGCTGAAGGAACTTGAGGCGGAGTCAGCGACCTTCTGTGATGACGTTTATCACCAAGACTTACCGTCCATTACAAGGCAATGGCGGATGCGTGCCATTGCCGCACGATGTGAATCTTGGAATCCAATCCTGAAACCATCAGCGTATTCTACTGCCTCTACAAGTTCTTGCTCTGTAGTGCCCCCATATGCAGGCGTTTGTATCTGCATCGTTTTGTTAATGGTTGAACTACCTGTTGAATGCTACGCGTACTTACCTGCATTCTAACATTCGATATAGCCTTGGCCATGTCCAGTGCAATCTCTTGCCACTTGGCCTTCCGTTCAGGTTGTGATTCTGTGGCCGAAGAGGTAGGATCCTTAGGCTCTCGAACGAATTCAGCCACCGCATATAGTGACATGGAAGAATCTGATATGGAAGCATCGTGTGGGTTCATATCAGATCTCGAGAGGTGCATAGGTAGCGCGTCTGTCAGACTGAGGCTTGAGACTAACTTACTCATATCCGCAGGTGTGCTTTCGAAAGCCACGTCTTGCAAGACAGCCGATGGACAACGCGCGATGATTTTGCAACAGGATTCTAGCATGAGAAGGAACGTGTCTAGTGCAAGTGCCCTATATGGAATTAATTCTTAGTAAGTAATGTTGATACTCCTCATAGACGGCATAGACTTACATGGAGCTACCTGTGGATAGTTTTGCAACCTCCTCCCCATCAATCCTGGGGTCTATGGTGGCGGGTATGCCTTCAATCAGTTGTCCAAACGTCAGGGTAGCTTGTGCTCCTGGAGAGTCAACATCTACCGGTAGCATGTTTATCCAATGCATTCGACCGTCGAAGAGCGTCCAAGATTCCTCGCAGCCGTATCGCTCTAGGAGAACATTCCATAGCTGCCTAGCTTGCAAAACCGAGATAGTTGATGAGTACCGATTATGTTTAGGGACGAAGTAGACCTTGAGCACAAGTCAGCCTTTTATGTGGAGAAAACGCAAAACTGTCTCTTGCTTGGCATACTGAAACCTCGACCAGCTCAGACTGGGCTTGCACAGCGTGTGGATAGCATTCCCACTCGTAGTACGCGCCGCTTTGCAAGTTGTTCAACGAGTGGAGATAATCGATACAGTCCTGTGCAAGCTTCAAATGGTTTTGTTCACACATGCCCACCGGGGCAGTCTGCTGGTATGTACAACAAAAAAGTAGTCTCGCCGTTTGCGTTTGGAGACTTGCCATAGTTGTTGGGGTTTGTCTTGGAGACCTCCACCGACGATATTTGGGTGAAGAATAGTACAAGGCCAAGGTTGGGCTGTAATAGGCGCAGCAGTAATAGCGGCAGTAGTTGTAATAGCATTGGTACGAGGCTACACCAAAGTTTCAAAAGCTGGAAGTTCGGCATCCTCGGCTTCCGGTCTGTCCTGGGCTAGAACATTGCTGGCGTGTTGCATAGCATATTGGGAAGTACCTAGTCTAAGCCTCCTAGGCGCGTAACGCCACCTCCTGCAGAGGTGGTACGGTGTTTAGAGTTCATCTCCCATGCAGATAGTAGAATGTGATCTCCTGTGCAGATAAAGCTGTGCGCATGTTGGTCTGTGCGACATCGCTGATCAATGACTACCTAGGTAGGCATAAGCGATAGGCTGAAGCAGCGCAAGGCAACCAAAGAGACGGATCCCATAGCACAAATTCTCATAGCACACACACACACACATAGCCTCGAGTTCTCAAGGTATTTGTTCTTCTTACCGATTGTCGCATCTTTCGGCTATCAGTCTCCCAGGCTGTTTCCAGAGCGCTGGACATCAATTGCAACCACACATGGATGCGAGCGCTTCGAATATGTCGCAACATATCCCGCGCAGTGATATGGAGCGACCACGCAGTTATGATAGTGCTCGTATTCCATTCCAAGCTGTAAACGAATCAGAGAGGCGCATCTGGCAGCACTTCGAATCATACAAGCGATCTGCTATCCTTCACGCTGAACAGTATCTACGATATAGCGCTATAAGGAAGCACGATCCAGATTCGTTCATAGATGTCCAACTTTCGAGTTTGAGTGAATATACCCTCTCCATCATCCCATCTCATCTACGGCGTATACTGACATTCAACAAGTGGCTCCAGGTGTTAAACAGGAATCTCCAATCAACTGGGGTCGAGAAGCTGCGCAAGACGATCTCTACGATGACCTGCAAGTGCTACAGTCTTTGTCAGATCACATGTTGCATGTATCGAAGAAACGTCTACCAAGATACTATGTCCTCGTTGCTACCCTGTAAGTACTCAACGCAACAGTAATCCTCCCCGGCTAACGGTTCAGACTCATGACGACAACGCTATCAGGCTCCCACACAAACAGCAGCCTAAAGAAACTTTGGGTCTCATCACTGGCAGCTCTGAGCGCTGCATCATGTTACACAGGGTACAGAACATTGAAATTCGGTGTGGTTTACCTATGCTCGCGGGTTATCGATTCTTTACGTGACAGGCTGGATCGAAAGATATTAGACGAGAAGGACAAAGCAAGTTTGGAGGGAAGAAGATTTCAGTCATTGTGGTGGATATATCATTTGACTGCCTCGAAAACTAGATTGTGTACGTAGGTAGAATTCTTACATAGCAGGTGTGCCTCTGTCGGTGCTTACCAGATAACATAGATATCCTTGAATTCGCTTGTCTCTTTGAGGATGACGGTGCGTACTTGAATATATTTTATCGACCTTCAGCAAACTTCTAGCGCAATGTTGACAATAGATCATAGTAGGCAGTGCCCGCTAAGACAACCCTTTCAACGAGAGCTCTACTTCGTCCCACAACCATTATGAAAAGCAAAACGTACTGATAAGGCAAGTACCATTCGACGAGTTTTAGAAAGGTACAGGATAGCAAAATTTTACCGTAATGAATAACACTGGAACAAAGCTATGTGGCTTCAGGCTGAAATACCGACGGATGCGACAGTACTCGTATCCTGGTTGGTTGAGACCGCCACGCGACCTATAGCTCCTTGAGACACCAATTCACGTCACTTTCTCGCTAAAATAGGCTAGTGCGACAGGTACTACACAACTATAAATATCCTTTCATCCTGCCTCCCTCCGTTTGTGCTAAACAATTCTACCGCCTACTGTTGTAATCGATATCTATATTACCTTACCCACAACCAACGTACCGATAAAGAATTGCAAAGATAAAACATTGCGATCCAAATCTACGAGTTCACGTAAAGCCCACCCTTTCTCTGCCAAGCAAAGAATCTTACCCATCAGTTTATATCATACATATCGCTCCACTATCCTACGCTTACACACGATGTCTGGCGAAAATTCGGGAAACAAAAACACAAAACAGAGCTTTTCTAAAGGGCTCACCATGTTTGGTGTCGTTGTTCTGACGATATCCGCGGTTGGAACTAAACTCTTTGGCAAAAACCCGTCATCGACGAGACAAGCTCGTCCACAAAGAGAGTAGGTGGTATATCTTCTTGCCTGAAGATAGAGGTTTCGTGGGATTTATATCGGATAAAGAGGCTACAGATGATGAAACATATGTTCACTCTTCTGCCTCTGCTACGCCCGTATCATCCTACTTAAAATTGCTAGATATCCCTACATCGCTCTTTCTCATTAGCCCATCGATGCCGTCAGATTTTGTTGCACATGGAATGAAATGTGGCTGAGCACAGTGACTGCGTGACAACCATTTTAATTTTCAGGTTCCGGTTTTTCGTAATACTCACCATGATCCAAACACCTTTCTGCGAAAAGCTGTGTGGAAGGTTAAGAGTTGATCTCGTAGCTCGCTCGGAGCTGGCAGAATCAAATTGTGATGTCGTTGCTTGTGCAGAAGTCGCTCCTTCCTATGCCCGCCCCCGTCTCCTCTTTCCGCAACCGAAGTGCCGTTGGTCCAAAGAAAGCAGGTAAATTAAACCTATAAATAGCGTGTTTCTCTCCACTATCACATTGCATACTACTCAAGCGAAGGCGCGCGATATTGCCAAGGATAGAGGACCAGTCATCCTTGTGCGGTCTGTGCTATCGCACGAGCCCGCGCGACTCGAACTACAGCTTGTAGGGCGCAATATTGTGATAGTGGCGCATACGAACGCAAGCTGAAGATGCACCTTCTTGACTCAGCGTTATTGAACCCACAGTTTCTCCAATCAGTGTGGCTCGATGGTAAGAAGGCAGATGTCAAGGCTGACTTCGCACGGTAGCTTTGCCACCGGTGAAGACCCAAGTATTCGATTGCAGTTGTCCACATCCTCACCCGGGTTTTGGCTTGACTTCTGTGCCTGCGACGAACTCCAGATGCGTCCACGTCCCACACATAAAGCAAAGATCAATTTCACTCCTATCTTTACACCTTCGACCGTTGTACCTGACCGGGGAAACATCAAGCGACATGCCACCTGATACATCCGAGGACATGTCCGAAACAGCCAACACGAGCTTGGCAGGTAGTGCTCTTAACGCTGAAGGTGCGGACCACGACGGTGAACATGCTTCTGGCAACCCGAATCACAGCGCGTCTGGAGGGACAGAAAGCCTGGATAGAGATCCGGATTTGATGCGTGCCTTACGCTTATTCAAGTTGACTCGAGATATCAGCGCTTGTCATGCAATGGCTGCTTCTGAAAAGGCTCAATCAAAGCGTCCGACTGGGGGTTTCGTCACGCCAAATCCGCCAACGGTGTTACGAACAGTTTATCGACAGCCCGTCAAGGGGCTCATGACACATCCAACTTACGATCGGGGTTTGGACGAGCGCGAGTATGACGAGTATCGTGATTCTGCTTCAGGCAGTGCCATAGAGCTGAAGAAGGATGTCAGGGTCATTCCACCCAACAGTATCTCGGGAGCTCGATCTATCAACGGTACTCAAGACATCATCGATCATATCGTTTCCGAGAAAATGATCATCCGGTCGCCAGCTCTAATCAAAACCATCAAGTCTGTTGTTTCTTACTGGCCTAGCTCTGCGTATTACGATAATCAGACCAGACTGGAGTTGAATCGCCCATACCGATCAATCTGCGTTTATCGTGACGAGTTTCAACACGCCCTGGAAAGCGACAAGGCTGCATACGATCGTATCACTGTGAGTGAAAGACGCAACAAGGACGCCAAAGAGCTTGCCAAGTCAATCGAGGAACTTGAAATGCTTCTTAATGAAGTAGACAAAGTACAGAAAGATCCCATTGCAGAAGAAAAGCGGAGAAACACAGGAGACAAGGGCCGTCAAATCCCGCCGAAAGCAACTTTCGATATGTTGTGGATGCTGTACAAACCTGGTGAGCAAGTCTATGTTCAGACTGAAGACTTCGAGGGACTGTGCCGAATTCGCTTGTTGGTATGGGATCGCGGCAGAGCCCTCAGTACTGACGCTGAGGACCCCTATGCTGCCGTTGAGCTCAATCTATGGTATTTGGATCATGACGGTGAGTTCTTATGCCACACTTAATTGTCTACTTGCTGAGTTCGGGCTCGAGGAACTGGTCTCAATCGACGTCATCATTGTCTCAAGATTGAGCGCTTCCAGGGCGAGCACGAAATCCTGGAGCTACCAGCGTACCCTATCAAATACATGCCCCTAAGCGCTGGCACTAGCTTTAATCTTACGGAACGAGGTAAGAAGTATTGTCACTGGATTGCGAAAGGTTTTTCGCATTGCTGGTACGATGGACTTATTTCGAGACATAAGTCTACGCCTTACACCAAGCATATGCACATCGGTGTAAGTAGAGTTCTATCAACTAGTCACAATTGCTGAGATATCTAGTATCGTGGAAAGGTCGTCATTGATCCAGAATACTATCATCGGGAAAAAGGTCGTGTTGAAGGGGCAAAATGGCTGGCAACATCAACATCGACTAGTCCTGCAAATCGCAGACCTGATGCGTTCACAAAGCTCGACCCTGCAGACACCAAAACCTTGGAAAATCCCGATCTGCCCCTACTTCCGCAGTGGATCCGTGGATTCACTATTGGAACCCGTGGTGTAAGAGACTGGGGTGAGCACCACGTCCTGTCTGTTCATCTCTTACTAACATGTCAGCTTGGCTCAACGTGGATCAGTTGAAGGATTGTAAGTAACCCTGCATTCTCCTGGTACTTGGGATTGACATGCTAGACACGTACAAGCACGACCTCATCAACACAGTTGCTTTCTCGGATAACAATGACTTGGATCACATTAAAGCCGCCACTAAGGCATACCGAGATACGCCCGAAACGTTCAAACCTGATCACATTGCAGAGAAAGGAGAAGGCCGTATCATCCTTCTCCACGGCTCCCCAGGACTCGGAAAGACATACACCGCTGAATGTATTGCGGAGTGGTCTGGTGAGCTAATCCGTTCACTAGTGGATATATGTAGCTGATTGTGTTCAGGCCGTCCTCTACTACGTCTAACTTGCGCTGAGCTTGGTATGTTGAAATGATATCCCGGGCGCAATAAAAGATCAAGTGCTGAGTGCATCTAGGGATGGATCCAGCAACCCTCGAGGCCAATCTCAATAGACACTTCAGACGTGCTGAACGCTGGGATGCAATAGTTCTCATCGACGAAGCGGATCTTTTTCTAGAGCTGCGAGACAGGCAAAGATCTCTGGAGAGTGTAGCAGTCGTTGCAGGTAGATTAACATGATCTTCTCACTTATATACCATATGTACCTGATCTGATATGAGTAGTGTTTCTTCGAGCTTTGGAGTACTACTCAGGCATCATGTTCCTCACTACGAACCGCGTTCAATCCTTCGACCCAGCAGCACTCGATCGTATGATGCTCATCATTCGCTACCAGCCTCCGGACGAGGAAGTCAGACGCCGCATTCGGGAAAGTTGCATAAAAAAGATGAACGAAATGAAGCGCTTCGATTTCACCGCAGATGCTGAAGAGGCCTACCGTGAGATCGATAAGGATAATAAATATGCTTGGTCTGGTCGGGAGATAACTTCAGGTATGCAGATACGGCAGGATTGTGTAAATTCACTAATATCATGTCAGTCTTGAAGCATGCGTCATTACTTGGGGAGTACGATGGGAATAATGATGGAGGAGTCTCCAGCGTCAAGATCAATGGAGACCACATTAGAAAGGCTATGAAGAAGATCAAAGACATTGATGTGTACTTCAACGGTATAAAGAGTAAGAAGGGGACAGATAAGATGATCCGACTGGAGAAAGCTGGGCAAAACTAGATGGTAATGACCCGTAATAACTACCATGGCTGAATGACTGCTTGTCTGGACAACATATTTGTTTTCATCAAATATTTTCAATTAAGAATGATTATGCTTGCTCCCTATAAAAACTTCTCATCTCATCTCTGCCTACTCTCTGAATCCAAATCATCTCCCCACATCTCAACGTAACCCCTCATCCCCCCCAAGTCGATCCCCCGTTGACTTGGAATCATGCTCTCTATCTCAACTAATCGATCTTCAGATGCCAAGAATGTTTTGAAAGTAATGAGCCCATTGCCATCTTCGACACAGCGACCGAGAATAAAAGAGATCATCTCCATGATATGGGTCGTTGGAAAACAGTCTTCGAGGCCGAGCATGATGACTGCGATTGGCTTTGGTAGAGGACCATATTGCTCGAGTAAATGGCGTAGATCTTGCACGTTGCTCACAAGATCCTTGGATGACAGGAAAGTGAAACATTTCAGCAAATTTCTGCCGAAGTCGGCGAAGATATCTTCCCCTGTTGAGGTATGGTAGTCGCTGATATCCAGAACGATAACATGGCTGCCTTCATGTTTGAGCATGTAGGCCAGAATATGTGCAGCGGAATGCAGCCATTCAGATTGATCCTCCTCATAGTCATAGAAGTAGAGCATGGTCGCCTTTCCTTCTAAGAAATCTTGTAGTTCGTTTTTAGCTTCTTCTGGGATCTCCAAAGCCTCTGGTTGTGGTATGGTGCTGCCCCAAATGCTAGGCGGAGGCGGTTCTGACTCAACAGTCTTAATACTGAAACCGCGGCGGTCCATTTCGACTTCGTGAACATAAGATGTAGGAAGTAGACTGGACGGTGCGTGGTCTCTTTTGACTCGCTTTATCTCCAAGTATGACACAATCAGATCATGCCCTGCTTCCCTGGCGAGCGCTATCGGGGTTTTGTTATTGATATCGGTGTCTTCCACCTTCCAATCCGCATCTACTAGGCAGACTACGCGGCAGAAGTCGCCGTTCTTTGCTGCACGATGAAGCGGCGTCTCTGCAAGACTGCTACCTGTTTGCGAGCTATGTGGTACCTGTACAAACTCTTTAGCCATCGAAATTCGATCTGAGTCCTTAGCATCTGGGTGTAAAATATCGTAGAAATCGAGGACCGCCTCCCAAGAGAAGACCCTAGCACTGGGCTCACTGCGAAGCATTCCAACAGCCAATCGTAAATAGCGCACTAGCTTCCAGGGTTCTGTCTTGTCTTCTAAGTTATGATCTTGCAGACGTTCCAGCCATCTGTCCACGACAGGTATGCTGTTATAGTATGCTACCTTCATTCCATCAGACATCACGTGGCCATCCATGTGGACTGGAAATGGTCGGCTGGATCGCTCCAGATTGCTTCTCTCGTTTCTGAACTTCTGCAACTCAGAACCTTTCCAGCCATAACAAACGATCACTGCCATTTCCACCATGATACACCCGATTGACCACATATCAAATGCGCGGCCATGATTCTTAGGTAATACTCGGTACCCTTTCTCATCGAAAGTCTCTGGGGGACAGTATTCGCGCGTGCCAAGCGCTTTAGTAGAGGTAGCACCTGAGCCATCCTTTACGAGCCTAAGATGAGCCATACCAAAATCCGCCAAGATCGCTTTGTTTTCGTCCATCAGTATGTTGGCCGGTTTCAGGTCATGATGGCAGGTCCACATCTCATCTTCATGAGGCTTATGGAGATGGGCGAGTCCTTGTAGTACTTGGTATACGAATTCGTACAACTTCTGCCGTAGGAGCACTTTAGGTGTATCATCGTTAATCCAGGACACGCCTTTGTCCAGAAACCTCTGCATTGAGCAGTTAAACCATGGGCATATGGTGACTATGGTTATCTCTGAAGGTGCTGCTGTGTCTGAGCTGCGCCAAGGCTCCGTATAAGAAAGGACGATTGGTATGATGTACTCATGCTTCCGTCGACGAAGTGTCATGGCTTCTCGTTTTACAACTTTTTCCTTTCTGCCGTAGTCGTCATTGTCTATCATAACTGTTTTCTTTGCGAACAGCTGCCTCTCGTCAGTATTCATCTCTGGACGTCCGCGAATCCCATTACCTGTCCTGGTGGCCAGCCTTCAACATGGCCATCTGCGATCTGAACTTGTTCAAGTCTACCGAAGGAGGAGCTGTCGATCCCTGAAGGCTGAGGTTGTACATTCTTGAACAAACTTTTCACCTCCACGTCGTCCGGTGGCTCAAGATGGACGGTGGTATTCCAAAAAGGTGCGAGAATCCATTGTGATCTTCTTAGAACACGAACATGGGCTTCGTCTTTGATATGCAGACAACTCTCTGATCCTATCGGAAGAATCTCGTCCGTAGTCTGTGCCTCATATAACTCGTGCAGGTATTGGGGTAGATTTGCGTATATGAAGACGGCAAATAATTTCAGAGCTTTAGAGGAGAAGAATTCTGTAAGTCTATCCCGACTTGCAGCTTCAGCGTTCTCTGGACACTCAAAGTACCCTTGAACTTCTTTTTTCGTAACAATATTCTTTAAAGCAGTCGTAGAAACGAATCCGTGTGCTCCTCTCTCGGCTTCACGGCGCAGCACTTCATAGAGGCTCATTAAATCTGACATGGAAACCAGGAAGAAGCTATATCGTGAGTTTTCAATTTCTTAGCAGTGAGTTTATGCTAGCGAAAGATGACTGATGAGGCTATAAACTGGGTTGACTGATTGTTGCTCAGCCGCACTCGATTTTCCAACCCCCTGTCTGCCAACCGCGATTAGCCTTGGGTATATGCTGCGCCACTATCAGGCACTTTCAGCCTGATGCGTGTCTCTGATATGGTCTCTCGCAAGGCTCCAATCTGAATCTATGATGACTGCGCATTAGTCAAAAGCCACATGCACTGGCTGAAGACCGCTCACTTTCCAGGCAGGGCTCTCTCCGCTACTCCCTCCCTTTTCGATGATCGTTCCGGTGCGCCATTTTCCTTGGTTTGAGTATGCTCAGCTCATGCACTGACCAAGGTGATGGTGTCTGTCAGTGGTATATGAACTTACCTCCTAGATAACAGTATACAACCAGATTCTCTGATATTATACCATCCTCGGGAGATACACTGTCATCAGGTAGATCGTTAAAGGTAGACATGCTCGCTAGCAAAATTTGTTGATAATTTCCAAACAGAAAGGGTTTCCGAAAGAAAAGTCGATGGCTAATCCTTAGTACTCGCTTGTTGGTGCAGTGCGCATCATAGCGAAGTTCGGATACCCCGCTCTTATACAGTCCTCTTCGTTGTCAAGGCTGAGATCCTTCAATAGTGGTCAACTTTTCTGGTGAAGCGTGCATAAGTTGGGACGCCTTGCATTAATTCAGCCATCAATCACTGGGAAGCTTCTAGCGGGGCCTGCTTCTATGTTTCGTTGTCATACATATTACTGAGCATATCAACGCGGAAGCCTTGGTCAATCCGCCTTCGTCTTCCACGGTATACCATCGCTAAGCATACTTTTTATCAGCTTTCGACGCGAATGGCGGACCCTCTTTCGATAGCTGCGAGCATCGCATCACTATTGACGCTCGGTATCCAGTCATGCCGTTTCCTCAGCAATTTCTTTTCGAAGATCTCCGATGCCCCAGTCGAGGCGAGGCTATATCAGCTATGTTTCCAAGCTATGGACGCCACATTTTGTGAGCTTCAGGCAATTTGTGAAAGTTGGCCGGCAACTGGAGAGGTCACCTTCCCCATGGGGTTTGAAGACCGTCTGACGTCATGCATGAAAGATCTCCAGTCCGTCGATGCTTTCATCAGAAAAGCCCAACCAGACATTTATACGACAACAATGAAAAGGGCCTGGGCCAAAGTAAAATATGCTATGTTTGCCGATGACCGCCTCGGGAAATTCTCCGTTCGACTGCAGCAATACCAAGCGTCGTTCACACTGGACTTGATAGCCATTAACACGTTAGTTCACATGAGTAATTTCACTAATAGTTACTCACATATTCGCAGAAAGTTGGCTTTGCTTAATTCTCGTCAACTCACGCAGATAGTATCACAGACGCAAAAGTCCATTGAACAGCGCTCACAGTTCACAATGGCCAACGTAACTTCCACGTCCGATTTGATGAGCTTTAGTAAACCTTTGGGCTTTTTAAACCTATGGTCGTGCAATTCAGACATGATTTCAGTAGTCATCTACAGACGGCAGGGTGCAAGAGCAGGATTTGGTGGTGTTCGAATCAAGCTCAAGTTCCAGGTTGGATCGTGGATCAGGTTCGTGTATTTTACCTTCTTCCCCGCGAGGGCCGAGATGGGCTCTGGCATTTCTGCGCATTGCACTCTTATGCTTCCAACAATACTGCCTTTCAGCGCCCAGGTGTTTCGCTACGCATGTGATGGCAATACAAACACCATACGATCAATGTTTCTCTCGCGCAAGGCAACGCCAACTGATACTACGCCCGACGGTGCAAGCCTTCTGAATGTAGGAGACATCCACTTGGATTCGTGAAGAACTTTCAATTGACTCTCATCAGATTGCGACACAAAACGGCCACCTCGAGCTGGTTGAGTTCCTCTTACAATGTGGTGCAGACGTCGAAGCATCCGACGATCATGGCCGGTATTTTCTCATTCTGCATTATGCATGGTATATCCTCACTGATTGCACTTAGCACAGCACTACACCGAGCAATGCAAAGCTCCGGACAGATCGAGATATGTAGGGCATTACTCCGAAAGGGGGCCGACCTTACTTGCCTCGACATAGAGCAAAGAACGCCTTTACATAACTTTTTCAACGAGACGACAAGTGAATTTTTACTTAATCAAAATGATGTTTTGGAATTGCTTGAACTTGACTGCTACGGTATGAGCATTTTACATCATGCAGCATGGTCGAGCCAGAGCAAACCAGAGCACTTTTCGTACTACTTGGAAAGGCAGCCGGCGCTGTACGACCTTCCTGACCACGAAGGCAGATGTCTGCTACACTATGCTTCTGAACGTGGCAACGTACCTTTAGTAGAATACCTATGCAGCGTCCCGAATGCGGACACCGCCCTTCGAGATGCTACTGGACGGATGCCCATCCACTATGCAGTGCGAAGTCGACGGGTACAGGTGATCGATGTACTGATCTCTAACGGAGCGGACATAAGCTCAGTGGGCGCGAGGGGGTGGAACACAATACACGAAGCCGTGATGAGGGACAACGTCGAGGCGATTATCCATGTGTGTACACTCCTTGGAAGTCGGGTAGACTTTATGCTAAAGGCTATCGACCGGCAAGGTTTGACGCCGCTCGCACTGGCTAAGAAACGTAAAGCAGTGGCTGCACTGGATTATCTGAAGACTCATCATCTTGTTGATGCGCAAGAGAACCACGCGTCACAAGATAATGGTGATCTGCGTGGGCCGGAACATAGTCTTGTATCTTCACTTGGGAGAAATCAGCCATGCATTCGTCATGGTACAATGCGCTGGCATTTTCGTGACCCGGCACACAAGCTTTATTTACGGTTATTTTTTGCGATCGGCTTTCTCTCATTGCTATTCAACTTCAGAAATGGTTCTGTACTACTCGAGATAATGCCATATTCTTAGCGATCATTGGGGGCTAGCAACTTGGCACAAGCATGGTTCGAGTTCAAGTAATTGAGATTCCCTGATGAGGCAGCTTAAAACCAAGAGGACAAAGCAGCAGGAGCTTCACTCCACGAGGGAGAAAGGAAGCCAAGAATAGTTGATGATTCAGTGGAGGCGTTACCAGCGCGCTCCTTATCAGGATTACCTTAGTGCACCAAACACTACAGTATCCGTACCTTATTTGTATCGATTAATTCGGGATGTCACTGCCACTTCTAGCAGGGCGAATACTAGAACAAGTTCCAGTAATTTAGGAAATACTGTTAACTACCCCAACGCCTACATGTATACGACTTTCACAAAATTTGGTAAAGCAAGCGCCCTGGGAGCACAATGAAGGAGGATTCGCTAGATACCCTCTGAGCCGCTAGCTTGAAAACGTGGTTATCCCACCAGTCTAGGCATATCAGCGTCCCACTTTGGAGAGAATACGCTATAGCCTCACATAAATCTCCACCGAGTCTGGCTCACGTATCCTTCGAGTCCTGCCAAGAGCCTCAAGAACAGTCTGGGAGCCTCGGCCTCTTCTACTTATTCACTAATTTACTAAGATTCGTCCCTGATTGCAGAGACCCACTGTGTCGCGAGACAGGTTCACACTACGGACGTCCGGAAATGCTTCCTCTCAATTCTCTTAAGGTTTAAATGATACCTAATTATTCTCTAGCCACTATTCTTCAAGTCAACTCATCTCCGAATTAGATTGCTGTAGTGCTGGCTAGGCTGCTGGCCGTTGCGTTGACGTCGTCAATCGGTTCTTTAACGACACCACCTATCCATTGATGATCAACCAGAGCAATAACCACTCGGAGGATTGCAAAGAGAGCACAAAAGGAAGATAGATTCTTTTAGCTTATGATCTTACTTCGACCTCTTAGAAACCAATGCGGCTGAAAGTATACTTCTTGGCAACAGGCTTTTTGGTATTTAATGTCTTGATGTGAGCAATGGAATGCATTGCCTTGCCGCCGGTCTCCAGGTCCATCTTCTTCGTGGGGTTCAGCCAGGTTCTTATTTGTTGGCTAAATTGTTTCTGTAACTCTTTGTAAGACGACGCAGCCAACGTATCCTTATACGATTTTAGAATGGTATATAATCCTGAAGCGAGGATATGCAGTTCTCGTGCCAACGCCTTCAGCTTGAGCGGAGCTCCAACTTCGGAGAGGAAGTTGTTGAGTGGTTCAGACCAATTCTGTCGTCTTTTCAATGCGGTTGGAGGGTAAGACACCTGCTCCCCTCGTATAAACAGCCCACAGCATCAGAGCTGACCCACACAACTTTCTGAGGGCCTGAGTCTCCTTGTTCAGTCGTGCAGCACCCTTCAACGCGTCGATTTTGGTCACACAATTCTCAATCTGGCATCTGAAGCTTCCAGCGTCCATGTCTCCAAGGATTCCTTTCTCGCCATTCGCCAGGTCAGTCAGCCCCTTCAAGGACTTTATCGCATTGCGGCGATGAATTCCTACGACTGTATTTCTCTTGATCAGATCTTGTACTTCACTCTCGAAGTACATGTTATCGGTGGCGATGAACTGAAGGACAGCAGCTCGAGCGGTGCTTTCGGGTGGCGCAGTGTCGGCTGAAGGTATAACCGGAGCAGCTTCGGGAGCAGTTTCGGGAGCGGCTTCTTGAGTTCCATTGAACTTCTCTGCAGTCGCAGCAAGCAACTTAGAAAACCCGCTGGAGGCGGGTACAGACTCTTTCTGCTGCTCAGTACTAACAGCCTCTGCGGTTGCAGCAAGAAGCTTTGCAAAACCGCTGGATGCTGGTGCAGAGTCTTTTTGTTGGTAAGCATTTACGGCCTGCGTAGTTGCTTGAACCAGTTTCGCGAAGCCGCTGCCAGCTGGCGCTGAGGGTGCAGCTGGGACTGAAAGTCCTCCGGAAGGCAAGGTGTTCGGCGCAGATTCGGCCGCTCTGATTGGTAAGGTCGTCTTGGTTGGTAAAGTCATATAAGATTTGTTGGCGGGGACTGACTTCGGGGCGAGAGGGTCCTGGAACGGAGTGGGATTGGCGATAGCCATGCAGACGATCTCAATACCTTGAAGCATGTCGAATGCCTCTGGGAAGAAATCCAGCTTACCTTTGAGACAGAAGTACATTGCTTCGAGACGCTCCAACGGCCAGACACCCTTGAGCTTATCAGCGCCGACCTCCTCCAGAGGTATCTCTTGCTTGCACTCGGTGAGCAACCCGTAAATGGGAAGCAAGACCTCATTTACCAAGGCTCTCGTAACACCGGCCGCTTTCTCGCGGTCACCAGTCATTAGAGCAGCTTCGATTAAGTCGATGCCCTTTGTGAGATCGGGAGCATAAAGAGCCAGGCGCTCCACGCGATTGATATATCTCTCGCGGTAGTGATTGAGAAGGATCTGAATTCTTAACCGCTCGGCTCCCTCCTCCTCAGCTTGACGTTTTTGCTCTTCTTCCTGGCGGCGCTGCTCAATTTTGTGTGCTTCCCATTGCTCAAGTAAATAGTTGGTAGCCAATTGCTGATTATAGTCGGCGATGGCAGGATCTATATGATTGTGACCAGAAGGAAGAAGTTCGAACTTCATCCGTTCCGGACCAAGGATATTCATGAGCCGCTCCTGAACGTATTTTCGACTCTCTTCGTCCGTCTGGCTCTCGTAGAAAGATCTGTCATGAGCCAAGTTTAGCGTTGCTAGATACGAAGGCGAAGTCAAGCGCTGCGTATACAAGACCTCAGCTGAAGGATTAGCCGCGGCCCTACATAGTGAGATACCTGAAGTAGCCATTTCAGCTCTACATGCTCGATGTTGGTCTATACGCTTTTGGACTGCTGCCATCTGTCTGTACTCCCTCCACAGATCTCGGCGCTTTCTTTCCGCTATTCCCACTTTGATCTTCGTTGCATGTTCCCGCTTGATGGAGCATAGCTCGACCGATTGGGGGCTGTAGACAGTCTCAAAGAGGGCGGGAGTGACACCCTGAGTAGTAAAGACGGGCCCCTGGAGAGTTTGGAATGCATCTGGCTCCCATGCGGCTGGTGATGCTTCAACCGTCTGGGGGCTGCACGCGTCGTCCACACATGCTGTAGTACCAAAGACGTGGTCATGGAGAGCTTCAAGGGTATCGTGATCTGTCGCAAGTAGCTGGGACTGGAGGTTATTCGCACTCTCGACAGGTACTGTAGCGACGCGTTGAACAGAACAGACAGAATGAAGAGTTTGCTGGCCATTTTGCTCTCCTGCAACTAGTGGTGCTGCAACCGACTGGGACCTGTAGGCGTTCTCGATACTTGCTACATCGGCAGTGGTAACAGTATGACCATACTCTCGAAGATTTTGGAGGGCTTTTCGCTCTCCTACAAGAATTTGGGCTCTGATAGACGCAAGTGCTTCCTTGGAGTTGTGTCTCTTTACTCTACCCATGCCAGTGAACTTGCTGACTGCATTGCAGACTGTTTCCCGGAATCCGCGCATGGTGAGTGTTAGAAGTGGTGTGTGGAATTTTTGAATGAGAAGTTAGTCTTTATGTTATGTTGAGTTGAGTTTGGAGATGTTGAATTACTGTCGGAGGTTTCTGTTCTTAGGGGTTTTTATAGCTGTTCATATATAGACATTTAAGGTGTCAGACGATTGAGCTGACACTCCTTATGCTCATTTGTGTGAGGTCTGTGAAGACCTAACCTATTGACGGGGCGTTGTAGAGCACAATTATTTGTGAACTAACAGTTAGTTTGGAGAACAAAGAAAAGCTCCGGTATGCTCTCTGCAATTACCGTAAGCGAATGCTGAAAAATGAGACAAGCAAATGGATGTTGTAAAATCGGGTAGGACTATGTAAGTGCGGTTGGCCAGAAATTAATATACCGTACATGGAGTTTTGTGCTGGTCCTCTCAAAGCAACTGCTTGTGCAAAGTTAGAAGCATCATAGTCCTTGGGTTTGAATGAGGCCGCTGTACACCATTGTGTTGTTGCTGCACAGTGCTTAAGACAAGTGTCAACGTCTCGCCTTTCACACTGCGATAAATCAAACACTGATGGACGTGTGTTCTCTGCGACCATGATTATGATTTTTGTTGCAGTAGAAGGTCTATCTGCACTGTCATAGGCGCAAATGCAGTGAAGACTGCGTGAGTTTGATGTCAAGGCAAAGGAGCTGGGGGAAGATATTTGCTGTGAGACGCCGGGGATCAGCCACTCAAACGCAGAAGCCAGGAAGAAGAAGTACTCCAATCATGGGACTTGGGTAGCAGCAGCAGACGTCTAGAAGGAAAGTCACGACGAGAAAGTGACGTCAAAAACACAGCTGTTTACCACATCTAGAAAACGTCAGCGTCTCCCCGCTAGAAGCCGTGCGCTGCGAATATACCGTACTCGCATCATGTTGAAAACGTATCTCAACGCATATCTAGTATCGTGACAGGTAATCTGTACGAGGAATTCTGGAAGGCGTAGGTGGGCCAGGTGAAGCGCACACCTTTAACTACGGATGGCCATGAAAGAAATCCGTCCTAGCTACATCCTGCAGATTCATTATCTCAAAGTTTAGTGAAATAGATGCACACCAGATGAAAGCAGGGCGAGTGTCAAACCGAGGCATGAACGGACGACAAGAAAGTTGACAACTCCACGAGACAGGACTCAGCTGCAAACAAAATCGACATCCACAAGGGCAACGAAAGACTTTCTGGCGCTCATCAAGCCACTCAGGGGAACCCCAACAAGCCCCACCAACGCCACGGCACCTGCATATCCGAATCTTGGTACAGTGGAAAGCAAACAAAAAAAGCCCGCCAAGACATCCCTTCAACACTGGCAAACCAAATAAAGAAGTGGATGCAGCAAGCCTAGACAATCAATCATGCATTCCCCAAGTGTCTGGACCTACACCGCCCAGGAACACCCGCCAGGTACAGCGGGAAAGCGGCAAGGCATCCATAATCCTTCATGCTATGCACTGTCAGCCTTCCCGATTGCTCCTTTTGCAGCTTTGCACGTGACATCCGAAAATCGCAACACAGCACACGACACACTTCAGCCCCATTGATACGTAGTACTATACCTTTCTTGACCGCCACACCGCTCCATCTCACAGTTTCCCCCCCTTTCTCCCCCAACATTTCAGACACCAAGACCCTACCTTGCAGAACGCGCAAGCAAAACCCCCAAGTCCTCCTCGCACAAGCCCCAGTGTGGCTGATCTGTGGCGCGCGGCCTCGCTTGGCGATGTGCCGTCAACCCGTATTGGCGCCAGTGGCTCGGTCGACGCTTGCACCGTAAACAGTCTAGCATATGAATCTGTATCGTTGGCGCGGATCTCACTGGTGCTGGTGTATCGCTCTCGTACGTCTAAACCAAGGTTTTAAGGCAAAAAAGAGGCCAGGGGGTGTGTGTAAAGGCCAAGTTTGGGGGTTGTTGTGGGGAGACAGAGAGGGGCCGTGTGGTCTTCTTTTCTTAGTGGGAAGGTGGATATGCATGTGGTGTGGTGTGGTTTTTTTACATCATGCATTGGGAAATGGGGGTGCTGTGCCTTGGTTATTTACTCTGGCTTGTTTCCTGCTTTTCTTAGCGTCCTGCGTACGTAGTTTCTCTCTTTTGAGGCCCTTTTCGAGGTGTCTTGTTCGTTCATTTCGAGAAATCGCCATTCCCTTCTTTTTACCCTGCGTCGTCGTTCTTTCTGTTGGAGGAAGAGCAAGTTTGGTACTGCCCTGCATACCTTGCCCCCGATTCCGTTCGCTTTCGTTACGTCGTTCCGTTCGATATTTACTTTTGTTCCCAAAGTAAAGGACCAGTTACCTATCGTCCGCATAGCTTAATCCAGTAATAAATCGCCAATCATGAGGATCGGACTTCCCTCCGCCATACTCGTCGCACTCAGCAGCATCGGCCTTGCTCTCGCACAAGAACGCTGCGATGCTCCTCACCCAAAGGTATACTGTAATACGACCGAGATTCTGGCCTACCAATCCGACGCCTGCACACCGTTCCATGTCTTTGTTGTTCGCGGCTCCGACGAACCTTACCCTGGCCGCTTGGGAAACCTGACAAAACAGGTATGCTCAGCCATTGGTGGAACCGATAAATGCGGCTTCGAGAATGTCGAGTACCCTGCGAAGAGCTCAGCATGGTCAGAGACGTCATGGTGCGATTCGGCAACAAAGGGCGCAAAGAATGGCCAGGAACAGATGCAAGCCTACAGCAAGAAGTGCCCGGACAGCAAACTGATTGTTCTGGGCTTCTCGCAGGGTGGCTCTGTGGCGCAGGACATGCTAGGTGGAGGCGGAGGTCCAACTTTCAAGTGTGAGCAGGGCGATAATTCAGCTCTAGATGCGAGTGTTGCACCTGGTTCCAAAGGTGAGACGAGTTCTGCCCGTCTACTTTCATGTCATACTAACGAAAAGTCCAACAGTCATTGCAGCCGTTACATTTGGCGCTGTCTCGCGCTCACGTGGGCAAAACTTCACCGTTGGCGCCGGCAAGGACTATGACGGAACTCGGGCCCGTACGCCAGAGCAGCTCCAAGGACTCAACCAATATGCCGATGTTCTCCTCGACTACTGCCACTACGGCGACCCAATCTGTGCTGTCGGATCCGAGCCGCAAGACGTCAACGAGCACCTCAACTACTTCTTGAAACACAACACCCAGGTCGTACAATGGGTGGCAGCCATGGCAAAAGTAAGTACGGGCGATGTGAGCGCCAAACCCAGCAAACCCGTCATCGCTTCCTCGACTTCCACCTCGACTCCGGCTTCAGCTTCGGCTACCTCGAGCATTGCCGCGAAACCAGCAAAGTCGGGGTCGCCAGACGCGTATCCCACATCCTTGACCTTGGCAAGCGTGACTGACGTGGTGGCGGCTGCACAGCAGACTGGTACGACAGGTGCTGCGGATTCTCTAAGGGCTACCCTTGGTTATTTGACCGTATTGTCTGCGGCCGTGGTTGTTTTGTTCTAGACCAATTGATCTCCAGCATACAGTCAAAGCATCGAGACACGGCGTTCTTTGGGCATTTCCGCGGAAAGCATGGAATTAAAACTCATCTATTACTTTTTCTACAAGACCTGTACAGCCTCTAATCATTATTTATCGTGAAAGCGAGGGATAAAAGAAATCCATTTGCATGTAGAGTCCCAGCAAGCATCAAAGGACACAGATGGACTGGCCTACAACAGGCCGACAGTCCGTTGCTTCATCTTCTTGACGTCAACGTTCTGCCACAAGGCAACACTGAAAAGGGTGATGCAGTAGACGCAAACGGCGGCAATGAGCATGTAGCGCTGGGTCTGGCCGTAGCTGAGGTTGATGGCATCGCGAGTCTCGCTTCCAACCGGGTAGCTGGCTTGCACCGTCATGTCGCCGAAGATTTTATTAAAGTTCTCCATGGCACTCGCCGGCAAGTTCTCTCGGAGTTTAACTGGGAAAACACCAGTCCAGATGGCACCAGCGATAGTAGAGCCAATGGCACTTCCGATGGCGATGATCATGGCTTCGACAGCTAGGAGAGCAGGGAAATCCTGCTGTTTGGACACTGCCATAAGAGTGGTCTGTTCCGAAATGACCAAAACACCACCGCCAAAGGCAATGAAGATCATACACATGACAATGTAGCCAATGTTCTCGTCAGGCTGGCGGAACTTGATCATGAGGCCAACGCCCAGCATGGTGAGCGGCACACCAAAGAATAAGGAGTAGATCTTGAGCTTTCCATAGTAGCGCAACATAACTCCGTAGACAATACAGATAAAGCAACTGCCCATTGTGTAGATGTTGGCGATCCAGGTAGCGTGCACGGCGGACTGGTTGAACAAGACGACCAGGAGCGAGTAAAAGTACGAGTCCCAGCAGTACCAGCCGATGTAGAGCGAAGCAGCCATGGTGTAGGTGAAAATGACGGTGCGGTTCTTGAGCAGTGGCCAGGGAATGAAGGTGACGGGAGCACCGTACTTCTCCCAGAGACCAAAGGCAACCACCAGGAGCGCTCCAAAGATGATGAAGCAGATGATCAAGGGAGATTTCCACTCTTCAGCCTGCTTAGAGTAAATGTTAAAGGCCAAGAGGAAGATGGAAAGTCCGGCGGCCAGGATTAGAAGACCGATAGCATCGAATTCGCGCAGGTAGTAATAGACGGTCTGTCCAAAGCTGCCCCGGCTTGGTCGTGGGGTGATTAAGCCTTGGCGGCGTGCTTTGCCCTCGTAGACAACAAAGAGGATGATGAGAGGAGCAACGACAATGGGGGAGAGAATGGCGAAGATGCCAAAAGCCCATCGCCAGCCGATGCCACCTTTGGCCGTGATGCCATTGATACCGTATCCGTAGATCCAGGTAGTAATGAGCCAAGGAGAAGAGGCATAAGAGATGAAAAGTCCTCGGTTCTTGAGCTTGGAGGTATCGGCGATGAAGACAGTAATGAAAAAGTTGATGCTGTTGGAGCCGACGTAGAAGAAGGTCTGGGCAGCACAGTAGGCCTTGACGTTGTTGCAACTGGCCATGAGGATGAGACCAATGACATAAATAGCCACTCCCAGGGATAGACCAAAAGGACGGCCCCAGATGTTGAGGATCTTGGCATAGGGGAGCTTCCAGATGCCACTGACGATGGAAGAGATGACGGTAGTCAATGCAGTCAGGGAGTGTTCATTGAAGTCGCTGGTGACATAGGGCGAGAGAGTGCTTGCGGTGCTCGAGACGTAGGCAGTGAAGAACTGGATAAACCACATTCTGAGACGTGTTAGCGGAGTTGCATAGAGACGATGACAGCAGCATAGACATACAGGATGTATGCCAGGATCAAGTCCCTCTTCTTCCACACAAGAGAGGCAGCCTGAACTGCTTGCACACCATGCTCGGCGGTAGTATCAACCTTGTTGAGCTCTTCGTCGGAATCCTGGCTCAGTGAGGATTCCCTGGGACTGCCGAGCTTCTCATCAGGACGAGAAACTTCCATACTGGTGTGACCTTGAACGGAAGCTGGGACATCGGCAATGTCTTTGTGGTCGCCATGGGCGGAAGCAGCGTTGGTGTTGCTCGAGAGAATAGCACTGCTACTCAAACCTTTGAAGTCGAACCCCATGTTGATGAGGCTAGTGCCGATCAACACCTAGAGCAAGGGTAAGGAGGAGAAGGGTGCAGAGATGGAAGATTGATAAGACAAGTAGCCGGGCATGCTGCAGGCTCATATACGGAAACGACGGTCCACGGGGTCCACAAAGGCCTTGTCAGTAGGTGGGTAATATGCTCGCACCAAGGATGAATGTGGACTCGACGACGTACCCCGGCGCCTCAGGCCACGCACAAGACAAGCAATAAAGGTGAGGAAGGGCATGCATTTTCGTAACTAGTGTCATGCAAACGAAGCTTAGCCTTGCCATTCCCAGTGAAGGTCCGGAATTAAGCTCACCGAAGCCCAGCCCAGCCAGTGAGAGAAATCTTATCTTGATCATCAGCCGGCGCCGTTCGGAGCGCCGGGCCAATAGGAACAGCCTGTGGCGCGACGGGCGGGTTATCAGATGAAAATTTTCCATCTAATCTTTATCTGATGAAATCCAGCGACATGCACCCGGTCGCGATGTGGGGCGGAGCATGTGGCGGAGATGAAGACTGGGAATAGTTCCTTCTTGACGAGCAGTCTTTGGTCTGCGACAACGGAGTTGCCGACGTCAGTTCCGATTTGAGGTCTAGTTGGATACACGACGCGCGGTGCCAATTCTTGTGATGTTGCAACCCAGATGCATTCCACCTCGTATTGTGGAGGCAAAACTGGTGGTCAGTGGGCTGACCGCGGAATATCACGCATTCGAGACGCAGGTCTCTGCAGATATTCCGCTCCTGTGCCACGCGAGCGCAGGCGGACGCGTTCAATGTTGCATTGCACCCCTAGACCAATAGAACCAAACGCCGCCGACTTATTGACGAAGAAATACAGCACTATATCTAGTTATGAAAAATCTAGCAATGATGCAAGTAGCTCTAAGAAAGCTTTCTAGGCCATGATTTGAATGCGATATATAGTTGTGGTTGATTTGTACAACTACAAGTTTTTGGTCAGTATTTGGGTTTGTTTGTCTTCTAGGGGACGGTTGTGTCTGTCCCCAGGGATCGGACAAAGTGGGGTTTGAGTATACAAGCCAGCTCCATACTATCCATTGTCCTCACCGTGATGCAGGTCACGTGCCCGGTACACAGAGTCGGATGCATGATGGGGTACATCTTCCCTTGGCCTTTCTGCCTCATCACAGCTACGAGTTGAAATTGCAGAAGTCTTCATTTGCTGCATTGCCTTGACTTCATGCACCGAGTACTATCTCTAGCAGAGCAGTTCAGCTTGACGTTTCCTTTCACATGTGAAGATGGATGCTTTAGGCTTGTGTCGCTGTCTACATCATGGTAGTGCCTGTATATTTCTTTCGGCTCCTGTAAGAGAAGAACGGGAATATAAATTTCAACAATACCAGACTATGCAACGAACAGGACTCGGTGAAGAAGACGCTGTTCTGGGCTGTGTGGCTGCATCCGAGACGAGCAGAATGGCGCTAGTGAGGCCCTATCCCGGTCGCGTTCCGAAATAGCTTGGGGGAGCCCATTCCTTCTTCCAACCTCATCGTCGCGCCATGGACAGCCATCCTTCGTCAATACAACCCATGGACATGGAACGGAGGTCCTCGTCGCCCAAGCGTAAGAAGGTCCGCCAAAAATACGCGCCCAAAGCTTGTACGTCGCGCCTGCGCGCTCTGCTAACTGCCGCTCGGCACCTCGAGAGCTTCACCTGCTGCATTCCGATGGTTCCGTAGCCGCTCAAGACTGCGCGCCCAACCCGACAACACAATGGATCAAAATGAGACCAGCTTACTGACTGAGACGCTCAGGTGTGCTATGTAGACGCTCCAAGCTCAAGGTACGTCTTGTCCGCTGCCAGTGCCGCGATTGTTGCTGCGCAGCTTCGGCTCCATTTCCGTTCCGAGCCTCTTTCAGCTTGCCTTACGCTAGACGGCCTCCTCCACGACTCACCTTTATACACTCGCACATTCTGACTGCCCCCCCAGTGCTCTGGAGAAAACCCATGCCAACGATGCGTCGACAACGGCAAGCGATGCTTCTTTTCCGAAGACCAGACGGCAGCCGAGGCCCTGCAACATCTCAGTCGTCCAACTCCTTCCCTCCAGGCCCAGACGTCGACTGCCAGCGGAAACGGTACCAATACATCACGCAGGAATCTGCTGCCACATGATGAAACAACACGCAGAACGAGCGACGCCAGCGCCCGCGGTATGACGATGGAGGCACGTATGGCCCGGGTCGAGGCCATGATGGAGGCCCTGATGCGCGACCGCGGCTTGACCGTGACGCCCATGGGCAGCGTAGAGCGAGACGATGGAGCCAGCGACGGCTTCCGAGGAGGCGATGCTGCGTTCCCCATCCCGCCATTGGACCCCATCAACCCAGCCCTCGCTTTCATGGGACAGCCATCGCTCTTCTCTCAAGAGTCCTCCAACCAGACGTCCTCTACCCTGTCCGGACCCGAAGCCTCTTTTACCGCTGAGCCACCCCATCTCGTCCACCTAGGCAATCAGGCAATGCCATTTCCTAGCCCCGCCGAATACCAACAATACCTGCTGTCCTTCTTCACCGACATACATTTGTCTCATCCTTGCATAGACGAGGCCGACTTTCGTAATCGCAGCGAACACATGTTGGCCAATCCCACCATCCCGCCCGAGGAACGTTATTTTCTTGCCCTCAACTACATCATCTTTGCTTGTTGCGATGTGCTGCTGAACATTTCGCCGGTTGAGGCTAGCAAACCCGCCGGCGGACGTTGGTCAGAGATAGCCGATCATCTCCTCGACAAAAAGTCGTTACTCAGCGGTAACGGCGACTTGACGCTGATCCAGTGTGTACTTTTCCAGGTAGGCTACATCTGTCTCAAATGCTGTTTCGATTATCAGGGACTTCAGATGCTAATTGACCAGGCTTTATATTACACTTTCATCGATACGCCTGGCCCGGCCTACAGTAGTATTGGAATTGCTGGTCGGTTGGTGTTTCAGCACTCACTCCATCAACAATCCACGTGGTCCGATATCACAACCCAACAAGCGTACGAGCGCATATGCGTGTTCTGGAACGTCTTTATCACAGACCGCTTCATCTCCCTAGCATGCGGCAGACCGTATAGTATCCACGAAACCGACATACAGGTCGAGCTGCCAGTGGAATTATTTCACAGGGTGAGAACAACCCCAAACCCGATCAGTGACTCGTATACTAATTACTACCAGGCGATGCTCCCCATGCAAATCGACCTTGAAAATGACCCAAGGGTTTTTATCAACCAGTACCTACATTACATGATCCTCTGGGCGCGTTACGCTGGTGGCTCTATGGAAGGACGCAGCTCGGATGGCCATGCACAACAAGTCATCGACACGCAAATCACACAATTCCTCGAACACGACCTTCCCGATTTGCGTGCTCCTTATTCACAACCCGGATCTGGCATTGAAGCACCCATAAAGACCTTCCTCGTACAGAAGAAAACCGACTTGGTTCTCTGGGGCTTTCGTTCAGTCATCACGTCATTGCAATATAACGACAATCACGCGGCACACTTTAGCCATCTGGCAGCAAGCACCATCAACCGCATGGCTGCTTTTGCGCAAAACGCACAACGTCCATTCAGCCTTCGCCATTGCATGATTACATCGTTGTCTAATGCTCTTCTTGTCCTCTGTTCGCTCTTGAGCCGTGGCACATCCCAGAAGAACCAGAGTGATGTGGATTCTTTCCGGCACGTCGTCACTCTTCTCAACGACCTCGCATACAGTCAGCCATACGCCAAACGCGTCTTAACCGATTTCGGAGCCATACTGCCTGTAATAGAGGGTGTCATAGAAGGTAAAGATGTTCCCGCAGACGTTGCAGATTTGATTCCGTACAAGTCTTCATGCCCCCGTATTCGCCTACCCCAGGTTGTGTCTTCACCCAACCCATCTGTTAGTGACGGAAAGACATTTACGGTCGGCAATGGCCATGCATCTCCGAGCGAGGCTGGTCATGGTGTCTTGTGGCTTTAAAGTTGGCGTAGGTCATTGGTTTTTATCCGAGTAAAATGCATTTGTGGGATTATGGAGTAAAAGAGTACTGGGTGTTCAAGTAGGGAGTTTCCGTCTGGTTTCTACTTTGTGTCTTTGTTTCTGTATAGATACCCAATACTTGGCCACATGGGCTGAGAGCGTTTCAGAAATCCAACACTGTTAATGTCAAAACGTTGGTCACTGTGTATGTCCAATCGGATAATATCAATTAAAAGGTTTGTTCGAGTAAATTGACCCATGTGAGTCGAGTCTCATATCATTGACAACTGTCCTGGCACTTGATTTCATGCCCAATATAATTAGGTTGACGGCTTCGGCCTTTTGTGCAATATTTTGTGAAACATTTTGTGAATTACATTTTGATTTTTGAACTAATAGTCACAACCCACCTAGCTCCGCAAAGCTAGATCGACATATTGTTAACTCCCTCCCTCGTGGCGGCGACATCAATGTCCTCTATCTCTACGTCCTCTATTTCCCCCACTTTCTTCAACTCTGCCCGGACGAAATACAGCAACGTGCCTATCTAAGACCGACTCGAGTCACCCCAAAGACGACCTCCGAAGGCCTGCTGCTTAGGTGTCGGCACATGAGTAGTAATGGCCTTTCGAATGTCAGCCATGTTACTCTCTATCTATTCTATAGTCCTCGAGCCAGGCAGTAGTCCGATCCATCTAATTAACTTCCAGCCGAATTTGTATACCCTCAGAGCTTCCTGGCTGCTTACTAAAGCTACGTAACCGTTATCTGTCCTTCTTGCTTGAATGTCTTGAATATTGTATTGCTCCCAAAGAAACTTAGGGTAATCTATGCCGGCGTTAAGAGAAGTAATATATTGGATCTAGATAAGCAGCTATTTTTGTAGGTCTGTAGCTATTGTGGGAGAGGGCAGTTTAAGGTAGATAAGAGTACGGATTGAAGTGATGCGGATAGGTATTTGGCGTTGGTCTAGAAGATTTGGCGATTGCGACGAGGTAGATATGATGGGAAGATTTTAAGAATTGAAGAAGCTAATGGATGATATCTGATTGATGAGGAAGACTTTGAAGGTTTTGGGTGCGCAGTAGATGGAAATCGGTCGGAGGGTGATGTTGATTAAGTTGCCAGGCTGGAGACTGAGTTCACAAGAGTAGGGTATTTGTAGTTGGGAGTTGTGCGCTGCGCTGCTGTTTTGCGCTTCGTGTCCTCATCATAACTATGGTTCATCGAGTGCAGATTTTGCTGCCTATAGTTGGATACCCAATAGGGTGGTTGTTGTTGTTTTGTGGCTCAGTTCTATCCGGACCAGTACTAACTTTTCGAGACGAGGGCCAGGTGGCTTTTGGTGCCTGAGGCCCGGAGCCTGAAGGGCCTCGCGTTCGGATCCCTACTTGGACAGTGTCCTTTATCTTGACTTTTTGATTTTTGGTGGGCTGAGGGGCGGCCTGCCGCTCGTTTATGTGATGTATATTTTGGGCTAATCGCCGCAGACGAGCCAATTATGGGAAATAAAAACAGAAATAAATAATTAGGTTGACACTGGTTGTTCTACAAATATTCTTCCAGAAGGTGAGTCTGTCAATGTACCTGCATATGCAAGTCTATGGAAGATTGCATACGCCACAGATCTCAATGCGATCCGTTCTTCCGATGCCAGATAAGGAAAAGGTAAATGGGAAAGACAGCCTCTGCGGTCATCGAGACATGGACTTAATATATGAGCCGAAAGACGGGTGTTTTTCTTCCAGCTGTCTATCCGGCTGAACAAAATTTTGTGTTTATATTGTAGGATTCAATCTGCACACTAGATTGCATGTATGGAAAACACCACGTGGTAGCCAGAAGGAGGCGGCTAAAAAGAAATATTGAGAGCCGCATGTTCATTAAGAATTAACAAGACCAAGTGGCCGCGACAACTCGATGGATCAGGATATACAAGCTACGTCATACCATCATGGGATAGCATTGACGGCAGCATTGGTATGTCGCGATTCAAAGACGAAAGCTGAAAGGACTGGCTGAGAACCATCCTGCAGTCCACAACTCGGCCATGCGACCTACACACGTTTCCATTACCATTCTCTACTGCAGAATGACGTTTCAACAGCCCATCCATCACGATTGCAAATCTGTCAACCCATGTGTTACCAACCACCAAGACATCCACAAACTTCCTGAGTATCAGATAGACAAGCCACATTCAACCTCACCACCACGCACAACCCGCACCCTCGTCATCTCCAACACGGCATCCTTCTTTTTTCTTCCTCTACCCTTGCTCAGAAACCGCACCTGATCAAACTCGGCACCATCTGCATATTCGCCCGTGGAAAAGCAAACACCAGGCCATGTCTATACTATACAATAAACCACGCGAGATGAGATCGGGATCCATATCAAGCCCTCTCTCCTCTCATCGCGAAATGCCCGCGCGATCGTGAATGTATGATATCACATCAAGATAGAAAAGCCAAAAAACAAAACAAATAAACTACCGAGCCGTGTCTCTCATTCGCGTGATCACAAAAAACCCTTATACCTACAGAAAAACCCTTTAAGCCCATGTGGTAGTGGTAAGTGGGGACTCCACCATCCCATCCCGAGGCCCACAACAACAACCAACGCAACTCCACCCATCCACACCAAAAAAAACCCACCCTACATACACGGAAACGTCCTTTACGCCCCGAATTTCTGTACCACGCGACCAAGCTAAAACAGCCGAGCGCAGCGAACGAACGACATCAGGGCCAGAGACAAGTTTACCGTCCCGCGCCTGTTTCCCTCGGCACTTGGAACAACACACCAACAGCCCAGTAGTAGCAGGTAAGTAGACGCTGGCGCCCAACGAATAACCCCCTGTCCCCTGAAAGGATGAAAGACGCAAGACATCCATCGATCCGGTTGTCCGTCTGCCACGTTTTTTTGTTTCTCTCTTCAGTAGATTTTCCGGGTTGGCGGGCCAGGATGAAGGGGGTGGTGATGGTGCTCGTGACACACCTACACACACCTGTTTCCCGTGTTGATGGGGGGCGCGGTACGCTGCGCCTCATTCACTCATTCACTCACTCGCTGGCTGGCTGGCTGGTTGGATGCCTGGGAATCCGAATCGTATCTTACATACACCTACCTTGTCATATCTTAGTATCGTGTGCGTTGGCACGGCTGTTGAACAACAGCTGAGAGAAGAGGTTGACGGGACGGCATGAAAGTCAGATGCTCCGCGCAGCATCCAACAAACAAACGAAACAATCATCTTTCGATGCTGATGATGGCGATGGCGATGGCGATGACGCGAGTATGTCTCATACCTAGGCGCGTTGCTGTGTATCGAGCGGAAAACAAGGTCTAAGGTAACGCTGTTCAGCTCCAACAAGGCGAGAGAGAGAGAAAGTCATCACATGGTCAGACCCTTGTTTTACTGTGTAACTAGTGTAGTCTGCGTTCTTCCTATTGTTACTACACTAACTACACGTGCCGTCAAGAAGGCAGCAGCAGCAGCATCAGCACAAAAAACCCCATATACACACATGCATGCATGTATCGCTTACTTACTTACTTACATACATACACACATACATACATATGTATGTAAGTAAAATAAACCCCAAAAAACGCAGGGCAAACTGCGCACATACCAAGCAAGTAGGCTGCAAGATTCAATTAATCTCGCTCGGCGCTTCCTTCCTTCCCTCACCGTTTATGAACGGACACACGGACGGACACTTTTTTCCCATCAGGCGATCCCGCATCCCGAGTACCAGTCAGCTCAGGCAGCTAGCCGTCCGAGAAAGAAGGCCATCCGAGGTGGGCCCTGCCGGCCGTCTGATGTCAGCATCGTAAAAATGAACATGGCTGATTGATAGTCCTTTGAACCCCCACGCCTCTCTCTCATCGCATCCATTGCCTTCATATCGCGAGGATTTCTTTGGTTGGATTTTGAGAGAAGTGGGTTAATGGTGTGAGTGAGAGAGAGAGACGGGATAACGGCAAGGAGATACACATGAATTCCCGTAGGATGCAGTGTTCGTTTCCTACCTACCTACTTTAGTAAATAGTGGTACCAAAAAGGGAGGAGGAGGAGACTAGATTTTCCTTCCCTTCTCTAACGTATACAACGGTTAAATTTCAAAAAGCGAAAAAAAGGGTACAGAACCCACATGTTCATCCTAATATGCATCTATGTAACACATCTAGATCATGCGTCGTCATCTGTGTGCCTATACCATGCCGCCACCAAAAGCCGGGGGGAGGGACTCGCAAACCGGGAAAAAAGGCCGACTTTACTACTTGCATACCATACGTACATACGTGTGTGCATACACACACGTGTGGGACAAAACGGCACACACATCCATCCAAATCCACCCACACACACACACATGGAGAAAGGAACGGCACCTACTTGAAAATTAAATAAAAAAGCCACACAATGACTTTCCCTGTATTTAACTGGCCGAATGCAGAACCCGCAACAACCCCCATCAAGGGTACTTGATAGGTCACCCCTGGTGGGAAGGGGGGCCGCTTTTTATCCAGCAACCATGTGATGATGATGACTCCGTAAACCCCGAGGACAAACAAAACGTGCCATGTGTTTTTTCTGGTCTTTCTCTCTCTCTCGGGCCGACAAGGGAAGGGGGGGAAAGCCATGTTTACCCCCGTGAAACTGGGATCCTTGCCGAAAAAAACGACTCTTGGGACCAAGGCCGAGAGGACATCCTCGGTACGTGTGTACATTGCGTGTGCATACTAGGGGGGGAGGGGGTGGTTGGAACACTTGTATATGGCGTGATTGGGCGTGCCATATGTAATCCCCGTGGGGGGAGGAGGTTGGGAATTTTATTGTTGTTTGTGGTGATGAGACGACACGGTGCATTAGGTGTGATTCAAGGCTGCATATACCCTCTAAAAAAGGGCGCGGGAGAGATATCAAGCAAAGAAAGAAAAAGCGATGATCGTGATGATGCTGGTTTGTCCCACGTTGGATGATTATTAGTTTGGGGTAACGAGCGCGAAAACACACTCTGTTTAATCTGGCGGTGAGCTTTGCTGTAGGCCTAAAAAATTTAAAGTGATCCGGGATGAGCATTTGTGCGACTTTACCAAGCGAGCATCAAAAAGTCCCAAAGTGGGCAACTGGTTGTTTCCCGACACTTGCTGTTGTCCCGACAGCATGGTTACAAGGCTTTTTTTCCTTTTCGCTGGCTGCATCACAAAACTGCCGGTTTAATATGGACAGTTGTGATACACTTTTCTTGACTTTAAGGCCTACCACGAACCAAGAAAGACCCTGCTGTAAGCCCCCCCGTTCGGAGAGGACGAGATAGATTGAAAAGATGCGCAGATGACAATAAGCAAATATGCCGTGCTACCGAAACCCATATTTGGAGTTTGTGAACCACAGACTCGGGATAACAGGAGTGAGCCTCGCCAATCAAGCCTCCTTGCGCAAGGAAAAAAAACCATGACCCTGAGCGTTACATTGAAAGAGGATCCCAGGCTTGGTAAGCTGAAAGAGCAAACCGAGAGAGGAGCGTGGGTTTTGCAAGAAACAAAAAGACAAACTTATGCACGATGCGATCCCAATGCAGAAGGTCAAACAGGACAATTGTCAGGCGGCGGTAGCTCTGCAAAATCCTTCCGGGAGAATATGGCAATATGGTGGTGTCTCTATTGGCCAGTCGGCAGAAATGTTTTGCAACTTAAAGGGACATGGGCTACATTGTTGCAATAACTCTAGTGACTTTTGCGTGCCGCCTGCCATGTGGGCGGGCTTTCAGGCACGGCGGCAATCAAGGTTGAAACCGCCTCATCTGTCAATGCCGAATATCGCAGAGACAAAGGGTGCCTCCCCACGATGGATGGATAAGCGACAACGATAAGCAGCACACGTGGGAGCAGGACGTTGCCATAGGTGGAGCGCCAAGCTTGGGGCGTTGCGCATGTGAACGCTGCGCCGACCGGGGTAATGAGCCTGGAGGTCCGTCGTTGGTCTCTTCGAGTCCGCGCGCCCATAGAGCGGGATACTAGGTTTCAACTGGGCGAAAGAAGCGTAACAAGGGAACCGCCATGCTTGTGACCTTCTTTGACGGAGAGACCGGCGCCTTGATCCGTCGAGTTTGTTACATTGCCACCCACGACCGGCGCTCCTACGAGTTTGTCGAGTGGATTATCCATGCGTGGGCGCAGCGATATGACCTCCGTGCCGCCTGCGCAGCGTTGGAGGTCCCAGCGCGTGCCTGGGTCCCACTGGCCAGGCAACTGGGAAGAAGATGGCTTGTTTGGGCAGCAACAGTGATGGATTCCTTCCAGGGCAATCGACGATGCTTGGTCCAAGCCGCCAGAATGAAGTCCCGGCTCACTGGAAAGAGAAGGGAAAAGGTACCCAAATCAACTTGCCAGGAGTAAAGGCCGCCGCTAACGGGGAGCACAGAAGAAAGTGCGATTCGTGTAAAATCCCTCACAATGATTCGTGCAGCACAAAGCCGGAACCTAACCTGAGCTCCCCCCGTGGGCTAAGGAGCTGATCAAGGGCTTCGTCGACGAGATAGGAAGGCCTTCCTGAGGACTAGTAACAAGTGTCGGTAAGATTCTGTATTGTAGTCGATGAAACCTCGGGTAATAACTGCGGCAAAGAGGGGCGCGTCACATGCGATGCAACGCCTGTGTCTTTCCTGCACGATGAAGATTTCGGAGTGCCTGAAATGGTGGTTTCAAGCGCGCATCGTATGCGTTCTCTTGGAGAAGAACCAATAGTGTTTGAGTTTGGATCACATGATGTAAAGGGTGAAGGTTGTTCGCTAAGAAAAAGGACGTGTACATATGAATAGTTTGGGGGAGTCGGCGTGCGAGACGAATACGATGCCACGATACCTGGAAGCTTCGGGGCCCGTTGCAACGAGCCGACACAACGACACCGGTGATTGCGCACCCAGACGATTGGCCGGCCCTGCTACGTAACAGCCACGCGACGCCTCCGGATGGCGGATGTAAGCCCCGTTCCTACAAGGGTTAGTCTGGGGACCGGATCCAAGCTGTCGGGGCCATGGCATCCAGCACCGTGTCCGGTAATGTGGCACTGTCAAGCCGCCATCGTGGTTGCAGTTGTGTTCCCCTGTTGGCATTTGTGGATGTACACAAGAGGAATACGCGCGCAGTCACGTCTTCAGCAATACATGGTTGCGCCACAGTGTGGTCGTCGGCGAGCAAAGAAGAAAGAAAAAACATGACCAAAAGATCCGTGTGGCGCAAAGATGAAGTGCGCATTGAGTTGGTGTCGAGTAATCAAAGGGCAGAGGGCTTGCACGGCACTTGTTGGAATCGCAGGCGGCAGGCTGGTGGCTGCTTTGGGCGGGGAGATGGAACAGGCTCATATCTGCAATTTGCTCGGAAACGACGATCTTGTTAGATGGGCGTGACAGTGCTGTGACAAGTGGACGAAAAAGCAATCAGCATTGCTGCCCAGGCCCGTTTTCTCGATAGTGGGTGGCAGGTCATGCAGGCAATAAGGTCGGAATAGTTCGTCTGGTATACCATGAGCCAAACTTTGCCAGGTTGGTTGACGGTGCTCCGCATCCATTGCTCTGCATCCCTTCACTCCGCATACGAGAAACTTTGCTGACGGCACGGTTGTACGATCTGCTCGCTCTCGTAAGTTTGGTTGCTGTTGTGTCTCGTCGTAGTAAGACATGGGCAAGCGGGCTGGGCTCATAACGGCAGAGCAGTGAGTGGGAAGCCTTGACATGTGAGCCGTGACGAAATTGGGACCCTAGTGAGTTAGCAGCTGAGAGTGCGGGGAGGAAGATGATGGTGGTAATTGTAGCAAAGCAAATCCAACTTTAGGTCACAGTCGAGCATGTCTGTGGCCCCCACACAAAGATAAACGCTTGAGGCGACAGTGCACACCGCGACTTGATCATGTGGGCGTGACTGTTAGTCATTGCTTTTGTCGGGGTAGAATAGTGAGGCCCCGGGCTTGGGACATGATCGGCGCAGTGACGGCGAGGCTGGGAGGGAAGTTATTCGGCTATCTAGAGGATTGGGCCAGTGGAGGAAAAAAAAAGCAGGCACCAAACGTGGCGGGCCTTTGATCCGATGAACTAGATGGCAACCATGAATGGGACGCGCGAGCGACTGGGGCCGTTCCCGAGAAGCATTGCAGCAGCCTGTTCATGTAGAGATTTGGTGGGTGTGGTTGCAAAGTGCTGGGCATCGTATGCCGTGGGGAGCATCGTGAGATGAGATGAAGATGTGGCTTCGGGGCGGGGTGGACATCAGCGACAAAGGGACAGGGCTGGGCTAGTGGACAGGCACAGGGTCATTCAGTGTCGTAGAGATTTTGCAGCGTTTAGCTGGCGAAACAGTAGTTCCCGATGTACAAGTCATGAAACAAGCGTCACGCCGCATGTAGCGACGAGGAGCAGTCACAGCTGATGGCTGTGTGGCTTTGTGATTCGGCGGGCCGCCCCAGATGACCTCGAGAAATTGCCGTGCCATGGACTGACGTAGCATAATTGCCCAGTTTGTGGCAGGCAGAAGGACAAGCATGGGGGGTGGGCACAGAGGGGCTTGGCAGGGTACATGGCGCTACCCCAAAGTCGTGGGCAGATTATCTGGGGAAGATGGTTGTGCTGATGTTGTCGAGAGCCGGTGTGTCCTCAGCCGGTGGGCACACACGGGGCGTGTACCTCGTGCGCACTTGACCCCTGCCAACGACCAACGCATCCAGGAACCTGGCGAACAATGGCTCGAGTCTTTTACAGGCACCGGGTCAGCCATCTGGTCGATGCACATGGCTGTGTGCGATAGGCGGCAAATATGTCGGGCATGGCAACCGAGGTGGCAGAAGCTGATGGTGTCGGTGGTAGAGGGCCGCCCGGCGACGGCAGAAGTCAGGCACCTCGTGATGAGGAGGACCGGTGCGGGGGGTGGAAGGGAGTGGATTAGCGCAAACAGTCAGTGGCAAACAAGGCGGACGAGGCGAGGAGCGGTATTATGTTTGAGAGAAGTTGTAATTACTGGGTACCCAGGCGCGAGGCTGGCTAGGTTGGGCGTCATGTGAGGGAGGGACATTGACTCAGGGTTCAAGAGGCGCAGACGCAAAAGCCTCGACGTACCGACGAGACCAGCACCAGCACATGGGCATTGTGTCGAGGCCCAGAAGCGTGCAGGGGCCCCGTGTCGGAAGAGGCGAAGAGGGAAAAGGAACGCAGGCGGAAGAGGTGCATTGCTTCCGCGCAGGCCTAAATCTGTCACATGGCCAACCGAGGTTTGGTTGTCTTTTTTGGTGACCCAACGGCTGAATCAGCGGTAATTTATCACGGCGGAGAGAGCGTAATTTTTTGGGGGAGAGGTGGGGACGCAGCGGTGACGTGAATTGGTGTAACGGGCGACGACGAGACAAGGACAGCGGAGGCGACGGACAGGCGGAGCAGCCAGCCAGTCAGTCCAACAGTCAGTCCGCCATGCACATGTCACGTCCGGAGGAGTTGCTGCGACGGCTTCGACGCTTCATGGGCATTGGGCATGAGGCATGGCATGCCATGGCATGAGGCGAGGCGAGGCGAGGCATGAGACGTGAGACAGACGGTAGAGATGACGAGTCAGGGCGACATGTTCTGGAAGTACCAAGCGCGCACGTCCGGCAGCCATGGGAGCGACATCATGTGCGTCGTCCCCACGCCCAGGCCGAGCCATTCACGGGGGGCGAGCGTGGGCAGAACTGGCGCAGGTGGCGTTGGCTTGGGGGCCGTGGATGCGTTGTTCTTTTCTGCTGCGACGCCGTCGTGATGGCCTGGGGCTGGTGGTGGGCTCAGTGACCACGAGCGAGGCAGAGACTGACTGACGGCATGACAGGGTGAGAATCGGCCAAAGGGCGGTAGAAAGGCCGGACGGGCTCTGGATGCAATCTGCCGGGGGAGCTCCGGCGGCCCTTATCCTAGGGCTAGGGATGCATGGCTGTGGTGTGGTCGAGTGGAGTGCATGGGGGGGAGGGGGGGGGATGTGGGAGCAGGCGCGCACAAGCACAGGCGGCAAGGGCGAGGGAGGTGGTGTGGGTGCCACACTCGCGCCTTCCCTGTCCGTCGGCCCAGGTCGTTGTTGCCCACCCCGACCCCTGTCGCTGCACTTGCACTTGGACTTGCAGTCCGCGCACACGCCGTGGGCCTTTATACATACCCAGATCCACCCTCTCCCACCGGTACTGCCACGACCACGGCTGCCTTCTCACACCACACATACACAGCATACACCGCACCCCCTCGTCCACATCTACTACCCACTGTCCACTATCAACAACAACAATACCAACAAACATCACCACCACGCCCACCACTGGTATCCCTCCATGTCTCCGCGATCTCTCTAGTCCCGCCGGCACTCTCTCTGCTCGGCACTTCTCCATTGACGCAATCCTACGCAACAACCACCACCCCCGGAACCACCATCGTCTCCTACCACCGTCTCCACCCACCGCTCCTCCCCACCAGCCCCTCCCAAACTCCCCGACGCTCTCTCCAGATATGCCTCTCCGCGCCGAACGGCCTATAGTGCGTGTCGAGCCCAGCTCCATGCGCACTATCGAAACCAGCAGCACCGAGAACCTGTTTGGCCTCTGGTCTGGTAAGTCAACACCACATGGAAAAGGACGGAACAAACATGGCTGCAAGCCGCGGCTTCATGTGCTGCCAAAAGCACATGCAACTCCCACCATGACCATCACAAACACCTGCTAACGTCATGCATAGTCTTCGCACGATGCTCGCCCGCCATGGAAGACGGCAAGCGCTACGAGAACATGGCCTGGCGGCTGTGGTCCCGCGAGACCTTCTGCTGCCAGCCCACCCCAGCCGCAGCTCCTCGCTGGTCGCTGCCACGGCGCCTGTCGAGCAACGCCCCAGACGTGCCTGAGCTGTCGACCAGTGTCGCTTCAGACGAGTCCAATCTCGACAGTGCCATCACCACGGCCTCCCGCTCCGACCTCTCGGCTTCCCGCCCAGACCTTCGCCGCCACGACTCTGCCACCAGCCAGGCCCGCGGCAAGCACATGACACCCATTGGCCTGGAAAAGGTCGTCAACTCGATACAAGAGAAGAAGTTCCTCGAACCACTCTCGCCCCTCCCGGCCGAGCTCGCCCCTCGTCCATCCGAGCCCAAGCCCGTACAAGAAGCCGCGCCTCGCAGCGCCACTCCCCCATCACACGCCCGCCCCATTCCTGAAGCCTCGACATCGACCGTCGCCACCAGCGTCGGCTGCGATATCATGAGCCCTGCAGTCGGCTCCGAGGCCAGCACATCGACCGACGTGAGCGAGCACAGCGTCGTCCGCGGTTTCGAGCCTGGCCACATCTCCACATCGATACGATCGAGCACCAACCTCAACCCCACTCCCATCCTCAAGAAGACATCGAGCTTCCTCTCCAAGCCCCTCCCCGCAAAGGCTGACAACAGCAAGAAGAGGCAGCCCATGTTCACGCTCGGCGGTTCATCCGAGGAAGAGAACTGCAGCTCCTTTGAGGCCTACTCAATGGCCCAGCGCAGCTCCCTCACCGAGAACCTCCGCAGGGCGGCTGCACCGATGCGCAAGACAACCTCATTCAAGACCGAAGTCAGCACCCGCACCTTCCAGGACGCCACGTCGGAGAGCGAGGCTGCCATTGAGACTGACAGCGAGGACGACATTGACGAGAGCGCCATCGAAGAGGAGGATTCCGACGACGACGACTGGGAGGATGACGACAACGAAGAGAGCGGCCCTCCCAGCGTTGCCGACCGTCCTCTGTTCCAGCGCGTCGACTCCAAGCCCAACCTCACCTCGCGCCGATCACTCCTCACTTCTGCCCTCCACCAGGACGACCGCGCATTAGCTCTACAGAACGCTGCATCGCGCTCCTCGCCTGCTATCCGTCGCTCCCGCACCTCGACACCCAACGGCCCGTCTACCGGCAACTCGCCTCAGGAAGACAGCGGCCTCATGATGATGCGATCGCAAGCCTCTCGCCCCAAGCCCATTATCATGACCACATCCAACGTGCATCCGCCTGCCATGTCTCCCAAGACGACCAGACGCAACATGCTGACGTCGGAGCTTACCGGCAGCCTTCGACAGAACCTTTTGTGGGAGAGACAGCAGAAGAATGCTACTACCAACGCAGTAGCCAAGCGCCAACAGAGCGCAGCTAACCTGCCCGCCCTTCGCCGAGCTATGACCACCGGCGATGTCAAGGGCCTCAACAACAACGAACAACAACAACAACAAGCCGCCAAAACTGGCGCCTTCAAGGACGACAGCAAGCCCAGCAGCACGTACAACCAGTTTTTCGACTCTGGACTTGGCGACTACCACAAGTCGGGCTGGTAGTGTAGCATCATCACTTTTTTGTTTTGCTTTTTAACGTTTGCACTTCTAGCGGCATCTATGGTTTGGCATTGAACCAGGGCGTTTTGTGTGTGTAGTTCTTTTTAGTCCTTGTTTCTTTTTTCTTTTCATCACATATTTGTTTTGCTCACTTCATTTGTTTGGCGGGCCGCCAGTCGCCTAGGCTGGGGCGGCCAGCTGATCTGGGGTAATGTTCCAACCCAAAAACATCAGATACCATTCAGGGCTTTGAGTCAGCCCGACGAGGCTACGAATTTCTTTGCTGCAGTTGTTGTGTTTGGACACGGGGAGGATGCGTCTTCTGCGTGGAAGATGGGTCATGGCTCACGCCTATTCTAGTCTGTACTATCACCTGCACCTGTACTTTTATCGGGGCTCCTTGTCGGAGCCAGTATACCCTGGAATGGGACGGCTTCGCGGAGCTGCCCGATCATGGCAATATCTCGCATGAAAGATAGCAGGTATTTGGCCTAGGTACTTAATGACAAAAAGCGGATTCTTATCTTATTACTACAAAACCAACCCGTTTCCTCGTATGCTTGGTGTGAAGGTGACAATGGCTGACGAGAAGCAGCAGCAGCAGCACCCCCCCTCTCTCTCTCTGCCCCTAATTGTCAGGTGTTCCGGGACTCGAGGTCCCAACAAGACACATGTTCGAGTCGAAGCCGTCTGTTTGGCAGGCGTCTTTACCGCTCTTCCGAATCATGGCTCAGATCAGACGAGCGCTTATGCACGCTTTGATGTAGGTCTGCTGCGGCGCTGGATAGCACCACCCCCCATGGCGTAACCCCCAAGGCCATGACTGTACGCTTTGTGCATTACACACGTCTGCTCGTGGCCTGGCAGAGGAGCAGAGCACGTTCTGCGTGTCACCATGGGTATGACGAAAGCCGGACCATGTCGCCAGGAAAAAGAGACGCCTCGCTGCCGTGTTTCTGGTCGGGCCGGCTTCCTGTCCAGTGCGGTCAAGACGAGTGCGTGCTCTGGCATGTGCTGCAACGACTGCAACTTTATCGCCGCGAAGGCCAGAAGAGGGCATGCGGCCGGCCAGGCAGACGGTGTTTGATGAAACCGCGACCGCCGTCGACATGGTACTATGTAAGCATTGTTTTGGCGTGCGTCGTGGGATCGACGGGCGAGACTCGACTGCTGCAGCTGCTGCTCAGCCTTATGGCGCAGGCGACAGAGCCGAAGCCTGACTCACTACCCACAGCTTTCCTCTGTCCATGACACTGCCATGTCCAAGCTCTCCCCATCACGACGCGGCAGCTTTTTGGCTCCAGTGCATAATGACACGCATCCATCGATGACAAGCATCCCACACACACATATTACCATACACATACAAGTACACACAAATACACAAACAACGTCATGCTTGCAACCGAGTCCCACGCGCCCTGCCTACCGACCTGCCTATCCTCATTGCCTCCCCCACCCCCCTCCCTTCATCCACTGCCGTCCCGTCTGCCTACGCAAGCCTCAGCAGCTGACTGCGGATAAACCGTCTCGCCAATCTCCTCTGGTCCACACAATGAGCTCAGCATCCAAGGACACCACGCTGCCCCCGGTTCGCGCGGCCTCACCTTAGCGGGCACACGCAGCCCGCCCGCATTGTTGACCCTCATCCTCTCCAGGGCGTTTGATCATCTGGCTGCTAAAAAAACAACCAGCTCGTTGCATTGGTCGCCGGGGATGCTCTATCAGGCACCCGCAGCGCTACCCCGCGGCAACCAAGTCGGTCTGGAGGTTGATGCGTTGGCAGGTTAGCGCCTGCGAGTGGTCATCTGGAGCCATCCTGGACGAGTTATCGACAAGATGATTCAGCCTCATGTACAAGGCCCTCCCGCCACAAAAGTCCCTCCCTGGCCTATACTGCTGTCCTAACTCGGTCGTGACGCTGATCGTCGCTGAGCTGCACAATCACCTGGGACCGGCCCTCTCCGCACTTTTATTTGTCGCTCCCGTGGGGGGGCTTGCACCGTCACATGAACTTCTCCCCTCCCGTTGCACATGTCCAATCCTTCATCAACAAAGCTGCTATTCCCTTTGGTGACTTGCCTCGTATGCTAACGCCGCTGGCTGCCGATCTGGCGTCTGCCCTACGTATCGAGTGCGCGTTCCCATTGCCTTGACAAAAGTGCGAGATAATCAACTGCCACCATGCGGCAAAGCAATACTCCACAAGATGCACCGTCAACACCACCGTCGGCATGGCCCTGCTCAAGCGTCGTGGCCGCGGAACCATCCCCCATTGCTTGAACGTTGAGTACGACACTCGACGCCGCCATTCCGTCAATACATCCCGCATTACACAGCTTACGACCCATTACTCACAACCGGCCATTCCTTCTCCTCAAGGATAACGCATTCTGTCAGTAGCTCAAGCCACACGTCTCATATACACTTACCGCTCCTGTTGACAGTGCCGTCAACCACATCCGGATGAGCAAGACAAGGTGCCGGGATGTAGTAAACTCTCCGCAGCCCGCCCCACCCCCTCATCGGCGCTGACGCCGTTGTTCGCCAGCATCAACGTTTAGACCCATCGCCTCATTTATCAAATAAGTCAGCCTACTTGGCGCCGTTTAATTATCTTCCGTTGACAGGCAGCCCAAGCCACGACTATGCCGCGCTTGACCAATGCCATACCCCTATGCATTCCACTGCAACAAAGTACCTCCAGGTTGGTAACCACTTGGTCTTTCCGTGTATACATATACTATCATCAACCACCATTTGGCCAAGTCGAATCTGCCTCGCTTACCGGAATTTCAATCTTAGAATACGTCAACCACGCCAGACCATCTAACGCTTCATGGCTTGGAGCACATGGCCATGAAATGCCCCTGACGTAGCCTACACTAGGAGTGCCCACTGCCGTTTTTTACGTCATCTCTAGCTCGAGACAGTAAGTTGATCAAGGCAATATTCTAGCTTAGCTTCATCACTTGAAGGGTCAGTGGACGTGACTTGGTTTGACAGCATGTCTAACATCAAGCGCCGTCTTGCCTTGACACATCATATGTGGACCTTTTCATCGCGATCGCACGTCCTCTTTTAGGCGGATGAGCATCGCATTCTTCCCATGGGCGATCGCCAAAAGAGTATGATGTAGAAGCAGGTCAGAGACACGCCGGCCAGAAAACACTGGGTTACTAAGGAATTTAATATTTCTTTTGCTTTTCTGTAGGAGCGGGAACAAGCATGTGCATGCTACGATGGGACTCCACTTGGCTGGACAGATCTGTGCCAAGACCAGGTCATAGCCCTACAAGGTCCAGATGTCTACGGAGTATATACATAGCTCATGGCATACGTCATTCGACCTCCCAGCCTCCATGGCATGTCCAGATACAGGCCCGCGCAAGTGTGCAATTTGCAGCCGTTATCCACAACCTCAGCAGCGCTCAAAAAAAAAAGTCCGAGGTAGCATGCCGAGGCACATGTGTTCATGAACTCATCTCCCCTTCCCGTAGTACAAGGAGTCAGAGATTCGAGAAGAAGCCGGGATAAGGCTGTAACTCGATACCTAGGTCGGAGGGATTTCCGGCTGTTTTCCGCCAATGCCGGGTTGCGCCCCAATGCACTACTCCAAAAGGTTCCCCATGGGTTATCAAAGGGTCCGTTTTCGCATTACACTCCCAAATCTGTGTTTCCTTCCGATATCTACATAGATCATGGGCAGCTAATCGCGATTCCGGGGCTTGATGGTGCTGGTGATGGTGGTGTGCACCTGACTCGGGGGGGCCAGGTATGTCACGCTGACCCAGAGCTTGCAAAAAAGAGATACTTGTGTATAGCAGAGGGAGATCGACGTCCAGCGAGCGCGCAGCAACCCGTAGAAAGCCTAAATGGGACATTTGAGTATGGAACCTTTCAGCAGCCATGGTTGCGAATTGGACGGCTTCCTATTTCCGTGGTTATGCGAACAAATTGGGGCCTGTTCTCCATCTCTTACACAGGTCGAGTCTGCTGTTGGTACACCCCGGTACACTAACTAACACAAGAGCACGAACCATGGAATGGAAGCGCTTCCCCGGACTTCGGGCCTATACACGTAGTGGCCATGCCATGACGGAACAGGCCCCTCCCTAACAACAAGAAGATTAGAACGGGTTCTTTTTGGTAGGCATACTGTAAGATGTTGTATTTTTCCGCTAGATGGTTTTATTACCGTCCCCTGGACTCTTTGGTCGAGACAGTAGGTACCTGAAAAGATGGCAAGGTCAGCTGCCTGCTCGTGGACGTAGATTGGACGCGCCGGTGCTTCTTCGCTACCACTCTACGACGTATGCCCTGCCCTGCTCTGTCCTCAGCTCAGTCTTACTCATACATACTAGACAGCCACAAGATTCCCAGCGCTTGTCTCTCCGTTCAAGCATCGGGCTTGGTATAGCCAGTAAATGGTCCGGCGATGAAGGCACTGAGGTAGCTGCAATGCGAACCAGGCAACGCACCCCCACCTTGCCAGCCGGCCATGTTCCTGTTGAAGCCTCTGCCTGGCACATGCCCGAAGAGATGAATGACTCGCAGAACTTGGTCTTTTGTGTTTGGGCAAGCTATCCTACGTGCGTAAGGAAGTTGTAACCGTTACACCTTTTTCAACCCACGAGCAAGGGGTGCTTCGGATAAGAGGTTTGGGTGCGCGGTCCGACCTGCTCGGTTTATGAGGTGGCCCTTGTCGTTTATCCACGGGTTTCCTAGTCCCCCACGTGTCAAGAATGTCCCAAGGTGACGCCGAAGGAAACCCTGACGATCTTGGGGACATCGGTGACAGCGCCGTTCCAAGTTTTCTTTTTTGGCGGCTGCTAGACCGAGTTTCTGTCTGTTCAAATCGTGTGTCTCGGAACGTTGATTAGCTTCCCCACTGGCAGCTTTTCGTTACCCCGCAAAAGGGTTTGCTAAGCAAAACAAACTAGGAAACTTCCGACTGGGCTTGTGAACCAAGGTAAAAAGAAAAGAAAGTTTTAACAACAGAAAAACCTAGCATGTCAGGTGTTGCTGACAAGGGGCTGCGGAACCAGTGGTTACGGTTCCCCAGACGGGCAAAACCCTGGATGTTGAGGATTTGTCGAGACGACAAGGGGGCAAACCCCCGTGGTCCCTCCCTATCCACACCAGCCAAAACCCCTCCATGGATCTTCGCGGCTTGGATCTCACATCTCAATAATATCCACCGGGACTGTCGTCATCTCGTCCAAGTTCCATAATTTCTGCTTGAAATTGCCGGTGTACGTGGGTTCTGGTCCACAAAAAGACACAATCACGGGGACTCCGCACGCAACGAGACGATCTTTTCTGGGGTTTGAACTCATTTGCTCGTGACGAGCTGAGAGCGCCGATGATGACGTACATTCTGGAGCATGCAGGTACGCAAAGCCCAGTTGCCGATCTATAGATTACCGAAAGCGGCAATCCGGATAAATTCTCCACTCTCACGCAGCCTTGCTCTTGAACACTTGCATAAACGGTGGGAGAATAGGCCCTCTGGTCGGAGATAGGGTGTTGACAGGGTGCTGACGATTTCGCTACACCGATAACGTCGCTGCAGGCTCAGACTCAAGAAGCTGCAGGCTCATCGTGTTGAGAGCAGATGTGGTGGTCCCACATCCTCGACCTGATGATGGATTTCGGCTATCCCCATTCATTTGCCGAATGACCCCAGCAACCTACCTTGGCGTGCGTTCGTGATGCGGATCATACCATCACACGCCACCATCTACGGCTGACTAGATGCAGGCTTACACCACACATGTGTACGTCGTTTGCTGTATGTAATGCTTTCGTTACTCTTTCATACATCAAAAGCACATCGGCTGGCAACGGTATTGCGTTCGCTAAGACCAAGGCTCTTGAACAATCCTTGAACCTATCATACCCGAATTGGGCATTCGCAACGGACCGGGTCTTCCCAAAATGGAAAATCCAAAAGAGTATTGAACACGCACTCCTGCAGGGTTACTTACTCTACATGACGGGCTTGATTGTGCGCCACCTATTCACCTCCGTGGCAGATTTGCTATTGCAATACGAGAGCCTTCACATCAACATCATCACTCCATCATGCAAAGTGTCAAACAAGATGACGAAAAGATATTTTTTTTGTTGGGAACTATGTTTACGATAACGTTGGTAAGAACGCCACGGGCTTGTGGGCTGCTTCGGGTGGCTTGCAACCAAACGAACACATGCAAGCGACTAGCTAGCCGAGCTCAGCCGATGTAGGTGTGTGTGGGGCAGGAAAATTACGCAGCCCGTTGGGGCTGACGCCAGGTATTGAGAGGTACGTACCTCCGATGCGATGCTACCCAAACCCGCAAACATGTGAGCATTGAACTTTTTTTCCTTTCTTTAATCCGTGCGGATTCTCCGACTATTGGGCCAATGCTTTGATTTCCCCCCGTTGGAATATCAGACTATTGGCTCCTTCCCGCTGCCAAAAAAGCTACTAGGATCCAGGTCATTGTTGTCGAAAAAAAGAGAGAAAACTCCACTTGGTTCGCAAATCAAGCAATCCTTCTCACATGTCTACATACTACAAGAAAACACCGCGCACGAGAATGACCTCGAGGCATCCGTGAATCTCCGATACTGTCCCCACCAATTCTCGCATCTACCCGCAATCTAACTATATATTCTTCCTTCTAGACCGTTCACATGTGAGCTGGACAAAAAAGCCGACCCACAACAACAAGGGCGCAAGAAAAAAATGGGACACCACTCGGTTCTCTATTGAATCTGAGAGTTGCTGCCTAAAAGAGCCTCGAGCGTGTGCTTTTTCACCGCCACGCAATTGCGGTTTCGAGCTTGCGGGGGGGAGGGAAGGGAAACGCACGCATTGCTAGCGTATTACTCTACTGGGCTAAAACGGGGGTTCGGAGGTTTAGCTTTGTAGTTTTTCCAGACCAAGGTCGCCAGAGAGAAAAATGTCGGAGGTTAAGCACCCGCCTCCCCCCCCCTCGCACTTTCTGAGCGAAGCGATACGACCAATGCCGATGGTGTCGAATTCGCTTAGGCGTTCGGCGCGCGTGGGCATGACATGGGGGTGGGAATAATGGGGCCTAAACCAACCAAGAAGCTATCTCTCTCTCTCGTTTTTTACTTTACCGGCCGGTAAAGGTAAGGCCTAGCCATTCTTATCACTTTGGTAGTATCAGACCACACACACAGAAACAGAAACAAAAAAACTTCCCGAGATTTCTTGCGAAACCTTGTTTTCGGTGGTGTTCGCTGGAAAATGAGCGCATGCGAGTGTTCCTGCAGCACCGGTGTGATATGGCATGGCATGGCATGGCATGGCATAGTGACCTAATCTTTTTTTTTCTCCGGTTCGAGACGTCAAAGAACTAATGTTGGCTTTAGAAGACTACACTGACTATCTTGTTGGTGTGGATAATGCTTGTCTCCACAGACTTGATTGAATCGGGGGTTCCGCTAAGTTTCCTGTCCGTTCACGCTTCTACGGCCACAGGTGTAACGCGTGCGTACGTATTTCGTCAATTGCGAAAAGCCCATATCGGTCCCAGTTCCATTGTCCCCATCGCCTTGACTAAACAACGAAACCCAATTGGCTTTCTCCATCCCCCATAATAGGCATTTTACGTACACCTCTCTAAGACTCCATTACTCCACGCCAACCTCCCTGCTACTCTCCTCTCAAGTGGCAAACCACATCAACGCCCCCCGCCCGACGCATCATCCTTCTAGCCTTTTTCCATGCCAATCTTCGTACACAGATCCATCTCAACAAAATCGCCCGTCTAGAAGCCTTCTCCCGCTAGCCAACATGGCGTGGCGTTGAATGTGGGTTCTTAACCATGCTACGCCATGCCATGCCACGCCTTATGTCCATGTTTACGACGTGGAGACACCGGACCTGACTGAGGCTCTGCGGGTAAGCACCGGAGGTTATGTGGGTCCTTCCTTTCTATCTCACTTACTTGCTAACTATCCTCTGGGTGGATGAGTGGTTTGCTAAGTGGAGACCTTTTTCGCTCAACGGATTTCGTTACGCTACGGACGCTGTTTTGTATTGAATTTTTTTTCTGCCACGGTAATCTTTTTCTTTTGCTTGCACCGTGCTTGAAGGGAGTGTGCGTTGGGTATGTGCATAGGTGGAGATATGACTAGGGAGCACGGTTGTGCGCCGCTGCCGCGGAAGGGGAGAGCAGGCGGGTGGATGTCATTGTGACGATGGCGGTGGGAAGGAAGGATGGACGGAAGGAGTGGGTGGGGAGATAACGCACGCACGGGTGTGAGGTGTTGGCACTTTTGATGATGATTGTGCTTGCATGGGTGGAGATGGAAGTGTTGGTGGTGTTGGGTGGGTTTGCGTTTCTCCACTGGTGACGAGTTGTGTATGTGATTATGTTGTGCGTGATAGACCAATGCGGACAAGGGTTGGCTTGATAGTCGAGTAAGACAGTTCAAGAATGGGAACTGTGAGAGGTAGGTGAGTTGTCTAGCTAGTGCGTACGTCTCCATACTATGGGCATGCCGACGACAGCTACAGTGAACTACTTTGAGCCTTACAGTAGGCTCACAGGCTGAGGCTAGCTTGCGATGTGCTTTCTTCGCTGAACGGGTACAATACCCCTAGACCGATCTCTGATACTAGAATATGTACATGCTACTGAACCCTGTTATCTTCCAACAAGCAGGACAGTGAACTCATAATGCCCATCCCTATCAGTACCCGCTATGCTTCATAAGTGCAGCGCTCAGCAATTAGTATCCCACAGTACTCCAATGCACTCAAACATCGACACGTGGTCGAGGTAAATGTGCGAGAAAACTTCCTTTTTCATGTATATTACACAACGTTCCAGTGACATGTCGCTCTTACAAGCGGGAAAAAGCAAAGGATCCATTATATTCCACCGATGGCTGTCCACCTCTAATAATCCTCGCACCCATCCATAACCAAAGCACATAGAAAGAGTGATGAGAGGTGTAATAAGGGAGATATATACGGCATACGTGCCCTGTTCCAACAAATCTGAGCAATATGCGTACGTATGCCTAACAAAAGAAAGTACGTAGAAGGAAAAACAGCCTACTCGTCTCACCCTCAAGATGCTGCGGGCGAAAACAAATATTGGCACGAGATATATGGCATACACATTGTGTTGTATTGTACTTTCCTTTCTCAAAATCTGTTGTGGTCGATATTATAATAGGGCAGTGTCGTTTCATATAGAACAAGGCATTGCAACACAGAGTCCAGGAATCACAAGCGATGACATAGCCACATACCTACGCTGGCCTTTTTCTGCAGCAGAGTATGTGCTTACGATAACAAACTCATTGACACCGGCGAGAGTGGACATTATTTGCATGCGTGTAAGATGTCATTTATATCCAACACTCATTCCTCATCGTGATCAGGCTACAAAAGGAAACACGACAGCGAGATGCCAGGGAGCCTCTCCAAGAGCTCCAAAATAAGAAGTGAAACACGCTTCGTTTTTCTAGAATCCAGAGATGGCGCATAAGATGTCAGTACTGTCAGGGTTCATACGGACTAGCTAACCATGTACACCATGCTTCTCATCTTATCAAAGGGTATCCTGGTAAAGTATGTCATAGACAAGGAGCCGTTGCTGAGCAATAGGAACATGCGAATCGATCGAGACAACACTGAAGCAACGCGTTCAACCAATCTACCATGGAAGCTGTCGAGTCAAGTGTCAGTCCTCACTAAGAGCAAACAGCCACTTGTCTCACAGACACACAAAAAGCATGTAGCTTCACCCATATCCCCGTCAAATCATCAAACATCACCACCAGTCAGCACAGTTAGATTATCATTGCAGTCATGTGGGCACCGTAGTGCTTGTATTTCTTTTTTACTTTCAACGCCCGCGGACATGCCGTCGCATAAGCAGTTTCCAACCAACCCTGTTCGCTGGATTGGTATACCGGACTCCTACACGCAAGCCGTACATCCGGGATGATGCATACGACACAAACGCGGTGTCTAGAAATCCTGATCCCCGCTTCCGGCAATGATTACATTGTTGACCTGTGAGTTGCGTTAGTCGTGCTGTGACATAGAAAAATGATGCAAAACTATCAATGGCTCTGATGCCAGTGAAGACGAACACGGGTAACACAGCCGACGTTGTATTCGTCGCATGTAACCGCGAGTACAAGCATGCATGCAGCACTTGTGCGACCCCCCAATCTTGCTTCCCCGCTTCCCCGACATTGCGCTTGAGTCAAAGCGGTAGTGCAAGGGAAACCCGGAGAAAAGCAAAGTTGCACAGGCCGAAGAAGAACAAAGAAGGTTTGTCGGAGAGGGATTCCGGGGTATGTTACGAAACACCAAAAGTTACAATACGCACCTTGAGTACCATGCGGCACAACTGTGTAGCGAGCAGGAGCTGCTGTCGCTTCGAGATCAGGGGATCGATAACAAAGTGCTCCTTCATATCTGCAGACGCCACGTTAGTCATGATCCTGGATATCGAATGGCTAACACGGCCCACGCCACTGTGAATAGAAGTGACAACAGGGTGCGGAAGTTTCAGATGACCCTTCTTGTCTCCACCTGTCGTGGTATCATGCCAGCGCAGCAGTCGCCGCGTGGGGAATCATACCACCCCACCCCCACAGTGGCGTCCGTGGAGTTTGATGCCTGCGCAAAACATCCCCCACCAAACACCATGGGTCATTCAGGCTTCAACTGAGTAGCGGTGAAGACCGAAGAAAGCAGGTGCTGCTGAAACGAGTGGAGTGCATTGATTACGACAAACACTAGAGAAGGAGCACTTACCATTGGAGCCTGTCTGCATGCAGTCGACACCTAATCTGTAGTTCTTTTCCTTGGCTTGTCGGGACTTGATGTTGGCAAGCGTTTCGATTGGGCTCAGACCGGAGTTCTCGGCCAATGCCATGGGTACTGCATCAAGGGCGTCGGCAAAAGCACGCATGGCGTACTGCTCGAGACCGGGGCTCTGCCAAAACGTTAGTTCCTAATAATATCTAGTAAGCGAAGCTTGTTTACCTTTACTGCGGCATCTTCGACGGCAAGCGAGCATGCTACTTCAGCAGCACCTCCACCATAGACGATGCGGTTGTCTCGCACCAGGTTACGGACGACGCAGAGAGCATCGTGCAGTGACCGCTTGGCCTCGTCGATGAGCATCTTGTTGCTACCACGGACAAAGACTGTGACGGCTCTTGTGTTTGCACATTCCTCGATGACCAGCATCTTGTCTCTTGTAGTTCCAAATGTCAATTCGCGAACAATGCCCGCAGTTCCTAGCTTCTCCGCGCTGAGATCCTCGAATCTTGGTACGATGCGGCCGTTGGTCGCAATGGCAATCAACTCAATCTCGGGACCTCCTACCCATCGCACAGCGGGGAGCTGGTTTGTAAGAAGAAGGTGGTTTGCCTCGTCATCGAAACCCCATTGACATATTACTACGTTGGCGCCAGTGTTCTTGATCTGCTCAATCATCTCGGTGAACTTGCTCGATTCGTAGGTCTGCAACTTCTTGAACTCGTCCACACTGGTAATGTCGAGCTTGTGCTTGGTCTTGGGCTTAGGGGGCTCGAATGCGCAAGTCAAGATGGCGAGTTTGGCGTCCTTGACCTCCGAAGGCATCTGGGGGTGGGAGAAGTCCTTGTCTATTATGACACCCTTGACGAGAAGTGTATCTTCCAGCGATCCACCGACCTTGCCATCGACCTTGATGAGCTCAAAGTCGACATCTTTCCGTTCCAGATCTGCTACCGACAGCACGGCGTCTACGGCAATGTTGGCGAACTGGTCGTGTGCTTTTGAAACAATCTTGCTGCCCAAACTGGTCTTTGCCACCCTGAATAGCTCTTCGGTGTTTTCCCGGGAGAAGTTGATCTCATCGCTGACCTCGTCCAGCTTGGCCACGGCGACCTCACACGCTTGGTCGTAGCCGTCTGCTATCCGAATGGGGTGGATGCCCTTGTCAATGAGGGCGGCAGCTTGTTCGAGGAGAGCTCCTGCCAACACTACGACACCTGTTGTTCCGTCACCAATCTCGTCATCCTGGGACTTTGACAGCTCGACTAGCAGCTTTGCAACGTGGTTGGAGATTTCCATCTGAGAGAGGATCGTAGCGCCGTCGTTGGTAACGGTAATGTCTCCGTCGGGCGAAATAAGGATCTTGTCTAGTCCTCGAGGTCCCTATAGCCCATTAGTTCACGTCTGAACTGTCTGCATCCCTATGATTACTGCGCACCAGAGAACTCTTGACAATGTTGGCGACCGTCTTCGCGGCCAGAATGTGGGACTTGACAGCTTCGTTGCCATGTTGTCTCTGCTTCCTGCCTTGACTATTCCACGTATTAGTCCCAGTGTATTCGCAAAAGCCTTCCAATCCAATATTCAATGCTCCACGTACTCTCTAACAATGATGAATGGCCTGCCCGCCTCATCTTTCATCACCTGTGCTGAAACCCATGGCGTTAGTCGCTGAGTTTGGAGGTTCGGAGGGACGGTGGTTTGGCAATAGGCCTGGAGTCATACCGTTGGATAGATCGACCTCTGTAGTCACCAGGGTTAGTGTATGTTCGCTAGTAAAGTTGGTTACAAAGAGTGAATTGAAGCTCTTGCAGCCTGCACAACTTACGCATTGCCATGGTGATACAGCAGCTGGCTCACAAAGCCCTTTTTTCGAGTCTTTGCAAGGAGCTAGAATTTAGAAGTACACACGAGAAGAGTCGCGGGTATGTTAGCAGTGAGGGGTGGTGGGGTTATCCAAACAGCTCGCATGTCTCTTGAAATTTCCCCGGTCAGGGCTTGGCATGGGCGCGCACGGCCGCCCGTCGCGAACGCGTGCGCCTCATCCGCTGCTCGGCCTTCGGATGGGTACCGCATTTTACCTTTGCGCATTGCCTGGCCACAACACCTGCCCAACGTTGTCCGCTATTGCTCACAGCCGGCTGCTCTCACGCAGATTGTCTTGAACTTTGTACGGCCATCCGCATTCCCGCACCATCTCTAGCGATCACAGAACACCATGCCGCGTGAGTTGCGCCAACCCACTTGCCTGGTCACTACTCTACTAGGCGTGGATTTCAGTAACTGACTTTTGCATAGCTGCACTCAGCGACAACGAGTCTTCGGGATCCGAGGATGTGCCCTCGAGGGGGAAGGGAAAGCAGCCAGTAGCTAAACCAGCGCCGAGAGACGACGAAGACGAAGATGACGACGACAGCGAGGTCGCAGAGGACGAGTACGCGCATACCAGTCTGCCCCGCATCGCCTTGCGCTGACGATGCGACAGATATGTGGTCGAGGCGATCCGCGGTCATCGCTTTTATAAGGTGGGCAACATGGTCCGTCGCAGATTCGCAGCACTGACAGCGACAGGGTGTTCTGCAACTCGATGTCAAATGGGAAGGATACGACGATCCCAAGGACCGAACCTGGGAGACGGAAGACAACATGTATGCCGCAGCTAGTTTTGCTTGGTCGAGCCAACGTTGACCAAATGCAGGGAGGGAGCTATTGATGTCTTGAACGAATACTTTGCCAAAATTGGCGGTCGCCCTGAGCCAAAGGGCCAGAAGCGCAAGGGACGACCATCACTCTCAGCCGCCAAATCCGGATCGGAGACTCCTTCGACAAGCACTAAGCGTGCGAAACAAGAAAAGGCTCCGAAGGTAGACAAGGCCCCGAAAGTAGAGAAGGCATCATGGAGCCCGCCACCGGGTTCATGGGAACACGACGTCAGCTACGTCGACACAGTCGAGGAAATGCGCGACCCTAAGACGGGCAAGCTGGGCAAATTCGCCTACCTCGTCTGGAACGAGGGGCAAAAGACACAACATCCTCTCAAGCACGTTTACCAAAAATGTCCTCAGAAGGTATCTTCTTCGTGCCACCGAGTGATACGAAGCCTTGCTAACCCCCCGGCAGATGCTGCACTACTACGAAAGCCACCTCGTCTTTACAGACACTAGCAACATGGCCCCGAATGGTGACCACGATACAGATGCCTTTGGAAAGACCGAGGATTAACTTGCATCAAGATGAATAGAATACGCAGTCGAGCACGCTGCCTACCCTCCACTATCACGCTACGCTGCTGGGTGACTCTGCTTCGCAGATGCTTCTCGAAGACATGCTCCCCAAGCCCAGCTCTCCTATCGTGCGCAACACTTGACTGCACAAGAGATCAACTCTCGAACCGTATCCCCAACCATTCTCGACGGAATCGATTCTCCTGTCTCCGCTGTTCTGGCAGCTCTCTCTTGGAAATCCTTACCACGCATAATCTTTGACAGCGTGGGGGTTGATCTTATTTTGTCATTTTGTCTATTCACCTGCGTTGGGATGGCACGGCGCACGCAAGGGACGAATCATGGCATAGAATTATCTCTTTTTGCTTTCTTTGGAAAAGTTTACTTGGGTTATAAGAGAGGGCTCTTTTGCATCTATGTGGGCGTGAATACGGCGCAGTTTGGATGCCGCTTTACTTTGGGTAGGCGGAGGGTCTTTTTTATTGTACTTTTGTACTTATCAATACCGATATCAGGATTTCAAATAAGACTTCGTCTTGTTGAATGAATGAGAAACCAGACACAGTGCATAGGGATGTCTGCTATATGGGTCAAAATACCCATACAACGGCAATTGCTGTGGACGAAGCATCAAGACTCAGTCGTCTGTTAGTCACACGCAGTTGCACTCAATTATTCGATTTAATCATATTCGATTTCAATTCCAATGCTCTCTCATAACACAACGCAACCATCAAAAACGTTTCGGGTATATGTATCTCCCCTCCTTTCATGGTCCTATAACATTCCGACCATATAAACTCTTTTTCTTTTCCAACCCCATTATTCATCTTCATGTAAACATCTCGTAAACGATTCCTTTGCGTAAGACTACCGCGTAGCCCGTATGTTCCCAGGCAAGTCGCCTAAAAAAAACATAAGATAGATCCAATAAACGCCCAAGCCCATGCAAATGCAAGCCAAAATGTGGCAGTCGCAGACAGACAAAAAAAAGAAATCATTCCCCGCATCTCCACATCTTGCTGCGTGCGTCGTTTATATGTCGTTGATCAAATATACACGTTTCCGCTCGTTCGTTTCGTGCATGTCGCCTCTCCCTACCCGCGCTCCCCTATACCAGCACTACAGCAGTGGTAGGTAGGATGGCGCAGGCGAAAGGATAGAGGGTAGAAAAAAAGGGACAAGGTGGCTTCTCACGTCCTCAATTACGCCTCAGTCATGTCTGAGACAGAGGACGCGGTGCCGCCGACAGCCATGCGTGTTTGCAGGTAGTAGATGCCGTAAGCGATTGCGGCAATTAGGATGAAGAGGATGAGGATGATGAGGAAGATGACGATGTTGCGCTGCATTTTGGCGGTATTGGTCGGCTCGTTGGGAGAAGAGTGAGTTGTTGTGAGAGAGAAAAAGACGGTGTGGGTGTTGTTGAAGGCGGAAGTCGGTGTATAGAAATGCTGCGGAGGTTGTTAGCGAAACGTGCTTCAGATTCTCTTGACGGAAAATAGAAAAATGTATGCGCACTGCGTGGTTTGGCTTCTTCTCCTTCTTCTTCTCTTTTACTGCGCTTGAAAAGTGCGAGAGAATTGATGTCGGAATGGAAGAGAGAGCGGGTTGTTTTGGTCTCGATTGACAACGCAGCAAAGGTATGGGTCCAAGCTTAGTCTAACGTGTGTTGAGATGCTAATCACCAACAAGCACAGAGTGTAAATATGCTGAAAGTGGATTGAGCGACAGGAGGGTCAAAGTGGAATATCTTGGTGTAATGAGAAGTTTTCCAGGACCATGGAAGTAGGTGGCATGCCGCTACTTTTGTACAGAAGTGGTGGGGTGCGTGCACGTCAAGGTGGTTGGGGGCGCGGCCATGGCTCGGAGGCTGGGGAACACCGCGTGGCTGGCTACCCAGGTTCTGGCGAGGCTGGTCCCGAAACCTACCAAAGCTGAAAAAAAGATAATGTTGGGAGATTTGGTGGCGGTGGGTGACGTTGCAGAAAGGTATGATACTTGGTTTTTTCGCTCTTTGGTCGCCTTGAATGTGGTAGTCAGGAACAGGGTGCGCGTGTCCGGCGCGGGGTGATGCGCGGTCACGTGTCGGGGCTTGGCGCGTTCTGTGTAAGCTACCAGCTATAACTACTATGAGTACGGTCTTCCGGGCGCCGACGTTGAAGCGCAATTCACCAATGGAAAGACTATGGGTCATTGCGATACGAAATCTTTCAAGAAGAGCTCTTGGAATCCTGCATATTCACAAATCCAGTCAATTGCGACGAGAGGGTATACATACAGCCACCTGCGCGTTCTAACCACCACTCTACTCTACCTCCCGAGACACTGTAAACCTCCGTCTTGCATCCTCCAAATAACACCACCAACTCCATCATTTTACAAACATGTAGCCGCATTGCACATGTGATTCGAAGAACAAGAATCTAGTAAAGAATAACCTACTGATAAAACTTCCACTCTACCTTTTTGCACTCCCACTCCTTCTTGGCCTTGTCTATCCTGTCAGTCATCCACCCACTCTTCCACCGCCCGTCTCCAACAATACCACCCAGCCGTATCACCTTGCCAAGGTGACACTCTCCGTCTCCGTCTCGCAAGTATCGCCATTGCATGCAATTCTCAACTTCTTCGCACGTCTTTCGGCACGCGTCGACGCTATCAGCGGCGTTGGGATACCTTCCTGGGATCTTGTCCCAATTGGGCGGTTCTTTCTTGTCTTCTCGTCTTTGGGGTTGCGTCCCATGGGTGCCGGGAGCCTGGAGAATGTCGTCCTTGTGCTCCTTCATTAGGTCTTCCTTCTTCGGTTCATCCTGCCATTGGGGATGTGCTTCTGCTTCTTTGAGCGCTTCTTGCTTCCTCCGCTCCTCTTCGTCTTGCTGCTGCTTGGACTTCTGTGCCTCGTCTTTGATCTGCTGCTGTCTGCCCTTTGGCGCGGTAATCTTAGCATCCTCGCTCATGTTATCCCAGTCGTCCTTTTGCGTATCAATGTGCGGTACCAAGTGATCCTGGAATGCGTCGCGGAATAGATACGGTGTCTTCCAGTCCTTCTCACTGGTCCATTTCTTCTCGAGTTCCCATTGCCAATTGAGCTGCTCTGCATTACCCCCATGCCACGAAATCGCCGGAGCGCACCAAACTCTTTTAGTATAGTCAAGACTGTTTGGCTGCTCGGTCTGGAGAAGAGGCCAAGAAGAGTACAGTTCGACATGTGCGTCTGCCATAGCCCTTGCCAACATGAGGTCTCCGCAACACTCTTTGTCAGTGGCTGGTTCCCACTTGCTTTTGTACACCTCATCATAAGATTTGGCAAATCTCCGCAGGGCGCCTTGAGAAATCATGATGCCTGGAGTGCGCTGGGCCGACTGAGTGCCAGAAATAAAAGCGGGAGCTCCGCTGTAGTAAGGAATCCGGTAGTCCAGTCTGCCGAGCCATTGCAATAAGTTGGTCCAACTCAGAGCAGTATCCTCCTCGATGAAGACCATGAACCTAGCATTTGGGTTCATTTGATATGCCTGGTATACCATTGGGAGCATCTTCCACTTGTCCAACGCTTTCAGCTTTGCCGCATCTGGCTTGTGTCCGGCATCCGCGCGCATGACTTGGTATTCTTGGAATTGTTCGTTCATAAGCCTAACGTCGTGGCTAACAACGCTCAGTGCATCGTAAACTTTGTGGCCCTCAAACTCGCCCTCGTGGTCGCTGAAGATGGCAAAGGTGGGTACGCAGGAAAGCAGGGTCTGGAGTTGCGTCTTGACTTTTCCAATGTCAGCCTTTGATGTCTTCAGAACCACCATGACGTGCTCCGCCTGCGCAAGATTTCGACAGTGCTCCGCCACAACTTGCGTCGACGGAGGCGGAATGGCGACCGCGGTAGGTTCATATATCGCATTATCATCGGCGCTCTTTGGGGCAGCGATTGTGTGGGTGAGGAGTGTAGAGGGTGCAGCAGGCGCGTTGCCCTCCTTGGGCTTCTCCTTGTCCTCCCATCGTCCACCGTCCTTTTCAAACTCGGCCACGCCGGTTATGGTAGGAGAAGGAGCTGCCTGTTCCTTTGCACTTTGTTTCGCCTTGTCGTCCCATCGATGGTCATCTTCCTTGACAGGTCGATCTCCTGTAATTGTCGCGTGTGTCTCGAGCGCAGGTGGCGGGATGATCGGGTCGGTGTGTACGTTCTTGTGCTCATAGTGGTCTATGACAGGAACCTCTGGCTGACCAGACTGGACCGGAAGCCCGAACGTCCATAGGAAGGTCAAGAGCGAGAAGGCGACGGCGATGATGGCGAGCCGGGAGGGGGTAACGACCGGCATCGCGAGGACAGGCGCTCAGCGGCCGGATGTCGAATGTTTGGTCTGTTGAGTGCGAAATTCAGTGCATTCGAGGGTTGTGTCGCATTCAAGGGGCAGACAGGGGCATCATGGCGGTGGTGATCGCCGGAGTCGCGAATGCCCCTCTGAGCGATGGTGCTAGGGACGGGTGCATGAGGCGGTGCCCTAGGCTAGTCGGCCCCTTGGCTGTGGCGCTCGGTCGCAATGGTGCACCTGCGCCATGTCTACTACAAGGACCGGCTGTCGTATTCGTAAAAAAAAACTTGCTAAATGTTTTAGCTTGTGTACACAGAACGTATCCTTGATTGAAAAGTAAACTTCACTCTTGCACTAAGTAGACATCCATAATACAAATGCTAGCGAAGACGGGACTTTGCCAAACCCCCCCTCTCTTTCATCAGCGATCGGCATATGTTAGCATTGAGCAGATGTCGAAACATGTCAGATTTTAGCTTCCGTCTCGACAAGAGAATAGTTCGGCCAACGTCAATGTTTCAGTTCTCTTCCCATGTAAACTCCCCCGCCATCCATAACCTCATAACCCAGCACGCAACCAACAAGTCGCTTTTGCTCTTATTCCGCCTTACGCTGTCCATCATTTCCAGTATCCTGTTTTCATTCTCGAATCCAGTCCCAGACTTCCATCTCGCGAACCCTTCCCGAACCCAACTGCCAAGTCTACCATTCCCTTCCCGCCCAACAACCTCTCCTTCCGCATCCTCCCACACGCCCTTCTTGATGCAAAACAAAAGATGCTTTTCAGGCTCGCAGCTACCTCGATAGTCGCAAGCCTGGTGTTGTGCCTGGCATCTAGTAACATGCCAGATTCGTGTCCACTGGCCACCCCACAAAGTCTTACCCGTCGTAAGCTGAATGCTACCCTTCAGAGCACTTTCACTTTGTCCCTTCATCTCGTACTCTGAAATGCTGTACAATGTACTCTTTTCGTCATAGCGTATGCGTCGGCCTTGCGCTACATATCGCGCGGGTACGGAACACGAGCGTGTTTCGTGCGGATGAATTCGACGAATGTCAAGCCTTGATACTCTGCCGGTGCGGTCCAAGATGGGTTGTGTTTGATATTGCGGTAAGTTGCTTGATTGGGTTGCATATATGAAAGGCACTTGCAGTCTGAGGGTCTTTGCTTGCTCGTCCAGAGGTATTAATTCTGGTAGTATTTTTCGAGGTCCCTCTGTAGCCGCAGTCACCCGTGAAGCACGCTCGTAGATAGGAAATGTTTTTGATTTGACTATCTGACGACGGATTGGTGCTGTCGACTGCGATACAGAGACTGCCGGACTGAAAGGAGATGGGCTACTGTTTGGGCGGGCTGAGCTCGACCATGTGCTGGTAGGTGATATCGCTTCGTCTGAGACTACTTCTTCGCTCGTCTCACTCGCTCTCCGTAAAGCATCGAAAGGATTTTGCTCGTTTGCGTACACGTCGTTCTTCGATGGGCTGCAGTATGGTGATAGTGCGATACCTTCGTCAGCTGGCGCAGAGTAATTTGGTAGCCTAAACATCTTCGGGTCCTTCGCAGTATGGCACAGAGTAATGACTGGCGGCTACATGGAAAGGGAGCACCCATCTATAAACTCGTCGACTCGGCATAGTCGTCCCGCATTCGGGCTATGTCAGGCACCGTGTTGACTCCAACCCAACCCAGCTGCGGGCGCATTATTGTGCATTCCGCGTGGACCACGTCGTGGCCCAAATGTAAAACTACAGCCGAGTAAGCCTTAGGTCCTCACAGGAATACTCGAAGCGATTGGACAAAGTCGCACGGAACCGTCGGGTCAAGAGATCAGTAAGCGTATGAATAAGCGCTCAGCATGAACGAGCTACGCGCGGCTAGCAGCCAAGAGGTACCAACATGTGCCTAGGTACGCTAGAGATGTACGTTTGTAAATGAGAGCGCGGCCGGATTGGTTGTGGTGATTATAGTGAAATACGTTGCGTAGGCGGACGATGTTTTCTATGAAACAGTTCCTAGCTCCCGACACAATCGTGTTAGACCATACTTTGAGGTTACTGTAGCATTAATGCTATGCCCAGGTTTCGTTGCATTGTGGTGCGGAATCTGGCAGAAGAGCGTCAAGGACTTGTGCGTGAGTGGATAAGAGGAATCGATAAGAATGGTGGAGATTGGTGGTCTAGAACGAGAGAGGTAAGATGTTTAGGCGCAGTGGAAGGATCCTAAGACTCGGACTGTGACCTTCGGCGCGGCCAAGACCTTCTATTAGCAAAGATGGATGCTAGGAACCGCTTGAGAATTTTCTTCTTGAAACTTTTCCGCCTTTTTCCACGATTCCGATTATATGATTGGAGCGAAAAAGTTGAATCGCCCATACGGATCATATTCCCCTTTCAGCTGTCTCAACTTTTCCAACCTCCACGGCTCAGGCCCGTACAGCTCCTCGGTCGTCTCATCACCTCTCGCATAATTAACATATGCCTTGTGGACTTTACCAGTACCCTTGATCATCGTATCGCGCAGCTTCCCTGCATAGTACCAGGCTATGGCATCAAGACTAGCATTCTTGTTGTACGTCATGAACGGGGAGAGCAGAAGCTGTCCACTTCGGTCTGGGTACGCGGTGTTGTTACTTGGTATCTGACCAACGCGGTTCGTAGAGTAGCCTTCCAGGAGAACGACAGTCTCGCGTAGCTCTGCCGGTAAGTTCATCATGATATTGAGGACCTCTCGTAGCGAAGGCGCATCGTACGTATCTGCTGATACCGGAACAACGGAGCGACTCAGGCCTTTCTCGCAAGATGACCCTTTCCGATCTGCACCCGTAAAAACGCTCACTCCAGCAAGATCCGTTAGCCCCGATTGAGTGGATACCGGGGATAATGCGTGGAAGGGCTTGGTGTACTGTGCTGGAATGGTGGCGCCCTGATAGATTACCCACACACCAACGATTGGCTGCCTAGTCAGCATTAGCACACCTGGAACCAAACAAGAGAATCTCACATTGATTGGGTCCACTTTCGAATCGAAGTAGAACATAATGTAGTGTTCTAGTTCAATCGCCCTGTTGCGACTCTCCAACCAGGTATTCGCAACATCTACAACACCCTCCATTTTATCATGAGTGAAGTGGAAAACGTCAACCGTCCATTTGTCGAGGCTCAGTTTCCGGTCATAGATCTTGATTTCAGCCCGAGTCACAATCCCAAAGTTGTGGCCAGCGCCACGAATCACCCAGAACAACTCGGGATTGCGCTCGTCCACAGCGATAGCGCTACCATTGGCGAGCACTATGCGTGCCGAGACGAGCTGGTCAGCTGCCAGACCATACCGACCTTGGTTCCAGCCATGCCCACCGCCGAGAATAGGAGAGATGTAATCAACGCAGGCGCATGCTGTGGTCATGGTTTGCTTTCCACGGGCCCATAAGTAGTCGAGGACGTCGCCGTTGAGAATGCCACCTCCAATGAGGGCAGTATCGCCGTTGCGCGTGATTGCGATGTCATTCATGCCACGCATCAATATGCCGACAGCGTTTTCAACGTTGTTGAGATAGGCTGTGATCGCATGTGCGCCGGAGATAGTATGAAAGGGCTTATTGTTTGCATTGGCATACGTGATCTAGTCTTCTGTTAGCTTGAGGCTGGAGCAGTAAAGACAAAGACACTTAACTGTCTTTTGCACATCTGCCTCTGTTGCAACCTTGACGATTATGTCGTATTGCGGGGTCTGCGCGGCTCCCCATCGTAGAGTTGCGTTGGCAAATCCTTCCGACCCAGGATAGTAGACTTCGGCAGCTTTACTGAGAGAAGCTACGAAATGACCTAGAGAGTGGGTGGGTGCCGGGGAAAGGGTTGCTATAGCACAGTTGATTGCAAAGACAGTCGATACCCATAGAACCCTGCATGGCATCCTGACGTCGAATTTAGAAATCAAAAATGCACGGATGTAGGATACTCAAAATTGCAGCCTAGCGGCCCGTTGCATTACTAAGAGAGACTTGCAGGGTCCCCGTGGCTAGTTATCGCCTCTGTTTCGGCATAAAAAACAGTTCTAAGATGCTGTGAAGTTCTGGACGGTAAACGCATTTCTTTTGACTATCCCGCATCTCGACAAAGACTTAAGGGAACGGCATGCTGCTTACCCGAATAGAATATTTCGCGCTGTTTGCCGCCCTTTCCGAGACGACAAAGCGTGGCTCACGCCAATCAATAAGTTCCCCTGAGAGCAGGATTTTATTTCCGTCTTCAATCGATTCACCATTATGCTTCCACAAAACCACAACCTATTACTACCCGAGCTCAATGAACCGCAGATTTGCTCGAATAAACGGTTAGCGAGACGGCCATGCGCATATCACATCGGAGAGTTTGATTCAGTCACTTTCACTCACTGCGTAGATAAGCGGGATGTTGAAGAATCAATGGCACGCCGGAATTAAGGGCATTGGCAGTCTGCGGTTCCGTACTAGTCACCATGTGCGGGGGGAATCCATGACGAGAGCAGTGTTACGGCCCGATTGTTGATGATCACAGGTAGAGTATGCCATCATCTGTGGTCTGATACACGATTGAGACAGCCCTTTTCATAGTCTGCAGTCCAAATCAAGCGACGATGAGGACGAAGAAAACGACGCGCGCAAGTACAGCCCTCACAATAAGACTAAGTCTAAGGGACGGCCCTAGCCGCTTCCTTCCTCAAGCTTGTTTCATTGTTGACTCGGTGCCTCCAGGTTTAACAACCCGATGTTCTTCGGAGGTGGCTTTGCGGTATCATTCAACCGCCGAGGGAGCACAATCCCTTTGATAGCCTAGGGTTGCCGCGCACTTGATCACACCATGTACAAAAGAGGTCTGGAAAGCTTGGTGTCATTTAAGGTATACGAGTCTTCGTTTACCGAATTTTACAGACCGGCTCTATCTAAAGCGCCAAAAACAATGCTCTATCAAATTAACTAAGCCGATCTCGGCACAAAGCTTAATGAGCAACGGCTGGTCATTCTATTTGATAAAGGTAGCCGGTTATGCGCAGGTGTTGAGTCAGGAAGAAAGCTTGCCACGTGGTCTTCAGCTCGAGAAGCAACGCCATAACCTGAGCCTTTATAAGGACTTTGAAATATGCGCCTGATATCCGGGTTGAACCCATCGAGCAGAATTCCAAATGATCATCCTTGGGAGCCCTCGATCGACATCCATCTGCAGGTGTTTGAAGCTGCAAACTTAATCCCCGCAAAGAAGGTTCGCATATCCTTGTGCTGACCGGTTCGGAATATTTCACAACAGCCACAACAGTTGCACGATATGCGTCGCTGATCCTGCTCGCTTCCATACCTCCGCCCCTAGAATCCATGCTTAGCGACAGTATTTTGGTAGCCAGCCCTATACCAGCTTCTATTCCATCACAAGTAGCCGTGTAATAATCTGTTGCTGTCTTCTGGGCCTACGTACTTGGCCTATGTCTCGAACGTGCAAGACTCGTTTAATTGGCCGTCCCCACAGATTCGGTATTATCTACCGACCTGAGTGCACGTGTGGATGACGAAAAGTTTACTCAATGCCTCGAGTCCACAAGTCGCCTTTTGGAATACGAGTTACCGATGCGGATAGGGGCGCGTGTTCTTTTCTGTTTCTGGCTTTTCTATCAGACAAACTTCGGTGATTCTTATTAGTATCCCGCCCTCAGTTTACGCCAACTGAAACACGAAATCCTTCTTCACTCTGTTTGATAATCCAGAGCCGAGCCGCTCGACTGACTCGTCCAATGCAGGTACCACGGACCCAATTTTGCTATTCGGCCCGACACGGGGACAAAAAAATCTACCAAGCAACCGAAAGCTAAGATGACGAAGCGCAGACGCATGCTATACCTCTCCTGACACGAGAAGAATAACCATGCTTTCCAAATCGATCATCTCAACTGCCGAGGGTTGGAAACGTGGCGTCATCGCACGAGAAGGTCAGCCGTGAGCCATGGTATGTGCACGCATGCAAGTATGCATGTGGCCTTTGGACAGGGTGTCCGGGCGTGGGTAAGTGAGATAAGATACGTAGAATGGGGTAAACGTCGTTACTCAAAATCGTATTTTTATTATAGGGTGGAGGTATGCCGACGTTACAAGCAAGGGTAAGCGCACATAGCTTGTTGCTTTACAAATGTTAACTCATGGTCCACGCTGTTGTTATTGCGATGGGGGCTTTCGTGGCCGTGCCTCTGAGCCCTGCGCTATGCAAGGGTCCTCCTTTTACAAAGTCTCCTTACCCCGTCATTGGCTATGTTCGCGTCACAAGAGGGAAAGGTACGGTACTGTGATCACTTATCCTCCTTTCTCATGCATGAGTCTCCGACGTACCCGCTGTCGGCATGAGTCGGGTCGCCTGCCGCCGCTGTCAAACTACTGCCAAACCCAACCAAAACCCCGGTGTGCAGTGTGACGACGCTGATCGCCCCGACCACAATGACGATCCTCTTAACGACTACGTCGGTAAGGGTTGGCAAGGTGAAACCTACGGACGTTAGTCCTAGGTGGCTTGCCCATTATAAGTATGCGGAGCTAACCCCGTAGTCAAGACCCTTTGTTCAAAGACGGTCCGTTTCCCACTATAGCTAGTCTGAGGACTAACCGCTGGAAACATTACGAGCGAAGTCGCTCATACACCGTGGTACCCCTTTGACCACCGACACAACGCTCCTGAATACGAGGCTAAACGCTTCGTACCAGCACAGGCCGTGCTCTCTTGGTGAACTATACCTTGGCGCCTGACCGCTGTTTTAACCATACTGTTGTCCTGTTATTGTAAACCCACAAATTTCCACCTCTCTTACATAACCCTACCGAAGCTATACCACAGACAAAGCCAAGAAAAAAAATGCCCAGAATCGCGACTGTCTGGTCGGGCTTGGAAGAAGATGATGAAGCAGCGAGTACTGTGCACGAAGAGGGGCTTGTAGTTACTTCAATTATGAAGAACGAACCCACAGCGCGAAACGCAGAACAATTAGAGGAGAGTCCGTTTCAAGAGGTGGCTCAGGTCAACGGCAAGCACATGATCATTTACGACCTGCCTGAAGGCCAAGCTATCGAAGATTTTGATGCGCAACTTCGCACATCAATAGGAGAGGTCCCAGACAATGCACGCTTGAATGCCCGATGTTATAATCAGATGGAGAGATACGACGGAGAATACTGGCGAGATGGTACGATGAGATAGTGGCCTACTCCCCACAAAAGTTGTGTCATTAAAGCTAATATCTGAAAAACAGATATCCGCGACGTTCGCATGTGGTGCGTAGTTGTTTGGCAGCCCGCTGCAGATGTTCACGACGAGCTCATGGACTGGTTTATCAACGAATTCACGCCTGGAATGCTCGACAGCCCCGAACTATTGCGCACGCGCATGTTTAAGCTTGAAAATGTATCGTACATCCGCGGCCAGAAGCAAGAAGAAGTGGACAAAGCCTCTCTCCATCAATATATGACAATTTGGGAGTTTGAGACTGAAGAATTTCCATGGGAGATTATGGTTTACCTGGGCAGTTCAGAGAAGTGGAGGTTATATGTTGAGAACGGAAAGCTGGTATGCTGCAGACTTTCCGCGCGCGCTTAGGAAAGAAAACGACTGACGTAGTATGTATAGGATTGGCAGATTGCTCAATATCTGGTAAACGACCCTGAGACGGATGACGATGTTCCCACGATAGAGGTTCCAGGCGTACCCTGCCCTTAGTCGCCAAGGAAGTCGTAAGAACGTTTGTTGCGGGGCTGATATTTCATAGGAATATTGGGACGAGGACGATCGCGATGGACTGCAGCAATCCAGTGAGGATGAAGGCACAGATCAGGGAGAAGACGATAGCGATTCGTTTGAGATAAGGTGAAGAGCTGGATAACCAACTGCCAGGTAGCCTTGTGTACCTGTGCTACACCCGGATCTTTTCCTTTCCCGACGTGAGGGTCTTTTTTCTCTGTATACCCGCGATATAAACGCGCAGGGATAACGCCTTTTTTCCAATCCTCCCGGCAGATTTCTTGGGATTGGGACGTATGCAGGAGTACCAGGTACCATTGTTGTCTTCGTGGTACGATCATTGGGCCTGCTAGAGTATGCGTGCACCGTTTCCGACGAAAAAGCAAGGAAGGCTAGCCGCCTCGCATGAACGTAAAGTTTAGACCGATACCCTATTTAATATCGATTCCCCTCGCTCATCCAAGGCCGGGATCGAACGAATGAATCTAGCCGCGTCAGCGCGCTGCCGGCCTTTTCTTCATTGATTTCATTGATTTCAAATGTTGGATGCTGGGTCCCTGGTCATGGTCCCTGTGATGATGTTATCTATCCCGAACCATTTTCTTACCAGAACCCTGAAACACGGCTCGGGAAGCTAGATGACGAACAAGGGCGTAAAACGATTGATAGCATGCGAAGCCAACTTACATGTGACATCCCTGCATTACTGTTTGAGGATCAAGAACTAGAAGGAAGATATCGAAGGATACAGTGATTCTTTTCGCCTGTGAGGCGAGATTGCAGCTTAGATTACCACGTTGATCTTATTCAAAAACTAGGTAAGATGCTAGGATGAATGCCGCTCACAGCTACGGTATCTCTCAATGCAACGATCCATCTCACCACTCACTCATACACTCATTCTTTCAACACTAACCCTGTGGATTTTCAGCATTGTATCCTATATCTAGATACTGGGTTAGCCATTCAAATGGTATATCCACTGCTTGTGGAGTTGATGTCTTTTGTCCTTAATCACAGCCTTTCTTATTTCGCCACAGTTTTCCGTCGCCGGGCCGACTGTCCCAACTCGATTCCGCGTCGACATGATACCGTCCGCTTCTCCAAGCCTACACACTGGCTACTACTTTATTAAACTTGGATTTCTCATCTTACATTCGTACTGCCAAGCTATCGTCCGCCAGCCGTCAGCAATAGAGAAAGTCGTAATATGACGACAGCACTGCCCTATGCGGCTCGTGAGAAGAGACAAAAACTAGTTGTTGCATCTCTAATGTATGCCACATCACACCAAGCTAGTTGGAAACTTGAGTCCTTCGCATTATGTACAGGACCAAATGTTCATTTCACATCACCCTGTACTAGCGCCAAATGATCAATCACAACAAGTACAAGCGCTTCTGGGTTTAAACTGTGTCCTTTCACTTCAGTAACACGATGCAGCAATGCTCGAAGTGGGTATAGCCACGACTTATTGTTCTTCAACGAAACAACTATTTGCAGTTGCGGCGTCTTTTATGTTTATATATAGAGTTATAGACACCCTTTGTATTCATGTCGCTAATCCAGAGAAAATCGCATCCTTGCTTTAGTCTAGGCCCAAGGATCCGTGGCTCACGGCTTCAAAGATCGATTGACCGCCATTCCTCGAGTCAGCATCTGCAGTCACAGCATAAGCTAATTTTCGCAAAGTAAAACACCAAGACAGGTGTTGATAGAAGAAAAATACAAGGTAAGAAGTAAAACCCAGCAATGCTCGACGTGTTTTACACTGCTTATATGATTAATAAATCTCTTGTGAGTCTTTTTAAGACCTGCTCCATCTATGTACACATCTAACAAAAAAAGGCCGTAACTCATTCATGGAGAGGTTGAAATCTAACCCATCATCTAGGCTTAGCCCCAGAAACACCGAGATACTCGGTCAGCATCTTCAATACCTGATCCGATAGCCTGTGCTACTTCTCCAACGCAGGATAATTGTCGTGAATAAAAGACACCGCATTTTTCACCACCTCGCTCTTGTTCTTTGCTGGGCGGACATACAGCTCGAGACTCGAGATGAGCGTCCAGCTCTGCGCGTAATCGCGCAACCCCTTCTTGTCCTGCTCCACGGCAGCGTCAGAAGTAGTAGAATACGCGCTATGCCTTGTTTTCGGCGTCCTGATTCTTAGCCTTAAGACTCGTCAAGCAAGCGCAAGACAAAAGCGTCAAGATCAAAGAGTTGCTGCAGCCAAAGTGAATCCATGACCTGTCGGAAGAAGGCGGCTGTGGCGTCGACACTAAGCTCAAGCCAAAAACTCATCCATTGATATGTATTTAAGGCTCAGGGGTGCTTGACCCATTCTTTTGTCGTGAGGTCCCGCTCGCGGATGTCGATGGGTGGGGCATTTCGACCTGCAACTCAAACGATTTCTCAGAATTTGACTCCTTTGTCAGCATCATGTTGAGATGCGTCGAGACGAGGGCGGCCAGACTAGTCGTAGCTAGGAATGCTGAGACGGAGACCTCGACGTCCAAACTGCCTCCTATGCCCATGCTCATATTGCTGTTCGCACCGACCTCAAGCTGGACAAAGTCCATAGTAAAAACGTTTCCTGGAAGGTACCGTTATCGGTCGTCCACACATACGAGTTGCAAATATTCCGTTTGTTCCACTTGGGTAACTCCTTCTAGCCCAGCTTGCCATTTTCTATGGAGTTTGTAAGGTAGAAATTGGCGTAGCGGATGCGAGAGAGCCTGTAGCGTTGATCATCACCGGAAAACTGTTCCTCGGGCCGGAGAATCCTGTCCTTGAGCGCATAGGCCTCGGTGGGCTTGAGTTATGACACGTCCCGTGGCAGACCTGCCTGTCCTGCCATAGGATAGGCCACTTCGCTTTCGACAAGTGCCACACCCTTGTTGGCCGCCTAGCTTTCAGTTGTTTTGACTCTGATGTCCAGGTTGAAATGAGACGCAGCCGTCGACATCTCGTTGGTGAGCGAGGAAGAGGAGATGTCAAGCATAGTCTTGAGTGCGCCCGTGACATGGCCGGAGGACACTTCGGTTATGGCACCCACGCCTACTGAGGCCCCCCTACTTTGCTCCAGCTCCCCTGGTGGAAGTAATGTTTGTGTTGAGGCCAGGTTCGTGTCGGGAACTGTATGAGTAGCTGCATTTTGTCGCATTGACAAAGCGGATGGCGCTGAACGGGCGGTCCTTGCTTGAGGCAAAGTTCTCAGCGGGGATGGGCGGCGCCCCCTCGATGTATCCGATGAGCGTGGGAGATGTCTGCACTTGACTGACCCATTCTGTGATGAGGGCACCAGTCTTGAAGCCGGTAACGAGCACCCATTTGCCCGAGTCGGCGTCGATGAAGGCGTAGACGCGCTTGAGTGAGCCTTCTCTACTATCCCGGGCCAATGGTAAAATCGCCAAACTCGCCAATCGACGGCCGCTAGCCGGGCCGCACCTTCCGCGCCAGCTGTGGGGTTGGCCCTGTCTGGAGCGCTTGGGCTACACACGCCGCAACCGGTGTGCCTGATACGACCAACTCGGGTGTGCCAGCGCCAATGACGGAAAGATGCCAGCAATTGACCGACTCATCCTGAAGCCAAGGGGAATGTCGTCCTGGCGTTGTCGTACAGTTCGATGCCGGCAAGACTTCGTCAAATGGAAGGTGCAGCGCAACAGGAATCAACAAATCTCAGATCACTCAACCTCACGGCAATTCAAAGTTCGACAGAAATGGCTCCGTCATGCATAACGACTAGTTCAGGGGGTTGATTGCTTCGCCATTTTCTTACAGAAAGCATGTGGTCAGCATCCACAACAAGGGAGTTCAAGGTAGTTCACCAATGGCTTAACGACATTTCCAGCCGGCTTGAACAACAGAATGCACAGATGTCACTCAGGAGGGAGCTCAATTTGAAGTGGTCTGAAGGCGATAAGATAACTGCTTTGAACCCGATTGATTTTGGAACAAACGGTCATTACCACACATACGCGCAAGTTGAGTAAGCAAGCCTTCTCCTCTGGAACACCCTAGACTGGGGCATTCAGACGGGAACAGCGGAAACAGGGAATATTAGGGGTAATCGTTCGACGAAGACACACGACGAGTAGTTCGAGAAGAGGATCGAGTTTAGGAAATCGTTCAAGTCCACCCCAAAGGCACTAAACTTCATCTATCGATTTTGCATCGAGAAAGGGGACTGAATCCGCATTTCAGTGTTCCCCGAGGACATCAGCAGCACTGGCTTCACTATGCGCCTCCACTTATGGGCTGGTAGGTTTCTCAATTTTTCTTGGCATCCTATTCAAAATCTTCCAACGCGACTAACCGAAGGTCTTTGTCTTTCTTTTAGATACCTTGTGCCACAACATTGGCGCCTATTGGGTTGCGCACAAAGCAGACTATATAGAATCATAGCTGGTACGTAGAGAATGAAGCTAACTAGAGCAGCTCGGTAGTATATGTAACGTACCCCACGGGATAGCATCGCACTTTTGCATAGACCCTACTACAACTCCCTTCTTCTAAAAATGTCTCCTTTACAAAGACAACTAGACTTTCCAAAAGAAACTCGGGTACAGGTTGCGATTATAGCTCTTTATCAGGACGCAAGTATCTCTGTAAAAGGCACTGAAGCTACCTACAAAATCCCTGAGAAACTGTGTTACGCGAACCACGCGCTGGACGACCTTCATGCACAGATACTACTGTCAACTCACGAAAATTCTGGACAATAGCTAGGAGTTGGTAATTTTTGAGCACGTGGATGAACGAAGACTCCGCTCGGCTGCAGGACGTGGCTTATGGGCCTACAAGGCAGCTGCATGATATTACTGATGATATTGTACTCAACGATATCAATTCTGTTGTATGGCCACGATTCCAATCCTTGAGCCTCGCCTTGCTGTTAAGCTGAAGAACACCGAATGGCTAGTAGCTTATTTTTACAACTGCACAAGCATTGTTTCTTGGAAAGAATAAGCAGCGTGTTTCAGGAAACGGCTTTTCAAGTCCCTTGAGCTACCAATACAAGAAATTTCTCTCGTAATTTTGACGACTGGAGGTATAGAACTCTACCAAATTCCGTTCTAATTGATTCTCACGTATTCAAGGAAACATGTCACCATGAACCAATCTCAGGCAACTTACAACATTGTCAGTTTCAACTGGGGTTTGCTCTGCATTGCACTGGATTTTGATGGAGCTACAATCTCATATCAACCGGCTTTACAATGTCAGTGTCGTCTTGCAATCATCTCCAGACATAGCCCCGTTCATCGTCAACAAAATCATAGCGCAAGGCTGAGAATATTTCCATTCGCGAACACATTAGACTATGCTATGCTCTAGCTTTGTCGACACGGCGAGACCATTCAAAAGAATGCGTTTTGTAGGATTGAGATCTACGCTGATGAATGACACCTTATACTTTCACAATCATCAATTTCGTCAATGCTTTTGGTCTGTTCAATTGGCCAAACCATTGAATCATTCCTCAGGATCACGGCCTCCACGCTTCCTCATCTCCTCAAGGTATTCCTCATCTGTCTCGAGATCGAAAGGCACAGGACGGGTGATGGGTTCAATTGAGGCGCCATGTGCTTCGAGCTGCTTGAGACGTCGGGCAGTTTCAGGCTTGGTGGTGTTGACACTATACAGCTTTACGCGGCTACAAATGGTGTTAGAATAGCGAACTCTGGAATTTCTAATGAGACTTGAAGGGGATGCTTACTGGCACGAGGATGTTACGTGAAGATCCCAGTTCCTGCACAAGATTAGCTGGGTTCAGTACATAACGGACCATCCAAGGCTCACCATGCGCTCCGGACGAAGGTTGGCTGGGTCTATCGTTGATGTCAGCAACTCTTCTCTTCGCAATAGATAGAATGGACTGTTGGTGGTCCACAAAAATACAAGATACAAGTTACTTACGTTCAAGGCGTCATCCCAGCAGCGCACACAAAATTCACTAGAGACAATTAGCTCCATTCATGAGTACAGCGACAGCAGAACTTACAGCCAGCCTTCAGCATCGACAGGAACATCCATCCACCATGTGCGCCAGGCATGGTAGTACTTCTTGCTCATGTTTTCGTACGGTACTTCATACCAAACACCGCCTCCATCGTTGCTGACTTCGACTCGCTCTGGCCAGCCGCTGCCACTGTATGCCCAGCCCGTCATGCGGATCTTTCCATCATGGATAATCACATCCTTTTCGACTGGCGTCATGATAGCACTAGAAACCGGCATGGTTTGGATACTGAAGCCATTGCTGTACGTCACGTTTTGCTTGCCTTTTTGCGGCGTGTAGTACAGATATTCTTTCATCTGCACAGGTGCCATGGAAGGGCTGTCAATGACGTTGATGCGTGTAAGCCACTTGCAGCTCCTTGCACCAATGTAGCCCATCACCACTACACGAAGTGGAGCGCCATGAATGGCAGGCAGCGGCTCCCCGTTCATCTCCCAGGCAAGCATGACTTCATTGAGGTTCACCTTGCGAGTTGGTACCGACACTGCATAGTTGTAGACCTGTCCCTTCTTGAAGTATGTGTCGGCACCGAAAAACTCGACGTGCTTTCCTTCTGGCTTGATGCCACAGTATCGGAGGACCTTCTTCAGACTGACGCCAACATAACGCGCGGTACCGATGGCGCCCTCACCCCAAGGCGCGTTGATCAGTTCGTCCCCATCTCCAGGGTAGTCGTGGATTTGCTCGATACGACGTGTGCCACTGCATTGTAAAGTAACGCAGGTGTTCATGCGCGGGAATATGCTTTCATCCTGGAGTTCTTTCAAAGTAATCTTCTTTGGCGTGTCAACGAGGCCTTCAACCTCGAAGTAGTATTTTTCAGGATCGATCTCAGGAACTCCGCCGTGATTTCTGATGAAGTGGTCTTTGTTATTGGTAATCTCGGTCTCGACTAAGCGCTTTCGGGGCGGCTCGCCATTGTAGGGGAACTGCAAGACGTGCACCATGTCCTCGCTCTTCTCTTTCTTGACATATTCCCACGAGATGTCCGGCAGGTCCTTCGTGGTCTTTCCCAGGGCATAATGGTAGTGCTTCCAGCGTACACCTTCAAGCACAGGGTTGGTTTTGGGGAGTGGGAGCAATTGGAATTCGGGTGGCACGGGGAAATCATATTTCGCTAGGATTTCTGCAGCCTTCTTCTTCTTCTCAGGATACCTCTCCCACTCAATGTATCCTTTCCATCCTTCTCTCTCTTCTGGGAAATCGGGCTCCTCTGTCAAAAGCACGAAAGGTTTCGCGTTGGGTTCAGCAGGCGCCATTGTTAATGGACAATGCACAAGTTGTGAAGAAGGTAACTTTCAAGGCTTTCCACAAACAAGATTGGGGTACCTCTGTTAATTAGTGCGTCTCTGATGTTGCGGCAGCTCGAGCTCTGCATGTCATAGTAACAGGCTAATTGCTCATTCAGCATGGGTCATGCCATTTTCATCCACGGTTGCCGCAAGTAATGCATGCATGTCGCTCAGATAACATGAAATCCCGCCTATTAGCGAATTATATGAACAGTGACGTCGACAATGCGGCATTTGAAGCAGTGTTCTGATATACAACTGCGTCACTATGAAGGGTACTAGACAGCTGGCGTGCAGGGGTTAAACCATGCCAATCGATTCCGACTGGTCCGGCAGCTGAGCTGCGAGCCAAACAGAGACAGGGGTTGCGCAATGCGCATCTCATTGATGAGTAACTATTTTGGAAGCTGGGTATGAAACCTAACCCTTGTTAAGCAGAGCTTGATTGATGACGTGCATAACATAATCGTTGTGAGATGCGGTGACAGCAAACCTCGACGAAGAATTCAGAAACCGGATTACAGGTCATGATCAGATAAAACAAGGAAAACATTACGATGACCGTTAGAGATGGAGAAAGCTGAGAATGGGGATAGTTTGAAGTCCGCGGCAGGTATTCCCACGTGGGCTTATCGGCGATGTGCATGATGCTAGGCCCAGAACGGCGGCGTGGCCGACGACCGAATACTGCAATGCGCTCTTCGTACGACCATCCTCCAACGTACAAAAAGCGTCGATACATAGAATAATGCTTGTCTGTCGCATCCGTTATGTTCTTCTTCTGTTTCCCCCAGATTTTGAGTTCACTGCCAGCACAGTGATGCCCTCATCATTTTGTTTCGACTTGAGGACAGGCCTGGTCTGTCTACGACAGTTTTCGCACAGGGTAACTTCCTATAGTATTTGAAACGCTTATAAGTTCCGGAAGGGATTAAATCTGTCGAGTGTACGAAGGCAAAGGAGATGAATAGCCACGCCACGCCATGCCGTCGCCTGCGCTAAACGGCGCACCAAAAAATGACGTAGAGAACTATTTCTTTCTGGCCGTCAAGCAATCATATCTCCTACACTGTCTGAAAGAAATACATTAGGTCTCTCTCTAGCCCACTGAATGTCAAAGATCGAAGAGAGAGCTTTGTAGCCAAAGTGGCGTTTTGAAGGGGGGACTCGAGCTTCAGTTCTGGGCTCCGCATCTCGAATCAAGTAGAGGACTGTACACCGTCTTTTGAGCTCGATCACTCGGCTATTCTTGGGTTTGCATCTGCGTTTGCACCGTGATTTGCCCACGACATCGTGAAACCCCATCGAATCTTAACAATCTGCACTCCATTATACAATGTTCCTCTCAAGCATCATTCCACAGGTTCAAACAATGTCGTGTGAGCGTTTTCCCATGCGGTGACTACGCTAAGGGCATCCCTTGCGAAACTTGACCGCATATGGATCTCTCCTGCGGTAAGTAACGGGAACAGGCGGGTGTTCCTGCGTAGGCTACTATGTATAGACGCGGGCCCTCCCTAGCCACAAAAATCTCCGGAAGTAGCCTTGCCAAGGTGTAGGGACAAACACATCTGTATATGTATCCACAGCTTTCACGTCCCTGCAAACTCTCCATGGGGCATCAGGACAGGCGAAGCTCGGGACTCACAGTGATGGCACACTACTCGTTTGCCTATCCTAGGGGCTGCACGGTCCATCTTCCTGTTGCCTCCAAGGAATGAGCAAAGAATGGGGTATATGCATATGGGAAAGTGGAAACAGAAGTTTTTACAGTAACATACCCTGCCACTGAGGATGATACGAGTGGCAGGCAGAGGCTACACGTGGGCAATCAAAAAACCCGTACACGGCTAGCCACTGACATGTATACCCGTATCTAGCCCGTAGAGAACCTTGCCCTTCGCTGTCTTCTGGATTTAGATGCATCTACGTCACCGCTCTCATTTAGCCATGGCAAGTCTGCGGTCTAGTGACTGAGTTCTTGTCACGTGTGTCTGAAAGGTGGGCCTCTGGGTGTTTGTGAATATAGTTAGCGCCAGGCAATAACAGAGCAGAGCCAGTGAAAGCAGCGCCTTCCCAAAGTCCACAAATACCGCTCTTTCCCCAACCCAAAACTTCAACTCAACCTTGGCAATCTCAACTCCACACTCTGATACCAACAACCACGAGTGTTTTTCCATCAAGATCCCATCCAAAAGATGGCAGTCAACGCGCAGACTGTGCTCATGCGCAAGGCGAGAGACGCCGTCACGTTTCCCGTAGCTGAGCTCACATCCATGTTCTGGGGCGGGTAAGTCCTACACATCCTTGCCACTCCCAAGCCTACCACTAACCCCCTGTCCCAGCGATGCAGAAGTCCGCGAGCGTCGTGCAGCCTTTGAGCGTGTTGAGAAAGTACTTGGAACACACGACACGACCAAGCTCCCACGCTGCTACACCACAACCTCTCGCCAGGACATCTTCCTGCAGGGTCTCAAGATGGGCAAGGCCTGTCTGGATGACATGGTTGCGTATAACCACGGCCAATTTATCTGGGTGACCCCACGTTACGACCTCACAAATGCCAGGTAAGTTCGATGTCTGTTTGGTCAAGTGCCTTGCTAATCATGTCCAGCCCTTTCGGCCACAAGGCAATCTTGTTTGAGCCTGCGATCGAGCACAACGGTACGCCGGAGCAAAAGGCGTTTTGGCTTCCGCTGGCCAGGTCGGGACAAATCCTTGGTACATACACACAGACGGAGCTAGGCCATGGATCCTTTGTACGTGGTATTGAGACCACCGCTACCTTCGATATGGCTACCGACGAGTTCGTCATTCACTCGCCTACCGTGACGTCGAAAAAGTTCTGGCCTGCCGGCTTGGGCTTCTCGACTACTCATGCTGCAGTCATGGCAAGGCTTATCGTCGGCGACAAAGATTACGGTCCGCATATCTTCCTGGTACAACTTAGGTCTCTCGAAGACGGAACCCCCATGCAGGGGATCAGGATGGGCGACGCTGGCCTCAAGTACGGGTAAGTGCTTGTTCATCTGTAAAAAGTCAGAGATCCAAATGTGACTAACTGTAGATGAACAGTTACAACGAGGCAGACAACGGCTTTGCTTCCTTCGACCATGTCCGCATCCCTCGGTCGCATATGCTGATGGCCCACAGCCAGCTTGCTCGAGACGGTACATTCACGACGGAATCGCTAGGCTCAAAGCTATCATACTCGGTTATGCTGCTCGTCCGTAGCAAGATGCCTGCTGTCTTCACTCTCAAACTCGCACAGGCCTTGACCATCGCGACTCGCTATTCTGTTGTGCGACAACAAGGACTCGGTCCTGCAGGCTTCGAAAGTGAGGCTGCCATCATGCAGTACAAGCATCAGCATTTCAGGCTGCTCACCTTAATCGCAAAGGTCTATGCCATGTCGTATGCCTCAGGCGCCTGCGGAGCTCAGTACTCCAAGATGCGACAGATGCAGGAGAAAGGCGACCACTCTCTCCTACAGTCTGTACACGTGCTCACCGCTGGATTGAAGGCATATGTCACCTCAGAGGCGGTCGATGGCGCTGAAGAAGCCCGAAAGATGTGCGGCGGCCATGGTTACATGAACATCTCAGGCCTGCCAGACATTATTGGCTCTATCGCCGGTAGTGCGACCTTTGAAGGAGAAAACTATGTGCTTTGGCAGCAGGTTGCCAGACATCTGCTCAAGCAGATGGATTGTCTGCTGGCAGATGACCTGCTGGAGCCAAACACACAGTACCTGGCGGACATGGACGACCCGAATTATCCCTATCTGACCGATTGTATTGGTCTCGACGACCACGATACCCACGTTGAAATCTTTCGCCACCGTGCACGACGTCTGATTGCCAAGGCCTATACGGCAGTTCGCACGTCGAGCAAGACCCCCGAGGACGCTTGGAACGAACATATGATGCTGCTCATCTCCGCTTCGAGGGCTCACATTGAATACTTCATTGTGAAAGTCTCCGTTGACTATGTCACCAATCTGCCTGACCACACCAATGACATCCTTCGTTGGGTCTTAAAGGCGGTTGTGGGTCTCTTTCCCCTCTCGACCATCGTCAACCCTAGGTCTGTCGACGCGCAGTCGTTCATCGTAACCAACAATGGTATCCCGTATCTGTCACCAGGCCACCTCACCGAAATCAACAATGAGGTCAACGAGTTGCTAGAGTTCCTCTTACCCGAGGCCATTGGACTCACGGATGCCTGGGACTTCTCCGACGCCAGCCTTTGCAGTGCCATTGGCATGCGCGATGGCGATATCTACGAGAACATTATGCGCTGGGTGGAACAGATGCCCATCAACCAGGACACGTGGGAAAACAACGGTGTCCCAGACGGTTGGAAGGAGTATGTCAATCCGGTTCTGAGGCGGGAGCTGTCGCGTAAGCCGAAGTTGTAGAGAGTTTGTCTTTCTTGGACCGCAAGATACCCGGTGCAGATAAAGGAGGAGAATCAGACAGGGGGAGGTGATTATACAGAGAGAAGTCAGATAAGGGAAGGGAAATCCGATGATGGAGGAATTATCAAAGCACACTAGATTGATGGAATAGGGTTTACAACTCAGGGAGGCATGATCTAGTAACAGTAGATAAATCGAGACCTCTCTTCATCATTCTTTTTCTCCTGTCTGTTGAAATGGAGGGCAAGAAGAAATGATGGTGAATGATGCTAGGAAACACCCGGAATATGATGGACAGTATGTATCAAGCGAAGAGATACTTGATTGTATGTACAATGTCATTGGCAGGACCATCATCACCAGCTTCTGCCAATGATACTGCATCGTCGCCGCTCAACTTGTATAGAAAACGGTGTTCCAAGTGGAAGCACGCAGGGAAGCAGAGAAGAAGGGAGCCGTTTAATCAACGACATCCTTAGGTGAAAAGAAGCGAGAATCAACAATAAACAGCGACGAAATAGGCGTGTCTGCTTGTTGTGAACACTGCTGGATCGATACGTCACAGCCTCGTGCCACATCCAGCTCACAAGGTGCATGTAAAGGATATTCTCTTCCTCTTCTCATGATGTAATATTCAAATTGTAAACATGCTTGGAAACAAAGTCATGACACTGGGGGCGATGCGAGTCCAGCACGCTTCTTAGGTTGGGTATCGGGTTCCTCCTCTATGCGGCGCGTCTTTGCGCCAATTGCACCGCCAGGGTGATTCCGCCTAAAGACAGCCTTTGTGTCGTCCTGATGCAGGGCCTCGGCGAGCGTCAATGCGAGCATGTCGCCGACGGCAATGGTGACGGTTGTGCTGGTGGTGGGGGCGCACACGCCAAACGACACCTCCTCGAGCTCGTGAATGGGCGCGGGCAGCAATATAGAGTGCGGTCGGCTTCGCAGTAGCGGGCATTCTGAGGGCTTGGTATGTGATGTAATGGCAAGAATGGGCGTGTCAGAGGGAATGTGGTCAAGGAGAGCAATGAGCTCCGCGGTCTTGCCAGAGTAGGATATGAACATGACGGCATCGTTCTATCACAGAAAGTCAATGCTGGGTTCTGCGGGCTGCTCTGTAGACGAGGCGCCATGGCTCACCTTTCTGATGTCACCGAGATCCCCATGCAGCGCTTCTGCGGCGTGCATAAAGGAACTCGCAATGCCCAGGCTCTTCATGGTCGCGACAATCTTGCGCCCTACGAGGCCGCTTTTGCCAACGCCGCACACAATCAGCTTGCCTCCAGCCTCACTGTTTTTGGTGATGACTTCGACCGCTTGGAGCAGGCCATGGCGCGCGACGTGGTCAGACTGGTACAAGAAGGTGACCTGTGACAGCGCAGTGGCGGCGGTAGACAGGACATGAACGGCGCGCGAAAGAAGACGCGTTCCCTTTGGGTCGTCGGCAGTCAATGGCGGGGTAAGCAATTCTGCGTCAGAAAGGGCGCGCTTGCGCTTGAGGGACACGGGAGAGGGAGAGGGAGACGAGGAGCGTGGTGGGGTATTTGCGAGGGGCTGCGCCATCATGTCGTGAGGTATGTGTAAATGACCCAGCGCCGCTGGCAGACGCAGGGTCACCGTATATCAAGACGGCCTGGCGATCTTTGCAACGGGTCTACACATCTTCGATCTAAGTTAGTCGGGCTCGGGCAGCGCCGGAGACAAAGTCGTATCTAGTAGGCGTAATGCACTGGTCCAAAGAAGCGACAAGAGGCGATTCCATGTCATAGCACGGCCTGCCATGGCACCGCTTGATTGGAAACCATGCATACAGCCCGACCGCGGCGACGCTGATAAAATTGGTCCGTCGGCTCGTTCGTATACATGCTTTGTCAATGTTAAGCCGGATCCCGAAGCTGATTCATGTGCAAGGAGTGGTGGTGAAAAATGCATTGCGACATTGGCGCTACTTCTGACTTGCATCCCTCGACGGCCCGACGCTAGGCCGCATCTAGCCTCAGCCGCTGTCATGATTCGAGGCCCAGCCCTCGTCGCACGTTTCTTGCATGCCAGCCTTCGATCGTTGGACACAATCAACCATGGGTATTTGTGGATAGCTGCCTACCCGAGCACCATCTACCCTGTCAACGGCGCCGCGGATGCCGCTGCAGCGAGTCCCGTTCGCCGAGCCCCCATACACGTCAAGCCCACCTCCACGCCGTCCAGCCTCGCCATGCCCAGTTCCTTCCTGTACAGTGCCTGCGCCTGCTCGTTGCCCGTCAAGAGAACCATGAACCGGAGGCATTCCATGCCAAGGCAAATCTCGCGGCAGCAAGCGATGAGCCACTTGCCCACGCCTTGCCCTTGGTGCTCGGGAGCAACGTAGACATCCGTCAAGTAAGCGAGCGTCGTGTAGTCAGTTATCATGCGCGCCATTCCAACGGGTGTTTTGACCCCGTTCGAGACCACGAAGACGCCAAGGGTCAGGCTATTGTCGAGCATGGTCGTCAGCGTCTCGGCAGGGACTGGGTTTGCCCAAAATACAGCCTCCGTGGCATAGACATCTTGGACAAAGGCATGGGGAAGAAGCGACCGATTAGATGAGATGAGGTAAGTGTGTGCGCCAATTGAGCACTCCCATTCGAAGATCTTTTTGTCCATCTTTTTGAGAAATGATGCGAATTCGATGGTGCCAGGCGAAGACGATCAAGGCCATACAAATACTCCGAGGAGTACTGAGTCACATCCTGTCTGACCTTCCTGTGTTGTACTTTGGCAATAGATAGTCCTGGTTTTGCGCCCTAGACGCCGAACGGCCAATGACTGTACACCTCCATTCCGCTGTCGGCGGGAACGCCGTCTCCTCGGCGGGTCTTAGCTATACACCTAGAATATGATTAATCTAGCCAAGAATGTATAAAACTTAAACATTCCTCCGTGTCAAAAAGCAGGGTCCGCGGAATTCAAGAATCGTGTGTCGGCTTAGAGTATGTACTGTATACGCCTGGAGTACAGTCAGCATGCTAGTAGGGGAGAGAGAGGGGCTGGGCAGTGGGTATCTCGGCCGGATGTAAACTTTAACTAACAAGAGCGTCATCTTTTGGCTCTGCTGACAGCGGCTTATCCAGTGCTTGGATGAAGTTATGAAGTTCACTTCAGTACCCGTGCTGGTGGGCAGATACGCGTGATCACGTGGCTGGGCGCCGACGCTAGGACATTCATTGCATTTGCACCTGCCATGCCATATCTCATGTCGTAAATTCATTCCTCATTTTTTTTGGTTATTTCTATCTAACTCTAGACAAACTCTAGATTGAAATCCATCGTCCCATCCAAGTGTCGACGATCTGCTTCGCCTCGTCTACCAGGCCCATGTCCAACAACAGCTGGGAAGTTCCACGCACAGCCGAGTCGAGTGCTGAGAAGATCCAAGCGTGGGTGTAACTTGTGTGCTCACCTGCAAAACAGTTAACTTACTTGTACGTCTAAGAACAATGTTAATTTACTTACCAACGAAGATGGACTTGTACTCGGTCTTGTAGTAGGCGGGCAGGAAGAGATCTTGCTGACCAATAGTAGGTGAGGTCCAGGCACCAGCTTGGTGTTCGTCGAGTTCCCAGCATTGACGGTTGTATGCACCGGTGAACTGTTCGTCAGCTACATCGCCGTGGACCTCGACCATGGCGCGTTGGACCATAGCAACGTGATCCTGTTCGCTCAGGGCGGCTACGGAGCGGGCGAGATTACCGGAGACATACGAGCCCAGAATCACACCCGGACCGGTCGAGTTGATCTTGTACGAAGGATAGCAGACGCTGCCGATACCTGGAATGTCGACTGAACCGCATCCTCCAATGATTGGTGGCGAAAGCTTCTCCCAGAAACGAGTCTTGTAGTGTAGAGATACCTTGCACGACTGCTGGTAGTTCATCTCGCTAATGGCACGAGACAAGAGCGATGAGTATCTCGGGAGATCCCAGAGCCTAACCTTGGAGAAAGGAACAGCGACGACGGCGTAGTCGTATTCCTCGCTCTCGGTCTTCATCGCAAAGGGATCGTTGCGCCACTCCACGGAAATCTTGTCCTTCTTTTCGTCGTACTTCAGTCCGGTGACCTTGCGGCCCAGAGTCAACCGGTCCTGGACGTGCGGGTAGAAGGCGCGAGGAAGCGACTCCAGACCCTTGTCAATGGTTCGCCACGTGGTTGCGCCAAAGTATGCAGTATCATATTCCCAGATGGGATCCTCGGCATTACCGGTGATGTAGTCAGTTACATCAGCGCTCTGGTTCAGCGCATATCGGACGTACGCGGCTTCTGACCAATGGAACAGACCCTTCTCAACAGCATGCTTATGAGCCTTGTAAACGTTTTGGTGCATCTCGCGGATGACCTCTGGTGTCGTTCCGATGAAGTTTTCCAGCTCCTCGGTGACCTTCTCAACAGTCTTCTCATCTGGACTGCCTTCGACATCCGGCAAACTGTATGCAGTGGCGTTACTCCTAAGCTGCGCAGCGCTGGGAATGCGTCCATTAGGAAGGCGGTAGCCATTCGAGCTAGCCGGTACGTTCGGGCTGGACTGGATCCATGGGATGAAGTTGACAGCAAGGTCGCTGTCGGGGCCTCCGTTCATTTTGGTGAGAACTTCTCCAAGCTGGAAGACCATCTTGTGATCCTGGATGTCCAGGGTCTCGTTTGTTTCTGGGTAGCGAGTTGATACTGGAAAACGCATGGGACCCATCTCTTGGTACTGGTATTGATCGGGTGTGCTTCCAGCAAGGTACTTGGTTCGGATGCGACCACCGATTCGCTGAGAAGATTCGATAATGTGCCAGTCGTGAATGCCGACTGAATCCAGCAGATGACTAGTCATCAACCCCGACATTCCTCCTCCAATGATAGCAATTCGCTTGCTCTTCTCCACCGCAACGTAGGAAGCATTGTTCTGCTTGCTCTTCATGTATGCTACACCGTCGAACCAAGGACCCATGGCGTCAGCCACTTCGGAGATATCCTCTCGCTTTTTTGGCTGATGTTTAACGCGAATTGGAGCTGAACGTCCAATGAGCGTCGATCCGGAATAGGCATGGAGACAACCGCCATATGTAGTATCCGCTGGTACAACCCAGACGAAACGTTCAGGACGAGCCGATCGCTCGATGTAATGTGAGGCAACATCGTGGTGCCTATCTCCATGGCTTTTCATTCCACATTCGCCATATACCAAGCGAACTTCGCCCTCGAAATCCTCATCGGCGAATTCTACATGGATGTTGTGTACTGAGTCCGACTTGACCTCGAGGGGCTTGAAGAAAAGAATATCTGATCGAGAGGTAACCGGGCTGGCAATAGCACTGCCAGCCAAAGACAAAGCTGCCGAAGAGGCTGTAATGAGTCCCTTCATGTTGGCCTTGAGCGAGTTTGTTTGAGATGGTGAGATTCTACAGCAAGGAGAATATCTTCCATTCAAATACCTTTTCCATTTTCATACTTCGGCTGGCAGGTCCTTACTAAAATGAGTATATTGAACATTGATGTTGGTCACAAATGGCTTATCATCGTAGGGCGTATGCCAATGGCTACCCGAAGCTATCATCAAGGCTCTCTATCGTATAGTGGCTGCAAACAATATCGAGCTTCGCGGCCGAGATAAGGGCAGCATGACATAGTCAGCAGTAAGTCTTGACAAAGCCGGCTCCCAGGTGCGGTTTCCCACGCGTCGAGATTCCCGTTACAGGTATCCTACAAAATGGACTCGAAGCGAGATGCAGTAGCGTAGTATGTGGCAGGCATTAGTGTGGAGTTGCATCTCGTGGCAGCGATCGGCACTTAACGGGGATAATTTTCTGTTTACCGAAAGATAACGAATATCAGTAACGGCTCCGTTCCGTCGGACACATCGGATGCCTGTAGGCCGTTGAATATGAGTTTGCCGGGACACTTCCATACGACTTCAAGATGCTACGTCGAGTCATTGCAATGATAACGAAGGTCAAGCAGGCAAATCCCAAAGTTTCCGCAGAAACCACAATGCACTGTATCTGCATAGCGTCTTGATCCGCTGACGTTATAGTGATACTTCGCTTGGAAGTGTTGCTCAGAGTTTGGTAGCATCCCACTCTCCCGGAAGGCTTGCGCTTCCTTCCGGGTCTTAGGTGCCATGACCCGAGTTTCAGAAGCTCCGCGAGCCCGCGAAATCGGGTGGCCCGAGAAGCGCAGAATAGTAACAGTAAAGTTTTTACGGTAATGATGTTAGAGGATTACTTGGCGATGCTTAGGCGTTCAGGAATGGAGTTGGTCTTTGTGATAGCGAATCACGAACCGCTCGGCAAGCCATGACGATCCACAAGTGGAGCCTGGCGATAGCAACCACCTATCCCGTGGGGCCTGAACAAGTGGTTCTTATCTCCAACTCCAACTACCTTTATCTTGGGTTACGTTAGGTAGCGACCGGTTTTCCATTAGGCGTAATACACGCGCGTTACGATAGGAGATATCTTGGCGCCCAGACGCAGTTTATCCTCCAGCCTCGGTGTTTTCTCAGCCCACCACGCCCTATGTCTAAACGCAGCGAATCGGAATCTCCTTCCTTTCTAGAAAGTTTCTGTATATCTCCAGCTTTTCACTGCCCCACGTGAAATAGTCCAATCGTCTGGCGTGGGGCTGCCAATGCCAACGCCACAAGAGTCCTGCCGCGCTGGTGGAAAAACTTCGGCCTTTAAGCCGACGGCGAACTACAAGCAATTACGAATGGAATGTACAATTTATTTCTAGGGGTAAGATACCAGGCTCTGGTTCTGCGAACCATTAGTACCGATGGCGTTCCCCGCTGACATAGGCAACAAGTCTTGTCCGGTATAGGAGAACTCGCAGCTCTTGGAAGTCATGGCATTCGGCTCAATACGGACATGATGTCTTGGTAAGTGCTCGAGTCTCGACTAATACTGAGTCGTTACTTTACTTGTATGTATATAAATGTTGAGTAGTAGCACGTATTTCATGTATCCCAGCAACCTTCACAGCTACTGTCTCGATTAGCATAAGTACAATTTTAGACATATCACAATCATCATGGTGTCGTTTACTTCGATCTTTACTACATTTCTGGTGGTTACCGGTGCTGCCATTGCCAAACCCACACCTAAAGTAGCCGAACAACCTGTCGTCACCTACCTCGGCACCCAAGGGCCAATTCTATGTAAGCACACTTTTCCTCGTTGCAACTACATATGCTAACCTCACTCTCAGCAAGCGGAGCTTGGACTTCCAAGGGCATTGTGTACACATCCGGAACCGTGCCCTCTCTCAACGGAACAATCGTAGCAGGCGGCATTGAAGCCCAAACCGTACGCGAAACTTAATCCCTCGACCATTTTTAATTTACTTACTTGTACAACTCTAGGCCCAAGTCATTAAGAACATTGCCGCTGTGCTCGAGGAAGCGGGTACATCGTGGGACTATGTCATGAAGACAACCGTTTTCCTAGCCAACATGTCCGACTACACTGCCATGAACGAGGTATATGCTGCTATGCTTCCGAACCCAAAGCCTGCACGTACTGCGGTCGAGGTGGGCAAGCTGCCGGGAAACTTTCTCATTGAGGTTGAGGCTATTGCTGCGATTCCTGATTCGTGAGCTTGAGCATAGGAAGGAAAAGATGGGAAATCAAATGTAATGAACTAGATATGAGTTATGAATCGATTCAGCATTTTCAATTGTTTCTCGAGGACCAGTCATTAATACAGTGGGGTGACAAAAAGAAAAAGTACAAGAAAAAATAACTATATCTCAGCTTATAGAATAGCTAAAAATAAGAAAACTTAACTCTTTTATAGAGATTTACTAGATTTTAGAGACAAGTGTTTTAAATACTGCTTAGTAATGTTACGACCCTGGAAAACCATGACACGCACGAGCCAGTAAGCAGTTTGGAGGATTCCCACGTACGGGCACTGCGCCGCAATCCTGCAGCCGTGTCGCACCAGGTCACGTGATGTGCTCTGTGATCTGTAACGCTTGGCGGAACAGAGTAATAGAGCAACATGCATTTAATCTATTAATCTATAGTACTTAGCACGATAGAGCAACAGAGCACTCTATATAACACCTTAGTATATAGGAATAGACATTAAGCTCTTATAGCTCGATGTGTTCAACTTAAGTTACGAGTATAGTACCTACAATACAATAGTTACTGCAGAACCTTTGTTTATAACACACTGTTGCTTTATCCGCGAAAACCAACCAAAGAAGGTCTTGACACCAGAAGTCTTATATTACTTCCACTCGAGATTATACTCTTAACAAGTAAGTATATAGAATGTATAAATTAGCACTAAAGTAGAGAGAAAAATGAATGCCAACTTTAAGCTATTATTTCGCGCTTATTTTTTTAGATTTTATATATATATCTATATATAGATAGATACTATTAGTCTATATATATATTATATATAGTTTTAAGTTATAGTTGTCTATCTAGTTAAATAGCTATATATATAAGTTATATTTTATTATTTAAATTAGATAATAATTATAAATTACTATCTAATACTTAGTATACCAATGTTACAAGTAATAAGGAAGGATCTCTCCTTGACGAGGCCGCATGGTAAGGGACTATCGGGCGACACGTCAGAAGGTTATGATCTCCGCGGGGCGAGATCACGTGATGCGCCATCTCGCCAAAGCTAGCCATCTGAGATGGCAGAGCATAATAAGATGGCAGCGGCATCTTAACCATCTCGCATAAGCAAGATAGACAAGATGTCAGGACTAGAAGTAATAGGTATAAGAATGTATTAGATTTCATTATTTACACTCGTTATAGTTAACTTAGCAAAGTATCTTTCTATAGTTACCTTTTATACTTAGATTGATACTAGTTATTCTATCTTCCAATAGAATTAGTTTTATCTATCTTTGTTAATCCCTACTACCAAATCGCTAGATAACTATTAAGAGTAACGTAGTTTATAAGCGAGTCGGTCATATAAGCGAGTTGGTCACCCCTCTAGCTTTAATCACCCACCTTAACTTTACGCGTAATATCTCTACACTACGCTTCTAAATTAACTTCTCACGAAGAAGATATTCAGCTTGCCCTTTCTTCTCTAGATAGTAATTAAATCTAGAATATCTAACGCGCTACTATAGCCTTTAATATTCCGAAATTAATACTAATCGACTAACGCGCTAGAAGACACGCGTGGCGTAATTGCTAGCCTAATTTAAAGAAGCTATCGCAGCTAGAAGAGTAAGTAATTACTAGCTATATAATTGATCTCAATCTATATAGATTTACGTCTATCTATACTACTATACGAGATATAGCTGATAAGCTACTAGCTACGCGCGACGCTAGCCAGGTTAGCATTTACTAGCCGCGCAACTTTGTCAAGCGTACAGACAGTCTTATAACGCGTTTTAATTAAGCGTATAATAGGTAGAGAGCCCTATATAAAGATCTAGTCTTAATTAAAAGCTAGTTTAAGCTTATAGAGCAGACGAAGACTAAATATAGTGTTAAAGTATGGGGTAGCTACTTATTCTACTAGTAGTAGACTCAGAGGTAGCTTGATCAAAGACTCAAGTAAGTAGTATATGCTAGGGGAGAGAGTTGATAGACACAATTAACTTTGTATAAACTGCTCTAGTTTCTATCTACTAGCTATTCTACTACTATATATATTGGCTAGAGTAGATTCTAGAAGAATCTATCTAGTAGTAGCTTGCGTAATCTTTGGCGTCATAGACAGATGTCTATAGATCGATTATAGTCTTGATAGATCGACTATAGATTATAGAATCCAGGTGTGACTAAGCACCCAGATTCTATCGTAGAGTAGCTGAGTAGCTTATCTACAACACGCCCCCTTAAGCTAGGAAGCTGTAATTTGGGATATATCTACTAGATTTGCTCCAAGTAGAAAGTCTCGAGTCTTGTCGGCGCTTGTAGCCTTAGTGAGACTGTCGGCTAGTAGACAGCTAGTGTTTTGATATACTAGCTGGATCTGTTTGGCTTCTACTTTCTCGCGAATGAAGTAGTATTGTATGTCAATATGTTTTGTCCTCGCGTGGTAGGCAGGATTTTTGGTGAGTTGAATGGCGCTTTGGCTGTCCGAGTAAACAGTAGTAGCTGTCGTGTTGGTGTCCGACAGTATTGGATATAGAGCTTTAATCTCTTTAACAAACTGAGTGAGATATATGCTCTGTTTGGCTGCTTCTCGGTAGGCCATGAATTCAGCTTCTGCGCTAGATAGTGCCACTGTCGGCTGTAGCTTAGATAGCCAAGAAATGGCACAGTTGTTCTTGTTTAACTGAAGTAGAAATATGTATCCAGTGGTGGATCTTCTACTATCAAAGTCGCCCCCCCAATCTGCATCAGTAGATCCGATTAGCTTAATCAGATTTGAGCTATTTGGTACAGATTGACTGTCTTTGGCGCTGTTTTGGCTGCCAGTATTGAGCTGATAGAGTAATCCTAGCTGTCTTGACTAGGATAGATATCCCCATAGGTAGTCTAGGCTGCTGAAATGCTCAGTGCTTGGATTGGCCATAAATCTAGATAAAAGATTGACTGCGTAGGTAATGTCTGGCCGAGTAAAAATCGAGAGATAGATAAGAGAGCCAATTTGTTGTTGGTAAATATTGGTTGCGTTTGGAGTAGCTATTTGGCTGTTTCTGCTGAGCTTGATATTCTATTGCAGTGGAGTCTGCCTTAGCTTAATATCTTGCTTATTGAATCTAGCAAGTAGCCTTTGTAGATAGTTTTCTTAGATAATATAGATCGCTCGTCTAGATCTAATTACTTGGACTCCAAGAAACTCTGAGACGTCGCCTAGATCTTTGATCTCAAGCTTTGAGATAGCTGTTAGATCTTTAAATAGCTTGTATATGCTTTATTCTTGTTCTCCAAAAATAAGCAAGTCGTCTACGTGAGTAGCTATAACAAGCTTCTGCTCGACATTGATATAAGTGGCAGTGTCAATAGACAGAGATTTGAAGCCTAGTTGTCCGAGTAGGCTTGCTAGTAGTTTCTGCCACTGTCTACTGGCTTGTTTTAGCCCGTATAGAGCCTTGTTAAGTAAGCAGACGTGCTGTGGATAGTGCTGATCTTGAAATCCTTCTGGCTGCTCGACGTATATAGTCGTGTCGATTAAAGCATTTGGGAAAGCTTGCTTGACATCCCAGCTTTTTATATGCCAGTTTTGAGCTGCTGAAATGGCTAGTAGTAGCCGGATTAGATCAGGCCGAGTAGTATTGGCAAATGTCTCGTAGTAGTTGACTCCAAGCTCTTGTTGAAAGCCTTTCGCTACCCAACGTGCTTTGAATATAAAATCGCCATTTTGCTGGTATTTTTTATTAAGTACCCAGCGGCCTTTGAGAACTGGATATTCGGACGGTCTTGGTACAAGCTTCCAAGTGTCGTTCTTTTGCAGCTGGTCTAGCTCGTTTTGCATAGCTGATAGATAGTGCTGACTGTCTTGGTGCTGCAGCACTTGAGCGTAGCTTTTTGGATCAGTGATATCCTTTGAAGTAAATAAGACTTCTTCTAGGATAATGTCCTCTGCTGCTGTTTCTGGTGGAGATTTTTGATTGGTGGATAGAGCTAATTCTGCTGGCTTGGCTTTCTTTTTGATCAAAACAATCGGATTTCTTCCAACTACTCTCATAGAGTTGGCTGGTGGATTTGACTGGCTAGTATTTGGCTCAGTATTTGGCTCAGTATTTGGCTGAGTTTTTGACTGAGTATTTGGCACAGTATTTCGCTCTTCGTCTAGCTGCAGTTCTTGATCAGGAGCTTGGTCATTAAACACTCCTTCTAGTATTTGGACGTCTCTTGCAGTAGTGACTTTGTTGGTTTTAATATCGATTAGACGATACAGACTTTTACTAATATACCTAATAAGGTAGTACTGCTGGACACGAGAATCTAGTTTGCCAAGAAACTCCTTTGGCTCTTTCTTGTATGCTAGAGATCCCCAGATTCTAACATTGCTGACGTCCGGTTTGTATCCATATTTGGCTTCAAATGGCGTCTTGAAGCCAATAGAGCTGTGCGGTGTTCTATTGTATAGATACACTGCCGCTAGTAGAGCTTCTGCCCATAGCTTATTGGGCATTTTGGCTTCAAATAGCAGAGCTCTAATCTTGTCAAATAGCGTTCGGTTGATCCGCTCGGCTCCGCCTTTGCCTTCTGGATTGAATGGGGGAGTAAATCGGAGTTTAAATCCCTTTCTAGTAGCTAGCTTTTGTAGCTCTAGCGTGTCCAACTCATTGTCTGATTGGATAGCTTTGATCTGCTTTAAGTCTTGGACTTCTGCTTTCTTAACAAAAGCTTTGACTGGCTTGACTAGCTCTGATCTAGACGTGAGTAAGTCTACTTCTAGATATTTGGTGTAGTAGTCTAGAAAGGTAATATAATACCGATAGCCCTTATTCGTCTTTAGCTTAATTGGCCCCCCTAGGTCGCAGTAGATCAAATCACCAAACTGGTGGACTGGTGTAGATATTGGATCTCTGCTTATTTTGCTAGCAAATTTGCTTCTTAAGCAAATCTCGCAGTTGTTAAATCCAGTGCTGGCTTTGGCATTTGATTTGACGCCTTTGGTGTTCTCACTTAGCTTATTTAAGCTAGTTTTACCAATATGGCCAAAACGTCGGTGTAGAAGAGACATTTGATCGTCTGGCTTAGACTGATCTGGCTGATTTGGTTGGACGGATTTGGCTGTCAGCTCTGTATTGTATGTCTCTGTATAGACTTGGCTAGTTTGGATATTGCTAACTGCAGTAAAAGTAGCAATATTTCTAGCGTATTGCCCCTTCGCTAGTATTTTGCTAGATAGCCTAATTAGGCTGCTAGTCTTTGAAAACTCGAATTCAGCTCCTTTTTGAACTGCTTGGTAGAGACTGAGTAGATTGACTTTGAAGTCTGGCACTAGTAAGACTTCTTTGAGTACTACTATCTCGCCCGTACTCGTAAATTTAATTGGCACTTCGCCTTTGGCTGTTGCTTATAGCAACGCGGTAGAGTTGCCCCATTTGATATACGTATTGCTGACGCTAGTAAGGCTTCTAAAAAGCTGTCGGTCAGAGCAAATATAGGAGCTGGCGGCGCTGTCTAATATCCACTCAATCGACTTAGAAGACTCAGTGGATAAAGCAGCTTTGATATCGGCGATATTTGGATCGACTGAGACTACTGTAGATAGAGCTGTCTCAGGCTTGTGATGTGTCCGACTGGGGCGTTTGCTGGGGTCTTTCTGCCAGCATTGGTCGACTAAATGTCCATTTCTCTTGCAGTGAGAGCAGTATTTTGGACTTTTGGTGGATTTTTGAGTAGCCAAAGTCATTTCGACGTCTTGTAACTGTGGAGCTTGGTTGGAGCTGCTGATTGGGCTCCTTTGGTATGGTCTATAGCTCTTCTGGTAAGAGCCATTTGAGCTACTGCCGCTGCTACTTCTAATCGATTTCTGGCGTCTCGATTCGTCCATAATCTGGTTATATAAGTTCTCAAGATCAATCTCTTTATTAGATCTAAAATCTTGAGTAATAGCTATAACCAAATAGTCAAAGTCTAAGCTTAGATTATTAAGAATCAAAGCAGCAATAAATCGGTGCGGTAGTGCCAGATTTCGGCTCTCTAGACTAAGGACTAGTCTGTTAATTTTTTGGAGATATATTTCGACGTTATTTTGGCACTGCTGCACGGTCGTATTGATAAGATCTTTACAAATTAGGAAGTCAGAGCTAAAGCCTTTTGGGCTATATAGCTTCTTTAGGTGATTCCATAGACTATATGGAGTTTTCATGTCTTTTGACTGTAGTAGAGGCCCATCGTATAGACTGAGTCGTAGAGTAGACAGAGCTTTAATTTCTGAGCTTTTTAGCTTCTAATATCTCTCAGAGCCTTTACTTTGTTCAAGCTCTTGTGGGTCGATTGTTATAATCTCGTAGCAGTCTTGCTGTATAAGCACTGCCTCGATCCGTAGTGCCCACATGTCATAGTTAGAGCTGCCTTTGAGCTTTGGCACTCTAAATATGCTGCTGTCAGTCATTTTGTGCTGCTAGTCTGTCTAGAAATATAGACTGGATAGCTATTTGTAGTCTAGCACAGTAAGCAGTTACTGTTCTTACTAGAGAAGAACTCTGGCTGCTAGTCGATCAAGTTGATCTGTCTGCAACTAGTTATGAGAAGCTTCGGCTAACCCCTAACCAGAGTATTTAGCTGCGTTTGCGGCTCAGAGACTCCTAAACTGATAGGGTTTTTGCTTCAATAGAGTTTCTCAGCTTTTTAGCTGTGGTTTTACTCTTAACCCTTTTTACCCTAGCTCTTGCTAAGAGACTAGCTAGATTTATACTAGCTCTTACTTTGGTCTGCCGTAGTCGTCTTAATGCCAAGATTTACTAGAATCTTCGATCAATAGACGCGTGATCCGGGCTCATAACCTGTTGAAGTAATAGGTGGCTGCTAGTACTACTAGTAGTAGACTTAGACAGCCTGATCGAGAGACTCTAGATAGACGAGAGATTGCTAGGGGAGAGAGTTAATAGATACAATTGATTTTGTATAAACTGCTCTGGTTTCTATCTACTAGCTATTCTACTACTATATATATTGGCTGGAGTAGATTCTAGAAGAATCTATCTAGTAGTAGCTTGCGTAATCTTTGGCGTCATAGACAGATGTCTATAGATCGATTATAGTCTTGACAGATCGACTATAGACTAAGTTGATTCTGGGTATAGAAGTACGCACCCAGATACTGTAGATTAGCTGACTAGCTTAGATCTACAACAATAGTCTTACGACGCGTTTCAATCGAGTGTATAATAGGCAGAGAGCTCTATATAAAGATCTAATCTTAATTAAGAGCTGGTTTAAGCTTATAGAGTAGACAAAAGCTAAGTATAGCATCTGCGACGAGGACGTCTACAACTTTAACGAAACTAGCTTTTTAATAAGCAAGATTACTACTTAGCTTATTATTATAGTATTAGAGAGAAGAGACTATCTAAAGACTATCTAGCTAGATAGTCGCGAGTAGGTGACGTTTATCGCTATAATTAACGTAGCTAGCTAGTCTATTCTACTATTTCTAATCTTTACTAGTAAGTATTACCTATCTACCTAGTATAAAGAGGCAGAAATCCTACGCGACTAGGCGATCGTAGTAAGTAAAAACAGCTAGACGACTAATAAGCTTAGAGTTAAGTAGCTAAAGCACTTTATTAAGTATATAGATAGTAAGATTATTAGAATACACTAGCTACTTATTCTTAATAGCTATAAGAGCTACTAGTTATTTAAGTTCCAAGAGCTCTATAAGGAGAATAATATCTACACGCTCTATATACCGCCTCACTGTTACGAACCTGACAGAGGGGAACAGCGCAAGATATGGGAAGAAAGAAGGATGAAGCCTATGTCGGGACCTCTTTGAAAGAGAACCATGTTACCAGCCAATAACGCATAAGTAATCACACGTCCCACATGCTTGGCGGAACGCCACTATAGGATATGTCACGTGTGTCCTACAGAATCCTATACAATTCTACGATATCCTACGTATGGGACAACGCGAAACATCCTAGGATGGTGTAGGATATAGAACACTCACTTAGTATATAGTAGTAGGCATCGAACTCTTATAGCTCGATGTGTTTAACTTAAGTTATAAGTATAGTACCTATAATACAATAGTTACTATAGAACTTTTGTTTATAATATACTGTTGCTTTATTTATAAAAACTAATCTAAGAAGGTCTTAACACTAGAAGTCTTATATTACTTCTACTTGAGATTATACTCTTAATACTTTAAATACTCTCACGATAAGCGATATTGCTATGGACACACCCGACGCTTTCTAGACTGGAGGAACCCGAGTATATGGTAATAAGCCTAACCTGTACTATGGCGACCGTAATAAGCTCGAAGTTTAGATTCTCTAGGTTGACTATTACTTCTATATCGAAGGAGATTGGATTGAAGATAACGATAAGACTATTTTAGCTACTACTTATTTTAGAGGTGACGTTGAGAAATGGGCCACTCTAATTATCTAACGCTATATAGATAATTCTATTATAGATACTGCTAATACCGCTTTAATTAAGAATTGGGATATCTTTAAGGAAGAATTACAATAGAACTTCTTATCCTTTAAGGAGACTATTCTAGTAGAGTAGAAGATCTAGGGCTTACGTCAGACGTAGTCTGCTGCCGACTATACTGCACTATTCCAGCAGTATGCCGCCAAACTTGAATAGAACGACCACGCGCTCATGCGCATGTATAAGCAAGGCCTCAAACCCGCCGTACGCACTGAGCTTATGCGTACTAGAGCCGAAGTTACAACTCTTGTAACACTTTAGAAAGAAGCTATACGACTAGATAATGAACTTTATAAACTAGTTTTAGAAGAATGACGCTATAGATAGAGAACGCGACATACAGAGAAGAACGATTAGTTTCGATAATAGCAATACTGACGTTTATACCCGAACTAGGGTAAATAGCGAAGTTATACGCCTAGAACTCTAGGAGCCTACTAAGGATATAGTGCTAAACTAATACACCTTAATAATATTAATAAAGGTAATGGGCTTAGTAAGTTTAGTAAGAAACTATTTAAGAGTAAGAAGAAATTTAACTACTACGCCTGTGGTAAGGAAGGCTATATAGTACGAGACTGTAGAAGTAAAGACACTAATAAGGTCAAGCGATAGCTTAATATGCTGCGCAGGAAATTAGAATTAGATAATAATGAGAGATAGAACGTTATTACCCTAGCTAAGATCTAATATTATTTAGATGATAAGAGACTTATTAGTAGATTAGAGAATGTTACGCTTACTACGTTTAAGAACACTACTAAAGCTAAACTAAATAGTAATAAAAGATACGAAATACCTAGTGAGAAAGAAGAAACTCCTATGCATAAGACTAAATATAAGAAGATAGCCGAGTTTAAAAAGAAATACTGACTGGCTATTCTGCGCTACGATAGCGCCTTACTAGAAATTCTACACGTAAGAGATGATTTAAAATGTGTAGAACTACAGACTAACGTATTACGACAACTCTTGAGTCAACCTCTCTATAGATATAATTATAATGAGCCTAATGTACTTCTTTATATGTATGAAGATATATAGAATCTTAGATTAGATATCGACTTCTTTTCTATTATAACTAATTAGAAATGTTACAAGTAACAAAGAAGGATCTCTCCTTGACGATGGCCGCAGGTAGGAGACCATTGGGCGACACGTCAGAAGGTAATGATCCCCGCGGAAGGGCGATCACATGACTGGCCTCAGGCCAAGACCGGGAAACCACGCTAGTATGTGAGGACACGCTCACACGTGACCAAAGTGACTTCAGGGACTTCAGAGAACACAGGGGTTATTCCGTGAGGACAGTGAGGACAGGACCGGAAGCAATGGGTATAAGAATGTGTTGGATTTCATTATTACACTCGTTGTGGTCAACTCAGCAAAGTATCTTTCATAGTTACCTTTCATACTCAGATTGATACTAGTTATTCTATCTTCCAATAGGATTGGTTTTGTCTATCTTCCGTTAATCCCTACCACCGAATCGCCAGACAACTACCTCACGGTATACTTCATAGAAACTGGCCTCGCCCTAACCCGGAATCTAGGCTAGGTAAGTATATTCCCAACTAACCAGTAGGACCCCGTGTAACACTTTGACCACCCACGGATTCGGTAAGCGGTTTAACACCAAGCGTCCGATTGAGATATCACCATGTCACGCAACTCCAACGAGTATGTCAACGTCCAGGGACCGGCTCCCGCACAGGACATCAACATGGCCGGAAGCACCCAGGGAGTGGGCAACGAGCATGCCCCAGGGACTCCTGAGTGGGAACTTGCCAATCTCAGACGCGAGCACCAGGCTCAGGCACAGCAGATGATCGAAATGCAGAATATGGTTAATCAGCTTATGAGTCAGCTGATGGCTACGCCAAACGAAAAGGTTGTCAAGAAACCTAAGATGGCAACTCCCGAAAAGTATGACGGAAACCGTAACGACCTACGAACGTTCCTCACCACCATCGACCTATACTGCGAATTCAACGAGGTACCTAGTGATCAGGAAAAGATCCTCATGGCCAGTACGCATATGAAAGGAAAAGCGGCTAACTGGGTCCAACCATATGTGGAGGACTACCTATCGTCAATAAAGACCAAAGGGACCAAGGAAGAAACCAAGGCCCTATTCGCAAGTTGGAACAACTTCAAGGATGAAATGGGACGTGTCTTCGGAGAGGTCGACGCCAAGAACCAAGCAGAGAAAGCGATCACACGCCTGAAGCAGACCACGTCCGTTTCGGCTTACACAGCTGAGTTTAAGCAGCTACAAGCGCGAATTGATTGGGACGACGCAGCTCTTCGAACGGTATTCGAAGACGGTCTGAAGGAAATTGTCAAAGACGGTCTAGTACACCATGATAAGCCAGAAACGTTACAAGCTCTGATTGAGCTGGCCACGCGAATCGACAATAGGATCTGGGAACGAAACGAACAAAAGAAACGGCAATTTCGACCCAACATGGCTAACACCAAGAAACAACGCAACAACCGAGACAAGGACGGCGATACAATCATGACGGGAAAAGTACAAGAAAAGACCAGAGACAAGAAACCCCGAGGAAAGGGCCAGGACGGCCTTTCCAAGGAAGAACGCCAGAAGCGTTATGACAACAAGGCATGTCTCCGATGCGGCGAAGTAGGACACTTCCACAGAGACTGCCCGAAGAACGAAGTCAAGCAGGCAGTAGTAAAGATCAGGATGCTGAAGTCACAGCCATCTACACTACCCTCCGACGACGACCTCAGCGATCTAGACCTCTACGACGAAGCACGTCTAGCTGAGAACACGGATTATGTGATTGTCCCGGAGCTCGTCAGAGCGGACAAACACATGAAATGGGAACCACCACAGCCATCCGACTGGATCGTGAAGGACACAGATGCCCAGCGTCGGATCGCACAAAACTTATGCTGGATGTGCGGAGACCCAGCACACCACGGCAATGGCTGCCCACTTCGAGGAAGAAGAATTGCAGTCACAGGGCCGATGGCCAGGGAAGTACTTGCCCAGGCAGCCCAGGAACAACCGTACTTTAAGGACGAGCTACCGGAACCAGAAAACGACCGCGAAGACGAACATAGAAAGCTGCACTGGATCGAATGCGACAGTATAGACTACTGCGAGTTCCATGCCGAAGAATCGAGACTGTCCCAGTACGACGCAGAAGAATGTTGCCACGCACACTTAAGAAGTGAAGCATGCAAGGTATTGGATTGCACCATCCACGCACCATGGAAGCAACACGACGATCACGAAATGATCGCCTGGAACGAATGCAAAAGGAGGTTTTGTATGTTCCACTCAGATGCTAAAGAACAATGCAAGTTGGACGAGCATGATCCTAATCACAAGCATCTATGGGCAAACGACTGCCCCATGCTGGATTGCCACATCCACAAGGAAGAACATCAACGAGCTCACGAGCAGCTCTGCTGGATCAACTGCATAGAGAAATGCCGATTCCACCGAGAACAGAGAATCGCGGCAAGACATGCAGATCACCATCTGCACGGCACGATCGCGGCTAAGGAATGCCGGACGATCAAGTGCAGGATGCACGGGACAAAGGAGATCAACCTGCCAGAGACGCTGGAAGAAATGATCCCCCACCCAAACGAACACTGGACCTTCTGCACAGACGACAACTGCAGAATCCACCTGGACGCAAAACAGAACCATGGCTACTTTCCGCGGAAAAGAAAGGGAAAGAAGCTTGGGTCCAGGGGACCGTCAAAAAACTAGGATGCCACCAGGGACAGGGTCACGCTGGTAAAGGCAGTCCTAAAACGACCCTAAGACGAGTACATTACACCGATGATCGCCCAAAGGAATTGGTAACGACCGTGTATGTACAGGGACACAAATTACAGGCAATCGTAGACAGCGGTGCCGCACGAACAATGATCTCACCCCGAGTGGTAGAGAAGTACGAAATACCATACCGGAGCAAGAAGCGTCCGCTACAGGTAATATCGGCCGAAGAAACGCCCGTAGCATACGGCAAAGGCACGATAAGGCTCGAGACAGAACTGGTGACACTGGAGGTGTCCGATACCAAGAGTCAAATGAGCATTAGCATTATGGATCTAGGAGAAACGGATCTATTGATCGGTTATGACTGGCTGGATGCCCATAACCCCGCCATCGACTGGCGAAACAGAACGATACTCAGCCGAGAACCTGCGAAAAGGGTTGCTGGAGTACGACATGAGATACGCCCGACGAATCAGTGCACAACCCGGGATGGGAGATTCGGCAAGATCTCACCGCATAAGATCGCGAGAATCTATGCGAAGGACCCTCAGCAAGTAGGAGTCATTTGGTTAAGACGAGTCGTGCCCAAGAAGGACAGACCCTTACCCCAGGAAAAGCCCAAAGACGTATTGTTGGACATTCCTAAAGAATACAGAACGAATGAGTTCAAGGAACTATTCGAAGAAAACGAGGCAACAGACTTAGCAGAACATCAGGATTGGGATCACGAGATCATCCTCGAGGATGGAGCAAAGTTGACGCCAGGAGGCATGTATCCTATATCGCCCGAGCACGACGCCGAGCTCAAGGAATACCTCCGGAAGAATCTTAAGAAAGGATTCATCAGACCGGGGTCAGGCCCGATGGCCTCACCCATATTGTTCGTAAAGAAACCTAACGGAAAATGGCGACTATGTGTCGATTACCGAAGGTTGAACGCGGTAACCCGAAAGAATCGGTACCCACTACCACTCATAACAGAGCTCATGGATCGACTCCAGGGAGCCAAGTGGTTCACGAAGTTCGATGTCCGAGAAGGATTTTATCGGATCAGGATCAAGGAAGGAGACGAATGGAAAACAGCGTTCAAGACGAAGTATGGACTGTTCGAGTATACGGTCATGCCGTTCGGCCTAACGAATGCGCCGGCGACCTTTCAATCAGTCATCAACAACGCTCTCCACGAATACCTTGGTGTCTTCGCAACAGCTTACTTGGACGATGTACTAGTGTACTCCAAGGGAACGCTCGAAGAACACATCGAACATGTCAAGAAAGTGCTCAGAAAGCTCAAGGAATACAAGCTATATCTGCAGCCAGGGAAATGCGAATTCCACACGCAGGAAACGGAATTCCTCGGATTCATCATCTCGACCGAAGGAGTGAAAATGAACCCAAAAAAGGTACAGGCTGTACGGGATTGGAAAACGCCCAAAACAGTTAAGGATGTTCAGTCCTTCCTAGGGCTAGCGAACTACTACCGGAAGTTCATAAAAGATTATTCGAAGATCACAGCACCCCTTACGGAGATCACGAAGAAGGAAGTAGGTTTCAGATGGAAACAGGAACAACAGAAAGCTTTCGACAAGCTCAAGCAGACGTTCCTAGAGGCACCCGTACTAGAGATGTACGATCCTCAACGACCAACCAGACTCGAGACTGACGCGTCTGATTACGCACTCGGAGCTGTATTGTCACAGCAGTGCCCAGATGGGAAATGGAGACCCGTGTTCTACCATTCCAGAAAGTTCGACGAAGCAGAGTTGAACTACGATGTTCACGATAAGGAACTACTTGGAGTAGTCGATGCCTTTGAACAATGGGAAGTATACCTGTTAGGACTTCCACACACGATCGAGGTTTTTACCGATCATCAGAACCTCACGAGTTTTATGACAACGAAGAAACTCAACCGAAGACAAGTCCGATATGCTGAGATGTTAGCTCAGTTTGACTTCAAAATCACGCATCGAGCAGGATCGCTCAACGGAGCCGCGGATGCTCTGAGCCGAAGATCCGATTTACGCGGAAAAGGCCACAAAGAGCCACACGACGCAGTACTCAAGAGAATGCCCGACGGCAGCTTGAGGTACAACCAGCCGGATCTGGCTAGATTAGCCAAGATAGCCGAGCAAGTGGAAACGTTGCAACAGCAATGGCAACAAAAAGCGAATGAATGGGTACCATTGGACGGACAAAAGGAACTCAACGGGCTACAGAACAAAGGTGAGCCGCGGAACGAGAGTCGACCCTACGTACCCACGCACATGAGAAAAGATCTCATCAAAGAACTGCATGAGTCACGAGAATACGGACATGCAAGCATCGACGAAATGGTCAGGCGACTGAATAAGGCGTTTTATATGCCGCGCTTGAGGGCGCAGGTGCAGGAAGTTGTAGGCAACTGTGTGGCATGTCACCAGAACAAGCCCAAAAGACATAAGCCCTATGGCCTGTTACAACCCTTACCGCCACCAACGCGACCATGGAGCAGCGTAACGATGGACTTCATAGTGAAGCTCCCGAAATCGTTAGAGCCAGGATCGGCTCGACTCTGCGACACCATTTTGGTCATAATGTGTCGACAGACCAAAGGGGCAAAGTTTGTGCCCACAGAAGAAACAATTACGGCAGAGGAATGCGCGTACGAAGTTTCCAAAGCACTAATATCAGAGCACGGGATGCCCGAAGAATTCATAACGGACAGAGATAAGCTGTTCACATCGAAATACTGGTCAACGTTCTTAGCAAAACTGGGAGTTAAGAAGAAGCTATCGACTAGCTTCCACCCAGAAACCGACGGACAAACGGAACGAACAAACCAAACGCTAGAACAGTATCTGCGATTTTACGCCAACAAGCTGCAGGACAACTGGGTTGAACTCTTGCCGACAGCACAATTGGCTTACAATAGTTCAAGATCGGCGACAACGAAGTACTCGCCACACTACGCGAACTACGGATATGAGCCGGTTGCTCATCGAGATCCAAAGGATATTGAAAGTATCGCAGTCGGAGCAGACGATAAAGCCCGACTAATGCGCGAATTGCATAAAGAATTGAGCAGGAACATCGCTCATAGGAACCTCACGACGTCCAAAGCTGCGAATAAGCTAAGGATTGAGGGACCAACCTTTAAAAAGGGGGACAGAGTTTTCTTGTCACGACAAAACTTGAAAACTAAACGACCAAGCAAGAAATTGGACAATCTCCGATTAGGACCATTCGAAATCCTAGAGAAAATGGGACCCGTAAACTATAAACTACGGCTACCACCAGGCATGCGCATACACAACGTTTTTCACAAGAAACTGCTAGAACCTGCACCCCCAGAAGCCGAGCTAATGGACGATATCGAGCTCGAGGACGACGAATATACGGTCGAAGAAATCAAGGACCTACAGAAAATAGGCGGTCAGTGGAAGTACTTGGTCAGGTGGGAAGGATGGCCAGATAGCCACAACACTTGGGAACCTGAAGGAAACTTGACGAACTGCAGGTCACTGGTACGCGAGTACCATCGGAAACATCCACGGAAGCGAGGGACGGACCCTCGAGGGAAAGGAAATAATCAAGTGAAAAAGGGTCGTAAGAAACGTCAGCCTGTAACCAGCCCAAGTCAGTCGACAGTCCGGGTAGCGATGGTTCGGTTGTCGGATGGTCCGTACCAGGGGCGGAGCTCCCCTCGGCCTGCTCTTGCGCACGATCCTGAAGGCTCAAGATGGCATGATCTCGATCAGCAAATTCTCGCTCTCGCGCCTCAACCTCTAGGAGCTCGCGCCGAAGTCGCGCAGTCTCCATCGCAGCCTGAAGCTGGCGCTCCTCAGCACGAGCAATCTCGAGACGCTTTTGCCGCTTCTCAGCCTCGACCTTCTCCCACTCTTCCTCAGAAACAAAAAGGCTACACTCAGCGGAAACCGAAATACAACCAGCGCAGCGACCAGATGCTGTGTCCACGAAACAACGAAGATTCTTCTCTTCACAACGTTTACACCGAAAAGTCATCTCGCGGCCTTGTTCCCTTATACGGTCAGCGCGGGCCCGACGCTGAAGAGTCGAATTCTGGTTACGGACACGACGAGTTGGTTGAACCTTGGGCATGGTTAGGAAGGCATGAAGGAAGAAGCGCCTACGACACAACGGGCATACCTCGATACTTATCCAAGCCACCAGCGCCAAGCGACGCACGGGAAAACGATAATCCAGGGTATCGGGACGATAACCCTAAGAGGGGGGATAATGTTACAAGTAACAAAGAAGGATCTCTCCTTGACGATGGCCGCAGGTAGGAGACCATTGGGCGACACGTCAGAAGGTAATGATCCCCGCGGAAGGGCGATCACATGACTGGCCTCAGGCCAAGACCGGGAAACCACGCTAGTATGTGAGGACACGCTCACACGTGACCAAAGTGACTTCAGGGACTTCAGAGAACACAGGGGTTATTCCGTGAGGACAGTGAGGACAGGACCGGAAGCAATGGGTATAAGAATGTGTTGGATTTCATTATTACACTCGTTGTGGTCAACTCAGCAAAGTATCTTTCATAGTTACCTTTCATACTCAGATTGATACTAGTTATTCTATCTTCCAATAGGATTGGTTTTGTCTATCTTCCGTTAATCCCTACCACCGAATCGCCAGACAACTACCTCACGGTATACTTCATAGAAACTGGCCTCGCCCTAACCCGGAATCTAGGCTAGGTAAGTATATTCCCAACTAACCAGTAGGACCCCGTGTAACACTTTGACCACCCACGGATTCGGTAAGCGGTTTAACACCAAGCGTCCGATTGAGATATCACCATGTCACGCAACTCCAACGAGTATGTCAACGTCCAGGGACCGGCTCCCGCACAGGACATCAACATGGCCGGAAGCACCCAGGGAGTGGGCAACGAGCATGCCCCAGGGACTCCTGAGTGGGAACTTGCCAATCTCAGACGCGAGCACCAGGCTCAGGCACAGCAGATGATCGAAATGCAGAATATGGTTAATCAGCTTATGAGTCAGCTGATGGCTACGCCAAACGAAAAGGTTGTCAAGAAACCTAAGATGGCAACTCCCGAAAAGTATGACGGAAACCGTAACGACCTACGAACGTTCCTCACCACCATCGACCTATACTGCGAATTCAACGAGGTACCTAGTGATCAGGAAAAGATCCTCATGGCCAGTACGCATATGAAAGGAAAAGCGGCTAACTGGGTCCAACCATATGTGGAGGACTACCTATCGTCAATAAAGACCAAAGGGACCAAGGAAGAAACCAAGGCCCTATTCGCAAGTTGGAACAACTTCAAGGATGAAATGGGACGTGTCTTCGGAGAGGTCGACGCCAAGAACCAAGCAGAGAAAGCGATCACACGCCTGAAGCAGACCACGTCCGTTTCGGCTTACACAGCTGAGTTTAAGCAGCTACAAGCGCGAATTGATTGGGACGACGCAGCTCTTCGAACGGTATTCGAAGACGGTCTGAAGGAAATTGTCAAAGACGGTCTAGTACACCATGATAAGCCAGAAACGTTACAAGCTCTGATTGAGCTGGCCACGCGAATCGACAATAGGATCTGGGAACGAAACGAACAAAAGAAACGGCAATTTCGACCCAACATGGCTAACACCAAGAAACAACGCAACAACCGAGACAAGGACGGCGATACAATCATGACGGGAAAAGTACAAGAAAAGACCAGAGACAAGAAACCCCGAGGAAAGGGCCAGGACGGCCTTTCCAAGGAAGAACGCCAGAAGCGTTATGACAACAAGGCATGTCTCCGATGCGGCGAAGTAGGACACTTCCACAGAGACTGCCCGAAGAACGAAGTCAAGCAGGCAGTAGTAAAGATCAGGATGCTGAAGTCACAGCCATCTACACTACCCTCCGACGACGACCTCAGCGATCTAGACCTCTACGACGAAGCACGTCTAGCTGAGAACACGGATTATGTGATTGTCCCGGAGCTCGTCAGAGCGGACAAACACATGAAATGGGAACCACCACAGCCATCCGACTGGATCGTGAAGGACACAGATGCCCAGCGTCGGATCGCACAAAACTTATGCTGGATGTGCGGAGACCCAGCACACCACGGCAATGGCTGCCCACTTCGAGGAAGAAGAATTGCAGTCACAGGGCCGATGGCCAGGGAAGTACTTGCCCAGGCAGCCCAGGAACAACCGTACTTTAAGGACGAGCTACCGGAACCAGAAAACGACCGCGAAGACGAACATAGAAAGCTGCACTGGATCGAATGCGACAGTATAGACTACTGCGAGTTCCATGCCGAAGAATCGAGACTGTCCCAGTACGACGCAGAAGAATGTTGCCACGCACACTTAAGAAGTGAAGCATGCAAGGTATTGGATTGCACCATCCACGCACCATGGAAGCAACACGACGATCACGAAATGATCGCCTGGAACGAATGCAAAAGGAGGTTTTGTATGTTCCACTCAGATGCTAAAGAACAATGCAAGTTGGACGAGCATGATCCTAATCACAAGCATCTATGGGCAAACGACTGCCCCATGCTGGATTGCCACATCCACAAGGAAGAACATCAACGAGCTCACGAGCAGCTCTGCTGGATCAACTGCATAGAGAAATGCCGATTCCACCGAGAACAGAGAATCGCGGCAAGACATGCAGATCACCATCTGCACGGCACGATCGCGGCTAAGGAATGCCGGACGATCAAGTGCAGGATGCACGGGACAAAGGAGATCAACCTGCCAGAGACGCTGGAAGAAATGATCCCCCACCCAAACGAACACTGGACCTTCTGCACAGACGACAACTGCAGAATCCACCTGGACGCAAAACAGAACCATGGCTACTTTCCGCGGAAAAGAAAGGGAAAGAAGCTTGGGTCCAGGGGACCGTCAAAAAACTAGGATGCCACCAGGGACAGGGTCACGCTGGTAAAGGCAGTCCTAAAACGACCCTAAGACGAGTACATTACACCGATGATCGCCCAAAGGAATTGGTAACGACCGTGTATGTACAGGGACACAAATTACAGGCAATCGTAGACAGCGGTGCCGCACGAACAATGATCTCACCCCGAGTGGTAGAGAAGTACGAAATACCATACCGGAGCAAGAAGCGTCCGCTACAGGTAATATCGGCCGAAGAAACGCCCGTAGCATACGGCAAAGGCACGATAAGGCTCGAGACAGAACTGGTGACACTGGAGGTGTCCGATACCAAGAGTCAAATGAGCATTAGCATTATGGATCTAGGAGAAACGGATCTATTGATCGGTTATGACTGGCTGGATGCCCATAACCCCGCCATCGACTGGCGAAACAGAACGATACTCAGCCGAGAACCTGCGAAAAGGGTTGCTGGAGTACGACATGAGATACGCCCGACGAATCAGTGCACAACCCGGGATGGGAGATTCGGCAAGATCTCACCGCATAAGATCGCGAGAATCTATGCGAAGGACCCTCAGCAAGTAGGAGTCATTTGGTTAAGACGAGTCGTGCCCAAGAAGGACAGACCCTTACCCCAGGAAAAGCCCAAAGACGTATTGTTGGACATTCCTAAAGAATACAGAACGAATGAGTTCAAGGAACTATTCGAAGAAAACGAGGCAACAGACTTAGCAGAACATCAGGATTGGGATCACGAGATCATCCTCGAGGATGGAGCAAAGTTGACGCCAGGAGGCATGTATCCTATATCGCCCGAGCACGACGCCGAGCTCAAGGAATACCTCCGGAAGAATCTTAAGAAAGGATTCATCAGACCGGGGTCAGGCCCGATGGCCTCACCCATATTGTTCGTAAAGAAACCTAACGGAAAATGGCGACTATGTGTCGATTACCGAAGGTTGAACGCGGTAACCCGAAAGAATCGGTACCCACTACCACTCATAACAGAGCTCATGGATCGACTCCAGGGAGCCAAGTGGTTCACGAAGTTCGATGTCCGAGAAGGATTTTATCGGATCAGGATCAAGGAAGGAGACGAATGGAAAACAGCGTTCAAGACGAAGTATGGACTGTTCGAGTATACGGTCATGCCGTTCGGCCTAACGAATGCGCCGGCGACCTTTCAATCAGTCATCAACAACGCTCTCCACGAATACCTTGGTGTCTTCGCAACAGCTTACTTGGACGATGTACTAGTGTACTCCAAGGGAACGCTCGAAGAACACATCGAACATGTCAAGAAAGTGCTCAGAAAGCTCAAGGAATACAAGCTATATCTGCAGCCAGGGAAATGCGAATTCCACACGCAGGAAACGGAATTCCTCGGATTCATCATCTCGACCGAAGGAGTGAAAATGAACCCAAAAAAGGTACAGGCTGTACGGGATTGGAAAACGCCCAAAACAGTTAAGGATGTTCAGTCCTTCCTAGGGCTAGCGAACTACTACCGGAAGTTCATAAAAGATTATTCGAAGATCACAGCACCCCTTACGGAGATCACGAAGAAGGAAGTAGGTTTCAGATGGAAACAGGAACAACAGAAAGCTTTCGACAAGCTCAAGCAGACGTTCCTAGAGGCACCCGTACTAGAGATGTACGATCCTCAACGACCAACCAGACTCGAGACTGACGCGTCTGATTACGCACTCGGAGCTGTATTGTCACAGCAGTGCCCAGATGGGAAATGGAGACCCGTGTTCTACCATTCCAGAAAGTTCGACGAAGCAGAGTTGAACTACGATGTTCACGATAAGGAACTACTTGGAGTAGTCGATGCCTTTGAACAATGGGAAGTATACCTGTTAGGACTTCCACACACGATCGAGGTTTTTACCGATCATCAGAACCTCACGAGTTTTATGACAACGAAGAAACTCAACCGAAGACAAGTCCGATATGCTGAGATGTTAGCTCAGTTTGACTTCAAAATCACGCATCGAGCAGGATCGCTCAACGGAGCCGCGGATGCTCTGAGCCGAAGATCCGATTTACGCGGAAAAGGCCACAAAGAGCCACACGACGCAGTACTCAAGAGAATGCCCGACGGCAGCTTGAGGTACAACCAGCCGGATCTGGCTAGATTAGCCAAGATAGCCGAGCAAGTGGAAACGTTGCAACAGCAATGGCAACAAAAAGCGAATGAATGGGTACCATTGGACGGACAAAAGGAACTCAACGGGCTACAGAACAAAGGTGAGCCGCGGAACGAGAGTCGACCCTACGTACCCACGCACATGAGAAAAGATCTCATCAAAGAACTGCATGAGTCACGAGAATACGGACATGCAAGCATCGACGAAATGGTCAGGCGACTGAATAAGGCGTTTTATATGCCGCGCTTGAGGGCGCAGGTGCAGGAAGTTGTAGGCAACTGTGTGGCATGTCACCAGAACAAGCCCAAAAGACATAAGCCCTATGGCCTGTTACAACCCTTACCGCCACCAACGCGACCATGGAGCAGCGTAACGATGGACTTCATAGTGAAGCTCCCGAAATCGTTAGAGCCAGGATCGGCTCGACTCTGCGACACCATTTTGGTCATAATGTGTCGACAGACCAAAGGGGCAAAGTTTGTGCCCACAGAAGAAACAATTACGGCAGAGGAATGCGCGTACGAAGTTTCCAAAGCACTAATATCAGAGCACGGGATGCCCGAAGAATTCATAACGGACAGAGATAAGCTGTTCACATCGAAATACTGGTCAACGTTCTTAGCAAAACTGGGAGTTAAGAAGAAGCTATCGACTAGCTTCCACCCAGAAACCGACGGACAAACGGAACGAACAAACCAAACGCTAGAACAGTATCTGCGATTTTACGCCAACAAGCTGCAGGACAACTGGGTTGAACTCTTGCCGACAGCACAATTGGCTTACAATAGTTCAAGATCGGCGACAACGAAGTACTCGCCACACTACGCGAACTACGGATATGAGCCGGTTGCTCATCGAGATCCAAAGGATATTGAAAGTATCGCAGTCGGAGCAGACGATAAAGCCCGACTAATGCGCGAATTGCATAAAGAATTGAGCAGGAACATCGCTCATAGGAACCTCACGACGTCCAAAGCTGCGAATAAGCTAAGGATTGAGGGACCAACCTTTAAAAAGGGGGACAGAGTTTTCTTGTCACGACAAAACTTGAAAACTAAACGACCAAGCAAGAAATTGGACAATCTCCGATTAGGACCATTCGAAATCCTAGAGAAAATGGGACCCGTAAACTATAAACTACGGCTACCACCAGGCATGCGCATACACAACGTTTTTCACAAGAAACTGCTAGAACCTGCACCCCCAGAAGCCGAGCTAATGGACGATATCGAGCTCGAGGACGACGAATATACGGTCGAAGAAATCAAGGACCTACAGAAAATAGGCGGTCAGTGGAAGTACTTGGTCAGGTGGGAAGGATGGCCAGATAGCCACAACACTTGGGAACCTGAAGGAAACTTGACGAACTGCAGGTCACTGGTACGCGAGTACCATCGGAAACATCCACGGAAGCGAGGGACGGACCCTCGAGGGAAAGGAAATAATCAAGTGAAAAAGGGTCGTAAGAAACGTCAGCCTGTAACCAGCCCAAGTCAGTCGACAGTCCGGGTAGCGATGGTTCGGTTGTCGGATGGTCCGTACCAGGGGCGGAGCTCCCCTCGGCCTGCTCTTGCGCACGATCCTGAAGGCTCAAGATGGCATGATCTCGATCAGCAAATTCTCGCTCTCGCGCCTCAACCTCTAGGAGCTCGCGCCGAAGTCGCGCAGTCTCCATCGCAGCCTGAAGCTGGCGCTCCTCAGCACGAGCAATCTCGAGACGCTTTTGCCGCTTCTCAGCCTCGACCTTCTCCCACTCTTCCTCAGAAACAAAAAGGCTACACTCAGCGGAAACCGAAATACAACCAGCGCAGCGACCAGATGCTGTGTCCACGAAACAACGAAGATTCTTCTCTTCACAACGTTTACACCGAAAAGTCATCTCGCGGCCTTGTTCCCTTATACGGTCAGCGCGGGCCCGACGCTGAAGAGTCGAATTCTGGTTACGGACACGACGAGTTGGTTGAACCTTGGGCATGGTTAGGAAGGCATGAAGGAAGAAGCGCCTACGACACAACGGGCATACCTCGATACTTATCCAAGCCACCAGCGCCAAGCGACGCACGGGAAAACGATAATCCAGGGTATCGGGACGATAACCCTAAGAGGGGGGATAATGTTACAAGTAACAAAGAAGGATCTCTCCTTGACGATGGCCGCAGGTAGGAGACCATTGGGCGACACGTCAGAAGGTAATGATCCCCGCGGAAGGGCGATCACATGACTGGCCTCAGGCCAAGACCGGGAAACCACGCTAGTATGTGAGGACACGCTCACACGTGACCAAAGTGACTTCAGGGACTTCAGAGAACACAGGGGTTATTCCGTGAGGACAGTGAGGACAGGACCGGAAGCAATGGGTATAAGAATGTGTTGGATTTCATTATTACACTCGTTGTGGTCAACTCAGCAAAGTATCTTTCATAGTTACCTTTCATACTCAGATTGATACTAGTTATTCTATCTTCCAATAGGATTGGTTTTGTCTATCTTCCGTTAATCCCTACCACCGAATCGCCAGACAACTACCTCACGGTATACTTCATAGAAACTGGCCTCGCCCTAACCCGGAATCTAGGCTAGGTAAGTATATTCCCAACTAACCAGTAGGACCCCGTGTAACAAGAAACTACCAGACTACACGTATATTACGGCTAACATCTAATGACTACGAGGAAATATAGAGTTCCCTAAAGATAAGAAAAACTCTACAACTATATTTTAATAAGCTAAAAAGGTATAAGCTGACTGGACACGTGATAATTAGTACTAACTAAGTCTTTATTAGTATTACGCAAACAACTATAAGCACGCGTAGATCTACTAGACAGGTTGCACCTATAACTTCTGCCTAATATATTGACAAGCTAAGCAAGGATCTGACTGGAATCTAACTAGTGTTCCTAGATACCCTAAATGCAACTGGATATGGTTAGAGTGTACTAATGTAGGATGCGCGAGGCATCTATGGGATAAGCGCACCGCGATACACTTTCTAGGAAGGGATAGCCTAAGAGAAGTGGTAGATATGCAAACCACTTGTATTATTTAAAGGAAGGGCAACGTATAATAAGTATGTAACCAACCCTTATAGCATACTTGTCTCTTAGACGAATGCGAGAAATACGAAGTAGAGAAACTCTATAATAGATTTATAAAGGAATTATAGACTTTTTTAGGCTAGCGCTATAAAGGCAGAGCTCTTCTAGAGAAATTAACTTAGTAAACTTCCTAGAATTAATTAAACTTATAGTAAAGCTTAATAGAATATAGATGTAGGTATTAGTAGACTTAGGATTATAGATAAACTACATTTTAGCGCATGCTATATAATAAGCTAGACTTAAAGTATAGTAGAAACAAGAGCTATACCTACTATATATCGCCAGCGGCGAACTAATATCTAAAGGAAATAGAATTACAGACGAGATTAGACAAGTAATACTTAGCATCTAAGAGTATAAGGAGGAAATAGACTTAGACGTTCTTAGACTAGCTATCTACAATATCATTTTAGGACTTCTATAGCTACAAGAACATAACCCGTAGATCGACTAGAAGTTGAAAGTGTTCAAATTCGAGTGCTGCAGACTAGGCGCAACCATAAGCTAGCCTACGTATTAGTAGAGTTCAATAGTAGATAAGAGTAATATTGCTAAACAGTATAATAACGCAGAGAAATAAGCGTACTTAAAAGATAGTTCCTAGAGTAGAAAGCCAAACTTAGCAGATACTAAAACCAGGCCAGCAGACTATAAAGCTAGAGAAAAAGAGAAGGGCGCAACTTTAGAAATCTCTAAATAATACAGAGAATTCGAGCATCTATTTTAGAAAGTAGTAGATGAATAAGTGTTACTAAAGTATTAACTCTAGAACTATAAAATAGTTCTATAGAAAGAAAAGCAACTAACTTTCAGCCTAATTTACTAACTATTAGAATAAGAATTTATAGTACTATAAGAGTATATAGATAAGTTACTAACGAAAGGCTATATACAACTATTAAAATCTCTAGTGGGATACCCTATTATATTCATACTAAAGAAGGACGGAACAGATCGACTATGCGTTAACTATAGATAACTCAATAATATTATAGTCAAGAATTAATACCCACTACTAAATATTAGAGAACTTAGAGATTGACTATCTTAAGTAAGGATCTTTATAGTATTAGATCTACGAGACAGATATTATCTTATTAGAATTAAGAAAGGTGAAGAATAGAAAACGGCTTTCTAAACACGATACGGACACTATGAATATATAGTTATGCTATTTAGACTAACGAACGCCCTAGCTACGTTTCAAGAACTTATTAATAATATACTTAGACTCTATCTAGATATATTTATTATCGCCTACTTAGATGATATTCTAATCTACTCTAAGGATGAAGAATAATATACTAAGCATGTTAGAAAGGTGCTAAAAGCCTTAGACGAGTATAGTCTTCGACTTAAGCTGAAGAAGTGTGAATTTTATAAGACTAAGATTAACTTCTTAGGCTACGTAGTAGGGACCAACAGAGTATAAATAAGTGAAGAAAAAATTAAGATTATTAAGAATTGGCCGACACTAAAGTTAGTTACGGACATTTAGTTATTTTTAGAATTTGCGAATTTTAACTAAAAATTTATTAAAGATTACTTAAAGATCGTAACACTAATGACACGGCTTATAAGAAAAGATACCCTATAGAATTAGGATAAAAAGATAGATAACGCCTTTAAAATAATTAAGAAAGTATATACTATACTACTATACTTTAGGATATTTATTCTAGAAGTACTACTGAAATTTAAAACTAACGTATTAGATCTAGCCCTAGGAGGATACGCCAGTATCTATATTAATGGCAAATAGCACCTAATAGTATACTACTTAAGGAAGCTCTTAGGACCAGAAGAACGATATGATATATATAATAAAGAACTACTAGCTATAGTAGCCTATATATAATACTAGAGAGTCTACATATATAGCTATTCAGAACTTACTATATATATAGATTATAAGAATTTGACCCACTTTATTACCACCAAGGTTCTTAACCGCTAATAGACCTAATAGGCTAAGCTGCTTAGATAATATAAATTCAAGATCGTATACATACTAGGGAAAGATAACAGTAGAGCAGACGCTCTTAGTAGAAGGCTAGATATCGCAGGGATAAAAACTATTATAGACCGACCAATACTATAGATAAACAAGGATAGAACACTAAGTCTAGTATACGAGCTTAACCTGCTTATGACAATCAGGAACAACATATCTAAAGACTAGCAGGAAGTAATTATTTAGTAATATTACAACGACCCCGTACACAGACATTCTAGGATCGCCAGAACAATAGAACTAATTCGAAGAAACTTCGAATTCAGCAAAATGAAAAAAAGGGTCGCAACCTTTATTGCTAAATGTAAATACTATTAGAAGAATAAGTACAGCACACACGTACTATACGGAGAAATGTAAGCACTAGAACTACCAAGTATCTCTTGGGTAGATATCTCTATAGACTTCGTCACAGAATTACTACTATTAATAGATCCTATCACCAGTGCAATCTATAACGCGATACTAGTTATTATTAATAGATTTACGAAATATGCAGAATTCAGGAAATTTAGAAAAGACTATAATATAGTTAAACTAGCGTATATCTTTCTAGATATTATTATCAGACAATATAGAATACTAAAATCAATTATTAGCGATAGAGATAAGCTCTTTATATCTAACTTCTAGACTACACTTTAAGTAGAAATAGGTACTAAGCGAAAGCTATCTATAGTATACTATCCTAAAACCGACGGACAAACGGAAAAGACAAACCGTACAATAAAAATATACCTATGAATATACGCTAACTATTAGCAAAATAATTAGATATAATTACTACCTTTAGTATAACTAGTATATAATAATAAATTATTAGAATTAACGAAATAAACACTATTTTACGCAAACTATAGAAGACACTCAAATCTCTTTACTAGAACGTTACCAAGTTTAAAAATAGAAGTAGCTATCGCCACAGCTAAAGAAATAAAGAAAATACACGAAGAATTATAAGAATTACTTAAGAAGACTTAACGCTAAAGCATCTTATATATCAATTAGAAAAGAAAAATAGCACTTTAGCTAAAAAAGAGGGATAAAGTATATCTACTTACGAAAAACCTTCGCACAATACGACTAAATAAGGGATTAGACAATATTTATATTAGGCTATTTTTAATTAAAGTCTAGAATAGACTAGTCATCTATACACTTAATCTACTACTAGACGCAAAGATACACCTAAGGTTTTATATTAAATTATTAAAACCCGCAGACCCTAAAACGCTACTACAAAAAACATTCTATTTTAAACTAGAGGAAGAAGACGAGTTCGAAGTCGAGAAAATTCTAGCACACCAAACTATCTATAAAGGAATAGAGTATCTAGTCAAGTAGTTAGGATACGACTATAGCAAAAATATATAGAAGTAGGAAACAAACCTTATAAACTGCCTATGGAAGTTAGACTAATATTACTATATAAAGCCTCCTCGTACCTAAAGTCGCCCTCTAAAAGAGAAGATATAAATATACTCTAGTCTAAGGCCGAAGTACTAGATATTAAGCCGCTCTCTAACTACTCTACTTCCTAGTTAATACTCTTAATAGCCTCTAAAGCCTCAATTTCCTCTACAAACTTCCTAGATTTATTAATCTACTATTGCTTATAACGCTTAAGCATTTTTTTTGTTTATAAAGACGATCCTTTTTCGCACGAGCAGCCACTAGCGATTGCAATACTGTAGCCTCAGCCGCGTCTGCCTTAGACTCTTATTGCTCCAAGCGCGCGAGCTCTTAGTCCAACTTTTCGAAATTTGGAACCAGAATCTCTACCAGAACGCACACCTTTACACTATTATAATAATAATTCCTATACTCTTTTTTTAACGACGATATCCAACACTCTAGATTCTTCTTCGCATAGTATTGATAAGAAACTATTGCGAGATTGCCTGTTCGATTAATTCGATCCCTAAATACGTAATAATAAGCAGTACTTCTAGAAACTATTATTAGTTTATAAAGATATAAAGCCTAGAAGGGGAGGATAGTGTTATAAATCTAATAGAGGGGAATAGCGCAAGATATAGAAAGAAAGAAGGATAAAGCCTATGTCGGGACCTCTTTGAAAGAGAACCATGTTACCAGCCAATAACGTATAAGTAATTACACGTCCTATATACTTGGCGGAACGCCACTATAGGATATATTATATATATCCCACAGAATTCTATATAATCCCACGATGTCCCATATATAGGACAACGCGAAACATCCTAGGATAATATAGGATATAAAACACTTACTTAGTATATAGCAGTAGATATCGAACTCTTATAGCTTAATATATTTAACTTAAGTTATAAGTATAGTACCTATAATATAATAGTTACTGCAGAATCTTTATTTATAACACACTGTTGCTTCATCCGCGAAAACTAACCTAAGAAGGTCTTGACACTAGAAGTCTTATATTACTTCCACTCGAGATCATACTCTTAACACTTACTCGTCTTACCTACTCCAGCCTCTTAACGTTAGCTACTTCTCCCTATTAAAGCGCGCGTATAGCCGTAAGGTAGAGAGTCTAATATATAACTATATTAACTATATTACTAAGCTTAAGTTTCTACTAGCGTTTAAAGTAGTATTTAATTAATCCTTCACACTAGCTAATATCTGCTTAGCTTTCCGAGGCGCAGGCCTTATTCCTCTCTAGCTAGATACTATTCTATTAAAGCTTAACGTATAGCTATATACGTCTACTTCTCTAGCTACTCTCGCGGAAGCTCTCTAGCAGCCCTATACACTAAGCAACGTACGCGAGCTTAAAGCTTAATTAATACTAATAAGTAATCGCGTTTAATAGTATAAGAGCTTTTCGCCAGCTTTAATTATTATAGCAATTAATTAGCTTAAGAAAAACGCGTAAGTAATAATACTATCGGCTAAGCTAATGCGCGATTAGATTACTAGTCTTTAAAAGACTAATAAGCTAATATTAAAGCGTAGATAGGGTAAAAGAAAGCGAATATAGAAGTAAGAAGTACTTATAAAAAAAGCTAGCGAGAATATTATTACTTAATATAATACTAATAAGCAGATTGCTTATAAAGAGCGTTAGAGAGGAGAGCGATTAGATATTAGCGGCTAGACTCTTGCGCGCTATAGTAGATATAAAGAGACTAGCTATAACTCGCGTACATGTAAGAAAGATACTCTAGATAGTAATTAATCTACTATCTTAATATCTATTAAAACTATCTATATATAGTAGAGCTACACGCTTATAAAGGTGCGCAAAGTTAGTAGGGTGACCAACTCGCTTGTATGACCGACTCGCTTATAAACTACGTTAATAGAAATACAACCCGTATATCGACTAGTCGCAATATCTACAAAGTAATAAAGGTTCTTCTCCTTACAGCGCTTATAACGATAAATAGTTATCTCGTTCTCCTACTCTTTTATATAGTTAGCACGGGAATACTACTCCTTATTCGACTTTTAAGCGCGAATACGTTAGACATAGGAAGACGGAACTTTAAGTATAGTTAGGGAGGTATAGAAGAAAGAACGCCTATAATATAATAGGTATATCTTGATACTTAAGTAAGCTACTAGCGCTAAATAATATATAGAAAAACGATAATCTAAAGTATTAGAACGATGACTCTAAGAAGAGAGATAATATTATAAGTAATAAGAAAGGATCTCTTCTTAACGAGACTATATAGTAAAAGACTATCAGATAATACGTTAGAAGGTTATAATCTCCATGGGGCGAGATCACGTGATGCGCTATCTCGCTAAGGCTGGCTATCTAAGATGGCAGAGTATAATAAGATAGTAGCGGTATCTCAACTATCTTGTATAAGCAAGATAGATAAGATATTAGGACTGGAAGTAATAGGTATAAGAATGTATTAGATTTTATTATTTACACTCGTTATAGTTAACTTAGCAAAGTATCTTTCTATAGTTACCTTTTATATTTAGATTGATACTAGTTATTCTATCTTCTAATAGAATTAGTTTTATCTATCTTTATTAATCTCTACTACTAAATTACTAGACAACTACCTCACGGTATACTTTATAGAAACTGGCCTCGCCCTAACCTGGAATCTAGGCTAGGTAAGTATATTCCCACTAACAAGTAGGACCCCGTGTAACAACCAACCCTTAGCTTCTACTACTTGTAAATTCTATATAATTATTATTGTTGTAGATCTAAGCTAGTCAGCTGATCTACAGAATCCGGGTGTACTACTACACCCGGAATCTACCAAATCTATAGTCGATCTCTCAAGACTATAATCGATCTATAGACAACTGTCTATGACGCTAAAGATTACGCAAGCTACTACTAGAAAGATTCTTTTAGAATCTATTCCAGCCAATATATAGTAGTAGAATAGCTTATAGATAGAAACTAGAGTGGATTACTACAATCAAATCAGACTGTCTAACTTGACTACTCTGACTACTTTGTCCCTCTCCCCTAGCACATATTACTTACTCAAGTCTTTGGTCAAGCTACCTCTGAGTCTACTACTAGTAGAACAAGTAGCTACTATATACTTTGACACTTATTACCTATGTTTTAACTACTTACTAGATATTTTATATCTATTATTTATCTCTTGATAAGCTATTTTAGTTAATTAAGAAAGTTATATTTATATCCACTTACAACTTTCTTACAGTTTCTACTATTCTTTTTTATAGTTGCTATAGTCTAGCTATTAATCTTATATATAAGGACTTACTTAGGTGCTAAAAAGAAATAGATACTATGTATTAGCTTTAGACTCGTCTTCTTAAGGCAGCCTGAAAATTCCTATAGCTGTAAGTACGGTTAGGATCGTATTTACTATAATTATACTAATATCGTAGATTAGTTTAAGGCTAGTGCAAAGCTCTTCGTATATAGATCTTATAAGGTTAGTAACAGTGTATAAGAGACCCTCATCAAGATTGCAAAGGAAAGAATTCAGGAAAAAAAGGGCAGAGAGGCGGATGATGCCAAGGCTAGGGAGTGGTTTGAAGGGCTGCGCAATGAGCGATTTGCAACGGATGTTTTCGATTAAGGTACAGGTTATTAATCGGCACTGCAAGATGGATGAGAACTATTGCTCAGCCCTGAATTTTGGGAATGTGTACTTTGCATCTGTGAAATATCCAAATCAAACTTTAGAGTACTTTGTTACCTACCAATCATCTGGTTCAATTGACGAATGGTTTTAATGCGAGTATCTTTCCCATCGAATGAAATGCCTACCCGTTGAAGCAGATTTGGTTGTCCAAAAGTACAGTGGGGTTGAAATTCGAGGCGTTACCATCGCTTCGAGACGTGTATACATACATGCACATGTATGTAGGTGTGCATATCACATCGCTTGCCCAGCACGGTTTTACCAGCCTATTGATTCCATAGTTACATTCATTGTACAGCAGTCATTTTTGATCTCAAAAAGAGCTTAAGTTCTGATTTTCCGGATTAGATGGGTTACTGGCAGTGGTGGAGGCTATTATATACGCAATCTGAGCAACATCTGTGATGATCGAGGAAGAACCACGCTTGCTATAGCAAAACATTTCTGTAGACTCAAACCTCTTTCTCCCTTACGCTCTATCGGTCTGCTGAGGTAAATGGTGGCACTCCAGCGGTCCAGCATCTCCGTATTCGCTGGTAGCCATGGTTGTTAACACAAGTCCAGCTGTAGATCGCTGTTCGGGGTCCACATGCAGCATATCTTTGACGACCTTCTGGTAGATTTCCGACTGGTCGAATCGTACATGAAACTCCTCCTTTCTAACGGCCAGATAGTATATTCCTTCTTCGACATCATTAAACATGAAGGTTCTGAAATCCGCCATCGATTTGTGCAACTCTGCAATGTTCAGCATCTCAACAAATACACAGCCCAATGCAAAAACATCTGCTTTACTGCAGATGCGCTTGCCGTTTGCAACTTCAGGGGCCTGATATTTTTGTGCTCCCAGAGCTTGGCCTATACTTTTACTATTGTAACGGGTGGCCCAGTCTCTGGCTATCCCAAAATCTGTAAACCGTACGTTCGTTCCATGGACTAGAATATTGTCTGGTTTGATGTCTTGATGGCGGATCTTCTTGCTATGCATGTAGTGCAAAGCATTAGCCAAACACGGTAACCAAGATATGATCGTACGATGTCGTTGTTCGACCCCTGGTTGTATTGTGGTGTCTTCCAAATACACCGCCAAATTAGAGTCGGCTACTGGTTGCATGAGAAGCGCGTAAATGCCTTCTGTCGGTATCACGTATGCAGCACAGAGCTTAACAATGTGTTCATGCGACAACTTCCTCATGCTGTTGACCTCGGCTCGAAATGTTTCGTTAGGGTTCATTCTTCTAGTATATGCAAGGCGTTTACGAGCATACACCTGCTCTGTGACTGGATCCCTTACTTTCTCGACCTGGTCTAAAGCATATGAACCTTTCCCAAGGGGCGCAATAGTTTCAAGTGGTACGCTTGCGGAGCTGATATAGTGGGTTTCTGTGAATGCAGGCGAGAAGTCGCGTACAAAGTCAAGCAGAAGTTTGGTGTAAACATCTGTGGAAGGCTTCATCACTGCATCACCCTCTCTTACTACCAAAGATGAGAACGATTCGGCGGTATTTCGAGAAACAGGGTTCGGTGTTATTTTCTCCCACCACTCCGAGTCTGTAGCCCCATCGGTATGTTTGGGCAATGGCTGGAATGCTCTGGTATCATTCACGAGCAACGAGTTGGTAATTACCGACTTCTGATGGCTGGGATCATTCCATGACCAATTAAGCCAATCAATCTCTGCCAATTGTGGTCGCGAGTTAGCCGGATTGCCGATACAATAGACTCTTTCGCAATACGCCAGGACATCGAAGACACTATTTGAGTCGGCAAGCGACTGGTGTAGACTGATTGATTTGCGTATCTTCATTGTCAGCATATGACTGGTCCCTAGAATATCAGAGGTATCACTCAGTAGCTTCTGAAGATCTTCCAGAGTTTTCTCATCAGGATTGAGTAGTAGTTGATCATGTCGACATGAAAGAGTTATCTTATGATCTTCGCCCAAGATGTCAACACATCCTTCATGTACCATCCGAATCTCTTGGATCGCAAGGCCACGATCCCGTAGTTCGAAATGTATCCACACCATGTTCCATCTGTTGAACAGGGGACCGATTGCTGCGTTTTTGTCGAGATGTGTCGACGCTGGTGACTGCGTTTCGTGCGATGCCTGTTGGCCAAGGATTTTCGCCTCCTCGTAATTGCCGCTGACGGCAGCCAACGAACTCAATGATCGAAGAGCCAACTCTTTCGCGCTGACGAAACGCTGTTTTTGGAATTCCTTTTCTGACAGCAATTGCATTAAAGCACCCCTGCCTTCCTCGAATTCGCCATTGCATATGCAAGCTAAAGCGAATTGCTCTTGAGCAATGATATGATGTTGTTGGGTACCTGGATATGTATGAAAGAAACGCCGAGCTTCAGCTAGGGCCACTTTTGCTCGAGCAGCCTGCCCACGGGCTAGGAGGATATAACCGTATAGAAGGTTGAGATTTTGGTACTCGGCTGTCTCTCTACCAAAGAATGCTTGATGACCCCTCATTGCAGTAACAACATGCTCTTCCGCCTCCATATGGTTTTTTTCCCAACACAATATTGATGCTTTCAAAGCATAGCAGGTCCAGATGTATGGCTGTTCGGCTTTCGACATCAAATTAATTATTTGGCTAAGCTGTCGTTTAGAGTCTGATAGCTTCTTCTGATGGATACGGAATACGATTAGAAGAACCTTCAACACTGTGGTTGTTGCCGCGCGTTCGCCACAGAATGTTTCGGCGTGAAGTGATTCTTCGAGAAACTTGTTAGTGTGCCCTTCCAACTGGCTGATATCAAGCGCTTCTGAGCCATATCGATTTAATTCGGCGTTGGCTAGCATCAGGTACGGGACAGTCATCATCGTCACTGCAGGATTCTGGGCGGCTGCAGATCGACTGTCGAGCTTTCGTTGTAGTTTTTCCACGATCTTGCAGACTTCTTCCTTGTGACCACAGCGTGCTTCAAGTGCGGCTCCAATGGCGTTGACTCTTAAGCCTTCCTCCTCTTCGAAGGGCTCACGTGTGCGCTTCCACAGCCGCAAAGCTTTCTCGCGCTGCCCATTCAAGCTATAAGCCATCGCAAGTTTGATTTTAGCCTGACTTAACTCGAAAGGGCATGGACGACCATTCTTTTCCGCAGATTCGATGATGCGCACAACTTCCTCTCTATATTTGAGATGCATCCTCAACTCAAAGCATTCATAACATGCCATGGACAGAAACTCAATGTACATGATGCGTGATGGATTGTCTTTCCCGAATTCCTTGGTAGCAAGGTCATGGGCTAGTGAAAAGAGCTCTTTAGCCTGCCAGGTGTAGCCTTGCCAAAATAAAATCTGCGCACGACATCTGATGGCGTCGAAGTACAGTGGGTGTGACTGGCCATGGTTTGTCTCTGCCATGTCGGAAACCTTCTTGAAAGCATTACCCGCTGCCGCCAGGTTGCCTTGACTCATTATCCTGTTCGCCATTTGGATCTCTTTTTGTAATTCATCTGATGCGTCTCCAAACTTCAATAGTGGATTGCTGGAAGACATTGTGCCTTGTTGAAACTGCAGCCAACTTGGCATCAGCCTTCTGGGTTTGAGCACAAAAGCATATGTGAGTACTGTAGCCGACATAACGACGAGCAAGGAAGCAACATGATTGAAGCCTGTCCATTGAAGTGCAACGATCAACCAGGCAAGGCTGAGGCTTGTAACCGATCGTTTCTTAATCAATGGCTTCGACGGATTGTAATCCATTGTGGTGTATCGAGACGTGTATCAAGGGGTTTGTAAAAGGTCACAGGAAAAGCTAGCTGTATTTTAAACACCGGGAAGATATCGGGTCATTCAAATACTTTATCTGGAGATCCAAAAGCTGATTAACACACCTGAGATTGGGCGAATTTGACAAAGCTGATTCGTTCGCAAAGACAGACAGTAAAGCGCGTATGTCGTGCTACGATAGTGCGTTGCGCATCTCCATCAGTACGAGAGCTAAGCTCACGCGTATACCTCAGCTGAAAAGGATGGGCTAACTATAGTAAAAGCTGAGTTCGCGTATGTTTCTCAGCTGAGGAGGCTAGACTAAAATAGAAGTTAAGTCATGTGCCTGTCTCAGCTGGAGAGGCCGAGGATTTAAAGGGCTGCTGCACAGACATGTGGCGTTGTCAGAGACGAGGATGGCTTCAAATTGTGGTGGCTTATCCAATAGCATCGCAAGGGGATCGATCAGCTTTCAGTGGCGATTAAGTAGCTGTTGTAGCACTGCCGAAAGCGGGGGGTTGACGCTAGTGAGAACAATAAGATAATTTGGATCTAGAACGTCCCGCAATCCATAGTTAAAAGCCTATTGATACGTCTCATTTCCACTGATATATGCTTCATCGCTGTATTGTTTGATAGACTCTTCTGTAAGACTTTTCATCACAACTCAAGGCCATCCGAACAAACAATGGACGTCTTCTCAACCGTGTGCAACAGTATTCATCTCATCCACGTGACATTTATCTTCGTCCGGGGTGTCATCGATGATTACAAGAACTATGACACAGAAACGCAACAACTCAAGAGTAAAATTAGTCATGAATTGGTGTTCTTTGAGCAATTCCAGGAATTCTTTGTTAAAGGAACACTCGGCGCAGCATTTTTTGAAAAGCAACCTCAATATGTTCAGGAGGATTGCACAAGATGCTTAAGTACCCTAGATGACACGCTCGCCAAATATCGGGAACAGGCACGGAAACACGGGATCGATCTCCTACTACACAGCGCCACTGCAGGCGCTCAACAACCGGCTACGCAATCTGTGACGTCGAGTGATCCGTCATTGGGGTTTCGAACACGTATGAAGCAGAAGATCATTGAGCTGAACAAGCAAGGCATCAAATGGTCCTTGCATGACAAGAAAGAGCTTGAGAAGCTCACTAAGCTGGTACGGGCTTGCATGAAGCGGTTAAGGGAGACAATGAATTTGATGGCTATGATCGCACAAGTCGACTTATCGATGCTTCATGACAAGGCACTCGAAGAAACAGCAAAACGACGAGCAGCTGCAAATTCTTCACCAGGTCCTGAATTTCAGCCGATGGTTGGCTCCATTGATGTCGCGGTTTTTGACAGCGGGAAGTTTGGCGTTGCTGAATACTCAGAAGTGTCTTTCGCCAAGCAAGTCATCTACGAAGTCCGCAAATACGACACCCTACAAGAAAAGGCTGCAGAATCCAATGATACGCATTTGCTATGTGCACTCTTAGAGCCTGTGCGCAAACTAGCATGGTGGCTAAAAGCAGCTCGGTTTCAGGAAGGGATAGATGTCTCAGATGACCTTGGAAGTGTTGGACCGACTCTGGGGCTGGATTTTTTCGGCTATCTAGATCAGCCTGACAACCTCCGAACAATCTTCATGTATGAGCTGCCTTTTTCGGACCACAGTGATGGTTCAGACGGTTCGATAACGACGCTACATGACTTGATCGATCGCCAGAGCTCCAACGAAGCGCAAGTCGCGCGGCTAAGTTTGGGCAATCGATTCTACATCGCACATGCAGTGGCGGTGACACTACTCAATATACACAGCTCTTCATGGGTGCACAAAAATATACGCAGTTCCAGCTTTGTTGTACAGAAACAGAAAAACCTAAAGTTTCCGTTGCGCCAAGACCGGTTGATTCCTTTCATTACGAACTGGGAAGTTGCAAGACCTGAAGGTGATCCATCACTCTTTGCAGAAGAGGATAGCATTGCGGCCAATTTCTATCGCCACCCGGATCGACAGGGCCGGCCGACTCAGTTTTTCAACTACAAGCATGATTTTTACTCCTTGGGTGTAGTGCTTATAGAGATTGGCCTATGGTCCACTGTCGAGAAGTTGTTTAAACAACAAATGACCCTGAAACTAGTCGCCCGGGGACATCTTAGAGAGTGGTGGAGATCCAAAGGCAGGTCGCAGACTATTGCAACCATGGGAGAAGCTTACGTAGAAGTTGTCGATTTTTGCATCTTTGATCGGCCTGGGCTACGAACTGCTAAGGAAGAGAGACTTCTGGAGTTTAGGAACAAAGTTGTAAATGTGCTAAGTCAGGCTATTGTTCTATAGACCAATGTGAAGCTACATGAACTAATAGATAAAGAAACATGCATACAAATGGCGCGCAGAAGCACCAGGCTGCTGTATAGTTCATGCATGGAACTTTTAGTTTTCTCATCTGAAGTTGCTTGAGACGAGCTTAATTGGGTGGAAAACAAGAAACTAATCGCTTAGCACAATCTCTTGGCCATTCTAGGCTGCGTTCTTCACGACATCTCCTCGATAATGTCCAGCGTAGTGTTATATCTAGGAGACGTTGTACTCTCCTTGTTTAGAGCTGTGCAAATCTTCGCCTCTAGGGTCGCGACAAAGTACTACCGCCTTTCTGGACGGGAGGTTTTGGGGAGATTTCGGACGGGACCGCTGCGCGCTTGACTGATATTACATAATCGATATGTTAGGCTGTAAAACATATCTCAAGGTCCTATAATACTTATATTAAATAGACTCAGCTAAGCAAAAAGCTTATGAAAGCTAATAGACATTGACTCTATCTATAGAGTAGACATAGTTTAGCTAGGCTAGATACCAGTTACTAAGAAGGTGCAAGAAGAAAGGCGAGTAAGAAAGTATAGCCTAAACTGGAATAATTGGGGTCCTCTTCATACAAAATTGTTTATACTGATCCATGTCAGCGGTACTTCACTTAAGGCGGGTGTCTTCAAGCGAACCTCCTACGACCGAGTATGTGTAGTGCTTGCGCGTCACTCTCCTCAGCATACAGACAGGCATAGGGCGCCTTCATGATTAGGATTAGTATAGTGAAGCCATTGATTCTTAATAGGAAGCTTTGAAAAATAAAAGATTGGTTGTAAATCCGTGTAGCTAGGCCTGCACTGATTCACTTCTGAAGTATCTGATGGCCTTTCAACCACCCCACGGTTCCATCAATTTGTTTCCCGCTACAGTTTCCGCGAACTTTGGAATAGCTGAAGAGTGGGCCCATGGTTTCAGAGCCAATTCCTGTTCGATTGTGTGTGCGAAGCAGCTCGACCATTATTTGCGCGGATAAGCGGCGACAACTGACTCAATGGTATGCTTGCTTATCAGTGTAGGTTTTTGCCCGCGTTGTCTATGAAGTCAGTAATGCTAATACCAAATAGCCCTATAGCTTCGAATGAGATATCTTCGACATACCAATAAGGGTAGCGAGTTGAAGTAACTGCCCGACAGTGGTGATGGTACCGATGTCGCCAAGATCTTGATACCGAATTGTTGCTTCGGCTACACTCTCAGCTTGCTCTCTGGGTACCCCGTAACCTTTTAGCACATCCAGCGCAAGATATCCACCGTAGAACTCGAAGGACAGAGCCAAAGATTTGTTTGGTTACTCTCTGATTGATTACAAGTAATAGATACATGCGATCCGAACACCAGCCATTCTCTCACCAATGTCTCTTGATAAGCGACCTCTGGCAAGCATTAATTCTATGGAACTTGTTTGTGTCATTGTAGGCTCTGTGATAGAGATGCTCTTATCAGCCCTCAAAGTGGACGTTATCTGAGCTGACTGTCGGTAACTGTCAGATTTTGATATGAAATTACCAATGCCTACTTTCATACCTCACTTGCTGCTCATCTTATACAATCCTCTGTCTCTCATGTGTTTTTCCCTTCAGTGTCAATACAATCACACCGACGTGAACCAAGTTCGTGCACTAGTCACTTCAACATACATCAAATGCTAGCGTTCCGAGAACTGCCGTTGATATGAAAGGTTACAAAGGTGAAGCACTAACTCAAGCTCATCGCAGACACCGGCATCTTCATTCAGGGTTACCGACCCGTGATAATTACTCTAAAGGGCTTGAGTCTTCACAGTTTTCTAAAGATGGCCGGCAAGGGAGGCAAAGGGCATTGTTCACATGGAGGAAAAGTGCTACAGCCCAGGTCTAGACCAATGACAGACCGACCTGGATCACAGGAGATTGCTGATGGCGCCGCATCTGGCCGTTCCTATATTACGGGACGCAGCTTGGGCCATTCAGACAGCACTTATGTCCTGCCAACTCTGCCTTCTCCGGACATATCCCTGGGAATAATAGACGGTATTAGAACAACGATGAGCACTAGAAATCACGCGCATCAAGGTGGCTCTTATCACGTGTACTCTACTCCAATAGCCGCTGAAATGTGTCCTGGAATTTTTATTATATGAAGTTAATATTACACGAGCATACACACTACCTATGATGTCTCCAACACTTGGGCTAACGCATGGTGTTGTTGCTTTTCCACATAGAGATTGTGCAATCTTTAGGTCTGGTTACTTTAAATTATTGGCTGACTCTTGCGCCCCATCCTTGCAGCCATCCCAGCTTAATCAGCGGTCTGGAACAGCGCCACAATCATACTTGCCCTCTATTTAATTGGTCTGCTTAGTATACTTCAACACGCCATCTTGGATGAACTTAGTGCACTTATTTGGCTGCGCAACAATGAGCTAATCAAAAGAGTTTAATAAGCTTTTGTCCTGCGTCTGAAGCTGTATAGAGTAAAGTAAAGACAAAAATATCCTCTGCCCATGATAAAATTAGACTCAGAAATGAAAGCCCCCAATTATTATCGAGATACCCACGATAAGTGATTCTAGACAAGAACATAGGATATAAATGGAGAGGCTTGTTCTACCTGAATAATGTCGCACTCTTCTTTAGAACCTCCTAGCATTCCTGCTTTACCTCATGATGAAGTTCCGTACTGCTTTTCTTATCCTCAGTTGCAGTGCCTCGTTCGCCGCTACAGCTCCAGCGAACATCGATCACACAGATGGAGAACTCCTTACAAAGCGCGGCAAAGCGGCTGATTGCCAATTCCTATATGTTGTTCTAGAAAATCTGTTTTGGATCAAGATGTGGGGATGGGGCGATGATTATGGCCGAGGACTACTGGACAACATACGCGGTCAGTGTGGTCCAGTAGTAGGATGGGTTTGCGACTATCACAGCAGTTCTGGCGCATGGGAGGCAGGTGGTAGTCTTCCTCTGGGGATTCGATCGCATTGCGTTGAGGATGCTATTTGGCTTGCCTCTGGTGGAATTGAAGGAGTTCAATGCCATGTAAGTGCTGTTTTGCTTCCTGTTGTACCCGCACTAATAGAGATAGGGTTGAAACTCTATTATAAAGAGCATCTGGGTCTAAGCACAGCTTGTTGGCAGATTTGGAAATATCAAGCGTAGACCGTGAATCTTTTTAGGAACTTGCCTATATCTGTTAAGGGATTTAAATAATATTACAAAGCATATCATCTCTTATGCACTATGCTTCAATTTCTATATTCTCATTTGCCGTTGTAACGGACTATGAGGCAGATAGTGAGCATATTGTTGTCCTGGGCATACCATTATGTATCATAGTATGTATCCACTTGACGTCCGGCTGGTTTCATAACTGCTTTTCAGAGCAAGACACTACTCACACTGGCAAAAGTCGAAAATCCCCCCGGATTACCTGTTGATCTCCTATTGTAGATCTAGATTTTGCTGAGGATATTCTAAACGTAATCTAAACTGCGTGAACACTGGGGTATATTCAGAAACGCTAATACGCTCACAGAACTACATATGTCACTGTGCACCTTCCTTGCATTAGTCAGGTACTGTATCCCTTAGCAATGGCCTTTCCTGATAGATATAAAACTTCGAAAGAGGTCTGGAAATATCAGGAAAATAGATCCCTACTAGGAAGCATATGATCTTTGCAGTGTTCGTACCAACCAAGACAGCATGCCATGCCATTGAGAGCTTTACGCTGGCACTTTAATTGTCTCCTAACCAATTCTCAATCGAATGGATGGGCCGTAGAAGAAAAGGACCCAGGGAATCGGAATACATGCAACAGATATGAAACCCAATAAACTTGTGGCCCATTCTATCCCCAGACCTTTGTACATTTGCAAGGTAAACAAGGGCAGAGCGTCGCCAAGGAGGTAGCGAACAAGAGCATTGGCCGCCATCGCACTGGCTCCGTAGAGAGCTTGATAAGTATCAAGCAGGTATGCAGTCGCAGAAATAAATATTGTTGAGTTTCCCCATGCAAAAGGAATTGAAGCGATAACAGGACTCCACCAAGATATTGCTGGTTAAGCAGTCCAACCAAACCAAAACGACACTGCGGGTACACCGAAGCAAGCCGCCATTGCAGGATAAAGACGATGATCTGGGGCAACTATCCCACCGTTGCCGGAACCATTGGACTCACGAACACGCGGTTGATAAAAGTAATGATCACAAAGTAGGACAGTAGGCACAGCCAAAGCCCCACCAAGGCCAATGGCAAGGAAAACCAACCCTGAGGGAATCATGCTGAAGTTGTAAACAGAACGAAAAATGAAAGGATAGGCCGCCATAAACCCAAAGACGACCGAGAAGTTGAACCCAGTGCAAAGGCTGAAAAAGCCGACAATTGGTTCAGAAAATAGCATAACCAATGGACGAATTAGTTTTATTGTGAAGAATCGCCTTGTTTTGATTGATGTTGATGGTCCAGAGGGAAGTGCAATGTTCTGCCGTCGCGCCCTCCGAGAGAGAATAATTGATTTGTATGTTTCCTCAGAGAACGTGAGCACGATCATCGACAGGATCGCAAATAATATTGAAGTCCATTGCGTCCAGCGCAAGGACATCTTGACAGTTACGAGGGAGCCTAATGCAGAACTATTACAAGTATGAGAAAGAGTATGTAACCCCAAAGAATACGACCTATTTACCCGAACGACGGGCCCAGAAATGGTGTCATAATGTAGAGTGCCGATGGAGCCGCTCTTCTTTCAGGGACAGTTAAGTCACCAACACTTCCCGTACCAATAGCTAACGATGGGCTAAAGGCCAATCCTGCGAGGATTCTCATGACACATAAAGTTTGTATGTTTCGTGAGAATCCAGCTCCTACAGTGAAGACAGCTGCCAGGGGCGTAGTAACCGCGTATACAATGTACCTTCGATATGTTTCAGAGAGCGGAGCAGCGATCAGAGGACCAAAACCCAGTGCTAGAACATACAATGACTGGGGTAAGAGGGCTACTCTAGAGCTTGTGTTGAACTTTTCCTGGATGATGGGATAGGAAGGTGTATACGTTGATGCCCCTAAGGTCCTAAATGGTGGATTAGTGTGGGGTCCTGCCACAGTGATCACTGGAGTTCTTTACGCTGTGAAGGAAATGATGGCCGGAGGAAGAATATGAAAATAGCGCTTCCAGTTTGGCCAATTAACTGGGTTATCTGGGTCGTTCGGCCCACTCCAGTCTAGAGGGGTTGTTGTTGTGATCTCCGGATGATCTGGCTCGGTTACAGGTTTGCGCACAAGGACTTTCTCAGAATTCATGACTTCTGCAATTAGCTTTGGGTGCTGGGTAAGGCAAGAAAACCCAAGGGTTTGTCGCGTAAGGGACACTTGTAGTTAAGCAAAAGGTTGGCGTTCTCTGAATTATATGTAGCTGCATTGCGATTCGAGCCAGATTTCTCGTTGCCGAATCGCGTTCCGCGGTGCATGCCAAGATTTCATGTACCATGTACATCGGTCTTATTCCTCGCTATTTTCTCGGGCTTCGCAGGTATACCTTCCGCATAGTAGGCAGCTGCGTGCAAATTTCTCTTATCTGTGCGGGCCGTCTCTTATCAATGCGAATAGGCGGATGGAGGTCGGGGGAAGAACTTTAGTGCCCTGGTCTCGAGTGTTGGAGCGCTCCGCATAACAGAAACACGCAATCAGTCTATCAAAATAACCGAATTCAGTCTCTATATTGCTAGTTTTTGCTATTAGGATTCCCTGACATGGCTGTTGCCATTTCGGCCCGCTCTCATGATCGGGCCTTCTTGTTAAAGCAATGCGCCTTGGCGCATACTACCTATAGGTATGAACGTGCTTGTACAAGAGCTATCCTGTTTTCGTTTGGCAGGACTTCAGATAGATTAAAAAATCAGTATTCTAGCTGAAAGTATCTAATCTTGCAGTTAACCAAGATCGTCACCTCATTAATCACTCTCTAGCTTTGATGGGAGCTTCTTCTCATCAAGCAAAAGTGAATAAGTCAATAACGCCTCCCCCGTGCTGATATCAATATGGAGGTTCTGAATAGTGCGCTAAAATGCTATTATAGTAGAAATACAACAATTACTAGTAAGACCTGTAGAATATCAATGCGAAGCTATAACGATTGGGGAAGGTAGCTTCACTTGCTGTCGAGATCAGTTCAGTAACCTAGTAAGGATTGCATCAGCTCCTTGGCTTTTGACCCACATTAATTACTTTGTTACCTGTATGTTTAGTGCAGCTTCGGCAGATAAATTCGGAATCTAATGAGAGGCTGTGTAAGGCGTACGTAGTTCGTGTATAAATTGGACTACATCACCCTATCACATCGCATGCAGAAGTAGAAACACCTTTCACTATGCTCACAGACATCTTCACCCGCATGCTGATTCAGTACTGGCCTCTGGCTTTTGTGTTTTCTGTATTCATTTACCTATCCCATAACTACTATAATCGAGACTTGAACAAGTATCCAGGGCCGCTGGTTTGCGCTTTCACCGACTGGTACAGATTTCTGAAGGCATTGAAGAGACGACCTGAACAGTGGCATATAAATTTACATAACAAACATGGGGACGTTGTTCGCCTTGGGCCAAACTGTCTGTCCTTTGCCAGTCCGAAATCTGTCAAAGCTATATACGCTTTGGGTAAAGGCTTCACCAAGGTATAGTCGCTTGCTATTTCCTCTGAGCTATCTATCACGCTGACTCGTGCTAGTCAGACTTTTACCCCGTACAGATGGCAACATCAAAGGAAGGAAAGAAGCTCCCGACACTCTTTAGCACCCAGTCGGAAGAATACCACTCCCAGTTGAAACGCAGTGTTAATAGCGTGTTTTCGATGTCAGCCCAGATGCAGTATGAACCTATCTTCGATTCTGTAAACCATCTATTCCTCCAGAAGACACAGGAACGATTTTCCAATACCGGTGAATATTGCGACTTCTACCAGTGGCTTCAATTTTACACTTTCGACGTTATTGGTGAATTGGTTTACTCTAGAAGACACGGTTTTTTGGAGAGTAATCATGATATTGAGGGAATTGTCAAAGGAGACTCGGCTCTTTTTGACTACGCTGCTGTGGTACGTAGAATTATATCGCTTTACGTACCGACTAACAGTAGCCAAAGGTGGGACAAATTCCTGTTCTTGACAAGTTATGGAAAAAGAATCCAATCAAGTTGCTTGCAGCTAGGTACGGACTGATCGACTCTTCGTATCCTGTCTCAAGCTTTGCGAAGGCCCGCCTTGCCGAACGACATCCTTCGGGGACGGTCTTTTCTAAAGAACATCTTGCTTGGCAAAGAAACGATCCGAATATGCCGCAGGACTTCCTCTCTAAGTTCATCCAGGCCAAATATGACAGACCAGACTTCTTCAACGATCAACTCGTGGTTACCATGTGCGTCTCCATGGCCTTTGCTGGATCCGATCCAGCAGCCGTATCAATAAGCGGTGTTTCGGCTCGCTTTTGAGAAACCCTAGATGCTTGGAAAAGGTCTATGAAGAAATTGATCAAAAAGCATTGCAAGGCCACTTCAAAGATAATGCAACAGGGGCAGTCACGTGGCAAGAGAGCCAGGGACTTCCCTACCTTGATGCCTGTATCAAAGAAGCTTTTCGCCTCCACCCCGCCCCAGGATTGCCGTTCGAGAGAGTTGTTCCACCCGAGGGAGCAACCATCGACAGTGAGTTTATCAAGGGAGGAACAATTGTTGGGTGCAATGCATGGGTCATTCATCGCCGTACAGAGATTTTCGGAGATAAAGTCGATGATTACGTGCCAGAACGTTGGCTTATGGATCCCTTCAAAGACACAGAGACAAAAACTGCTAGGATCAAAGAGATGGATTATTACATAATGAGTTTTGGAAAAGGACCACGAGTATGCCTCGGAAAACACATTGGTATGATGGAAGTTTACAAGCTTATTCCAGCAGTTCTTCGAAGATTCGAGGTGAGTAAAGTTTCCGTGTTGTCTAAGCCAATTACTTATTTTCCCTCAGCTTGAACTGGAAGAAGGGTCTCGTGAAGCTCGGTTCCGTAACGGCTGGTTTGTTAGGCCGGTAGAATTCAATGTAAAGTTCAAAGACCGGAAATTAGTCAAACCAGCATAAAATATATGAGCATTGTACCTTGTTTTACATAGTATGATGTAAGCTACGTCAAAGAACACAAGATAATATTAGCGCTTACCTGCTTAGCTTGCTTGTCACAAAGTTTACACAGGTTTGGGCTATACGTACATAGTTTTACCTAACCATTGACGGATAGCAGCAGGTAGAATTTAGTCCTCTCAGCGAACCTAGATTAACATTATTACGTAGAGGTGATACAACACATTCAAGAATGAAGATTAAATTGCGTTAGAAAGAGAAACAAGGTGTAGAGACTGCTGGATCTACTTATTGCTGCAAAAAAAAGTGGGTGAGCGCCCATAAATAACACTCCCTAGCCATCCCTACGCTAATAACAATCGGTGTGGGTAATTGGCCTGCCAGTTATATCAACTAAGTGCAATAAATAATATCACCAGGCTATTTGAGCAGTGTATGTTTCGGCCTCACGATCTTTTTTTTGAATGTTTCGAGCTTCAAAAAAGCTAATGAGTTTATTTGCAAGTTCCAGTGTTTGCTGAACTGTATCCCTGTCCATGGGAAAGTCTAACTCTAGTTCGTTTTCACAAAAACGCCCCTATAGCGCAAGTTAGCTGCGAGCGACTAGTATCGCAGCAGACTGATATATGTAAGTATTGACATGGGTGCATATCACTCAAACATGCGGCTATAGACATGTCAATGGTGCCCAGCACGGCAAAGGAGATTCTGGACCAAATTATCAGCGGGGGTCGTCTTTTTCTGACCTCCCCAGTGTACCTCTCGTCAGGGAACTGCTCAAGAATCGTTGCTCTCTGCGAGGATTTCACGCGGCGACGAAATCATGAGCCCAAAACCTCTAACGTGACCAGGTGCACACCGTTACTGAGAGAAGCCTGGTCTGCAAATAGAAAAGTGCTACACCGTTAAGCTTCCGTCTGCCAACTTCGCGATAGCTACTATAAGAATTGCCAAGCATGTAACGAGTTGCAGATCGCTCAGCCCCAGCAACACCTTGGTCAATGCTTTTACCGAAAGCTATTTCTTTTCGTCTGAAATGCAGTGGCTCATAAATTTGGTGACCTTTTCTCGAAACTATCGATCTACGGAATTCAGCGAGGTTGTGTCAATCATAGAAAGAATCGTGCACCCCAGATAGACGAAGAGGGAAACCATGCCGATCACGAGGGAGCACAGCACAATATCGATTCCAGCAATGTCATGATCAGGCTTGAAATTTTGACAATCGCACCCGCTGTTGTAGGAACTGCACATGAAACCTCTTGGTTCTATACATATATCTGCATGGCTTCAAGCAGAGGCCTTGAGAGACTTGCCAGTCTTTCACACTGGCGACTTACAAGATTGATTAGTTGTTTAGTTAATGCCTACATGAACTGCAAATCTGCAAGCTTGGATCGAAGAAAGGTCAGTAGAAGACAAACTTGATGGAGACTTCAGCAGCGAAGGCGCGCACTCTAAAACGGCGCCTGCCCGTCCAGTCCCATTCGCGAAAGTTCCATTTCCAGTCAGTGGAGCCGTCATCTTAGGCAGTGCTATTACATCTGTTTATAAAGCTGAGGGGTGTGCAGTAGTGTCGGGTTCAAGTCGGAATACAAACTTCTCAGAAGGCGAGAGCAGCTTAGTTAGGCTGCACCTTGCAGTGATTTTTAAGTGAACCAGGGTTTGCTTTGCACGGTTATTACCAAGAGCTCCAGGTAAAGTCGCAGGGATTGCAATCCACTCTCACATTCTGAGAATACAGCCAGTCATGGCGCTTCTGTCACTCACGTAATAAGAATTTGACCCAGCCTGGTGCAAGGAGCTCTGGATGTGTCTAAACAAAAGCAGTATGAGCTCATTTTTGTACATGTCGTAACTTTGCTTCATGAAGATTTCTGGTGGAGCTGGCAGGGGAATAACTGACCCGCACTAGCACTGATTTTGTCGCAACATGTTATCTTAGTTAAATAGCTGAAAAGCAATGTGGTATGCTTGTAGTGTGGCGTGATGTGGCAGAAGGCTTGTTGAGGTACTTATCTTGAGCTAGACAAACGCCGCTCAATCAGACTCCAAAAGGCGGAGTCGGCATATAGATGAACGTATCCATATTGGCACAAGTCAAAGGAATGGTGAAACAGGCCAACAAAGCTATGCAATCGTCTGTGCGGGGTGCCGCTAACTCTGCTCCTTTACGTCATAAAAACATAAAGCAGGCCGTCCAGCATTGTCAAACTTAGAGATTGTCTAAATGAATTACAAATAGACTACAGAGACGAATCCTAGATACTTAATAAAGAAAAGTAACGTTAAGTTGATTATTCAAAACCTCATCAATCTGGCCAAAAAAACCCTTAACCGAAGTTGCTCTAACCCTTTCCTGATTTCTCATAATATATAAACTAGATAACGTGACTTATGCGGCAAAGTCCTGAACGATTGCGGCGTAGTCGCGATCTTCCAAAACACTGACTGGTTCTCCCGTGTCAGCGTTTTCAGTGACCGTAACACTAAGGTAGATTCTGACCTTAGTTGTGTCGAGGATCGATGACAAGAATTCACTTTTTAGCATTTGGTCGAGCTGCTGGGAAACTACGTATTTTGCTAGTATTTTCTCTGTACGCACGGTTCATGCATTTCTTAGTGGGTTTTGTTTTTCCTAACATCTTTAGAGGCCTATTGCCGGCTGGAAATATAAGGCCACCTGTGTCATTTAGCCATGAACAGCACATGCAATCTATCGTGCAGAGGTCTCCACACTTTTGCAGATTAGGCACCGAGATCAATATATATCTATGTACGGGCTCCTGCGTAAGAAACTGAGTATAAAGCCCTCGATCTTGCATAACATTATATTTTGCAGCTGTGTCTTGAAAATCCTCGATTCTTCGTTATCGTGACTCAAAAATCGCAACATGTTCTGCCCGCTAATCTATCTCCTCCTATCAGCTCTGCAAGCACGTAGTATCATAGCTGAAGTCCCCGCATCCTGCCAACAGAACCATGATGGTTTCTTAGTCACAGAAGACACATACGTAAACAAAATCGTCGCTTTCCAAGTTGCATCGTACGTCGTAGTTGCTATTTCACCGTCACTCCAATGCCGCCAAGCACATACTTACTAATTGCCCAACCTTAGTGCTCCGTCCTCCCTTAATATAACAGGTCACTACCTCACCCTTGACAATCCCACCGGATATTTAAACATCCGCAATGTCACGGTCCATCCCTCCATCGTTTATGCTGTCGGCTTTATACCTATCTACCAACCCGCCTCGCAGTCCCCCAAAAGCGGCGCATGGAGCTGCGCCTGGCACAAATTCATTGAAGAACATACAATCTACAACTACACCATGGGTGGAAGCGATACTGACCTAGAGCTAATCAAGCTGAATTGGGATCCGTCCCCGCTTTTGTTCACGTGTTATAAGGTACTCAAGACTGATTTCAGGGAGAGTTGGACGAGTATGTCGTTTGGGTGGATTGTGATGAAAAATATAGATGGTGATACGCGGGTCATGGGGAGTATGGCGCGAGGCACGTTCTTCGCGTATTTGGGGGATAATGGCAAGATTTTGGTTGGGCATGCAGATATGGCGAAGCTTGATGATGGTGAGTCTCTCGGTTTGCTTGAGCTTTTTTTAGGTACAAGACGTAAATGGAGCAGCGACTGCTAAATCTAATGATGGGAGCAATTGAGAATGTTTATATGCTAATGTTGTCGTAGAAAAAACTCAGCCAATTGAATTGAGGATGATCATAGTCGGAGACAAATCACCCACGTAGCGAGGATGGAGTATCACTCTCTAATCAGGTTAATTACAACATCTTAGTCCATTGACATGGCTCATTCCAGCTAAGAAAAACCCTATTTGTTAAGCACAGGAACTTTGAGAAGTGAGCACCCCAGGTGGCGGCTTTTGTTGCTTCCAAGGTTCAGAGTAGGGATTCCTTTTTACGCGAATGTTCTTGTAACACAAATCTTGATGTTCAATGAAAATAAAAAGATTGATAATGGTTCATGTTGATATTGCAAGTTTGATTGAATTTATACATTTCGTTCTTCTCGATCGCGTTGTCGTATGTCCATGATTTTCCATACGTGTTCTTGTCTCACCTAGGGAGCGGAATACTTGACACTAGTAAATAGAGTGAACAGAATTGCTAGAAGCTTCACAGCAAATTGTCAAAACTATAACGCTGCTCTAACATCTTTCTATAGAACTGACCTGATATTTCTAGATTTGCTATAGATTATATTAGTCGTGAAAGCACGCGTTATATTGCTTCTTATCAATTTAAGAATAGCCCTAGAGTTAATAGATAAATAGTTATACTTTACTAGCTACTATTATAAGGGCTTTAATAACCTTTCGCGAAGTAATAGTTAAGTATAAGAAGTAGGGTAAGAAGGAATCTCTAATTGCGTAGTTATGCTATTAAGTTATTAGCGTTAAATTTTACTCTATAAGTGATTAGTTGGCTAACTAAATATTTAACTAGTTTTTTATAAAACAGTTTATATCTATTCTATATCTTAATTAGATTTTCTTATATATTTTTTAACTATTTTTTCTTGTACTTTTTCTTTTTGTCACCCCACTGTACTTTGCTTTTCTTTTGGACTAAGCCGCTGTCCCTCGCGGGGAAATCTCGATCTTTAGGTGGAATTACTCCATCTTCTTTTTTCTCACTCTCCCAAAAGTGAGCTCAAATTTATCAACACTGGTCGCACTACGGCAGCTTTAAATAGTAATGCGGGGAAACCTCCGGACCATCGCGTTATCTGCAACGCGCTACATGACGTTCACTGCGGGGTTACAAGCTACCCCAACTCCAGACACAGCCCGTGCGACCACGCACCAATATTCTTGAAGAAACACATGGTATAATGCAAAAAATCCCTGTCAAGCTTGCACAATGCCTGAGTTATACGATCACGATGGAAAGCCAGTGAAGCATCATATGGCACGAGCCAATGGCATTCGAATACACTACATCACCTCTGGCTCAGGACCCCCATTACTCCTCCTGCACGGCACACCCAAAACGCATTACTACTGGTACCGAATCTTGCCTCTTTTGACACCACACTTCACCATCGTGGCCCCCGACCTCCGCGGCTTCGGTGCCACCGACAAGCCACCAGCGAGCGAAGGCTACGATGGACGAACCAACGCCAAAGACATGATTGGCATCATGGACGAACTTGAATTCTCCCAATTCGCCGTCCATGGCGAAGACCGCGGCGCAACCTACGCTTTTTGTCTCGCTGGCCTGTATCCGAACCGAGTGACACATCTCTCCTTTTGCGAGATGTTGCTGTCCTCCGCATTAACCCAAGCCTCTTTCTTCACTCGCGACAATATCGCAGCGCAGTATAACCAGGCGGGCGTGTGGAACTGGCACATCCCATTCTTCTGGCTACCGCATGTGCCCGAGATGCTGATTCAGGGCAAGGAAGAGGAGTTCTGGACGCATTTTATGAAGAGCGAGTGTAGAAATCCGTGTGCGCTGGATCAGGCGGCGATAGATGAGTGGGTTAGGTGTGCGAAGGCGCCTGGTGGCACGAGAGGGATCCTAGAGAGTTACCGCAGTCACTGGGCGAATCTGGAGATTGAAGAGGAGATCTTGAGTAAGGGGAAGCTGAAGTGTAAGGTTATGACTGTTGGGGCGCTAGAGTAAGTCTATGAAGTTAGCGGGAGAAGGTGCATTTTCATGAAACGATGGGGTTTTGGCTAATGGAGTTTGCAGGTTCTTTGGTCCGCGCGTCGAACAGCAAATGAAGTCGGTGGCGGAGAAGGGTGAGATTGCGGAGATTTTTGAGTGTGGGCATTCATTGGCGATTGAGCAACCGGAGCGGTTAGCTAATCTTTTGATACGGCTGGTGCATTAGCACTATTCTATTATTGAGAAAAGTCATTGTATTGCTGACGTCTTTCAGCGTTGTTCAGCAGTGGTAAGCAATGCGGTGAGTGCTGCATGTGGCGGATGCAAACTTTCGAAGAAACAAATTTTGATGAATCCTGCTTGTTTCCTTTAGGTTCTCAGTAAGTAGGCTAAGATCTATCGGTTCTTGTTCATTTTATTCTCGAGTTTAAAAGCATTCGACCTCGCTATGTTTTGGATTTGATTGCCCCGAATGTAAGGGTTGTACAAAGTTCACATAGTTTTATCGTCATATCACGCACTGGCGCGTCGGGAAGCTCAGAGGCATTCCCTTGGGTATCGCAGATGATGAAATTGGTAAACGTTGAGTCAATCATGAATCTAGCACTACCATCTCATGTAGGAGCGGATGTCAGCAGAGCCGCAAAGCCTCAGTAGGTATCGTCAGGCACCCCAATGCCACTCTAGTACGCCATTTGCACTCGCCACGGCCAGCCCCACTTTCCGTGCCGCTCACGCTGAAGCTAGTAGTGTAAAACGCTATGTCGATTGGCCACTGGGAGTAACGTCGGCACATGTCTTGTGCCTGAGCCCAAAAAATACTTGTAGGTGTACAATCAGGTGACTGTAAGATAGTCACAGGTGGTGAGTCACGGAACTAGAACGGTGTGCGGGATCCACCCAAAGGCACAGCCGACTGCCAACCCTACGAAATGCAAAAATCAAGCTTGAATCGGCTCAATTGTGACTCGTGCAGATACAGGGAGTGGGGTGGAGCAGAGAATCGGTGTCTTATCGATTGCCTAGCGCTAGAATCGCTTGGCATCTGGCAAACGTCACCTTGGAGCTCGCCCCATGGTTGCCTTCTCTCTTCATTCTCCAATCGCGACTCCTTGAGCATCACTGTCTTCTATTCGCAGAATCACCGGGACGCTGCCCGTCCATGTCGCTGGATATGTCTGAGTCACGTGAGACTTGATCGGGTGACGCGTTTCGTCACGCTCATGACCCAGATGGTCACACTTTAGCACATCGCTTTCAGCAGACACATCCAGCGTGGAGTCAGTCACTTGTGGCTGAGCTATCGGCTATGGTAGACGTCATCTGGAGACGCAGGTCGACAGTCACAGTCAGGATGTACATCCGCTCGTAAAAGGATGCGTGGGGCAATTTCGGACAATGGCCTTTACAGGGGTTCACGCATCCGCAACGAGGCATCTTCTCGCTCAACATCAGCACGGGACCATGGTATCTGCCTTATAGGCCACCTGCGACAGTTCCACGTAATTGGCGACAACTTGACGCTGTGAATGCACCATGTTGGCCTACCCATCTCGGTACATAGCAAGACTGGGGCTGCCTAAGAGGTTTGGCCAGGTTGCAATCAGACAGCTGTGCCGTGCTTATTGCATATCTACTAGCTACAACTTTACTCGCTCTCGCGCCAGTGCGGCCCGGTGCGCTGTAAGGTGTCCGTCATTGTCCTGGAAATTGTGACAGAACAGCCCCAAGGTTGTATCTGTGAAACAGCACGCAACGTGTGCGCTATAGTGAATATATAAAGATCCGTCCCATGGTACAGGCGGCTTGGCAAAGACACTCCCCCCTTGACTGGCTGCGCGAAATTAATGCTCAGGTGAGCACGCTAACGTGGATTAAACTTCGGACAGTTACCACACACTGATCCGACTACCTCAACTCTCTTGCTCGCATCATTCCCACCACTCTCCTCCTCCTCCAGCCGCTCCTGGTGTACATTGTTTGTACATAGTGCTCGTCCACTCTACTTAGCCAGTGCTTTCCCTTGTCCTACGAATAGCGATCAAAATCACGCGCAGTGGTCTTTCGTTGCAACTCTCTCGGTGTTCCTGACACTAGCTTGCGCCTTCACCCTGGTCACATATCGTCCGCCGTCTAGACCCTGCTCCACGCCATCTGAAACCTACATATACCATTGCCAACATCGCCACACACAGATACACACACACCCCTTTAGCCACCACTTTGTTCGACATGGCACAGTGGAGCGACATCCCAGCGGAGCTCCGCAACTCCATATACAATGCGTTGCTTTCGCGATCCCAGATCCCTTCCGAGCAATTCAACAGCAGCGAGGCATTGTCTCTATTTTCCGTTTCCAAGCAACTTCACAACGAGGCATCTTCTTACTTTTATCAACACAACGAGATTTGCATCGATACACCGTCCCCGATTACTGAGTCTGCAACCATTCTCCCTCCTGTTGCCGATAGATATGTCCGATTTCTCCGCCGGCTTAGGGTGCGTGCTACCATCGGATGTACGGACGCCATCATACACTCGAGGATAGCTAGCACCATTTGGTCCCTAGCGAGTACCGAGGCCAAGCTCGACAACGTTCATATCAGTATCCAATCTTCACTCTCTCGCCTAATCAGCTCTAGGGTTGATGACTCGGTCCTGGATCACAACAATCCCATCACCATTGCCTTACGGAATCTTCTGGGCCGTAGGGTTGCCAAGACGGTGCGTGTTCATCTCCGTGGCGTCTGGTTCACACCGTTTGTGATCTTTGGCCTCGAAAGCCAGTATAGAGATTGCCTTCTCTTCGTTGACGAGAACGGATCGCCCCTGGATACATCCTTCGTTCAACGCGACCCTACTGGTGTCTATGCAGCCACACACATAATAGGGCTCGGACTTGCTAAAGAGGTCACAGCAGACCTTCCATCTTCGGACTACATGTCTGCTCCAGCAGTCCCTTCCTCCATCGCGACCTCGGTTGGTTCAGCGTTTGCCGATTTGGACACATTCTCCGTGTCAGATTTTGAGCGCCAGTCTGATGACGCCCGGAGCGATGACCCGAAGGAGGAGCCCATGCCCGGTGATTCGTTCTTCTCTGGAGCCGACATTGAAGAGTGGGAAGCCATGACGCAGGACTTCGACCAGCATCAATCAGACCCATCGGGTCCTGAGGATATGGATATGGGCTGCAACTTCGATGACGCCATGGACGAAGAGGACGTCGAGCTCGAGGACGTGACGCAGGAGGATTTTGAAGCCATACTAGGCAACATGGATGACGTCGCGCATCACATGGCCAACGAGGCCGATATCACCTACATGACGAACTTCGCGCCCGAGTTGCTCCTGTCCCGCCACCAGCTCGATCACCTCATGTAGAAAGTGTCTCAGCATTCGCACACACATGCAACGAATGCCCTCTTGTACAAGTCTTCCCCCGAAACAAAGGGTATATACGAAAGACTTTTCCATATATGATATTATAGCCTCGAGAGAATACGTCTTTCTCCTTTCTTACGAAAAATTTCGTCTCCGTATCATAGACAGACACTCTGTCTGGGTTTCACAGCAGTTTTCTGGTTACTGGATCTGAGATTTGGCGGCGGCAAAGGCGTTGGGCGGTTCTTCATTTTCCTTCTCCTTTTAGATACCCTGGTGCCTTTCTCTCTTAGTTCACTCTCCATTCTCATGTATTCAGGCAAGCGAAGATAAAAGCGGCATTTCTTCAACAGGAGAAAAGGGCGGGGGCATATGGATGGTGTTATGGCGTCTGTTTTTACTCGCGTCTTTGTCGCATGTGCAAGCACGACTTTGACTTTTATTATGCTTTTTCTTTGTCGGTTTGAGTTTCTTCGTGGCTGGAGTTATACAACGATAGTATGATTTTGAATATTACATATGATTTCATCGCAAAAACGGTGCTTGGTCGTGTTCGAAAATGGTGAAACGGTGATGTAGATGCATATTCGTGATATATAATTCCAGGCGGTCAAAAGATACGCAGTCCATGTCTACAATGATCCACCTGTTGGACTGGTCGAGTACGCTCTTCCCAAGGGCACGCATCCTTTTGCTGACGTGAAGTACTTGTATATATGTGATTTTTATATGTGCTTCTCAAAACTAGGCGGTTCGGGACCAGTCGAAGTTCTGCGCCCGCCCAGAGCGCAAGTCCTCGACTGCGGGCGGGACGGTTGGTGGGCGCAGGGATTTTTGGCGGTTTGATGGCACGAACGCGGTCATTCTCTGTTGCCTAGGTGAGGATAGAGGTGGGTTTATGTCCACAGATAGTGTTTCGTTTTCTTTTCGCGATTCGTTGTTACAGTCTGTTTGATGAGTGACGCTCGTGGTGGGGTCTTTGTCTTGGTCACTCTTGGAAAGTGCTGACCTGGACGTCTGTAAGATACCTTGGACGTACATGGCTCATGGTTAGAAGGATTTTGGGAGATGAGCAATGAGGGCTGAGAAAGGATGAGGAAGAGGGTTGATGTAGATTCTGGGCCAAAGGGAATTTATATGGAGCGTTTGCTGGGTGATTCAGTGTCTCACTATGGCACACGCATGTCTCTGACGGGAGAAACGTGCTGGTACTTGCGTAGATTGACAGCTGAAAATGACAATGGTTGCCAGTAAGAGGCAATCCTGTCTACTGATACTCTGTACGGTTGGATATGGAGGCGTTTGGCTATCATGTACCTTGCGAGGTCGTTCGTCGTGTTCGTGCCTAGACAACGAAGCCGCTAGCCAGCCTTTTGACCCCAATGCTTTCTCAAACATCCACCTCAGTATTACAGCTATCGCGTCTGAAGTACCCGGAGCTAAATGTGATGGCATGCACGGATCGTCGATTGGTCGTTTGGCCCGTCGCCAAGGGTTAAGCGACATATGTTGTAGTGACAGGTCGGACACCCTTAGCGGTCCTGTCAGCGTTGGCAGCAACGTGGGGGGACGTAAGCAGGATCCATGTCATGAACGGTTGGTGTCAGCTCTGGGTTTTTGAAAGAATCGCAGTTTTCATACGGTTTTGTCAAACCAAACGCTCAGCAACTCTCTGGATCGATTTCGTCATGTGGTGAAGACTATGTGTAGTTACTATCAGCAACACTAGAGTTGATACTAAAAAACCCCGGCAGACAAAGATGACTACTACACTGCACGGTCAATTAGTAGTATACACCTATTCTCAGTCCATAATCTGACGAATATCGGCCTTTGGGGCAGTTGAAAGGGTGTTTAGTATATCCTAGCCGGATGGACCGGAATCGAGTACCGTGGATGACGAGGTGGGAATTGCAGCTCAACAGGCGTCTCTGCCACGCTGTCAACTTGATTTTGTGACGTGTGGATTGAATTCTGAGTACCCGTAAAGCTAGTGACCATCAGTCGGACACGCCGTTGTAGCTACACAATGCGGAGGCAAAAAACGTGGCTGTGCAGCAAGGGAGTACGCCAGCCAAAAATAGCATGATTCGAGGGTCCATTGGTGTTATGCGTTCTCAATTGTTTTGTTGCTAAACACTGCGTGTCGGACCCAGAAAGAGATGGACTTGGCTACGCATCAGGGGGCCGTTGGAGGTGTTGTTGAATTCGAAGGGGGAGATTACTATTTCGGCCTAAGCGTCGCCGCAGATTGGACCCTTGGAGCCACAAATGTTGCCCTGTCTCCGGTCCACGGCGGAAAAGAAACGGATGCCATTTCTTTCATCTCATCTCGAGCCGCGGCGCCATCACCAAGTGGTCCAGTTCCCCTTATTGCATACACACGTGGGCTTATCTAGACATGCCTACACTACTGAACTGCGTCCCGAGACTCGTCCAGTAAAGCAGCGGAACCCTCGTGACGAACCACGGCCTCGCATCGGACGGACTCGTGATTCGCCACGACAGGCCTTCTGGACTAGAAGCCATCTGGAATCGGTGCAGATCGGAAATGCTTAGGGACCGTCTAGTCCTGTAAGCCCCAAGGGCCGCCAAGCGCAATCTCGTTGGTGATCCATGCCCGCCTCCTGCGCGCCTTGGCTTCGGCTGACGGACTGATGGGCCCGTCTTGTTTTTAAGCTGTCCTGGTCCCCACGGTCGGCCGCAGGACGCCACAATCCCCCTATAGCCCTCGATACCCTCATTTTCCATCCTGTGTCGCTCCTCCGCATCCTACACCGAGTACAGGATTTGCGCTACCTGACATGATGCTGCCATCGATCGGCGGCAGGAGCCCGCTGTTCGCGCTCTCGGTGAGCGCTGGCTGTGTTATCGTCTTTGTCTTTGCTTTCATGGCCTGGCAAAGTCCCCCTCGCATGGTGTTTACCCACGGTTCAGGCAATACTGCATTGTACGTTGTTTACGTCGCATGGCACTTGGGATGGAAGCTCCCCAGAAGCCACTCTACCCACCCCTGTCGAGCGGAGCTAACAACACTGTCAATAGGGCCGCCGCCAACGCGAACTCTGACGTATCCATCAGCCAAGTAATTCATCTGCTCTACAAGGATCTCAAGACCGCACCGACCGATCCCTTTATTCGTGAACCGAACGGCACTCACATTACCCTGCCCCCCAACCCGCGCTACACAAAGAACTTGGGCAGCGACATTCTGATCCTGGATCTGGAAACACGCCCACTTCCGTCTACGGAGGAGTATCGCAAGGGCGAATATGACTGGAGAAAACTCAAACATGTTAGTGCTGGTGTTTTCAACCACTACACGTACGCGCTGGTCCACGGGTATGATTACAAGTTCATCCACGCAAGCGAATTCGAAGACCGCCATGCGACATGGATCAAGCCATCTGCGCTCGCAAATCACATCAAAGATTACAAGTTCATCGTGTTTCTTGATGCTGACGCGGCCTTCCGCTTCCTGCACGTTCCAATCGAATGGATGCTCAACTACTGGGACATTCAGCCCCAACACTCTTTTGTAATGGCAAAGGACCCCTGGACTGCAGCAGAGCCACAGTACAACTCGGATCGTTTCAACCGCACCTACACCAACACCGGCTTCATGATCGTACAAAACAACCAGGACACGATGCCCATCTTGAAGGCATGGCACGAGTGCCCCGATGACACCCGTTATGCCAACTGCTCTCAATGGAAGCAGCCACGTTTCCACGAACAGTCTGCATTTGGTGAATACATCCGCTACGACTACGAGGACAACATCAAGGAACTCGAATGCGCCGAAGCAAACGGCTTCCCCGGAGTCGAAATCAGCAACTGCCAGGGCAAGTTCATTCGCCATTACTGGTTCGACAAGAGCAACGTCAAGATTGATTTCCGAGAGAACATCATGAACGCCATTACTCTTCCCATCCAAAAGGTCTTTGCGGACAACATCGGTGGTGTGATACAAGAGCAGAAAGAGAACGTAATACTGTGAAAGTGTCCTACTAGTCTCTTAAAGAAACAACGAAAACTACAAGAGAAGCAATGTTTAATGAAATAGAGGGGGATTATCGCATAGCATAGCGTTGCATCAACGAGGCGTTTATTGGGCTCTGGGATTTCTTTTTGGATACGGGCTGGCAGTTGGGAGTGGCTCGTAGCGGCCAAACTGTTGTTTCTGCGCATTCGCTTTCGACCCGGGTCTTCCAATGCGACGATACCCCAAGACGAGTTTTGAATCTACCAAACAATTATAATCAACAATATCTTTACGCATTATCACTTCTTCTTTTGCGACTTTTCTTTGCACAAGGCAGTCGATCTGCTGGTGGTGTGCAGCAACCACCGCATTCAGAGTGGTCATGGGACGATGCCGTAACACCCGGATCCCCCCGTCACCTTCCCATTTGGGACGACTCCTTCGCTGTCGTTGGCTATTGGCTGGTCCGTCGATCCGTACGACAAGACAATGTTGCAATGGATATACACTTCTTGACTCCCCATAGTTTTGGGATAATTCCAGGCCTCCCAAAACCTCGTCATCCTTCTACGCCAAGATCTACTACGGAAGGAGCTTACCGTCATCGATCGGCAGGCGTATTATGTTGGAATCTTACCAGAACAGGATATTGGGATGGCAGGATTCGACGCTACAAAAAGGAATGCAAGGTACCGAGTTTTGAGCCTCCTGTGCTTGGCATTCGAAGGCATGGCCTACAAGTTGTCACAGATTTCTGGTTTTCAAGGGTCCTTTTTTCCGTCAGCTTGGACGGTCTGGGGCTGATTTTGGGACTGAGTTGGGGATACGAATACGAATTTCGGCTTATTAGGTGCATCTTTTACTACGCGCCACTCGTATTACAAAAGTGGACACAGGGATATGGCTTTGACTACTTCGGGCTTGTAGTTTTGAAAGTGCATCAAAATTGGATATGTCATACCAGCTGGCGCACTGCGCTAGCATCTAACCCAACTATTCGACGTGGCTCTTATCTCTTTGCAATTACAAGAAAGCATTTCCCGATCATGCATTGGTATTGAACAAACTCCGCGGTCAATGCAATCTCGTGTCGATCTACATCCCAGTGATCCATAGATTTCTGGAACCTAGTACGCCACCGCGATCTGATCTACAAGTACATCCATATCGTAATCATCCATGTCCACTTTGCTTCCATCGAAGACCCAGTACTAGGGATGATATAGCCTTTCTAACCTCTAGGTATCTCCAGCTGGTATCACAACTGCTGTGGCTGTCGCAATACACACTCCTCTACCCCTACACTCAGTGGAGTTGAGCGTAAAGACCCAATGCTTCGTGCTCCTCAAACCATCCATGCAATCCAATCACCCTCCTCCTCTCAAAGTCCACATCGCCTGACATCCCTCATCACCAGCTCGCCACTCCCGCAAACACAAAAACGTCGTCCAAACTCCTCCCTGCAGAGCACATGAAACAAGCCTCCCCAAGCCCCCTTAGCGCCTCGCTCAACGCTATCAACCGTTGCTTATGTATGCAAATTGCCATAATAGGCCCGACATAGACAAGACCCTTTATCCCGGATATTAACCCCTTGTCCAGTGTCTAGGGGAGCCAAAGTAGGGTTATTCCTGTTTGCACAGCCACGGAAGGAATGGTGCACGGGCCAGATACCTAGGTAGACGGCGGGGTGAAGGCGATGAGGCGATGAGACGACTGGAAGCTTTTTGGTAGTGAAGGGATGGGATGTAGAAGTTTGGGAGATGGTTAATTGATGTTTGGGGCTTTTTGGATGATGGGAGGGGTTGGATGGGGTTTTCTGGAGCTTTGGCGGAAGTTCTGAAAGGAAAGCTGTCGTGTCTCTTTTTACGCGATCATTTGGTCACAGAGTATCGTTTACGATACCGTTCTTTTTTTTCTATTAGAATATCAAACAACAATATTAAAAGGTGTCTTGGGAGGAGTGGCATATATGCTGAGCTACGCTTTTACTACTTGACCAAGGGCCTGAGAACTGTCTTTTTACTAGCACCATAGCAAGGCCTTAGTCTCCTATACTCAGCGGGTCCCTTTCTGAGCTTTCAGGTGAGGAGAAATTGTCTATTGGGTCCCAATAATATACATTCCGGTCGTCTTACTGGCTTTAATACTGATACTGAGCATGTGTTCGAGACCTGGTCATTTATTAGGGATAAACATGTCCGTTTGTTTTGGGTAAGTTGATTGAATAATGATTTCTTTTCTTGTGCAATGTATGAAAGATAGAGACATTAGCAATTCTTACGATAGGGTCTATTGTGTAGGTTGCGTCAAGAAATTCGTGGTAGTTTTATAACCGCTCTATTTTCAATACATCAATCATGACTGATAATTTGATACAAAAAGAGGCCCAAATGTATTTCACGCACTACTTACAATATCAATCCCATTCCCGCTCATAATACATAGATATAGGAATTCACGAATGGTGTCTCGTTGGTGTGCAATGCCATCTGCCCATTCTTCAAAATTCACGTGAGGTAACAGAGAGCTATATCCTAGGATACAGCAAAAAGACAAGTCCATTCGCGTCCACAATCTAGGTCGCGCGAGTACAAAAAGTGCACAGAAACTGAAATTCGGTCTGACTTACCCTATTATAAATCCATGTATCTAAATGAACAATACTGATTATCTTGTGTATATAGAATTCCGACAAACAGATCAAACGCGAGTGCAGCATCTCGATATACATTTCTGGCTATGTATGCTTCCACCAAATCCATCTTATAGCCCACCCCAAAGCTGTTCCCAAGATCTCCTAGAAGCAGGGAGAATACACTACACTCATACTATCTTTCGTGCTCGAAGGCACACCACTCCTCAGCCCCATACAAGCACCACGACACCACTCACCCGCTAGCACCGCCCCCTACGCGTCCCCGGATATATATCCCCATATCACAAAGGCTTGCACGGAACCCACGGAAAACAAAAGGGAACCATCCAACATGATTGCTCTTCTCATCCTTAGCTGTACTACCCTTGATACACAAGCCAACCAATCAGCAGCCTCGGAATCGACTCATTCTGATACCGATCGCCGCACTTGAGCATCACACACCTGCCGTCTCCTTTGGTCTCGCACAGAGCACAGCATGTGGGCTATGGCTACGTTAGTATGAAGAGGAAAAAAAGGATATATATTCATTGCTTGTGATTCTCGGAATCGATATGAAGAGCCATTGAGCTTTTACTTCTGATTGGGATTGTTTATTGCAACCGGAGAAAATTTACTCAACAACAAGAAAACTATTGCAAACACAGACAGAAAAATGGTAAGGAAAGGTAAAGACGTAGCGGCAGCAGCAGTGGAAGAGCATCCGGGTGGTGGGCATATTTCAGTTAGTGTGCAGCAGTCACGATATGCATTGGATGCAGTTGATGCACCAGCTTCCAAAGAAGTATGTACAAAATCACACTCCTACACAATACCAGGAAAGTCATAGCTCATACATATGCATTCAGCTCCTCATCAAAGATCTCTCCATCGCAGCCGGGAACCGAGAACTAGTTTCCCGAGCAACGCTACATCTGGTAGAAGCGCGCCACTACGTGCTAGTCGGGCGGAACGGGACCGGCAAGTCGACGCTGCTCAAAGCCATTGCCGACGGCTTGATTCCTGGCATTCCATGGAGCACGCGCATCCTGCTTCTTGGCCAGACTAGAGAGGTAGACCTCGGGGAAGACATGGCCGAGCTAAGGCTAGAGAACGAGACAGTCTTGCAACATGTGGTCCGAAGCGATCGAGTTCGGGAGCGCTATATGCAGGAAGCGAAGGCGCTTAGTGACGCGATCGAGAACTCTAACGACCCCATTGCGCCAGTCCGGGCGTATAGGCGCATTGGCCATGCGAGGCTAGCTTTGCAGTTAAAAGAAGGACATCGTATTGCGGAGAGAAGGAGTGGGGCGCGAGGGAAGCAGGCCAGGAAGGAACTTGTCAAGCTCGAGGAGCGTTTTCAAGAGTCTGAGAAGCGTTTGGCGGAGACTGAAGGCGACATTGATCCCGCGACTATTGGCACAGAGACACAGGCGGCCATGGATATGCTCTCTGGGGTGCAAGCTTCACTGGATCTCATGGACGCAAACAGCGCAGAGGCCAAGGCCCGAATGGTCCTGTCAGGTCTAGGATTCAAGGCCGAGCGCATCAATGGTCCGATATCAGAACTCTCCGGAGGTTGGCGGACGCGCTGTGATCTTGCTTGTGCACTCACACAATATGCTGATGTGCTATTGCTGGACGAGCCTACTAACTTTCTTGACTTGCCGTCAATCATCTGGCTGCAGGGTTACATCAACAACCTGAAAAGTACCACGGTCCTAATTACAACCCACGATCGAGACTTCGGGGACGCAGTGGCGGATGAACTCATTGTCCTGCGCAATCAGCAATTTGAAACGTTTCGCGGGAATCTATCCCAATATGAACGGGAACGATGGAAGAAATTTCGGTACTTGACCAAAATGAAGGAGGCACAAGACAAGCAGAGGAAGCACATGGAGAAGACCATTGCGGGCAATATCAAGGCTGCTAAGGACAAGGGTGATGACAAGAAGCTCAAGCAAGCTGCGTCCAGGCGGAAGAAGTTAGATGAACGGATGGGAATGCAGGTCAGTGCCAAAGGCGGTCGGTTCAAGCTCAACCGCGACCTTATGGGCTATCACACGTCGCGTCGTGGAGAGATTGAGATACCAGACTTTGACCCTCCGGTCGAGCTTTCGTTCCCACGTCAGCCACCAGAGCTGCGGTTCCCGGGCGCACTGGTGAGCCTGGAGAATGTGTCATTCGCATACCCCAAGAGCAAGAAGACGCCAGTCCTGAAGGACATCAGCTTGACGATCCACCCAGGAGCACGTATCGGGCTGGCAGGTCTCAACGGGTCTGGTAAGACAACTCTGGTGTCGCTAATAATGGGCAGCAATGGTGGAGAGGGCCTCACAGCCACAACAGGGACCATCACGCGGCATGCCAGAGTACGAATTGGGCGCTTCTCGCAGCAGTCGGTCGAAGAGATTACTGCCATTGCGTCCGAGGAACCTGGATTGACCGCCCTCGGCCATGTAATGAATTCAGTGGGCGACAACGTTCAGGAGAAGGATGCGCGAGGGGTCCTGGGGGGGCTGGGTCTCCACGGCCACACAGTGTCGGACGTGCCACTAGTGTTGCTCTCAGGAGGGCAAAAGGTTAGGGTGGCGCTGGCTAAGTTGCTGTGGCCGCCTCCGCAGCTGCTCATTCTCGACGAGGTGACGACACATCTGGACGCAGACACGATTATGGGATTGGTTCTGGCGTTGAGAGAGTACGAGGGGGCATTGTTGGTGGTGACCCACGATCGGTTCTTCATGAGGTACGTAAGAGGCCCGTCGTGAGCCTGGAAATAGTGATAGCAAGGTTCAGCTATTGACCGCCCCACAGAACCGCCGTGGAGGGAGAGTGGCCGTACAAGCTAGCGCCAGGGGTTCGCAGGTTCGAAGACGAGGCTGGCGACGACAGCAGCGACTCAGAGAGCGCGGCCGAGACAGGGGTAGGTCCGGGAACCGTTTTTCGGCTGAGCAAAGGGCAGCTCCAGAAGCTAGCAGGCGGCATGGATGACTATGAGGAGATTGCGGCGCGAACGGCAGCGCGGATGGGCCAAGGGTCGGGGTGAGAGAGGCATGTGATGGGCGAGAGGGCGACACGCGTTCGGTCGCGTGGCGTGGGCGCGGGCAAAAAGAGAAGAGGAAAAAGTGCCGGGGAAGTGAAAGTGATGGCATCTCGACTCGACTCGACTCGACGTCGTCTGACAGATGCGCGGGCCATGGATTTCGGGCGGGCTTGCTTCCCGCTGTGCGCACAGACGGCTTGGCGGCTTCTGCGCGCGCATCACGGCGCGCCCAAGGGAGGTTTAGGGGCAGCTTTTCACGCCAAGCAGCCAGAGTAATATTGCTCCAACGCGTCGCTCCTTTCAACTACAGCGTCCAATTGGTCTTCACTCATTTGCCATTGGCCTCCACCATGCCCTTTTTCTCTACTCTGCCCCTTCTATCCATAATCTCGTAATCCTAATAATGCCATAGCCGTGGCCCTTAATCCTCCGACCGCCGTGCATGAAGAACGTTTCATTTTTGACAAAGCTCGAGCCTAGCAACCCTGAAGACTCGTCATAGTCTGCGGCCAACACCATGGCCGAAGCTGAAGCCTCCTCGACTCCTCGCTCAAACTCCGAACCGCAGCTCAAGGCTGCCAAAGACAAGAACTGTCCTTTCTGCGGCCAGGCCTTTACCTCGTCCAGCCTGGGACGCCACCTCGACCTCTACATTCGCGCCAAAAACCCAAAGGCGCCCGATGGCATCCATATTGTCGACGAAATCCGAAAGCTGCGCGGCGGCATCACCCGGCGCCAGGCCAAGGGCAGCGTCTCGACCCCAAGACGCGATGACAGCGGCTCCAGCACCCCCGCAAACAAGAAGCGGATAGCCAGCGAAGACTCGTCCATGCTCATGCAGAGCCCCGACGACGACGATGAATCTGTCGAGGCGGCAAAGACCAGAGGATCCTTCAAGGACGTAAGCTGGGGAGGCGGCAACCGACCATCGCGACTCATCACCAAAACGCCTGATCCTCGCCGCGATGTATCGCGCCAGTTGCGAAAGGCCGATCTCGACCAGAGGCAGAAGACGAGCGAGGAAATCGAGATTGCGACGGCCACTGAGATGGCGCTGCGGGAGCTGTTGAAGAGCGTCCGAGAAGCAAAGTAAGTGTCGTCCCGACCCGACTATCCACTAGCGCGCCCCAGACTAACAGACGCAGTGCAAAAGCATCTGGCATCGGCCTCTTCGACTTCGATCCCTACGCCCAAAACTTTCCCTCCCTGTGCCTCCACATCCTCCCCGCACCCTCGACTCTCTTCTCCCCCACGCCTTTCCCAACGGCCGAGTCATGGTCCATCACCCCACCAGGGCAAAAGCAGTTTGAAGCGCTGAACAAGCAGGTGCGCGAGCGTCTGCTTGCCTACCAGCGTCAACGACACCTCAACCAAGTCTTTCCTTCTAATACTTCTAACCCTAACGTTCCTTCCTCAGCAACCACTTCACCACTCCCTACCCCACCTCTCTTTGATCACGATCCCCAACGACTCTTTGGCCATATTGCGGATGCCTTTCACCACTGGACCCAGCATTCAGAGCAAACAAGACAGGACTACTGGCAGATTGAGATTCTCCGCTGTTATGCCCGCGCCGACGACAGGCGACGAGAGGCCGAAGTTCAGCTGGAGAATGCACGCCGAGAGATTGATTACCTCAAGGCTAACCGCTGGTCGTCTGGTGGTCCCGACGTGTTGCCCATCACCATCAATCTGAGCACCGACACGACCAAGGAACTTGCAAAGCATGGCATGGACTACCGCAACTGGGATTATGATCGCCTCATCGACAAGTGGCGCACGGCCATACGCGAAAACAGGGTATCTGTTTCTGGTCTATCTGCACAGAAGCAATTGCCTGGGGACAACAGTTCACGTAGCTGCTCCATGACTAGCCAACCTGCACAGGCTTATGCTTCCGCCAACCAGCCCAGGCAAGGTAGTCCGATTAAAGCTGAGACTGGAATGCCCTTTAGCGCACCGGCGACTGTGAATGGCGACGTGGGCAGTGATCAAGTTGATGCCGAGGGCGATGATGACGACGATGGAATTGATCTCACTCCGCACACCAATGACGAGGAGGACGCAATTCATCACATCCAGCATCAAGCACATCGTCAATCCGTGCATCAGCCCCAGCCTCAGCACCATCACAACACGCCCCTCCAGCCAACGCCGCCACATCATCAGCAGCAGTTCCAGCCTCACATGCAGACACCCCAGCACATCACACAAGCCCAGATCGCCCAAGCCCAAGCCCAGGCCCAAGCGTGGGTAGCAGCCCGCCAGCACATGAATCAGTCGCACGGCCAAGACTTTCACCCCCATCAGCAACATCAGCTCTCACCCCATTTGCAGCATGTCAGCTCAGCTGACAGCAGCCGACGGGAATCGCTGGCCATGATGGATCCGCACAACCTGAGCCAGGGTAACATGGGCGGTATGGGCGGTTCCATGGGCATGTCAGGTGGTATGGATGGTCTTGATAGCCACCAAGACCAGTTCCTACGCCTAGACATGGGTATGCAAACTGGGTTCGTCGGTTCCAACGATGGTGGTGTTTCCATGGGTTCCTAAGACGCCTCGGCCGCCAAGCCTGTCTGTATCAAAAGGAGATGTTTTCGCCAAGTGGTAGCATGATTGATGGTCATGTTTACCCAACCACGTTTATTTCTTCCCTTTGTTACCCTTCTTCTTCTTTTTTTTTCTTCTTCTTCTTTTCATTTGTCCACCTTTCTAGTTTCTTTCTCTGTTTCTTAGCTTGGCCTTACCGTGCGCATACTCATATACCCGGCCTCGTCATTTGATACCCCTTTTTCAAACCCTTTGTATACCCTTTTACCTAATAATTTCAGCATTTTCCAGACTGAGAATGGCAATTTTTTCCTTTGTAGAGTCTTCAAGCCTTCGTTGGCAGAACACTTGGGCGGCCATCTTTTGTACATCATTTGTATATACCCGTTTCTGTTATAAATTACAGTCTCCATAGATAGTAGATACATTGGCGGAACTTGGCGGCGGAAAGAACTGGATGGGATAGCTACATAATAAAAATAAAACTTGGAAATCGACCCGTGGCCTCTGTCACGGTGAGAGACTTTCAATAGTGTGGTGTTGATGAGTGGATTTTGTGTGTAGTGTTGTTAAGTCCTACCAAGCTCTAGAGGAGGGGCAATTGAGATATATCAGTGTTAAAGACTAACACCGAGTAGATAGCATAGTATACGTTCTATCGTTCCACACTTACGGAAGCCCATGCGTTTTGCTTAGTGTGGCTTGGATCCACTCGCCTGTTTGCACTCTTTGTGTAGTCTTGTTTGTGACAGTGAGCATTAATGGAATGAATATACCAAAACGTTAACCACACAGCTTATCAGGTATATGGAGAGAGAGGATGGGATAATAGATAGCTGATTGTGGGAAGAGCTGATTCATTGGAATCTCGTCTAGCAGACTTGCTCTTTGAAAATATATGCGAATGAATAGGCACGTCTCAATTTAGCTAGTGTGCAGTCTCTATGCCACCCACTTCGCCTGCAGGAAAGGCTTTAGCGAAGTGGTGAGCCTATCACGGCGAACTAGGGGCGGTGAATGTGCGGTGGTGAATCGAGGATAGTGAGTGGTGAGCGTAGGGCGTGCCTGCCTAAGGTCAATAAGGTGACTGCAAGTCAGGGAACTGTAACCTCGCCCTTGTCATACCAGTTCATGACGTCTGCACCATACAGAAATGATAGGAATAATCCTTCCTCAACCGTGACTTCCTCAACCGGACCGCCTGATAACCACATGCGAGCCTTTACCTCACCCTCATTACTGGCTGTGCATCCATCAACGTACGACATTCTCGCAATCAATCTCTCTGCCACACTCAACATGACTGTTACCAATAACGATAACGCAGTTTCTGTATCTAATAAAGGATATGGAAGAGCTAGAGATTGGCTGCAGCAACACCTACACAAGGTGGTATCCCGAAAGACGCTGAGACACTCTGAGGAAGACCCACACATCCAGCGCAAGGCATCTCTCGAGCGACCATCTACTGCGCCAGCAGTTGGAAATGCTTCTACGTTGGATGATCTATCCCTCAAACCAACAGCTCCGATCGATACCAAACAGTCTTTGTCTCGTCCACTGATCCTACCTCCAGTCCGCCCACTGCGACCGGACTCCAGCGTCATTCGAGATGTAACTGCATGGCTCGAAGCTAGTACAATCACTCCATCAACCCCACTCATGTCCGGTGTCTCATACTGGAAAGAGGCGGCGGATCTCGGTCTCAAAGACTCTGCGGTTGCACAACATGCTGTTCCGCTGTCCGTGGCTTCACGCGCAGCCAGACCGCCAAAAGAAGTCAAACAACAAACAAGGCACTTTCGACGTTCTGCTATCAAAGCTCAAGTTCGGATGCCTTTGTTATTGCGCACCAAAGCCCAGCATCCCAAGGTGCTGGGCAGAAATCGTACCAACAGACAGTCGACGTCCATGCCGCCTTTAGCTACTTCATATGAGAGTGTCCGAGAAGGTGTCGCTCCTGTGCTTATGAAGCAAGCTCAACGCTCTCTAACGTCACTCATGCCGCCATCAAGTCGGCATACATTGATGCATCGAGGAGCGTCAATCGTCGACCAGTTGCCACAAGAACGTCCTCCTTCCCGACTCAATACAGCAATCGGCACGAGGGTCGACAGTACAGAGAGTGAGCCTCAGCGGCGTACGAACAGACTATTGCACATGGCACGAGGCGCAGACGATACACGGCCGTCCACAGCAGCGGCCGGCCTATTTCGCGAAGGCTCTATGGGCGATATGTCTGATGCACCGACCTACTCCACTGGACCACCGCCGCCCTCTTATCGGTCGCGTCCTGACTCGGTGCTGACGACATCCTCTTTTGGTTGTGTTGATGGAATGAACCCGGCACAGCGACAGATCAGCCAGCAGCGAGCCGCATTGCAACAAGGGGTGAGATGCAGGATGAAGAGGCTTGCTCAGAACTTTGCAATCTGACCCAAGAGAACGGACGACATGAGAGGCCGGAGCCAGACTAAGGACAGACTACGGGGCTATCATGACGACAAACTACCATGGAATAAGCAATCACATGATTACGTCTACAAGGACATCAAAGAAGCATATTTACGCAACACGCATAGGTTCAGGGTTGGCTTCTTCACATCACCAGCGGTATTGCTCTTGCAACATGTTCAGGCGGGTGCGGAAATCGCATGCTGCTAGACGGTCGGCGGGGTCATGCTGGAAGATGGAATGAGGTCTTAGACACTAAGAGAATATGATCTAGAGGAAAGTAGAGCCAAACACTGCAGCAGTTGAACTGTAATTAGGTTGAACATTAACATTACACTCGTCTCGGTGAATAGGCTTGCGATGTGATTTGGTGATACATATCGAACAATGCAACAATGCCCAAGTGAGAACAGAGGACTATGGTAGAAATAAGAGGCGGGTGGAACGCGGAGAGTCACAATCATATGACGTTTGGGACCGGGCCGCGGTGGCCTCGGTGAGCCGAAAGCGGCTGGGGCTGATTCACCGCCTGCTTATTTGATGGGCCGCTGCACTCCACACCATTGCCATCCATTGTTATTGGATCCGACGTGGCACGCTGCACGACGTCCCAACGCTCCCACGCTCGCAATTGAATGTCCATGGCCACCCGCTAGATCAGCTCGGCCGCCAGCTCGACGAACCTCTCTGCTGGCTGCTCCACTTTGCTGCTGCTAACGCGCAGAGACAGCGACGCATCATCACAGCAGCTACATGCACGCTCGACGGCCCATCCGCAGCCGGGACTCCACTTGAAAGACACGACGCAGCCCGCACAGTCAGACGTGAGCATGGCTTCAGACGACGAATCTCATTCGCGGTCCAAGAGGCCAGCGCCAATGCAGAGGCAGTCGTCTTCGCAGTCGCACATTTCGCAGTCGCCGTCCGAGGGGGGCCACCACCGGGCCACGCACCACAAAGCCCAGCGGCATCACGTTGTGGGCCAGCGCGTGCAGAGGAATGCATCGTTTGGAAAGAACCTCAACAAGCTCACCAAAGCTGAGAAACAGGCGCACCAGGGCGCAGAGCATGGCGGGCGAAACCACCGTCGCTCGCAGTCTGGCAACTCGGTGTCGGCCCCCAGCAGCCCCCACGCGCGTCCAGGGTTCAAGCGGCATGCATCATCCGGTGCTATTGTAAGAGCAAACCAGGCACAGGCGCAGGCAAATCTACGTAGAAATCACTCGAGCGGCCATCTGCCACCGCGGCAAGGGCACGGCAAACACGCAGTCAAGTTCAAGGCAGACCATGCAGCATCGAGGCGCGCCCTTGCGACACCCAACCGATCTCGCCAATCATCGCCCGAGCCAGGTGCGGGAGTTCATTTCGACCTCGCCGACGAAGAAGACGAGGACGGTGACGAAGCTGGGTGGACAGAAGAGAGTGCATCCCAGTCACCGACGACGACGCGATCCAACACACGCTCCAACTCGGTCATACTCGATGCACAACACAGAGCGGCTGAGATCAACATGGAGAGGAATCGGGGAGAACCATCACAGCAAGCAGGCACCAGTCGGGAACTGTCAAACCAGGCGGTCCAGACACTGAGCGACCGCACACGCAGCAGCACGCAGATCAACGGAGGGAGCTCTTACCAACACTCGAGACCTCCGGACGCTGACATGATTACGTCACGTCTTCTACAGCGCAGTGCCTCACATCACGTCCCTCCCAAGACGACATCAGTGGCGGCGACTGTGGTATCGTCGTCGGACCGACACAACCTCCTTAGCCACACGGCTGGATCTGTAGGATCGACGCTGGTCGACACGTCTGGACGCGACCTGGTATCGCGGTTCATGGACGGCGATGGCTCAGCGGGTACACCACACGACGGTGCCTATATGGCGGGTCATGGTGATAAAGACTCTGACGAAGGAGGCCTCGACAAGAGTAAGAGGAACAAATCAATGCCAAGCTTCAGAGGGGGCGCAGACACTCCCTCGAAGACACCGCAGCGATCAGGGACGACGACACCGACGAATCTCCCGCCGTCGCGAACTCAGCAGAAGCTCATGTTGCAACGTGCATCATCGAATGTAGAGCCACAGAAGCTGGTTCCCGTGACCCTTCCACGCACGGGCGGACCAACGTACCTCCAGACGAGCATACAGTACAATGCCAATGGCGAGGGACGACTAGACCCACGGCTGCTGCAGCAGTTCAACCACGTTGCGGTCGAGTACAATGTGGTGCGAAGATACCGCAACCCGCTAGCCGACGCACTTGGACGCATCTCGCAGATGCCTGGGGTGACGGTCAAGAGGCAAACGGGCAAGTTGCAAAAGGCGAATGGAGGCGGGACGGGAACAAACAGCCTCAGCACCAGTTTCAACGACGGGGCTGCTGAAACGGAAGGAGGAAGCAGCGGGCGGAGATCACGAGTCAGTTTTGAGAAGGCGGTTGTGAATAGTCGGACAGAGGCAGAGTTTGAGGGGCGCCAAAGCTTTGAGAGCGAGCATGCACGCAGTCGAAACGAGGCCGAGGAAATGTGTCGACGATTGTGGGAAAGTGCCGAGGTGGTGGAGGCGGACTGAAGGTTAAAGTTGTGTGCCGATCACACACAGGCAGAGAGATAAGCTTCGTGGAGCGACAAAAGGGGAGGAGGAGCATGTTTTGCAACTCTGGTGAGAAGGATGCAGGGGCCATTTGTTTGAACAGGTGCGTGCGCCCGCTTTTCCCTGACTTGGACCATGTTTGCTCTCGGAGGGCCCTTTGTTAGTCTTTGGACATTATGGGCGGGGAGTTGCTTTGTTTTGGCGACTCAATGCAGGGTGGTCTTTTTTATTGTTTTCACTAGGGGCGATCTAGGCGTGGATGGCATTGATTCAGAGGTTCGCGCTTAGAGTCCAAGGCTAACACTCGAGGTCACGATACAGGGCTACACTCGTTCGTCGCGCACACTGCACTGCTAGAATTTTTTTTTTGGCAACGAGGGGGAGGATATAGGATTAGTCAGTGGAAGAGGGGCCCGGGAGGGAGGCGTGTGTAAGATTGTTTTTGCGCGCGCGTAGAGCATTTGCGTTGCGATGAGTACTCTGGGCATTCTTTTGCACAGGGCCGCCGGAGCCAAGGGCAAGGACACCGGGCTTGGCCACATGATTGTTCAAAGCTAATAGTGGGCAAGGAGCACGAGCTGGATTTGCAATGGGCTGCCGATAGCTCGCAGGCGAAGGCTGAAGAGGAGCAATGAAACCAGAGGGTACTAATGGCAGGGGTCGGGGCAAAGCAGCCAATCCGGGCGGTTTCGCTTGGGTGAGGTGTAATGGTAATTTTATTCTTCGACTTGCTGGCTTTTGCCTGGCTGCTTGTCTGTGAGGTTGTGTGCCAAGGAGTCACGATCATGCGCGCATGGAGGAGAGAGGGGAGGCTACTGCAACTACGGCGCATCGAGTCACGACAGCGACGGTCGCCACTGGCCGGCGTGGTGTTGTTGGGCTGGCGAGCGCGCAAAGTCTTTACAGAAATTTTCTTTTCTTTTCTCTCACTCGCTCTGCCTCGCAGCACCAAGGCTGACAGTGACAGCAAAAAGTGGGTGTTGGCCTCGCCACAGAGGGCTGATGGCGTGCCACGACGGCCGACCAGGACACAGAAAGCAAAGCCGGGCGCTGGGATGCGGTGTAGCGGATCTCGCTGCTGGCAAGCCGCCGCCGCCGGCCGACAAGTCATTGAGGCGACGATTCGCTGGACAGGCTTTTGCAGTCTGTGCGGCGGGCTTTTCTCCTCAGGCCCGGCGTGGAACGGTTGGGGTCTGACGGCGTTTTGTTAGATCAGACAGGAATGAAACGGTGGGCAGGGCGCAGTCGAGACACGGCCATGGACGAGGGCAGCGCAAGGCAGCGCAAGACAGCGCAAGGCAGCGCGCACGAGTCCAGTCCAAGGTTGCCCTGGCCATGTTGCAGCGAAGAGTGAGGTCATGGATGCGCGCTGCCATGGACGGTGGTGGCAGAGGCTTGCAGGCGTGGCAGCGATCTAGCCCAAAGCGGTAAATTGGTCAGGTACAGCCGAGTCTGCCGTTGGTGGTTAGCGGTGCAGCTGCCGAAATTGCTCCAGGAACAGGGAAATTGCGACCACCCACGGCAGGAGCGCCCTTCCCCGTTGTTTCTCCCCCAAACGTCCCACCCATGCTGGACCCTACTCGACACCTCACCATCCTCGCCCCATTCTCTTAAACTGGCGCCCGCCCGCCGCCCCTCGTATCATCACGTTCCTTAGCTAGCTCTCGCAAACTTGCTGACGCATCTCACACATTCACTCTCTACTATCACCAACGTCGCTCCTTTGCGCTCCGTTCGCATACACGTCTGATTTGACATCACTCACCCACTCATTCACTCATCCACACACACACACACACACAAACGCCAAAAATTCCATTCACCATGCGCTCCTTCGCCGTCGCTCTCTGCGCTCTTGCCGCATGCGCTTCTGCCCAGTCGTCTTCCCAAGACACCATCAAGTACGATGCGACCGTCTACATCACGTCGACCGTGACGCGCATCAACACCATCACGGCCAGCTCCTCTCCCACGGGCGCGCCCATGAACCAGACCTCGACCATTGCCGCCGTCCACCCTACCATGGCTCCTTCTTACAACGCCGGCAACGGCACCGCCGTCGCGCCCACTGCTTCTCCCTCCGCCCCCACCGCTGCCGCCCCAGGCGCTTCCCAGGTCCCTTTCCCTGGCGCCGCTTCTTCTCTCTCCGCCAACGCTTACCTTGCGCTCGTCGCTGCTGGCCTTGGCTACCTTGTCCTGTGAGACGACACTGCTATGAGCTGATTCTCCCGACATCCGAAAGCCACCCACCTCTCCATCTGCCTGGAAGCAAAGCGAACTTCTTTTCTTGGCCTAGGCCTAGGCGACCCGCTCAAAACTTTGTTGTTGAACGTCCAATTTTTCCCGATACGAACACCAAATGTCCTCCCACTTTTGTTGGATCCTGTCATGTCTTGTCTTCTTTATATATCCACCCATTCTTCCTTCCAACTTCCTCTCCGAGCTGTATCGCGAGGCCTTGGACTATTTTCCTTTCTCGGTTGGTGAGCGACCTAGCGTCGTCTACCAAACACCCAAACGCATTTCTGTCGTCTGGTTTGCTTTGAACCTGTCAGATTTCTTTGACAGCTCTTCACACAAACTGCCTTCAAACTTGGGAGAATATCTTTTTTCTTTCCCCAAATTCATATACCCAATCAACCATTCCCTCACCCTCGCGCTTCTGTTGTGATCCCACACCAATTTTTTTTCTTTTGTCTTTTGTATTTTTTATCACACACCGAATTGTCTGCGACGATTGATATGATGAACTTGAAAAGAAAGAAAAGAAAGAAAAGAAAGAAAAGAAAGAAAAGAAAGAAAAGAAAGAAAAGAAAGAAAAGAAAGAAAAGATGTGGGATTTTTAACAATTCTGAGCTCGATGGGCTGGCTGGATAATGTGTAAAGAAGATTTGGAGAGAGTTTTGTTTTTTCTTCCATAACCACTTTCTTTTATACCACGCACAGAGCTGCTGCTTATTTTCGCTGGTTCACCACCATACTTTTTTTACTTTAACGCCTTTTTTTTTCTTGATGAATAGCAGGTGGTGTTTACCTCGTCACTCTTTTTTTGTTTTGGTTTTTGCGCAGTTCGCTATGACATTATACCCCCCCCTTTCCCCCCCCTTTTTTTTTTACTGTTTTTTCTCGGAGGAGTTTGGTCGGATCTGCGCTAAGTGGATTTCGATGCTGCTGATAAGAGGGACGAAGTGTGCAAGCGAGTGGGGCTTCTCTATGGGGAGCAGGATTGCCTGGGGCAATGACTCACTTAGTTTGGCATTTCGTGTCGAGTATCTTGCAGCAACAGACTCTTTCGAGACAGAAGAAAAAAGCAGGGAAAATACTTCTATCACGGAGGAGCTGGAGTTTGGAGATTTATACCCCCCCTTGTTTTGCTTGTCTTTGCTGTTCGAGGTTTTTTGGATGTGAGAGGGAGGGAATTCTGGATTGGAAGAATCTTCTTTTATAAAGTAGCAGAGAATATACACAGGATTTCTTGTGGGACTATGTTTTGTTCGAGTGCCTCCTTCTCGCCGTGAAGACTAGTAGTATGCGTTCCTGATAAACGCTGACTTTTTTATTCAAACTTTTCCCTCTCTCTCGTTCCAGACTCATTACTTCTCCAACCTCTCTGCCCTCTCTTCACTCCTCCACCACTCACACTGCACCCTCCTAATCGCATCCCCCTCAACCCTACTGTTCCCAAACGCCTCAATCCGCATCTGCAACCCAGGCATACCCGCCTCCTCCTTATACACCGGCCAAACCGGTACACCCTCTCTCTTCCCCTTATTCGGATCCCCTAGCGCAACAAAGTCCGAAAAATACGCATGTAGCAATTTCTTTCCCACATCGGGATACTGGACTCCCCCTGGTCCTGCAGGCTCAGCCCAGGTATACTTTGTATCAGCCGTATGTGGAATGCCTTTCCACGCAGGGAAGGTGTTGTTAACGGCGAAGACGGCCTTGTACACGGGTGCATTGGCACCAGACATCCGGAGTGCGGTTTCCTGGCCGGGACAGACGTACATGTAATCTGTGAGTGCGGCCGAGAGACGGTTGTATTGGGTTGAGTTTGGGCTGAAGGCGTAGGGGCCGTTGGAATCGAGTTCGGGGTCTGGGTAGAGGGATTCCAGGTCAGATAAGTCGCTGGTTGTTAGGCCTGGAATCAGGTTTTTCAGGAAGGACAGATAGCCCTGGTTGCTGGTGATGTTGCCGGGAGAGTAGTATTTTGCTTCGTCGACGACGTTGGTGGTGATGGTCGGGATGCGGTAGAAGAAGCCTTTTTCGCCAGCGGTTGAGCCGGCGAGCTCAAGGAGGGGACCGCCTCGTGTCGGCTGGAATGGCCATGCGATGGGATATTCGGAGGCGCGCCAGATGAGAGCGCTGGCATTCTCGATGGCGGAGATGGGGGCGGAACGTAGACAGCTGATGATGGCGGTGTCGCTGCTGTTGGCGACGGAGGAGCAACCCGTGAGGTCCAGGTATCGCGAGAATTGCTGTTGGTAAAGCGGGTACGAGGCGTTGGGGAAGGAACGCGCTGTTACGCTGCCGGATTGAAGAATTGCCTGGGAAAAGAGCGGGGAGGCGCCTGAGGTCGAGTTGTAGTTATGGAACAGATGGATGGCGGCGGAGTGGGCGCCAGCAGAGCGCCCGCCGATGGTCACGCGCGATGCGTCGCCGCCAAAGACGGAAATGTACTTTTGGACAAATTCAAAGAGAAGCTGCTGGTCGCGGAGTCCTAGGTTGAGTAGCCCCAGTCGCTCGAAGACGGGTGAAGGGAGAAAGCCTAGGGAGTTCAACTATTCGTCATGTTAGACAGCTTACAGTACTCTCTGAACGTTGAATACTCACCCTGTAATTGAAGCTAACAACAATCAGCCTCTCCCTCGCATTCGCCACAAACGATGGCCCATCAAAACTCCTCGCACTACCCGCTACAAAGCCACCCTGCGTCATGCCATGTCAGCCAGATCCCCACACATTTCATATTCCAAACTCACCCCGTGAATCCAAATCAGCACCGGCAACTTCTCCCCCGCGGAAACATTCTGTGGCCGGAAAACATTCATATTCAAACACGCCTCATTGACGTCATATGTGATATCCAGCGGATCCTGGTGGCACGAGAAGCCATACTGAGTTGCATTCTTCGTACCCTGGAAGGGTGCTGGCGGACCAACAGGTGCGAAGCGCGATTCGCCTACAGGCTGCGAGACATAGTCGATTCCGAGCCAGGCGTCGACGGGCTGGGGCAGCGGTTTCTTCGTCAGTGTCTGAGAGATTGTCGTGCCGACGAAGCTGCCGTAGCCGGGGAGTGAGACTACAGAAGCACCCTGGGTAGTAGCTAGACTACTCAGCCAGACGAGCGTGGTCAGCGTGCGTTGGACCGCCATGGCGCTGATGTGGTGAAGTTGACAAAAGAACAGCTTTGCGTTGGTGCTTCAAAGCATAAAGCATTGACAGCTACTTCATGTATGTATGTATTCAAAAAAAAAACGTTGGTGCATGGTAGTTACAAACTCCGAAGTCGGGATATACTACGATCCACTCAGTATACATGCATTCCCCACCGCTACTCCAACTGCCAAGCGATGCAGGTTCATAAGCCCTTGGGACCTGCTCCATTCGGCCCTCCCGATAAAAGATGTGGGTAGAATTGACGGAGCATCCGACTCGTTATCACCGACGGAACGTGCTGTCGGTACTTGATTAGGACCCGACGGAACGCCGTTGGAAAATGTGGAGAATCCATGGCAGGTATGGCGAGGGACCTCCGATTCGGGTAATCACCTCACTGGGCTGCGCTTTGCCGATCCCTCGTATCTGAATCTCTAAAATGTCATCGTCATCTTGGGATTTGTGGCAGGGACCGCTTCGCTGACTCCTACACTCCATCCCCAACACGAGGTCTGTCGGATATCTCGTACAAGTACGTATCTTGTGTCATAAGCTCGCCCAAGTACTGCCGTCATCAAGGCATTCGTTTCTCGAGTTACGACAGCAAATTCGATGTGAACCCAGCCAATGCCGTCATCGCTTTTGGTGCTTGATCAGCTCGTAGGACCCTGAGATCAGCCTTGCGAGTTTCCGCCATCAAACCCCTTGTCTAGTTTCTTCAACGCCTCCTCAACCTCCACAGCTCTCTCTTCTCCACCCCTCAGGCCTTGCACACGAGGCAAGTCGCGCATAACTTGCTGCACCAGGTCCTCCAGTGCTTTCGGATCTCTCATGCTCCCAAGCGTAGCAGCATCGAGTTTTCCTTTACCCTTGCTTCCTGTATCTGAGCGAGACGTCAGTGGCTGCTGGGGCTGAGGTTGGGGCTGGCGTTTTCGCAACATGACCTGCCCTTGTTTGTCCATGTAGGTTTCGTACCCTTGTTGATCGAGCACTTCGTCAGGCACGCGAACATTGACGGGCGAATTGCTGCTACTTTCCCCTGCTGTCGTGGGATTGGTCTTTGCAGGTGATGCATTCGTAGTGGCCTTGGCTTTGTTGAGTGCATCCTGGCTATATCGCTCGAGGGCATGAATACGATCTTGATTTTCTTTGTTGCCTTCCATCAGGAAACGGAGACACATAATGGCGTGTTCGCGGATGTAGGGATTGTGCTCGTCATACGAGCAGCAGTTCAAGACTGCCTCGATGCCGCCAAGTGGACGAATCTGGTCTTGTACGTGTTTGTTCTTCCACACCAGGGAGCTGAGCACAAGGACAGCAAGTTTCTTAAGATTGCGCCATTCAAAGTCGGAGGGCTCATCCGCAGCTTCATCCATGTACGGCCGAGGTGACGGTGATGTTGGTGGAGGTACATAAGATTCCGCAGCTCCTGCTGTAGTGTCATATGGTCGTTCGACTGCAACTGGCTGTGGTTGTGATTGCTGTTGCTGTGTAGTATCCCCCTCTGCTGGTGGAGGGGCCTGTGGCGCTTGGTGGACATTTCTTAATGGCGGCGGCGACAGCTGACCTTTGGGTATCGCCGCATCGAGCTCTTTCAGCAAAGTAACTAGTTCATGAGAAATCTCCCAATTGCTCAGCATTCTCTTCCACGTCTCGTGTTCGGTGAGGATGGCAAAGAACTCCAGGTACTGATATACGCCTTCGTACATACGTTCCATATCCCATAGATTGAGGGGGAAATCTTCAGGCTGCGCATGTCCGGCTCGGATCTGACCCTGGAGGAAGATAAGCGCACATGTCTGGGGGATGATGTGTCGTCGAAACTCCGTAAGCAAGAAATTGACCATATGAACATCGCCCTGGTCGACTTGAGGATGGTTTGCCTTGAGATGGCCTTTGGTGGGCTGAGAGCGAGCTTGTCTGGCACGGAATATGTTGGTTAAAAGCTTCATAATGACAGCTTGGGCCGGTGATATGATGTCCTTGGATCTGGCACAGGGTTAGTTGGGCTCTGTACATGTTTCCACTTGACTCACTCAGACTCTCTGAAAGCATGATAAGCAAACGGCAGGAGCTGGTTTGCAAGTATAGCTTCCATGATCTTCACCATGAACTTGAAGTAAAGCTCCTCCTCCCGAAGGTCCCAGGCAGCAACGAAGATGAGTAGTTCGCGCAGTAGATTTCTCCCATTATCTTGTGCAAGGAGAAGATGGCACCGCACACCATGCATGCTCCTCACACTGCTGAAGACAGTAGGGTCGGAATGGTAGCCAGGCTGTCCCTCTTGTGGCTCGACGATGCCAGCCATGATAATCATGGGTAGAACCTCAATTTCAGTAGGACCCAGAATGAGTGGGACATCTGTGAGCAGTCCTCGGCCTTCATCTCCAGGAATGTCATCGTAATCATCATCATTGTCATCGTCATCCTCTGGTGGAGGAGAAGTTGGAGAGGCTACGTCACTGATTAGCCCTGATGGTCGGTCGGGGTCTGGCTCCAGACGCTTAAGCAAGTCTTCTTTGCCATTCTGAAGAATCTCCGCTCCGAAGGATGGCGGGTATGTCACACGGAAATCGATCTCACCTGCCGGGGGAGACCGTTTGATGCTGGGATCTAGTAACGAGTCATCCATTGCTGGTTTCGGGGACTGTTTCTCTGCGTCCGGGGCTGACGATTGCTGATCCTGGCTAGTTTCGTCGCCCGGTAGCACTGTGATGGACGAGCGCATTCGGTCAACCTCAACTTGAAGCTGGTTGATACTCTTGGCAAGGGCTTGCACACTCTCCTCGTTCTTGGCATGCTGATCGACGACCTTACGATATGTGCTTGACTGAGTGATTTGATCCCGATATCGAGCGACCACATCTGCATAAAGCATGTTCCATTTCTACAAGGATCAATAGAAGGTCTCAATGAGCGAACTGGACATGACTTACATTCTTCTCTTCCTCGCTCATAGTCTGCCACCGTCTTCGGCATTCAGCGGCGATTTCATTTGCACCGGCCTTGACACCGTGCTGTGTGAGAGCCTTTTTGACGTCATTTCCAGTCTCACCAATGTAGAGCAAGAAGGGAGATGAGGCAGGCTGTTGGGGTATTTTGAAGGTATCCAGGCTTCGCGTCTCATGGTTTGGTAAAGGTTGCTCTTCTGGAGTTGGCTCTTGGTCTTGTTGTGGGAACTCGTCCATTTTGTATTTCATATCGGCGAAGTTGGGCAACTCATTGTCCAGGTGACTATCGAACAGTTCGATCCAGAGCATGAGCTTACGCTGCTCATTCTTTGCAATAAGGTTGTTAAGAAACTGCAGACAAGTGATCAACAGCTTCTTGTAGGCGTTGATGACGCCCTGCCATTTGTCCTCGTCTTGAGTTCCCGCCTCGCCATCGTAGCCCCTCGCCGTAACGCGCACGCAGACGTTGATGAGAGAAAAGATATCCTTATCGAATAGCCTATCCGCGCTCAGGTTTTGCACCCGTTCTCCGTGGACCAATACGTTGCGCGCAATGCATACGAGCTGGTTCAGCCGTTCTAGGTCTCTGAGTAGACTCGGCGAGTAACTGGCTATGAGGGGACCCGACAAGCCCTCATACTCTGGGGCTGCAGGATCCGGCGCGGCGAAGCAACGACGTTCGAGCGAGGGCACGGCAGCCTTGAGTACGCCGGCAAGTTCGTCCCAGAACTCCCATGAAAGGCCGAGTTCTTCGCGCAGCTCCAAGCTCTTGCGTGAGTCTTCTAGCGTCTTCTTCACAATATCCCGCTCCAACATACGCAGTGTATCGTCTCGGATATAGCCCGGGTTATGGAAGTGAACCGTATATGGGGCGAGTGCGAGGCGAAGGCGCGTAAGGTATGGTCTCGCCGGTCTGCCATTTGAACTCTCGGGTCGCTCAGAGTCGCCCACGCTCTCCGTATCGTTGATGCTGCCCTCAACCATGTTGCCGCTCGATTCTTTTACAATAGGTGCCTGAGATGTCGCGTGCCGGTCCCAGTCATGCCACAGCTGATGTTGGGCAAGCAGCGAGCGGTATACCCATACACGGATTGGGGCCGGTGCACGTAAGATGCGATAGAGGTTGTTGGAGGCCAGCTCTTGGGCAATATTGTGGTATTGCGCCAGCGCTATCGGTGCGAAGGCAAGGTGGGCAGGGTTTTTGGATGCGTCAGGAAATGGCGACGGAAGATCAAGGGCAGGAGGCAGCGAATCGGAGTGCGTGGAGAAGCTCGAGTCCGAAGTCATGGTTGGGAGGCGTAGAAAAATTACGATGCCAGGCACAGAAGAGGACCCCACCATGTTTGCCCCGCGTCAGCCTGGGGCCCGCCTCTGACGACAGACCACATCCACATCCACATCACACAACATGTGAAAGTAAATTTCTCAAGATAATATTTTATTGATTCGACCCAACATGGGCTACTTGTGAAATATGTATGGAGAAAAATGAACCGCGCACAGGCACAAGTTGCCAAACGCGTCTAGTGGCTCCTGTTTAATCTTGGAAACAATGTAATGTGAGTCTTGACGCATGGTAATGGCATCTCTCACGGACATGAATTGTTCCGATGGTTGGTCATACATATCAAGCAACGACAGAGAGAGGGCAATATCGTTGTATAAAACGCTACATGCCCTCGGCTTTCAGTCGAGCGGCCATGAATCTGCTTACCTTCTTTGGCTTTCCATCACGCTCTTCCATGATGGGATTCTCCTCGTCCTCTTCTGTCGCTTTGAATCCACCTTGCCGCTGGATAAACCGATTCCGCGCCTTATGGTATTCGGCTTGGATCTCACGGTTCAGAATGACTGGATCAAACTCATCAGGCGCTTGCGGCTCCGACGGCGACGGGACGTGCTCAGTGATCGTCGTGGCCAGTGTTCGGCCAGCAGGGCCTGTCGGCACAGGCGGTGCTTCTGGGACGGGAGGCGTAGGCAGTACCTGCGGCGTGCTTGCTGCAGCACGGGCACTCTTGAACCTTGATGTCTTGCCTGGCTTGGGTGGCTCTACTTGAGAGGGAGGAGCAGGGGCAGATCTCTCTACAATGGTGTCTGAAATCGTCGGCGCCAACTTGGCTGCTGGTTGAGCTGCTCGTGTTGGTTCCGGCACTTGCTTTGGAGCTTCTGAGATGTCGACGTCGTTGGCGAACCGCACACCCTTCTTCTTGGTCTTTTCGGGGCTGACATCAGCGGTTGACTGCGACGTTGACTTTGATGCGTCTAACGACTGGTCAAACTGATCATCCTTTTGTATGCGCATAGTGCGAATATCGCCAATATGCTCTTCTAAGGAATGGTCGTCTTTCTGCGGTCCTATGTTCTCAATCATGCGAGCATTCAGCTTCTTTTCTAGCTCCAGCATCTGCCGCCGGTATTCCTCAGTGACGACTGGCCTTGTGCTGCGGCCGTACTCGTCTTCCTCTTCCTCGTCCTCAGTGTTGTAGTCGTCATCGTAGTAGTCGTCGTCCTCGTCATCGTCAGAAAACGAAGCAGTGGGTTTATCAAGGTTGAGCTCTGCAACGACTTGACCGACTTCCGACATGCCATACTGCAGCATCTGCCTCCTCAGCTCCGCATCCTCAGGGGACTCGTCTTCAGGTATGATTGGTGATGACAGGCTTTCGTCATCGTCATCATCCTCGAGCTCGACTGCCCTAGCACCCTCTGGGAAATGCACCGACGCAAGATCCTGGGCGCCTTTGGGCTTTGGTGCTGGCTTCGATTCAGGTTCAACGTCAACCTTTTCGGCAAAGGACACGGCTTTCTTTGCTGGAGACTGCTCGGTGGTGGCGCGGTCATCGGGTGAGACAGATGCGGACGTAGACGAAGCAGAAGCCTTTGATTCTTTTGCATCATCTGAAGCTGATAGAGAAGTCGAGGGGCTTTCTGGGGGCTGCTCCTTCGCTTGTGTTGTGTTCGTCTTTTCCAGCTCGGCCTTCTGGATTCCAGCTTTGCGCAGCACTTCTACAAGCTCAGCTGCGGCCTTGCCGGTCTGATTGACCGAGCTCGATATCTCATTGCCTTCATCGTCTAGCTCTTCCTCGATGTCCATCATCGGATCCCCTTCTTCGTTATTCATGCCAGGTTCTAATAAGACATCGACACCAGCAAGCTTCTTCTCGGCAGTATCGAGGTTCTTTTCAATCGTAGCACTACTGGTGCGGACATAGTCAATGCGTCTAGAGATCATGTCAACAACTTGGTTAGCAGTGCGTTCGGTGGGCGAATTCTTGCAGAGCAGCTCTTCGACTTCTTTCTGGTTGACTAGCTCAAGCTCCAATTCGCGCGCCATTTCGCGTATTTGCGACGGCGAAGGGTCGTCGGCGGCCTCGATTTCTTCTTTGAGCGCCTCATACTCAGCCTCCCAGGTGGTCCAGTGATTCAAGGATTTGCGCAGCTGGTCCACGGTCTGCTGCAGCTGCACACGGCGACGTTCAATATCCTCTAAAGCCTTTTGCGTCGAGGCCGCCATAATGTCGATGTTGTTCTGAGGTAGATGAGGTGGAAGAAGAAGGAAAAGAAAAAAAGTCGAAGAATTTACCTGCAGAAAATGGCCGAGCTTGGCAGTTAGCTCGCCCCGCAGGAGGACCATGCACGCGCATACCAGTCGTCCGCCCAATACAATGTCGCAACCAACATCATAGTAATTTGGGGAGCTTGCCGTCGCGTCATCTGTTAGTTCTACAACGAGATTAAGCCATGCTGTCAACCTAGCAGAGTCACAAGCGAAATCCTTCCGCTGAGTAATCAGTTCAAGTCAAGACATTCGCCTGCGAAGCTCCAGATCACCTTTGCCTCACCTCCGCCATGTCGAGATCCGGGCGCGCAACAGGCGCGTCGAAGCAAGATAGCGGTGCGTCTACTCTTTCTAAATCTCTATATAATATGTCTTTGCTACATGCGCCACGCGGATCCCTCGCTGACGGTCCCCCAGGCGTATGCCCCGTCTGCAAGGCGTCGGGTTACCTCGACCCGAACATGCAATTCAAGATCAATCCTACGTGCTATCATTCCATGTGCGATACCTGTGTCGAGCGACTGTTCGGAGGCAACAAAGGCAACAACATATGTCCCGTTGCGGGATGCGCGAAGACGCTGGCTTACAGGAACTTCAGAAGGGCAACCTTTGAAGACCTCAAAGTGGAAAGGGAGGTGGATCTGCGGAAGAAAGTCATGAAGATGCAAGTGCAGTGTGCGGCGGAAATGCTGGCATTTGGCTAACGATAGACTAGTATGAACAAGACGGAAGACGATTTCGAGACATTGAGAGACTACAATGACTACCTCGAGCAGGTGGAAGAAATGACTTGGAACCTCATTCTCAACATCGACGTCGAAGCGACCTGGAACAAATTACATCGATTCGAAGCACTCCAAAAAGCAGACGCGAACATGGCTGCTACACGCCCCGGAAAGAATGGCGCTCCCATCAAGGGCGCTGGCCAGGAGGAAGGGGGCGCTGAGCTCATGTTCCGCGGGCTCAAGAAGTACGTCCCGCCACCAAAGGAACCGCCATTCGATCCTTGGGGAGGATACAACATTGCGCCGCAATATTATGTGTTGCAGGACAATTACGATGTCGACTGGTACGCGCGTATGAAGAAAGATCCGGCACATCTCGTCGGAGGACACAGCTTGCAGGACTACTGCAGTCGGGCATTACGCGAGGCATTTGGCGGCTTCGGAGTCTTCATCGAGGATGAGATTGCAGCGAGAGATGCTCCATCCATGTCCATGGATGCAGATGTCGGCACCGAGCATGCGGCGATGGCTGCTATGAGCGGGAGGGAGGCGAATATGGACGATGTCTTCTAACCTACCTCTACTATGATACCCGGCATAATGCCAGCATTGGGCGGCGTTTGCAAAAAATGGGCGTATCAGTACATAAGATTCCGGCGTTTTGTGTGTACTAATATTCATGAATCTATCCTATCGTGCTTATCATATCCTGTCTTCTAAGCTCCTGCGCCCCACCTGCCCTGCTGCTCCGTGATATGCCAAATCGTCATACCCGAACTGCTCCTCTGGCACTGAATAGCCCTGGCCACCTCTAAACTGTCTTTGCTGGGCTGCAATAGGATTTGGATTGGCCTCCAACTCCTGCACATTATCTGGAACACCCGGAACACCCTTGCTGTCACCCACCAGCCCGTCTACGGGCTGAAAGACGCCTCTTGTTCTTGCTCCTCTCAATACTTTGACATCCACAGCCAGCGCCACCAGCGTCGCCAGCAGGCCCAGCAAAGCAAAGCTGAATACCGCCTTGTATTCTCTACATATGCTCGCCCCCGTCTCGGATTCCCAGTTCGATGTATCGCAGACGCTCGACAATGTCCCTGAACTCCACCTTGCCAGCATTCCAAACGAAACCATCCAGAGAACCGCGAGTGAACCGTTAACGGCGATGTTCAAAGCAGGGTTAAGGCCGTGGTATAGGTGTAGAAAGATTGTCGAGGTAAGGGCGATAATAGTCAATAACGATACAGTCATAAGCTGTTATAATGTTAGTATTTCTCTTCTCACATCTTCTTTTCGGTGATATTGGGGACATGAATACGCAAGGGGTTTTAAGCCAACAGCATGTATTCGAGGAGGACCCGTACCAAGATGAATGTCCAGGGCAGACTATAGCCTTCTCGCGATAGTTCGCGCATAAAGTAGGACATGATGCCCACTACTATGAGCGAGGATACTAGTTGTGCGCATCGTGGGATGTGGAATGGGAGGAAGGGGTACGGCGTGGGTTTCACGCGATTCTTGCGCGTCACCATGGGTGAGGAAGGGAGCGCTGCTTCGGTGCGAAAGAGGCGCCAGGACGTAGCAGGAGAGTCGGTTTGAACAACGAAAGTGGTTGCAATGGGTGCATGCAAAGCCGCAGTGGGCGGTCAACGCAGGGGAAATGGTAGTGGGCTGATTGTAGAGAGCTGGTAGGGTTTCAGCTGGTCGGGCGACTGCTCATAGGTACCGTAAACCCCGACGCCGAAATCGAGCCGTGGCAGTCAACCCACTTTTTACAGTAGCAGCGTTAGGTTCGGTGGTTGATACGTATACGTCTCTAACACATGAAATCCCAGGAAATCTCTTCGTGAACCATGCTGTCTGGTGAGATGGAGTGTGAAACTCGTGCCGCTAATAGCATTCTACGGTGTGAGCACTCCGACGACATTACAATGATTACTTTACACAGTTCAACGCTTTTGTGCCTTCAATGTCCGTGGTACCTCACATAAATCTTACTTTACACCGACTTGACGTGAGGTGCAAGGACAAGACCGAGTTCTGCATGCCAGGGAGAACTAGACCCTGTCCCGCCTGGCCACGTTCGTAAGGCTCCCCGCTCCTTTGCATGCGCACAAGTGCCGGCTGCATATTCCCCAGGCCCACCAAGAATACCGATCTTACTTGTCAAAAGAACATAATTTCGCTGGTGATTCAAGGATAAGGCGAGCTCGTTCATCTGCTGCCAAGTTGAAATGCCATTGTTGCTCAGCGCTTAACCAATTCCAACTACACACAAGCATCCAAATTGATTGAGCTAGAGGAAATAACTAACTGTTCACATGCCTCAATTATCGTGTTGTGCAACTTCCCAGGCTCCCGGAATGCAGTAGTATCATGCAGGTTCGGATGAGCATCTAGAAAACAGTTGAACCTAGTATGCAGACCCCCTGCCAGCGTGGCGTCGTTCATGCATCGGATAAATACCAACGTGGTATCTTAGCTCAAATGTCCCTGTAAAATCTACTGCTTTCGGTTGGTAAGCTGAATCTTGCTGGGCATGCACCTTCTCGGCCTCAATATGGAGTGCGGAGACGTCGTGCAACCCATACCAGGCAAGGATAACTGGACGCCTGATCAAGAATATAATAATGCATCCGCTCCATCCATCCATTCGATGAATGATTCACCCTGGAGAGCGTTCTTTTGACGTCTAGCTGCAAGATGAAGTTCCTAGGAGTGGCATTGGCAGTATACAGCCTGGCGGAGCACACTGGTGCAGCTACCGTTAAACGTGCTGAGAATTCAAATGGGAATTCAAGCACCTATGACTTTGTAAGTCCCTTCTTCGATTACTACGGTTCATTTAATAGGCTTTTTTTTTCCTGACAAAAAGCTAGATCGTCGTAGGTGGAGGTACTGCAGGTCTCGCAGTTGCGTCACGCGTCAGCCTCGGTCTCCCAGGCAAAAGTGTCCTCGTCATCGAAGCAGGGCCCGACGGTCGTCAGGACCCAGGGATCTACATTCCAGGAAGAAAAGGCTCGACTCTAGGTGGAAAATATGACTGGAACTTCACCACAGTGCCGCAGCCGTATGCAAATAACCGTATCATTTCGCAGAGTCGTGGAAAGGTACTTGGTGGTTGTTCAGCATTGAATCTTATGACATGGGACCGCACTTCAGAATACGAACTGAATGCTTGGGAAAAATTAGGTAACGCTGGGTGGAACTGGAAGAATTTGTATGCCGCTATGTTGAAGGTCGAGACTTTCTTACCGTCTCCTGAATACGGTTCCGAAGGCGTGGGCAAGACTGGTCCCATTAGGACTCTTATCAACAGGATCATTCCACGCCAACAGAACTCCTGGATTCCTACAATGACTATTTTGGGTCTGCCCAACAACCGAGAATCTCTCAATGGTCATCCTATTGGTGTAATGACTCAACCGAGTAACATCAGGCCAAACTATACTCGCTCCTACTCGCCAGAGTATCTCAAACTAGCGGGAAAGAACCTAGAATTAAAGCTAGATACCCGAGTCGCAAAGGTCAACTTCCAAGGCAAAACTGCCAGTGGCGTCACTCTGGAAGACGGCACTATCATTAATGCGCGGCAAGAAGTTATTCTATCTGCCGGAACTTTCCAAACACCTGGCATTCTTGAGCATTCTGGTATCGGAGATTCAGTCCTCTTAGACAAGCTTGGTATCCCAGTTGTTAAGCACCTACCTTCAGTCGGTGAAAATCTCCAGGATCACATTCGCACTCAAGTTTCGTTCCAGCTCAAACCAGAATACACCTCATTTGACGTGCTCAAGAACGCGACCCGTGCAGCCGCTGAACTGGCCCTATACAACGCTGGAAAGCCTTCTCTTTACGACTACACCGGTAGCGGGTACGCCTACTTCCCTTGGAGTCTTATCTCGAACGACACTGCTGCCAAACTCCGTGCCCTCGTTAACAGCGACGAAAGCCTGACCTCGGTAGTCGACAAGGTAAAGAAAAGCTACGCCTCTGCGGCTCTCGAAAACAAGGTCCCTCAGCTCGAAATTATATTTTCGGACGGCTATACTGGTATCAAGGGATATCCCGCAGCCAACTCGTCGCAATTCGGCATCGGTACTTTTTCGCTCATCGGTGCTGTGCAGCACCCGCTCAGCAAAGGAAATGTTCACATCAACTCGCCCAATATCTCTGATAAACCCGTCATCAACCCCAACTATCTCTCGCATCCTTATGACCTTCAGGCTATCTCGAGCCTCGCCAAGTTCATGCGAAAAGTCGCTTCATCGTCGCCAATGAGCGATTTGTGGACCCAAGAGTACGAACCGGGCAGTGCCGTCCAGACAGACAAGGATTGGGAGGATTTTGCGCGCGCGAATACGCTTAGTATATACCATCCTATTGGTACTGCTGCGTTGCTTCCGCAGAAGGACGGTGGTGTCGTCGATCCGAGTCTCAAGGTGTATGGCACCAAGGGCTTGAGGGTGGTGGACGCGAGTATTATTCCTGTATTACCAAGTGCACATATTCAGACTCTGACGTATGGTATCGCCGAGCGGGCGGCGGAGATGATTATTCAGGAGCATAAGTAGATGAAATATAGTGCTGAGCTTGCAATCAGAAATTATGGTTATGCCGCGTTTTATTCCTAATATTTTGGAATATACCACACACAGGGGCTGCTGATATTATCTTCTCAGTATCTCAAGGCAGAGGAAAACAATGATCTACGGCCATGGCGTTACTATGAGCTGAAGAATCATGCCGAAAAGCCAGCGACTGCTATGACCAGCGATAAAAACAACCAGACTGCATCTACTGCATCGTTATCAGAAGGCTTTTCAATGACGCCTGACTGAACCCAAGCATGCAGTGTCTGCCTTGGAGGCGCATTCCAAGAATTCCTTGATCGGAAGTTCGACACTCGTGTACAGCTGCCAGTTTCAGAATTGTACAAATTCAATACATACAAAGACTGGGTCAGTGATGGCACGACACTGACATCCAACCTCATCTTTTGACAAGTCTCTACTAGCTGAAAACCCTCTTCATCAAAGACCATGTGAGATCTCGTATAAGCCCTGCCACCCCGTGCTTGGATTGATGATGATTTTGGGCCTATCTACGGACAACAAGGAACTTACGGCGGCGATCGTGTTCCCGGTGAAGATCCGATCGCAGAAGTCGAGGCTGCCGCCAAGAGAGGAAACAACTTCGACGGTGACGATGACGATGACTGGCAGCCAAAGTAAGTCGGCTTCATGTTCGAATGATCTTAGCTAACTATATGCAGTGCGAACTGGGGTGAGGGTAATGGGCAGAGGCAGATTGGGGACCACGAGAAGTCCAACGACTCTAAGAAGTCAGATGACACGGAGAAGTCGGCTACAGGAAGAAAGAGTAGACGCGGCTGAAGGAATGTCCATGTAGAATATTCCGGCTGATGCGGAATGTCTCCATTTCCCTACATGTGTATGGGGCGGAGGGAATATTTTCGTAGTGCTAGTAGGATCATATGGTTGTAGAGAGAAATTTAAATTTTGCACTACGAGGTCGTTTGGCTTCCTGTATCCTCAACTTAGCCTGAGACGGGTGCGGGCGCTATTTCCAAGCACAAAATGAAGGCTAGTGACCATGCCTCGCACGCGGAGTTGGCGACCATTAGGATAATTTAAAGAACAAGAGGAAAGCCTCAAAGCTGGCAAGTGTCACAGAAGATAGCGCGAGTACTAATGAAGCACTGAGTATCTGTCGTACCGACCGAAACGCGGCATCCTTTTGACATTGCAATCTGGCAAGTGAGAATTGAAGAAACTCGACGCTGGATACAGACCGTACGTAAAAGACAAAATCCTCTGTTCAAACCGGTAAATTTCATGATATTAGGCATAGTCATTGCCGTAACTTCGAATCTAGATACAAGAATGTGTAGTGTACCCGCTCTTACATCAAGGAACTACTGCTGTTCGGAATGACCACCATAATTGCAGAGAAGTTAATTGAGATCACGGGTTACAGTTGCCCTTGTAACCGTTCTGTTGCACTGAAGACAAATAACCGCAGTTGTGGTATGTGTCAGTCTCGTTGAAGTAAACAACAGCAATAGCGCCTCCCTGGGGGCCCCCGAATCGGGTTGGTTCATCGTTCCACTGGGGTACTGTGACCTATACAAGATTTCGTTGAGCTAGAGTATCCGGGAAATGTGGTGATAATTGTAGACCTACCCATTTGTATGTGTCGTCTGAGTTCGAAGGGCAAGAGCCAGGTGGCGAAAATGCGCGTGATGTCTCAGGTACGGTTGCCGTTTTCGCCCAGTCCCTAACGATAATTTCCTGCTGTTCCGCAAGTGTAACGAGTTTGTAATCTCCGAGGTATCGCTGGCACGAAACGTCGTAGAAGCCCTCCCATTTGGCCGCAAGAGTCGAAGCCGCAAAAAGGGCAGGGATCACCTGAACGAAGCGCATCTTTATTTTGGGTTGTATTTACAGATAAAAGGCTTGGCTTGACGAATGAAGACTGGTGAGTGGATGGGAGAGTGGCAGAAAGGCTCTGCGAACAATACTTATATATTCTGGTGTAGTAATATGAGACTAGGTACACTTGGAAAAGCCGTGCACATTGCGGTCAAATTTATAGGCCAAAGCGGCGGTAATAAATAGAGTAGTAATTCAAGCATCGATGAAATTAGCTTGAATTTCTTTTTTTTATTGGCTAGAACGTTTACATTCGAATGTGTTCGGCTATGATGACGGCTCTTTTTCAACCTTGATCCCGGTATGCTGGAGAGTATTTCAGGGCCATGAAGACGTATATGTATACATTAGGGAATTGCCGCATGGCTTCCAATCCCGAATATTTGTTTTCGGCCCGAATATAGATTGTAGTCTCACCTGATAGTATAACTTCGTAAAATGTTGACCGACAACAGCGGAAAGGTATGTCATACTCCCGCCAATCCTGTCTTGTTATCTTTACGCGGATGCAACAGTCAGACGTCTTGCTAGAATCATTTTTTGAATGTCGGAGCAGGACATGGTTCGGCCTTGAACCCTTTTTGGATGTTTGGAGCTTGAAACAATCATGCGCACGTCCTCGTAGTGCCGCACTCTATCCGTAAGCAAGTGACATTTTAGCCCATCCTAATCACAATGCAAGACGAAAGACTTACTAAATATGGCTAATATCATTGCAAATGGGAAGATACATATCTTTGCATCGGTACACCGCTCAAGAATAAAATGTTTTCTCAAACATGTGGCGGTGTACAGTACAGGCAGCGCACAACACAGTCATCACATAAGGAGAGCCAAAGTACTCCGTAGACCATGAAGAATAAGCACCGTTTGGCTGGCAAGGTAGGACTCAGTTTGGAGTGGCAATGATGGACATTCCAAGATAGTACTAGCACCAAAGTCTATATACTATAGGTCCTGTCAGACCCCTTGCACATAATCCATGTTCCCCTCCCGGTAAGCACCATACAACAGTGTCGTCAAAACGGCGAATAGGCCATTAATGAATTCATATCCCGCAACCTCCGAGAGGAACAATATTTACACCTTCTCGATGCGCGTATATCCGGTCTCACCATTCGTCCTTATCGGACGACGCTGATCAGAGATGAATGATGAGGATTGCTACGTCGATATCATCGCCCATACCTTGGGTAATGCGACTACATAGGTAGAATCTTGGTTGGCCAAGGATGTTGAACAGTTTGTATGGCTAGGGTCTTAACATATATACTTACGCATCATGGGAGCTGAACTTATTTTACTCTAATCAAACTCTTGTCTCACAGCGCGCCCTAGCTTGACTAGAATAAAGTTCTATTCACCATCAGGTATGCTAACTTGGAGTAAATACGTAGTTAGCCTTTTCGATTACACGCTCTGGTGTACCCAAGCGACTGCTATCAGCATTCTGGGTGTGCACATGCTCGCCAGAAATTCTCGCGCCTAATAAATGCTCGGCCACGACAGCAAATTAACACTGTGAAAGACAAATTTGTCTTCTTTCAAGTAATTTCGCAATTAGCTCTTTATTTGGAAAGCTCCTACAAATCAGCCGCGTTGATAGAGGTATCAATAGGCTTGGGCCTTCCACGAATCAAATTACGATGAAGAAGAGTTAGCGCTAGAAGGGAAAGTGAGAGGTCATATTGGTGAGTTTAATGAGCTGCACCCTACCTTTTACCAAGGGGTTACGTGCGCCGGGATCAAACCATGAAAGGAGCACTCCAAACAAGGATCTTCTTCCCTCACATCAATTCTTCTGCAAAAAAGTCGCATTGAAATAGGCTGCTTGATTTGTAATGATATAAATCTCTATCATGAGATTAGGGGTGAATACAAAGCAGCTATTTTGTAGCAGCCGATGTCACGTGTATATGATGTGAAGTCTTTCTCCAATACTATCGCCAGCATACAATGCATTACCAACAGAAGGATACATCAGAGATGGCAATCTACGCAACTCATCGTCCTAGGAGGGTGAGACGGAGTTAGGTGCGGCGAAACTTGAAGATGAAATGATCGCTGACTTCCGTCAATCATGACCCGTCTTCATGTGCCGCGTCGCCGAAAGCAGACGCTGGACCGAGAGCATTACCAAGGGATCATAGATGATACCAGACACTTATCCATCTTGTTTTTAACGTTCATAATCCGCTATTTCCTCTCCATACATGATTCTCCTCGAAAGAAATGGCTTTCTTTTCGCATCTACAGTAGCCTCTAGGAAGGTACAATTTCGCCCTGAAGTACGCGCGGCATACACTCTAATGGCCAGAATACTATACCCGAGTTGTCCAAGACCAAGATGGTACAAGGATCTACTGCACATCGAGACGTTGTTTAGATCAGTGTAGAAAACGGCAGCGTATGTGAATTGCATTGTGATTGGCTGGAGGTCATCTAAACTCTAACGGCGCGGAGTGGTTTTGTCAGCTCTTGCATCTTGACCCCGCCATCTCCGTGGCCGGGAAGCGTGTCTTTGTCAGTGCCGATGACGGCAACCCGGGCGCCAAAGATGCCGTGCAGACAACATCTCAAATAATCGGCACACGGCGTTAGTAAGCGTGCCATGATCATAGCCAAACGAGGGGGTGAATGTCACCTGCAGACAGTAACATTGAGCATATATAAACAGATATTACACGAGTTCCACAGTACATGTTGATCAGTAATATACATCTTTCAGAAGCAACATCACACAGGACCGTTGATACACTGAACAATTGCGGAAGACACCATCTCATACCGGCATCATGGCTTTCTCCATAGGAATGCCTTGGAACGAAGGCGAAGACAAGATGCATCACCTTCTGCGCGTCCCACGGCAAGATAACCCCACAGCCGCCATGCTCACACCCCAGGCGACATTCATGTTCCAACGAGCTCCTCTCCTTGCATTCGGGGCCTTGGATACTCAGCATCGCCCTTGGGTCACACTCTGGGGCGGATCTCCCGGGTTTTCCGAGTCGCTCGGCCACGGCATGATAGGCACAAGGTCGCTTGTAGATGCCGAGTATGATCCCGTTGTTCAAGCGCTGACAGCAGATGGGAAGGGGTTTGAGAAGCATGAAAACAGAGAAGACGCGAAACTTGTGGCCGGATTAGCGATTGATCTCATGACTCGGAAGAGGGTAAAGACAGCCGGTCGCCTTGTTGGGTGTCAGGTTCAGAAGGTAGTAGCGGAAGGTGAAGAGGATGGAGAGCCAGGAAGCTTGATTCAAGTCGTTACAAACATCGAACAGAGTTTAGGGAATTGCCCAAAGTACCTCAATCAGTATGAGATTCGGCCCGCCAGAGTTAATGCGAAGCTCGTTGCAGAAGGCGCCTCGCTCTCAGACGAAGGACGAGACATAATATCTCAATCAGACATGTTCTTCCTGTCCACCAGTGCCGAAGACGACATGGACGTAAACCATCGAGGCGGACCCCCAGGCTTCGTCCGCATCATCTCTCCCACAGAAATCGTGTATCCAGAGTACTCTGGCAACCGCCTGTACCAATCCCTCGGCAACATGCAAATCAACCCAAAAATCGGCATTACATTCCCCAACTACGAGACTGGAGATGTCCTCTACATAACCGGGAGCACAGAAATCCTAGTCGACAAGGACGCCGCAGCTCTCCTGCCTGGAAGCAATCTCGCCGTGAAAATCACAATCGACCAAGCACGCTACGTAGCCAGTGGCCTGCCTTTCCGCGGCACAAGAAAAACACCCAGCCCGTACAACCCGCGTGTCCGCCCACTCGCTTCAGAAGGCAATTTGAAATCTTCTCTCAACACCGTAGCTCAAAGAGCCCACTTGACGAAGAAGACATTGCTCACACCCACAATCGCGCGCTTCACCTTCTCCGTGCCAGACGGCGGGCTAGCCTACACAGCCGCACAGTGGATAGCCTTCGACTTCAAATCCGAACTAGATATCGGATACGACCACATGCGCGACGATGATCCGACGAGTCTAAACGACGACTTTGTAAGGACGTTTACGATTTCTTCGACACCGTCTTCGTCTGCCAAGGAGAAGGAATTCGATATTACGATCCGGAAAGTCGGACCAGTCACGAATTTCCTCTTCAAGCAGAATGAGCGCGCGGGACTCGAAGTACCGATTCTGGGTGTGGGCGGAGATTTTGCGGTTGAGCAGGAGGAAAAGCTGGGTATTACGCCGTTTGTAGCGGGCGGTGTTGGTATAACGCCGCTGTTTGCGCAGTTGCCTCGTCTGCAGCTTTCGCCAGAGCGGTTTCGGCTCTTTTGGACGCTGAGAGTGGAGGATACGGGGCTTGTGGCTGATACGTTTCAGCGGTATCCTGGGCTAGCTGCGTGTACGACGGTGTTTTTTACGGGCGGAAAGGAGGGGGTGGATTTGGGAGACGTGGCAGGGTCGGGGGCTACAATTGAGAAGAGGAGACTGACCGCGGAGGATTTACAGGGTGTGGAAGCTGATGTGTGGTATTTGTGTGCTGGAAAGGGGATGAGAAAGCAAGTGTTGGGCTGGCTGGAAGGAAAAAAAGTGATATTTGAGGATTTTGATTATTAAGAATGGTAATTTCATCCAAATCTTTTAGAAGCGTTCTGCAAACTGGTTTCCCACAATTCATTGTAATTGAATTTCACTTGCACGAACAATGGAATGGCGGCTTAAGCCCTGCGCCTGATCCGTGCAGCAATCTTGCCTTTGGGCCTTACGGTGCCAAAAGCCGTGTCATTAGGTCCTGGAACCATCTTGTTCGCAGTGTCCACGTCCACCAACTCTGTTTCGTACTCGCCCATCAGTACAGCTAGCGTGACGATGGTGATGTTGCGGGCAAAGTGGCGTCCCGGACACTTGTGTTCTCCGCCACCAAAGCTCGTCCAGCAGCCAGCCAGACCCGCGTCGCTGAAGCGTCCTCTCTTTTCGTCGCCCTTTCCGCCGCCGATGACGAAGCGCTCTGCCCAAAAGACATCCAACGGGCGAGCGAGAGCCTCGGGACGTACTCGAGCCCAGCCTGGAGTGAATTGCCCGTTCATCTTGTTTGCTATAAAGACTTGGGTGCCCTTTGTGATGGTATATTTGTCGTCAAGATTGTATACGGGTGACACAACTTGGCGTACGGTAAGGTTAGAGCTGTACATACGTGTTGATTCGGCATGCAGAGATTGCAGCAGTGGACGAGTTGTAAGCTGCATAAAGTTATACTTGGCTGGTCCCTCTGTAGAGTATGTTTGGATTTCTGAAAGGACTTGAGCATGGACTTCAGGGTCCCGTAGCGTCTCGAACAAGTACCAGAATGTGACGGGGATAGTGAGACTGGTTCCACCGTAGAGAAGACCAAGGGTTTGGGCTGATCGAGCATACTCATCGTGATTAGGTAATTCACTGTATATCTGCTCTCGCTCTTGGAGCAGACCTGATCCTGCAACAGGATCCCATGTCGTGTTGACTTGATTGTGTTTCCTCAGTTCTTCGGACTTGACAGCGTATTTGCGCATGTTGGCGAGTAGTCGATCACGTGCAGCGTAGGCTTTGGGGATGATGAAACGAGGAAGACCCATGAAGAATTGATCTGTTGCTTCAATATGTGTCCAGAGATCGGAAACAACGTCGGGGTAGCCGGAAACAAGTGAGGAACCAAGGAGAGTAGTGGCGATGGCATATGTCACGTGATATGTAACAAATTCGAAGAGATCCGGAATCTCTTTCCATTCCGTGCCCGGTGTGGTAGCCAAGCTTTCCCCGATACTTTGAACCAAGAGGTCGCATACGCGTTTGTCTAGTAAGCCGAGATTGGTGCCTGTGGTGTGCTGGCGGATATGGGTTGTCTGTATGTAATCGGTGTTGGCTTCTGGGCTGTTGTAGTAGTCGATAGCCGCTTGTGGACTGCCCATCAAGGCACCCAGAATCTGGTCATGAATGAAAGGGTTGGGGTCGAAGTGCTGTGCTGACTGCAGCATGCTCTTGACGTGGTCTGGGTCCAGCACGATGAGCATCCTCTGGTCAGCACCATCGAGAAAAAAGGGGGTTCCATCGCCATATTTCTTACTGTAGAGACGTTATTATCAGCCGCCGCATATATCAGACTACTGCAGGGCTGAGCATGGTGGGGACAGATGTACACCTGTCACGTGCTCTGTCGCATTCTCTGGTTGGCCTCTGGGTAACTCACAAGCATTTGGCCATGAATCCCTTGGAATCATATGCCAGAGACAGAGCATGCCGAAGACCAGGAATCCAATATGGAAGCGTTGGAGGCGTCACGTGGTGGGCCTTGCCATACTTGATGGACCGAAACGTGTACGAGGAAACGAGCCTGGTGCAGACACAGATTGCCAACAGCGCTAAGAGTACGCGTACAAGGAAGCTGTTCTGGTAGCCATCGAGGAAGTGCAAGGCTCCAGCGCCGGTGGTTGTTGCATTGGTGCCGTCCATGGCATGCACGTAGCATGAAGCGTGGGGTCAGAGGAACAAAGCGTGTAAACATGAGATTTATGTTGTTGCATATTCAGCCCCTTGGGCGGGTAAGCGCTAGTTAGCGGGCAGCTGTTGGGAGGCTTCCCAGCGGCACAGCAGCGGCAGCGCCGCGGAATGGCGGGGAGGACATGACCATGGCTGTTTTACAACCGTGGCTTCGATTGCATCTGTATATGTAGTAACTTCACAGCAATAGTCATGTAAAGTCGAGGTTTCGTCACGGGTCAGCATTTAGCCGCCAAGGACGAGGCATGTCTGGCGTGCATGACATGGTGCGGAGGTGGAGACGGTTTCGCCTAGCGCGCCAGGGTCCAGGCAGGTAGCTTGGGAGCTCCCCCGACTCGTCATCCTTCCCAGACATTGTCTACTCTGCTCTGCTCTGCTCTCCTCTACTAACCAACAGCTGCATCGCTTTTGCTCTCTTCCTTTGCACCCGAGTCTTGTCGTGTGCTTTTGCTTTCACTCCACTCCACTCCCCATCGGGCCGCTAGCTATCACCATGCCGGGGGTTCGTAAGTACAATCCTCAGTCACCCTCACCCTCACTTTCACCCTCACTCGTATCCCACCGCCACCCGTGTTTGCACTATGCCCTCGCCTTCATCTGCGCACAAATATTCTCCTCTCAAAAACCATCCGCTATCACGCCACTCTCCTATCCACTTGCTCCCTCAACTCGCTTCGATCCTACCTTCTCTCCAAGACTCGACATCTGACGCATTGCGACCTCAGCACTTGACGCCATGGACCAGATGAAGAAGGCCCTCAAGGGCATCTTCCGAGGTAAAAAATCCAAGAAAGAGGAGCCCAAGCCGGACGAGTCCAAGCCAGCCACCGGCACTGAGGCTGCTACGCCATCCAATGCCAACGCTAAACCCAGCGAGACGACGCCTGCAGCTCCAGCTCCCGCTCCAGCCCCTGTGCCAGAGGCCGCAAAGACAGAGACATCTGCTGCCCCTGCTGAGCTAGCTCAGCCCGCTGAACCTGCTTCAGCCCCAGCTGAAGGCGCCAAAAAAGATGAAGCTGCCGCATTGGCTGCCATTAAGAAGGCTACAGAGAGTAGGTCCACATTTCCTTCAACTTCTACCCCACAGTACTACAGCAACGACGATGCCTGGAGCGGATCCCGACGGCGAATGAAGGTTGGCCTGGACAATCAGTTGGATGACCCCATCTAAGTGCCAGACCAGTCTTCGAGGACCCACCATGGCAATTGCCAGCTCCAGCACGACGCCCGTCTTACGACTTCACGCCCTGATACCATGTTTTCGACATCTCCCGGCTCTTAGCGATCTTCTCTTTTGTCACAAGTTATACATCATGCTAACAATTTATCTTTCAGCACCCGAGCCCGCCGGCGCCGTCGCCCCTGTTCCACCTACTGCTGCTGAAGCTCAGCCTGCAGCCACGGAAACTAAACCCGCCGATGCGCCTGCACCAGCGGCTTCCTTGGATCTTCCAAAGCTACCCGAAAGCAAGCCTGCTGCTGGCATGAGCGCTACAAGCGGGCCAATGTTTGACGAGCCCAACTTTCATGATAAACCCACTGCTCCCACCCCCCAAGCCGAGGAACCTGCTGCTCCCACCCCTGCCCCTGCCCCAACTGCTGCAGCCCCTGAGTCTGCTGCTGAGCCTACAGCGGATGCTGCTCCAGCTGCTCCAGCTGCTCCTCCTGCCTCCACTTCCGAGCCTGCATCAACTGCTACTCCAGCTGCCCCCGAGGACAAGGCGGAGAAATAGAAAATCTTCATATGGGGTAGTCGTAAGGCTGCAATGGAGCGTTCAAAGAGGCGGTTCAGATAAACTATGAAAAAGACAAAAAAATGTCAAAGGCAATTGGGGTGTGGCGTCACTATCGGGGTTTTCTTTTCAGCGTTTTGTCTTGCTTTTGAAACTAATTCTATACCCCACCACTATCGAGTGTATTCTGGCTATGGCAAATCGAGGTTTTCGAAATGAACAAATTTATGGATTTATTCTCGCATGCCTTGTGTGATGTCATAGCATGCAATACAGATGCAACTATGGTGCCAATGAAGTGATAACTCGACTACTGCTCTACTACACGCCGTCGGTGGCCCTCGAGCCTAGTGCGGGGCAGGATGCAGCGGCGCTATACTACGTCAATGACTGCCCCACCATCGACGTCAACCAAAGGTACGCGATAATTCTCACACACCAGAGCCCTAACGCTACACGACCTTTACCAGCGCGCCTTCGCGTACATCACTGAACCCAAGCGATACATCAAATCTTGCGAAACGACTTCGAGCACCATTCACCTCGCTTGCCCCATCGGAACAGCTTCAATCACCTGCGATGCCTCCCAAAAGCGGCTTTTCGCGTACGCGCAACGTAGATTACGACGATGACGACCTCTACGACGACGATGACTATTATGAAGGCGAGGGCGATGATACGGGAGGGGGAGATGGCATGTCAGAAGAAGACAGAGAGCAGATGCGCGTTGGCACCGTAAGAGTGCGTGAGGCCTTGGGAGACACGAGCGACTTCATAAGTGACGAGCAAATACAAGAAGCTCTATGGCACTACTACTATGATGTAGGCAAGAGTGTCAGCTACCTGAAAAACAAATTGGGTATCGCGGAACCCAAGAAGGAGGCACCGAAACAAGAAAAGGCCAAGCCAGTATCGCGTTTTGACCAGGCTGCAAGCGTCGCTGGTCAGAATGCGCCCACATCCACAGGTAAGCACGCTCACATGAGGTCTAGCCATGGACGCCAGGCTGCTCGTCCTGTTGCACATCACCTACCGCTGCCCCCGCTGTCGATGCCTGCCAACGCTGCTGCCACAGACTTCTTCTGGGATGTGCCCTGGGGCAATGTACCTCCCGAGCGGCTGAGCAATATCACTGTTGAAGCTCCATCACACAAGGGGGGATTGCTCGGGGGCTCTTCAAAGCTGGCTGCGCTTGCAGCCAAGCGGAGGAAAGAACGGGAAGAAGCTGAAGCTGCTGCCTCCAAAGCTAGCAACGATGCCGATACGGCTGTTGCCATGCTTGATAAGCTTTCTGTCAAGAATCAGGAAAATAACGATCCCTCCCGCAATGGAGCTGCGAATCGCCCAGCCCGAACATCTAGATATCCTGTTCGAAGACGATCGCCCTCGCCATCACTAGAGGCACCAAAGGAGCCTGAGGTTGAGGAGCCTCAAGCTCCACAACCAGCTATTGTTGTCGAGTCTCCAGCTCAGCGTGCCATCGCTTCCATGTTTGCTTCAACCCTCTGTGGCTCGGAAGATTCATCAAAGCAGTCACGGTCCCAAGTTCAAGAGATCCCCGTGCCATTCGCTGCATACAAGTCATTCGATGGCACAAAAGTCTTCTCAGGACCAAGCCCGGACGATGTTGTGCGGGCAGCACAGGCAAAGAGCGCGGGTGGCGGGCGTCACTAGACTAGCACATGTCGTATTTATGAGCATCTCTAAGACATCCAGGGACCACACCGAAGAAGAAAAAGAAGCAGACCAACGGCGACCTGACCGAGTCAGTCGAAAAGCTGTCTGTCGCTGATGAACCAAAGGTCAAAAGTAAAAACCTTAATGTCATAGACGAGTTCGAGAAGAGCAACATGAAGCGCCTTGCAAACTTTGTGGTTGTGGGTAAGTAGCTTGGATTGAGTGTCTCTGAAAATGACAATTTGCCTCTGATAATTGAGCTAACCCAACGCAGGGCATGTCGACCACGGGAAAAGCACGCTCATGGGCCGTTTACTATATGATCTGAAAGTCATTGATCAGCGATCGATTGATAAATTACGAAAAGAAGCCGAAACTATCGGAAAGTCTTCCTTTGCACTGGCTTGGGTCATGGACGAGACAAGCGAAGAGAGAAGTCGTGGTGTTACTGTTGACATCGCCACGAACTATTTCGAGACCGAGAAGACGCGATTCACAATATTAGATGCCCCTGGTCACAAGGATTTCATCCCAAACATGATATCCGGAGCGTCGCAGGCCGACTTCCCAGTCCTAGTAATTGACGCTAGCACCAACAGCTTCGAGTCCGGCCTCAAGGGACAAACCAAAGAACACATCATGATTGCACGAAGTATGGGCATGCAACACATCATCGTAGCTGTTAACAAGATGGACACCGTCGGATGGTCGAAATCACGATTTGACGAGATAGCGAAGCGTATGACGGCGTTCCTCACTGAAGCCAGTTTCTTGGAGAAGCGAATTACCTTTATTCCGTTAGCCGGTCTAACTGGCGAGAACGTCGTCAAGAAGATTGAAAACTCAGCTGCTCATTGGTATACTGGCGAGACATTACTCGAAGCTCTAGAACGTATCGAGCTGCCACAACGCAACCTCCAAAAAGCGCTCCGGCTTTCTGTAGCCGACGTGTTCAAAGGAGACATGCGCTCACCACTCAGTATATCTGGACGAATCGACTCCGGAACACTGCAAGTAGGCGACGTGATCCTCGCGCTTCCTGCCAACGAAACCGCAACAATCAAGTCAATCGAAGTCCAAGACCAATCTGTAGACTGGGCTGTCGCGGGACAAATCCCTACTCTCCACCTCACCGACATCGACCCTGTTCATCTCCGCCAGGGCGATATTTTCTGCTCGCCCAAAGACCCCGTCAAGCTCGTCAAAGCATTCACATCCAAACTCCTGGCATTCGAGCACGTTTTGCCCATGCCCGTAGAGGTCTTCCGCAGCACACTCAACTCGCCGGGTAGCATCCGCACGCTGAGTGCTCGGCTCAACAAGTTCACGGGTGAAGTCATGAAGAAGAAGCCGAGGATCGTGAAGCCCGGTGAAGTGGCGCGGATTGTAGTGCAGCTGGAGAGAGAGTTGCCGATTGAGGAGGGCATGCGGGTTGTGCTTAGGGAGAGGGGGAGAACGGTGGGGGCGGGTCTCATGGAGAATGTTGCTTAGGGATGTGTAATGGGACGACTGGCTCGGATAGACCGTTTGATTTACTGGTTGTGTCTTTAATGGAAATGCTTCACTCAAGTTGGTCTCGTTTTAGATTCTCGTTGCTTGTTTTTCCTTTCATCGCAGTTGTTCGTAGCTATTCGTATACTAAAACCTTCCACTTCCTTACTCCTCCCTTTACCGTCTATCCAGCCAAGGGGCCCTCGTACTTTGCTGCGCATCATCATCCTTCTTCCTCGCCCACGGCGCTGCCGTGCCCCCTCCCACCATCATTTGCCCCGCTGCTGGCGGCGGAGCCGGCGTCCGACTCGCCCAGGGTGCCTGCGTAGGCTGATTAGGACCACTGGGAACCCCCGGCCCCGCTGCTCCTCGTGCCCACGGCGCTGCCGTTCCAACAGCTCCACCTGGCCGTGCGGACATGACAGGGTCGGCGAGGGGATCTCGCAACGCGGGCTGGGGACGTGCGGTAGCAGGCGTAGTTGCGGAAGACGAGGAAGATGAGGACTTTGGCTGTGAGGCGGTGTGAACGGTTGCTTGGATTTTCTTTGCGTTCGGATCGGGCGAGAAGGAGAAGAGGGAGCCGAAGGGGAAGTGTTGGACGACGGGGAATTTGGAGAGGACTTCAGCGTTGTACATTTTTATCATGCCCTGTTGTAAACGTTTCAGTTCAGTGTGTCTCTTATTTCGTCTCTTTTGAGGGTCGTTGATGATTCGATTTGCTTGAAGAGTAATGCTTCAAGGAGATAGGGGGATGGGGGAGGACTAGAACTCACCTTGTTGATTTTTGCCCAGCCGGCCTTTACGCCAGAGACGTCGTACAGAATGTTGCTGTGTTCCCAAAAGGGGCCCTTTTTCACGTCGTAGATGAAGCCAATGGCGCTGAAGTACATGTTTCGCTTTCTTTCGCGCTCGACGGCTGCTGCTTTGGCAACATCGCCCGGGTTCGGGGCTGCGGGTAAAGAACCTTCTGCTGCGACGTCGGCGGGCGTTACGATGGCCGGAGAGAATTGTGCGCTGCCGAAGATATAAGGCAGGAAGGAGTGGTCATCTAGGCCCCAGACGCCATGGGATCCTGCAGGTTCGAGTGTGTATGTTAAGATCAGACGCCGAATGAGAGCAAGATAGGGTTCCAGGACGCCCAGTACGATGCCGCGTTCTTGGTCGCCATCTTCTGAATCGGGAAACGCACCCAGCTTCCACAGGCAGCCGAGGAAAGCGAGGAAACTCAACTCGTGACCTGTGCCGTAGTCGAGGCGCTGGGAACTGCCAAAACTGCCAAGGAAATAGGCTTCTAGTTCGCTTTTTGCGCTGACGTCTGACGTCGATTTGAAGTCCAGCACGTGTTTGGGGAGATGCTTTTCTAGAAGCCCTGGGGCACGCTCTCGAACTATATCGTACCACTTTCTGAAGCTGACGTTTCCAAAGCGACGGGGTCCGGGGTCCGGAGGGGCTTCATCGATGATGGAAGTCAGGGTTTGGAGCAGCTTGGCGAGGTTCTCTACGACAGGTGGATGGGGCACTTCTGCGTCGTTTAATTTCCACTCTTTGAATGTGTCTGAAACTCCTTGCTCTTTCGCTTTGATCTTCCGGGGTATCATAGCTGTGTTCAACTGGAAGATGAAAGTCATAATGTCGGCGTATGCTCTGCTCGCCAAGAAAGCAGTGACGTCGTCGCCATCGTGGATTTTTTTCGCAGGCAGTGCGAATTCATGTCCTGAAGCCTTGTCGATTGTTTCTAACACCGGGGCTTTGGACGGGTTGGACGACATGACGGATGGGGTTGGCAGAAGATTGGATGGAGTTGAGGCGGGTGCAGGGTGCTCCTCATGTGACAGCGTGTTTCGGGATGGACCCACCTCTCACAGTCAGCAGCCTCTTGCATCACAACCCCACCTGTTCGTCTCTACGGCATATCGCTCTGATTTGGGAGAGGAAAGTCTGTCTGGGGTAATTACTGATGGCGCGTCTAAAGAAGCCGCCGAGGGCTAGTGGTGAGTGAAATGCCGCTGCTGAAGCTTGACGCGTGAGCTCGCGCAATGGAAGGGTCAGCAGATAGAACACGGAACTTTGTCCAGATAATACGAGCTAACAATGGAGTGACGATAGATGAAGCTGCTCTAACGCCTAGCCCTTCCAATGCATTAATCTCTGGGCATGCCACGTTAGACAACGAATTAGCCAAGGAACAGGTCCTGGCAGAATCTAACTCCTCAGATATGCTTCCTGCACCGCCGCCTCCTTCATTTCGTCCACCGTCACCGCCTCCCGTCGCAGTCCTCGGTGCAAGTCTCCTTAATTCAGCACGAGTAGATCGTCATCATAGTAGTCACACAGGCGGTAGCATGGGCCGTAAGAATCGTGTGGGCAAGCTCAAGCGGGCGACCTTGATTCCCGAGAGTTCCAGGGCGAATCTTGCCATACGTGGTGACCCCTACGACTTTGAACTCAGTCCAGTGAAAGACAGTTACACACTTCCAGAAAAAGTCAATCGAAAACCGCTGATGGTTGTGAAAAGGGAGAAACAAGTCGCCGGAGGGCCTAGTGATAATCTGCTCGTGTCACTTGATGTCCAAATGCGCAGCGCGGATAAGCCGGATTTGAACCAAGAAGTGCCTGCAGAGGACCTTACTTCTATCGATCCATCTGGAAACAATGCAACGGAGGCATCTGTAAGCGGACCAGAAGCACATGCCAACACACCTGAGCATATAGCAATTGAAGAGAACTTTCGGAACGGCAAACCTAGATGCACAGCAGTCTTTTACAGATTTGACAAGAAGGCAGGCTCGGGTTACAAACAATGTGCACGCTCGGGTACTGGCTACACAGATGGTGGCGTCCGATGCGCGACTCATATAAGAAAAGCCCCTACGGTTCAATGTGGGATGATGACTTCCGAAGAGGGCAATACACAGTGTCTTAGGGTAGCCACCGTGGAGACCACTCTTGGTGCGCGATGTCCAGTCCATGCTGAGGACGAACAACCCACCCAGGAAATGAGGCCACGTGAGAAACGAAAGTCAGCGTCGGTCCGTGAAGAGGACCAACTAGCAGGACGTCCTAGGAGACGAAGGCAGGACACGCACGAGTCTACATTGACAGGAGCATCACAGAAATCGCAAGCAACTCCTGGGAACTCGGCTGATGATGAAGATTCCAATTACCAACCAGATGCTGAGGAAAACGAAAATGCTACTTCATCCGATGCAGAGACTGTACCTGTATTCGAGCGCACCACAAGCATTGAGACCGTCTTCAAGTTTCTTGACATTGAAGAGCGCCCAGGGGAATGCGTGACCAAATTTGCCAAATCTCTCATACTTCAATGCGAAAAGTCCCTTGAAAAGTTTCAAGATGAGACTACTACGACGGACACTATTGTGAAGGATGCTGCCGGGATACAAGAGAAGCTCACGTCCTTCAGTAGCACAGTTAGCGAGGAGCGTCAGCCCTCGTTCAAGAGTGATGCATACTGCCATGTCTTCCATTCCCTGGTCAGGTACCTCCGAGCGCTACATGATTGGCTTCTCAAAACTCATGAATCTGTGACTGGGTCCCTAGAAGCTTTACGCATATTCACTCCTCTGTTGCATGCGATCGTAACGTTCAAAGACACAATGGCCGACTGGAATGCCGCAATCCCCCAGCGGTACAAGGGTGATAGACCCTTCAAAGACGTCCAAAGTCACTTGATAGCTCCAATGCGGCAGGTCGAGAAGGAATTTAGTGTCCATTTGCGTCGACTTGAGGAGGCGGAGCGGCGTCGTAGCCGCGGTGCGGAGATAAGTCGCATAATGGAAGAGCAGATTGAGGCAGAAAATGCAAGAATTGAGGCTACCGAGGCAATCCAAGAGCGAAAGAAGCGATGGCAGAACCTCCACATTGTGCGAATGCAATGCGAGCCCGACATCTACCGAAGGCGTAAGCTCTTCCATACCAAGTTTGAAGATTTAGTAGAGCGAGATGCGAATGGTGTCATTTTCGAGCGACTGCCACTCTTCAAGTCCCGCTCTGGTCCGCCTCATAGCCGGATTTCAGAGATAGCTGATGAGACGGAGTGGACCGAGAAGGAAGAGACTGCTGTCCTTGAGGGCTTGCAGCAGTACGTTGGTGAGTCATCGAATTCCGTGTTGCTTGGAATGCAATTGCCTTTGCTAACAAGTGGTCTAGGCCCATATGTCTTTGAAAAGATATTCAAAATGTATTGTGATCCAAGGTCTCGGCATCCACGTGCTGGTGACCTGCGTGGCCGCAGCGTCGCAGAGATCGTCTCAAAAGCAAGGTGGATTCGGTCAGCAATTTTAGTTTTGTGCCAGGAGACTGGTGAGCCATTGGAGAAATGGGTGACTGAGATTCCAGTGCTGCCGTAAGCATGGCACAACTCGGGGCTTCATGTTGTTTTATGCTCAAAATATTTTTCCGTCTTGATGGCGTTTTGATACCCCATTGTTTAGCCAGAAGTTCAATTGGGTGATATGTTGTTTATAGAAGTTCTGATAAATGCTTCTGAGTGATGATTTTGATTTACTGCTTTTCTTGTCCAAACACATCAGGCGATTTTCTCTATGCATCAGCTCGTTACACTACATAAACTGTAAACGAGAAAGAGAAACCTCGGTCGTCCCCTCTGCTGCCACACTCACATCTTGACCAACGCGCTAATCCCCATTGGTGCCTTTGGCGTATGGTGCAGCATAATCGTACGACGGTGGCTTGCCCGCATAATAAGGATCTACTTTTAACAGGACGAAACCAGGATCCTTTCTTGCGACATACACTGGCCAGCATTTGTTTTCTGATAAGCTAGCATCTTGTGTGTTCGCAGGCCAACCGCCGATAAGAACTCCGGAAGTTTGTCAGCCGTAGCAGAAGAGAGTGTCGACGTAATCGTTTTCGTGAAGTCATTATTTTTCCCGTGGTTATGGTATGGATAATGGCTTGTTTCGGGAGTTCCTTCTTATGTTGTCCAACTAGTCTTATTCGCTCCATCCTTGAACCGAGGGCAAAAGACATGCACCCCTTCACATTGCTGCTGCACCACGGTTGCCGCCTGCTGGGATCAAGCGCATGAGTTGTCCCGAAGAATCCTTGCCGCTTAACATCCGGATTGGATCGCCTTCTTCCTTGGAAAAAGTACCCGAATCAGATTGGTCGGAAGATTTCCTTCTATCTGTATTTGTGTGGCTTACGCTGGAGGATACTCATTCATAACACCCTCGTCTGTGCGGCGGTGTGCTCTGTCTTTTCAACCGGTACCAACATACTCGTTCTCCTAAACCTTTGCCATCATTTCGTTTACTGAGTCACATGTCTATAGTAGCGTATTTCTCTTAGGACATGTTCTAGGATGCGTACTCCCATGAGCCGTTGTAGCTGCAGCAGGGCGACAGGTCAGTGCATCCCAGCTAGGATTCACTGCTATGGCTGAACTGTAATGGAAACACGCCTGCAACCAAGCATTTTTGCATTTGACTACAACTTGAACCTTTTGCAGGCCTTGTATATGCCTGAGAGAGGTTGCCGGATAGTCGTCCGCATCGTTGTCTCAGCAAAGCAAGGCCAGATTCGGTGCGCAAGAAGAGTTCCGTAGACCGACTTGATCTCACATACCAAACTGCTAGGCCACAACCCAGTCTGATTTCAGATATACCAAAGCCGGCAAGATACATCAGCACGGTTGTTCTGCGTATATTATACGGATAAACCAAGCACAGCAGAATCGCATGGTGTATACTCTATCGGATATGCCATCATCTATGAGCAATGAATTAGTAGATGCAGGACTGGCCCCGACATTAACTGTGGTCAGAGTAGCTTTTCACAGTCGAGTCAGCTAAATTCTACGTAGTAGACTACCGGAGAATATGTATAGGCGAAGTCTAGCCTTGTCACCACGCTTGCAAGCCTCAAAATATAGGATTTGGGCTCGACCTTCGTATTTGATGGCGTAGTTGAAGGAATCATGGACCCGTCGCCGAGTCATGCCGACAGTGCTGTGCCACCTTGGCACATGAGAAGTCGGAGACATTTCCTCTTCGAAACACCAAGTTTATACACATCTTATTCATGCATTAAGTTCTTTTACGCTTAGGCATGGACTTTTGCATCTGCTGTGGATAGCCGCAATCTCGGTAAAAGTTTAATCATGAGAAAGTGGCCTTTTTTCTGGACTTTGAAGCCCTTTTCTTTGACTAGAATTCTTCTTCAATTCCAACAATTCTTTTTGTGTCATTACCTAGTATCATGTATAGTCTGTTGGTTCTTGCCAGCGTCGTCGCGATTGCGGCCGGTCAATCCATGACCTCCATCCAGGAAACTGCGCCAGCAACTATCACCTCTGCAACCGCTTCCACCGCAAGACCTGCCAGCGCGGTAACGACTTCTTACGCTCGGTACACACCTATTAAAACCATTGATTCATGGGAATGCGCGACAAAGAACATATCCGACTACCTTTTGCCCCCAATGCCCACCGGTGGCCTTCTCGAGGTATACTATGATCATTCAGGTGTAATCTACAGCGAATGCGAAGAGCATATTCCAAAGCCGTTTACATCATACCCTGCTTGTCCTTCTGTTGCAAAAGCCAGTTGGTGCGCGGTAAGTTCCAGCCGACACTTACTAAGAGAATCTTACTGATATGATATAGTACGTACAGATACCAGTCTTGCCTTACTGGTGAAGAAAAACTCACTTCCTGGGCTTTTGCTGACCATTTGACGATAACAGGTTGTCTACAGCCGTTCCGAGTTCAAATATGGCTGAGTTCCGCGCTTATACCAGCATAGCCTCTTCCTGGTGGGCTGCGCGCAGTTCCGCGCTACCTGACATCCTTGATGAATGTCCTAACACTTGGGAGGACTTGAAATGGGACATTCCTGGGGGTGAAATCTGGCTGAATGCAACTATAGCGCTTGCGGATTGTGAGAACGCAGAAAAGTTGGATGTAGATGCGAATGCCCAACCTGCTTCTGGGTCGCAAGTCGTTGCAGTATCCCAATCCCCTGCCGCTTCTCCTTCCTCACCAGCCAAAGAAAGTGCCTCAGGAACCAAAAAGATAGACATTTTCAGCGCATGGCTGGCGGTCAGTGCCATGTTCTTGTTCTAGATGGATGCATGGCCTGGAAGCGTATCATGCAACACCGGGTACCGTAGGCTAGTCCAAGCATGCTTCATGCCGAACCGTTGTTATTATGAGGGAAAGAATGCCTTGCTGTGCATATGGGAATTCAATAGTAGATATTCACTGATGCCTAAAAGGAAACAAATTTTGTCATGGAACGAGCCGTGCCGCAGAGTCTAGGACTAGAATGGCGATCTACCAACACATGCTCCGTGAAGTGAACGTCTCTGATTGGCGTGGGCACAAACTTTCATACGAAATAGGTATAGATTTAATGTGCTCTTCAGGCAACCGTCCCACATGGACGGACGCGTTGACCGAGATCAAATATCACCTCGGTAAGTTCAGGAGAAACAAAACTGTCCCTGCGTTAGTGCATCTCTGATGAAGCTTTGCCAAGCGCCAAGGTGCCGGCCAAGACGGGCCATATTTTCTTTGCATTTGCTCCGTACTTAGCCTCATGCCTAGTTCAAGGACCTCCATAGTCCGTGTTGTGTGTATGCAGTCGCCCTTCCGACAGATCATGACCAGAAACGTGGCTAACCGAGGTGGGTCGGGGTCTTGTTGCAGTCTAGTAGCGATATAACAACCCTGGTAAGATCGTATACTAATCTGACGGTCTATTGGTCAAAATCTCTCATTCTTTCCACTTTCAACGTCAAAGTCATTAAGAACCTACAGTACGAGCTATAAACAGCATGTACATAGTACATTCAGAATGAGGTTTCTACTCAAAAAATGGATTGCGACACAGTTATATTAACTCATACCTGCAACGCTTTAGGCAAGAATGGCACTGAAGCCGTAGTAAAGTTCTCGGTTGACAATGAGTTTAGGATAGAGCCATATGCATGTGAAAAGCACAAAAGCCTGGCATAAACACGAATTATCCTCCAGATAGGCTTTCAGTCGACTTCCTTTTGCCACTTAGCTAGGCAGCTATGGAAGAATTTCTCAGGACACATACATGACGCTGTGTGGATTTAGGAAATGTGCGAAACGCCCACTTGTTGTTTGTCAAATCCGCTCATTTACGTAAGACAACTGAACCCAGCTTCTTTTCGTATACAGAATTTGAAATCGTGAAGAGTAATGCCATAATAATATAGAATGTAATGTCAGCTGCAGGTTGGGCACTCAACCGTAGCTTCGCTTTTGTTAGCATTTCTACTGAGTCAAAAATCTCGACCATTTTAGAGGCATATCCGTGCCAAGGCGTAGCTTATAACTAAGCTACGTCAGCTGCGCTGACACTCGCCGCAGGCGAGTGCCGACCCTCAATACGATATTACCTTCAATACGATATTTTTTCAACTACCTTTAATAAACTATCAAATTGCTACTCAACCACGCCAGTTTTCGTACTAATTTTCGTACGCTAGTAAACCTACAGCACATATTAATGCCCACACCCGCTGTAATTGTTTATGTACTAGTTAGTAAGCTTAGAAATACCGCTTTTTTTTCATAACTAGCATGCCCTTTATCTTTGAATATTCAAATATAAGCTGGCTTAACTCAGCTGCAAGCTTATTTTAAACCATCTTTCGTGCCAAATAGGAGTAAATAACTTCTATTAAAGATTTAAAAATTGTACAAGTCTTTTATTAGCGTAATCGCCGTGATTATACAATCGAAGTCATAGTACGTAGTTTACCAATTACTTAGTCTCTAACAATAGACATATTATACGCTCTAAATAACGTACGTTTTACGTTATCGCTAAGCTCCTTATTCTCTAGATAATAGTTAATATTGCGCTTAAGTGTCCGGATCGTTAGAGGCGTGTTTAGCTCTAGTGGTAGTAGTGTTCTATCTATAGTAGCGTTGCTGCTACTATCACTACTACTACTGCTAGTATCTTGGCAATCAGCGTTCTAATTAGCAAAATCTCTCTATATATTATTCTTGATACGCTTAATATCTAACAGATATAATCCTAAGTCCTACTAGCCTTTTTATATTATACGGGACTTGAATGTATAGGCGCAGATTGACTTAATAGCAGCTAGGAACTCAATCTTGTTAAAAGCTGTACAGCCTGTTCGGGTTGCATAATTAATAGCCTGCGCGTACTAGTACTTGTACGGCTAAAAACAGTCTATATTAAGCGGTTAGAGAAAGTAAGATATATATAGAGGTAGGTAATAGGCAATAACCTTATAATCCTCAAGAACTTCGAGAAACTCTTAGGTGCAGTATAAATCAAATCTATTAAATAAAAGCAGCCGATACAACCCTTACATATGCTTTTAGCTCTATTATACAAAGTGCTTTACCCACTTAAAACTCAATCGATCATTTATATAGCCAGTGTCGCTATACGTAATAAGATAGTTATCAGGTAAATTAGTAAAGTAGCGCTCAAGAAGTGCGTCGTCTTTAATAATAATTATTAGTAGGATAGCGTGGCCTGCGGCATTAATACACTCGGTAACAGTCAATAATGTACGATTATTAGGCGTCGGCAGATAGACGCGGCGGCGAGGTTTAAAAGTAATAACCCACTAGTCTTTTCTAATTCTAATACGAAAGCCAGTCTCATCAAAGTTCCAAATATCTAATGGTGGAATACCATACGTCTAAATTAGGCTCGTAAAGATATTAAACCACTCAATAATAGAGTCTAAATTATACGCGAGTACGCGATTAAGATTAAGAAATCTCTATTATCGTACGTAAAGCTCAGATTGCTGTTTAAGCCATCATTTTGCCTATCGCGAGCTTACAGTTAGTAGAGGACCAGGACTATTGTCAGAAGCTCAGCCCTGTGCCACTGGGCCACTGCAACCAAAAAGGTACGAGTAATCAGCGTTCTGCTGATGCTCTGCACAGGATAGTATATATAGTCAGCGCAGCGCCTGACATTATCCCCCCCTTTTCTAGGGCCTAGCCTCTAGGCCAATCGCCATAGAGCGCTCTCTAGGGATACTCTATATACTAGACCTCCCAGCAGCTTACAGAATACTAGAGTCACTCTAGCTATTCTTCAGTCCTCTAAATAGACTGGCTATGCTGTGACTAGAGCTAGAATCGAACCCGGCACCTCCGGCATCTCCGGCACCCAGTAGATCCGGCAGATCCGGCGCTCAATAGAAGCCCCAGCAGAACGCTGATTACTATGTCAGAAGCTCAGCCCTGTGCCACTGGGCCACTGCAACCAAAAAGGTACGAGTAATCAGCGTTCTGCTGATGCTCTGCACAGGATAGTATATATAGTCAGCGCAGCGCCTGACAACTATTATAAGCTTATTAAAGAAGATAATTAGCATATAATATAATTATAGGCAGTCGTACACAAACTCTAAGTTCATTAAGACGTGCGATATAATTATATAGTGCTTAGTCTTACGCCTTAGCAAGCTTATATATGCCGGAAAGGCGTTTAGAATATATTAGGCGGCCCTTTAATTAGGCGAGTAATCGCTGGTATAGAATACCGTATTCACGCGCAAACTGCTTAAAATTCGGCTTTAGGATATTCTTAATAGACTCTAAGATCTCTATAATACGATCATTAATTAAAGTTTGTAATTAAGCCATTGTAGAGGCTATAAAAGAGGATTAAAGTAGTAGAATTATAAAAAAAATATTGTATTAAAGGTAATATCATATTAAGGGTCGGCACTCGCCTACGGCGAGTGTCAGCGCAGCTGACGTAGCTTAGTCATAAGCTACGCCTTGGCACGGATAGTGTGCTGCAAGTGGTCGGCTGCTTACCTCTCGGTGGACTAGAATAGCCGGACAACCCCCGCCCCACCAAAGTCGCGCACACGCGTCACAATGCAACAACACGTTAAAATACAGCCAAAATCAGCCAAAATTACATTTCAAAATATGCAAAAAAAAAATTATCAGAAGCGCGAGGCTCTATACTGATATATATCCCGAACTTGTTGGAGTCGTAGTGGGTAGTTGTCAATAGTTTTATTAACTTTGAGCTTCTCAAGTGCACGCCAAATCCGACGAAAACGCTACTGCCCCTGAACCCTCGTAGCACAGCTTTGCTGCTAAAATTGGCGCTTGAGTGGTGAAACCCAGGTCTCCATGACACTGAGATCGGGTGATTTGGGTGGTGAGAGGATATAGTCCATGCTATGGAGTTCCATCCAGCGGAGAGTTTTCTTACTGGTGTGAGACGAATCGCGATCCTGCCACAGAATATATTCACCGCCCACTCTAAGTAAGTACTTCTGTAACTTAGGTAGGACGTACTCCGTATATGTTTTACTATCTATTTTACCATTTTCTGACGTAGTAGAATAGGGTAGAGCCTATGCAAAGTCGTAACTGATAACACAGTAGACGTGAAAGTGATCTTGTAATTTAGGATTTGGCTTGTGATTTTTTTCGTATTGGATGTTATCTGGGTGATATTTGGCAGCCTGGCCTGCCTCTCTTTTGATATTTTTCTGATATCTAGGGCCAGTCATCCAGTGAAGCTCATCACACTAGAGCATATTGCGCTAGTCTCGTGTATCCGGCTTCTTAGAAAGATACCTGTCGACGTATGCCTTACGTAAGTCAAGTTGTGCCGGACTATAACGTTCTTTAGTAATAGCTTTGTGTGTTTTGATGCCTGAGAGTCGAGTAACTCGTCGTTGTATGTAATGAGAGCTCTACTGAATGTTTTCTACACCTTTCTCATGCTTATACTCCTTCACTACACCAGCTTTCTTAGCCAAATCTTGCCAAGAATCACTCTTCTTATGAAACGGAGCATTTTTGATATATGTGGCAACAGCGTCGGCGTTGGACGTGGTGAATTTTGGCGGCATGCCGCGTGGATCGAGCTTATCAGAGTGCTGCAGTCGGCGGCATCGTCGGGACGCGGCAACGTCGGATATCGTAGATTTTGGTATGCCAAGTGTTTTGGAAATACGCCTGTAACTGTATGGTAGCTTCTGTATCTCGCAATAATAGAGTATCGCGATAATGGCGGCGCGTCGAGGGGTGTCAAGTTGGGGTAGTGCATCGGCATCTTTGACTAGCTCCTGCGGCGGCGTTATGAATTTTTTATATCTTGGCATTGTAATATTTGAATTCGGACAGTAAAATACACTACTTTTGCTTATGAAATCAATATATTTGAGTACGTGGTGGTGAGATGGTGGGTGGTTGCATGTCAGGGGTTGCATTGTTTTGGTGGGGGCGATGGTTGTCCGGCTATTCTAGTCCACCGAGAGCTTACCACTGGGCCGGGCAGAAAATTGGGTCTGTGCTAGGGTGGCCTGCATAATCTACTGTATACGGAGGTGCCCGTCAAAAGTCTTTGCCCACCTGGGCAGGCAGGGGTTTCTAGGCTATTCCCAATATAGACTATCCTCCGAAAGCTCTGGCTCTAGCTTCCTAAGCCGCCTACCCTCCTTATACTCGTTACCACCTTCGAGTCTAATAATCTGTTATATATAAAATGAAATTCGCTTAATCTAAGCCTGTATTTTCTCCTAAGGTAGGTCTCTCCAGCACCGCTTCTATACCTGTATTCCCTCTGCTCTATTCTTAGGCGCCCCCTTTTTAGTAGTAGCTCTTTTTATCTATGGCCAGCAAGGCTTAATCGCATTTAAGTCAGGCGAGTTCCCACACCAAAGAATCTTCTCAATATCATGAAGACTATAAATATAGCTTTGAATATAGTAGTCGTGAGAAGGCGCCTTATCTTCCTATACGACTGTTCTAGGTCGATTAGCCTTACATTCCTTTGCAAAAGGAATTAGTTTTAGTAGAAGAATAACTGTCTGATATCGATACTAGTCGATTCCTGAGCCATCACGTCAGCTAAGCTTTCCTGTCCTCTTATTCCACCTCCACTAAGGCTGTCAGCCAGGCTTGTTCTGGAGGTCAAGACGATGTATACTATTTTCAAGCTCCCACTCAGCCTTCTTAATAGGCTTAAGCTTCTTATTTAGTTCATCAATCTAAGTAGTAGCAGCCTCCTTCTCTTTATTTGTTTCTAGTATCTAGTAGTGGCAGGGCCCTTTCTTATCGTATAAGAAATAGCCCCAAAATATAAACTCAGAATAGCCTTTCTATCTCTCGCGAATGCAGCTCTGTACGAAGGCTTTATCTACTTTTCTCTATATCCTATATCCACCACGTCTATAGTTAAGAACAACAGAGGTTTCGTCTGACCAGATAACGTTCTTCTAGTCCTTAAGCGTCCAGTCTACGTGCTCTAGGCACCACCTATATCATTCCTCCCTCATCTGCTTCATCAACCTAGGCTTCCTCGTTGGCTTAGTCTTCCTAAAGCCTTCCTCTCTTAAGACTCGCCTGACTATAGATGCTGAGACATTGAATCCTTATTGGCTTAGCAAGCTAGCAATGTTAGCACAAGATTTTTCTCGCCTATATCGATCGGTGCGTACGGTGTCTACTACTTGCTAAGAGACTGTAGACCGCTTAGATAGCCGCCCAGATTGATGGGCATCTTCAAGGTGCTTATCTTCAAGCTATAGTGGCCGGAGGCCTAGATCAAAGCCTCGCTCAATTGCTCGCGCATAGATAGAGTTAATCGTACGCTTCTTAACTCCAGTAAGTCCAGTAATCTCATGATTTGGCTTGCCTATAGCCTTAAGAACTACAACTACAGCACGAGTAGAATTATCGTGATAAACCATAGCGATAGTACTAAGACTAATAGATAGAATACAAAGTATAGAGTGTAAACTTGAGGTTGAGAAGGATAAGCCACGTAAGCTCGGAGATGATTCCCAATTAAGAATAGTGCATATACCCCTGCTCGCCCAGGTGGGCAAAGACTTTTGACGGGCACCTCCGTACGCCCCGGCGCTATACCGAGGCACCAACAAATAAAATAACAGCCGTAGCCACATCAAGTTATCAGTTCATTAAGCTTGCATTTTTCGGTTTTGAACGGCGACAATCATGGAGCCAGTATACTCTCGCGACGAGTGCGTCACAGCGATACGAGACTACTATGCCTTTCTTGCAAAGATGTTTGCGGATCCTTATATATCATTGAGCCCCCACAGGACGGATGGCCGAATATTACCCAGGAAACAATGAAAGGTCTTGGGAAAACTAATGAAGTAATCCAGCTACTTCGTCACTTGCCATACATTGAATCCAAGCCATTCTCGCGCCGTCCTGAAGGGCTTCCTGGTGCATTCTTCATCGACTGGACACGCGTCGCGCGAGACCTCCAAGATGCAGAGGCATGGCCTGATAATGAACTTCTCATGTCTGAAGGCTTTGAGGACCGATTTGAGGGGAAAATCCCACCGCACTGCATAGGTCTTGTGCATGGCGGATATATGATGGACAATGAAGAGCCCGATGTCATCTTGCTAGATACCAAATCTGGAGTCATCTACTGGATGGATTGTCCACGGAGTGTTCGGGAGAGTGCTTCACCTAAGTCTTCCTATCTCATTTATGAGATTGAAGAACGAGAGCAGGTGGATGACGAAGAAGAAGAGGAAAACGAGGGTGACAAGAACGGCAAGGAAGAAAAGGATAGTGAGGAAGAGGGCGAGGATGATAGCGATGAGGATGAAGACGAGATCAGATGGGGGCCATGTTGGCCCATTCGCCACTTTTTCGAGATGCTCAAGAATCAATATCGTCAAATGAACTTTATGGCAAAAGACGAAGTCAACGTTTTTGATATCTGGACTAGAGCAGCTGACGTTGTTGGAGACATCATCCCAGACAGGTTTACCAACCATGTGCAAGCAATCTACCGCAAACACGGGTGGCCGGATCTGAGCAAGTATCAGAAGGGAGAATGCATGGTTGAATTAAGGCAGGTGTTGGAAGAAGAGTACCCGGAGCATCATAGGTACTACTTCCGTAATGGTTGCTAAATTTGTTCCAAGTTAGCGCTTAAACGCGCTAGCATCCGGAATTGGTAATACAGAAAGGCAGTGGAAAGCGCTCAGAATAAGAGCGGAGTCAGATTCGTCTCTCAATTAGTTCTTCAACAACAGTGTGTAAATTTAAGTGTGAAGTCGAAATGAAATAATCATTTGATCTTAAAATATTGTGAGTTAACAAATGGTGGTAAAGATCTTCGCTGTTTTGTGTCCCGCCACTAGAGCACTGTGGAAGCAAACTTTGAGACTGCTGTCTTACTTCAAATCGCACATGTATTCGTAATATGATCTGATTGAGCACTGTTCCGGTGTCTCATCACTGCATTGTTTGCTTGTTTTGCATTGCAGCCGGCACTCGATTGAATCTCGCGCACCACACATGTTCAATATGTTGAAGCGCAATGTCTTCGAGTGCACAGTCTCCCCAATGGAAAGTGACATCGCAACTCTTAAAGCGACTAGAGAATGACACCAAATTTTTGAAAATTGTGTATCGATGATTTTCATGGGCAGTACGAATGTGGTTGGGGCGGCGGCAGACAAGCTCGTTTGCAAACAATACCGATTTAGTCTTACACTGTCTCACCAGTCACATATCATTGTCCGCACAATACAATCCGCTCATTGTAGCAGCGGATTCACCCAATCACCAGTCACGTGCAGACCCACATTCACGCAAACTGGTGACTGCCGTACCTCTCTCTCTTTAGCTCAGACTGTCTCCTACTTTCAACCCAGCCAAAAGCTCAGCCTCGATCTCATACACTGACAAACGTCTTCCTTTCGAACTTCCAACTCGATTCAATCAATCGCACTACCTGTAAGCGCACGAGTCTTCTTCTACTACACGAGATCCAAATCACTGACGCGTTGATTGCAGCCGTCTACGTATATCTCACCGCAAGAACGATGTCTTCCTATCACGCCTGCGACATCATGAACAAGAATATGACTGGCCTGAAGGAGTACAAGAAGATGCAGAAGGCAAAGAAATGCGCCAAGCGCACTGCCGCTGCTCAAGAGGCCAAGGCGAAGATTGCTCATCCCGCCATGATTGCGGCTATTGGTGCAGGCGATGCCATGTCTACCAAGCGCGCTTCTGCCGACCAAGAGCTGCTCATCGTCACTTCTGAGCCCAAAGTCACATTTGATGTCGTCGCGCACCGCAAGGCTTTGGAGGCGTCACTGTACGAGAAGATGGAGACCCCTCTCCAGATGCTCATTCGCTGCCAGTATCAGTTGAGCCTCGACGCCGAGTACTACACCATGGACGATGTATCTGCAGATGTGGTACTGGGAGCCAAGTCTGTCGACGACAACGGTTTTGAGACCATCTCCTGTATGGTGGGCTCAGACAACAACGATGAACCGACCGTCGAAGAGACACCCATGTCATTCCAGGACAATGTCAATGCTGAGAAGACTGTTGTCTGTCTCCCTCGTGCTCCGGAGGCAGTTCCATGCGGCTCCATTTCTATTGAGCAGCTCTTCGCCGCTGTAGCTGCCAAGGAAAAGGTGGCCATCATCAGCTCGCAGAAAGCACCGCCATCCACATCTTCGTATGGCCCACACTGGGCTGACCCAGCGATTGTGAATTACAGGATTAAGCAGCAGGCTTCCCGAAAGGATAGTGTCTCCACTATCAACAGCAGCCGCTCAAGCTTCTCTATGCTCACACCAGACTCGTCACCCGCCACCCAGCGGTCCTACATTCACTCTAGCGCGCGACCCTGGACGCCTCCGACTCCAACCTTTTTCTCCCCTGCTTTGGGGCACTGGGCTCCCTATCCTGAGCCTAAGCCTTACAACATGTGCTGGAATCCGCCATGCATGAACTGGGTCCCGCCCCAATGGCCCATGGGGCAGTGGAGGAAGTGAAGAGGTACTTGTGTGTTTTTCTTTAAGTGACAAGCAGTTTGGCACGTCTTCTTTTATGGGCAGCAATGGTATCGGGGGAGGTTCTTACTGCTCATAGGAGGCAGTTGGTGTATCATTGCGCCGTGTGTACGATATAGTTAGCAAACGTACAGTTCTATATACAAATCTGAAAAAGCATAACAGAATCAAATTACATCGAGGCTGTTTTTGTAATGTATGCGTTTCTGTTGCAAAGACATATGCAACTAACGTGAGTGGTCCCACTGTCAGCGCCGTCGGGTGGGGGTATCAGAATAGAAGGGATCGCGCAGGGACTGTGCAAGTGCGGGGGATGTGTGGAGCTTGGACCGGTCAAGGGTTCCTGCAAGTAATTCGGGATTAGACCAACCCAGTCTCTCTTTCTTTGCGGCTTCCCCACCACATCGCGTCTATATAGAACTTTTTCAACTCGTTACTACTAGATTACATTTCTCGTTTCACGACTCGCTACGATATATCATGCTCAAGTCAAAGTGGGCAACCCAGCCTGACGAGGCGGATAAACCAACAGCGCCAGCCGCCGAACAAACCCCACCAAAGCCAGCAGAACCAACACCCGCTCAGGTCGAATATGCACCGGTATGTAGACAAGATTCTGGTTCCTGCGGTATCTGCTTCCCTGATACGCGACCCTTGGTACTGCTCTCATCATTATGCTAACGAAATCCCAGGTCGCCAGTGCGTCCTACGATCCTGCCTATGACGACCCCTCAATAGACCCGTTCGCTCAAACCGCCAGCACCGACGATCTGTTCTTTGACGATGACATCACGCCAATTGCTGATCCCGTTGTCGAGCCAAATCCACCAGAACTACAAGCTTCCGCTCCTGAGTTCGTACCTGAAGACCCAAAGCCGCCTGCCGCGCCACAGGCACATTTGGCGCCTCAAGCTCCAAAAGAGCCAAGAAACAGCGACAGAGGCGGCCGTGGTCGCGGACGGGGGAAAGGCCGTGGGAGGGGCCGTGGTGGCCATAACACTGATATCCGGCTTGAACAAAATGACAAGAAGGCCGCTGACGCGCCAAAAGAGGCAGAGGCCACCACTGCCGACAAGGTTACTACAGACAATGCTGATTCACCATCTGCCCCTCCGTCTGCGCCAACGGAACCGAAGGAAAAGCCCACTCACTCTGTGCGCGGCGATAGGACATTGACTGGCGGCGCCGCACGAACACGCCTGACAGAAGAAGAGTTAAACGAAAAGCTTGCCAATATGCGCATCAAAAACGAAGCCCGGCAGACCGCTCACGCTCGCGCTGAAGCTGACAAAGGTAACTTCGAGGCTCGAGAAGCAGTCATGCGCCAGCAGGACCTGGAGCGCAAGAAAGCGCTTGCTGAGAAGCAAAAAGCCGAACGCCAGAGCCGTCAACAAATGATGGGTGAGCGTGAGAAGAACCGCCAGCGCAAGTTGAAGGCACAACAGGGTCGTGAGTGGGATTTGGAGAAGGAGGATGGGTTTTCAGGCTTTGGAGACGATAGGCGTAGGGGTGCTACTAGAGGTGCCCACGGCGGCATTGCTCCCTCACGCCCGGCAGAAAATGGGTTCAACGGTGAGCAGTACAACGACTCGATGGCTCAGCCGGGACGAGGCCGTGGTAGAGGTCGTGGTGGTAGAGGAGGAGGGCGAGGTGGACGTGGTGACTATGAAGGAGCTGGTTCGAGACCCACAGAACAGAAGAAGCATGACAATGTTCCTCCTTCTGCCGCTGACTTCCCAGAGCTTCCTCCAGCGAAAGGAAAAGCTACTGAAACGAAGGAGGCCGAGCCCGAACGCCCAAGTATCCAGAAGACCGACTCATTTGGGCTGCCATCACCTATGGAGAAGGGCCGCAGTTGGGCTGATGAAGTGGGATCGTAGGAAGAGTTATTGTATAAGAAGATTATCCTGAGGCTATCCCTAAAAGTATATACTAGAGGCGCGGAGTTCAAAACATCGAATACCACAAGCTTTTGGCTGTAGCAGAGAGCGGATACAAATCCGCTATGAGCGTGAAATTGATGCGAACTGCGAACAAAGCCGAAGAGACAGAACAAGAGACGTAAACATGTCCACGCAGGGTCCACAGAAATTGAATACGATAGAGGAACCTTCTTAGATCTGGTGGATACAAGATTGCATTCACACATCTCCCATCTGCAGAGTTCGGGAAGCTGTTCAAGCATTTGCCGATGTACCGCAATACCCGAACATCTGATAACGAGCAGTGGGATATTTACCGTGTTGGAGATGGCGAAATCTGCTACAACAGAGCATGACGAGAAACCAAGATGGCGAGAGGGAAGCACAGATTGTTACCCCAGGTCGACCACCAGTTGACTCTGAATCAAACAGCTTGTCATTGAATAATGCTTCCTTTTCAATTGTTTTTCACAACTGGCTCGCCTGTGGCGATTGGGCTATCAAAATTGTCTCAAAGTAATAGTAGGGCGTCCTTCAGCCTACTAAAGATGACAAATTCAATGGCTTTATCTAAGTACAAATTGGAACGCAACGTCTTGCTAGCTGTAGCCTCTCATTCTACAAGGCCTCCAGATCCTCGTGTTGAAAATTCGGTATGGATCTAGATAGAACTAAGCCACAAGACAGTAGCAACCACTCCACTGGGATTGGGCGTCCAACAACGGACAGAAAACTCTGGGGTCGTCCAACCACGGTTGTGATAATGATACGCAAGGCAAGGTAGCAGCGCAATGCACAACTGCCTACTACAAATACTCTGCTATTGTGAACTTAGCCTCGAGCCCGGCAAACTCATCTACACTGCACTCTTAGCGATTTCCGTCCCTCTTCCACTTGCCTCCATCTCCAAGCAACCATGTTAACGGAGCGAGAGATCCCTATCAATAATACGCGACCGCGTACCGACAACGTTGCTGATGCAACACTCGATGACGACGATTTACCAAATCGGCCAATCAGAGTTTCATCCTCCAGAATCCGTCTCAGTCAGCGGGTGCCTATACCAGATCTGCCCGAAAGAGCAAAGAGTGCTTCTAGCACTGTAGGTCAAAAACTGAATCCATCTGGAGGTGCAAACAACGACTCTGGCACTGCCAATCAAGGAAACAAGGAACGGGGAAAGACGTGCAATTATTCAGATGATTTACCTCGTTGTAAACACCTGTTCTGCCGCATATTTCTACTATTTGGTCGTGTAGGCACCATATGTCTATGCCCCCGTCTATGGCTATGTGCCGATCGATTGTGCGGTGATATGTATTTTTTCCAAGTAAAAAAACAGTGATAAAGACAAGTATCATTTCCGCACATTAATTTCAATCCATGTCCTTGAACTGTTCTCTTTTGATATCCAATCTCGTCTTCACTACTCGCATATCATGTACGCAGAAGGGATAACAATTCTGGCCATTTTTCGATAGTGGCAGAAACAAAGTGACAAGTGCAACCACCTAGGCTCTTTTGTTTTCTGCATTTCCAAATGATGTCTAGTTATTTTCCTATTTTTTGTGCTACCCTGAGTTGCAGAAATACTACAAGGCGTAAAACCAGTAGTAGCACTGCCTATGAGCGCCCAATCACCACTGAGTGTCCCACACTTTCCCCAGAAACAGTACAAAGAGAGTGAGAGAGAAACGTATCTAGCATTACTACATACAACCCCAAGCCTGCACTTCGAAAGGAAGACAGGAAAGGGTGAAGTGAAGGAGGGATTTTCGCTCCTGGTAAGAACATGATAAAGGCCTGGAAAAAACCACAAGAAACTGCGAGCTGTTTTCCTTCCGGAGAAGCCGGTGTTTGTGTGCCTCCCATAAAAGGATTTTTTTTTCAACTTCGCATCATTACCTGTCGTTAGAAGCCGTTAACCACGGAAACCGAAAAAGAAACAAGGGGGTATCAGAGTCGGTGAGAAGATAAAGATGCGGCCGCCGAGAGGAGAGAGGGCGAGTTTATGACTCGCCGCCTCCTGTCGATGCTGCCGCACCTTCACCTGCACCACCCCTGAAAGATCCCCTTCCTCCACGGCCTCCGCGTCCGCCTCGCTCACCACCTCGTCCGCCACGAGCAGAGCCACCACGTCCGCCCCTGCCACCGCGACCACCCTCGCTGTCTGAGGCGCCTCCGCTTCGGTAACCACCGCCCTGGACACCACCTCGGTTGCTAGCCTGCCAGTTGCCGGCACCGTATCTGGGCTGGTTGCTGCCAGGGCCACGCTCGTTGTAGATCTTGACTGTTTTGTTATCTGGACCACCCCTAGCATTCCTAACATCGTCGGAAACCCGGCGGAGCGCGCTCTGCATATCTTGCGGCGTGGCAAAGTGGGCAACAAAGAAGTGCTTGATCTTCTCCATCTTCTCAATCTTGGGCCTATCCTCCTCAGCAAGCAGACTCTTGGCTTCCTCTTCATCCTTGACACCAGCGATAAACAGTCCCTTGCTTTCTTTCCGCTCGACAGGCTCCCTGGGTGCTGGCGACGCGGCCTTCTCTGGAGCCGAGGTACCGTTGGGCTTGACTTCGCTGGGAATAGACTTCTCAGCGCCAGTGTTGGCGGGTGCGTTGTTGGCTGGCGGCTGGGGGGTAGCGGCCTTGATGGGTTCCTTAGGAGTCGCAGCGCGTACTGGCTGGCTGGCGCTGCCGGGTTTCTGCTGGGGAACAGGTGGGGTGGCGACTGCTGGGCGAGGCTGCTGAGGAACGCTTGCGGGAGGACCGGCTTGACGTCCAGGGGCAGGAGATGGCTGAGCAGAGGGACTGGGATTCACGGCAGCTGGTGGTCCAGTCGAAGTGTTTGCAGCCGCAGGTTGGACCTGGCCAGGCGCAACCTTACCGCCGCGGTGGGCAAAGTTGAAACCCTGAGCCCTCATCTCGGTTCCGATTCTGCCGTTGTCAATATCCAGAACAAGCCATCCGTAAGCAGCATCTGCCAGGTTGAAGTTCCACATGTTCTTGAATGCGCTCTCATCGATGACGCCACTCTGGGGACCAGGGGCAGGACCGCCAAAGGGATTGCCACCATTGGCTACTGTGGGCATCTTGTTCACAATGTCGAGCGCCAGAGCGAGCAAGCGCTGTTGAGACTCGCTATCAGCGACAGCTGGCTCAACCTCTGTCTTGACCGTATCCCAAACGTCGTTGAACGAGGCTTTGGAAGCGGCGAGCTTTCCGCGGTAATGATCAAGGGTGGGGTTGACGCTGAATTCGTTGTAGGAGCTGCCGTAGCGGAAATGCAGACCAGCTGAGATGGAGAAATCTGCTTTGAGCGTAACGGACAGCTGGTTGAGCAGACCTTCACGTGCAGGAGAGGCATGGGTGACGAATATGCGGGTCTCGGTCGGGTCGTATACGCGGTTGGCTGTGTCGACAAGCTCACCCATCTGCAGCAAAGTAGTCCACATGGTACCCTGTCCACCTGCAATGGTAGTCCTGCCCTCGCCATTGTCGAATAGCTTGTGCATGACAACAGCACCGCCAAGTCCAAGCAATCGCAGCTTGACGCCACCGACGTCTAGTAGCCGTGAATGCGCCTCGTCGATGATGTGCAGGTTGTCCACCTTGTACTCGCCTGACCGCAGCTTCTCGAGGACTTGGACATCCTCACATGCTCCCCACACTGTGTATACAGGCACGTTCAGTGTGAAGGTCTTGTTGAGGAAGAGGGGCAGTTCTGAGAGGGGTAGGTGTTCTCTTGCGAAGCGCTCTTTGATGGGGGGCTGGGGCGGGGCGGAGGCGATGGAGCGCTTGACCGTGTCTGAAAGGAGGGGCGAATATTGGGCGACATGCTTCAAGGTCCTGAACCAGTTAGTTGTGGAGCACAAGCATTGAGTGGACTCGAGCACCTACTTTTCCGCAATGCGATCCAGCGAGCGGTCATCGTAGAAGCCGAAATCACCAGTGTGAATGATGTAGTTTGCGCGGGCGTCGGCGGCGAGCTGGTTCAGCGATTGGAGGTTTCCTTGACATTGTCAGCAGGTGTCATGGTATGCAAGATGGAGAGTATGCTGACCTCGAACATCGGCAATGCAGAGCACTCGAACGCTTCCTTGCTGAATCACGCGGCCCTGGTTAGGGAGCAGCGGGACGGCTCCGGGCGCTGGACCCGAGGGGACGCCGGGGGCGCCGCCATTAGGGAGATAATTGCCTGGGTAGGGGCGCGGCTGGTTGGGAGCTTGCTGGAGGATGTCAGTGTCGATATCACATGGGGGGCGTGAGTAGTGCGGCGACTGCCTGACGTACTGAAGCCATAGAGGAGATGCTGGCGGAGGGGTCAGGTAACGTGTCCGAGTGAGGTCTGCAGACGAGCTGATGGGGTGGCGCGGGCGGGGTGAGGGGAAGAATTACAGTCGGGGCACTCGTGAAGAAGAGCAGTCTAGAGGACCTCCTCGTTTGTGATGGCAGCGGCGGGTTTGTGCTGGCTACCGTTGCTCCTTCTGTTTTTGCTAACAGCTTTCCACCGCACAGACCCCGGCCTAGCGCGTCCTATCACCTCGCGTGCGCCGTGGCTGGACCTCACCATGTCTTCATCTCTCACTCTCACTCCGCACCCAGCGCTGCGTTTGTGCAGCTCGGCCTCCTTTCACCTTCTTTGCAGCCCCATGGCCGCCCCTTACACACCATTGTCCCATTGGCATCGTCCCTTGTTCGCACAGTAGCCAGCGCCGCTATACTGCTCGCTCTGGCTTCGCTATGGCATCGCTGTGGCAGCTGTCTAACTGCATCCCCTTTCCCGAGTGAACACCGCCGTTCCCATTATTCCAGACCTGCTGCATCGACTATGCGCCTTGTCCAAACTACAGGTCAATCGCCATTCGGCATTGATGTCGCTGTAGAAGCACCGCCTACGCTATAAGCTATACACCTAACCTCGCCGTCTCTGTAAAATTTGCTCGCGTAACAGGTCATAGCTTCACATAGCAAAAGCATGCGCCCTTGCACAGGAAGAGGCCATTCTTGTCCAATGCCTTGGCACATGGTTGTGGTTGCAGTGCTGCACCCAAGGAGCCTCTGGTGGAAGCCATAGCTTCTCCGGCAGCACGCCGTCGTCATTGGCTGGCCGGGTGGCTTACCTAATTTGCTGGACCCTGAGACTAGCGTAAAAAAAGTTCCCATCCCCACCTCCAAAATGTGCGACACAGCGCTCTTCCTCCCCAACTGTCAATATTGGTCTGCGCGGTTCTGCGAGAGACCACCACAGGCAAGCTTTCTACATACACCCACTGTGAGAGCGCCGCCATGGACGAGCAACAGTTTGTCCAGCTCCTCGAGAGCCTCCTCGAGCGTGAGTTACCCTGCCCCGCCTAGCCACAGTACCCGTCTGACAATTTTCCAGCCGACACGGAGCGTGTCAAAAACGCCACCTCGACCTTGAACAAGAACTACTACACCTCTCCGGCTTCTCTCAACGCCCTGCTTCAGATTCTCTCTGGCCACCCAAAGCCTCAGTTGCGCCAATTGGCTGCTGTCGAGGCAAGGAAGCTCGTGACCAGGCACTGGGCAAACCTTCCCACCGACCAGAAGCCTTCTCTCCGCAACCAGGTCTTCCAGGCTACGCTGAATGAGGATGTCACCCTCACCCGCCACTCGGCTGCCCGCGTCATCGCTGCCATCGCATCCATCGACTTCGAAGATGGCGAGTGGGCTGACCTCCCTGGATACCTCCAGCAGGCTGCTACCAGCTCCAACGTTCGTCACCGTGAGGTTGGCACATACATCATCTTCACGACCCTCGAGTCTGTAGGCGATTCCTTCCCTGGCAAGACTGCCGATCTTTACACCCTTTTTGGCACCACCATCCAAGACCCAGAGAGTGTAGAGGTCAGGATCAACACCATGCTTGGTCTCAGCCGCCTGGCCATGCTCTTGGAGCCTGAGGAGGACCCCAAGTCGCTTGCCCTGTTCCAGCAGTCCATTCCCGCCATGGTCAACGTCCTCAAGGCTACCGTTGACGAGGGTGATGAGGACCGTGCCATGCAGGCTTTCGAAGTCTTCCAGACTCTACTCGGCTGCGAGTCCGCCCTGTTGGCAAAGCACTTTGGCGACCTCGTCAAATTCATGCTGGAGCTGTCTTCGAGCACCAATGTCGAGGATGACTACCGCTCCCAGGCGCTTGCTTTCCTCATGCAATGTGTCCGTTACAGGAGACTCAAGATCCAGGGCCTAAGGATCGGAGAGGAGCTCACCCTCAAGGCTCTGCACATTGTCACCGAGCTGGGCGATCTGTCCAGCGACGATGAGGATGTCACTCCTGCTCGCTCAGCTCTTGGCCTCCTCGATATTCTCGCTTCCAGCCTACCCCCAAGCCAAGTTGTCATTCCTCTGCTCAAGAACCTCGGCCAATACTTCCAGTCACAAAACCCCGACTACCGTCAAGCTGCTATCTTGGCTCTGGGTATGTGTGTCGAGGGCGCACCCGACTTCATTGCCACTCAGCTCCACGAGATCCTGCCTATGGTGCTTCACCTGCTCGAGGACCCTGAGCTCAAGGTCCGCGCTGCCGCTCTCAACGGTGTTGCACGCCTGGCTGATGACCTTGCCGAGGATGTCGGCAAGGAGCATGCCCGCCTCATTCCTGCTATGATCAAGAACTTCGATCTTGCCGCCAACAACCTGCAAAACACGGAAGATGAGCGCAGTCTCTCTATCGTCCGCGGCAGCTGCCACGCCATCGACTCTCTTATCGAGGGTTTGGAGCCTGAGGATGCTGCCAAATACGTTCCTGAGCTCGTCCCCCGTTTCAGCAAGCTTTTCCACCACGAGGACCTCAAGGTCAAGAGCGCTGCTATCGGCGCTGTTGGCTCCATTGCCTCTGCTGCTGAGAAGGCGTTCATTCCTTTCTTTGAACAGACCATGAACGATCTCTCGCCATATGTGAGAATTAAGAGCAGCCAAGACGAGCTTGACCTTCGCGGTGTCACTTGCGATTCCATGGGCAAGATGGCTTCTGCCGTTGGCCCTGGACCATTTGAGCCTTTTGTTCTCCCACTCATGGAGGCTTCCGAGGAGGCCTTGCATCTCGACCATCCCCGCCTCAGGGAGACTAGTTACATCTTGTGGAGCACCATGGCCAAGGTGTACGAAGAGCAGTTTGCCAAATACCTCCCTGGCGCTGTCAAGGGACTGCAGGACTGCCTCGAGCAAGAGGAAACCGGTCTCGACGTTGAGTTGGGTGAGGAAGCCGCCGAATTGGCCGGGTCTGAGGTTATCATTCAAGGTCGCAAGATCAAGGTCGCAGTACCTGATGATGACGACGATGGTAGCGATCTTAACGAGGCTGCCATGGACGACAGTGACGACGATGATGACTGGGACGACCTGGAAGGCGTCAGTGCTGTCGCCATGGAGAAGGAAATTGCTGCCGAAGTTTATGGAGATATCATCACTCACACTCGCCGCGAATATATTCCTTACATGGAGGCTACTGTCACGAAGCTGCTGGAGCTTGTAGACCACTCGTATGAGGGCATCCGCAAGGCTGCGCTTGGTACGCTGTGGCGCACATACGCCTGCCTCTTCGGCATGGCAGAGGGCGATGGCATGGCCAAGTGGCAGCCTGGTCTGCCTCTTGCTGTCGAACCACCAGAAGAGCTCAGGAAGCTGGCCAACCTGGTCATGACTGCGACCATGTCTGTCTGGCAAGACGAAATGGACCGGTATGTATTCTTTATTTTTCTCTCACACTTTGCAAAGATGACAACACATTCGTTAATCCCAGCTCACTCCGATGCACAAAGTGCACTTGAGGTGAAAGCGATTCTACTTCTGAGCTATTTTTACACCAACCGATATTTGTTTATTCATATCTGAGAATGCTGCTAACGCCGTTCAGGGGCACCGTCACCGATATCAACCGTGATGTCGCTGCTACTCTCAAGCTGTGCGGACCTGCGGTCTTGCTGACTGAGAACGGCACCGTGGTACCGGACATGTGCCAGCACTTGCTTGCTGTCATTACCAAGCGTCACCCTTGCCAGCAAGACCTTGGTGATGAGGGTGATGAGGACATCTTTGATGAGTCTTCAGAGTATGACTGGCTTGTCATCGAGACAGCATTGGAGGCTGTCACATGCCTCTCTGTTGCCCTGGGCCCGCAGTTCGCCGAGCTTTGGAAGATGTTTGAGAAGCCTATTGTCAAGTACGCTAGCAGCCAAGACTCCACCGAGCGAAGCGCTGCTGTAGGAACCATTGCGGAGTGCGTTGGTAACATGGGCGCTGCCTGCACACCCTACACTAGCGGCCTCCTCAAGCTGCTTCTCCACCGTCTGTCCGACGAGGACCCCGAGACCAAGTCCAACGCTGTTTACGGTATGGGCTTGCTCTGCGAGATGACAACCAACGATGACGAGATCCTCAAGTCGCTCCCTACTATCTTCTCCAAGCTTGAACCTCTGCTCGGAGCACAGGACCAAGCTCGTCTGCTCGACAACACTGCAGGCTGTGTAAGCCGATTCATCAGCAAGCACCCTAGCAAGCTTCCCATTGCCGAGGTCCTGCCTCGCCTGGTGCAGCTCCTCCCCCTTCGCGAGGACTACGAGGAGAACAAGCCAGTATTCGGCATGATTGTCAAGCTGTACCAGCAAAACGAGCCTACCGTTCAGCAGCTAACTTCGCAGCTGATGCCCATCTTTGAGAAGGTGCTCAGCCCGCCGGAGGAGCAGCTGCAGGACGAGACTCGGTCGCAGCTGGTTGAGCTTGTGCAGTACCTGCGCAAGTAAAAAGGATTCGTTTTGCAAAAAGAGAAGGATACCCGTCGAAAGACACAAGTGATGGATTGAGGTACAAGGGGCTTGGACACGACAGACCACGATACCATGTAGTATGAATAGACATAACTAGAATGATACAATGTTCTTGCATCAACTTTGAGAGGATGCGCAGTATGATAGGCTGAATGAGAAAGATGCCATGTCACGTGTTGGCAGTGTGACGTCCGCAAGGTGGTTTTAGCGTTGACTATGGCGGGCGCGCATGATCACGGGTGGATCGCTCCTGTTCCTGGGCGTCGCGCATTGCAGCCAGTGCAGCCAAGCGGCCGGGGGGCAGTGACGTTCATGACGCACCCCAGACAGGCTGTTAGCTTCGCGCTTCCGTCTCAACACACCATCACTGTTACTCTTCTCCACAACCCGCCTATTCTTCTCCCGAGCTTGCATCACTTTAAGTGTCGCATCCTCTTGCTATCATCTGTTTGTTCGCTCGCTAGTTCGACAGAGCTGCACATCCTGGTCGGTTACAAGTCCCGCAGCCGAGGACCTTCACATAGCTCTGTCCGCCACGCCGGCGCGCCTCACGCCCACACAACTGCACCATCGCCAACTCACACTGGTTCCGCTGGGATTGCGCATATAATACAGGGAATAGCCGCGTCGTCGCGCTCGACACACGTCGTCCGCTTGGACTGAGGAGGTGCACAGGCGCGAAGCGTCAACATGGTGCAACAACGCACGCCGGGATGGAAAGCTATGGCATTCGGCCTGCTTTCCATCCTCGCCGGATCAGCCCTCGCCGGGCCAGATCTCACAACTAAACACGAGAGGGGAAGGTGCGCCATGAGAGGGCAGTGTGGAAAGCAGGGTTTCTTCGGCTCCGAACTGCCTTGTCCCGACAACGGTCTGGCGAAAACACCCAACAACGACCTACGCAAGAAGCTCGTAGACATTTGTGGTGTACAGTGGTCTGATTCGGATATCTGCTGCGACGACAATCAGCTCGATGCTCTCAAGACAAACCTAGACCGTGCTACACCCATCATCAACGCCTGCCCAGCATGCAAGGAGAACTTCTACAACCTGTTCTGCACATTCACTTGTTCCCCCGATCAGTCCACGTTCGTCAACATCACTGGAACTGAGCCCAAAGGCGACAAATTCCTGGTCACAGAGTTGGACAATCTGATCTCGGACAAGTATGCGTCGACCTTCTACGACAGCTGCAAGGATGTCAAATTTGGTGCGACAAATGGCAAGGCTATGGACTTTATCGGCGGCGGCGCGAAGAACTACACCCAGTTTCTCAAATTTCTAGGTGACAAGAAGTTCTTGGGCTCGCCCTTCCAGATCAACTTCCCACGGCCGTCAAAGGATCTCTTCCCCGGCATGACTGCAATGGACAAGCACGCTTACCCCTGTAACACTGAAGATGAGCAATTCCGTTGTGCCTGTCTGGACTGCGGGACATCTTGCACCGAGCTTCCAGCCGTTCAAGAAGGAAAGCAATGCTACGTTGGCAAGCTGCCCTGCCTATCCTTCTCCGTGATCATCATTTACTCTTGCTTCATCGCGCTTCTGTGTGCCGCTGTGGCTGGTCATGTCGCATACCAGAAACATTCGAGACATAAGACCGAACGAATGCGTCTGTTGCAAGACACGAGCCCGAGCGACGATGAAGATGAAGGCGATATAGTACATAATGTTGGCATGTTGGATCGCCCTACCAAGCACTACTTTGTCAACACTTGGTGCGATCGCTTGTTCAGCCGCCTCGGATACGTCTGCGCTCGGTTCCCAGCTATCACTATCTTCACTAGCTTCCTAGTAGTTGTGCTCATGAGCTTAGGCTGGTTGCGATTCCAGGTTGAGACGGATCCTGTAAACCTGTGGGTCTCACCTGATTCTGCCGCGGCCCAAGAAAAGGCTTTCTTTGATGAGAAATTTGGGCCCTTTTTCCGAGCCGAGCAAGTCTTCCTTGTGAACGACACAGCTGAAGCTCCTGGTCCCGTTCTCAGCTACGAAACTCTTGATTGGTGGTTCGGTGTCGAGAACCAGATTCAGCGCCTGAAGTCCACCGAGCATGGCGTCACTCTGGATCAGATCTGCTTCAAGCCAGTAGGGGATGACTGCATTGTCCAGTCCGTTACCGGCTACTTCCAAGGTGACTTTGCCAACGTCGTACGTAGCAGTTGGCAAGATGACCTTTTGCAATGTGTCGACAACCCGTCTCAATGTCTTCCCACTTTCCAACAGCCACTCGACCCCCATCTACTCTTTGGCGGTGTCGAAGAGTCGGTCCTCGACGCCAAAGCACTTGTGGTAACCTGGGTGGTAAAAAATCACCCCAAGGGCACCCCTGAAGAGCAACGGGCTATGGACTTTGAGGACGAGATGAAGAATTATCTCAAGTTCGTGTCCGACGAGGCTACTAAGAGGGGCCTTAGGCTGAGCTTCAACACCGAAGTCAGTCTCGAACAGGAGCTGAACAAGAGCACCAATACCGACGCTAAGATCGTGGTGGTCAGCTACATCATTATGTTTTTGTACGCATCCTTGGCGCTCGGCTCAACTACACTCACTGTTCAGTCCATACTCCGCAATCCTGCAAATGCCTTGGTGCAGTCCAAGTTTTTGCTCGGCATAGTCGGTATTCTGATTGTGCTCATGTCAGTTTCCGCCTCTGTTGGACTTTTCTCAGCAGCTGGCATCAAGGTCACATTGATTATCGCCGAGGTCATTCCCTTCCTGGTTTTGGCTGTTGGAGTCGACAACATCTTTCTCATTGTACATGAATTCGAGCGCATCAATATCAGCCATCCTGAGGGAACCATTCCGGAACGCGTTTCCCGAGCTCTCGGACGCATGGGACCTTCGATTCTGCTTTCTGCACTTACGGAGACGACTGCCTTCGCTCTTGGATGTGCTGTAGGCATGCCGGCTGTTCGCAACTTTGCCGCATATGCCGCTGGAGCTGTTTTCATCAACGCAATTCTCCAAGTCACCATGTTCATTGCTGTGCTCTCTCTCAACCAGGAACGTGTGGAATCCAATCGAGCGGATTGCTTCCCTTGCGTTCGCGTTAAGCGCGCCGATCCAGTCGGCATGGGTTTTGCAGTGGGAGAGGAAGGTGCACTGCAACGCTTCATCCGTAAGACGTATGCCCCGGCACTTCTAGGCAGAAAGACCAAGGTCGGCATCATTGCGCTGTTCTTTGGAATCTTCACCGCAGGCCTTGCCCTGTTCCCTCAAGTTGAGCTTGGCCTAGATCAGCGAATTGCTATCCCAAGCGACTCTTACCTGATTGATTACTTCAATGATCTCTATGACTATCTGGATGTCGGCCCGCCGGTTTACTTCGTCACAAAAGAGCTCAATGTCACTCAGCGACAGCCGCAAAAGGAGCTATGCGGACGTTTCTCCACCTGTGACCGAAGCAGTCTGGCAAACATCATTGAAGCAGAACGCAAGCGTCCCGAAGTTTCGTATCTTGCAGCCTCTGCGGCCAATTGGCTCGACGACTATTTCCTATGGCTGAACCCCGAGAACGAAAAGTGTTGTGTCAACGACAAGGGCAAGCCCTGCTTCCAGGATCGTGAGCCGCCGTGGAACATGACGCTCTATGGTATGCCCGAAGGCGAAGAATTCATCAAATACTTGCAAAAGTGGATCGAGGCTCCCACCACTGAAGACTGTCCAATTGGCGGAAAGGCTGCGTACTCTGACGCCTTGGTCATTGACTCTAAGCACCTCACCATCCCTGCATCCCATTTCCGCACTTCGCATACTCCGCTACGCTCTCAGAAAGATTTCATCGCTGCATACACAGCAGCGCGACGCGTATCCAAGGAGATATCAGAGGATGTCGAAGCTGAGGTATTCCCATATTCGAAGTTCTACATTTTCTTCGATCAGTATACCTCCATTGTTCGCCTAGCTGGCGCTCTAATAGGATCTGCTCTTGCGGCAGTATTTGTCATCACCACCATCATGCTTGGTTCCATCGCTACCGGACTCATCGTCACCCTTGTAGTTGGCATGACAGTCTCCGCCATCATCGGGTCGATGGCGGTCATGGGAGTTTCTCTCAATGCGGTGTCACTCGTCAACCTCATCATTTGCGTCGGCATTAGCGTCGAGTTCACGGCACATATTGCTCGAGCATTCACTTTCCCCAGCCGGGCAACCATGGAACGAGCACCAAGGCATCGCTTCCGAGGCCGAGATGCACGTGCATGGACGGCCATGGTCAATGTGGCGAGCAGTGTCATCAGCGGAATTACTATTACGAAGATCTTGGGTGTGGGAGTGTTGGCTTTTACTAGGAGTAAGGTATGTATCAACCCTACTTATTTCTCACGTCTGACATGGACTGACATGACTGGCTAGATCTTCGAAATCTACTACTTCCGCGTATGGGTTGCTCTCGTTCTTTGGGCGTCTACTCACGCTCTTATTTTGCTTCCCGTCCTCCTTTCACTGGTTGGCGGCAAGGGCTATGTAGACCCTGAATCCGAAGGTGGCCTCGAGCAAGACCTCAGGCGTCGGCAGTACCCTGCGCTGCTAGCCGACGACGAAGAATACGACAGCGACGACTAGGAGTCTGTCTCCTACCGTGCTATTGGTCGGACATGGATCCGAATAAAGGATATAGTTAGAAAGCAATGTACATTCACTTATCGGCGCATGCTCAATTCATGGATGGTTTTTGGCGAACGGGTTTGGACCTGGTTGGGTGGAGTCGAAGACGGTCATGATAATCGGAATGATAATAGGACACAGGGATCCTTGTTGGCTGCATCTACTGCAGCTCCTCAAAGCCCAGGCTTAGCTCCCGAGCCTTCAGCTACACTTGTAGCTGCTCTCGCATCTGCAATGGGAACAACTGTTGGTCCAGGCCTATCATCTCGTTCAGAGGCCAGGGCTGCAGTGTGTACTGGTTCTCTTCCAGAGATACCCAGGTTGGAGTCTTTTCGAAGATTTGATTCACCAGTCCCCGAATCATCAACCGATGACGAGCTTTACAGGCGGCCCTGAATAGGCTAAGTTTCGTATCGTAGTACTAGCAAATATAGCTTTCATGGATTGAACAGCACTAAAGTATGCTGCTTATGTAATGTTGCATCCTGCACCCAAGAGAACCGTGATGGCACGACTTTTAGGAAGGGAAAAAAACAAAGACGCGCAGATATTGGTCCAATTAGCCTTCCATCAAATTTTCTCCGGTGCGCCTGTAACGCAGTCTGTAGTTGTTTCCAAGCACAGTAGCTCGAAACAGCCTGGACATTTCGGGTTGGCCACTATTGTTCCACCAATCTCATAAGGGCATCCCACCCAAAGATTGCCAACAGGCGGGCAATGGCTGTTGAGATGTGGCATCTAGCCACCCAGTGCAATCTGTCCACCCCATGACGCAAGTCCAAGTGGATCTCACAGACAGTTTCGCGCGGAGAGACTGCTCAACTTGGAGATGCCGCCGACCTGAGGCTCGGTGACGTCTCCGACCCCTCCACCCCACCTCCGACATGTTTCCACCCCAGACTACCTTATAATAGCCCCAGACGCTCGCACTAGAATTGAGGCAAACTTTTTACTTTCTCCCCAAGATACCCCATTTAAATTGATTGCAAAAATGTCTCTCGGAAGGAAGGTTACCCTCAACACCGGTGCTACCATCCCGTGAGTACCCAAATGAAGCCCCGCGTGCTCATGACGTTTACTTACGGTTCTCGACCAGGCAATTGGGCTTTGGTACATGGCAGGCTGAGCCTGGTCAGGTTGGCGCCGCTGTCCTTGAGGCTCTCAAGGCTGGCTACCGCCACCTGGATCTCGCCAAGGTCTACGGCAACCAGAAGGAGATTGCAGATGCGCTCAAGAAGGCCTTTGGTGGTGAGGTACCCGGCCTCAAGCGCGAGGACGTCTTCATCACATCCAAGCTCTGGAACTCTCAGCACCGCCCTCAGGATGTAGCACCAGCTCTCGACGACTGCCTGGCTGAGCTCGGCCTCGACTACCTCGACCTCTACCTTGTCCACTTCCCCGTCGCTTTCGACGAGCGATCCGATGTTCACAACAACCTCTTCCCATTGGAGGGTGAGGACGTCAAGATGCTGGATGACATTTCTATTGTCAACACATGGAAGGCCATGACCCAGCTTCCCAAGGAGAAGGCCCGCGCGGTTGGTGTTTCAAACCACACCAAGGAGCACCTCCAGGCTCTGATTGACGGCACTGGCGTTGTTCCTGCTGCTAACCAGATTGAGCGCCACCCACGTCTCCTCCAGCCAGAGCTCATCCAGTACTGCAAGGAGAAGAACATTCACGTCACCGAATACTCTGTAAGCAGCGTCTCCTGTCTCGCCCGTGGCTCTACTAACTCCAATCCAGGCTTTTGGCAACAACATGCTCGGCGTCCCTCTCCTCGTCCAGCACGACACCATCAAGGAAATTGCCAGCCGCATTGGCGCTACCCCCGCACAAGTCATCCTTGCCTGGGCCCAAGTTGGTGGTCACTCGGTCATCCCCAAGTCCGTTACCGCCTCGCGCATTCAGGAGAACTTCAAGGAGATTGAGCTCTCCAAGGAGGATTTCGAGAAGGTTGAGGAGATTGGCAAGAAAGAGCCAAGGCGATTCAACATTCCTTACATTGCCAACAAGCCCAGGTGGCCTGTCAACATTTTCAATGAGCCAGAGGAGAAGGAGGCGCCACACAAGGTTATCTACTAGGCTGCCTGAAATAATAAGTAAAAATACTGGTTTAATAGCTTAGAAAAAAAAGATGAAGGCTAGAAATAAGAGCTTCAGTCATGTCCAGTCCGTTGGTACTTTGCATTTGCGCTTGGCACGTGCATGCACCCTGCAGCCTAATATCCATGCGATCTAAACAGATACAGGATCCTTATATCTTGCTGTTGAATAATTCAGACTTTATTCTTTTACCCGAGTAGGTTTCGTGGTTTCACTCACGTATTCTAGTTGAATCGATCTGATTCATGCAAGACACAGCAGGTACAAGTCTTAGGTCTATCTCATAGTAAGTCTCGGGCTCGCGTAGTTTCGCGCCGCCTCATTGCCTACAAGCACGCTCTCATTTACATGTCTTAGTCGCCTCTGAAGCAGTACGGATACTTGTTGAATTACCCTGGTGCATCTGTTCCTGCAGCATACCTTGAGAAAGCCTCGCCCTGACGCCTCTTGAATAGTCTTATCCAATACCCGATGCATGCGCCCTCCTGTCAAGACAAAGGCTCGAATTGGGTGAGCGGCATTACATTCAAGTTGCGACTCTCCTGTCCCTGAGCTTGGCAAACCTACGAGACATGGTTGCATGTGATTGATCCAGCTCCGTCTCTGCCTAGTATAAACCAAGGAACTGGGACCAACTACCGCATTCACTTTCTCTAAGCTCGCGCTTATATTGATATGCTAACTAGACATTAGCTCCTGGACTATCGCTTTTACACAACCACCACGTGTCTGCTGTATATCCACTTCGATGGCTTTACTTCCCGGTAGCAAAGCGTCCAATGAGCGCCTTGTATTTGTCAAGAACGTCCCCAGCTACGTGCCTCAGGAGCAGATTGCCAAGCTTTTCTCGCCATACCATCCAATTAGTACAAAGAACATATACAAAGGAAGCAGCATCACCACAATTGTCATTGGGTTTCGCTCGGCTAGCGACGCCGCGCGTGCTCAACGAACAACAGATGGGAAATCGCTAGGCAATGCTGTCATCAAAGTGGAAATGTACGAACAGCGGCGCTCGATCCGGTACCTCAGGGACCACGGACATACGAACCTGCCGTCGGAAGCGGATGAGGAAGTAGACGAGACGGAAAGGCCGGGCAAAGGGTTCACACCGAAAGAAGCACCAGCTCACTTCCCACCTCTTTACCCAGCTCCAGTCAAGATACCCAGTACAGCACCACAAGGCAATACATGGGCGCGCATTGCGAGCAATCAACGTGCCCAAGGCGCCACCAATGCGCCTGCCATTACTCCAGCAGACGAAGAGCGAACACCTGTCTCAACACCCGTTGCCACACCGCGCATACCAACAGCCATGCCCATCAAACCTTTCGACGTCAAACACCAGACGCCAGACTCGTCTCCTCCAGCCGCCGTCTCCCTCGGCAACGCCACTCCAGACGCCATCTTCATCCCTCCTGATATCCCTCCCAGCCCTGAAGACATGCGCACAGAGACTGAGATCGAATACCGAATTCGACGGTGGGGCGAGATTCTAGGATGGGCACAGAGCAGTAGCAGCGATGTTGCTCAGAGCATGCAATCTGAGCCTTTTGAGCCTCTGGACACAACAGCACGAATCCAGCATCGACACGCTCGTCACTGCGCTTTTTGTATGAGGAGGGAGATGGCTTGAACTAAATGAGGCAAAGCGGGTTCAGGCAGTGCTGATGTGCTGCTGAGAGGGCTTATGTGATGCATGATGAAGTGCGCACGTTGGGAATCTTCTTGCTTGGCGATTCTTTGCAGTCGGTGAGAGGACGATGACGTTGGCAATGAGAAGTTGCGTGGGTGTGTTTTTGTCAAACATCTACGGGGTGGATTTGGGTATCAAGGACGACATGGGAGGCTCAGGATAAGGTTCTTCGGAACACGGGGTTGCCGACTTTGAGGAAAAGTCAAAAGGCTGAGTAGAGTTTTTGCAGTACTTGTCGCGAATATATCCCGTATCAGATTCGTAGTAGGTATGTGCGAGGTACTTGGCATTTCTACGGCTCCGCCCGGGAGCCAGCCCGTGTACTCCGTACAGTGTAATGGTAATCAAAAAGCATCACGCGCCGTCTTATTCGAGCCGCTACGCTACCGATCTTAGTCCGTATGCCCGCATCATCGTAATCCTCCAACTGGATGCTCTAGCTGCCGCGCGCTCTCGCCCTCACCACACAAACAAGGCGCTTGACGCGTATGCCTTTTTTCTCACGGGAACCAGAACCATAATTTTGTCTCAGTCTCAGCACCGCCCGTCCGCAGATCCCCATTATTAGAAATCCCCGTACCTAGGCTCACACCCAATCATCGTCTGAGACTGTTTCGCAACAAGACCACGCCCCGCGCCCCGCCTCGCCGTCGCCGACCTCCTTTGCTCCCCTTCCTTTGCCACACACACCGCAGCTTGCGGGACGTACTAGATAAGGCTTGCCTTCCCCAAAACAGACTCCCTCTCAGCCCCAAGAACAGATTGGAAAAAAGTCCCTGCATAATATTTTTTGTTTTGCTGCAGCTATCCCTAGCTTTTATCAACGTCTTTTTGCGCTCATCGTTACATACACGTTTTTGCTACCCCCCAGCCCCACCAACCATCTTCACAGCCACCCCAAAGACCTACCTAGCGTGCTAGCCAATCATGCCCCGCTTCCTTAAACGCATATTCCCAGAACACCTCTTCCGCAGGGAGGGCGCCGCAGGCGCAGATGTTAGCGGTCTCCAGCGCTCGCGACGGGTTCTAGTGCGCCCTTCGAACCCGGCGCTGTACGAGACTGCGGCGTCGAATTGGCGGCTGGGCGTGTTTTACGAGGGTGAGGGCGATGCAGCTGTGAATGCCGAGGAGAGGCGCGCGTTGAGGGATGCAGCGAGTGAAGCGGAGAGTAGGTGTAGTGGGAAGCAGGGAGTGGCCGACGAGGGGACGGTGCAAGGGAGGAAGGCGGAGAGAGTGAGGAGAAGGCTGAGTAAGAGGCATAGGATGCCGGGGTGAAAGAGGTTGACATTTGGAGTTTCTGAGGGCGTTATGGGTGTTGGCGTCAGGAGACGGAGTGCTGGACGGCCTTGGAACGGGACGTAAAGCAAAGGCGCGTGCTGAGTGTTAGGATGAAGCGCAATGCTGTTCGCGGAATGGCGGCGCTCTCGCAGCGTCGTGATCCAGGGCGAGAACAAGTCTCATACGAGGAGAGCACAAGAAGAGAGCATCATGGCTGCGACGTGATCATCATAAGGTCAGACTCGGAAACGATGGGTTGCTAGGATCCATCTGCACTATGTTCGAAATGGCCTCTCTCTTCTAGGAGCCAAAGCAGGATCCCGGGGGAAATGGGCGTTGGCTAGTTTCGCCCCGACCTGTCAGCTTGGCTGAATACTCAAAATATTACAATGCTCGTGCGATATGCCATCTAGCTTGTGACTCTAGCGCTTGTGCAGCTTTTCTTTGTTATGGGGGGTTTCTGAGGCTACCCGATCCGTATACGAAACTTGGAAGGAGCATGATCGATCGCTGGTATTGGGAGTATTGGCTCTTGCGCCTCTTTCTCTATTGCCTGAACATTTTCATCTTCGCTTTGAGAGTGAAGAGCCGGTGTCCAAAAGACTCGATACCGCAGCTAGTCGATATTTCAACTTCACTCACCAAGAGACCCAACGATGCCTTCTGTTGTAGTCCCGCAGATTTGAATACAACGCTCAGTACCGCCTTCATTCGCGGAGTGCCGCCTGGCTCAGTCTGATGCCGGTCTCAATATCTGAACATATCACGTGCGTGGTATTCGATACCCGCCTTCTTCCAAACTGAAGGCTTGCTTATATGACTCATGATGTGAGAGAAAGATAGTTCCATTCAATCATAGGGTTGAGCCAGAGTATATACCGTAGTAGTGAACACGTGATCTCAACATTCAACAGTGCCTAGTGCTGTGTGCGGTCAAGGTATCTTTCTTTTGCGAAGAGAGATTTTTCACATTATTCAAATAAGTAGATAAACTCCAGGACGTGACTGCTGTTCCAATTTCTCCTGTTTACATCTGAGCAAAATCCCGTTTTGATGATATGGTAGTGGGCAGAAGTAGTATACGTATCGAGAACATGGACGAAGCCGCTTTTTGAGATTGTGGTAATCTTGAAATTTATTCTAGGTGAGACCTAGGCCTCCAACGATTACTTCTCGCTTGTCATAAACGCAGTAGCTAAAAATGGGGAGTTGAGTTTGGACTGGTAGAAGCAACGCCGTACAGTCGCATCCTAAGAGGTTGAAAGCAACTGTATCTTTGAGACGCACCCTCCACGCAGTCTTAATCACATACGTCTCTGCCGAGCGAGACGCCCATAGTATTTGCATCATTTATTGAAGATTGCCCCATCCATTGCTTCAGTCTGAAAGGTTCAGCGACAACTTGCATCCACTGGCCAGAAATGTGTAAAAGAAGCTACCTCCGAATTTATCAGAGGATTCACAAGCATTAGTCCACGGTTTGGAGTCCAAGGCTTTAGTCGTGATTTCGAACAGATACTCGCAAAGCCTTTGGGGAATAGCTTATGAAAGAACTTCGCAACCACGGTCTCGCTGTGGCCCTTCCCGATAACTATCCTGTACATATCAACTTGCCAGCCGCCTTCTTTCTCAAGGCCAGAAGGGAAGGCGCAGGCAGCGAGGCATGCCGGACTCGTAGAAGCGAAGGTTGTAAAGGCTAGGATAGGAATAATTGGGTAGATATTGTTGTTGATGTTGGCCGCTGCAAGGATTTGGAAGCGTGTTATGAGTAGTTGGTACCACGACTTGATGTCTTGGAAATCTTCAATCATAAAAATACCGTGGTATTGTTTATGGATCTTGCCTCGGTCTAGAAGTAAACCACAACTTAACACACTACTCAATCCCGACATAATTTCGTATTCGGTGCTGGTATCATGTACATTGAGAAACAAGAACGCCTGTGTCTTAGCAATGACGCAATTGGTTCGTGAGGAATACTGTTGATAGCTCTAATTTCTATGCCCGAAGATTCATCGCAATTGAAAACAATAAAGAGAATAACGAAGAATCTTAATACATAAGGTTTAGTTCGTATGTAGAAAGTGCCAAACATCGAGACTAGTTCCAAGGCATGAGACCTGAGTAGGATCTTTTGCTCGTGTTACAACGGCGGCAGCCGATGCGGTGATGCGTAAGCATAGCAAAGACGATAGCATGATATTATGCTCAATATCATCATTTTATAGAATGGCTTTTGTTCCATCAAGAATTCGCTTGAGACGCGCAATTCCTGTATGCTCGCGTCTTGGCAGTTGTTTCACGCTGCGGTTCTTTTAATGATGTAAGCACTGTGTACAGCCATCCCTAAGTGTACTAAAGGAATACTCTCGTTGTACAAGCATTAGTGATTAGAGGATTAGCAAAGACATTTGACGCACTCAGACAAGAAGTCTGATGCTTGGTTGGCTGAGAGCGGAACAATGGCAATAACCATGTCCCTTACTATCAACTCATCACCTTGCTGTTGGTGACGGTGCGAGCTTAAGAGCTTTTGCTTTCAATTTTTTAAAGAATTGCAATTTTCAGTAGGAAACAAGAGTCATCGCTGTAAAAGTCACAACTACGAGCGAGCAAGTTCAACCATTCTAGGAAACTTGAATTGATGTGTTGACCTTCTGAAATTCTCAAAGCAAATATCCTCTTATAGGAGTGGATACTTTTCCAAGTTAAGAGACTAAGATTTCAGGCGTCTGGTAATTAATAGACTCAGCGATGGAGTTTCTTCACTCATAACGGGCTTTGCAGGGTATTCACGTGCTCTCGGTTAAGGACTTGAGATCTCCATCTGATACTAACCGCTTTAAGCATACCAGCAAACCACGGCAAGGATATGTATTCAACGGTAGTATGTGCCGGTAATCTGCTTCAATTGGATATATGATTGGCAAGGAAACAATGACGTGTTCGATCAGAGACGTTACGCGATTCTAGCGATCAGAAACGTGCGTAAAGTTCTACAGCCACAAATGCATTGGTTGTAGCCCGAAGAAGAATATCTTGGGAAGTTGAGAAAGGTTCTCTCTAGTCATGAAGGTCGTAGGTGATGATGGTATTATATGCCTAAATGTCATGCGATGCTTCGACCTTTTAAAACTCGGGGAGCGGAGGTTGGTTTAGGTAGCAGTCTAGTTTGATCGACACCGTTAGCAATCAAAAGAAATATATCAACCAACGTCCATGGTTTCATTGAGCGCCCTATGATGATGTGCCGAAGCAGCTGCAGCGCCTGCCAACTCATCAAATCTACACAACAAAGAAAATTGCGGGGTAAATAACGGGATGTTTCGCGTAACACTTCAAATAGTCCCAACATGGCAATATAACCCCGTGCACGGTACGCCTGCTATTCTATTGACTATTTGGAGGCGTTTCTTCAGCCTCTTGCAAAACTCTACCAAGGGACGTATCAATGCTACCCACAAAGGAACATGGAAATCAACGGCTTCTGGAATGAGGCTGGGGTTCAATCTTTCAAAAACCCCGCGCGCTTATTCAACGTCGGAAACTTGGTTTTTGATGCGTCACACGGCCAATCCGGGACGGAAACTGCATCCTTACGAAAACCGCGGACCGGAGTCTAGGCTCTAGGATAGCAACTCCGCCCCAGATATGACACCGATCACGGGACTTTCCGTTCGACTTCTCCGACACGGGATGGTGCTTATAGAAGGCTGATTCAGCAACGACTACTGAGTATATCGAAGGCCATGGCAATGTATGAACATGCATCAAAAACTTGAAAAGAATCGTTCATAGTTAAGTATGCGGGTGATCTCGTCAACTTCTCCCGCCTCTTATCTCTTAGTCGCGAGGTGGAGTTACTTAGTGCCTCGGCTCATCGTTGCATGGATCATCTTGGCGCTCTACATATTCAGATTTGATATCGCGATCTGGAGCGGCAGTTATTCGGAAGACTATGATTCGTAAAAATGCCCATTGGGGATGGAGAGTTGCGTAGATTTTGTATATCATATGAGCGGTATCCGCTTTAATACGGTGACTGCTGTGGACTACACACTATCCTTTGGTTACCGCTACAAAAGCTCCGATCACTGTCCTCTTGTATATTTATACGTTGGAATTTCCATAACATACTGAATTGCCAAGACTCTCCAGATCCGAAATCTCGATTTGCTGGCCCGTTTTCTCTCACTCTTGGCAAATGACCATGGTCCTCAGCAGGTCTCCTGGCTTCAACAAAAGACCAAGCAGATAAACAAAGGACCGCATATCCGCGGCATTGTCAGGCCGGAGCACCATCCGAATTGGTCACTTTTGTATGTTAGTAACATCAGACCGGCCAATTGATCATTTCTTTCCCGCTACAGCACATACTACTAGGCAGGCATTCCCTGCGACCAGCACGACTCTTTGTTCAACATACTCATGGCTACCATGCTTAAACCTGACATTCAGAGTCCCTTCGTGGAAATGCCATCATGCTTGTGGCCGGTTCTCGGACTAGGTACACCCGCTCTATCTCGCTTAAGAATGTTCGACATGCAAGCTAATGACGCACGTTGCTGCACCCACGATTGTCTAAGTGCGGACTTTGTTCCGGTTCAATGACTCCGTCCTTTCTGTGTCTTGAGAGGCGGAGAATTTGTTCTTATTTGATCCCGTTTGGTTAAATTTGCTGCCGTTTCAACCAAGGCTCAAACGGGACAGGAGTTGAGTTGTTGGGCGCTTCGTGAGGCTGGAAGGTTTCGTCTAGCGCTTGGCTGTCTGGTCGGCCATTCTGATGATGTCGTTTTCGCTGACCATGCCGCTGCCCTTTGCCGTGCAATAGGCTAGTCCATGGCCTTCATGTTGCTCTTGTTTCGTCACTCCCCACTCCGCTGATCTAAGGGTAATACGCTTACCATGCATGTGGTATCGGTCCTTCTGCTACTTTCTCGTCACCGCTCATTCGACTAATGGTCTATATGACTAGCAGGCGTTGCGACCCAATGGTCGGGACATGGTTTTGTTATTACACGCTGTTACACCAATTGGATCGGCGCGGCGCCCTATGGCTTTGTTGATAATTATCCTACCATGCTACTGTTAAGGCTGGGTAGCATCTGTGAAGGAACCATTCGCATGCATGGGATGGCTCGAAACCGCAGAAGCTTTATCCCAGGCCACGTTCAGACTCGATACGCCTTGATAATATGTCCTTGGATTCAGCAGTTAATGTTGCCCTCGTGGCTCGCCAAGTCAGACTTTCATATAGCCACCAAAACCAGCAGCGATTGCCGCGTCCGGGGATGGAGCCTTCGACGGAGGCTGACCCGTACCCCTCTCTCCGTACATCGTACGGTTGAGAATACGCTCTATATGCTTGCGTCCCGTATGGCATCGTGGCTGCCCCCTCTTCATCCGAACCTGATGCATAGGACATATCATGTCAACCGCCAAAAGCCCATGCTGTCTTGTTGTTCTTCCACATCAGCCCGTCAATGTCCCGGCCCTTTCAGTGACCCAGCGCCCTTTTTGGGTGCTATATTTATGCGAAAAGCACTTCTTCCGCAATCGCTGTCTTGACAACACACGTCTGCCAGCTCGTCCATCTTCACTGCCTCTGATCACTGCCGCACACACCGTCATCGGTCTGACAAGCCACTTGTGTATTTGTTAGCCATAAAAGACGCGTGGAATCAGCCAGAACATGAAGTGCTACCCTGATCCCTCCTCATTCATGCATATGCGGCTAGACCTTGGTTGCATGTAGCAGTTTCCCGTGCTCCAGCGAGCTCTTCCAGCGGCGTGCACATGCTTTCTCCGTGGTGAGGCGAAGGCAAAAGCGAGGCAGGGCTTTCAGCCTGAGGTGCCGCCACTTTACTCGTCCCACTTTCTAGGCAGGTTGGCCACATAGACGGGGCTCCTTGCCTGCTCGAGGGAGGTTCAAGTCTCCAGAAGCATATAGCGATAACGACACCAGCGTAGCCATGAAGCCTTTTTAAAGTCCTCAGTGTGAGTGTCGGATAGAATATCGCACAGTTTGCCTTCTGTCCACCCGCTCCAGGCTGCCCAGAGTACTCACTATCTCTGTATACGTGTAGTTCCCCTCATGTGTGCCAGCCAACCATGTCACTCATCGAGCGGGGACATGCAACCAGGCTGGCGAGGCCGATTCGACCCACCGTGAAAGTGGCACCCACCAATCCGCAAACAGGCAGCTTAGTCTCTCCCATGCACCGAAGGCGCCGGCGACCGCAGCGCTGACCCACACAAGCACAGCACTTGCTCGTCTCGGGATCAAAATTGCGTGCGACCTTCTTCCTTAGCTACTCCGCCGTTCATGTACCCACGCCTACCCAGCATCGCTTTGCTCTCACATGACAGCAAGTGTGTGCGGAGTGCCGTGTAGCAAATTTCAACGTCAAGTCATAATCAGCGACCATGGCAGTCACTGACGGAGAGCTAACCTAGGCCTTGTCTGTTGTCAAAATGGCCAGAAATCACATCGCCGCGTCAGAGACGCCCAAAGAAGCTAAGTTCATCAACGGATCAATTGTTTGCGCAGCTATTTGCAAAGCTACCTGCGGTCGCAGTAATGGCCGCAGCTCTCATGTTTTATTGTAATGGCTGGTGTGGCTCCGTGCACGACACGAGGCCGTCCCTAGGTCGGATGGCACCACAACAGCACCTCAGCTTTTGCATCAGCTGCTATCGACTTACTCTGCTGCAGATATGCCCTGGATAGCCCAGTGCTCAATGAAATCAAACAGCCATAGCTGTGCATTTCAATCTATCTCTGCTGAAGCAATTGGCTCGGCAATGTGGAGTTGCTGCCTCATCTGACGACGAGGCACACTGGTTGAGGTGGTTGACGAAAGCATGCTGCATCATATTGCCACCGCATTGACTACAACACCACGCTCACGCCTTGAGTATTCTCTGTGTGGGCTCACCGGTAGGAAGGCCGGAATCATGGAGCCCTCTTCATAGGCCACGGGGGGGCAAGCATTCCATGCTGATTATGCGTGAAAGAGTAGGCGAGCCAACGCCGATGCGTTCGTCAAAGCTATGACAGAAGGTGACATGAATTTCAGGGATATGGCCTCCTCTCTGGTCAACCAAATACCGCTCGCCACGTCAGAGGATCTCCGATGGGGCAGGCTTTGGCCGGTTCTAGTGTCTGCCCGGGGAGTCCAGGTGATTGCTTTGATATGCGACGGCGGGCTAGGTTCCGCATAAACTTCACGCCATCCTGTTATCTGAGTGAGGCATGCCTGTCAGCGTGCAGGACCTAGTTAGTCAAAGACTGGGCCCGCCACGGTAAACGCCATCCGTTGAGTGGAGATAGAGATCAGGTGAATGGAGGACCCAGTCCATGCAAGGCAATATGCATGCGGAGGTTGCTAGCGCTCTATGCGGGTGGCAATGTTGGATTACCAGACGTAATGTCTAACATGTAGTACTGCAGCAAGTGGAGATAAGATGACTGGCTCAAAGTGGCTGGCCGAGGGCGACTTGGGTCCATGGTTTAGAGGCCGGCAAGTCGCTGACTGGCGAAGAGGGGCGAATGAGAATCTCGATTGGAGACGAGAAGCGATGGGACTCTATCGGTGAAGCTGATTGATGCTACACAGATTGATTAGCTTGGCCAAATACACGAAACGTTGGGGGAAGAGTATGGAACGTAGCCTGCCCTGCAAACGCCCGACAGTCCGCGAGTACAACTCGTGCTAGAATTTCAGAGAGCAAATAACGCCCAATTGAGAGCGCCGCTGATACGTGCGCTCCAGACGTTGGTCAATGCATCTGGCAACGGCTGACCGTAGCTCGTAACGGAGAAGGGGTGCCCAGGACTCTCAGGGTTTGCTGGCGTACTTTCCTCCTTTGGCGTCCGCCGTTGGTACCTCAACGGAGGCCATTGACCAATCGCTTATCACTCCCGTGAAAGAATCTCTGGAGCGGACGGTGACTCGGCATGAACCAAACGGCACGTGATCACAACTCGGTTCAGAAATGCTCCATCTCCTACAGCATGAGAGGTCCGGAATGCTCGAAAGCGACATAACACACCATCCTGGAGCGCCAGCTAAGACATTTCGACAAGGTAGATGAGGGGTTTTCCACATTCTGAGCCCAGGGTTACGTGGTTCGTGAAGCCACGACGCGTTGATCCCCTAGCATATGTGATAACTCTCTGCAGCTGGAAACGCCGGCACGGCCTAGGGTTCCATTGCAGCCCGTCTCCGCATTGTTTTAGCGTCAGAATGAAAGGGATTTGCGAATCGTAGCGATGTCGTTGGACAGGACCGGGTGGGGTGCTACCACGTCGACGGCAGGATACGCCATGGCAACAATCTATGGTCTGACAACGAAACCGTCTCGGGCGGCAGGGACGGCTCGCAAGGGCGGCGAAAGGTATGGATCCAAAAGGATAAATAGCGGTATACTGCTGCTCTCAGTTTGACCCTACGCTCAACTCAATAGGAACTTCCAGTCATTGACGAGAACTTCTGAGCATCTTCCAACTTTTGCGACATCGAGTCCAAACAACCGGCCTACCTCTTGACCCTAGACCTTGTACACCATTGTCCAAGGCTCTCTGTCATCCAACCATTTCGTGTATGTGCCTTCGAGGCCGGAGGTCGAAGGCCCCTGAACTGACCCTATTCAGGTACGCGATCCGCTGGTCCTATCAAACAGGTCCTGTGTCTGAACGACGGGTGATACGTAAGTATTGGATATCTGAAGCCCAAACAGCTCGACACCCAACACTAATGTATAGTTAAGCTCAAGTCGACATAACTCTTCAAGTCTGAAACATGTGCTTCTACGACCAGCACCGTTTTGCTTGCGGCGATTGGAAGTGGGGCCACTTCCGCCAGCATTGCGCTAAGGAGTACCGAATCGGCGAGACATGCGGCATGAAGCTCATCATGCAAACGGTTCCTACTGGCACGTATTGCAAGCTCTGTGAGAAGATCAACACCAAGATGCGCCGTCGAGCCGCGGAGGTGGATCGTGTTGGCCGATGGCAGCGCGAGCCTCACAAATTCGGAGCCTCTATCGAGAAATCCATGGAGATGATTCGCGGATTGGATGGAGAGATCTGTGAGCTAACCAACGAGCGCAACCGCAGACTGCAAGCGATTTACTGAATCCGGAGGCGGACATGGCGCAGGCGTCTGGAGTTTTGTTTCATGTATAACGCCTTGGTACTTCCTTTTTCAGAATTGAGCATATTCAGCGTTCGTTTCGGAGGTCGACATGATGCAGGAAGATCTGCTATCGAGGGAAGGAGAACGACACGTGGAATGCCGGGCGTTACCTCTGACAGTCGCTTCTTTTCTATTAATGAACCCCCCTTAGGTTTGAATAAATCAATGAACTGTTTTTCTTTCTTTCATGATTGGTCGCATGCTCAGTCGTCGTGAACGTAGCCGCTGTGCCGTGGATGGGGGGCTAAACCCGTCCAATCCGCGAATGTCGCGTAGCCGCGAATAGAAGTGGAGAGTTGATCCCGCACGGTCCCGGAAGGGGGACGGCGCTTCTCCTGAGAAGCGGACAGTTGAGTCCAAGCGGGAAAGCTGTAGGTATGCAGCAAGCGAAACGACAACGTCGAGGTACGAAGAGCGGAGGTGCGGACGTTGTGGATGTCGTTTTGTCGAGGGGTCAGCGGTGGGGTAAATTCGCAGCTCGATCGACACGTGATGGCGCTAAGGGTCGGGGCGGATAGCGTCAGCTAGTGAGGCCGAGGTTGTGCCGATCCCAACTTCTCTACCCCAATGCTCCCAGGTGGATCACCACTTCGATATCACTTGTGTGCTTTTACGATTTTCTTTCGAGACCAGTCTGTATCTTATGTGTCGAAGCTCTCGTCCAAAACATCCCCAGAGACCTGTTTCTCATGAAGCCCAACTCAGCAGTTGACTAACATTCACCCTGTTGTCTCCTACCAGATGTTCGTCGTTGCGTACCGGATTGCAGTGAAGCATGTGCAGGAGGAAAGGATAGCAGGCCGGGTGAACTAAGTAAGAGGATGTCGTCTCTTCTGATCAGCGAACTCTCGTTCAACGAAAGCTTACTCTTAGTGGGGTTCGGCTAGACTGGTCGGCTCGGGTTGAGTTCCTCGTCCATGTGGTGCTCGACTGTCCTTCGATCATTCGATGGTATCAGTATAGGCAATGCTGTCAGAGATGATTGAGGTTCTAAGAGAGTGAAATCAGTCAGAAGAGCCAGGAAGAAAGTCTGGAAATGTTGACTTACGTGGCGAACGCTGAGTGGCCTGTAAGGCGGTCGATCGCCCTTTCCACGTCGTCCCTGAACCACGCACATCAAAAGCTGCCATAGGCGATATGCCCGCCTTGACAACGATAATACCTTCTCGAGTGCCGTCTAGTGCGTCTGCCTGCACACGACAATGGGGTTTCGGTGGCGCGAAAGAGCGTGGGAAATGGTTACGGGCCACCCTGGCTTATGAGTATCTTGTGACCACAGGACTAACATGGCGACTGGGCTTAAGCGCTTGTGGTATACTGCGGTATGTCGCTTGTGTATCGTTGCTTCTGGCTGGATCTAGAGACGCGGCTAGGTGGATGCGTAAGGCAATACCACAACAGTACGGCCAATGAGTTGACATGATGTGTTGTCAGCAGGCCGACGAGACATGGCTCCTACATGGCATACGACCGAGTACCCGTCTTTAAGCTGTAGTTGGGATGTATTGGGCTACAGTCAGTATCACTCTGCTTAGCCGGAACGCATGTAAAGCACTAGGTGGGCCAATCAGGACATAGAACAGCTCCTCCAGACGTGCTGGGCAACCTGCCCAGTGCCATTTTCATCTCGCTCTACTTCGAATTCGGGCAAATATCCAAGTCGCCTACACCGGCGGTACGTACTCTTTGGCGCTCACTAGTTGAGCTTATTCTATTGCGACTACGAGTATTGCGCATGACAACTTTACCCTTTCGGGTCGATATTGCTGTCCATAGCGCTCCCGCAAATTATATGCATGTCGGGACGGACGCAGAGTTTCTCCCGCACCAATCCGCGCTATACAACGCACGCATTCTGTACGATCCATCGACTGTCTTGCTGTTCCTTTCCATTCTTGGCTCCAATAATCGCACGACATTGTCTCGAGCAGAACACGAGCAGAAAATAGGAATATGTGGATTCAGACTAGGTGAAGTCGTCCTGCGACGAGAGAAACTTGGTGCTTATTTTCATGCCTTCTGAGCCTATGCAGACCTTGTATGACATACGATTGTGGTACAGGGCTCGCCAAGGGTCCAGCCAATCATAGCCCAGAACAGGCATTCTGCCTCAACTCAAGCCGCCGACTTCGCCCAACAAAACCGTAATATTCACAGCTCACAGGGGCGCTAAAGCGCGTGCATTGTCTTCAATCGCGAACTCATACCCTATGTAGCAAAAGCTGTCGCGACATCATGATGGCGTTGGAGCTACTTACAGACCCGATATTCATGGACCCAGTGACGCGCTTAACCTTACACGTACCGGCGGCTCGTCTCGCAGTTAATGTCTAGGATGTCCCCTATCGAACAGCGTAGTGTCTGATCCCCCACGCCCTGTTCAAGGAGCACGAATAACCACAACAATAGGTGGGTAAATGTCGAGAGGTTCAAGAAAACAGTGTCGACAAAAGGTAAGATCGACACTTGATCATACGAGCGAGTGGTTTTTGAATGGAGATGAATTTCGTAGTGTGTAAAGCTAGCTTGAGACCATCTGAGCAACAACTGCTGTCGTCATCTACAGCCCTGGATTTTTGTGCGTTCGTGGTGGTCACTGTCCCAATACGAACATTTATTCTCGGGTCAACCGTATGTTCCTATATAGCCAATCAAGGTTGATCAACTGATATCGATTTGATTCCCATTGGAAGTTTGCGACTATTGCAATATAAGGGATATCCATCATCATCATCTGTGAGCGTGTTTTTTTTTCTCAATGACCTGGACAGTGACCGATTAATCAACGCATGGACTGATCGGACGATCGTGTCATGCCCAACAGGGGTTTTCAGAGCCACTTAGAGGAGCTCCTTGACATCACGTTACTTACTAGGTGAAGAATGCCCCCCTAGAAGATGTAAATAGTGTCGGAGGACGCGCCAAACACAACGCATCACGTGAGGGCAAGAGACGTGTGCCTGCCAAGAAGTCGGCCCTTTCTAGCGCCGATCATCACAACTTCAGGACGCAACGCTTGTCGCATGCAGGGACAGCGTCATTGTTCCTCTCCAAGGCGTTGACGAACAGGCCTTACTGAGAAGCTTGTGTATTTACACCTTCGTATTCTTCGCTTCACCGGTCTGTGCTCATAACGTCCTTGGTCTCTGCAACACGCCCTTTACAGTGCAATGGGTGTCTGCGCGTCATGCCTAGGAGGACAGAGGTCTTCTGACGCAGATGTGAGTCTCTCGATATACATTTCCATGATAAGGAAGAAGCTGACGGACCCCCTTATAGCACTCGGACGCTTCACATCTCCTCGGGGATCAGTACCAGCCAAACTATGGCACTGCCAGCAGCACTCACAACATACCTCAGCCCGACCCTGAGGAGCTTCGCCGCCAGCGAGAGAACCTAGAGCGCATCTGCGCCGAAACGAACGAGTAAGCTCCCTTGCATGCTCCAACTGCGTCGATCCCGGCTCTGACGCACCCCCTACAGGCAACTAATTCCCGTTTCACAACCGAGCGCACTCCCGGAGGTCACCGAGCAGCCATCCAAGAATGACGAGTATGCCCACCTCTTCAACGAGCGCTTCAAGTCCATCAGACACGGTCGCCCAGCTTCTGCTGGCAACGACGAAGACGACGAAACAACCTGGCTCGAGAACGCTGTGGGCAATCAGGGAGAAGACGAACTGGAACTGATTAAGCCTGCTAACGGCAAGCTGACGATACAATTTGGCCAGCGATAAACATGGGATCACGTGGTCAACACCATGACGTATTTCCCCATGTGTTCGGAGCCCGAAATTGTTTACCTTCTCTGGCACTTGTTTAACTCTCTATTCCATGAACAACCATTCCGGATACCCATAATATTTCCTTTTTTTTCTTTGTTCCCTGGACTTCTCATTACAGAGCCTTTGGTTCCGCCATTCTCATTTTTCTTAGTGTCAGTGCATCCCATGTCCTAAACTACCATTGCACATAACTGTTTCTTTGTTATTCTGTCGTCTCTCCAGCATTCTGCTAGTGACAGAAAAATTAAATAGCATTGTGTGGCACATACAATAATGTCAAATCAGTATATCAAGTATGCAATTGGTCGAGTCCGGTTTCACGCACTAGTGTACAATGCTGCCAAACCTCTATGCAGCTATCAAATTCTCAAGGCAGCCGTTGAAACTACACAGCCATCGAGACCCAGGCACCCGGCAAACTCGCATACAGCCATCAATCCTCTCATGCGGCTGGTCAAACTCCTATCCAGCTACTGGAATTTCCACACAGCCATCGAAGCCTTATACAGCCATCAAGCCCAGCCTCTTAATGCAAATCCGTCGTAGAAATCAAATCTCCATGCACTCAAGAAAATCACTTTTTTCAAACAACTCCTCACGTATCCACCGATCCCTCAAATCAATTTCATCATCAAAGAAACCAAAGATCATTCAATCAAATCCTGCACCATCCTCGCCGCCTGTTCCGCCATCAGCACCTGCAGCTCCGTGGTATATGCTTTATCAATCGCATCTAGCCTGAGATTCAATCCAGGACGCAGGCCGCGCTGGGCCTCGGGGGGCTGCTTCTTGTAGGTTTGTTTTCCCCAGATGAGCGCACCACTTTGCAGTGTGTTGAAGAGGGCGGCGTTGTCGTCTTGGTCGAGGAGGGGGTTGTTTTGATACTTGATGGCTTCGTGACGGACGAAGTCGCGGACGGTGTAGGCAGGGATGTGGTGGAAGGCGGAGGCCGCGGGTCCTGAGACGTGGGAGGCGTGGGTGGTAGCTGCGTGTCCTTGGGTGTGGAGGTTATTCATGTGTTCGTGGAGCGCGTGGGCGGCTACAATCTCTGCGTTTTTGCGAGCAGTAAGGTCGTTGGCGCTCTCGATGTGGTGTTGAGAAGAGCATGACGGCTTGTTGTGCATGTGATTTCGAAATGCATACGCCTGCAGGTTGCTTACATGGCCTCGGACAGTGGCTGCATTTGAACTCTCCGCGTGGCCTTGAACCGTATGTGCTTGTCTAATATGCGCGGATTGTACAGCAGTGGATGCTTGTAATTCATCCAACCCTCGCTTCGTTGTGTCAGTACTTCAAAGACCTTTCTGTTGCGTGGGGGCGGGTAGAGGACTTACGCTATGCATGGCCAACTGGAAAAGCGATGCCGCTGTACCCAAGACCTCAGGATCCTGGACGGGGTCCTTGTACTTGTTCAACTTCTCGCGAACCTTTTCCTGGATGTTCTGGTGGATTTGTTTGGCTGAAGGCTTGGGCTTGCCTCCACGCTTGATGATGGCGGGGATGTGGGCGACGGGGTTGGATGTGATGGGCTCGCGGCGGGCGAGCAACGGCTCCTTATAGTTCTTGATAGCGTTGTGGTACAAGATATCGTTCTGCGGAGGTTCGCTGGGGGCGCGTCCGGCGGTGGGCTGGGTTTTGGCTGTCTTTGATGAAGCTGGTGCAATTGCTTCGTGGGTTGATGCTAGACTAGATCTACGCGCCGCACGTGTAATGGGTGGCTCCTTGGCTGGAGACTGGGGTTCAACTGCGTTCAGTGTTGCCGATGTAAGTGCTTCGTGGGTGGCAGCCAGGCTCGACCTATGTGTCGCACGTGTAGTTGGCGGCTCTTCACCAGCGGTGGCAAAGGCGCTCTCAGCGAAGGAGACAACAGTCCGAGCGCGCTTGCTTGGAATTGGAGATGTGTAGTCCGAGTCCTCGGTAGACTTTTCGAGGCTGCTCTCGCTTGGAGTCCTCCTTGCCGGGCGCTTTCTGTTGTTTGGCTTTGCCGTAGATGAGTCACTCTCTTTTTCCTCGGCGGCGGTATCTACAGGCTGCTCTTGGGCATTACTCTCAGGCTTTTTTGAGTAAACCTCGGTAGGGGAAATGCTGGGTGGAGGCTTCTTCCTGGCTGTTCTGACTCCGCTCCCACTTGGGACAGCCGGTCCCGGCGTGGGCATGTTACCGTGAACAAGTCCTTTGCCTTCTTGATGACGCTTCTGGAAACAAGGCTGGCAGACTTGAAAAGTGCAGCCGGGGCAACGACGCATGACATCCAGATTGCGTTTGTCGCACTCTGTGCACTTGGCTGTGTGCACGGCTACCCTGGCAAATTGTGTCTCGTCGAGCGTGCATACATTTTGTGCCCTGTCTCCAGGCGTCCGAGGCGTACGAATTGGGAGAGCGTTCTGGCTACGGACAGAAGTATCTGAGGTTATTGATACGGGTGTGGGTGGTTGGGTTTTCATGGCGTCAGCTGTGTCGGGCATTGTGGGAGAAGCCATCTTGCGATGTAGCGTGTGGTTTATGAGAACTGTCTTTTTTAGCTATCTGAGCTGAAGCTCTGTTTCTGTGGAGACGAAGGCAATGAGTAAACAAATAGAGCGTTTTTACAGTGTATTCAAACAGTGAAGACCTGCTGGAGGGAGCGGGGTTGACAGCCTGTGGGCTTTCACTTTCACCTACCACGTGGTGGAAAGGCCATTCACTTCAGGATGTCTCTCTGGATATGTATGTACTGACGTGTATTAGATTGATTATACAAAATAAGGTAGTAGTAACTGAATTATATGCTTCAAAGAATTGACCTAATGTGTGAAACAAGCAGATGGCTGGTTATCTGATATTCGTGATGGAGCTACAATCGAAGTGAGAGCAAACGACGTAGGCAGCTCTCCGTGAAGCAACGCTGTATTGTCTATTCGGTGTGGGGCGCCTCCAGCTGTCACTGAGGTCATCAGCGCAAGATACGGCTGGTCATGAGCAGATAGTATTTTGAACGTGTTGTATTCACATTTACGCTTGTGACGGTCAAACGCACGAGCGGTGAGGCTGCGCCGAAGACTGCTGGATGAAGCGAGCATAACATGCCATACAGGGAATAAAAATAAAAACAAGACATCAAATTGAGGTCAGAGCCAGATTCTGGAGATATGAAAGCATTTATCTCTTCGAATGAGCATAAGACGAGGTGAGCACATTGGCGCTCTGGCGTAGATTGGGGCCCATTTGATAGTCGGGGATACTGGGACGGCCCCTGACCCCATCTTTTCCATGCGAACAGGCGGGGCCAGTGGGTCGATTCGGTTACAAAGTATGATCCTGCAAAATCCACGCTACTGTCTACGAAGTGTCTTTGTCGGCACTACCGAGGTTCGCACGCGAAGTGGATTGTTGGGTCAGGCCTAAGGCAGGGACAGAGCTTAGTTTTGCATCATCTCCGCCATGGAATGGTCTTTTCGTAGCGGTATGAATACAAGACGACACCCACAATGAAACCAAAGGAGGTTGTAAGATCGCAAAAGTAGATGAAGCAATACTATGGTGTGTTCACAGATGAATTGAGTAACAAGAGCCGTTTTGCCATAGCGGTGAGAGGAGTCCCGACACCTGGAACTAGGGAATTGAGGGAAGGGATCCCCATGTAACGCAGATAATGACTTGCGTTCTAGTCGATAAGTCAGCATCGTCTTCTGGGCTGCGGTGTATGGGAAAGAGATGTGGTTAGCTTGACCCTTGCTCATCGCGTCACCGCTACATGGAAAGACGCTTACCGCATCGGGCACAACCATGACGCCCTAGCTTAACCCTCGCAATGTTGCGACTCATGGTGAGTCTTGTCGCATCATGGCCGGCCTCATTCGTCACAATTGATATCAACGCGCTGGTGGCTGGCAGTGGCAGATTGTTGAAAGCTGCATTGTCAGACTTCTGCCTGGAGCTGCCCCGCCCAATCTGTCTGCGTAGGCGCATGCCGCCCACTTTACTCTGCGTATGCGCTTCTCATCGGTACTCTTGATCGAGCAAATGGACCCCACGAACCAGGGTATTTATAACGATTGGAGCAGCAGATACGACCTGACGGCGCGGAGTGCAGCATGGTTGACTGATGCGTATGAGCTGAGCGGCGGTGAGCAGGCATAAGAGTGCCAGAGTCGAACGCGCCCTAACTAGCCACCCGCTAATCTAGCCAAAGGGCGTTGCAGCCTCTTGACTGGAGAGCTGCGTTTACTCGTCTGCGGGAACGACTTCTCGCCCACCTGCGACCAACCTGCCCTGGCCCGACATGCGTGTGTCGCGATTAATGGTGCCCATGCTGGTTCATATACAATAACTTCCATCCCGGCACCCATTGCGTCCCCCTTCGCGGACTACCAATTCACCTCCGGGCCATCGCCAACACGAGAGCACCAAGCTGCATCTACGCTGCCAGCCACACCCCGTTTCTTTGGTTGCGCGCTTCGGCTGTCACCAAGCGCATGACAACCTTGTGGCGGTGCTGCAGATCTTACAGCCCTCCAGATCCTGGTACAGGGTTGCTCGTTTTTTCTTCTCCTACATACGCTAGGTTGCTGGGGTTCTGGACTCGCTCTCACCGGCCTCCCTCGAAACGTCATCAGGTCAACGTTTCCAAAGGGAAACGCGGGTCCTCCCCACCGGCGTCGACGAGAATAAGAAGGCTGCACGTCCGTCCAGCCAGCCTCCCCACCACCGACGTGGTCCGCGCCTCAGCCGCACTCTTTCAACGGCAACTTTGCAAACAGCAGGAACCTACAAGATAAACAAAAGGAAACACACCTTCTACCGCCATCATGGACCCTGACTTGCCTTCGCCTCCCTTCTACGCGACCATGATGCTCCTGAGCTACATGCACGCTCCCACAGTCGGCTTCTACTACTTGGGAGCGTGCGTCTTCAGTCTCTGCACTTTGCAGAAGGCGCGAGCAGTACCCCAGAAACGGAGAATCAGCATATTGGCTTTCATGCTCACCATTCTCGTTGCATATGTCGCAGAGGTCCTCTATTACCTCAGCTGCTCAATAGCAGATGCCGAGTACACGGCTCCGCAGTTCTTGGCAATACGGTGTTTGGGCTCAATACTCGTCTGGGCTCCTCTGTCATATCTCCTGTGGTCAAGCAAATTGCTGAGGTGGCATGCCTACTTTGGAGCCTTCGTTCTCCAGTTTGCACTCGAGACAACAACATGCCTGATTATGGTTTCCACCGAGTCACAACACATTTGGCAAAAGTATCCACCGATACTCATTGGCTGTATTAGAGCCCTCATCTCGCTGCTCTTGCTGGTCGATTCATTCGTCATTCTCGTCACCAAACAAGCCGAAGCCAGCACAGACGAAGAGCGCCAGTCGCTCCTCGGCAAGCAAGCAAATGGTTCTCCGGCCGCAAGCACCCACAGAGGCTATGGTGCCATCCCCCAAGATGATAGCGACAGTGAGGATGGCCCGTCAGAAGAAGACGACAAAGACGTCAAGGCGCAGCAAGCCAAGCGTCTCGAAGAAGAGGGTGGTTGGTTCGGCTACTTGAAGGGGTTCATGATTTTTCTGCCGTACCTATTTCCAACAAACGACTGGAAAGTCATGGCCTGTCTCGGTGTCCGACTCGTGCACATGGTGCAAGAGCGAATCCTCAACCTGCTCACGCCCCGACAGCTCGGTATCATCACCACCAAACTACAAGCGGCTTATGAGACGAAGAGTGGTGTCATGCCATGGAAGGACATTGGCCTCTGGGTGTTGTATGGCTGGATCAACGGCTATGCTGGGCTTGGCGTCATAGATGGCATGGCAAATGTCGTCATCTCAAACTCTGCCTATCGCCGCATTACCTTGCTAGCTTACGAGCATGTCCTGGGTCTGTCCATGGACTTTCACACTTCAAAGGACTCTGGTGAGGTGCTGAAGGCTGTTGAGCAGGCGTCTTCATTGAATACACTCATCGAAATGGTCCTGTTCGACATCGCGCCAATATTCTTGGATCTGCTTGTTGCCATGTACTACGTAACCCACTTGTTCGATGCGTACATGGCATTTATTGTTCTGTTCATGGGTGCAGCATACATTGCCATCGGATTCTACTTTACGACACTGTCCCAACCCAAGCGACGAGACTATGTTGAGAAGCAACGAGCGGAAAGCTCCACAGTCAACGAGACAGTACACAACTGGCAGACGGTTGCTTACTTCAACCGTTTGGCATTCGAATACAAGCGCTATGCCGAGAATATTAGCAACACCATCTCGGCACATTATGCGTACTACTTCAGATCCATGGGTGGACACGCTGCGCAAGATCTCTTGACTACCCTTGGGTTCTCTGGTGCCTGCGTCTTCGGTATGACGCAAATTGTTGCCGGACGAAAGCCAGTTGGCAACCTCGTCACGCTTATCATGTATTGGAACACAATGACCTCGCCGCTCTATGTCCTGTCATACAGCTATCGACAAATCACTAGCTCGCTAATCGATGCCGAACGCCTGCTCCAGTTGCTAAATACCAAGCCTAGCGTGGCAGACCAGGAGGGCGCCAAGGACATTGTCGTGCACACTGGCGAGGTAGAATTCAAGGACGTCGACTTCCACTACGACGAGCGCAAGCCAATCATCAAGAGTGTAAACCTCAAAGCTTCAGGCGGTCAGACCATCGCCTTTGTTGGCGAGACGGGTGGCGGAAAGTCAACCATGCTCAAGCTCCTCTTCCGCTTCTACGACGTGACTAACGGCTCGATCATGATTGATGGGCAAGACCTCCGCTCCGTGACCCAGGCTAGTCTGCGCGATGCCATAGGCCTTGTGCCTCAAGATCCCGTTTTGTTCAATCAGACAATTCGCCAAAATCTCCGCTATGCCAAACTTGACGCTACCGACACCGAGATTGAAGACGCTTGCCGTGCTGCTGCCATCCACGAAGACATTGTTGGGTTCCCAGACGGCTACAACTCCAAGGTAGGCGAGCGCGGCGTACGGTTGTCGGGTGGACAACTGCAGCGCATAGCCATTGCCCGCGTGCTCCTCAAGAACCCTAAGATTGTAATGCTAGACGAAGCAACATCAGCCATTGACTCCTCCATTGAAGCACTCATCCAGCAAGCCTTCCGCAAGCTAAGTCAAGGCCGCACCACATTTGTGATCGCCCACAGATTGAGCACAATCGCAGACGCAGACCAGATCCTGGTGGTGGAGAAGGGCGAGATCATTGAGAGAGGTAGACATCAAGAGCTACTGCAGAATGAGGCGGGCAAGTATGCTGAGCTGTGGAAGAAACAGACGGCGGGGCATTTGTCAAAGGAGATAAAGACCAAGGACACGAAGGAGGGCGAGGACGAAGATGGAGGTGTGGTTATTGGTGGTGATGAGATTCAGGGGGACGACAAGGCCACAAGCTCAGCGACGGATAGTAATGATGTACACGGAGACAACAGCATACGGCGCAAATAAAGGTCAGAGAGGAATACTGTATACATGAGCTACGGCTGCTGTAGATTCATCCGCGTCTTCTAGAATTGTAAGATAATACAAAAAACTTAATGAACACAATACAAAAGAGTGAGCTTATCTTACTATCTATTGTCATGTATTGACCAGTTTCTCACCTACATTCAACCCACCGCTCTACTAAGACATCAGCCGCTTCCACCACTCTTCGTCCGCGGACGATTCCTCGGCATTCAGGCAACCATCCGCGGGACGCCGTATCTGCACACTACACGTTCGTTCTCTAGCATCACCCGGCACAAGCATCCGGGCAGCCAGTCCACTCAAACAACAATAACGTCGCAGTTACGGCGTGAGAATCGGAAGGACTATGCTCCGACGCACGGCCTCTCCTCCGTGCGCCGACCCCGTCTCATTGGCTGCACTCCAGAAACACTGCCACTGAAACCGTTGCTGTATGACCCTTTTTTGCATGTACGTAGGCAGGCACATAACTTACGTGGTATATAAAGACCTTCTTTGTTCCCGTCTTATGGCCGGAGTATAGTGTGGGATATTTTTTTGTCTGTCTGTCCACACCAGACCAAGTTGTCGAATACGTCACGAACGAGCCCTTGCGCTAAAACGGTTCTGGGGTGGCAGCTCGACGACATCTGTCTCCCTCTGGTTGTGGACCACCCTGCATCAGCATTACACGCCGACCCGACCGTCTCTCACCACCAATATGGCGGTACCTAAACGTGTGCTTCTGGTTACGGCGGCGGCGTACGCTTTTTTCAGTGCGAGGTATGCACCTGACGCAGCGCCGTTCGCCGCAAAGAGTTATGGAAAGAATACCGTGGCGGTATTTGCGCTGCTGTATTTTGTGCAGCTGATCTGGGGGATACTGATTTATCCTTTGTTTTTGACGCCGTTGAGAAAGCTACCGACGCCCAAGGTGAGTTTGTATCAGATGCATGGAGGGGTGGGGGGTCAAAGGGGGTGGTGAGGACGTGTGATTTCGAGGGTCTTCTCGATTCGCGGGATTCTTCTCAAGAGGAAGACGCTCTGCTGACGGGTTGTTTGTCATAGGAATCGCATTTTCTGCTGGGCCACTTTGGTAGGATCTACAAGGAACCCACGGGTGAGCCGCAGAGAGATTGGATCGATAATATACCCAACGATGGTGTTTTGTACTATCGATGGCTGTTCAATGAGCCAAGAGTCATGGTAACGACGCCAAAGGCGATAGGTGAGGTCCTGGTGCACAGGAGTTATGACTTTATCAAGCCAGCAAGATTGAGGAATGGCTTGGGGAGAATCCTCGGTGTTGGCATTTTGCTTGCAGAGGGGGATGAGCACAAGGTATGTTTCCCAACCAACCCTTATTCCCAGTTTCGCAATTGGTTGCGATACTAAACTACACCAGCGCCAAAGAAAACTGCTCATGCCCGCTTTCAACTTCCGCCATGTCAAGGACCTGTACCCGATTTTCTGGGGCAAATCCCAACAAATGGTGAATAGCATCTCTGAAGCAATCAAGAGCGATCCCAGCGCATCCTCAGTCATTGAGATAGTATCCTGGTCCTCCCGCGCCACACTCGACATCATCGGCGTTGCCGGCGTGGGCAAAGACTTCGATGCGCTTACTAACCCAGACACTGAACTCAACGAAACATACCGCCAGATTTTCGCTAGCAACCGCGGCGCGAGACTTGTCCAGGTCCTCCTCGGATTGCTCCCCCACTGGGTCGCCGTCAATCTACCCCTAAAGCAGAACGACGAGATTGGAAACGCAGTGCGTACAATCAAAAACGTAGCCAGAGATCTCATCCGCTCAAAGCGCGAAAAACTGCAAAAGGGAGAAGAAAAAGGTCTGGATATTCTCAGTGTAGCCATGGAATCCGGTGGTTTCACCGATGAGGATTTAGTGAACCAGCTCATGACTTTCCTTGCCGCGGGCCACGAAACCACTGCCTCGGCAGTATCCTGGGTTGTCTACATCCTATGCCGACACCCTGAAGTACAGAAACGGCTCAGAGAAGAAATTCATCAAGGACTACCTGCAGCACTAGAAGATGGCGGCCAAATCTCCTCGACAGAAATTGATCGCCTACCGTATTTGAACGCCGTCTTACAAGAAACCATGCGTGTCTACCCACCTGTACCGCTTACACTGCGCGAAACCGCACACGATACCACGATTCAATCACAGTTCGTCCCCGCAGGCACCACTGTAGTCATCTGTCCCTGGGCCGTCAACACCTCCAAGCATCTCTGGGGTCCGGACGCTCGTGAATTCAACCCAGACCGCTGGATGCAGCCTGGTACGGCCAACACGGGTGGCGCCGAGAGCAACTATGCCACCACGACGTTTTTGCACGGCCCCAGGAGCTGCATAGGTAAAGACTTTGCCAAGGCAGAGTTTGCGTGCTTGGTGGCTGCGTTCGTAGGCAGGTTTGAGTTTGAGTTTGAGGATCCTGACTATAAGGTGGAGATCCAGGGCGGTATTACGTCAAAGCCGAAGGGTGGGCTGAAGATTAGGTTGAGGGATGTTAGGGACGCATCGTAAAATTGGAAGATATAGGTGGGGCGTTCACGACGTCATGATTCTGGGTGTTGTTGTGTACTCTAAGCTTGTTGGGGTTTTGTATTCTCCGCTATCGTTGCGTTAACATCAAGTATGATATTTAGAGGCCAAGTTTCGTTGTACATAGCTATATGGTTTCGTCTCGCATTCCTCTCTGAACGTATGAGTGAAAGTAAAACACTCTCCATAGATGTCGAGAACAGCACACGGTACGATGCCTGTTCCGCGCCTTTACTCACTGACAAATTGATTCAAGCTTGCAATAACAAGCGTGCGCATTATATCAAGTACAAGCATTGCAGTTCTTTCTGAAGAGAAAAAATCCATTCTATTTTCTCAAAAAGACCACCGTCCCCAGCAACCCACGAGTCCTCAAGAATCTAAAGCAGAAACTCTAGGTTCACAAAGCACTCTAAGATAATACCAAGCGAGCGTAACAGGCAAATAACCAAATCCCATGTTAACGAAAGTCCAATTTCCCCCTCAACCCGTCCTCAACCGCTCATTCCCCACAGACATCAAAACCCTCGTAGCCCCTTCGCCCAATCCGCGAATCTAAGCGCAATAATCCGGGTTTCCCTTTCCGCCATCAACACAGTTTCCACAAGGCCTACGTCCATTAATCCAGACAAGCGCATCCCCCGAGCCACCGCATTTGAACAGCGACTTGTCAATCTGGTCAGGCGCAGGGTACTGGCCGTCGTTCCAGCTGCTAGCGAGGCACTTGCTTTGGATTTCATTGTTGGTCCAGCCTGTCTTTCTCCGTTAGGGAAAAAACTCTAATGAGGGAATGGGAGTGGGTTGGAGTGAGGTAAGGATGTGTCAGGGGAGAGGACGTACCGCGTCCGTTCTTGAGCGTCTTGCCGCAGTAGAGTTGGTTGGTGTCGCATTTCGAGGCCGATGCAGTGATGGCGAGAGTGAGGCCGAGGGAAGCGAGGGCGGCGAAGGAGACCATTGTGGTTTTCGTTGGGGGTTTGGGTTCGTAAGGGTGGAAAGTGCTGTTGGAGTTGGAACGATGCTTGTTAAGCTGGTGGTGAACTTTATCCCGAAGTATCGTCAGGTTCTTATACCTCTTTACTCTTGCATTCTGAGTGCTCGATACTGCTATCGAGGTGTTCCACATCGTACGATGTTGGTGCTTCTACAAGACGCATGTTCAGCTGCGTGAGGGCATCGCAGTGCAGCTGTCCGTAAGACATCGGCGACTGAGGTATATTCTTTAGGAAGTCGAGATTGAAAGAGTGGGTCGAAGTTCCTTGGGATACGCGATGTGTTGGAGAGGTGTAGCATTTGTTGTACCAGCTGAAGTAAGCGAGCGTTGTAGGTACGCTCCACTTGAGCGCTTTTTGAACCAGCTGAAACCAGGGTCTCATTCCACGTTACGCTTCTCAGGCTAAGCTTTATATTAATTTTACCAAGCTGGCAATTGTTGGTTACATCACGCCATCTACATGCTGCCAAAATGCTAGATGCGGTTGACGAATAGACTATTTTGCTGGAATGTGTATTGGAGTAGTAGTACAGACTCCATTTTAATTCTCATAGTAGCCTAGTGCATCTTTACTATCTTGTACATATAACTTGCACTCGCTGGTTACTTGACAATAACCAACTCTTTGCACTTCTGCTTTACATTCAGTTCCCATGCTATACGCCTCCTGCTCTTTTCATATCCCAGGAATGCTATACGCCCCATGGATGGGCACGAACCACACTCTGAGTCTAGAAGTGTCACAATCGAAAGTGTCTTGTTCAAAGTACAATCAGAGCCTGCAGGTGAAGTATCATTTTTCTTCGTATAAAACCGAGGTCCAAGACTGTCACATTCACACCTCCAAGCTCGACGCTCTACCCAAGCAATCCTATACTTCCCATTTTCACAACTCATCCTTCCCACCATTCCAACCATCCCCCACACCCCTCATCCACTGCACACCCACGAGCTTCAACCCCTTCTTTGCCACGACCTCCTCGGCCCTAAAGCTCCTCCGCTCCACAAACTCTTCGCCCCCTATCTCTTCCTTTTGCAGGATCTGACCCTCCTTCTCCTCAAAAAGTAGAAACAGGTACCGATGTGGGCCACTCTCGTCTTTGGGGCCAGGCGCCAGATACTGTGTCAGCGTCTTCCCGCTCGCAGTAATATCCTGTACTGAAGCTTCAGATAGAGAGGGGATAGAAGTTACGACCCAATGGCGCCAGTAACCGAATTTTGGGTCGTCTGGGGTGGGCGCGTCGGGATCAATCATCATGAATGTGTACGTTGACGTTGAGGCTGCTGGGGCTGAGGAGATAGAAATGAGGGGTTGTTCTTTGACCTGGCTGACGCGTGCGAGACTGCCATTTTCCGGTACGAGACCGGAGGGAAATTTAACAGATAAGTTGATGGTGGGTACGAAGGAAGAGGGGATGATGGCGGAGGGGAGGAGGTTTGCGCTTTTCAGCGAGTCGACGAGTGAGATGGCCATAGTGATGTTTTTGAATGTTTTTCTTCTGAACTGTAAGATGTGAGGGGAGAATTCAGAGCCTTTATTTATGAGTTCGGTGCATTGGTAGATGTAGTTTTGATGCGTGATCGAGGCGGAGGCGGATGATTGGTGGATAAACATGGATTTCGCTTGGTACTCCGCCCCAGTATCCGCTTCAGCTTGGCATTCACTCAGATGGGCAAAGGTTCGGTATAAGATGACCAACAGCGAGTGGGGTTGAGGGTTTTTATATATTTTCACCAACTGTCGTCATGTTTGACATTTGAGATTTCGCCAGGGAACATCAGGCGAACATGAAACCTTCTCGACAACATCTCAACAAAATGAATAGTATGGATGAGCTCTGGTACCAGCAGTCTTAGATAGGCAGTAAGTGTACTGTTGCCTTACTTCTCATAAGCCTGATATCTTGTCAAATATCAAACCAAGTGTCTGAAGATGTGGATTCAAAAACCAAGGCTGGAAATAATGCAAGAAATCAATCGCTAAAATACACGAATAGCCTACGTCTCACAACTTATGCCTCTGGAAGCTCATTTTCACATATGGCATTTTTGTCAATGGTAGCGAGAAGAGACGTCCAGACCGACGCCAAGCTCTGCGCAATGTTGGCAACAACTTCAGCCTTGTCTCGACTTGAGATATGAGATTTCGCAGAGCCTCATATTTGCTAGCAAATGTTGACACAACCCCATTCATATATCCGTGTTGCTCATGCCTTTGGGAAACGTTACTTAAAGCTGCTGGAGAAGCCACCAAGGCTGCGAACTTGTCATTATCGCGTACAACTCTGAGTATAAGATTATTTCGCACAGTGTTAATATTTTGACTCCGTCAATCCATTGAATCCACTGACGTTCTTTAAAAAGTATTTCTTGATACCTACCTTGAGCTAACATGACAGCAATACCATCTCGACGAACACTACACTGAGGCCAACACGGAGCATACCCGCTGACTTCCGTTCGACAATTCAATCATTGTTATTCAAAGTTACCCCGAATCTAATGACATGAAATCCCAACCATCTTTTCAAAATCGAGCCCAAAGTTCTAGCCGGCGCACCCTCCGGAGCCTTTGCCGAGTCCGCACTCAACCTTATGCAGAACAACAGCGGCAACGCTTCTGGTCTCTTACGCCGACGACTGACCTTTCTTCCACATCCTCGTCTACATGGCCTCGACCAACTCGGACCACGATAAAACCGCGTAATGAACAGCTCACAACTTCCTAGGCGCCCGATCCCAACCTGCCAAGCAAACTCGGCGCATATACAACGGTTACATGGCCTATAGCCCATACAATAACAGCCCATTATTTCCGGTCCACGGGGTTGACAGCGTGGCAAGACCAAGCCCATCGGTCTCGATCCCGTACCGATCCCCAGGGGTCTATGTAAGCTCCAGATATTGGCATCCGGTATACCAGCAACTCGATATTGGGCGTCGGAGTCTCCATTTGGCGCCGGACGGCGTCCCACAAGACCCAAAAAGTGGAGCAGGTGCCGCTTTAGCAACACGCACGACATCTATGACGAGTCGGGGGTGGAAACGATAGCGCACGCTCAACAGGTGATATGTGGGGACCTATACCAAAAGGTACGGGGAAAGAAAAGGATGGGGAAAAAAAGGGAAAAAGAGGCAAGTCAGCGTTGCCACGCAGTCAATATCTCACTCGATGTATGGAAATACAGTTCTTATTTCCTAGAACGATACGCCTCTATGCTTTTCTCGTCTGACACTGCATAATGTTGGCCCTTAGTGTCTGAGAAAACAGCACACTTATCATGCTACATGCACGTCTTATTCTCCACAGCGGACGCTCTAGACTCTCTTTGCTGCTGTCTTGCATTATTGTCCGTCCCAACACTACGGTACTGCCACTTTCCTCACTAAGGTTTTCTGCCACTTTTCCCACTATCTGCACGTTATCCTGGAAGTCCGAGGGCCGGGGGCTGGCTGGTTGGGGGGTGATTATCTGCACGTTAGAGTTTGTGTATACATACATGTTGTATGCGTATGCATGTGGGGAAGGGGCAGAATTCCGGTATGGGCTTAGACACAGATGACACGTCGATGTATCAGTGCCAAAGTAGTTCAGAAGACGAGATAGTGGTGGTGGAGGGGAAGTGGAGAAGCGGTGAAGCAGGGGTGGTGTACATGAGTGTGCGAGTCAGTAGCACTGGGGTGCATAAAGTGACATGTAGGGAGATGTGCAAACGGTATGCACATCTCCCGTGGACCTGACTTGTCAGCAGTAAGGTAGTGGTGGTATGGCAAGTCTAAGACTGTTTCATGCTCATGTATCCACAGAACATCACATAAGCAAAGATGTTTCTCTAAAAGGTAGAAAAGGTGATTGTTTTTTCTATACATAAAGTTCCAAAAAAAAGGCTCCCAATAAACTCGGATATTTTTCGCTGTTCGCTCATCGCTATGCATGTTGCAATTGAATGCTTTGTCGCTCTTTCTAGAATATGACTTGGAGGATCCCAGTAAACGGCTTTACAAGAAAGGAAGAAAATGTACTCGTCAACGCCCCTTTTCCTGTCCCCATATGTGCAAGTTGGATTCGTATCATTAGTGTCGTAGCAATCCGGTGATTGCTGGTCTTCGTCGGTAGTCTGTAGTCTTCGTGTCCCGTTTTCTCTTGACGTGTGTATCGTGTTGTGGTGATCTTTCTGATCACGAGCTGTATCAGGTAATGATGCTGACTCGTTGTTGAAAGTTGCCAGACATGTTGGTCATAAAGTTTCGCTGTCTAAGAATGCGTCGAGATGGCAGTTCTTCAGGCTTCATTTGTCGGGCTGGCTGGGTTGGAGCAGTTGGGCGTCTCTGGTGCAGAGTAGGTTTGGGTAATGGGCTCGCAAATGTTGCGGTGCGTCTTCCAGTCCGACTTTTGGCAGTTGCGGTCACAGTAGTATGCGGCCTTGCAGCGGGAGCAGCGGCGGCGTGCAGGTTGACAGGAGCATGTTGTGCAGGCTGTTGCGTGTTAGTAAAGTGTCTTTGGTATGTCATCGTCCTGTCTGATGTATAAACATGTCGTGGTGTTAGGCCTCAGAAGCGGACCCCATGGGAGTGGGTAAAGTGGATCACCGCATGCGCGCTAACGCATTGCAGCCAATCAAAGCGGGCTCCTGCATCCCACCCACATGGCAACTGGGGATCAAAGATAAATAAAGATATAACAACTTACGCTTGCTTGCCAAAGCGCCGTTCAGACTCTCGGTGCTGGCCATGGGACGCAGTGAGTGAAAGAGATCGCGGTTGAAGGCCGGAGGAGGCGAAGTTGAGTTGGATGCAGATTGCGGCGTGATAGACCCATTGGACGTGCTTCTTGGAATGTCTGCAAATATGTTAATACACTTTACAATTAAGTTGCTGCGACGTGCAATCGCGTGTGGCAGTTAAACGTACCACCCATTGCGCTATCTCGTCTCTCCAACATGGGGTTTCTGGTGTTCACCGCTCCATTGCTCTCGCCAAGACTGTGTGTAAACACATTCAAACAGACACTTCGTGGTGGCATTTCCTCGCTTTTTCTTGTGGCGTTTCTTCTGTTCCGGTAGATGCTGGGTTGGGTTTGAAAGGGACTTGAGGAGAAGAAGGGAGTAGTGGTATTTCAAGCAAAATCTGTCGCCGCTCAAAGTTTCGGTGAAAAGCGGTGTGAGGTGGAGAGCACAGATCGCAAACTAGCCCAGGAACAGGCTAAGGCTTACCGAGTGCTGAAACGCGCGGTCAGGTGTCTCAGCTCTGGGTGATTCGACTTGGACGTATGAACTTCGAGAATACTTGTAGCAGTTGCTTTTTTGTCGCAAAAAAGCGTGCTTGTTGAGGTGCTAGGGGGCGCGGAGGCGTTGTTCCGGATTGCCAATTGCACATCTTGACGAGGGCGCGATTGGCGATCTGCAAAACAAAATCTCCGAGTGCGTGCAACATCGATCGCATACGGGGTCCAGTTGCTGTACTGCAACTGCAAAGGGAAACGGTGAGACCGCCAGTTTGTGGGGTAGCAGTCAGCGGCTCACCGACCCTCGTGGCATTTGGACGCGTACGGATAAGCACAGCTGATAGTGCATCCAGTGTTCGCCGCCTGTTTAGCATGACCGCCTTGCAACAACATTATCTGGTACGGCTTATCGCACCGCCAGTCTAGTGTCCAGCTGCCATTGGGCTGTCTACAAACCTAAAACCCCCGCATCGCTCAACGCGCCGCGCATCCGAGAAGCCGTCGACGGTCAAGGAGGTGGAACCAGTTTACGACTGGAGGTGAGTGACTACAAGACTTGTTTGTGTCGAATGTTTAGATAAGCAGTTTAGCTGATGAATGGCCAAGAAACCGGTGAAGTTGAACCACTCCACCACAGCTGATGCTGAGAAAGAGCTGGATGAGAGGTGAATGACATCAGCAAACAAGCTGCGCGCTGCACCAACTGCACGAGCGGTACTACAACGGCTGAGTTGGGAGTTGGCATCTGTTGAGTTTGTGGTTGTGAAGATCGGAAATCACGAGTGAATGTCAGGTACCGTCACGTGACTCGCGATTGGAAACACGGCCAACCGTGGTACACGGACTTGTCATGCCAGCGACACACATTCCACTGGGTACACCCCTCAACATGCTGTTTGTTTCAATGAACTATGGTTGACTGGGATGCTGTATAGGGCTAGAAACCGGTGAGCTTCCAACGGTTCGCATCCAGCTGGTGGGCGCAGTTGCTGCCTGAAATTGCACAGCCATGATAGGGCAATGGAATGCTACTCCGAAGGCGGCAGAACTATTACTCTATCCCCAGTCACCCGCCGTCACCCGCCGTCAACCAAAGTCTACCACATGACGATCTGGTGTCCCAGGAACTCGAAAAGGCATATTCGTTTTGAGGGGCTTCACCGGGGGATGAGCCGAAAAACGCCTGGCCGAAGGCATCCAAGACAGGTACCGTTGAGGAGCGTTGGACGCTTCGCTTACTGTTACAAACCATAATCTCACTCTATACGCAGTATTCCAATCACCTCAGAATTGAGGCTGCTGGTCTATCGTCATTGCGAGCAACCCATCTGGCGCCACATGGTGTGGCGCTAGAAGCATGTCGGCGGCGAACGGGTGTCAGCCGGCATGCGTGCAGGGCTTGAAAGAGGGTCTCCGTAGGGCAGAAGGGCTAGCGGAGAGAGAAGCAAGTCACGATGGGGTTTTTCTGTCGTTGTTAGCTGCAGTGTGTGGCGGCGCAGTGGTTCGCATGGACCGCAGTTCGCTAGGCATGCATCTGTCAACGGGTATAGTGGGTGATGGCTGCGCTAGGAGCCATCCAAAGTCAGCTAGAAGCTCGTATGGAGGTTGACAGTCCGGAAAGATTGGCCGGGGGATGAGACAGAGCGACCGAGTGTGCGAGTGCTGCGCCCTACGTACGGGGCGAGCCGACAAGCCAAAGGAAGGGCGGAGTCATAGGGCAAAGGCAGACGAACCATGGACGTGCTCTCTTGGGCAGCTTTTTGGTCAATTGAGTCACGTATGGCAGAATTCAAAGACTGTGTGTGCGAGAATGGACAGCAAAAACAATTTTGGCTTGATTGGCTGAGAATGCACGGTAGAGATTTTATTGTTTCGTGTACCAGATGGGCAGAGTGTCGAGCAGAAGTCGGTAGGTGCCACGTCCGAGTGGGCCGACGGGCGAACTGGTCTGCCAGCAGGGCAGCGTGGTCGACAGTCACCAGAGGGGCCCAATTGACTCTGGCTGTGGGGCAGCAAAAATCCGGTGAGACGAGACCAGCAAGGACAGAGGCGCGATAGGGTGGGTAGCGCCATGCATGTCGCTGTCGCGCGCCGGCAGCTGTGGAGTGGCAGGGTGCGCCGATGACTGTTTCGAGGCCACGCAGCCGTGGCTCGAGACCGGACGCCCTTGAGCGGCTCTGGTGGTGCGCACAAAGGGCACCGACGACGCTTCGCCTTTTTCCCCGGCTGTGTTTGCACTGTCGTGGCTGGTAGAGGTGGAGCGGGGTCGAGCAGCTGTCGCGCCGGCCGGTGTGAAGGAAGCGTCGAGTGCCGGTGGCATGACTGAGCTGGAAGCGTAGAGTCCAGCCAGACCTACAGCTACAACCTACACCTACGTAGGCGTAGAGAATGTGCAAAAAAGGGCCTTGTGCAACTGTGCATAGCATGTGCACAAACTACCAGCTACAGATCACGTGAGCTGCAGTCAGTATGCGTTGAGATGTGTACTAGATGTAGTGTGGCTATGCAGTTGTGGGCGCTAGGCCCAGACGGGCATGGCGGAAGTGGCTGATGCCTCAAGGCAGCGCCAGGCAGCTGTCACCACCACCACCATGACGACGAACCGTCTACCCACCCCTACACGCTCTATTCTCAGCACTCGAGTGAGGTCACTCCCAGGTGTTTCCGTTCTCCCCTGCGACACGTTTCAGGAGTCGGTGCGGCGGCTGTTGATGCCCTCGCAGACCCCTTTGCTCGCAGCGGCCACGCACAGCGACTAGGGTACCAATCAGAAGGCACGCTGGCCGTGGGCATTCACTTTCTCTAACCGTCGGGCTAAAACACGTTTCTAGTGCAGTTCCCAAGACATCCAAGACACAGTCGTCATCTACGCACCCAAGGCCAGTTGCAGTCACCGCCCTCGCTAGCTCGCCATGGGCCCTAGTCGCTGCTGCTGCTAATCTAGCCCCTGCCCGATGGGCGCTGCCACCCCTGCCTAGCTCAGGCTTCCACCCACACCCAAGGCATGCAGCTGCTGGTAGTCTGGATACAACATATATTCCATGCCGCCCACGCCCACCATGGCTCCTCAGACCAAACCACCATTATACCCGCTGCACTCGCCCTTCGAGTCCACACCCGTACACACTACGCTCACACAACAACTACACACCACCTGCAACCCATTGTCCCTCCCACCCGGAGAGTGACCCCATCGCTACTATACCCTACCTTGGCACAAACGTCACCACGGCGTCCCCAAGGTCCATACTGAAGAAGCCGCCAACTTCCTCGCCAAAGATGCCGTCTGCACGCACAAACATGCCTACGGCCGTCCACACAAAGCCCGCCGTGGCCAAGAAGGAACGCGTGGTTGGCTTCTACGAAGATCCCGTCATCTCTTTCTGCCGTCCTGTCAACACCTCCGAGAGCTGGGCCGCCTACCACTTCGAGATGCACGCCAGGAAGTGTGCCCACTGCCACAACCCCTACGAGGTCCACCGCAACCACGACCAGCTCTGTGATGTCGGCCACGCCCTCGCCCAGGACGTCGCCCGCTACATCTACCAAAAGTCCGACGGAGCCACCTACTCCACCATGGAGGAGAACAATAAGCTCGTCCGCGTTGAGATCCCCGCCGGCTACGTCGAGGTCTGCAGCCTGCTCAAGGCCATTGAGCGTAGCCTCCGTCACCGATCCCGCAAGCCATTCGTCTCCATGGACCGCAGCTACTACGTCGCTCCCCGCTCACCACCCTCGTCCCCACGACGAAGCCACACAGTCAAGGTTGAGCAGGAGCCCAAGTCAAAGACCAAGTCTTCTCGCGAGATTGTTGACTGGCCCCAACACACCACCAAGGCTAAGCGTCCTCTGGCCGAGATCAGCAACACCCCAAACTCCAAGCGCGGCTCCCTCTACGAAGAGGACCTGGCCAAGCAGCGCCGCAACGCAAAGCACTACGCTGTCGAGGTCCGCGAGCCATCGTCCCGGGACCTCCGTGACCGCATTGCCTCTGACTACTACCGATGAATGATGAGATGAAGATTTTCTTTGCGCTTTACGAAAAACGATCTTATGATTGATACGACTATTACGCCAGCCGTCTCCGACCACGAGCCCAGCGCCCGCCGCTGCGAGCTTGAATGCTCTATTTCCACCACTGCGAGTCACGCGGATGCTGCAAAAGCTCCGCGTCGCTACGCACTCCCGCCGAACACAGATTTGTCATGGTTTTTGCACGCCTTTGCTTTTGCGTTGCTCATACATGCTGGTTGGACGGTGAAGGAAGAATGGAACCGAACCATCGAGGGAGGATGCCTCCACCTTTTCGGTGTTGAGGGTAATGGGGTAATGGGTGTGGGGTTGATGGGCCCCCGGGTGATGCGGTAGAAACGCCTGGATGACGTTGACCGATGGGGACAGACTAGGGGATCTGGACAGATAGCTAATAATGGAACACACTTGCAAAAACATCAACATCATCATGCCATTACGAGGTGACTTTTGCCACGAACTACTAAGAATAACAGACACAGAGCAGCGAGCTTGCGAATTCGACAGATAGCAGAGTGGAGCTGGCCCGCACACCAAGCTGGCAGAATGTGCGTACTATCCGAGGGTGTACATGGACACGGACATAGCAGCTGCAAGAAGCATCCATCTTCTGAGACCCTTGGACACCCCCGAAAGCCTCGCAGTGGCCTCGTGCGCTATCATAACCATTGTAGCCATGATAGCTACCACACCTCGGGAGTTCCCTCTCCGCAGCCTGGTAATCCTTTGCTCGCGACCTCACACATGGCCAATAAGGCAAAGGCTCCTAGCTGCCCACCCCTTGTCTTATCGCACCACCCCAAGCCTCCTATTCCATCATGTGTCCAGGAATATATTGATCGCCGGTGTTGAACAGGTTTGATCCAAGGACCCTGACGTTTCTCACTGCCGCAGCCACCGACACCCTCTTCATCCATCCACCAAAGGGTCTTTTTTTTTGTGCGCTAGCACTGATACCGCAGTCGAGATGATATTGTTTTTGACGGCGACCCAAAGGTAAGACATGCAGCGCGAGTGCGGCAAAGCTAGCTAGCCGCGTCTCCTTTGCTACTGCGCGCGCGCACGCGAGACCCCCTTTACCGCGCAAATCTGGAGTAGGTGTACACCTACCGTCTATCGGCTCTGAGGGGCGGTGGTTTGCTATGGGTCTTCGCGGCGACCATTGCCCCAAGACAGACTACGACGACATCATCAGCAGCCTTCCATCTTCAGCCGGGGTCCTATATCTGCCGCTATGACGTCTTTGGGTCGCTGGAGAGCCCTTGTCATACGGAAGACGGAGTGGGAGCAAGGATAGGTTAAGAGCGCGGAAGGGATTGCTGATGGGCACGCGCGGGGGCGCTGAGGCAGGGCAGACGTCAGGGTCTGAGCTGGGACTGGGACCGAAAAAAAAAGTTGGCAGTTTACCCTTCCCCCGCGTGCCACCAACTCGCACTACCACACGGCTGTCAGCTTGGGTGCTTCTCGGGACCAAGGACCTGTGGCTTGGGTAAGGCAGAATGGGTAGGCCGCGGAAATGCGGGGGCCCTGGATGACTAATGGGATACAGACGTCGAGCGTGAGAGGGGAAAATGGGTGACGATGGTACAGTAGGCAATAGCAGTATGTGGGTGTTTGGTGTTGCGGGGTCAAGCACGGCAGAGATACCAAGTGGCGTTCAAGACCGGGATTATTTTTCATTAATTCCTGTCCAAAGAAGCAATGAGAAGCCTCACTATTCTAAAAGGTTACGGGATAAAAAATCATAGGGAGCCCCGTCCCGTGTGTCCCCTTCGGAGATCGACCCTTGAGTTTACGCGGCCGCCGTGAAAAACACCGAAGATTATTGGGCCTATTATAGCATACGTCAGAAGGGGAGGTGGTAATCGCTGCTGCACTGCAGCGTGTGTGTACTAGATGGCAGAGAAGTGTGAGACAAAGGAGAAAGCAGTCTGTCGTTCGCAATCACCGACGACACGCAAGAGGTGCGTGCTCTCCAAGTCACCCCACCCTCAACATCTGGACTCGACTCGCCTGGTTATCGATATCGAGATGCGGGAATCCAGAACACGGGTATCCATAGAAATTGCGCATGGACAGCTGTCACTTTCGATCTGCGGCTTGACCATCTGCAGTGGCAGCTTTGCCCATCTGCAGCCCCATCTGGGATACTCCAGGGCGCCAAATCGCCTAGAAATGACAGCCAGATTGACAGCCGAGGGTCATGCCGGTTTCGTATGCAGCGTATGCAGTGCCCAACCTCCTTTTGCCATGCAGACCATCCACCATCGGCCATTGCGAAAGTTTGGTGGTCTGGTCTTGCCAGCACATGTGTTTCCCAGCGTCCCCAACAAAAAAAGGCAGCTCTGGGCCCAGACGATGTCGTGCGTGATGGGGAGACCAGTTTTTTGTGGAGTTTGACCGACCGTCCACTATACCCACTCACCCACCACCATCCATCCACCCAACCCCCCCGATCCGCTGTGCCCATCACAAATAACGACAGGTTCCACAATGCGGCTAAACCACAGGGGCCATGCAAGAGCGTGCAGCGTGCATTGCATAGTAAGCCTCACCGGTCAAGTCCTCTGGCTGGTGTACGTATCATGTACGCACTGTACCTGAGCATCAGCATCCCCAAGCAAGCCGCCTCCCCACAATACTCCGATGGTCTCGAATCTTATAACTCGACCGTCGGCCGTCTCCGGATTGCCGTATCAGAAGAGCATTGCGCAAGCTGCGTTTGCCAACTCATCTCGTATCTCCCCGCACTTACCAGGCCCTGACCCCTTTGGCTGCGTCGTGGTTTGTACAGTACACTATATTTGCTTGTTTCGTTTCAGACTCCTTGGTTCTGCCGACGTGTCCACCTTGCTACGCACATCCATTACATAGTCCACATACAGACGCCGGTCGGTGATGGTAATGGTGGTGGTGGTTGTCGTCGTCGTGATCGCCAAACCCCGAAAACCAGAGCGTACCGTACCCGCCCCTCCCAGAGCACAGAGAACCCAACCTCCGGTGCCCATTGCGCGCCGATCTCCCAACCACGTACCTAAACCTTTCAAGGGACCCTTTTTTCTCTTTACCCCACAAGATTCGGTCATTTTTACCATCGAGAAATTCGGGTACGACCCAGTATTTGTCTCGGGTAGCCTAATTAGTTCAACCGCATCGTAAAATTCTCCTGATGGTTTTTGCTGTTGGTATCCCTCAGGTGGGAAAAATGGGTCCGGTGCCAATGGGTTGAAGTGCCAGCATGTTCGTGTTGCCCAAGCTAGGCCAGGAACCCACGCCATGTTTAATTCCCCACTAAGCCTAGTTTTACGTGGTTACGTGCAGGTAGTGTCTGCCCAATGGGCGCACATACACACAAAGGCTAATCCCTGGAACTTTGACTGCCCGACACACGACATCGAGAGATGGAGAGGGTGATGTGAGCAGGGCTGTGCTGGTCTCAGGTACTGGCAGAAAAAGAGGGTTCGATTGGGCGCCACGGGTAGAGTGGAGTGATGGGGTGTTCGGTGGTCCGGTGTTTTGCTTTGTCTTGCTGGGTGTGTGGGGTTGTGCTGCGAGGCTGTGTGTGGAACAGTTTGGTGGGTGAGGCGCAGTAAGAAAACGACTCAGCCACGACGACATGGCTTCAGCCACTCGTTCGGTGGAGGCTTGGTCGATACAGCCCTGTTACTATGCGGCTGAACTATTCGATACATCTTTACGAACCCCTTGGTAAATGGATTGGTCACGCGCCCATCCTCTTCCTTCTTCTCCCCTGTACTAGAAGGGCGCAGGACAGCCTACCCCAGGAACTACCGGCTCCGCACCGAGCGCTTCTCCTAACTTGCGAGGGCGCCAGCCCTATATCCGGCCCCCAAACACCATCCGCTGCTTGGCTCCCGTCATCCCTAAAATAGCCCCCATTCTCGATGCGCGACAAACGTACTGCGCCGCCTCCGTTTTTTGTTTGAGTAGCCCTCTAAGGATGGAATCCTGGTGTGACCAGTCAAAAGAGGTTTTTCTGCCAGACGCCAAGTATCGTAACGGCTGGTGTGGACGAGGTCTCAGGTACGCATCATGTCACGAGGAGAGGGTGAGACTGGAGAGAAGCAGGATCGGTAGGTTCGGGGGCTGAGGGCGTTGGAGAGTGAGACGGGAGTGGGGAAGCGCAATATTGGTGGTGTTGCCAGTCTATAGAGAGAGATTGACGAGTCACAGGGTGAGGGCGTGTTTTTGCTTACGCATGGGTGCCTGATGCGTAGATGCCAGGTTTTGGTGATTGCTCTTGCTTCTGCGTTTCTGTTGTCTCTTTAGTTACTGAGAAATATGATGGATTTGAATTGTCTACTTCGTACTTGGCCACACGAAGAGTTCACTCCCACCTCCCGTCTTACAATCTAGTCCGTGTAATGTTTGGTATATTTGGCAGATATTTCTGAGAAGCTGTAACAAGATTGTGGTGTTAGAATAGACTAGCAGAGAGTTGTTCTCTCCCGATGGTTGATCGAGAGTGACCCAGTGGTCGTCCATCTCATCGTAAGGATTCTATATCAAGGGCATCTTCAGCTTCTTTCATCATCTCGTCTATAGATTCATAGTAGGCTAACACGCTTCTAATTTCAGCAGAAGTAACTCGACAAGGTAATCTTGTCATACACAAGCCCGTACTTGTTGTTGTGGCGACTTATGCAATCACTCCAGCTAGGATTATGTCGAGAGCGCTAAATGTAACCCTGTGGATGAATCTCATGACGAGCAAGGTACGGCGACTGAAGACTGATAGGGCTAGAACGATCAAAAGAACCACAGAATGGAGAATCCAATCTTTTTGCGTTAGCGTCGAGTTGGTTTGCACGTATTGCTGCACCAGCAGGTCCTTCCGGTGTGCGCGAAATAGACTAGGTAACTGACCTAGAAGCGACGCAATATTCATATTCATATTCATTCAATTCGCTAGCTTCAACTCGAGAGCTTGTTGCGGTATAGATTTGATCTCCTCGCGACATCGATTTTGTGAATTGAAGGTTTCCAGGGTAATAGGTAGCAGAGCGATGGCAAATAGGGATCTATGCCATCCCTGCTATGAGGTTTCCGTCAATGGCGTAGTCTATCGGTAGATGATATCAGAGTGCTCTTAAATCTCATCACCTTGTTTAAAAGCAAATGAGATCTTTTCAAGCATCATGCTGGCTCTCATGATAACTGTAGCTGTTTGGCGTGCTACTAGTGAACACTCGCGTCTGATAGCGAGGAGAATCGCGCCTGAAAACGCCAACTTAGATATAGGAAGGCCCCGTTGCAGCCAACAACGCTAATGCTGCACCCGATGGCGTTAAGTTGCGTTCGACGGCCTGAGTCGCGTCTGTTAGTCACCTCTGATGTTGCAAACTCACGAAATTTATCATTACTTTGCTGTCTCACTTTTGTAGTAGATGGGGATATCCCTATCTATAATGCTCAGCTGCATAATTTAATTCGGAATGGAATACATAATGCAATAAAGAGATCATAGGATTGCGGTGATTTAGCTTTCAATAAATACCGAGACCAGTCAGCTACCAAGTGCCAAGTTCAAGACCTTGAAATGGATCGGCTACTGTGGATAATCGCAAAGAATTTCGATAATCAATACGCAAACTCGTCTATTTGATCTATGCCGTTGCGTACTTCTCAGCAAAGTACCTTTCAAACTATAGGACCTAGGCGAAACGCTCATTCGATACCTGTTCACACAGCAGATTCGCCCTCAGCCGCTGATATTTCTCCTGTGCTATTGTTTGGCCTGCCTTCTCCATCCAGCAGAGGTGCGTAGCCGTGCAATGGCTTCGTATCCAGCCTAAACTTTCCAATCCAAAATGAGTGGTCTTGACACTGTGGACACGAGGTCGGGTAGTATGCCCCTGGGTGAAGGGCTTCGAGAATTTGCTTGGAGACGAAGTAAAGATGTATCAAACTGCAATTGATTAGCGTTTTCCGGAACGAGCTGCAAACCAATGCTAAAGACGTACAAGTTACAGATGAGAAAATTGGTCCCATATGTGCCGAGCATAATCAAGTCATCGTACCCTTGAGACATGAATATCCAGTCTCTGTGTTCCGCAATCAGCTGAGCTCTAACTAGGCGGTATCATTACTTACAAGATTAGGCATACGAGCAAACCAACACCAAGCAGCAGATCGAAGACGAGATGAATTGCGGTCCCTGTTAATCCGCTGGCCTGGCATCCGCACTTTTTCTCGTTCGATAGTAGTAGAGCGGAGTATACCGCTGATGCGAACAGCGGGATGATTCCAATAGCGGGATTGACTCTTTCAGAAAAGATGCCCTGGAGAAGCAGAATGAGAAAGCCTGGTGGGAATGTAGCGAGTGAAATCGCACGAAGAGCGTGATTAGACGACCGTGTGAAGATGGTGAGGTTCAGTATAGGTCCCGCCATGTCTGCATTGATCTATGATTCGGGCAAAGCAAGCAGGTCTGGGTTTTCGAGGATATCAATTGAAGGAGAGGATTATAGGCGTTTACGATACAGATAAAAGTACTACTTCGCATGGCCTGAAAAAGAGACGCCTTTATGTTTAACCAGACAACTGGTGCAATGGGATGCCCTATACATAGGCAACCGATCGACGGGGGGCCTTGATGGCAGTGCTGACCAAAGAAGAGGCTCCCGACGCAGATCTGCGCAGTGACAAGGCACACTCATTGTTCATATTGCTACGTGGTCCTTCTGAAATCACATTTTCCATGTAGTGGAGTGACCGCAACAGGCGCACGTTGTCCGGGACGTGCCGCATCCGCTTGCGTATGCCGTTTGGTGTTCGTTACGCTTTCCAACCCCACCAGCCAAACAGCGCCAATCCTGGTTTTGAAATAGAAATAACACAAGACAGCCTAGTTTTATCCATAAGCTCAAGGCTACATATTCTTCGAGATGTTTGATAAGCCTTATCCCTAAAGAAGTCACAAAAGTGGATATTGACGCGTTCCATAATGTTTCGCTCCACATCATCCGCGTGTACCTCGATGACATTTGACCAGATCATCTTCCCAGCCGATGCTTCAAGAGCTAAGTCTATCGCACATTCTGCCGTCTCTCTCCTTTCTGACGTAGCCGGTGAGCCATTGAATCGTATACACTCACGCGTAACGCGGAGAAAGCTGCAATGATTGCGCACATGGCTGTATCACCGATCTTATCGCAGGGCTCTTGGTCATGCTGACTTAGGGAGAGCGATTGTCGTGTCGAAATACTAGGGTTTCGCCCGTCGTTGGGGTGTAATAGGTACATCTCACGTAGTGTCCGGATTTAAGGGATGGAAGTTGAATGGTCTCTTGCTCACATTGCACGCAGTGGGCTTCGAATCACTTTCGAGTGGACTGTTGCAATACTGAGGAAGTAACCCGGAAGTACGATGGTAAACCAGTGATCCAGAAAACACGAGCGAGGGACTCTGAATAAGTCTCCGGTCTCCTTCCCACACATAGATACTCCAGCTCGTAGGAAATCTCGGATTTTTCTTCAGTCATGGCCGCCGGGCTTCTTCAGCGCTCCACCGAGGATAGCTGGGTCCAACATTTTGGCCTCTGGCACGTCAATGCCACATCGCACCCACATGCTTTTCCAGAGCGCACCCACGGGCCGCTCCTCTGGCATGAAAACGACAGTGTTGATATACGTCCGGGTAGTATTGTAGCAATCGCCTTCATTGAATAGTTGTGCCTCGCAGTTGTCGCCCTTGTTTGAGACGAATATACCGCATCGCGCTTCGCTAGGGAGATTGATGCAAGTACCATTCCTCCATTGCTTGACAGGTGGCGGAAAAAATGTCTTTTGCAACAGCTCTCCACGACAGTGTTTAGGTCCACCGGCGCCTGAGTACGTGAGAGCTACAATTGGTAACTGCGGAGTCGGTGGCGGCCTTGGTGCGGGAACTGATGTTGGCCTAGACGTGATTTTTGGCCCCAAGACACCTTCGTCGCCCCAGCTCGCGCTCGTCCTTGGTTCGGGAGTAAATCCAATCAAGCCCTCTTGCATTCCTGTCTTGGTGGGTAGGCGCGTCACTCCAGATATAATGCTGCTGCCATTGTACACGTCCCCGCGATCGAAATCGGTGCCATTTAGCAGTGCTTTTGCTGCAACCACATCTCCATCGTCTCCGATTCGGGCTGCCTGTGCGAGATCGATTTGAATAACTTGAGGTATTGTACCGCGAACCTGGATAACTGTTGCTAGCGATATTGCGATCAGCAGCAGGAGTAAGCCGGATGAAGCGACGAGTACTATGGGCCGAGATGTTGAGAACATTGTTGAATCGATAGGGAACTTCGAATTGAGGATTCAGGAAGTTTTGCGATGTTGTCGAGATGCGACATGGTTGCCAAGAATTCATAGGGGGATTGTTGCTGAACGTGTTTCATCCCCATGCCCACCTCAAACACTTCCTAACCAGACCTTCCCGATACACCTAAAAGTGGCTTAAGCTAGCGAGGCTTAGCTTCCGACCGCACGTACATATACGTAAGAAATATCGCCAAGGTCTAGCCCATATCAGGCGTACACACCGAACCATCATACACGGTAATGCAACCAGTCTACAACAACAGGCAATATCAACAATGGAAATTACATATTCGTTCAATATCAAGCTTGATATGAAACCACAGACTCAGTCTGCTCGTCACAGGCTAAAGGTTTGGGAACGCGTACCAAGAACCCAAGTTATCGAGCGAAAGATGTTTTGTGAAAAGTTGATCGTGAGATAATGAAATGAGAGAGAAGTAATGAAAATGGCATACACATGACACATGAACCTTGGATATGTTCCCGTTCGGAACGACCGATGGATCCCACCAATTCTATCTCTTTATTCAGAATCATCCGCTGCCTTCTCCTTCGCCTTGTCCTGCGGCACCCTGACCACAATCTTTCCCTTTGCCCTCCCTGTCTTCAGCTTCTCAAATGCCTTGGGTGCATCTTCCCATTCAAAGACTGTATCCACGACGCCCTTCAGCTTGCCTTCCTTGAACCATTCGCCCATCTGCCCCAGCGCCTCTGCTGATGGCTTAGTCATTAGCAACTGAAAAGAGTTCTTGCCGCCACCCAGAAAACTCGGCAAAAGCATATTCCCCGTCACAGTCTTCATACCGCTCATGACATTCTGAACTCCAACTTGCACGAATTTTCCCTTGGGCGTGAGGAAAGCGGATGACGCCTTGTACAGATTGGCTGGTGAACCAACATTGTCTACTACGAGACTGAAGACCTGGCCTTTTGCAGAGAGGGCTTCAATGATATCGGTCGTCTTGTAGTCCACGACTTCGTCTGCACCTAGGCTCTTGCAGAATTCAATGTTGGGGGTTGAGCAACTGGTGGTCACATGGCAACCCAGCGCTTTAGCGATTTGGATACCATAGACTCCAGTTCCGCCTGAGCCGCCGTTGATGAAGACTTTGTCGCCGCTCTTGACATTTGGCGCGAGGGCTTGGTATCTGGATGGATCAGTATCTTGTGAACTTCGCATTGCTTTGTACTCTCGAAATAAGCCAAACCCCGCAAACTTACTCTGTCAAGCCGACGACACCGACACCTGCTGCGTCTTCTACTTTTACGCCCTCTGGTAGCCGGGCGAGCATGGTTCTCTCTATCGCTACGTATTGGGCCAGGGTTCCGCCGGTCAGCGCACCGACTTTTGCGCCAAACACGAATTCTCCGATTTGGAACTCGTCAACTTTTCTGCCTACTTTTGCGACTTTGCCGCAGAAGTCGGCGCCTGGGGTAATGTTGGATCCCACGAGTCGAAGTGGCATAGGGCCTTCAGTGACTTTGTAATCGACGGGGTTCAATGCCATGGCGTGGACCTGGACGAGGATCTGGTCCTCGTGTATGAAAGGCAGTGGCGCTGCATCATTGATCTGTAGGTTCTTCTCGATACCGCCGTTGGTGCTGTTGTACTGCCAGGCTTTCATTGTAGACGCCATGTTTGCGGGAGGAAATAGAAGAATGGGATCGGGACGGGTCAAGTGCAAATTGCAAAAGACGGTGCTGGTTATCTTGTGGCGCGCAATGCGTCATGGCAACTCAGCTGAGCGGGGTTTGCGGCGGCGCCATCTTGCTGATATTACGCCGCTGGAAGTACGCCTCTTCAGCAGTACCGCGCATTCCGACTCATGAAGCCATCACCATCAACCTACGATTGGTTCATCCAAGGGAAAGCCATCTCATGGACTGCGAAATGGGTCGGTGCTTTGGCTCGACCGCTGACTTGGCCTATTTGCGCGTAGCGGTGCCGCCTGTACTCAGTACGCTTGGCCCATTTCACACAGCGACTTCAAAGAAATGCAAAATTGGGATCAGGACGGACTCTCCACGAGCAGGATGTTTTATAGTCATTATTCGTTGCAAAATTAAGGTGCTGACGGCTGCAGCGCAGGTTGAGCGCCACAACCGCAATCATCCAACCAACCTTTCCCTGATAAGACTACTCTCAGGAATACTTGATAAACATCTGCTCAATGCCAGTAATATTCCACAGGCCAGTGGCGGTGTTCAGGGTCAGGTTCGTTGGGGCCGTGGGTCCACGCTGTAGCGCGCCGCTCTCAACGCGTCCGCCCACTGCAACAACCGAGTCATTAGTCCTCGCAAGGTGGTTAGCGCCAGCCTTGACAGTAAAGTTGGCGAGACTAATATCAAATGGGTTGCGAGATGCAACTGACGGAGAGCCTGTCATAGATTTAGCCAGAGTAATGATTAAGATACTGGGATACAACAAAACAACTTACCGTAGTACTGCGCATTAAGCTCTTCAGGTGAGATGAAAAGCTCGTAGTATCCTCTGTAGTATCCCTCGGTCCACTGAAGCTCCCTGTTGTCACGAACAAGAGCTGCAGAGCGGTCGCTCGAGTTTGCAATGGATCGACCTGCACCATAACCACTGGAGGAGACAGCAGTGCCAGCAAATTCAACTCCGATCGCACCCTCACCGGTGGCCTGGTCATATGGGGTTTCATCGAGCCAAACAAGATCAGAAACCCAATTGGCATGTGAATCGCCAGCCAAGAATGCAGTGTTTGGAATTTTGTTGCTGTAGAGGTGGTGAAGAGTACGGTTACGGTTTGCGGTGTAGCCCTTGTTCCATGTTAGCAGGGTTTTCGATCATCACAATACCTAGGATACTTACGTCCCACTGGTCAGCGTTGAGCCAGTCGCTGTAAACAGCGCTGTTGTTCATGCGGGAGAAGATGATTTGGTTACCGACGATTCTCCACGTAGCGCCTCGTTCATGCGATTCAGAGAGCTGGTTGTAGAACCAGTTTTCCTGGCGACTTCCCATGAGCGAGCGACTGGCATCGTCCCGAATTTCCGCAATGTAGTCGTCGTTCTCGTCCAGAGTGGTAATGGATCGATCGTAGTTGCGGGTATCGAGGATGATGAGGTCGAAGAGCTTGCCCATCTTGAAGTTACGCCAAATACGAAGATTGTCGTCCAAATCGACCTGGCGGATTCTAGGCGTTCTATTAGTATAGTGATAAGTCGACGGAAAACAAGACTTACGGCATCCATTCAAAGTACGCGCGGACGGCGTTCATCTTCCGTGCATCTACGCTGACACCTCCGTATTTGAGGAAGCTTTCTTCGGTGTTGTTCATGTTACTGTTCCTGTTAATAAATATGTCGATCGAAAGAGAAGTCACTCACCTGAATCCATCGCGGTATCCGTTGTTTGCAATCTCTTCAAACCGGTCAGTTGAGTAAAGGTTTTTGAAATAAAGTGACATACCATGGTCATCCCACGTAGGGATCCACGCAAAATTCTGGTGAGCAAGCTTCAAGTCATCGTCTGTACGGTACTGGCCGATCCTAGTGCGGTAGTCTGCTGGACGCATTAGATGCGATCAGCCATTGCAATACATAGATACTGACCATAGAGTGTGACAATCTCGCGCGGCGGGTCGGTTGCCCTGGGATCTTTACCAAGCTTGCCCTTGGTAGATTCGTAGATGTAATCACCGAGATGGACCTTGGTTTTATGTTAGTAGAGCCTAGGGAAACAAGTTGTGCCAGGCCTACAAAGAAGTCTACTTGATCTTTCCTAGCTGCATTTCCATAAGCATTGAAGTATCCGTTCTGCCAATTGGAGCAGGAGAACACCGCCAGGCCAACTTTCGAAACCTCATCGTCATGATCGGGGCTGGTTTTGGTCCTACCCAAGGGACTCTTATTGGAGCTGCCGCAGACGCTGAACTGGTAGTAGTATTGGGTAAAAGGCTCCAAGTTCTTGGCTTCAACCTTTATGTATTTAGTAAGAGTGTGACAATTTTCGAGAATGCAATATACCTTAACAGTGTAGTCAATATCCGATGTGGTGTAGGCTTGCCCCTGGTCGACAATCGTTGTGAAGTTGCGGTCTGTACCGACACGGTAGTCGACGCAAACAGGGTTTGATGAAGCTTGGATATACTTTTCCGTCTCGTGGCTGTACAACCCCACGTAACCACTCACAGTGACATTCGACTTGTCATGTTCGAGTGAAGGCGCAATACGAGTCCAGAGGATGACCGAGTCAGGATACGGATCTCCAGAGGCAACGCCGTGAGTGAAGTTTAGCTGAGCAGGATCCCATGGTGCAGAGCGCTTGGAGAGGGTTCTCTTTGCAACCTTGGGAACATCAATTCCAAGATCAATATGTCGACGAGAAGGCGAATGGTAGTTCAGATTGCCATCGAAGGACGCAGATACAAGCGAGGCCAGCGGAGCCGCTGCAAGTAGGACTGAAAGCATCTTGGGAGCTCAAGTAGCTTCAGTTACTCTAAGAAATTTCGGAGTACCAGGTTGTTTATAAGCCGTTGGTTTTTCTTTGACGTCTGTGATCTTCGCGTGTTTGTATGCACGCTTAGGCCTCGCATACATGTACGACCATCCACCACACTCCACAAGTTCACATCGCGCATTCAATACGGCGCTGACGACAGATTCTGTCCAATCAAAGCTGATGTATTTCGGCGTGAAAAACGGTGCCTGTTGATCCAATTGCACATGTTAGGACGTCGGACTGAGATTGGTCGAGCGCATTCTCCCCATGTTGTGTAATCTAGTGTGTTGTAGGCACAAACAGCACGCCCTTAGACTCTAGGATCTCGCTGCAGGCGGCTCAAAGTGGCATACCGGATTCCGAGTCCCAAGCTGATAGGCACCATTGTTGGATGGCGGGTGGGGGTGATGCATGTACTCTTTTCTCCACAGGCACGTGTATGTTGAACCTGTCCTGATTGGCGCTGATCTTACCCGGAAGCCGTCTTCATCCATTACTATGCGTTGAGCAAGCACATAGCCGCTGATGATATCCCAGGCCGCTTTGAATGTACCGTGCCTTCGGCCGCTCGTAGGATTCCGTATGTCGTCATCTAGGTAATGACAAGTGCCCTCGTTGGACACCATGCAGCTCTCCAAAAGCAAGCATGAGTACGTAGCAGCCCTTGAATGATGTGGTTACACAGCACGACAGTCATGACCCTTATGGCTCAATTGAATCTTACTTGAGCTTTACACCCAAGGGTTTCCTTTGCTTGACTTCTCATAAGCCAATACTTCGTCACATCAACTAGTTTGCTCTGCTCAGCGCCTGGATCGGATGCGTCATATTAGTCTAGCTGTCTAGTAGCCTCGGGGGAGTTGTTTTCAAGGCCTAGAAACAAACCACATTTATATATAAATCGGTTCTGCAAGGAGCAGAAACCAGTTGTTTGATTGTGCTTTCAAAGCGATGCTTAGATCTCCATATACTTTTCTTGAAATCTCATCGTTGGCAAATCAATGGAAGGCCCACGGGCTTTCAAATAGAGTGACTCTTAATATTGTTCAAGATGGGCAGCAGCTCGCTATAGACTAGAATCTGTATAGCGAGTTTAGTGGTGATGTGATGCGCATGTTCGGGTGAAGTACGTGTGTGCAAGCAAGGGTCCGAGCTTGCAGGTACCCAAGGGCTGATCCCCCGCCGCGTACCTAGGAATCACAGAACAAACCTCACCGCCAGCATTGGCTTCTAGTACAGCCATTCTCCCACCATGGCCGACCCCCAACAGCCCGGCCAAGTCGAAGACGAAGACATCGTCCTAAGCTTCTTCCCCGATCCACCGCCCTTCTACAAGCACTTTACACCGGAGAACCTCGAACGCCTGCGCCAAATCGAAAGCGACGCCGGGCTCCACGAGAACAATGACGACCCAACATCGCCCGCAGCAAAGCTCTCTCCTGAGCAGATTCTCGCGCTACCCACCGAACTACGCTACCTCATACCGCCAGAACCCCCGGCGGACGACGCCGAATTCCACGTCTTCGACACGGTCGCAAAAGCCAAAGGCACTGATGTCTTCATGAAGAACATGGAGTACATCGCCGACCAGCTCAAAATGCAAGGGGTATTCCAAGACTGGCAGTATGAGCAGCTGTATCCGAGCGACTCGTCCCTCACCACCACAACCACATCTGTCTCCTCCCAGCCACCGACAACATCAAACTCGGCATCGCTCGACAGACAAAACTACCTATTCCGCTTCCTGCGCAGCATCCTCTTGAGCTACATCTCGCTACTGGGCATCGTAGCCGCGGACGCGGTGTCAGAGCAGAAAGACCAAAAGCTCAAAGACATCATGACCATGGTGGCCAATATGCACGCGCTGATTAATGAGTACCGCCCACATCAGGCGCGGCAAACACTGATTGAGCGCATGGAGGAGCAGGTACGGCGGAAGCAGGCTGAGATCGAGGGTGTGCGCAAGATGGGCGAGAAGGTGAGGGAGGTGCTTGCAAGCTTTGGGGCTGGCGATACTGAGGGAAAGGACGGAGTGGGAGATGTGGTTGAAGAGGATGCAGCGGCGAAGGAAATGGCGAGGAAGATGGATGCGCAGAGAGGGGCGTGGGAGACACTGGAGGAGGCGCTGGGATAAAGATTTGCGCGTGCGATATGCTGTAGCATCATGATACCCTTTTCCTATTCTTTCACTACTTATTTATCGTCATTTAAACACATCTAGCTTTGACTGCTAGAAATCTCGATTCAGCCTTTTTCTCAAGGGGGCATGAGACCATGTCACCCATCAACAGCATTCAACGGAACTTAAGTTCCATCACAGGTCTTGCGCGTCAGGATGGCTGAGACACACACACATGACGAGTTACGCATTGGGTGTGCTGTCTCGGCGCCACTGCTGTCAGGTACCCGCCAACAACCCTCTGACAACTCAAAACATGACGTCACAGATTGTACCCGTACTCATCTATCTGGAGTATTTGTCCAGGAGAGTTCCACCGCATGATAAGAAGACGCATTATCCATCTTATTGCAACCTCAAGTGTCTTGTGTCCGTTCCCACCGCTACTTAAATTCAGCCTCGGAGGCTGAATCCCTCAGAAACGTAAGCCGAGGAGTTCGAATAGGTAGGTGTGGTCCTCCTTTTTGGGGGTGTGGCCACGCGGTGAGATACCGAGACCCCTGTCCACAATAGCGCAAACTGTTTTGGGAACAAGGCAAACGAGAAGCCAAGGCTGCTACGCTCAGCCGCTCACTGCCACCCCGGGGTCTTGTCTGCCTGTCAGCTGGAAGGGGCATTTGGAAGGGATTAAATAGCCCAAGAGGCGGCCAGAAAGAAAGGGAAGGGAAAGGTGTGGACTCGAGGGTTAGTTGACTTGAGTTATTGCTCCGCCTTCCTGCATCACAAAGCGGATACATACTTCCCACTTTAACACACCGCCATCGTCGAATCCATAAGGACGAAACTTCCGAAAAGCCTCGATATAGACGTTTCTTTTTGGGGGGGTTTTTTTTCTCGCTGCTACCATGGCGTCAGAAACACCAAACCGCCCATCCAAACGCATTGCCATCTTCTGCGATGGAACATGGGTAGGTCGCGAAACCGCCGTCGAAGATGCACCGCCCAGCAACATTCGCCAACTGGCCAACATGGTCGGCGAAGTGCAATATGACGAGACGAACAAGACAGCCGCCAAAGTTCACCGGATTGAGCCGCATAGAAAATTCTCAAAGGCCGGCAACGACGATGATTCCATCATCGCCGGCTACCAGGAAGGTGTGGGCCTAAACAAGAACTTTATGCAGTACATCTGGGACGGCGCAACGGCATCGTCCATTAGCGAAGAATGCATCGCCGTATACAGGTTCATTGTCGAAAACTACACTGACGACCATGAAATCTGGCTGTTTGGATTCAGTCGCGGTGCTTTTACTGTACGCTGTGTGGCAGGGATGATCAACAACTGCGGCATCATCAAGCGGCGGGACGACTACACTGACGCCGAAGTCTCGCGCCTGTGCTACGAAATCTTTCGCACGTACCGATCCAGTCTGCCTATTGATGCACCGAAGAGCGAGGAGTGCAAGCGCTGGAAGGGCCTCGAGGACCGTGTCTGGCAGGTCAAGCGCCCAATCCGCTTCATGGGCATCATCGATACGGTCGGGGCACTGGGAATTCCTCGATTGAGCGCAGGTGTTGGATTCGATTGGAGTCCGTTTGAGTTTTTCGACCAGAGCATCTCGAGTGTGGTGCAGTACTGCTATCACGCGCCGTGCCTGCACGATCGACTGTGGACATTCCAGCCCTGTCTTGTTACTTCGACCGAGGAATTCGAGGACACAAACGAGCCAAAAGCCAACATAACGCAAAGATGGTTCCCGGGAACTCATTACGACGTGGGCCGCATGACATTCCGCTTTTTGCGTCAGAGCCCTACAAACTGGATCGAGGAGGCGCTGGGCTGGCTTCCAGACCTGTTTTCCCGCACAATCTATCCCAACCAAGTGCTGAGCGATGCGGTACTGCGGTGGATGGTGGAAAGCGTGCATGCCGTTGATGAGAATTCTGAAAATCCCATTATGCCCGGCGCACAACAGTGGATCGAGCATCTTAATGAGAGGCTCGGTGAAGCCGCCCTGTCAAGCTCATCGAAGCGTGACCAGCATTTGCGAATCGGCAGTGGCGATATCTATGGCGATGTGTTGGCTTATGCGCCTGGAGGCGTCGTGATTAGCTCATTACAAAAGACTTCACACACGATTACCTCTTTTCTCAATGGTGTCGCCCCGCGCCTGGGCGACATGATTCAGAGCGTGCTGGGTGTAAAGACGCTCATCGGTATCCTGACAAACACAGCTGATCGCCGCATTCCGGGTACGCAGGCAGACATCTACCCATACACGGAGCCAGAGACGGTAACACTCAAGGGAAATGAAGTTACTTTCAGGGTGCAAGATGTGGCGCAGATGAAGGCTGTAAATGAAAACAAGCAGGTCAGGTATCCGAGCCAGAGTTTCGAGTCATTTTTACTCTGGAAGGAGGTTTTTGGGAAGAAGGAGCACAAGTGTGACGCCCGAGACTAGTTTCTGATTATTAGATTGCGGCGGAATCTTCATTTGAGCGAATTCTTTAATATGTTGTCGTATAGCTCAATCTTGATTTAGACAGCTAGATAGATCAGTCTTTCTTGTTCATTTCAAATGCACCCTCGTTCGCAAAGGCTTTCTTGTCGATGATTTGATCCCTGAGAAAGGTGTATTAGATTTGTTACGCTCGCAGTAAAGATTCTTTATCTACTTGTAAAGTCTAGTGTATCGAAACGAAGAGAATATCTATATCTTTTCCAACGGCTGGCGTGTTATACAGAAGTAGCAAGACACTTACTTCTTGCCTCTCCCACCAAAGCCCCAGCGAATCTGGTTGGCCCACCTAACCTCTACGCCAAGGTCGTCGGCGCACTGCCAGACAAAGCCAGGATTCTTCTGGAACATGCGACCGATGAATGCGACGTCGAGGTTGTCGTTCTCAAGGTAGCCATTCGCCTGCTTGCCATCGGTAATGCTACCAACGGTTCCGACAGCCATCTTGTTGCCGACCTTGTCCTTGACGGCCTTGGCAAATGGCTCTTGGTATCCGGGTCCGCCGTGGATATGTTGCTTCTCGTGGAGTCCACCAGATGAAACGTCGAGTAGATCGACACCCTTATCGGCTAGGATCTCTGCAAGGCGAACAGTCTGGTCAACAGTCCAACCTTCAATACCAGCCTCATCGAGCCAGTCGGTCGCGCTGATGCGGAGGACAAGCGGCATGCTATCTGGAATAGCCTTGCGAGTAAGCTCGACTACTTCGAGGGTGAGACGCGTGCGGTTCTCAAACGAGCCACCGTATTCGTCGGTACGCTTGTTGGATGCGGGAGAGAGGAAAGAATGTAGGAGGTAGCCGTGGGCGTTGTGAATCTCAATGGTATCAAAGCCAATCTTGACAGCACGCTTGACGGCGTCAACGAAAGCCTGCTTGAATGCCTCGATATCTTGCTTGGTCATCTCCTTGGGTGTGCAGTGCTTGTCGTTGAACGCAATGGCCGACGGGGCATAGACGTTATCTGGCCAGCCATTCATTTCCTTGGTAGCAATGTCACCCTTGCTTAGCCACGGTGCCACGGTGCTGGCCTTGCGTCCAGCGTGAGCAAGTTGGATACCGATTTTCTGGCCCTGCGAGTGCGCAAATTCGACAATCTTTCGAAGGGGTTCCATTTGCGAATCTTTCCATAGACCACAGTCCTCGGGAGTGATGCGGCCCTCTGGGACAACAGCAGTAGCCTCGACAAAGGTCAGGCCAGGGCCACGCTGGATAATGCCGCCCAAGTGTGTCAGATGCCAATTGGTCTGGTGGCCATCTTCGGCTGAGTACTGGCAGAGAGGAGAAAGCGCGAGGCGGTTTTGAATCTCAAGTCCGCGAAGCTTGAGGGGCTGGAAGAGCTTGGGAATCTTGGAGCTGCCATCGAGCATGCCCAAAGCGGTGCCTGCGGGAGGGTCTTGCTCCGGTGTGAAGTATGAGACCTAGACGGGTTAGCCATTGCGAAGATGGTATGGAGACTGTTGCCTACACCAGGGGCAGCCTTGTTTCTCAGCTCATCCTGGACAGGAATTTGGCTGCTGTTCTTGTCTTCAGGAATGTCTTTTGCGATGGCGTGATGCGAGTGTGGCTTCGCGGTTTCAGCTTCAGCGCCCATGATTACGATTGATGGTTTTTGCAGATAAAGCAATGGAAGGATGCTCTGACTCTATTCTCAGGCTTCAACTATGTCGCGACAGAGGGGGCGACCAACGCAGCATTTATACTGCTCTCTCGATCTTTGGAACATATCGGCATGACGTCTATCTTGAATAGGCGTGGGGCACACGGTAGTGCCCCACCTACCATGTTGGGGTTGGTAAGGTGTCGTCAAGTCTATGGATGATTTGTAAGAAACACGTCGCCACCGTCGTGGGTGGTTGTTGGATGTGTCGAGGGGAATTAGTGGAGCAAATTGACTGCAGTCGGCGCCCTGCATCCATAGGAGGCGGTCAGTAAGGTAAAAGGGAGCTTGTACAAATGCTGACAGACATCAGCAGACGTGGTTAGCGAGCACCCCACCACTCGTACCTCTGCGTGTTTGCAAATTAATTGGGTTTGGTTTCTCTTGCTGAAAAATCATTACCGTTCAGCACCTGGGAGTTCTGCTGCAACGCTTGGCAAGCATGCCTCAGAAGGTTACTCGGCGTTGTTGTACGGAATATGTTCGCACGGATCAAACTCGGCGCTTAGCAGCGCACCATGTCCAAAGAATACCGCGGACAGCACCTACCAAACCTCTATTCCCGTCTAAGTCCGTTAAAACCTAATTCTTTTGCTGAATTTTTTACCAAGACCTTTCTGGTAGCTTCTTCTACCATTGCGTTGTATGTCGTTACAAATATCATGCTATGTAATGCAGGATTGGGTGTTGGAGTTGCCCACGCTAATCTCTGGAGGTGGTGAGGGTACTTGTACGAGGCCGGTCTTTCCCGCTCCAAGCCTCTAGTGCTGTGATCGATAGTGAGCCACAGACTTCCATACTCAGTATACCAAGTCCATGGTGCCAACGCTTGCTGCAGACTTGGCTGTCGCAAATGCTGGCCCGGCGGCCTTGTCAGGCAGCCCAGCGCGCCCAGTAAGTTTGAGTAAGCGTTTATGCGACGAGACGACGGGCTAGATTCTACATGGCAATGGCATTGCGATAGTTGGGGTCGTGGCGCTGGCGTGCTGCCCCGACCACTTTAGCAGGAAAAATATTTGTCGGGAATAAACAGAGTTATGCGTTGGAGGGCGACGAGACATGACAGTAGCGTGACGAAGGCCCTCTGGGCCTCGGACAGTCCAATGACGCACATCACGCGTGTTTCGTTTCGAGATGAATGGGGCATCAGGGCTGAAGCAGCCGACGTAGCCGATGGTGCCAAAAGGTCGGTCCTTTTGGTATGTAACGTGAAGTGGGTAAGATTAGACATGAAGATTTCCGCTTTTGCACGCAGACATGCATGCCTCAGACATGGACTGTGGCACAAGAGCAGGTGATGACGAGGCGTCGAGGGCTGCTGCCGCCCGTGCCACGGCCACGCCGAAGGGGGGAGAGGGCGAGGCTGGATGGGGACTCGCGCAGCATGGTGTCGAAATTGTCTGTCTGCGGTGCATAGAGACGGGAGAAACAATGGCGGCCGGAGAGGCAGAGGTCGGGGGACAGGGCTGGTGGTTAGATTGGCATCAGCAATTTACCCCACGGCTGGGATGGACGAGTGCGGCGCAGGAGATGAGGAACAGGCTAGCAGCCTTCCTGATTGGGCGTGGCGCCGCCGGGCTCAAACACGGGCTCAGTGTGGCTGCACCAATGGGAGTGGGCAGAGCTGGCTATGGGCCAGCCGCTCACGCAGGGCAGCGGATCAAGAGCACCCGCCCGCGCTGCCTCTATGCCACTCGCTGTCCACTTCCTGCGCGACGACGACAATAACAACTCACAACGCTGGCGCTTGACATTCTCCTCCAGCCAGCAAACATTCGCTTTGCGCCTATTGTGCCATTGCCACTTGGTGCAACATCGCGCCTGCCGCTCCTTGACGCCCACCAACCAAACTCCGCACCTCACTTCACTTCACCACGCCTATAGTCGCATTCACTGCCGCACAAAGAAACCAGCAATTCACTCCACCACAACAGCAGCCCTCTCTCGCTCTCGCTCTCTCTCGCCGCTACTTTACTCTGCCTTATCCAGCCAAGTCTCTCGGTCGCGGCTTTTCCGCCGTCCAAGCCTTGTGTCGCTCAAACGTGAGACGCTCCACCCACACGCGTATTTTCTTATGCACACGACTCCCCCGTAGCCATTGAACACCTACGCATCGGGAAACACACCCTCCCCTGCCCATCCCCCCCAGCCTCAGCTCTCTTCTCATCCTTCAACATTGTCCCCTCCGCTGTCGCTCTCCTCTCACTGAATCCGTGGTGAGCAGCAGGACTGTCACCACCATTACTACCACCCTTTTCTTGGTCTCTCTCCCTCCACCCCATGTCCTAGCGACTCCAGTCACTCCTTCGACCACCAGCTGGGCTGCAGGATCAAAGTACCGTTGACCGGATACATACATACACTCTTTACGTACATACCATCTCACCTAATACTCAACACCAACCATGGGCTGCTGTGGAGATCGCGAAAAGGCCATGACCGTGGCCGAGGAGCAGAAGTGGACACACATTGTAAGCACACCGCGCACCTGAAACCGATCCATCTGCTTACCCATTCAGACTCTCTCCGACTTCAAGTCCACTTCGTGTCTCGCTCCCTTCTCGTACGTCTGGTTGTGGATACTCGTCCTCATCTCGTGCGCTGTCTACGCCGCCGACGCCTTCACAGCCGTCAACCTGCTCGCCTTTGACAAGTGGACAAGCTCCATCAAGCCCGCTGTCCCCTTTGAAATCGCAAAGTGGATCTTTGCCATCACCATCATCATCTCCTATGTTTTTCTGGTATACCGTTGGATCAGGACCCTGCGCGTCATGCGCACAGGCAGTGTTACCGAATGCTACCTCGAGCCCCTAGCTGTCATATGGCAGAGCATGCGCGTCACTTCCTCCGGCCAGGGCTGGCGCCGATTCTTGGTCTTTGCCGAGCTGACAAAGAGTAAAAAGGGCGTCAACTACATTGCTCTTTTTGTCTACTTTCAGTTCAAGAGCGCTCTGCTTATCATCATCGCTCAAGGTCCCCGAATCGCCATCAACGCCATGACCCTGTATGCCGTTATGCAGGCTCAGATCATACCGGGAGGCGATCATGCTGCAAAAGACCGATCTAACATTGAGCAGTTCTTCATGAACATCAAGACCATGATTGACACTGGCAACAGGCAAGAAACCATCATCTACTTCACCATGTTGTTCTCTTTAGTCATTTGGGTCATTGCTGCCCTGAGTTTGATCGTCGCCTCCCTGCTCTACATCTTCTTTTTGTGGCACTACATCCCCAAGGCCGATGGAAGTCTCACCAACTACTGCCGTCGCAAAGTGGAGACTCGTCTGGAGCGAATTGTAGGCAAGAAGATCAGGAAAGCAATCGAGAAGCAGAACCAGCAACTGAAGAAAGAAGAGCAAAGGGCAATCAAGAAGGGCGAGTTTGACGCATCCAAGTCACGACCTACTCTGCCCAACATCGGCAATGACGACGACGACACGTCCACCATCTTCTCTCTACAGCGCTCTGATACCATGAGTACCAACACGACGCTTCCACCATATGCGCCACCACAGTCCAACTCCGGTCGAAGCTTGATCACGAAGCCGTCTCTGCCGACACTCGACGAACGTCCTGACGCACTTCGACGATCCGAGTCACAATTCACCACCTTCTCGACTACGAGCTATGGCTCCAATGCACCCATGTTGAGTCAAGCCGGCAACATGGGCAGGGCATCACCCGCTCCTCCAATGCCGCCCCTTGATCGCACTGTTACTGGACCTTTCAGTCAACAGAGCAACTTGCCGTATTCGTCCGACAGGCCGTTTACTCCTATGTCGCAAGGCAGGGCATCTCCCATGCCTCAACGGGGTCCCCTTCCGCGAGTCGACACTAGCTACAGTACCCATGTTCCATACGGCTCCGAGCCTGGCTTGGTTTCTCCTCTGGCCAATGATGCGCGAAGCATATCGCAAGCTCAATCCAATCGTCCCTATCAAGAGTTCAGTCCTTACAATAGCCGTGGTCCCGCAACGGGTCCCGAGTACGAGCTCTCGCCGGTGGAAGGAAGCGCAACAGCGGAAATATCTCGAGACTATTACCCCGACCCCAACGACTACCAGCCACCGCAAGTCCCCGATATTTTGAGGGCTGGCTCTCCTGCCATGTCGCAGGTTGGCGGCCCGCTGCCACGAGCCGGCACTGCACCCCCGCGACCTGGTGTACCACCAACTCTGCAGTCTGCCACTCAGCGCCGGGAGATGTCACAGCCTAACCGTGCTATGAATGGTTCGGTACCACCACAGCCACAGCGTAGTGCCACTGCTCCAATTCAGCAGCCGGCCTGGGCTCAAGGTCCTCCTACGCGCACCTACACTCCTGCTGGACCCGGTCCTCAACGTAGCTATACGCCCTCTGGACCTGGCCCACAGCGTAGCTTCACGCCTTCGGGACCTCGTGGCTATGACAACGGCTACAACTACTGAGCCATTTTTTGGATCAAATCTTGACTGCGCGTTTTCCTACCTTCGATACCATTTATGCATGTTCATGGCGTTCATTTCTCCATCCCTGTTAGATACAGATGCTCCTTCACCCCAACCCCATCTTCTTACATTCACAACGCACTTGCCCATAACCTTTTGGGATATGATGATGACATCTTTTTTCACCTCTGTGAAAAAGAAGATTCACGAACCTTCGCTTTTTATACATATATGTTTCGAGATACCCTTCCAACCTCCCCGCACGGCTGGCCTCGGACGTCCATTCGCTTTTCTTGTATGAAGATATTTTGATGGCTTGGAGGATATCATTGGGAATTATCATAGGAATTGCTGCCGTACATACACTGAAGTCGGGCGGCATGTATATTAGATGCATATGTCTAGCTCTCGTCCTAAGAATAGATGGGAGTTTTCTTGATTCGCCATATTCACATGAACGCTGCAGCTGCGATGTCGTCAAGTGTGATGAGTTTTACATTTTTTTTCCCTCAAGCCTGAATACTTTTCGTTTTCCATCTTTAACCAAATGCATGGGTACTTTCCTGCTTCCAACTCGCTAGTCTATTCTCGTATCTTGTCCCCACATCACGATGCCCCCCTTCCAACCAACCTCCAGTTACGCATATGTAGATACGTTTAACCCCTCCACATCTAACGTCATAGTATCCATCTCGTTCTCATATTCTTTTTTCCTTTGCTTTCTGTACCTGGGCCGCGCCCCGTGCGTATCACCACCCAGTCTATACTAAACCAGCCCCGTTGTCATAACAATAACTCAACCTTGTCTATAGCAGGATTAGTTATAATAATAACATGCGCGTTGTCAAAACGCAGAACAGGGAAACTGTATCGGTGCCCCACTCATGCCGAGAAGGTAATTTCCGCATTGTTTGAAGAGGATTTGGTGCAGAGATTGGTGAGTCGGTGATGATGTGTATTTGTGGGGAGAGAGAGAGGAAGCGTGAGTTAGATGTGGTAAAGTTGGCAACGATACGACAACGCTGCAAGATCAAGTAGACGAATTCAATGTCTGCATGTTTGGAAATCTTTTCTGCCGGGCCATTTATTGTTTTGGCTATCTAGAATTTGTACACATAGAGACTCGGTCTCTAATCTACTCCTTCTTTCCTCTCTCGAGCACAAGCACACGCCTACAGAGCAATTCAAATGACCTATTACGGAGTACCTTCCTACATACATACCCACATTCTTGGCGATCCCTCTCACAGACCAAGATCACAGCAACCATGCGCAAGCAACTTGCTTGCAGATGATTAATTAATTTCCGAGCCCAGAGTTCGCGGTTCGCTAGGCTTGTGCGAGCGAGCGTGCATTGCAAACAAGTGTGTGCGCCTGCAGATTTGAAAACAAAACAAAATACCTACGTACCTACATAGCTCTCTGACCAAGCGAACGCAAAGGGAATATGCGCAGGTACTAAGCGAAAAATAAGCAATATATTCGATTTGTCGCAGAAAATAAAAGCTATTCTGCTCGAAATCGGCTTAAAAATACTTCTAAACTGCGCTTGTTGCTTGCTTTAGCCGCCGCTAAGAGTGTGGTTTTCCTGGGAGCATGGGGTTGGTTCGCGATGGAGCTTTTTACGCGCTCAGAGCCAAAAATAACCTACGTGGAGGTTGTTTTTAGGTCTGATGGGTGGTATATGTACATAAACAAACGCCTGTTCAAGGACTGCTAGCTGCGCAGTATAGAGTTGGTTTGTTGGCGGATTAGTATCTGCATATAGAGGGAGAGGGAAGATGGACATAGCAGAAATGCCGCGTTGCACTGCGAGTATTGTCTAATCATCCCAAGTCTTGTGATGATTGACCTACCCAGTATCCGAGGAATCGATATGTGCATGTATGTGTGCTGTGAGTAGCAACAACACCCAAAATACCTCTGACAAACCATTGTTGCAGCGCATAGTCCCACAACTGTTGCTGCGATATAGACCATTAGAGTGCCAGCCAGACGCCAGGAAATTCCACAGCAACTCAACATGACACACGTCGCGGAAATAGCCCGTGCATGTTTCATTCGCAGCTTCAGGCATCAAGGCCATTTCTTTTCTTTGGCTGAATATTATTGTCGCATGTGTTGCAAACTCCCCCCACACGCAGACTGCACATTGCTTGCCGATCGGCAAACCTGATCTCCAAGCGCCCCCTCCTCTCACCACCCGAAACATGTTTGATCGCCAGGCACCCGCACCAGCGCATCGGCTCGAATAATTAACATCCCCGTCGAACCATACAATATCCTCAACATGCCAAACTTGTCAAAGAGGCAACTCGGAAGGCTGCGATGGTGCGGCAGAAGGAGAATCAGCGTTCTACCAATTGTTGTCGTCTTGGGGGCTGACAAGAGGGTCTTGGCTATTCTTGGGCTAATTCTCTTCTTACGTGGTACCGAATTGCAGAGCTCGGCAGGTTATCCACGACTGAATTCAAGACAGCAAGTTGAATTGGGGGCCCCTTGCTGTTCTGTGGGTTTGCCACTAGTCGTGTAGTGTCCGAGTCCGGCGACAAAGCCCTTGTGCTTGTGGTAAGCAGAAGGATGGATATTCACCTATCGGCACCACGTGTAATCATGTGCATGCCAAAATTCACCGGTGGACCCATGTGCAAACACGTCGGCTTGCCTGCTCATGCTACCTGTCCTCACATGCGTTGTGGTGGCGGAAGAGAAACTTTTGAGAAGAATTCTCACAGTAATCCCCAGCCAGTTAAGCTGACAGATTTCGCGTTAAGTGGTAGAGCGATCCACCAGAACCACAAAAACCTTGCACAAGCGAAATTACATGTAAACGTCTAGAACACATTCGCTCGTCGGATAACCTACACCTGTTGACATCACACCGGCTCAGCTCCGACTAGGTATCGATAAGATGCGAAGCTTGTTGGGAGCATCCACAAGGCGTTGTGCCTACTGTGTGATTGGTGTACCTTGAAAACTCAGCATAGTAGTATGCAGTTTGTATGCAACATCTGCCAATGAGAATCCTTCCCGACGAAAATGCTTCCAGGTTGGACGGCAGATTACAAAGTATGCAGAAGCCACATAGTCGGACTGAGCGGTAATATGTCGCGTCATAGACACAGTCGGGTGTCAGCAGTAGCGGGTGCGGCCGTATACGAGAGTTTGCTGGTAGACTTTGGGCTGCGTGTAATCCCATTCAGGGCGCAAACCCGCATCTTGTCCACTTATAAAACAAGACCGGTATTATTCATGGAATACATATATCGCAGTAATTGGCACTTGAAGTAGACGTGAACAAAAACAAAAGCCAGAATTGTCAAAAGTAGAAGACTGCAAGACTCGGGGCAACGAATGCATGCAGACATGCTGTGTCTCCCAGTCTTCCAGTCTTGCCTGCATTCGAGACATGTCACGGTGAAGAGCTAGCGAACAGCACACCACCACGTCGCTTTTGCTGCTGCGTTGCGGCCGCTTCAGCTGGTGGGTATTGGCTTTTGAGATTTTCATCCTGCATATGCTTACCGGTCCCCACCATACGATAAAGTCTTTACCGTCCCGCTGGCCACGCTGGGGCTCCACAAACGTCGCATCGGCGGACATGTGCGAGTGGAGCAGAAGTTGCGTGGGTGTAGCTGGGCCGGGCTATAGCCATGTAAGGACAAACAGGAAAAGCGGTTATGCAAGCTGCTGCGTCACCATCCTGCAGGACCATTACACAAGCCGACGGAGGCTTTCCCTAGGCCAAGGAATGGCCCGGGTTGGAGCGACTGTCCGGATCACAGTGCGTCGATGCGGTTGAGGCGTGTCCACGGCACCGATAGTGATAAAGAGGCGGTGGTATGTGAATGACATGACGACACCTCTGAGGCTAGGCCAAAGGAGGCAAAAAACGCATGGCGCAGTGCGATGGCAACGGACAGGCGACGCGGCCGATAGCAGAGGTTCTGGAATCTGCAAGGTCGGTTCTCCACTTGGGTTCGCGGCGACAAGACAACACGCACACACCTTTCCCAATCACAGCCTGCCTGGTCCCACCCTGTGATGATCGTAATTGCGCGGCCTTGCCATGGCTGAACATGAGGTCTCGAAGCCGGCATTCCTGTCGTCGAGCCGCAGCGGCTCGCTGTGTGCAGCGGCAACATGGCAATGGCCTGTTCTTTATCGCGGTTGCGTGCGTGGTTGCCAAGGGATGTCTGGAGACAGAGAGGGGGATGGTTCAACAGGCGACTCAGGCGGAGCCAGGCCAAGGTGTCAAGCCATGAAGCGCCAGCGGTGCCTGGGCCAGGCACACCAATCACGACCGGCAGCGAAGTGATGGGGCCGCGTCGCCAGGGGTTGCATGTCCCGTGCAATTGGCCCCGTCCAAATTAGCAACGGGGATGGTCGACGGGGCGCTAACCATTTGTGGCCGGCCAGGAGATGAGATGGGGCAGCCGGCTTGCGCTGCGTCTGGCCGCTTGCGTCCTTTTCCCTCCTCCTCTTCACCGACATATATCTTACCCACGGTCCCTCATTCCCTATTAGCCACATTCGCGCGTTCACTCATTCACGCCCGTCTTGGTCTTACTTGCTGGCTTGCCCGCTCAGTCATTCCTTTAACACCTACAGCCATACTTCTCGCTCCACCAGCACTCTCGACACGCCGTTGAACGCCGTTACGACCTGTCCGCTGTACAGATACCCACCCGCCCATTCAAAATGCGTTACTCTTCCGCTCTGGTGTTGAGCACCATCGTTGTCGGCCAGGCTGCTGCCGCCAACCTCCACAACCGCCACGCCAGCTTCCACGCTCGTCGCCAAGCGTGAGTTCTGCCAGACATGCTTCTGTCGAACCAAATCTAACCATGCAATAGCGAGGCCAAGCGCAGCGCTGACGGCCAGGTCGACTGGAGCAAGGTCGCATACGACCTCAGCGATGTCGACTGGGACAAGGTTTTTGCTAAGCCTTCTCCTAGCCCAACTCCTGAGCCAGAGGCCAAGGTTGCTGAGGTTAAGCAAGCCGACACTTACCCCCAGGCCTCCAGCTCGTCGCCTGCCGCCACCTCGGCTCAGAGCAAGGCTCCTGCCGCCACCCCAACCAAGGACCCTCTTGGCGACCTCCTCGACGATGTTGGTGACATTGTCGAAAACGCCCTCAACGGCCTCCAGTCCATGATCACTGGCCTTGGTGCCAAGATCGGAAAGAACCCCAAGACCAACGAGAATGGTATCTGGATTGGCAAGGACAGCAACTGGAGGGCCCAGTTCACCAACGACGCCAGCAAGGACGCTGTTCTCTTCTGCTGGAGGTCCAACGACTTCAAGAACATGTGCATCAACGAGATGCAGCCTGAGATCTCCGTCGGTCTCAAGTCCGGCCAGTCTGTCGACATCTCTTTCGAGGAGAACGCTTCTGCAGCCTGCGCTCCCGTCTACCCTGACACCAAGCTCGCCATGTTCGGTGGTGTCGACAACACCTGGTTCGAGGTCACCTTCGGATCATCGGGTGCTTTCGATGTTTCCCGCAACGTCAACATGAACGGCAACAATATCTCCGCCAAGGGCTCCAAGTGCACATCCGACATGGACACCTGTGTCTTCAAGTGCAAGAACGGTATGACCACCTGCGAGAAGGGTACCGACTACGACCTCTTCAACTGCGATTCCAGCAACGGTGGTGGCGGTGGCTACGACACAATCATGGCTGGTACCGGCGGTGGTTGCGCCATGGGCCAGAGCGGCGAGGTCATCAAGGTTGTCATGTCCTAAGCGTAGCCAAACCGATTCTGTCGGCATGGTCTTCTGTTCATTGTTTGCGTACTTATCTTCGCTATATTCCCCCTTGTTCATTAGCGGTTGAATACGACTCTATACACTCTGTCTTTTAGATATGGGTGACTGGTCGGATACTCAGGCGCCTTGTGGGTACTGGTAGCCTGTGTGATACGCTTTTCTTTCGAGGCTCCCAGTGGTCAACGTGTATTTAGTAAATGTTTATTGTTAGTCTGCAAACTCGAAAAGTTCAACGAACTCGGTCTCGAATGTGTCTCGCGAACGTGATATGCTCTGCCATCAGGCGCGATTGTTTCGGCCTGGCGCCTGAGGTATGTAATTCCAGATTTTGGAGAAGATCGTGTTCGCTCAGTAGCCGTCTGGATCCGCTTCACAGGCCAGTGCATCTGGCGGTGCACATCCCGCTCGCTAACGATTCTTTAATTTCCCCCTCTTCAATTCCCCGATGCAGCAGGCGTCCCAATAACCGATCTGATCACCCAACAAACCCACATCCCATCTCGGCTCACGGGCCATATCGAAGGAAGAAAAAATGGAGCATGGATTACCCCGTACTAAGCGTTCACCCGGGTCAGCGATCTCGCGCCATTGTTTCATCACAAGACGGAGGCAGTCTGGGTCTGATTTCGGTGATGAGGACAGTATGTATGTAGGTAAGACCTATAGCCTATTGCGGAAATGGGCCGGTGGGATAGCGACGTAATCACAGCGAGCGGTACGCGTCGACAAAACACGGCGAAGAACATGTAAATGCTATGCGAAGAGCGGACTGTGGTGATTGCAGATCAGAAGAATAGCAAGCGAATAAGTAGAGAGAAAGAGAAAGAAAATATGCGGTGGTGAATGTGACATGACAGAGACCATGTTGTGAGGAGCTCACCTGCTCGGTCCTTCCCAATGCACAGACAAGTACATAAACAAACAAACATACATACTGTGTGTAAGACATGAGGGGAGGCGCGATCCTTGTAGCAGAATCTGAGATGTGCGAGACATGGATTTGGTATGTTGAATATTCAAACACATTGTTGTGCTGTACACCAGTGCGAATTGAGGCCTGTGTCGTTCGATACGCATGAAGACGAACTATCAACACAGAGATATTATATAACTGTGACAACTACCGTTACTTTTCAAAGTAAAGTTATAAGTGCTAAAAACACAGTAAACGATGAACAGCTGTGACAACTACAGCTAATTTTAAGCGGGTCGCCATTCTTCGGTTTCCCTGACAATCACAAGCATCATGGACATGCAAAACCTCAATGCAGGTTAATCAAAGACTCGGAAACAGTAATGCGCTCATAAATGCTTCATTTCAGAAAATAGTCCCACAGTCCAAGCTCCACATACCATGAAGAGTGTCTAAACTATCAAAGGGAAAATGCTCTTTCTGTACTCATACATGTGGTCACGAGCTACATTTGTCTAGCCCATACATGTGAATCAACTCGGGATATAAGATGCAACACCAGGCCCGACCATCTACAACTCGTCGTGGTCCTGAGGAACATCGTCGTCAGCACCGCCTGCCGAGCCGTAGAGCTTGGAGGTGATGGGGTAGGCGACGTCGGAAAGCTTCTGGAACTGCTCATCAAATTCCTCAGCGGAGGCGTCGCCACCGTTGCTCTCGAGCCAGTCCTGGGTCTCCTTGACAGCCTCGAGAAGGGACTCCTTGTCATCATCCTCAATCTTGCCACCAAGGCCCTCCTCGTCCTTGACCTGGTTCTTGAGGCTGAAAGCGTAGTTCTCGAGCTTGTTGCGAGCCTCAATGCGCTCACGAACAGCCTTGTCTTCCTCGGCGTACTTCTCGGCCTCCTCAACCATGCGGTCAATCTCCTCCTTGCTGAGACGGCCCTTGTCGTTGGTAATGGTGATGCTCTCACCCTTGCCAGTGCCCTTGTCGACAGCGCCGACCTTGAGGATACCGTTAGCGTCAAGCTCGAAGGTGACCTCAATCTGGGGAACACCACGGGGCGCAGGACTGCATATTGTTAGCTGCTGTTCAGTTCATTGTATACGCCACATCGAACTTACGGAATGTTGGTGAGCTCGAACTTTCCAAGCTGGTTGTTGTCCTTAGTCATACTACGCTCGCCTTCGAATACTTGGATCAGGACGACGGGCTGGTTGTCAGCGGCCGTGGAGAAGATCTGGCTCTTCTTGGTAGGAATGGAGGTACCACGCTTGATGAGGGTGGTCATGACACCGCCAGTAGTCTCAATACCGAGAGTAAGAGGGTTGACATCCATGAGAATGACACCGCTGGCGGCATCTTCACCGGCAAGAATACCACCCTGGACGGCAGCACCGTAAGCGACAGCCTCATCGGGGTTGACGTCCTTGCGAGCCTTCTTTCCGAAGAACTCCTCGAGCATGGACTGGACCTTGGGAATACGAGTGGAACCACCAACGAGGACAATGTCATCGATGTCGCTCTTCTTCATCTTGGCGTCCTTGAGAACCTGCTCAACGGGCTTGAGCGTCTTCTTGAAGAGGTCGTTGTTGAGCTCCTCGAACTTGGCGCGGGTAAGAGTCTCGGAGAAGTCCTTGCCCTTGTGGAAAGACTCAATCTCGATCTTGGTAGACTTCTGCGAAGAGAGCGTGCGCTTGGCCTTCTCAACCTCGCGCTTCAGCTTACCCATGGTCTTCTGGTCCTTGGTGATGTCGACATCGTTGGCCTTGTTGTACTTCTTGGCCAGGTAGTTGATAACACGGTTGTCGAAGTCTTCACCTCCCAAATGAGTGTCACCAGCAGTTGCTTGGACCTCGAAGACACCCTCGTCGAGAGTAAGGATGGAGACATCAAAAGTACCACCACCGAGATCGTAGACGAGAACCTGGCGTTCACCCTTGTCGGTCTGCGGAGAAAGTTAGCTTTGTTCGCGGAGATAGTGATGGTGCGTCTTACCTTGTCAAGACCGTAAGCGAGAGCGGCGGCGGTGGGCTCGTTGACGACACGGAGAACGTTGAGACCAGCGATAGTACCGGCATCCTTGGTGGCGGCACGCTGAGCGTCGTTGAAGTAGGCGGGGACGGTGACGACGGCGTTCTTGACAGTCTCGCCAAGGTAGCTCTCAGCGACCTCCTTCATCTTGCCGAGAACCATGGCGGAGACTTCTTCGGGGGTGAAGGTCTTGTCCTTGCCGTGAACGGGAACACTAACGCGGGGCTGGCCATTCTGGTTGACGACCTTGAAGGGGAAGTGCTTGATGTCGTTCTGGACAGACTTATCGGCGTACTTTTGACCAATGAGACGTTTCTGCTCTCCCGTTAGTATGCTGCGTTTTCAATAGCGGGGTATAGGGTATGCATACGATATCGAAGATGGTTCGCTGGGGGTTGGAGGAGAACTGGTTCTTGGCGGCGTCTCCGACAAGGCGCTCCTCGTCTGTGAAGGCTACCCAAGAAGGAGTGATACGGTTACCTAGAGGGCAATGGTTAGTGGGGGTGTCTCAGAGGAATTGGTGCTGGAGGGGCTTACCCTGGTCGTTGGCAATGATTTCGACATTGCCGTTCTTCATGACACCAACGCAAGAGTACGTGGTTCCCAGATCGATACCAATAACAGGGCCGGTGATAGACTTGTCGTCCTTTGCGGATTCGGTGTCGTCGGCGTGTGCTGTCTTAGCCAGCATCAGACCGCCGACGAGGACGAGGAGAAGGTAAAAGGCGATTGACCATGTCGAGCGCTTGCTCGCATTTCGTGAGCTGCGCGCCATTGTGGTGTATGTGTGTGTGTAATGGGGTCTCTCAGAGACTATGTGGCCCTCGAGTGCCAGAAGCAAGTGCGGGCGTAACTCTCTTGGAGCTCGCGGAGGGGTGGTGGAGTAGACAAGACTCTCCGGGTATCGTAAGGAAAGGAAAGCAAAGGCAAGATGGGCTTGTTCCCTTGGTGAGTGGAGGGAGAAAGAAGAGTAGCGGTGGAGGGCTACTATTATATGCACGCCCAGTCGTGGAAGTATTTAGAAAGAACACCTTGCGATCTCGAAATGCTAGCTCCGAAACAGGCTTAGCGCGCAAGCTTGACCATGGCGCTTTTGCCCCAGTTGCCCGCAACAGCCTCAATTTCATCCGTGTTTAATGCAACCTGCTACAGGACACGTGGAATTTGGTGGTCTAGTGGCGATCGCTGATTGTATGGCTCTTGTATCATCTTGATCGCTCTGCCGCTGTGCAGTTCTGCAGCCTCGAGAAACGCAATGTGTGTGCGACTAGACAAGTCGCAGCTCCATAGGCGTATCGCCGGTCGCTATCTAGCGGCCGATACCCCTCCACCTAAGCGAATGCACTCGAGCCTCGCACCTCTCTTTCGACATGTCCACCTTGGATGAAGCAGTGGGCCGGGTTACGGTTGCCTAGTTTCGACTCATACATGGCAATCATCTCGAAATTTCCGGCTTCTTCATCGGTGATTGCGGTGGGCTTCGGTGGCTGTCAGTTCCAGGTGTCCTTTTTGTTTTACAGTAAATTGTGGGGAAGCGGAAATTCACTACTCCGATCTCTACCAATCGCCTGCCACCACATTGATGACTCCAGATTCGCCTTACCTGCAACGTTTCCATAACGCTCAGTTGCCACCTACGCAAACTGCCATGTTGCCCTGTCCGCTGTTTCCCACAGACTGACCCACAACACCTCCAATAGAGATCTCGGACCCATACATAGAAGTCGTGTTGGTCAATAAATCGTCCTTGATTACTTATACATATATATCATGGAACGAACGCATCGCGCTGCTGTGTCCCTGGGATTGTGCAAAAGCAGGCCATAAATTCGACCAGCAGTTTGCAGCTTAACAATGGATGACTATGAATGAAGGCTGTTGCAGAACCCCAAAGATCTGTCATCTTATACGCACACATCCGAAATACGCGAAGCCGCAACCCTATTCGGCGACAACTTACCACGCCGCAGTGCCGAATCCGGAATCGTCCCCACCAGGATGCTCTAACTTTACTTCAACTACAACACATCGATACGGCCACTTATGTCCTACAAAGTATGTGTGCCATGTCAAATCACTACTTCAAGTCCCGTAGTTCAGATACAGACATAGTATTATACACTGGTAGACAACCAAGTGGATAAGCCAATCATGCGTCCAGCGGCTCAGCCACACGCTCTGATTGGACGAACCCTGTCGCAACGTCATGGACGCGAGCCGTCTCATAGTCGTCATCCGTGGCTGGGGGTTAAACTTACCTGAAAACAAACTGCGACAATACTCGTTTCTGCATGGTATATAACTGCGTGGCTGTATAAGCACTAATTGCCTTGACATATATGACTGCTCTTGGCCCTCATGTCAAACTACTAATCTAACACTCCTCTAAAACACCGTCAGATACGCAGGTCCGAGCAACATGTCTGATAGCGTCGTAGATCCAGCGGCAAGAGACAAATATCTTCTGCAAGGTACACAGAACAGGTTCTTTTTGCTCCAGTCCACCTAACAATGCGCAGTAACTGCAGGGCCATCTTATAACCCTTCGGACCATAAACCAGTAGCAGTAAATGAGACGGACGCAACCCATATCGAAAGTGATATCTTATCGGCCTGGATACGCGTTCGCATCAAGGACTACCATGGCTTACCTCGTGGCTCGCCGTCGTCATCACCTTACTTCAACCACCCACAACATACCTCAGATCGCTACTCCATCGCTTACTCATTCATACCCAAAAAGGATATGTCAGGTTCCGACCTGGTCATGGGCTTCGACTACGGCCATTCAATCAAACACCAATTACCCCCCGGTTTTCGTTACGCGATGAAGATTGCAACCAGCCTGCTTGATCCAGGCCTGTATTCTGATCCCTACTCTGACCAACCGTATCTTTATGGCCCTGCACTCTCCAGTTTCTTTGCCTTCAGAATCGGCGAGAAGACAAGCATCATGTCCCCGTCTGACCAACTCTCCCAGCTCGATCAAGAATCTGACAGTGTGATTGAGGAAGGTGCATACGGAAGCGGCGCTGAAATCCGTGAGACGCTCAAGATGCCCTCAAGATGGAAGAAACGACGGAAATTCTATCTCGACGCCAACGCCCTTGCGAACTTTACGTTCGAGAAGGACAGGATGTACCATGTGGACTTTTTCAACCCACACTTGGACTTTGCAAACTTCGCCCTAAGATTACCAGGTTTCTCAATCAGTGTCGCGCGCTACATAGACGAGAAGACGCATCATTTGAGATATGTCCTGAAGAACCGAAAGACGGACGAGGTTTTAATTGTCGTGATTTTTAGGTTACTGTACGGCAAGGAGTTGAAGGAAGTGTTGGAACAGGAGAAGAGCAACGAGAGTGTGCCATCTACAATCGCGGCTGATGAGTCCAGAAAGGATAAGGACCATGATGAGCTGACCAAAGGACACAATACTGAGAAAGATGGAGGATATGCCCATAGACGTGCATCAACACCGGCGGAAATTCCTGGGGAACCGGGGCCTGAAGCAGCAAATCCCGATCACGATAATCAAAACGCCCTGGGTTATGCTGGCCAAGCCACGGCCGCAGTGTCAGGCTTAACAAGCACAGTAGCAGCGGCCTACAGAGCACTTGGCTTTGGTAACTCGTCATCTTCAGCTTCCGATTCCGATGCATCGAGCAGAAATAGTTCTCCACATTCTTCCGGGCAATCGACGATAGCAAAAATCGACAACATAGACAACCAGACAGTGGAGAGGTTCCTGCAGGATCAGACCAGTAACGCACCAAGTTCTACAAAAGCAAATTGAGAAAAAGATGTGTAGGCCATGCATCCTATCCCGCTAGACATAGATAATCGTAATTTGATGTTACCCCATGACACTCATAGTGCCATGTGTCTCTTTATCTGGCGCACTCCTGACTCTGAACACTCAACAACGTGATCAAGGCCAACAATCCAAGCAACTCTAAGCTAACAATCTTCTCTCGCGACAACAGCTGGTGTCAAACAAACTTGGAATTCCTTACGAAGTATGATGACTGCCAGATACCTTTCCGTTCCGTCTTGCTTTTTCCTGAGATACACGAGAACACCAGCAGACCCCTAAGCATGTGAAGGCGGCAGAATAGACGGTAACGCGAAGGGTCTAGCTCAGTTTAGGACCGCACGTGCCATGCGCCCCACATCCATCTCGAAGACGATGAAACCGAACAGGCTCCTTGACACACGCTGGGCCCCAAACTTCCTTCGGAGGGCAACAATACACGCTCTCATGGCGCAGGGATCTGACCCCCAGCTGACTACCGTCAAGCCGGCTCGAGGCCCAGGGCAACTGCACGCGCCATGGTGTCAGCCGGTCTTACCGTCGTTGACCCCCTCAACCTAGCGGATCTGCGTCTCGGATACTGAAGCTTCCATGGCACTAACACGTTTTGTCGCGAAGAAATGCCCAAAGCACATTGCGACACGACGGTGATTTGCGGTAGGGTATTGATTCCATCGGCGTATGTACTCCCGTACGCTTGCGGGTGTCTGTGTTTCCAGTGCACAGCATCTTGAGGCAGTTTTAGTGGCGCGGATTCATGCAACACCGAATGGGTTATCCCTCTTTAGGGCTCCCATGATGCCTCTTCTTGTCAACAGTCTTCGTTTATTAGGTTTTCTTCGATTCCGACATCTTTCCTGACTATTTTCCCGAATTCGGCCCTTTGTAAATCTTGTACGATGATGATAAACACTTGCCTGGACCTCGCACTTTTGTGCCATCCAGTCCTGGCGCTTCTTACCATTCAGCGATCTAAGATGCAGACTCAGCAGTCATTCTGGCAGTTCTTCCTGCTCAGTTTTCTATCCCTGCTAGCCATTCGCTATGTGAGCAGTGCAAGCACGACTCCTCAGATCCCGGACGCAATAAATGCAAGTGTCTGCGAATCACAAGACCAACCCAATCCGATCGCTTCGATATATCCAAACAACGCGACCGGAGTCCTCAACGGCACGATATCGGTAGTGCCAATCTCACTGGATCTCGCACGACAACTGATACCATCGCAATATCGCATCTTGGAGCATGCATATCGACACCTCCTTCCATCGTTCCCCAAAAACATGTACCCGGCTGTTGTCCAAGCTGTCCATGACCACGACATCCAGGCTTCCGGATTCAAAGTCCCCGACTTTTCAGTGAGTTTGAACGATTTTCTCCAACACCAACCGTAGAACTAACAGCCCACAGCGCGCTGGCATCGAGTTCCCATTTCTCGACTTATTAGGCGACAACAGCACCTCCTTCAAATGGGTGCCTTCGTTGCTCATATCCAGCGACAACACGCTGGCAATTCAGGGCTCTGAAGCCTACGGCACAACCACCTACCCTGCCACCTTTAACCCTACCTGTGATGCCTACAAGGCCGTCACTGACGCCAAGCGACCCGGCACCACGTCCTACATCGGCCGCAGCACCAACAGCTCCGCATCTGGAACCGCATGTGTCGACACGCAATTCTCCGCAACGACTAAGCAAGCGTATCCCCTGAACTTCTTTGTCAACGTCACCAACCAGATCATTTTCGCCGACGGAAAGTCGTGCGATAACATGATTCGCTTCTTCAACACCAGTCTTTCTACTGCCCCGAATACGATTCAAACGGTAAAGGGCACCGTGCGCGCAAAGATTCTGCCGTTCAAGGACGAACAGGTCTGGAACGATGTCTATGGTATTCGTCTGGCTAGCGCGTTCATTGAGAATAATTATCTTCCGTGCGAGAACTTCCGGGGCTATGGGTCGTCGGATTAAGAGGGGAAGAGAAGGGAAATTGCGGCTTGTTTGGGTCCTTTGACTCAGGGAAAGCAGCCGAAAAGCTATGCACATATGATGAATTATCACATGGGGGAGTTTGGGAGCATACATGTAGAGCAGTTGCTCTGAGAAACAAGTGCATAAGGGATACCCGATTGAAGTTATTTGGCCGGCTAGCAGCCATAGAGAAGACTGTATATAGGATAACAAGATATATATTTATCGCCATGTCGAAAGACAGAAAAAGAAAAGATCGCTTTGCGTTTTTGTACAACATACATAATGTGATGACATATCGACCAGCTACTCATTTCATGCCAAGCAAGCCTTTCAACCTCATGACCTTTCCCTGAATTATCCCCTTTAGACCACCCGCTCCCATGGCTGGTACCTCGTCCACGCCAACAAAGCGACGTACCAGCAGATTGAAAATGTTTCCAAAACCCAATGCCATGACTGTGCTGGTGAGGATGATGACATTGTACGGCATACTGAAATCAGGCGTAGGCAGAGGAAGAAGGAGCGAGTTTGTGCGGACGTAGATGCCCTTGTTGTCGCCAGACGATGGTGACAAGACACGGATGACGGCAGGAGCGACATCAAAGCCTCGGTTTGCATCTGGTGGGTACTCTGTATATCGTAGAATGGCTTTCTCAAAGTCATAGGTCAGAGTGAGGGTAGATGCGGGTGGGATAACCATGCGCAGCTCGAGATGAGTGCCGCGTTTGCGGTCGACTGCTGGTCGGTAGTATGTCTCTTTGATGGGAGTCTGATCAGTGGTATCGAGATGAGCTCGCAGTGTGTGCAGGTAAGGTTTCATGAACCAAGGCAGAGATTCGAGATACACGATCTCGACTGCCTGTTCTTTGGATGGGTTCCGTATGACCGCCTGGATGCTACCTCGCTCTTGGCCGTGGCCGTTGATGGATCTCGCTGCAAAGACGAGCGGGTCGGGACGGACCAAACCTGTCTTCATCTTCTGCTCAGGGAGAGCAACGTTGAAGTTCTGGCCGGTCGGAAGTTTAAAGCAGCGAAGAGTATCTGATGCCAACTTCATCTCTGTGAATGGGCCTTCTGTCTCCACCTCCATGATACGCTCTGGTGGCATATTGATACAGACATTGTGGGACTCGTCTGCGCTCTCACCTACCAAGGGGCAGGCTCCCCTAAGCGGCCTTCCGAAAACTTCCTCGAGGGTCCATGGAAGCTCAGTGCCCTTGTTTAGAGGATAGCATGTATCATGCCCGTTGTAACCCTTGGATGTGTCGCATTCTATCTGTTCAATTGGGAGAGGCCGCGGGATAGGGTTGTCTCTTGGGCGCTTCGCTCTATCAATGTCCAAGACCATGTCCACACTCTGCTCCATCTCTATGGAGCAAGTGGAGCCAGCCTCATCACACGTGGGGCGGACATCTACAGCCATGGTCTGGAATGCGGCATCGAACAGCTTGTGCCCATCAAGGAGGCTGGAGACCCCTGCTTTCCCCTTGCAGGGCAACAGTTTCAGGAAGGGGGTCAGGTTCTCGGTACAGACGACCTCATGGGGCAGCGTGCCGTGGAGCAGGTGGAGGTTGGATGCATTGCCGTGCTGGCCTTCTGGGTCAAAGGACATGACAGGGCGTATGGTTTTGGTAGCATCAATGAAGTTGATCGAGGCGCAGAAGAGACCCGACAAGGCATTGGTAAGCTTCAGCCATCGGGCAAACGCTCTGAGGACAGATTAGCATGCGTTAAGCACTGCGTGTATAGGAGACATACTCATCCTCGGTATCAGCCTCGACCCAAGCCCACAGCTCGACGCCAGTGCCTCCTTCTCTTGCCCCGTTCCATGGCCGCTGTCCCCAGTTGTCGGCATCCCATCTCCCAACACTAAACCTCAGGTGCAGTTCCTTTGTATGCGTATGTTGGAGAATCTGGCCAAAAGAGCGTGGGAAGTAGCGGAAGTTTTGAGCCTCAAAGGCTGCTGCGCTTTCGTTGCTTCGGAAGTTGAAAGAGGCCAGAAGAGTGTTTTGGGGCAGCGGCCGGAGGAGGAGGCGCTCGCTGTAGTCGGAACTCGCCGAGACGAACGCGATTAAGGCATTGAGCAACAGGAGGGCGAAATACGAGAGCATCGCAGCATTGTAGCGCTCTCTACGCGGAAATGGTGGTGTTGTGATGAGGTGGAGAGTGCTGGTGGAGGGTGAAGGCGCCCCGCGTGTGATTGGCCGGGCGGTGTGTATACCGTACTTGGCATTACCGCGGTCGCATTGTCGCGATTTCTTTTGACCGTCTCTCTGCCCCCAGCTCTCCACATCACGACTTTACCAATCAACACCACCCGGTACACATTATGGCTGCGGCAGAGACGCGTAGGCTGCTCGGTATGCTCCTCCAAATCTACTCAATAGAAGAAAAAAACAAGACTGACACGATGCAGAGCAGCTCATGGGCGAACAGCTCATGAACGGAACCGACCAGCGCGCGCCCCAGCTCAGCATCACCGACCCCAAGGTCTGTCGCTCGTATCTTGTTGGCAACTGCCCACACGACCTCTTCACCAACACCAAGAACGAACTGGGAACCTGTCCCAAAGTCCACAATGAGGCGCTTAAGGCCGAGTACGAGAAGGCCGACGCAGAGCAGAAGCGCAGGTGGGGCTTCGAGTTTGACTACATGCGCGACATGCAGCATCACATTGACGCCTGTAACCGCAAAATAGATTCGGCCCAGCGCCGCCTAGAAAAGACGCCTGAGGAGATTCGGCAGACCAACGCTCTTGTAAGTAGCCTTGTGGTTGTTCCAACCTGTATCCTTTGCTAACATGTGAACAGCTCAAAGCAATCAACGAACTCACAAAGTCCATCGAGGCCGGTATGCTCGAGATAAAGATCATGGGCGAGGAGGGCATGGTCAACATGGCCGTGCAAGAGTTCACAAAGGTCCGCTACAAGAAGGCAGAGAAGGAGGAGCGTGAGCGGGAACTGAGGGCCCTCTCGGACACTGGAGGTCCTTCGGGTCACCAGAAACTCCAAGTGTGTGACGTATGCGGTGCGTATCTCAGTCGTCTGGACAATGATCGTCGTCTAGCAGACCACTTTTACGGAAAGATGCATCTTGGCTACGCTTCGATGCGCAAGTCGTATGAGGCACTGTCCAAGGAGCTCAAGGACCGTCCTCAACCCCGCAACTCGTACCCTTCTTCGAGCAACGACATGGATCGCGGCAGTGGCGGAGGATGGGGAGGCGGTGGTTACGGAGGCGGTGGTGGTGGCGGCGGTGGCTACCGTGGCGGACGAGGCGGTCGTCGCGGTGGCAGAAGAGGCGGCTGGTAAAGTTTCCCCCTTAAGGTCTCGGCGTTCAGGTGTGTCTATGAGATTCCCAAAATGTGCAGCTTACTACAGTTTTGATGCGAGAGAAAATAACTACCACCACCTCGACTTGTTCGGTGGTGAAACTGTATAACATCTAGCCAACTATGTTGGGGGGAAGCCCTCCGAGAGGGTGAGTGTTTTGAGCTATGAAATCAAAGTTCCAAGTCAGCAAATGTACGCTTTTCTCTCCAAAAAAAAAAAAGATGCGCCCTGATATGCTTCTTTCTAACCGTCATTCAAGGGAACTGGACGCAGAAAACTACAACATGCCCTCTTGTTTGTGTGCATTCTTGTTGCAGGTGCGTGGCTTCTTCTTTCTTGGACCCGTGATACCTGTCTTTCTCTCGACGTGATGCAACCTGCTTGCTTCGTTTGTTTGTCACTACCATTCTCCCCATGGACACGTGCCCGTCGACGTCGTTTGCTTAGCAAAACGGGGGCACGTCATGTCCTGGCCTTGATCCCATGCAGCCATCAAGTCTTGAACAGCTTGGAGATTCACTCGGCTAGACTGGCACTGGCATATCTTCTCCAGTTTATATATCAAGAAAACGCTCATCTTTCTATCAAGCGTCACTCGTCTTGCCTCACTGGGTGGGTCCCCTAGCAATAATAGTACCGTAGTGGTTTAGCACTACGACTAGTACTGGGTTGCTCGCTAGGGGAGCATCTGTCGGCTGTAGGACCAGAGTTCGATTCGGACCAAACCCAATATCCGAGTTGAATGAGAGTCTGATCCGGAAGACAGGTGTCGGGCAACGGAGGCTCTGGCGAGTCGACGGCTTGAGAGAAATCAGCGGTTTGATTGAAATATCGATTGTAACCTTGATTTTTTTGCCCTTCCTTTTTTTGCCCGTAGTGAAAGCGGTAGTATAGTAGATATAGTAGATGATCAGCAACTACGTAGTATTCAGCAGTGCTGTTAAAAGTTAGACTCGATTATCGTACTTAAGATAATAAGAATCTCTCCCGTCATTATGTGGCTCGATAAATACTCCAAGTTGGAAAAGGTACATAGAGTATCTTGACCTATCTTCAGCAGCAAAAACAGTAACATCACAAACCACCCAAACGAGACATTCTAATATAACAACAACACATGGGTATTCATTTCCAACTCTACACTTATTCCTCCTCGTCATCAAACCCCAGTCCGTCCACTTGTCCCAAAAACTCCGTGTTCCCCCTCCCCTCCATCAACGCCTCGACATCAATACCCCCACTAGTCAGATACCTCGCACTAACTCCTGTATTAATCCTCTGCGCCAATAGACCCTTCAACTCTGCCCTCAACGCCTGCACCTCCGCCTTGGTCATCTGGCTTGCCTCCCTCTCCTTCTTCTTACGGCCACTACCCCGACCGCGTTTACCCTTGGACTCCTTCTCCAGCTCCTCACTGTCGTAATCAACGCCCAGATCCTCAGCGGCCTGGCGCAAGACATCGTCACCGCTATTCTTCTTTTCCTTGGCGATAACGGTATCAGCGAGGCGCTTGGAGATGGTAGCGCGGGGCTTAAGGCGTGAGACGATGCGGCGGTCAATGTCGAGGGTGCGAATGAAGAAGGACGTGTTTTTCGCCTTTGGCGCTGAGGCAGCGCGAGCGTGTACTTTGGCGATGAGGCGACGCACACCTGCGACTTCTTCGGGAGCGCAGATTAGGATGCTGGCACCGGAGGCAGAGGCGCGTGCTGTGCGTCCAGAGCGGTGCACGTACGTGTCTGCGGTTCGAGGCAGGTGGTAGTGGATGACGAGTTCTACTTTGGGGATGTCGAGACCGCGGGCGGCGACGTCGGTGGCAACGAGGATGGAGCCGGGGCGTTCTTTGAAGCGTTCGATGGAGCGGAGACGCGCCTTTTGCGCCATGTTGGAGTGGAGAGGCAGAGCCGGCAGGGCTAGGTTGGTAAGGAAGGGGGTTATGCGTCGGACTGCGGAGATGGAGTTTGTGAAGATGAGGGCGCGCTTTTGGGGGTAGAACATGAGAAGAGAGTATAGGTATAGGTCTTTTTCAGGACCGGCACATTCAATAAGTCCTTCCTGGAGTTTGCTGGCCATCTGTGAGGTCGGATTGGCGTCGATGAACTTGGGCTTCTCTTCGCGGAAGCGAAGTTTTTTCAGGAGATACTCCATCGATTGTTGCTGGTTCATCTGGTCACCACCAAACTTGGCCTTGCCAGCAAGCTTTCTCTGCAAGTCTTTGCCAAAGGTAGCAGAGAAGACGAGGGTTTGGCGCTCAAGTTCTGGTGTTTCTGTTGCCACGCCGTTCTCGTTTGGCTTGTCGTCAGGCTCGAGAACTTTGAGGATATCATCCATTTCCTTAAAGTGACCCTCGCTCAGCAGGCGGTCAGCTTCGTCGACGACCAGGAACTTGATCTGCTTGAACTTAGCAAGCAAGCCGTGGCCGCTGCTGATCACCTCCCACAGTCGTCCTGGGGTTCCGACAACTATATCTGCCTTTTCCAGTTGCCTACGCTGCTTTTGTACTGACAGACCACCGGTGATGGATGCAATATAGGGAGAGTCAAAGTCACCCTTCGTGCAAAGCGCAATCAGATGGCTGTTGATCTGGTGGGCAAGTTCTCGAGTTGGCGCAATGATGAGGGCGAGTGGAGTTTTGCTTTCGGCGTCCTTGGAAGCTGAACGAGAAGCAAGATACGACTCGATGATGGGAATTCCGAACGCAAGCGTCTTTCCTGAACCGGTTGAAGCCTTTCCAATAACATCTCTACCAGCAAGGATCTCGGGTATACTTGATGATTGAATGTCGGTGGGCTTGGAAAACTTGAGCTTCGCCAATGCTCCGAGCATTTCGTCAGATAGATCCAGATCCGCCCAAGCAGATACATCTTCTTCGTCGCTGTCGTCGACCGGCTGGTTTGCCAGTATGTCAAAGGCGCCAGGACCAAAAGTCTCGCCCTCCTCAACGCCATCTGCGTCGGGCTCGTCTTCATCTTTGTCTTCTGCGTCACCATTTGCCTTTTGCTCCTGCTCTCTTTTCAGTCTCTCTTCCTTGAGTCTCTTCTTCTTTTCCGTCTTCGTCTCTTTTCGTGTCTCGGGCTGGCTGTTCGCTACCGGCTTGGGCTCTTCTGTCTCGGCCTCTTCATCGCTAAAGCCCTCCCATTCTGGCTCTTCGCCGTCCCCCTGTGCCTCGACTTCTACCATATCCTCCTCTTCCTCCTCTTCCCTTTCGTCAGCTTCACTCTCATCCTCTTCCCCGGGCTCCTGGCCCTCGCCAAAAGTTATCTTCTCCAGACGTCGGGCCTCTTCCTCCTCGCGCTGTCGGGCTTCCTCCACATCGCGTGCAACCTCGTCTTCCGTCTTTGTTGTTTCAAAATGCAGGTTCCCGGTAACAGGGTCCTTGATAATTTCCACGTCATCAATCTCCTCGAGTCCGTAAAAGCCCTCTGTATCCTCCAAGCGATCGGGCATGGAAACAGTCTTCCAACCTAGCTGGTCAAGCTGCACTCTACGTTTGGTCTTCGCAGGCAGGGGTTTAGGAAAGTCGTCGACCTTTTGGCGCTTATGCGCCTTGTGCGCTGCCTTTTTTGGGGCGGCATGAGGGCGCTTCATGGTGGCGCAGGTTTTGGCAATTGGGAAATGCTGTCGCGCGAGATTTTGCGGCGCGCGATGCTCTCTGGAATTATTTTTTTGGGGAAAACTTGTCGGCGCTCGGGGGTCCGCTGCCCCACTTCGCCGTCTAGCCGTTTAGCCCACACTTCACGTGCGACTCACATCTGCACTGACTAAATTGCGAAAAGAGTGGACAATTAAGAACAAAACAGAAGGACCAAATTGCCGGTCGTTGGACTGGAATTGCAACATATACTATAAATTTTGACGTCCTACTCAGAAGCGAGCAATACACCAAACGCGCAGATCAAACAGAACAACGAGTTGTATTGACTCGACAATACTTTGTAGGAGCGTAGGTGGGGTGTCTTGCCCATCTAAAAAAGAATCATGGGGAAATCGTCAAAAGACAAACGCGATGCGTACTACCGACTGGCAAAAGAGGAGGGGTGGCGGGCACGGTCTGCCTACAAGTTGCTGCAACTAGACGAAGAATTCAACCTTTTTGAAGGAGTCACTAGAGTCGTGGATCTCTGCGCAGCACCAGGAAGTTGGAGTCAAGTTTTATCCCGAGTCCTCATAAAAGGAGAGAAATTTGGACGAGCGGGGTGGCAGGAGAAGCAGGCTAGTACTCGAGACTATGTTTTGGGTACAAAGGGGGGTATATCAGAAGAACCAAAAGAGGAGCAAGAGAAAAGCAGTGCCGTGAAGGCGGAGACACAAAAGCCGAGAGAAGGTGTTCGGATAGTCGCCATTGATTTGCAGCCCATGAGTCCGCTCGAAGGAGTCACGACGATGCGGGCAGACATCACGCACCCGTCAACAATACCCCTTATGCTCAAGGCCCTCGACCCAGATAGCTATGATGCCAAGGCGACCAGCGGCTCTTCACCTGTGGACCTTGTGATTTCCGACGGGGCCCCCGACGTCACTGGCCTCCACGACCTCGACATCTACGTGCAGAGCCAACTACTGTGGGCCGCACTCAATCTGGCCCTGTGCGTGCTCAAACCAGGGGGCAAGTTTGTAGCCAAAATCTTTCGGGGCAAAGACGTCGACCTGCTGTTTGCACAGCTGAAGATTGTGTTTGAGAGGGTGCGAGTGGCCAAGCCGAGGAGCAGTCGGGCAAGCAGCATAGAAGCGTTTGTCGTGTGCGAGGGCTTCTGTCCTCCAAAAGGTTTCACGGCCAGTCTGGACAAACCGCTCGGTGCAGGCACGCAGCTACCCACCCCGCCAGCACCCGCACCGTGCGATGGGCGCGGGCCCGAAAGCAGGGTCTCGCGAAAAGTCAGGGACGACGGAGCAATAGAGTTGGATCTTGGCGACGAGGACGAGGACCAGGACCAGGATGAGTTGGAAGAGGGAGGTCGGCGGTGGATTGCACCCTTTCTAGCGTGTGGTGACTTGTCTGCGTATGATTCTGATGCTACCTATCATTTACCCAAAGACCGAGTCAGTCTGGACCCTGTGCAGCCGCCGACGGCGCCACCGTACAAGCGAGCGTTGGAGATGCGGAAGCTAGCTGGCGGAGCATATGGGAAGACCAAGGGCAGAGTCGAGCAGACGGTGTCTTAGTTGATTGCAGGAACACACAAGTGGTGTCTTGGAGATATTTGTCATGGCATGTTTGGTGCATCTGGCGGATCAGCATTACTCGGGAGGTGTTGATTGTATACTTTATGACCATATGCTGGTGAGTACAAGGTTTGATTGCATGGAGACGTAGAGCAGTTTTTCTCAGACATTTGATATTGTCTTCCTCGGAGCGAGGTGCATTCGAGTGTCTCGTATACACAATCTGACACTGCAAAGGGCATGGCCGTGGAGCTGTCCTTGCACTTGGTGAACTGGTTCGCACATGGACTCGAGTGAGCTTGTGACGACGCGCTAGTCCCGAAACAGAGGTAGCGTCCAGGCACGGTGTTGTTTATCTGCACGCCAAACCTTGTAAATTGAAGTGTGGCACGGCTGTGAGCTATGACGTGCCAGAAGCAACGGTGCAGCATGTCAATGTCTGACGATGGGCAGCACCGGTGGTGAGCGGGTGTGTCAGAGGTGGCCAGCGGTGGAGCAGACTTGAAGAAAAAAAATGTGCAGCGAGGATCGACGCAGTGTAATTAGCCAATTTCGGCAGCAGCAGTGGTGGGCATGGCGATGGGATAGGATGGGGACGTGAGACCCAGGGCAACGGTCAGCAGAGCATTTTGGTGCAGCGGTAGCGTACGATGGCTACGGGAGATGGGCCGTTGCCGCGCGTGTCGGGGGATGCTGGTTGGGGGTGGGCGGGATTCTGGAAGGCGGCAGATGGCGGTGGGTGCGACGGTGGTGCAGCAGATGGCGGACGCTGTGGATGGAGGGTTTGGATGCGTCGTGGTCTAAATGGGCGCAGGCGGACCGAGCCAGGTGCTGTCTCTGTTGCTTTTGGACGCCCTGCATGCGGGCGTGTCGATGGCGCGTTTCACCATGCCCAGCGTTTGGACGCGTCGTGCGGGCGCAATGGCGCGTTGTACGTGGCCAGAGAGGCAGTGGATGTTTCTCATGGAGCCGGGGGCGGTTCCTGCATGTGCAGCCATGTGCGGCCATGTGCAGGGGGCGGGCGTCGAGTGCAGCGTGTTTCTGGCGTCGATGTGTAGTATGCGCCTGTTGGCTGTCAGACGCGGGCGCTGCACGAGTCATTGTGCATCCAGATGGGAAATAAGATGAAAGGCCGACTGAAACACCTTTGGGCGTGCATAGATAGCAGCATAGTAGGCGCGGTGGAGAGGCCGGGTGGGGAGATTGCGGCAGTCTGGAGGCTAGCAAGGACACGGCGGAGGCTCGTACTCTGACGGCAAAAGCATCTCTCGTCCAGGCCCATGCCGGCCCGTCTCTGTTCTATTCTGTCCTGCCCTGTCCTGTCCTATCCTGTGTTTCTGTCCTCTCCTGCTGCTGCTATCCGCTCCACACGCCACACGCCCTCGTCCTCGCCCTCGCCCTTGTCCTCGCCCTCGCCGCATCCGTCGCTGTATGCAGCCTACCTGCCTGTCGCTAGCACGCCCGCCCCCGTGAGAGAGCCACCACGCGCACGCGGGCGCGAGGGCGCCAGAGAGAGCCGCATCGAGTCGCCGTCGTCGTCGTCGCCAGCCCCAGCCCTAGCCCCAGCCTCAGCCTCAGCCCCGGCGGCGCTGCAGCAGCAGCCATGGAGGAAAAGACGTCGTCGCGGCGGCTGATCAAAAAGGAGCGCCATCCCCCAATCGCTTATCTGAACAACAAGTCGACGACGCTGAAGCGTGCCCCGAGTGCTGCATCCTACTTTGCACCCCATGCCGGCCTTGGCGCGGGCACAGCTTCGTCGCTCTCGCCTGCCACGACGCCTGGAGCTTCGTCGCTCCGCCGCAGTCCCTCGCTGACGCCCGTCCACGAGCACTCGCACAAGCTGCCCGCCTCGCTCCACCACCTGCCCCCCGCCGCCGTCGGCCAGCCCTTCAACAGCATCGTCGAGGAGGCCCTCAACGCATCCACCCACGCCAGCGCACCTCGCAGGCCCGCTGGCCCACAGCACTCGCTCTCCCACACCGACCACCCCCAACGCTACCTCCGCCAGTCGCGCTCCTTCACCTCCAACATGGACGCCACCACCCCGCCCACGACGGCAAACAACAAGACCAACCGCTATAGCGATGGCGGCGGCAACCCCAACCACCACCCGGGCGCCACCACCGCCGCAAACATGTCCACCTCCGACTCGGCCAGGAAGCGCCTCTCGGGCGGCGCGAAGAAGAAGGGCACCTTCTCCACCTTCATGAGCAGCATGCTGGGCTCCCCGCGCCGTCCTACCATCTCCACGCCCACCAACCCCATGCACGTCACCCATGTCAGCATCGACAACCAGACGGGCGAGTACACGGTGCGTAGTTTCTTCTGGTTTGCTACTGCTACTGCTGCTTCATCTTGCTAATTGCACACATCTATACAGGGCCTTCCCAAGGAATGGCAGCGCATGCTGCAGCAAAACGGCATCTCCCAAGAGGAGCAGAAGCAGCACCCCCAGGCCGTCGTCGATGTTGTCAACTTCTACAAGGACAATGCCGACAAGACCGAGGACGACACCATCTGGGACAAGATGGGACCTGCCCACGCCCAGGCATACGCCTACCAGACTAACATTGCTCCAAGCAGCAATAATAATAACAACAACATCAACAACAGCACCGCCAACAACTACGGCGCTGCCCAGCCCCTCAGCCCCCCGCAGAGCCCTCGCTTTCCACGGAACGACCAGTCTAGCTTCGAGAACCCCCGCGCTCCCCCGCCAATTCCTCGCAGCCTCACCTCGCCCGCCTCCAGCTTGCCCCAGACTAATGTAGCAGCCCTCGTCCCCAACCGCCCAGCTCCCAAGCCCCCAGGTGCTTCTCCAGCCGCTACCGTTGCTCCTCCCTCCAGACCCCCTCCACCGGCCCCAGGCCCGAATGTCTCCCAACAAACAACACCCCGCCAGGAATACGACCTCCCTCAGGCTGCCTATGCTGCGCCCGCCCCCTCTGCCAGCCCCAGCGGCTCATCATCGTCGCGCAGCCGGGCAAACACAACCGGAGGAGGATCGCCGCCTCGCTTCGACTCTCCCGCTGGCCCAGCGGCCATCTCCCCCGCCCAGCAGTACCAACAACAACAGCAACAGGCAATGGCAATGGCCTCGTTCCAACAGCCCAAGGCTCCTTTGAGCAGGAGCGTCAGCCAGAGAGCCCCTCAGCCGGCACATGCACCCCCACCAGCTCCTCTGCAGCCACAGCCAACCCCTCAGCAGGTGTTTGCGCAACAATCGGATCCCCAGAACATCCCACTGCCGTCGCAACAGACTCGTGTCGGCCCGGCTCCGCGCGCCCGCCAAAGGCCCAGGCAAAGCCAGGGACCAGATATCGTCGCTAAGCTCACTGCCATCTGTACCAATGCCGACCCGCGAGAGAGGTACCGCAACCTCAGCAAGATTGGCCAAGGTGCCTCGGGTGGTGTATTCATGGCATACGAGGTCCACACCAATAAGTGTGTGGCTATCAAGCAGATGAACCTGGAGCAGCAGCCCAAGAAGGACCTGATCATCAACGAAATCCTCGTCATGAAGGACAGCAAGCACAAGAACATTGTCAACTTCATGGACAGTTTTCTTCTCAGAGGCGATCTGTGGGTAGTCATGGAGTACATGGAGGGTGGAAGCTTGACGGATGTGGTTACATTCAACATCATGTCAGAGGGCCAGATTGCTGCCGTATGCAGAGAAGTGAGTATGCGCATTCCGACGGTCAAGTCATGAGCTAACTTTTGCAGACACTGCACGGCCTGCAACACCTACACTCCAAGGGCGTTATTCACCGAGACATCAAGTCTGACAACATCCTGCTCTCTCAAGAAGGAAACATCAAGCTTAGTAAGCATCATCTTCGATTTATGACGTACATGTGCTGACGCCCTCTGCAGCTGATTTCGGTTTCTGCGCCCAGATTAACGAGAGCCACAACAAGCGCACTACCATGGTCGGCACCCCGTACTGGATGGCCCCCGAGGTCGTTACCCGCAAGGAGTACGGCCGAAAAGTCGACATCTGGTCTCTGGGTATCATGGCCATTGAGATGATTGAGGGAGAGCCGCCATATCTGAATGAGAGCCCTCTGCGTGCACTCTGGCTCATTGCAACCAACGGCACACCCACAATCAAGGAGGAGCATGCTCTGTCGCCCGTGTTCCGCGACTTCTTGGCCTTTTCGCTCAAGGTCGATCCAGATAAGCGAGCCAGTGCTCACGATCTCTTAGTGGTAAGTTGAGTGGGTAAAAGATAAACACGACAAGAGCTAACAGCGTTATAGCACCCCTTCATTCAAACCGCTGAACCTTTGAGCACACTAGCGCCATTGGTGCAGTCAGCAAGGAAGGCGCGCGCGGAAGAGAGGCGGAAGAAGGGCGGCATGTGAAGTTTTGTTTTGGTTACGAGTGTTTTTTAACACGGGCACTTAGGGACAGTTGTTTCGCAGACCAACGGTCACGATTCGGCCAGCACGAGTACCATCTCGTTCGCCGGCTGGTATGGCAAGACGACGGAACTGTAAGGTGACTCGATGGCACGAGGCCGAGCATGGGCGCTTGCGATGACACTTCAGTACACTCCCAAACCGAGTGACTGCATTTTGAGCGACCAACGTTGACGTTATAGTCGAGCCACGGCACGACGTCGACTCGAGCATCCGTATGCAAAGGCCGAAGCCTCATACTCTTGTTCTTTGCATAGAGCAATGTGGAACCATCTTACAGCAAGTCAGCAAGCACGTTTCGTCTTGTTTCAGCCGTCATCTTTTGCGATCACTGCCTATTGCCGTACATTTGAAAAAGGGTTGGAAGTTGATGTAAGCATACGTCAACTCAGTCATATGCGGCTTTTTTCTTCTGTGTTTTTTTTTATGGGACGCGGATGTCATTATACGATTACTTATACACCATTTTGCAATTTTTAGTGTCTATACACTCTTGGAGGGAAAAAGGCTCTATAGTTCTGTCACTTTGTGGCATTCTCGGCATACAGAAAAGGTCGGGTATATTTTATAGTTATTTGTAAATTCAGTTTTCTGATAAAGCGAACAAGTGTAGCAGAGAACGGAAGTCGGCAGTGGAGCTTCAAAAACCCGTGAGTGGCTGAGCAGGCAACCGCCACAGTGTTCGTCATCACCCAATCCCCCACTAAACTGCTTGGGCGCCGCACGCCCAACGGGAAGAGCTCCAAGCCTCTGGCATACGACAGCGCGTTGGCTTTAGCTTTGAACTATCTAAACTTCACTCTTCCGACCGACAACTATCCAACTCACAAGCTCCCCTCTCTTGCACTTCTGCAGAGGCGCTGTCACAAGCCGATTTCCTAGACCTACATATACTACGGCCACCCCTGTGCTACGCTCGGCTTACTGCCACCCGTCGTCTGACCTAGCTGCAAGGCAACCTCCGCACTCTCCTCCGACAAACTTCCCCATATTCGAGTTCAACGAGCACACAAACTGAGGGCGCAGTCGCCATGTTCCGCGCGCAGTCGAACATCTTCGACGATGTCGTAGTCAAGGCTACAGACGAGAACCTTACGAGCGAGAACTGGGAATACATTCTGGTACGATCACCACCCACGTCATGCAGTTGGCGGCGAATTCGACCGCTGGCGCACTGCGACCCTGGATGCCACAACATGCTATGGTAATTTGAATACTTGCAGAGCACTGACTTCTCCTAGGATGTATGCGACAAGGTCGGATCTTCCGACACCGGCGCCAAAGATGCGGTGGCTGCCATGATCAGACGGTTAGCACACCGGAACGCCAACGTGCAGCTGTACACCCTGGAGCTCGCCAACGCCCTGAGCCAGAACTGCGGAATCCAGATGCATAAGGAGCTTGCCTCGCGCAGCTTCACTGAGGCATTGCTAAGGCTCGCCAACGACCGCAACACACATCAGCAAGTCAAGGCCAAGATACTCGAGCGCATGGCCGAATGGACCGAAATGTTTTCTCGCGACCCAGACCTAGGCATCATGTCGGGTGCCTATATGAAGCTCAAGTCGCAGAGTATGTTGTCTGCTTCAGCAATCGTGTGACATGGCGCTTACACAAGACAGACCCCAATCTCCGCGCGCCCTCGAAGCCACAAAAGACACAAATCTCTGAAGCCGAGCGACAGAAGGAGGAGGAAGAACTGCAGATGGCTCTTGCTATGTCGATAAGGGAATCCAAGGGCGCAGCGCCGACAGCCGCCAGCTCCAACAACCCTCAGCAAAGCGGGTCCGGATCCAGCGCCCAGGCAGACCAACCAGCGCAATCGGTGCCTTCAGGTACAACCGCTGCGACTGTGTCACGAGTAAGGGCGCTGTTCGACTTCCAGCCATCAGAGCCGGGTGAATTGCAGTTCCGCAAGGGCGACATTATTGCCGTCCTCGAATCAGTATACAAGGACTGGTGGAAAGGATCGCTTCGCGGACAGACTGGCATCTTTCCACTCAACTACGTAGAGAAGCTGCAGGATCCTACGCGTGAGGAGCTTGAACGGGAGGCACAGAATGAAGCTGAGGTGTTTGCGCAAATTAGGAATGTGGAGAAGCTGCTCGCTCTGCTGAGCACCAGCTCGCAGCCCGGTGGTGGTGATGCGCGGGATAACGAGGAAATCACAGAGCTCTACCACTCGACACTGGCGATTAGGCCAAAGTTGATTGAGCTCATTGGCAAGTACTCGCAGAAGAAAGGTATGCTTGTCGACGTCAGCGCCCATATCCAAAGCTAACCATACCAGATGACTTTACACAACTGAATGAAAAGTTCATCAAAGCTCGTCGAGACTACGAATCCATGCTCGAGGCGTCCATGTCGCAGCCGCAGCAACCTCCCTACGGTGGTCGTCCTGCTTATGGCGCCTACAACGCTCCGCCGCCCTCGGGCTATCAAGGTTACCCACCAGCATCCTCTACACCACACCAAGACCCTGGCCGTTATAACTACGGTGGAGCACCTCCCGCACAGCACGCACCTCCCGCCCAAGTACCTCCAGCTGACTCCAGCCCTGCCTTCTTCATGGTGCCTCCCGGAGAACGACCCCAGCAAACACCAAAACCAGGACCGCCTTCTGACCCTTACTCACTGCCACCGAATAGAGTACCAGTTGGAGGTCGTCCACTAAGCTACGCACCTCAGGAACTAGCGACTGCGCAGTATGATTCACCTGTAGACAACCGGCACTCCTTCCACGGCGGCCCCAGTCAGCCACAGGGAGGCCCTTCTGCGCCGCAAGGATACGACTATCCGCCTACCCAAGGAAACGGCTATCCTCCTCAAGGTGCTCCGCAAGGCCCACCTCAGGGACAGCAGAATCCGTATGAGCAAATGTCGTCGCCACCGCCACAAGGCCCTCCGCATGATCAGCAACAGCCACCCCAACAAGGACATGGATATCCGCCCGCACAGCCCGGCTATGCACCTCCGGCACCGCCCGGCACCAGCACTAGTCCCGCGCCACAAGCGTACCTGCCGTATCGACCAGGCGGACAAGTACCGAGTGCTCCGCCTGTAGGAGATGATGCCGCTGGATTTTATCGGTAGAAATGGTCTTTGAAATGTATTCACTAAGATACCTGTAGTTGTAGGAATCAAGATACCATTAATTTTGTAGTATGTGGCGGCAAAATCGTGTATTGCAGAATCTATTATACTTGGAAATGAATTCATGACTACCAACCCAGACTCGTTATCTCAAAAAAGAAAAAAACCCATCATCCTACGTGTTCACTCAAGTCTCTTCTTCCATCATCTTTAACCCCCTTTGACCTGCCTCGTCTCCCAAACCACCTGCCCAATATACCCTTTCTCCAACCACTCTCTATAACTGCCACCCCGAAATAACTTGTTGCCCCCGTACTCACACACCACCTTGTCTCCTCCTTTGTCTCCTGTCACCATTGCTTTGAATCTCTCCTCGCATGTCTGCGCACTTAGTTGGTACGTGTACGGCGTTGTGTCCTCGCCGTGGCCAAGAGTAGGATGGACGTTTCTGTCGATCCAGACTTTGAAGAGCCATTTTATGGGTTTGCCGTCAAAGGCGGTGAGGCCGTAGGAGAAGGTGAGGGGAGAGGATGGCGTTATGGTGATGGGTGTGTCTCGGGCGCAGTAGGTGGAGAGGGCCCATTGCCATTCGGGGACGGTGGGGGTGTGGAGCGTGTTTCGGGGACAGGTGTTGTCGCGAGGGACGAGGGGGGAGGAGAGGGTTGTTAGGGATGGTGATGATGGGGATGTGGGGAGGGCGTGGGAGACGGTGAGGAGGGTATGAATGAGGAGGAGGAGGATGAACATGGTTGGCTAATGTTCTAAATGTACTTGTATGAAGAGGAATTGTGTGTGTGTGAGCGTGAGGTGAGTATTGCGTTGGTGGACGGTGTTATATACCATGTTGTTAGTATTGTTTTCTCTTCGTGGATAAGCCAGGGCGGTATGGGTTGGTGGTTTAAATTGACAAAGGTGAAGACACAAAGGACACGCCACAACAATCTTTAATGTAGCATACAAAGAAACGAATTAAGCCTTTTGAAGCATGTAACATTGGACTCGTTGCTAGTACTGCTTGGCAGACCACAGAAGCGTGTATTGAGAATTGGGGTTCTCGAGGTGTAGAGGGAAGGAAGGAAGGAAGGAAGGAAGGAAGGAAGGAAGGAAGGAAGGAAGGAAGGAGCGGTAGCCATGCACCCAGTGTGTGGTTCTATCCCCATCCCCATAGCCATATCCATGTCCATGCTCCTCGGAAACGGAAAAGGGAAAATACGTTGAAATGAACACAAGAGAACCCCTTGCATGCCCCCCAGCCTCGCACCGTACACTTGGAAAACCTATCAAGCCCCCCTCTTCCTCCTTGTCTCGACCCAAACCTTCGCCCCCTTCTCACCTCCAACCGCATTCCTCCGTCCCCCCTTCACCAACCCCTCTCTACACATCCACTCTCCAGTCCCATCTTTAACAGCAGCTTCAAACCACGCTCTGCATCTCTCTCCAGTGACTTCCATCTTGCCTCCGCCCAGAAAGTCACCTTGCTCCCATACCATGCTGAGGATCCAGGGGAGGGTGTTGCCTTTGGCGTCAGTGAGCAGGTAGGTGTATGTGATGGGCTTGTTGGGGTCAAGGGAGAGGGAGGGTGTGAAGTGTTTACAGAAGGTTGTGGCGGCGGAGAGGTATTGGGGGAGAGTGGGGAGATGGGTAGTTGGGCATTTAGGGAGGTCGCGGGGAGTTAGGGCGATAGCATCGTTGTTGTTGGTCGTGGTCGCGGTGGGAAAGGAGATGGGCGAGGAAGATACTGTTGTTGCGAGGTAGGAGAGGAGGAAGAGGAAGAGCGGTATGAGCATTTTGGTCGTAGTAAAAGAAGCAGAAGGGATGAGTGGTGTTTTTGGTGTGCCTCTGGTATATAGCGTATCGTTATGGCTGTCAAGTAGTAGAAGCGCTGTAGTTGAGAATCTACGTATAGAGAATTTGCCTTACTTTTTTTGGAGGTTGAAGGGACGCGATGGGATTTATGTGTAAACATGTTTTCTTGTGCACCGAAGATCCTGTACACGACTTGTATTCAAAATACCCGGATCGAGTCTTCAATAAGATTTGAATACACACATTCCCTCTGTCAAACGTACTTTGCAGAGCACAGAAGGAAACCACATCATTGGGAACGCTGTTACGCTGGCTATGTAACGTCGTATGCACTGCAACATTTTGTGTTGCGGAGAGCACAAGGGGGAGGGACAGTGTCTTTGAGATGACAAAAGAGTCGTTGTTAAGGAGAGACGGCAACAGACAAAGACCGTGACGTATATACGCCTTTCGGGGAGACAATGGATACAATCAGTCGGGTCTTTGAAAATTAGATATCGAGTCTCTTTGACTTGTTACGGTTGCCACCGCATGTTTTGTCTTCTGGGGTAGATGATCTTGACCCGATATTTTTTTAGGACAACCATTGCCTGGCATCTATCCTTTCCAAGGTCCTGCACATCAATCACCCGGCGGGCCAGACATGGTGTTGCTTTGCAATGGCCACACGGTGTATGGCGAGAGACGTTGGCGGTGGAGATGTGGTCGTGTGGAGGCTAGCGGCAGCGGACTAGCGGCAGGCTTGCTGGGATTGGCAATGGTGGGGAGTCGGGAAGCCGGGGGGTCTGCTGCTGCTGGACCAAGTAGCTTCGAGGACATTCTGGACGGCTGCAGTCAGTACCAGCAACTGCATCCATTGGACAGGTGACAAAAACTAGTCTGTGTATACGACATACGTATGCAATTGAGCCCGCGCCGTCTGTCTTGTCTGTGAAGGCACGCTATGGCCTGTTAAGCCACCCCGGGCGGATTACCGAGACCCTGCGCAACCTTTCCTTTCTCTGCCTCAGCTCCCAAACTGACAGCAACGCACTAAAACCCCCAAGTAAGAAGTCCCCATCCTTTTCTCTCTCCCTCCCTCTCTCTCCCTTCTTCCTCACCCACCTCACTGACTCTGTCCCCTCCCCTCCCACAGAACAGCACGGCCAACCTCCCCCCGTCCCTGCCTGCCATCGTCAAGCTGGCTCCACGCCCGTAATCTCCTCCACCCACCGTCCACGCGAATACCCTTTGGTCACCTCGAAACGGTCTACACTGAACAATGGCATCCGAAGCAGTTGCTAGCTCTGCCACCGAGGGTTTGACCCCGGCCCAGAAGCTCATGCAGGAGCACGCCGACCACCACGTCACCGTCGAAGACGTCCCCGACGAGGAAGACGTCGCCCACCCGACCCCCTCAGCCGCCGATACCTCTGCCCCCCTCAGCGAAAAGGCCGCTGGCAAGCAAAAGACTGACGATGCTTCTTCCAAGAAGCCCACTCTGAACATGTCGTCTGAGGAGGCCTTCCCGGCTCTTGGTCCCGTTAAGCCCCGAGCCCAGGCTTCTGTTGCACCCACCTGGGGCAAGAAGCCCTCCTCGGTCACCAACGGTGTCAATGGCAGTGCTTCTGCCCCCGCTGGTCGTGGCCCCGCCCTCCCGTCTATGAGCATTCCTGGCAAGCACGTCGAACGCATCTCCCTCGCTACCAACCAGGTCGCTCCTCGTGGAGAGCTGAAGAAGCCCATCAATGAGATTGTCCGCGACATCAACAGGCGCTCCAAGGCCAACCTCGAATACAAGCAGGCTCCCGGCGCCCTCATCTTCGAGGCAACTGGCCCTGTTGAAGCAGCCAGGCAAGCGCTCAAGGAAGTCGCCAACGAAGTCGGCTCCAAGGTAAGTCAATTGGTCAACAACGTCTATTCCTTACGTGCTCACAATCTGTAGCAATCCGTCGATGTCCCCGTCCCCGCTTCCGTCCGCGCCCACATCATCGGCCGTCAAGGATCCAAGATTCAGGAAATCAGCAAGCGCACCGGTGCCCGCATCCAGGTCCCCAAGGCTGAGCCCGGCGAGGATGAGGACACGGTCGTCAACGTACACATTGAAGGCAATGCTCTAACTGCTGAGATGGCTCGCCGCGAAATTGACGCCATTGTCAACGAACGCACCTCGACTGTCAACCTGCGCCTCAAGGACATTCCCGCCGAGTTCTACCCCTTCCTCGCAGGTCCCAACAATGTCCACGCCAACAGGCTTGTCCAGGGTCGTGATGTCAACATCCAGATCCCCCAGTACCACACCTGGCAGTCGCAGGCTCCTCCTTCGGCTCCTCGTGGCCAGCCTGCTCAGTTTGTCCCACAGGCCAACTTCCCTATCCAGCTTTCTGGTGACCGCGTAGCTGCCCAGCAGGTCCAGGCTGAGCTGGAGCGTCGCGTTCAGCAACTCCGCCAGCAGTTGGCTACCGAGCAGCGATCCATTGAGCGCGGCAGGCATCAATTCATTGTTGGCGACCGCGGCCACTCTCTGCATGACTTCTTGGAGGAAACTGGCTGCAGTATCGTCCTACCTCCCAGCTCGGACGACAGCGAGACTGTCTACATTGTTGGCCCACCCAACAAGATCGAACAGGGTATCAACAAGCTTGAGGATCTTGCTGCCAGTATGACCATGGCGACCGCAGACGCTGCCCGTGAGCACAAGGGCCCGAATGCCCAGGCACATGCCCACAACCTGACCCGCTACCTGCGTCAACGGAAGGCTCTGGAGGAACTTGAGCGCAAGCATGAAGCTAGCATCGTCGCTCCCAACGACCGTCACGCGCCAACTGGATGGGAAATTTACGCAAAGGATGGAAAGAACAGCATGAAGGCGCGTACCGACATTATGAGCCTTTTCCAGTCGCATCCACCAAGCAGGTTCTCTACCATGGAGGTTGACCCCTTCTACCACGACTTCCTGCGACAGCGCAACGCGCCCAAGGTCAGGCAGGATCACGGTGTACACATTGTTTTCCCCGACGAATCCGAGCAGTCACCAGAGTTGATCCTTGTCTATGAAGGTAACACCCCACACGACCAATATGATCTCCCACGAGGTGCACCATCTCAAGCCGAGATCAAGGCATACCAGAAGGGCCTACAGGACGCCCAGCGATACATCCTCGGCCTTACTAAGGACCAGCCGAAGATTGAGTCTCGCGGCCTCGAGTCCAACCCCAAGTTCCACCGCAAGATTGAGCAGTTCGTCAACGACGAGCAGCGTGGCCTTGCGCCAGAACAGGTTCCTGTCCAGGCTCTGTTCGGTCACCGACGACCCGAGCCCTACAGCCGCTCAAACAACAGCTTTGCCATCCGTGGACCTACAAGCGCTGTTGACGAGCTTAATGCCAAGATCCTTGCGTTTATTGAGCAAGCTGAGAAGGACGAGCTTGAGCGCAACCATGTCACAACCTTCGATTACCCTCAGAAGTACGCAAGCCACCTTGTTGGCAAGGGCGGAGAGAACATTCAGCGTCTGCGCCAGAAGTACGATGTTGATGTCCAGATCAACGACGGCAAGGTTGAGCTCAAGGGACCTTCAGCCAAGGCCCAACAATGCAAGAAGGAAATTCTTGACATGGCTAAGAAGCTTGAGGACGAAGCCACTCACATTCTCAAGGTCAAGCCACAGTACCACCGTGATTTGATTGGCGCTGGCGGTAAGCAGGTCGAGCGTCTGCAGGACCGCTACGGTGTGCGCATCAACTTCCCTCGACGAGCACAGAACGATGAGGAGGCAGGTGATGCGTCATCACAGAAGAACGTCCGCTCTGGCCAGAACCCAGACGAGGTCATCGTTCGAGGACCCAGGAAGGGCGCCGACGAGGCCCGTGACGAAGTTCTGAGTCTTCTCCAGTACATCATGGACAACTCTTACAGTGACACAGTTTCGGTTGCCCAGAGCAACATCCCACGTTTGATCGGATCCGGTGGTCGCGAGATGGAGAACCTCCGTCTCGAGACTGGATGCCAGATTGACGTCCCCGGTGCTCGTGAGGGCGCTGATCCTTCCGGCCGCGCGGAGATCAAGCTCAAGGGAACCAAGAAGCAGGTTGAAGCAGCAAAGAAGATTCTGCAGCAGCGTGCTCAGGAGTTTGACGACACCGTTGTCGAGACGCTCGAGGTTGACAGGAAACACCACAGGAACCTTATTGGTGGCAGCGGTGCCAACATCCGCTCCATTGTCACCTCGGCTGGCGGCCCAGACAACTCCCGCGATCTGGCACGTATGGTGCGTTTCCCTCGCGCCGAGTCTGATGAGTCTAGCATCCGTGTAGAAGGACCCAAGAGTGTGGTTGAAAAGATTGTTGCCGCTATCAAGGCACAGGTCGCCTCGCTCGAGAACCAGACTACCGAGACTCTCGAGATTTCTCCTGACAAGCACCGCCTGCTCATCGGACGTGGTGGCGAGACTCGTCGCTCCCTTGAGTCTAAGCTTAACATCCAATTGGATGTTCCCAAGCAGACTACGACTGGCGCTGCCCGCAGCCAGGTCAAGATCACTGGTGAGCCTGCTGCTGTTGAGAAGGCCAAGGAGCATATTCTTGAGCTTGTTAAAGGCCAAGAAGGCGAGACTGTCCAGGTCCCACGCTACCTCCACCACGCAATCTCAGACAACGGCCAGTTCTTCCGTCAGCTTCGCAACCAGCACAAGGTCACTGTTGACCACGGCGGCGAGCAGCTTCCTCCCAAGCCTGCTCAGACCGAGGCTGGAAAGGCCAGGAAGGGCGCGAATGGAGCTCTGCCATTGATCACCGATGATGCCAACAACAGCGGTAACGAGCACTCGTGGGAGATTATTGACAACAACGTTACCGAGGAGGGTGCTGACACTTCTGCCACCATCCCCTGGATCCTGCGTGGCCCTGCGGAGAACCTGCCCAAGGCCCGCCAGAAGCTTGAGCAGGCCATTGAGGCTGCTTCTAAGCCCTCTTCTACGGGTTACCTCATCCTGCCTGACCCACGAAGCTACAGGTAAGCTTGATTCTGTTGCTCATTTGAATTCCCGTGCTAACTCACTACAGGCTCGTCGTCGGACCTGGTGGTTCTACCATCAACGACCTTCGCAAGAAGACGGGTACCAAGATCCAGGTCCCCCGTGACCAGGCCAAGGATGAGGCCATTGAGATTGTCGGTACCCGCGACGGATGCGAGGAGGCTCGCCAGATGATTCTCGATATTGTGTCCAAGGGTGGCAACGGTGGCCGCCGGGAGCGCGCCTAGGCGCCTAATCTTATGATATCAGTCTTGGTCCAGGGAGTGTGAGGCGTCATCGTCTCTGACGGAACTTTGGATCATGCTATGAGTATGGAGATAAAAGAGGTTTTGTTTGTGCACATTCCTATCAGTGTGGGAAGAGTATGATGCATATGATGACGAAACAAAAATTTCTATTTTCCTTATTCCTCTTTCTATCTCTTGGGTTATCAAAAAAGCAGGAATCAAGCATTATGATGGTTTACGTTTATGTAGTTATAGGAATGAGAGAATCAATCCTTTTAATACAGTTGAGCTTTCTGCCGTGTTGGTGCATTTTTAGGGAGTTTTCTTTGGATATGGATTATAACTCGAACCACTTTTGTCCATTAAAAAATGAATGTGGTTCAACATGCGTTGATGCAACAAGAAAAGGGAATATCGAAAAAGAATAGACATACAGCACTCCTTAAAAGGTACATGGTCAATCTCATCCAAACTCCAATTCCTTTTCTAATTTCTTATGATTCCTACACCAGAAGAGGATACATCGTTCTACCTTATTTCTATATGCACCCATTCGCTCCACCGCTCCATGCTTCCCCAGCCAGCCAGGTATACAATCCGAATACAAGAGATGTGAGGTTGTGTCGCAAGACAGAGTCGAATCAATCCACCAACCAAACAAGCAGCAATAAGGAGAAAGACGAAACAGATAAAATAAAGTTACATGAACACCATGAAAATGTTACAGAACGAGACAGAAGAAAAAAGGGACTTCGAATTTGCAAAAACCTCATTGCACTTCCTCTTGCCCCTGCCCCAACGACTACCACCGTAACACAGGCAAACGAAAACAGTCGTGTTTTCTTTTTCATACAGACAGACAGACGCAAATATATAGACACAACAACATGTCAATCATATTCATTTACACCATTCCAGCGATAAAATGCAGACAGACAGACAAGGTAAAAAGACAGATGGGTGAGTAAGAGACAAAAAAACTCCCCATAATTCATAAACATTGAATTCGTGTACGTGGCCTCAAAAGACAGCAATTGAGGCAGAGAGAAGAAAAAAAAGGGTTGTTAAGAACAGGTAAGAAAAGAAAAGAGAACGTAGACAATTGTTCGTGTGCCCATGATGCGAGAGCAACAGAGTGAACAATACGCTGACTGGGAGTGGAAAAGAAGGATACGCTCCCCGTCTTACAGCAACAACAAAATCGTACCCAGACCAAGAGGTAGAGCATAACGTTCAACAATGACAAGAAAACAATGAAGACAACCACAAAGGTGCGATATGAAGGGTGTGATAGAATATGTATATCTGTCAAGAAGCCGGGTGGTTCTCCGCGCCATCTTCAGTAGCAGTAGCAGGTTCCGGAGGCGGTTCCGTCTTCCCCTCCTCCTGATTCTGCAAAAGCCTTGCTTGCTCATCAGGAATAGTAGCATCACCCTCTTTGTTTTCCTCTCCCGCCGTCGGGGCACCTTCTTTTGCTGCCGCCTCCATACTCTCCGAGGGATTAGTGACAGGCGGTTCGCTCGAAGGCTTCGTCACGACTTCATCTGCGCTGTGCTTTCCGCGCTGAAACCAGCCACCTTTTTCCCATTGCCCAGGCTGATACAAACAGTCGTTGCGAATGTCTGTGTCTACGATGGCGCCCATGAGCCGATTCAACCGGTCGAAGGAAATGGGTTTGAGGATCCAGGCGTCGAAGCCAGCGTCGATGTAGTGTTGGCGGTCGCGCTCGACTAGTGATGCTGAGACGGCGATGATGGGAACGCGGCCGCAAAGGGCGGCGCGGGGAGAGTATATGTTGCTGTGTAGCTTTTCAAATGATCGTATCATCTTTGTTGATGTGAGTCCGTCTACAATTGGCATCTGGGTGATGGTCAGTTTATCTGAATAAAAGATGCGAACTCGAATAACATACTTGCATATCCATCAAGACAACATCAATGTCTTTGGAGTTATCGCAAAAGGCAGATGCGCATTCTTCGCCATTGACTGTGAGATGAACCTGGTGCCCGAGCTTCTCTAGACGCTTCTTGACAATCCTACTATTCACTGGGTCATCTTCAGCCACAAGCACACGCATTTTTTCAGCTGACAAAGGCTCAGGTTCGGCAGTCAACTTTGGGTTTTCGTCTTCAAACACCTCGCCGAGTATACTTCCAGGCCGACGAACGCCCACTGGTGAGTTGCTGCCAGTTTCATCAGGAACCTTCAAGGCTGTGATGGGAGCATCTGAGCCAGGAACAGCCTGTTCACCAGGCCCGCTCGATGGCATGCTTCTTTGGTGAGGTGGAACAATGGGTTGGCTGCTGAAGTCCTCAAGGCTCTTAGACCTCCTGCGTGCAGCGGCTGATGCCTCCGAATCCAGGCTACTTCGTTTTGTCAAAGTAGGTCTCAACGACCGCGAACTTGGACTTGCGTCGCCTCTACCAATTAGATGTGGCTCTTGGATGGCGTCAATAAGTCTGTCCACATCACTTCTTTGACTTGACCCGCTCTTGAAGCTTCGGAGGCTGTTCTTGCTCGTCAGACTACCAGCACTAGTCCGTCGTACGATAACGTGGCTGGACGGTTTTTCTCCTTCACCTGCAGAACTATGGCGTGACAGACTTGGCGCTATCAGCGTCCGCTCGGCAGAACCAGGACTGGAAACATCGGGGAAAGGCTGTTCAGCCTGAGGCGTAACGCTTCCTGGAGGTGAAGTTGCGGTATTGCTAGCATTGCCTAGCTCAGAGTCTGGAAGGTCAAACGGTAACTGTATGATGAATCTTGTGCCTTTGCCTTCTTCTGACCGTAGCCTGAGTTGTCCATTCATATTCCTGATGATGCGTCCTACAATGGCCAATCCAAGACCTAGCGTCGACTTGTCGCCTTGTTCCGTGACCTGCTTCTGGTCTGGTACCAGTGCATCCTCTAACAAGGAAGTCGGTTCAGATTGTACTTGCTCGAGGTCATTGAAAAGTTGGTCAAGCTTCTTCTGGCTCATGCCAGTACCTGTGTCAGATACTGCCACTTCGATATCGACATGTTCTCGACTCGGCCTGGCTGCGACATATGCTTCGACTGTAACACTCCCATGGGTGGTATGTTGAATTGCATTGGCGGTGATGTTGGAGATAGCTTGCCGTATTCGCCGTTGGTCTCCAATGCAATAATTTGGCAAGCCGGGGTGCTGGATGACTTGATATTCAATGTTTTTTCGTTTGGCATCATTGCGGAACATGTCCGTGGCCTCCTTGATGGTATCCTTCAAATCGAACGACTCGCCTTTGATGAGTGGTCCGCCCTCCTCCGTCTTGGTCAAATCGAGGAGATCATTGATCACGTAAATCAAGGACTTCGATGCTGAATGAGATCGCGAAAGATTTTCTCGTGTTTCTTGATCCAAAGCCCCCTCTAACGCTATTTCCAGATAGTTAATAATGGCGTTGAGCGGTGTGCGGACTTCGTGTGCTGAGTTTGCCAGCAACAACCGGGTTAGTTGGCTACTCTGCAGAGCAGCTTCTTTTTGCCTCCAAACTTCAATAAACTTTCCATAAACCAAACATAGGACAGAGGCGGTTTCGATCTCTTCTTCTGTCCATTCGCGACACTTGCCAACGACTATCTCGGACCACGTCTTGAAACTCTTTCTTGGCTCCAAGTAGCCTTCTGTGCCTTCTTTGATGAATTTTTCGTACGGATTGCCAGCCCATTTGACTTGTCTGAGTTGACCTCTTCGGAAGAAGACGATGAAATCCTCACCACCCACGGACAAGGGAACTATCAGCATACCTGCAATGACATGAAAACCTGGTGGGTATCGCAAATCTGGAAAGTCTGCGGCAATGTCGGTAGAAGTCATAACGGCCTGAATCTTTCTCATCCTGAGATACTCGAGCATGGCGAGTGCTTCTTGAGAGTTTTCCAGGGTACCTAATATTTTAGTCTCGTCACGAATTGACAGCAGACCAAAGTCGGCGTCAAAAAGTTTCAGGAGGTCATCAGAAGAGGCAATGATATACCCAGACGGGTTGTGTTGCGTGGGCACAGTGTTGATCAACTTCCGCGCCTGTAACCTCGATGCGTACGATAACCGTTCAATGTTCCGTGATGCTGTGTCGCCAATCATGCGGCACATTTTGCGGATAGGAAAAGAGACGCGCATACCACGAGGTCCATACGTATGGCATGCAATAAGTCCCCAGAGCTCGTTGAAAGCATTGATGGAAATGGACATGGACGACCTCACAGCCATGTTTGCGAGATACTTGAGGTGGATTGGAGACATGGCGCGGAGGTATGAATGTGTGAGATCGAGTGGGTTCTCCAAATCTTCTGTGGTACGGCAGACGAGCCGCGCCGTTTGAAGATCTCGATCATAAAGCATGCGCACTTTGTTGATCTTGTACAACTCTCGGGCTTGCTTGGGTATGTCCGAGGCAGGAAAGTTCAAGCCCTTGTAAAGATCTTTTGTCGCTCGAGGATCCACAAGCTCGGTGACGACACGGCCATTGAAACTCTGGTCGAACTGGTAGATCATGACACGATGGAAGCCTGTAAGTTCCTTGACAACGCCGACTAGCACCTTCAGAAACTTTTCCAACGAGGGTGCAGCAGCGAGCTGTTCTTGCACCTGAGACATGATGTTAAAGACCTCCATAGCGGCCGCCTCGCCTTTTCTTTTTCGTGCACTTCGCAAGATTCTCAACGGCCTACTTTTGATTTCAGTACTTTCCAGAAACTCGTCAGCCGTGGGCTGACTGGACAAGGTGTCTTCAGGTAACTCTGGTGTGTTGTCGCTGGGCGGCACGAGTGGGTAGAGGGGGTCGTCTTCGAGCTCGAATTCACAAATGACTAGACCGGGGTTGGCCTCGTTCGTGTGTATTGCACACCACAGTTTGCGTGACCGAGTGTGACCCGCGATCTTGATGGACATGGTGAAGACCTCGGGTCCATTGACCGTAACATTGGACTCTTCGTCCTTAATAAAGTCGATGTGGTCCAGGAGGTTGTCGGCTTGCTCTTCTGAAAAGATATCTGTAAAACTCTCCAGAGCAAAAAGCTCTTTGGGGGTACGACCCAGAATCCGTTGAGAGTTTTCACTTACGATACGTACCTGCAAAGTGCCCTCGGGGTTGTCTTGCAGCGCTACCAAAAGACCAAATCCTTGCACAGCGCCCGGTAAATGGATGGGCTCGTCTTCGCAGCGTTGTAAAGTCTCGCCTTCGCGCCCAGTAATGATCATATGCCCGCCTTCTGTTACGACATGCTTGAATCGATGTGTTACCAAACCACCCATATCCATACTACTAATGCCACTCTGTGTTGAAGGTGGACGTTCGGCTTTCGCAGGCGGCGATCGGCTGTCCTCGTTTATGCTGGCGGTCGACTTGCTGGACGACATGTCGTTGAAGAGCTGCGAGGGCAGCGGTTGGCCCCCCCTTTGGGATGCTTTGGTTGCTGCATGGCGCATGGCCCACGCCCGTTGCGAAGCATGTGAAGAGTGCGAAGTGGCCGAACCCTGCGAGGCTCGACGGGTATCGGACACAAGGCGGGGGTCGTTTGCTCGCGAGTAGGGGTGGAAGTAGTCACCCTGTCCATGTTGACCCATAGGCGTGGAAGTTGGGTCAACGCTGATAGCGCTACGGATAGGGAAAACACGATCCGAGGCAGAGGGACTCAGTGGACCTGTTGTTTCTGTAGTAGAAGCGCGCGACCTTTGGGTGGGTTGAGGTGGTGCAGCGAAGTCGGTGGCGTCTGTGGTGACCGATGGTGATAGCGGCTCATCTGATACTGCAGGCACAACCTCTGCTGTGTGAGAGTCGTTCTCCGAGGCAGAGACTCCATCTTCGGGGACATGGTCCGATGGTTGAGACATGAAGGCACTGCAGTTGCCGTATGCTGTCTGATATGGTTGGCGATGAGTAGCTGGCGACTGGAAGGCGAAGCTGGTCCGGGAGCCACCAAGATGCTGCTAAGGAACAGAGGCACACCCACACACACACACACACACACGCGGTCGGCTTAAAGCGCTTCAACCGTCCATGAGCTTGTGGCCTGGGGAACAAGATGTGGAGCGGATATTTGGAGCGGCCCTGGTAGGGTTGTGACGTGACTTGGCGTTATGCAGGGACCTGGGAGCAGGTGGCGAGGGCGAGGATGATGACGATAGGGCGGACGGTCCCTGAAAGGCGCCCCCCTTTTTTTGAATTTTGTCGTCGTTGTGGTTGGGGTGGGACAGAGCTGACGGCCACATCAAGCTGGGAAGAGGTGCTGCTGCTGGAAAGGCAGGGTGCGGGGGCGAGGAAATCTGGACCTCTGGAGGCCAGCCGCGAGTGGGCAGGGACAGAACCGGGTCGTGAGGTGCGTAGAAAGTACCAGAAGCGCCAGAAGCAGCAAAGGGCGGATAGACGATGGCTGGCAGGGCCGCGGCATGCAGTGTGAGGCAGCAGACGGGGATGTCAGTATCTCGAGGGCGACGTTGGACGTGAGCCCTCATGGGCTTGCCAGAGACTTGGATGGCTTGTGGCCGACGATCGTGAACGGGTTTGGGGATAGCGGGTGCATCTCTACGATCGACGATTCGAGCCGAGTCGAGGATAGCGCATGCGCGACCCGGGCGAGGCGTGAAAAGCCCTGGCGTGACCAAGTGGCCTGCAAGCATGGGCTTTTCACAACAATTGCATGATGGCGTTGCTGCGACCCACTCGCCCTCGCCCGCGGCCCTACTCGTCCTTGGGGCTCGGCCACGGCCATGGCCAAGGCCAACCACAGTCCCACGTCCAGGACGCCTATGATGTCATGGCCCACCGCTTGCCCCTCGGAGCCCCGGCCGCCGCGCCGCCGCCGCCGCCACCACCGCCACGCGGCGCAGGGCTACGCACGTGACCTGGCATCTGACAGTCACGTGCCGCTGCGTGGACACGGAAAGGGCGACCAGGACCAGGACCAGGACCAGTGCCAAGCATTGGTCCCCAGTCGCCCATCTTCTCTCATAGTAGTCGCTGCGTTATGTAGTCATCCCCACCCGGCGGCCATGGTGAATGCGGCACATGATCACCACGACGCGGTACTCTATCCATAGCCCTCTTTCGTCCCATGGGATACGGGACATGGCGCCCATTGCCCACGGGGCGTCCATTTGCCTGAGTGCATGAGTGTTTCCGACATGCCTGACGACTACATCAGACAGCACAGCTGCGACGGCGCGGTGGGGCGGCGGCCAATGGCGGGTTAACACACTCTGCCACCCACACCATGCAACTCTGCTCTCCGGCGGCCTCTCGACGCACCCAACCCCTACGACAACTCTGAGGAAACGCATCTTTGTTCGCTTCGTGGTACGGGGCAAACACGAATACGTCTGCCAGGCAAGTCAGCCAAACACACAGCTTGTAGCGCTTAGCGACACGAGGCAAATACAAAGAGCCCTCACCGCACCCGGACTCCACCACCTCCGTCTCGATCCTCAATGTCATCGCGCTCCCTCAACGTACTCGTCGCACTCACCGATCCCTCCGCCTTCCGCTTTGGCTGCTCCATAGTCGCCCGACTGCACCGCCTGCCCAATGTATCCCTAAAGATCATTGCCTGCAAAGAATTCCCACACACTACTCCCAATGTAGTCCCACCTCAAGTCGAGCCGCTATGGCACACGTACAATGTCGACGGCACCACCTTGCCTGCCTGGCAACACGCCGAGTACTTCGACACCAGCGTCGCAGAGTACTGCACATGGGCGGACCTGCTGGTCCTGGCGCCGCTCAATGCAGAGAACCTGGCGCGCATGTTGCACGGATTCACAACCAACCTGCACCTGCAGGTCTTGCGTAGCTGGAATGTGTCCAAGAAGATCCTGCTCATCCCCGCCATGTCGACGCTCATGTGGGAGAACCCCATGTCGAGGAAGCAGATCAGCAAGATACGGCGCAAGTGGAATTGGATCCGCGTCTTGCCACCCTTCCTGTGGTCCTTTGACCATTCGGGTCGCAAGTACCAGCCGTGGGTAGAAGGCCACAAAGCCTTCAACGAATCCATACAGACGCAAATTGATCTGATGGCCGTCGGCGATCGCACCGTGGCCCTCCCTACGGCCCATCTGCCCACCCTGACGCCAACCAAAAGCAAAGGCCCTCGCCTACCACCTGAGCTCTGGTCAATCATCCTCGAGTTTACCAACGACTGGGAGCTAGCGACCACACTCAACGTTCACACCAATCTACCCATACCCAAAGAATGGCGACAGGCCGCGAGTGACGAGGGGCCCAAGACACAGATGCAGAAGCTGGAATGGGCCTTGCTCACATATCCATATCCGGAGATCAAAAACGTCTTCGACGCTGAAAAGCCTACACGCATATCCCGCCTTTGTATTGAGCTCATCATGCGGTTTGCCATGGTCCCGGTGCTTGTCCATTTGGAAAAATGCCACAAAGACCTCTTCTGGGGCACTTTTGGTCATACGTTTCTACCTCACAAGGCCTCGGTATTTGGCAAGACGGAAATCCTCGAGTACTGGAGAACGTCGCCTGCCTTCCTCACAAAAGAGTACTCGGCTGACGCCATAGATGAGGCGAGCCGCGCAAACTCAATCCAAGCTCTCGATTGGTGGTACAATTCAGGCCTTGCTCTCAAATACACCGAGGCTGCCCTCGAGCAGGCAAGTTCTCAAGGGCATATACATGTGCTCAAATGGTGGAAAGAGCACAGTCGACACCGGACTGCTCCGCTGGTTCCGATCGATGAAGACACCCCTGGCAAATCCCGCGAGGATTTGCCTCTCAAAATCGGAAAATCCATCACGTACGCGACCCAGTCTGGCTGCCTGCCTGCCATCATCTTTTGGGTTGACTCGGGCATCCCTTTCTCTCATGAAGATACAATCGCAAAAGTGGCTTCAACCCACGGCCACACTCATATTTTAGATTATTGGCGTAAGCTGCGCGGCGAGAAGATGCTGTTCGACAATCAAGTTCTCGTCGGGCCTACAAAAATGGGCCATGCCCATGTGCTCGAGTGGTGGAAACGCAGCGGCTTGAAAGTAGAGTATAAAACTTGCGACATCGAAGAGGCCCTAGAAGATGGAGTAGAGGGCGCCAAGGGCGATTCCGTGCGAAGGTGGTGGGCATTGAACGGGCTAAATCTCGGCGTAGGGACGAGTGAGTGGATGCGGGTCAAAGTTCTGGGCTCGTGACGACAGCACCGCGCCGTATCGAAACATCTGTACTTGTATTGGTCTCATGTCTATAAGCGTTATCAGGTGGTACTCGGTTGAAAAGATGATTGCGACTCAGAGTTGCTTTGCACTTCGTGTCAATAACATCGCATTTATCTTACTTTTTTTACTTGTTTCTTAAGCTATTGAACAGATTACGAAGGAATTACTAATAATTCGACTAAGCTCTACAATCTTGTCGTGGATGCCTAGGCATGCAAAGTAAGCAAGTTTAGAGTATTTAGGTAACTTTATTAAGACCCTAGGCCTCGCGGTTAGCTTGTCAACAGGGTAGGTAGGTTTGGAAACAATCCATCTTCTGGGCGTATTTGTATTTGCCTCATATATACAAGCATGAAGAAGTGCATTGTCTCTACACAACCCTGATAAAAACGTATCTTCAATGCGTAGAGGTAGCACTATCCCGACAATGTGTAGAAGATATTCTTTATCATTTGACTACTACAAAATGGTCGGACTATACTAGCGACTTTGACTATAGCTACGTCAGACAATTTCAATGCGGTAGTTTTATCCAGCTAGTAGCGTACAAAGTAAATGAAACATCCCACGATACACCCTGCTGCAGCTTACCTCTGGACGGAGAGGGGCGGAAATGGCTACTCAAAATGAGCCGAGCGCCCCGCGAAGCCTCGGTGGCTGCCCCCACTGCAAGTGCGCAAACCAGGGTCTTGTTACCCCTATCGGGACGAAGTTCGGTGAGCGACAGTGAGTTGGCCAGCCAATCGGGGGGACGAAATTTGTCGTCTTGTCCCATCCCCTTCCCGGCGCGCAGGCTAAAGCCGCTACGACAAATCCGCGGTGAGCGGACTATTCTTCTTGTTTGTGTCCACCGTATCTTTTCTCCAGCACAAGTCTCCTCGGCTTCTCTGCCATCACCACCTCTTTTCTGTGCCCACATATCACGTCGTTGCCGCCGGCTACGCACTAGGCTTTTAGAAATCTCTACCTCCCTCCAGCCGTCGCACTCGCTTCTTCCCTCCTCGCTCATACACCTACCCATCAAAAATGGCCGACAAGGAATTCACCTACTCCGACGTCTCGGAACACAACACCAAGAAGGATCTGTACATTGTTGTACACGATAAGGTCTACAATGCGTCGAGCTTCGTAGACGAGCACCCGTAGGTCGTCGCTTTTCTTGAATGCGTTTGGCACATCGTGGCCGTTGGCTTCTCGGTGGTCGTTATCGCAGGAGACGACTCCCCCACCTTGGACCTCGGCCGGCGATTTGACACACATGGACAACGAACAATTTATTGACAACAAACCTACAGAGGTGGTGAAGAAGTCCTCCTCGACGTCGGAGGCCAGGACTCGACAGAAGCATTCGAGGATGTCGGCCACTCGGACGAAGCCCGGGAGATTCTCGAGGGACTGCTCGTTGGAAAGCTAAAGCGCCAGGTATGCTATATTTTTTTCCCTCTTTTCTTCCACTTCCCTCCAATTACTCTGTGCATTTTGTGCACTGCAATTGGTACGCGCACACTTCCGCCCAACAAAGCGGTTACTTCGTAGGCGCACATGTTTGCTCGGCTTTGTTTCCGGCAAACCTGTCCTTCGCCTTTCCCGCGGGGAAGCCCCGCCCAACATCGGACATAAGTCGGAACAATTCCGACCACATTACATCCGGGACATGTTCACGGCAAACCACTCCAAGAGGAGAAAAATAAATAAAGGATATCTTGGCTAACGGATACAATTATGATAGGAGGGTGACCCAAAGCCCAAGTCTTACGCACAGCCCGGCTCCACTGCTACCACCACCGACGGTGCCTCGACTGGTGTCGGTCTTTACGCTATTATTCTGCTCGGAGGTGCTCTGGCGTTTGCGGCCTACACTTTTATGAACAAGCAGTCGTCTGAGTAAGGCGGTGCATGTAGACGGAGAGTAAGCACGTGTAGACGTTTGGTCTGCGGCACTATACCAAGATGTGCCAAGGTGCAATGCGAAGGAGATACAAGAAGGCGCGGTGCAGGCAAAAGCACCACGTTTAGAGCGAGGTGAGGGGGGTTTGACCAGCTTGACTGCGACGTTTGGGCAAACGAATGTTGCAGGAGCCGGTGGAAGAAGGAGAGTGTGGTTTTTATTTCTTTTCTCCGCCTTCAATACTTGGGTCGTTAGTCTGAGAGAGAGGGGAAAAGATTTTAGACTAAATAACGGACAGACTTTTATTCAACTTTTGGAACATGCCTTTCTCCCAGAAAACTCCTGTTGGTTGGACTCGTTTGGGCGATTGAGTAACTTGTGAGGCTTTTGCGCGCTTATGCTTCAATCTTGCACATTTGAATCAGAAGCACATGTTAGGTTTATATGCGGAAAAGGGTATCTCATTTTTCTCCTCGCAATCTCTTCGTCTATAGTCTAACAACACACGCATGCTTTTCGTTCTTTTACATATTCCTAAACACATTACCACTGGCATTCCTCCTCTGCCCATCTCTCCTGCGATCATGACGCTGCTGCTCGTCATCACTATGACCATTACCCTGCCGCTTCTTCTGCTTGCGCTCAGGCGCAAATGTGATTTCGCGCTCGCCAACGACAGTCGTTGTACCGGATGACGACGAAGGCTTCTTCGAGTCTTTAAGTTTCGAGACGCGAGAGCCAAAAGTCTTGTCTTTTGCGGATGACGAGGAACGCTGGTTATTGTGTGCAGAAGATGACACGACCATTTCTGGTCCGCGCTGCGAGCGGTGGCCCGCTTTTCTGTACGAGCTGGATGAGATGCGGGATTTGTCTTCTGTACTCTGTTGCTGTTGTGACTTTCTCGGAGCGCGGACTTGATCTGCATCCGAGTCGTCGCCGCTCGAGTCTTCGTCCGAAGAGCCCTTTCTGGATTCCAATTCTTCTTGCTCGGCAGCAGTGAGGCCCTTGGGGATCTTGGTACTGGGGTTGAGTTGCTGGAACTCGCGCGTCTGTTCGTCGATTTCGAATTCGGGGTCTTCGAACAGCTTGGCGAAACGTGGGTCGTTGAGGACGCCGGCGGCGGGTTTGACGGCGTCGTCTTCGGCAGCGGGTGCGGCCTGTACCATGTCGTCGTCACCGCCGTTCTTGAGCACACGCTTGGCGCGTCTGCGTTCCTGCTCTTCCTGCTTCTCCAGCATCCGCTCGGCGAGCTTGCGGTTGACCTTGACGGCCACCTTCTTGCTGCCGCGGATTCTGCTCTCGCGCTCCTTGTTGATCTTTTCGGCGATGCTCTTGGCGCGCTGTTCTTGCCAGAGGTCTGGGTTGGAAATGAGTCGTGCTTCTTCGTACAGCTTCTGGGCAACGAAGAAACCGTGCATGTACGGGCGGAGGAGACTGGTGGTTCCAACCAGGTGGTCGAGAGAGAGCTGCTTCAGCTGATCCATGGTCAAGAACTTGAAATTGTCGTAGACATCGCCCACTGCGCCCTTGCCAAAAGCATTGGGGTCGTTTGGATCCTCGGCCATTTCTTCTACAATATTGTCGAGGAAGTGACACCATCTTGGGGCGGGGCCCAGCTGAGGAATGAAGAAGGAATGTTGCTGTCTTCCCTCGTTTGCAGTCAGAAGCATGCCCGTCTTTGGTACCCACTCGACGTGGTTCAAGTCGACCGATGGCTGGACAGAAGTCCACGGAGTGCCGTCCTTGGCATCCCAAATCTTGATGACCCGCTTGTCTGCAGTGAGGATCTTTGGCTCGGATGTCTGGGCGCCGTCTAGGTAGATAATGTTCTTAATAGCAAAACCGTATCCTTGGTCCTTTCTCAGCAGCGGCTTGGGTGATCGCAGGTCGTAGAGATGTGTTATGCCATTTGAGTCTCCAACAGCCATTTCCAGGCCATTTGGTGAAAAGGCGAGGGCAGTGGTCTCGGACCGGCCCTCGAAAGAATCTTTCGGCGAGGACAGTATGCCCACTCGGGTCCGCGTGCGTGAATCAAAGTACTCGACTGTGCCCAATGATGTGCCCAGTGCTAGCAGGCCGTGTGTTTGCTCTGCGATAGCGCCTGTGTTGACCGCACCAGCGTCGATACCACCCTGCAGTCCACCTCCGACCATGTCGTCGTTTCCACCCACGTCGACCTCGTAACTGCGCATAAAACGGCCGACCTCGAGGTTCAATCTGAAGCATTCGCCCATGCCCTCGGCGTTGACACCGACCGAGGGCACCAGGCATTCGGCCGAGCGGCGGTCGTATATGAGGTCGCGGCCATAGCGAGGTATGCGACTGGCATAGTGGAGGCCGCCGCCAGTGTGGAACTCGATGCATCGATCTTGCTGAAGGTGGACGCTCTTGGTCGCATCAGACGAAAGGAGGTGAAAGGTTTGGTTCTGGAAGAGTATTAGCATGTGGGCAAGGCCAAAGGTCAGCATGCGGGGTGCGTACAAGTGTATTTGTATGGCGGGCAAAGGACAAGGACAGATGGGGAAGGTAGTGGACGTGAATCTGAGGCTTGTAGGTGCCGGTGCTCATGACCCAGTCGCCATCCTCGCTGACGCGCACACACTGGCTGGCCTCCTCAAACTCAAAGTCTTGTAGCAGATCGACGCGATTGGCAAATTCGGGGTCGTTCTTCAGACTGCGCTTGCGCTTGCGGATCAGCCATTCGGGAAGGGGACGGGCCTCGCTGCCGCTGATGGTATAGACGGGGACGTTGCCGGTAGAGATCTTCATGGCGGGCGTGGACTGAGGAGCGACGGCTGCGGCGCCTTGGGGAGAAGAATGAGGTCGCAGCAAAGACCAAGAGAGCGAAGAAGCTGGAGGGCGAAAAAAGAGCGGGTCCAGCTAGGGCGACCAGGGCGGCGGGCTGAGCTAAGATGGGATGACCCGCAGCGAACGACAGAGGCCAGGGCTTCGCGTCCTCGCACTGCCTGCCACCATCTCGCTCCCAGGCCAACGCGCCGCTTGCCGAGCCGCCTCTGCCCATCACCAACTCGTCTGGCCCGCATCGCTGCCCTGCGCGTCGACCCAAGCCCTCTCCGCAGTCTGCAGCGCCCTCGCCCTCGCCGGCCTGTCCCAGCTGCTGCCGCACATCGCCGTCGGGGCCGGACAGCAGCAGCGGCCGCCATGCTCCATCAACCACAGCTGCTCTACAACAAACACCCTGTCCAGACCATGCCCGCTCGGTAGCCCATTCCCTCCCATCGTCTCCGCACACGCCTTCTCCCTTGCTGTAATCGTTGCAGTCGCGCGCGACGCGTCGAGCGGCCCGCAGCGCAGTTGATGGAAAAGGTGTACAGCGCCGTCCTCGGAGTGAACATACGTCGCGAATACCACCTGAATGTTCCGTAGAGGGCAGCCGTCTCTCTAATGGAATTTCTCAAGACCTGTACTACCAATGCGCAAGCTATAGGAGACTTCGAAGCCATTGCATACCAAGCCTTCTCCGTCTCGCCCGTCACCTCCACACCTCCATCCTCCAAGCCATCCCAGTCCTCGAGCTCCGCCGAAGACATACGCACCGTCGAGGCGGAATTGCGCCATGGACTCCACCTGGTTGTCCATGACACCTCTCGCCCGTGGTTGTGGCTGTTCAAGCCCACCACAGTAGACAAGATAGGCCAGACTGCCCTCGAGCTCCCACAAGTCGACGGCTATCGCTTGCAGCGTGCGTTACCGCTCTCTCTTTCTTACCCATATTAGGTTGCCCGACTAACGCATTCCAGGCGAACTCACGGGCGTTATCAAGGCTATCGATCTGGTCCGCCCGCCTATGCGCCCAGGCACTCCGCATACACCCACTCCCTCGCACCATCCCCCGTCAGCAACTGCACCCCAAAGAGGTCAGCAGGCTGGTAACAATCCAAGGTCCGCGCAGGGAAACACACAGCAGCAGACGTCTAGTGACCCACCCCCACCTCCCGACTGCTTCGCCTTGTACGAACTGTTTACGTCGTCTGTCGTTGCATTGATCTCGTTCCATGTCGTCAAAGACCGTCAAGCAGTTGCTTTGAACTATCGCACTTTTGTGTCCAAGGCTGCGAAACAGACACCTGGCGCCCAGTCTGAGGTTGACCCCCAACCAGAGTTGTATGGCCTCACCAGCATAAACGTTCACTGGACGAGCTCGGGGACGCTCTTGCTATCGGCTTTTGCTGACCGAAGAAACGTCATTCGTTGTTTAAGCGGCGTCTCGACGCTCTCCGAAGAGAGACAGCTCATTGGCACATGTATTCGGGTAGCCCCCAGTGGTTTGCTTGCTACCATTACCAGTTTCGAAGACCCTTTGGATGCAATCACCGAGGAAATTACCGTGCGCCACAGAAAACGTACAAAATTGACATCTCTGGAGCAGAGCATTGAAAAATGGAAGTCTAGCGTCAAGCGGTGGCTGGGCTGGAAAGGCTACTCCTTACCTGACTTGGACCAGAGAACCTCGTGGGTCAGAATTCGCACCACACTGGTATCGAGCCCCAATCTTGCAAGTCCGGCTTCTGTGAGCTTGGAAAGGGATATTCTGTGGCCACGAGCGCTTTGCTTCTTCCACGTTGTTGACAAACTGGACTCAACCATCGCGGGAACTAATTCAATTGCTGCGCCTGGGAACTCCAACGTATTAGCATGGTTCGAGACACCAGAATCCATGGGCTTCAAAGACCCATTTGACACTGCGCAAGAGTGGTTTCTGGGAAAGCCGGATCGCGATAAAATTCTTGAGGCGCGAAGAAAAGCAAAGAAAGCTGAAGAGGATGCTGCCCGTCGGAAAGAGGAACATCCAAGCCTGCATCCATCTTCGCCGCTCAACGCTCGTGGTGCCTATGGTGATCTGCAAGCAGTCAGTGGTGTATACCCTACACCTCCGGATGGGGTTGCTCCTGGTACTGGGGTTTCTTACAGCGATACGCCTCATACATCCGGCCCACCTTCAAATGTCATCTTGGCCCCTGGAGGGAATAATCCCGCAATCAACCTTTCTGCTCCGTCAGACAACATCAAGACAGAAGATCATCAAATGACCTCTACATCTCCAGCTGGTCCTTCTGCACCCGACAACTTCAACACATCTACCGGTAACGATGACCTTTTTGAGGATATGGAGGAGGATGGCTTCGGTGGTGAACGTATTGAGGAAACAGATTTCGACTTCTTCGATGGCCCAGACAATGACGTTGACATGCTAGATGCGCCTGCTCTACCCGACCATAATGCACCGCCTACCCATGCCACGCAACGCCCGGACCCCAAACCGGCTGCTGAAACCCACGCCCAGGATGACATGTCTGACCCTTTCGCAGCCCTTGAGAATGCTCTTGCTACAGCTTCCGAACCTACGGTGGATCAAGACCATGTCAAGGGTAAAGAACCTGCGCATGTGGAAGCACCTGATGTTGAGGCACCCGAAGCTTCCGCGAACAAGTCATCGCCGATGCGCAGGAATGTGTCGTTCTCCAGAGCACCTACGCCACCTCTTAGTCCGAGCAAAATCCTCAAAGCGCTCGAACCATCTCCACCTCGCAAAACGGCATCACGTACTCGATCAGAGGGGAACCTCGACAGCTACCATGATGCTCATTTCAATCCAATCACGTTCAATCGCAAAATGAGCCTCTCTGATGCAAAGTATCAGGACGGCCGCTTTAGTGCCCATCATTCTACGGCTCAGGTCGGCCAAAAGGATTCGGCTCCTAGTCTAGGCATTAACCCTACGCCATCGAAGAGCTTGAGAGAATTCCCTCTGTTGTCCAAGCTCCGCTTAGCTGCAGGGATTGCATCTGCAAACCGAATACCAGAAATAGCGTCTCTGGCTCGAGCCGCTAGTGACGACTCGGACTCTTACAGCGAGGCGTCTGATGCGTCAGACGACGAATCTGAAGATGAAGAGGTGGAAGTGACACCTGCAGCCATCATGAGCACCCTCACTATGCCTGTCAAAAGGAAGTTGCAGAGTGAGGGCAATGCAACTCCTCTATCTGTGACTTCGTTCGCTGACTCATTAGGAGGCGACTGGCTGGAGTTATATGGCTTACACCTAGACGAAACATATCTCAACAGTTTTGAGCCAAGTTTATGGGATTGGTCTTTGGTTAATGTTCCCTCTCCAGCCGAACGCCCTGTGGCTGGAGCGCGATACAATTTGCCCGCCTTGCTACCCAGTCCTGCGCAGATGCCCGACACCCCTACTTCTCAGCCTGATCCTGCATACGAGGCACCAGACGAGAAGCCTCCGAGTGGAAAAGACAGCATCTCCATCACGCAGATCGTAACTGACCAGCTTGTTTCCACGACACTCGATATGCTCGGCGAGGATCCGCCCAACAAAAGCGAATTCAATAAGGATGTTGTGGTGGAAACGCCTTGGCAAAACACCATCAAGACTATCTTCCCAGCGGCTGCAGATTGTGATCTGCCTACGTTGGTTAGTGTTAACGAAGTGTTCCAGGATTATGCCGCTCTAGCCAAAGCACAGCAGAGACCTCCTGCACGAAAGAATGACGGCCCAGCAGTCACGGGTAGTCATATGTATCAGATTCAGGCGCCGTTTTTGAGAGTGCGCCGAGCAGAAACACACTGGGACTTATTGCCACCTGCGGTCGCGTTCTGGGAACCTCTGGGATTGTCACCTATCAGTCAGCCGAAGAATATTGTCGCATTTTGTGTATATCCGCACAGTGATGCTATCAGGCCGTGTTTGGAGAGCTTTCTCCTCAACCTTCAGCTGGCCTACGACGGCTGCAAACTCGGTAACCATAGCCGCGTCGAGACAGTAGCAGAGTTTGAAGGCGGTCTTGTACCCGTCCGGGCAACGTCGTCCATTACACCGCGAGAGACATTCAAACTGCTTAGAGAAACATGTATCCAGCTTGGCAAACTCCTCGCTCTTCAGCACGGCAAGATACGGGAGCAACAAGATTCCAAAATTGATGCCTTTGTCATCTACATGATTGATCCTTTTGGTGGGTCGCCAGCAGTCTGGGAACTGTGCTCAGCATTCTGGGCGCTTTTCCAAGCGTATACTCAAGGCCACCCTGGGCGCTCAGATCAGGCGCAGAAGCCAGACGTTGTGTTGCAGATCATCCCTATCAAGTATGTGGCTTCGTTCGACGTGCCCGTTGTCCTCGACCCATCTACCTACTTGAGTCTTGCGCGAGAGGTGTACGATCGATGCCCTCCCAGCGCACCTAGTAGTGACAAGACATCTCTCAGCATATACAAAGCACCTGCTTTCCATCTGGAAGAGACACTACCACGCAATATTCCTTTCAAGCTCATATCCGAGCCAGCTCAAGATTTGCTGCGGGAAAACACGTACATGCATCTCGGCTATGCCATCAGTCTTGATGGTTCTTGGGTCACTGCCGCATGGACCGACAGCTGTGGCAAGTCTCAAGCGGTCGTCTCATATTATCTGGGTACAAGAATGTTCAGAGAGATTGCAAAGGAAATTTGGCAAACAACCATCGAAATACTTCAGTCTCGAAGAGTCAACTGGCGTGTCTGCATCGCCAAAGCCGGTGTGCTTGAAAGAGAAGAGCTCGAGACATGGGTCTTCCTTATCTCGTGTCCTACACAGATCAATGTTTTTGTGACATTGCTCACGGCAGTTGATGCAGATCCCCCGTATCAATTCATGCCAACGACACCTACTCCAAGCACAGCAACTGGTGCTGGAGCAATCAGCCCGGGTTCTACACCCCAAGCCGGCGTGTCGCCCTCGGATCCAGGGCCAGGTCTTACTCCCGCCGCAACTCCTGCTGCTGACCCAACTGCTGCAGACCCAGCAGCCGATCCTGAAGCACGCCTTGTGGACATCACCGACGACACATGGGGTATAATCCTCGCTCACCGTCTACACAATTCCTACTCCACGACCCAATTCAGCCCAGCACTCATCTCTGGCCTACTCGTGAAGCGCGGCGAAACGCTCCAAACATCAAACAGCATTTCGCATCCCATTCCAGACCCAGAACAAGGACCCATTGTTGTAGCCGTAAACTTTCTCTGGATCGGCGCCGTAGGCTCATCCCGTAACGCAGCTACCAACCTGCCCTTTCCGCCCAGCACATCGTCCTCAACCGCGACATCGTCCTCCTCATCATCGACACAGCCCTCCGACCTACCCAGCCCTGGAGGCTCTAATCTCCCCAACCCATATCCCAGTAACCCAGGTACGCCACAGAGTCCTGGCCCGGGTCAGGAGGGCCAGAGAAGCACAACGAGCCTCATGTGGACGCCTACACCGCAGACAAGAACAACGGCAGAGGGCTTGTTGAAAGAGGTGCTGGGACAATTTAGAGCACTGGGACTGTTGGCTAAGTTGAGGGGTATGAGGGGAACGAGGAATGGGGCGGTGCCTTGGCATGTTGCTGCTGCTAAGAGAGGAGTGGAGGGTTTGAGTCGGATTAGTAGTGCGACTGGTGGTACGACGGTGTGACGAAAGAGTGGTCACAGAGTAATCTTTGTTTGTTTTTTCTTGTTTTTTTCCAGGCGTTTAGGAATAGGAATTGGAAAGCAAGGAGAGGGATATACCAGTTTTATTTTTACTTCTTGGTTTAAGGGTCTGTTTAGTTATCTCTCGCTGGCTCAAGCTCAAGCTTGAATACTCGATAATATCTCGTTAGTCAATTAGAATACATGATCAGTCATTCAAGGTCGTTATTGGTCCGTCTTTACGTTCAGCCTTCAATCCCCAAATGATCCACCCGCTTCTTCGCGGCCTTGACTTCACGCTGCGAAGCATCTGCTTTTGCGAAGGCGCGGCCCTGTCCCTGGGCTATGGCTTTTGCGGCGCCTGGGGGGTTTGTGTTAGTCTCCTTATCTGCCGAGCACATGGTTCTATGCACAAGGGCGGTTGTTCGGGGTTGGAAAGGGATCAGGGTGGAAAGCAGAAGAAGGGATTAGGATGAAGGCGGAGCAGGAAAAAGACAGAATACATACCCTGATCCAACCTCTCCTCATCAGTAACAATATCTCCATTTGCGCTCTGGCGTGTGGTTTTCTTCGACTTGGAGCTAAAAGCGCCTGAGAGAGCGGCGAAGAGATTGAGGTTTAGACCGGCCTTTGGTACGGGTTAGTGCTTTACTAGGGAGAGAGGGCTAGCAGGTGGGAGGGTGGAGAGTGATAGACTCACAGATGCGCTTGCGCTGGCACTTTGCTCGTGGATCTGATCCGCAGCAGCGTGCTGCTGGACTTGCTGCTGGTTGTTTTGCTTGGCTACGGCTTGTGTCATGATTTACACTGGAATCTCAATATACTTAGAGTAGGGAGTCAACAAGACTAGCACTTTATGTGTAGGTTAGTGTTAGTGTATGTCACGTAGTCAGTCTACCTTTGTACATGTTATCTTGATGGGTGAGGATAAGATGCCTGGTAGCATGACGTCATCCATCCCCAAGGTGTACCAGCAGGTTTTCATGCATGAACGCGTAAAGGGTCTGGGGTTAGCGACAGGGATCGGCGGGGGAGGAGAGCCTCATGATATCAATGGCAGAGATAGGTACACGGCAGATGGCTGTAGGTTTCATTAGATTAGCCTAGACTAGTTGACTAGTACTTCTACTATGTTATCCCAAAACCCTAAATCGTATACGTTTTCGACTGCAGCCAGGTTCCATACACGCTCAAAGCTATCTTCTTTAGCTACGGATTGAATGCGGCTGGGAAGCGATTTCGGTGGTTGTCCGGATTCAGTTCGAATAAGGATGTGTCTGCTCTCCAGGGGCCAGGTAGTGGGTGGCTCCTCATCTTCTGATGGGCTTCCGGGGAAAGTTGAAGTAGGCCCAGTTGATGAAAATGGGTGTACTGAACCACCTTGCTGCATTGTTTCCTCGCGTCTTTGACCAAGGAACACGACGCCTTCCGCCATGTCGTCACGCCAATCTGCCCATTTTGAGCTCTCGTTCGTTGTCATACCAGCCCAGATGAGATATATGTGATATGTGAGTAAGCCTAGAGGAAGCGGCCAGGTTAAGAGTGCGAGTAAACCAACTCCAGAACCGCGAATACCACCTGTGTCCAGGTATATGCTCGTATACACGAGGAAGTAATGCAACTTCCGGTCAAAGTACCCACTCCAGGTCTTGGGGTCAACACCAATTTTAGGCCTGTATTTGTAAAAGCTCTCATACTTCGAGTACTGCTTTAGAACCATGGGTGATAGTGCATAGTAGGCTAGGTACGCCCCATATGCGAGTAGAATGCTTGTGGACAATAGAAGAGCCAAGAACCACTTGTAGTTACCCCGCCCGAGGCAGTTGTTCACCCATATACAATGGTGGTCCATTCTCGAGACGCAGGTTTTGCATATACTGCAATGCTTGCTCCGCGCAGGCTTCAAAAACTTGCATGTCCGACACGCAGTCCCGGGGTAGTATAGCACCCTGTCATACGGATAGTGTCGCATCTGCTCGGCATGATTGGCTGCATTGATATATGTTTGGTCGTTTCTCTTTGCGCTCAAGTACAGAAAAACGTATGGTTGTGGCAGCAGGATGAAGACCAGGAGCTTGTGGTACAGCCGAAGGACATGCCACACAGCAGGCAGAAACATGATTGCGCAAGCCGTCACAAGTCCGAGAAAGAAGATGATAACAAGCGGGTGCTTGTCATTCATGAGGTAGTAGCCCAGGCGGGAGCCATCGTTGGTGATGCGGCCATTGGTGAGAGCAATGTCGAGCCTTCGAAATGTCGAGGGGATGTGAATGAGAAGGAGGCGGTTGAGGAAGCCGATGGGTGTGTTCCTAGTCTTGTTAGAGCAAGTGAGTTGAGCGAATGAACAGAAGGTACCTCAATGCCGGTAGTCGTCCGAAGAAGGCTATAAACGTCACTAGGGATACTGTGACAGTGAAAATGATTATGGTGCGAGCGATAGTCATGGTGAGCGAAGATTGAATTATGGCCGACGTCGCATGGCGGAGTAAAGGCGGAAAGGGAGCAATGCGAAATGTTATTATCGCACCATGGCGCTGATGTGGTGTAGTTGTACAGTGCGTAGTAGGGCCTTGTGATTGATACCTAGGCAAGTGCCCCGCGTGAATCCGCCATTGCATGTGAGCACGCGTCGCACCCCATAACGCGTCACCTCACCACCGCCCAGCGAGGCAGCATAATCAGCCATGGCTGCGCCCGTCGTATACAAGGATGTCGCCGATGCCTCAAAATTAGGATTTAGCGGAAAATTATTCTCAGGCAAGAAATTCTGGGTGGCGCAGCGTGTCCCGGCGCGCAACCAGCTGCTGGAGGATATCAAAGCCAATGGCGGCGAGGTCGTGCCACTGGAGAAGAAAGCCGATTACCTGATCGCGGATCATTTTCGACGGGATGCTCCGCCTGGCTCAGTCTCGTACGAGTTTGTCGAAAAGTCAATCAAGCAAGGAGAACTCCGCGACCCGCAAGACCATCCAGCCGGCCCGCCTCTGGGTGAGGCGCGTGAACCAGGAGCTACCCATCAGCCTACGAAAAGCGGAAGGGCAGCATACACGGCAGAAGAGGACAGGATCCTTTACAATTGGACGCGGGACGCTGAGGCAAGAGGCGATAGTGTGAGCGGAAACGAAATATATAAGAAGTTGGGGGAGAAGGTAAGCACGAACAAACCATTCTGTCACAAACACTCATGCTAAATGAAGACAGTATCCACGGCATACGTGGCAATCATGGCGCGACCGCTACCTCAAGCAACTCAGACATCGTCCTCCATCTGCCTTCAAGAAACCCGACAATGCTCCCCCATCCCCTCCTTCCGATCAACCCAATGAACGTATGCCTCCAGCTCCGTCGTCTTTTAAACCTTTGGAACAACAGACATCTAAAAAAGGACAGACAACGACTGCTATCAAACATGACTACAGTGTTCATGACCTAGAGATAACGTTCGATGAAGAGGATTGGCAGGAACTCTATGCCTTTGCAGATCTGATTGATAGTCACCGTGGGACAGAACGATACGATTCGGCGTGGGAAGAATGGGCAAAGAGTCAGGGAAAAACTGCTGAGCAATGGCGGCAATATTTCGAGAAGGTGGTTCACCCACAGTGGTTACGCGATACCGAGTATAAAAGAGAGAGGATCAAAAGGCGGGTCGAGAAGAAGCATGAGGTCGAGGAAGATGTCACTCCGAGTCAGCCCATAGATGAAGTGTTTTCGCAAATAAGCCAGCCAGAAGAAGAAGAAGAAGCAGACTCAGACTTCGACGAACGTTTCGAAGCCCTGATCAGCGACAACTCAAATAGAGGGATTCCAGCAGGTTATAGGTTTTATGCTCTCGAAAAGAAGCAGCAAACGTTGGATGCTCAACCTGGCAGGGGTGCTAGTAAGTGTTAATAAGTTCAGTGTTATGGCAACAGTTACTGACATACGGAACAGCTGCGCTTCATATCCACCTGTTGAGACAATGGAATTCTCTTTCAGAAGAAGAACAGGCACCTTATATTGCTATGGGTAAAAGAACAGCAACAATTGCTTTGGAACAGGCGAAGAATTCTGCTCGAACAGCATCATTACCCAGAGCAGTGTCACCTCCAGCAGCTCAGCCCGAATCTCCCGAATCCTCTGTCGAAGTACAGGGGAAATCCATAAAGCGTTCGCGGGAAGCGGAAGAAGCAGAGGAACAGGATGAAGACATAGCAGCATCTCGGTCCATTAAACGACGGAAAAGCGGGAGTGCAACGCCTACCAACGATGGCACGCTGGAGACGTCGACTGAAATGTTTGGCACACAAGAGCAGCCACTGGAGATTTCATCGCCCGAAAGCTCTCAGGACATGATTCAGCCAGAGGCGGCCCCAGGGCAGACTGGCCAAGACATGTCCGACATCGCAGAGGACGATGAGGCCACTATGGTAGAGCTAGATGAGCAGAGTGCAGACAAGGAGGTGGAGAGCATTGAGTCCGATGTGTTCCCAGACATAGATGGATCCCCTCAGCCACCTGCAGGTTACGAAACAAATCTCGAGGACGAGCTCCCTTCAAATACACCAACGCCACGGGCCACGCATCAGAAAGAGTTAAATTTCGACATTGAAGCAATCCTAGCCTCACCCACTAAGGATAAGTTTCCCCAGTCATTCGACCTTGCCGACGACGCAAAGTTCCGACAGGAATTGTTGTTTCCGACATCGCAGATACCAGGATCCGATGCTTCTACCCAACAGTCTATGGAAGAATATCGTCGCTCCCTCCAGGAAGAAGACTTGGCTCAACCCGGATATTCCCAATATCAGCCAGCACCTCTCCGCCTGTCCTCTTCTCCAGCACCTTCCATAGCCTCTTCAAACTCGACTAACTCAGGTGATCCTGATCCACCCCTCAACGCCAAAGAAATTATCGAATTTTACGACGAGCAAAACGCTCAGGGATACCCGAACGATTTTATCAGTGCTGCTCTTAAGCGTACGGGTCTGCGCCCCGAGCTTGCTGTCAAGGTGCTCGATGCATGGAAGGAGGGAAAGCCGCTGCCGAACGAAAGGGGTATATGGAGTAAAGAGGATGACGCAGATGTAGAAAGTGGAGACGGGCTTGCATTGGCCAAGTTGTATAGGAAACACACCACGGACGGTTGGGGTGGGGTCACAGAGCGAATGGTATTTTTGGAGGGCTATCGGAATCGATGAGCGAAAATCGAGAGTACAAACTGGGTCGGATTTCATATGCGGTTTGGAAGGATTTGGTCACTACAACCGGACTCTCACGAGTGTTTTCTTTTGCAAGAATTCTGCTCAAGTGCTTGATGAAGCACTGGATTCTTTATTGGTTTGAGGGATGGTCCATTTTGGTTTTAAGACGATGGGTCGAAATCTCTCTGAGCTTTTCAATGAACAATTGCAATGAAGATTTTCACTCTTTTAAAGTTTTTAATTGATAGTTGTGTCTACAGCAAGCCTATTACAACTATATTCTCACTTGCGCTGCTGCAGTCCAAGGTAAAATATACAGTCATGTGATTTGGCGAAGCCGCTAGTGTGGGACTAAATTGCGAACGCGTCCCCCGCGTTTACGTTACCTTTCAACGCATACCATTTCAGGTGCTTTTCTGATCCGAGCATATCCACATGTCTTCACGAACCAGACTATCGACGGCCCGATCAACTGCTCCTCGCCGGTCGGTTGGGTCTACTCCAAGCCGCAATGCTGATGCAGACACGCTCCCACCGTACAAAAAACCATCGCACCCTCTCGACGCAGAGGCAACTCGCGCTCTACGTGACCTGCAGGGTCGCAGTGTAAACGACGTCAAGAAGCACAGCAAGCAGGCTGTTACCGAAATTATTGCTGCCGCCGAGAATGTCAACGATAAGCTGCGCGACCATGCCGAATACATCGCACGACGGAAGAAGAAATGGGACGCTGGCAAAAACGTTGAAGGCAGGGATTTGGAAGAGCGCACTATGGAAGAACTACAACTGAAGGTTGACGAGGCTACTGCGAAGCTGGAGGAGAGTATGCGTGCTGTTATTGACTCAGGCATAGCAGCACAGAGGATTGACGAGACGCTTGAGTGGCTCAAAACCAATGCGCCCACAACGCTGGATCAGGAATATCGTACCCAAATGACTCAGCGAGAAATGCTGAGACAATCGCAAAGTCAGGTAGACAGTCAGCGACGGCGCACCCAAAATGTAGACGGTGACGGCGACACTGAAATGGACAACGGTCCCACGCCCGGTCCAACACCCCTCGACGGATCTCGTATAGCCCTTACTGGCGCCAGCGAGCTGTTTGCGTCACGTATGCAGCGCCAAAAAGACGTATACACATCACTTTCTCTCACAGCACGCTATGCTCGTAACAATGACTACCGGGACTTTAAGCGTATAGTACATGACGCAAAGTACGGAGACGATGGCCCTGTCTTAGGCCATGAAGACGCTTGGTTTACCGAGAGTGGATCGCCAGCGCCAGGAATCACCGATAGTACTCAGCGCGGTGAATTCGATGACGACGATATCGTCGTGGACAGGGCCAACATTAGCACGCGATGCCCAATTACTTACCAGCAGTTTAAAGAGCCTTACTCGAGCAGCAAGTGTCCGCACACATTTGAAAAGAACGCAATTCTCGAGATGATTCGGCGAGGTCCTCACAGGATCGGTCAACAAAAGGCAGTGGATTGTCCGGTTACCGGATGTAACCAAGTAAGCATAGCCTCTGTTGCTCGTTCTATAGATACGGGTGCTGACAATTTTGGTTAGATGCTTACGGAAAACGATGTATCTTCCAATAAAGTACTAATCCGGAAGATCAGACGCATGCAAGAGGCTGAACTTGCAGAAGCCGAAGAGAGTTCGGACGATGAAATACAAGCCTCTCGTTCGGACATGCCAACTCAGCTAGCCCCATCAAGCAATGCCGGGAATGAAGCAGAAGCAAGCGACAGCGACGGAGAAATTTCAGCTTGAGGCTCAACCATAGTTTCGGCGCGGGAGGGAGCACTGATAGCTGCGGGTCGGTGATGGATAGTCCGTCAGTGCATGAGGCGTTGAGGCTATGATATCGGTGCGCAAGTGCAGCGCCATATACGCTTTCAGGTAATTGACAACATGTCGTTTTTCTCGCGCAGCAATACTGTCCCAACAAAGCCATCGTAAATCTCCGCGAAGGCTTTTTACTTCTGCAAGGAAGCAGATGGAGATGCTCCCTCAGTCTGTCCGAGCTATATCCGGATCAACAATATGTCTTTTGCTTTTTTCTACGGGCCTAACTTCGGAAAAGCGTGGACAAGCGACCCACCATGGGTTTCCATCGGATATCAGGATTTTGGTGCTTATCGTCAGAAGTAGTAGTCTACGGCCGCGGATACCACTCGGGAATGCTAGACTAAGCGCGGATCTACAGCCGCGCAGGAAACGAAACCGTTACGAAAGCTTCAGCGAGCACCGGGAACAAGTCGCATATAGCCAAAACTGACGCGACCCTTTGACTGGTACCCGAAATGGCGGTATATGACAATAATGAATCAGTCAAAAAGCATTGTACATGGCATGCGCGCCTCGCAGGAACGACGCACGGTTGTCGTTCACGATTGTGGAAGCTGAGCGATTTTGGCTTGGAAAAGCACCCCGAGGTCACCTTGTCACCTTGTCTCGGGCCGGCATCAACGCCATGTACAGTGATGTACGTTGTACTACAACCATGGCATGTGGCTGGCTCCTTTACATGTGACAGCATGTGCTGGGATGGTTCGATTGGTCCAGGCTGGGCGCTGCGCGAGACGTCATTGTTCGTGATTGTGTACAGCATTAGCAGCGGTTCCGCACACGGGGCAACGGAGACGCGATGGAGGAAACGCGTGCCTGAAGATCGCGCTGAACCCCTTCTATCCGGAGCCATGACTTGTTGCCGAGAAACAAACGGCACAGGACCGCCAACAAAGCCCCAGATGGGACACGCGACACGAGCGTCTTGCTGGGAGGCGTGCGAAATGACAATGGCATCAGAGCCCAGGTAAGCCGTCCGACTTGATTGGCCGGGCGGCGATGGCAATACGCATAACATAGCAACACTCCATCTCAGTGGCTCCCTGGGGCAGCACTGTGATGCGGGGAAGGCCATTCAACCCCTCAATCCATGGCACCGGTGGACTGACTTGTTGACAACGGACGATCATGCTACTGCCGACTTCTGTACTTCTTCACTGAACCTCCAGCCTCGTTTGCTTTCTTCCCTCGTCCTCAGCACCGCGCCGTTGCAACGTTGTTTGAAGCGTCCAAGTCGGCAGTCGAGCGTACGTCCGACATAGCACGCACCCACTAAGCCCGCCAGACCCACACCCCACTCGTCTGCTTCCTACGCGGATCGGGACCTCCGCACAGACTCCCACGCACGAGGTACGCCCCAACAACCCTCCTTTTCTCTTCACCGACACCCTAGACCCCTATGTGATGGCGCGGGTATGATCGGAAAGAGGAGGGCCATTGCACACGGAGACGTTTTCCGCTACACGCGCAGCCCAGCCCAGTGTTTTTTGTGCATCGGGCGCAAACCGTACATCTATGTCATAGCCGGCTAGTCTTGCGAATGTCCACGGCCGCGGTGCACGTTGTCTGGAACCTGTGTCGCAGGCTGAGGCTCTTGCACAGGCTCTGAACCACAGTCGTGCATCAATGTCGTAGTTTCATACTCCGCTGGGCATATAGACCCAAGATGGCGGCCTCTTTTTGTCCACCTTCTCACTTCACCCTCTTCCATTCTGCTTTCTCGTTTGATCATTCCAGCATAGCGCGGCGTTATACACTCTCCAGCACACTGCTCCTTCTATCATTGTCCCATTCACAAGAGTCCTTGTTTGGAATCAGGATTGAGTGCTGTCACTGACGCTTGCCATGTCGACTACAACAGCTACCACAAATACCTTTAAGATGCCTGCTGCACGCGCCCTCGAAAACGCAAAGCAATCTTCAGAATCTGTTCTCAGCGACGCATCCTCCGCCATGTCCAAAGCAGCAGAGAACCCCAGGAAGGCAACTTCAGACTTTCTCCACACACCCTTTATGCGTGCGGCGCTACCCTTCATCAATGGCGGCATCGCAGGCATGACTGCTACAACTGTCATCCAGCCCGTCGACATGGTCAAGGTGCGTCTGCAACTCGCAGGCGAAGGTGTTAAAACCGGACCCAAACCCACTCCGATTACTGTTTTCCGAGACATTGTTGCACAGGGCAAGGTGTTGGACCTCTACACGGGACTCAGCGCCGGTCTCTTGCGCCAAGCTGTGTACACCACTGCACGGCTCGGCTTTTTTGATACCTTCATGAAGACACTGAGTGCGCGTGCAAAAGAAAACGGTACTTCAATCGGTTTCAAAGAGCGTGCTGGCGCTGGCCTGGCCGCAGGTGGTCTTGCAGCCATAGTGGGTAACCCGGCTGACCTCGCCTTGATCCGTATGCAATCCGACGGCCTGAAACCCGTCGCGCAGCGCGCAAACTACACATCGGTAATCGACGCCTTGGTGCGAATAAGCAAGACCGAAGGCGTAACCCGACTTTGGGCCGGCAGCTACCCGACCGTCGTGCGCGCCATGGCCCTCAACTTCGGACAGCTAGCCTTCTTCTCCGAAGCAAAGCAACAACTGAAAAACACTAGTTTGTCGTCCCGCTCACAGACACTGACGGCTAGCGCCATTGCGGGCTTCTTTGCCAGTTTCCTCTCGCTGCCATTCGACTTTATGAAGACGAGGCTGCAGAAGCAAACCAGACGGCCCGACGGTACCTTGCCATACAAGGGAATGTTTGACTGCTTCAAGAAGGTGGCCAAGGATGAGGGCCTTCTGAGATTCTACCGTGGCTTTGGCACGTACTATGTGCGCATTGCACCACATGCGTAAGTTCCACTTCCTTTCACTTTCACACCCCTCCCTCCATGGTAACACTCGAGAAATCTTTTATACTGACTCTGCACAGAATGGTAACCCTCATTGTGGCTGATTACCTTGGCTTCATCACTAAATAAACCTTTCTCTCCACATGTGCACATGAACGTGTTCTTGTAGAAGCAAGCAAGTTTCTGTTCTGCACCTACTGCCCTCACCTCGCAAACAGCAACATGGCTTCCGTTTCTTATTTTGGCGGGTCGGGTTAGCTGAGGCAGAGAGAGAGAGAGCAGTTTTTCATTTCCTTGGGCTCTTATGTAAAACCCCCTTTGGAACCTTTTTTGTCATGGGTCTGAATGTCTGTACGTTTTTATCTATTACTACCTTAATATGTCCCACACGAAGCTTCCCCAGTTCAGTCCCAATTGTATGCACACAGGGAGAGAAAGAACCTAGAATTTGGTTCGTTTGGCGTTAAAATTTGTCGGTAGAGAGAATCCCTTGGTCTCTCGATTTGTTGGCAGGCAGGCGTATCGTTGGTTTTTTATATTGCTACAGACTTCTTGTCTCTCCTTGTTGAGATTATATAGCTATACGAATACGTTTTCAGGGGTCCATCTATGTTTCTTGCTGGACGTGATTTGGAATTCGTGCTACGTTATTCAAAGTTTCTGACTTCCATTTCCTGCAACATGGCATCACTCATCACACCCTATGCCCAAAGTACACAAGCGAATTGGCCCAAGGAATGCTTGACATTTGAAGGGATCCAGTCACTTCACTCCTAGCAGGTAGGTATATCACTACTGATCGTTGTCTCAACCTCGCTCACAGATGCTCCCTACAGAGTACCATCAACTTCGCAAGACCACCACCTCACCTCCTTCCACCGCCAATGTCCTGACCCAACCTATACCCACTAATCTTCTCCCACTCAATCTTCTGTCTCGTAATCGGTAGCTGTCTCCTGAGCGACTTGAACGCGCCCTCACTCAGACTACCGAACGCCTTGTTCAAGTCTTCTTGGTACTTCTTCTCCTCTGCTGCAATCTTTCTGACGACATCCGCGCCGCTGCCCCCACTAGCACTAATACTCACCTGCTTGGTAGTAAGCAGCCGCACATTTCCGTCCTCATAGTAGTGCACGTCGACTTTTATAGTGCCCGTGACGCTGCCTGAAGACGAGTCGTAAACGTATGAGCTGCGCCAGCGGCCGTTCCAGTAGTTTGTAGGCGAGTACTTGTTTGCGACGGTGAGAATGGCGAAGGAAGAGGGAGACGACGGCACGGGGTACACGCCGTGCGAGGACTTGGGGTAGTGTTCTGCAGCGTGCGTGCTTAGGGCTTTGTTGAGGCTCTTGCTGTTGCATATTAGCATACTGCTATTACTGGGGTGCTGGAGGCTGTGGGAACCGGACATACAGCAAATCGTCGTTTGAGCTTTCGACTACGTGGGATTGTACCGCGCTGGCCTTGCCAGTGACATGGTCGAAATCAAACGAGCTTTGTGTGTCGATGTCGTAGTACCGGCCGTCGCCCAGCGAGTTGTACTGGCTAACCAGGACCTCGGTGCTGCCGCCGGGGAGCTTGGTTGTAGTGAATTGCTCTTCATTGTACTTTTGGAATGCGGGAGAGAGCTCGTTCTGGACTGAGTCGTCGCCGAGAATGGACTTGATTGCTTTGGTGACATCGGCGAGCTGTGTTGCTGGTCAGTCGGTGCTGTGACGAGAGCTATGTGTGGGGCGCCAGGGAGCAATGTACCTCACCCGGCGGTGCGCTGTCGATGAAGGAGGAGAGGGCTGCGGTTCGTGACATTTCGGCGGTTGGTTGGTATAGCAACTGCTCGTTGTGTTGGCCAAGTTGCGGGCGCACGTCGAGGGCGGAGGAGCGAAGTGGGGTCCAGCGGAAGTGCAGGGGCCACTCTTCTCCGCATACACGCAGACACAGAACCAAAGGGACGATAGGTGATTAATGACTGTAAACATAGTGGAAGGGTATCTATCTCAATCAAAAGCCTGTATAGGCGAGAAATAATAACGGCCATACTTGCCGTGTTCCTTCCGTATACCCTGCCTTCAACGCCACGCTCGAAGAAAAATTACCACAACACGTACTCCAAGGACCCCGTAAAGCGTCGTTTTCTGAGCAATTATTCGATGCTCATCTTCATCAGACCATCATTCGTATCGGTCATGCCTTGTAAACCTATCCTCTTCGGACCCAATATAGGCGTCATGCTCATACTGCCTCCGCTGTTTGAGCGTTCGCCATGCGAGTGACCACTGATGGATGTTTCTCTGCTTGCTTTGGCGCTTGTTCCCCACACACCTCCATCTCTTTGGGCAGGCGACTGCGAGATGACGGGACTGTTGTGAACGCTGACACCTGGTGAGACTGCACGGCGCTTGATTGAGGCTTCATCAAAGTCGTCGTCTCGTCGGCGTTTGTTCGATTTCTTCAGTGCTTCAGCTGCCGTGGGAGGTAGCATAGGACCAGGCGTAGATGCCCGAGATGCTCCACCGTTAGGACCGATGATGGGCGAATCCATGCTCATGTCTTCACTCATTGCTGAAGACTCGGCTCGTGGGAAAGCTGGTGGAGGAGGAGTGTGTGCTACGCGTTGGTTCCAGAACCCACTGCTAATCGAATTGCGGCCAGCGTTATGCAGATTTCCGAACGCACCAAACAATCCCTTAGTGCTTGAGTTGTCCAGACTCATGGTACTTTCGTCGCCTTCTTCCGGTACTCCTTCTAGTGGACCGTCCAATCCAGGCACAGCAGGGAGGAGGCTAGGGGAGGACTGCGCAGTGACTGAAATCCGTTCATGGTCCACGTCGCTTTCTCTTACTTGCCGTATGATCTCGGCTTCGCGTCGGAACTCACTATCCACGGGAGCCGACTCTTCAAACAACTCGGCTTTGATGCGACCAAACTGTCTCGATTTTGGCTGTTGGAGTTAGCATGTTTATACAGGATGATGATAGAAAGAAGCATACAAGCAGGTTGCCTCTTCGTGTGACCGCCCGCCTCACCACGCCTGGAGTCTGAGGCAGATTCGCGGCTTCGTCGCCACTATCGTTACCAGAAGAAATGTGGAGATCGTTGGCAAAAATCGATAGGCTCTCTCTGCGGGAGCCTGCCTTGCGTATTGCAGCTTCGCGCGCAAAGTACCCACCATCCTTGCCGTTCGGCGGCGATGCAGGGCCAGGACTGGCCATGGAGCTATGCCCGCTGGCTGAACTTGAACTCTTACGGCTGCGACCCTTGCGCAATCTAGCCCGGTGCATACTTGCAAAGTTGGGTTGTGCGCCTGGTGAGAATAGATTGGCCCAGAGTCCATTGTTGCCTGCGCTGAGGCCCGGGAACAAGACATTAGTCTTAGCTTGTGGTGTCGTGAGCATGGGGTCATCGTGGTCGTCAGGGTCCAAGGGATCCACTTCATCCGAAGAGCTGCTCGAATCATCTGATCCCATCATGTTAATACTGCCCACCGAGCTCGAAGGCGCCGTCCTATCACCATGGCTCCATCCGCTTCCATGCATGCTCACGTTGGGCGATTCCATGAGCATCGAGTTGGAGCGAGGCTTCCTTGTCGGTATCTTAATCCCCTTTTGCGTGATAGTAGGCGACGAGTCGGGAGACGACTGGTCAGGGAGTGTTGAGTGATGGAGATTGGTGCAGGCCCTCGAGAACTCGGCACCGCGGGAACGGCGAGGCAGTACAGACCCGGGCGAGGCATACGTGTTGCGCGAATCTAATTGCGGTGAGAGAGGTACACGCGCAGCAAAGTGGGCGGGGCTAGGCATATGCGACTCTCGAGGGGGCATGTGCAGAGAAAGGCCTCTGGAGAGGAAGTCCGGCCTGCGAGGCGTGCTGGGACTGGCATCGATGGTGTGGTCGTCCTTGGACATTCGTGCGGATTCGTGAATTTTGGGCGAAGGCTCAAGACGGGGTGTGCTGTCCGAGAGAGACCGTGCTTTGGGCGACTGCGTCTTTGGTGGTGTTGTCACTCCTCGAGGCGGCTTCGCGGCGGCTTCGCGGTCGTCGATGGATTCGCGTCTACCACCGCCATCTGGCGTCATGGAGGCCGTCAACATTGTGTTTGGTGAATGAGAATGGTACTGCAGGGTGACTGGCGAAACTCATGATACTAGCGACGCGCTCAACAGGAATGAAGCTGTGCTATTGAAGCACAGGGCCCGCCCGCTCGACGTCAATGTCACGAAAGCGGGGCGGCTAATCAGGGCCTATCGTCACGTGAAAGCCACAGCCGTGAACGTACTATCGCGTTATTGCATGTCTCTTGATATTGCTCTGTTCAACATCTGACTGCAGCCTTTATTTGTGCAAAAGGATTGGTGGACCTGGGCATTTCGCTATGCCTGCACTTCAACAAGTTCACGATGACGCTTAGATCGCTAGCAGATCATCCCACCCACCATCCCCTCCCTAAGAGCACACAATACCCTCTACCCACTGGATGTCATCCCATGTTGCCTCCCATATGTTATGGATAGTCATGATCCGCTCCTTGGTGCTGTGCTTCATCACTCCAACACACCGGCAGATTCGCCCTTGCTGCAAAAGGCGCCGGCTGTCATACTCGAATAGCGGCACCGCCTTCCAGATGGCTGCATCGTAGGCACCTTTGATGTAGGGGGGTCTGATGTGGAACAGGTCACAAAAAGTAAAATATTGATGCGTTTCCGTCCGCTCCGAAGCAAGCACTCTGGCATACAGCTCGATTATCATCTGCTGGCCTGACTTGAATGCTTGGAGGCTCTGATTTATTGCTTCGCCAATTCGAAAGCATGTCCTGAGTACCACGTTGGATGAAAGGCCTATGATGGGCGAGCGATCGCGAACTGATTCGGGAAACAGAGGTCTGACAATCGGTTTCCGAGTCTGTGCAATTTCCTTCTCACGGCTTGCGGACAGCACCCGTGTGGTAGAAGTGACTGGAGAGACGAATTTCTTTCGAGCGGGTTGGGAGCTGCTCACAGGAGGCGCTTCTTGGATGGCGTTTACACGGTCATCATCGACGGAATGTTCCTTGTCATTGTTGCTGTCTTGGAACCCTGCTAGTGAGTTTGAAACATTTGAGGATATGTCAAAACACGAACCCAAGGTCAAAACGAGTAGTTCATCGTCAGGAATGTCAAAGTCATAGTCATCGCCATTGGTAGCTGTATCATTGTTGTTTCGACAAAGTAGCTCTCCATTATCATCTGGAAATGCGCCCAGCACGGTATCATCTCCGAGGCTAAGCAATACAGGATGGAGATCCTCAGCATGGTGTGTTTCTACAGTATCTTGGCTGATTGATGGGGCAGTCTCTAGACCGAAAATGCTCTTAGGGGTCACGTAGGAGAAATCTTCAGGATGAACAGCGTGGGACATGGGGAGATCATCCATGATTGGTGAATTTGTGTTAGAGTCGTCAGTGGCCCGAGGATACTGAGGATTGCATTGCGTGAGTGAGGCTGGACTACGGTGCCCATTCCGGCCACCAGCCCGCCTTGGTCGAGGTGCATATTTCTCGAGATGAGCAGGTTCAGTCGTGCTGCCCAAGCCTAGGTACCGAGCCACGTCCGGGTTATGCCGTCGTCGCGAGTTGCCGATCGCTCTTGATGAGGTTTGGCCCGGCCGAGCAACTGCGACTGCCGAGGATTCGGGCGTCAACAGCTGTGTCTGTGAACGATTAATGGCCGTGAAGCCGGTCGAGTCTGGAAACGGATACGCATTGCTGCAAGCTTCATGTCAGTCCAAACAGGCTTGAGGCAGAGGCAGGAGCAGAAGCAGTATGAAGTGAAGGGTGAACAGGTGTTGGGCCGCTCACGCATCACCTTCATTCTCCGTCGCCGCCTCGGTGGTCTGCCCACCATACATGGTTGGAATATTGTATATAGGCGTGCAATGACAGAAAACAGGCTGCGAGGTTTGAGGCCCGAAAGTTTAGCGGGACAGCCACAGATACGTGGGTGTGACTTCCTTACTCAGCCCCCCACTGCGGGGTGACTGCATCCCATGTCAAGGCAGCGATAGCGTCATCTGCGTATCGCATGTACACTCATCCAACTTCTTTGCACCGCAGAACCCCAGCCACTCGAGCCAACAGCAGCTCTCGTTTCCATACATCCCGCCCCAATCTACCGCCACACGTTCTCCCAACTCCGGGTGGGTGTTGTTCTATTCTTATCTGTAACACCGGATCTCTAACCGCCCGAACTGCTTCTCTCCTCCCTTCAAACCGTAGTGAGAACACCCAACACCAGTCTGTGCCGATCGACAGTGCCGTGTTGCAGCAGAAAGAATACCTCATTCACGAACTTTTTGCTTTTTGCTTCCAAATTTAGCAAACATTTGTCTCCAAACTTCCTCGAGGAGGCGATAGTCGCAGAATGCCGGTAAGTCATGTTTACATTCAGCCGCATACAAAACCATTAAACCCCCATGAAAAATACCTTTGTCAAAACGCATCTTCCCTCCCCTGCAGCACTGTTCATACTTCTCCTCTACTCAGTCATGGTTCCAAACGTCCAGCGCACTGACGCTGAGCCGCTTGTTGGCGCCGAATCACCCCCTTCTGTCACTTACCGCTATTATTCCTGTGACCCTGAATCCCTCTCCTCCCCGAAACAAAGTTTGCCTAAACAGGGCAAATTCAACGTCCTTTCCACACTCAAAGGGCTACATAATCACAAGGAGCCCGAAATATACGCAGACTTGCCCATATCTGAGAATCCTTGTCCTCTATGCTTTTTTGAACACTGTCACAAATCGCTAAAATCCTGGCTTCGACAATAGAAACACGCATACTCGGCCGTAACGGTCCAGATTGATCGGCTGACAAGCGAGCAATACGAAGAAAATGTAAGATTCACCGTACGACCACAATTTCCGTGCTAAGTATTCCAGGATGTTGGTGGAATCGTCGACCTTATTGAAGTCATCCGTATCCAAGCATCTGGGCCGACCGAAGCAGCTCGCGCTCTTCGCAAGAAGCTGTAAGTCAACAGTCACCTGATCGGTAGTACGTTCTAAACTTGTCACAGAAAATATGGAAATGCACATCGCCAGATACGTGCCCTTGTCATCCTGGATGCATTGATCCAGAATGCCGGCTCAAGATTCCAGAAGACTTTTGCCGATGAGCCACTCTTGGAGCGACTTCGTATTCTGGCCAGAGACGATACAGTAGATGTTGATGTGAGACAGAAAGCCAATGTTCTATTCCGCGGATGGGCAGTAGAATATAAAGGAAAGCCTGGTCTCGAAAGGATCGCTGCACTTCACAAGGAACTGCCGCGCACCAAACGTCCACAACCACAGCAATCCCGCATAGTGCGACAGCAAGACGCTGAAGCGGCCCGTGAGCGTGAGGAGCACTCACCATCCCCTCCCAGGAACAGCAGGCCCGAGCCACCTCATACATCTTCTTCAAGAATGAGTACTCCTGTTGTGCCCGGCCCTGGTGCCCCCTTTCCAAGCTCTTCACTGTTTAAGAGGGATAAGAAGGACAAGAAGACGAAGCGACAGCCTTTTAATCTCGAAAAAGAGAAGGGACAGATGCTTGAAACTATCGCGTCAGCCAACGTCGCTAGCACAAACCTACTGAACGGGCTGCAACTTATCAATTGCGAGCAGCAGCGGGTCAGTGAGAATCCGGAAGTCATGCGTCGGTTCGAGACGTGTAAGCAACTCCGCCGCCAGATTCTGCGCTACATTCATCTAGTTGAATCGGAACAATATATCGGTGGTCTGCTCAACGCCAATGACGAGCTAGTCAAGGGGCTTATGGCATTCGAGATTATGGACAAGAGCATCGACGACGACAGCGACAGCGACAACGAGGAGGGTAATGTCTCCGCGGCCATGTCCAGCATGGATATGAACGAGGCTCCGCCGCCGAAGCCACCGCGACCTACGAGCATCCCTATGCCTGCGCCCATGGCTAGCAAGCAGCGTGTCGAATCGGACAGTGAGCCAGAGGAAGATGAGAATGATCCATTCGGCGACAGCAATGGTAAGCTTACAGCGACTCAGGACTCCAGACAAAGGCTAATTTTCTGAAGCTATCAAGACTCCTTTTGCAGAGAAAGGCCAACCAACGTGGAGGGATGTGTAGTGAGGTTGGCAATGCAATGTGCAGGTCATGTTTGTGTCGAGGCACGGCGTTAGGCTCTCAATTATACATGTTTTACGATACCCTTTCCTATGGGTTCATCGATTAGATAAATGCGACAAGGCACAATATATTTGGAAACCTCCACTTCATGTTTTCATCTCCTGTTTGGACGCGTTGCCTCCGCCACGTTCACAGCCACAGGCGACGTCATGCGGCGCTAGCGTCGGCGTGTCATTGGCCTGGCGCCTTGCGCAGTGGCATTGAAGCAGGGCGCTGGAAACCGTTGGACATCCGTCTTAATCTCCCTCTGCTCCCCCTCAGAGACGACTGTACATACCGCAAACTACCATTCCCTATTTCGTCACCGACACAGTAAGTCCCCTGGCTGCACTATGGCGCATACAAAAGGCGAACAAGCATACTGACAACGTCATAGCGCAACGTTCATCATCGAACTTCGGTATCCCTAGGCGCATTCACCTTCAGCTCTCCGCCACCCGTACAATCATCGCATACGCTTAACAAAGTCGCGAACCGCCCACCTCCATTACAATGCCTGCCTCGACCACTTCCTCCATCTCGTCCGCCGCCGGATCCATCGTCAAGCCCCAGGGCGGCAAGTGCAGCTGCATCAGCACCGACGACTGCAGTTGCTGCTGCATCCCCTGCACCGTCATGTAAACAAAACGTATGTCGCATACCGTCAGATTTTCTGTTTCAAAGCCGCGCACAAGGGACGACTGGCAGGACGAAAGAGCACACTGTCTTCAACATGAGGTGTTTAGGGGTTTGGGTTTGAGTGAAGATACACATCATAGCGATTCCGTGGTTTTCAGGAGTTTAGAATGCAGGGTTAGTGTCTATGGCATGCCTTGTTGGAGTTTATAGTAATGTGATGTTGATGTATTGATTATATCTGCGCCTCTTGTTGGTAGTGAGATCACCACCCGTATGGTTTGTGCATCCGTGCTGTCCTGATAATTGATCATACTTTGCGTCGGGCTCGAATTCAGGTCATGCAAGAAAGTTCTGATCACATACCCGATGCGCAGTAATATACACAACTTCGATGGGTTATGATCACGGGTTAGCACAGTCGGAGCAGCACACACTTCAGCCCAGCTCGACATTGATACAGTCTTTTATCCCGACAAAGACGCTTTCAAAAATGCCATGTAGTGAGCTTTTCACCTGGCGTCCTAGAATTACTTTGAGCGCCTCTCAACCCAGCATTGTGGCTTCCAGGGTGTCTGCTTTGTTGTGTTAGCAGCATGAGCTTCTCAGTCACTGATATCCCTTCCCTGCGCTGAGAGCTCCTCAAATCAACGCTCGCTTCCCATCTACAGCTTGAAATACGAGGACCCGAGTTCGTTACGAGAGTACAAGATATAGGAAATATATATGAGTAGTACGATAAGAGTGTATTTTAGAAGCATCAGGTGGATGATTCTACTGGATTATTGCTGTTCTTGAATGCGCGGTCTAGCTGGATAGTCTGAGGCTCGATGTGATTCATGGAATGCTGCTTTGGTGGCCTTGTCATATAAATAGTTTTACAGACATTTTATGTAGTACAGTAGCGACTTTCTCAACATATCGCCTTGTATGCTGTGTCCTGATCTCCTTTGCGATATTTCTCCACGCCATCTGGTCTGATAGTTATTGTTCTACTAAAGGCAATGACCGGTTATAGAGCGTAGGCTATGATAAAATGTACTCCATAGAGTGTATTTTATGCAGCACAGCTATCCAAGCCCTCGTAAATAGAACATGCTGCTGAACCTGTTTCAGAAACAGTCATGCATTCTGTGAGTGTGGTTAAATATTGGTTGCATGTGTTGGACCAGGTCCAAGGCGACTCCATGAGTTACGAATTGTGGATCAGCCAGGTAGTCTATGAGATGAGGCGGAGACACCAGCCTTGCCACTTGTATAAATTTCGCGCTGAAGTCTAATCTGATACTGTGATCCTCCCCTGCATGTCCTTAGTACACAACCCCTCTGCTCAATCCTTGAGCTTGAGAACGCTAGACGTTATCTGGGAGGAAGAAAGTCCTTGTGATATTTGGGATTGATAGACAGCGGGAACAAGGTACGGGTGATTCATGGAGTGAATGCAAGAAGTGGAGTTTCTAGGATCATGACGAAAAGAGGGTGGAAATCTTTTTAAAAAAAACGAAAATAACAGAGACTATTTCAAGCTCTCTGCACTTCATCCCAGCAAATCACCAATAACACACCAAACCCATCCTCTCAACACATGTAGCCAAGATCCCACATGGGAAACCCAAGCCAACCAATGGAATTCCCCGCTCAATCTCATTGACTATGTGGCCCCCTCACGCCATACACCGCGTCTCTAATCTCCGAAGCCTACCAAAAATAAAGTCGGCAATACAGCGCAAAGGACCATCTTCTTTCGTAAAGACATACCATTTCTCCATAAGGTAAACGCTCTTGCAGCAGTCCTAGCACGGGCGCGTACCGAAACAGCGGAAAAGCAACGTGACAAGCGCATCAGGCCATGGCTGCAGATGACCAAGAGATTTAGGGCGAGTGAACAGGAAAGGTTGGATGGGGCTATTTCCGGGGGTTTTACCCATATGGCGTTTGTGGGGCAGTCGTTACACCCGGCCGTTGTGCTGAAAGATACTGACGCAGAGAAAAGAGGAGATTTTTGCGTACGTAAGTTATGGTATTATATCGATTTTTTTTTAATGAGAATCTATGGTATATGCCAGATTTGGGGATGCAAACTAAAGTGGTGGTATACTCTATCTCTCTCCCCTGGGCTGGCAGACTTGGAACTGAAATAATAAATGTGGTGTGGTATCATAGAAGACATGCTGTAAGAAGAGAAATATAAAAATGAGCAGTATAACGTCAGTATGCAAAGTTTCACTCCCATGAATAACGTCGCGCTTCGTTCTCCAGATGGTATCGTTACGATCGTGTCCTCAGAGATATCGCCGTGGTTGAGATTGCTCTTCAAGCCTCATCAGCAAGCCATTTTGGTAATGCTCGGGTCTTGAGACATCGCCATGGTACTGTAGGCTTCTCCGTGTCTGCACCGGGTGTATCGTCGTCTCCCGAGTCGACGTGCCCTGCGGCGCTCTTGATTCTTTTGAGTGAGCCTAGGTATTGGCTCAAGCTCTTCATTTGCTGACACTGGTAATAACCGTGGTAGTTTGCGGTGTCTTGATAGAGAGAGGCAGACCCTTTTCGATGTCGCGCATCTTGTTGGCGTTCTTTCCTGGGGGTGGAGAGTCAAGACGGATACCGGTGCGCCTGTTTGAACGGTTTTGCTTGTTGTCGACAGTTGAGCGGCCGGTAAAGCGACGAGAAGCGCGGCGAATAGAGGCTCGAACGTCCCACTGACGCTTCTTTGCGAGCCACCAGAGCACTCCGGATGCGACTAAATGCTTGTTAGCTTCAGTATATCTGAGTGGCGAGGTAATGGACGTACTGGAACCGAGTACAACGACAACGGCTACGACAATGATGGCAGCAATAGCACCACCCGACAGAGAGAAAGCACCCTTTTGCGCTCCCGCAGCCCCAGCATCACTAGGATCTTGTGGGTTGTCGCTGCCTCCATTATAGCCTGGAGGAGGGAGAGAACTACCAGAATCCTGCGCAAGGGCTAGGATAGGTAAAAAGAACAAGAGGAGAGACCCGCTCATGATGTCGATGGGAATGTCGAAATGCGGCACAAAACGGAGAATTGATTGAGTTTTGGTGACACCAGGATGGCGTGAAGGACGTTCGATCAACTGGATAGATACCAACAACTCGCTACCAGCACGGAGGGCAGGTCCCTATATTTGCATGGCCGCGTGCGCATCTCTTTTACCCAAACCAATCCCTTCTCCATCGCTCATCCAATACCCCGCCAGTCTCAGGGCGTCCCGGCGGTTAGCATCGTGCGCTTGGACGGTAGACAAGGTTGGCTATCGGGAGGGTCCATCAGGCCATCTTCTTAATATAGCGGCATTGGCGTCGAGTTTGGACAGCTTGGAAGCCGTAAGCTGCGCGGATTGGCAGGGCGTAATGGGTCGTGGGCGCGTAACGTGGTGGATGGAGGTGACGGTGCAGCGAAGCTAGGGCAAACTCGTGTGTGATTGGCCAGAACCCTGGCCTCAACCGCCCGGCTAGCAATGTCGCCGCCCTCTCTTGTTTCAGGGATGCCAGCCAGCAGCAACTCTCCATTCTCAACGATAGGGCCAAAGTGTGACGACGGTCCTCGAGTGCAGTCGGTGAAGCCGTAGCATGGGAAAGGTATTTTTGCCCTATGTCCTGACTTGAGTCGCCCTCAGCTTGCCATGATCGTAGGACGCGCCATTACTTGGACAATGCTGTGGAGACGACTCATGCAAATATCCGAACGTCTTGTGGTTTGCTATAGACAAGGTTACTATCCGCCCTGCTAAGAGCCGCTGATTGACAACGAGAAGTCCATAGTCGACGAGGCCATGGTGCACAGGTATTTTCGGTCACCCGCTATTCGCGCCCTAGAGCGACGATCTTTTCAATGACAACAGAGGAAAATGAAAAGTAGACATTTCGGGGTCGTCCAGACAAACGCAACCTGATGGGTGGCTGGAGTATTAGGGTCTTTGCGTTGATTGGTGGCCCGAATCAAAGGTTGTCTGAGGTCACGTGCCTTCCATCCAACCTACCTCAAACCTAACACTGGAGATAACAAAGGCAGAAAAGGCATTTCAGTTAAAACAAATCTTGGAGATCAGTTTCGCAAAGCCCGGAGCTATATGGCGCTTGGATTCGCATTGATTAGGTCTTGAATCTACTTGTATACGGTTGTGTTCTCTGGAATGGTGTTGAGATAATACATGAAATACGTTCTTCAGCCGACTGTAGGCTTGAACTTGTGTGAATGAGAGACATTAATATCAAATGAGACTGGCAAGGAATCTATGGTAGAGGAGTTGGATATAGGTAGATTACTAGCGAAGGTAGGGTGTTGGTCGAAGAGGTCCTTGAGGGTGATCGTGACTTCCTCGCATCCCTCGCGGAAAGCGCAAAAAGAATAGCAAATCTGTAAGCTTCCACACCTCTTGACTCTGTCACTCAACCTCTACCCCATATATAGGGCCTCGTCCTTTGCGTCTCGAGATCTTTGTTGCCAGGATACCCTCACTAGCCGCCGCACCCACTCGTCTCTTACTTGCATGACGCCTGGTGTTCGCCCGTTTCATAAACATGACCGACCAAGCTACCAGCGAGAAACCGCCTGCAAAGGAGAGGAAGCCTTCGCGTCTTCGTTACGAGATTCGACTGGACTCAACAAATGACGATAGAGACAGCCAGGGGAATGTCGTCCAAGCGCCTCACAGTGATACGATTGTGTTTGACACGCAGCTTGACATCAGCGGACATGCCACTGAACACATGGAACGCAAAGACCCTGAACCAGAATTTACTGAGCCGCCCTTGAGTCCAAAGTCTCGAGTCACTCTGGAACGCTTTGCAGCAACTAAGAAGACCACCATACCTGAAACTGATACGATCCTATTCAAGACTTTCAGCAAAGAGCTTGTCGAACCAGGTAGCAAATTAGCTTTGCTTTCGCAAACTTTCTCTTATGGACGAGCTATACGAACAACCAACCCGACAAATACAAAGATAGGACCTGTTGAGCCTCAGCCTACAGCCCATACTGCTTCGCCATCGTCAACAAACGAAGAGATGAGCAATCGAAAAGCACATGGTAGGGCAAACACAATTGTTTTATACATTGACTAAAGATTGAACAGAGAGCATTGCGCCTGGCGCAACGGCAAACCGTGAATCGCAGGAAACCCCAGCCGACACACGAGATGGACTGAACATCACAAGCGACGGAGATCTGACTTCCTCAATGCCGCTACCACAGACTCTCACTACTGACGACCATTTGAAGCAGCCTATTCATCCTAGGTAAGAATTCCTGGCATACAATAAAGTATTTTACTAACGACGATAGCTTCACACACTCCAAGAACACAACTCCCTTTCCGCTTCCGGCACAAACTTCTTTCAAAGGCAAAAGCGAGAAAAAGAAGAGTGACATTTCTTGAAAGCACAGGAAGAATACGAAAACTCTGCCAACCCAACGGAATGCCGGGCCATGGCCCCCCCCCGATGGAATGATGCTCTTGACGATGCCCAAACCCTCACCGACGTCAGCGGGACCTTACTTAGCGATTCCATTGATGTCTTTCATCCTATAAAACCTGAGAAACGTGATGATCAGCCCAAAGATCTTGCTAGGAATGATACGATGTTGTCAGTGGGTAGTCATGACTCTAGCAAACCCGCGAGAGGCTATCAAGTTCACAAACTCGGCAGCCAGAAAAACATCAAAGCAGAGCATGAGGCAGACGCATACAGCACAGCGGAAGAAACCCCACGGAAAATATCTACGGATTTCCTACATACCTTAGGACTGCCATTGGCCACCACGTCTTCCTTGCCACCTGCGCCTGTTGTCACTAAACAGGGTTCCGCTACCAACTTGGCTCAACAAACATTGCAAGAAGGTCAAGATGGGACCAGTAAATATCATCACGAGAGGACCGCATCCAGTCAAAAAACCCGGAGTCCATCTCTCGAGTCTCATAATGACACTTTGCCATGTTCTGGTAGATCTGGACACAACCTGCATAAATCTCAGCCCTTATCGTGCATGGATGAAACAACACAACCGCTTAATACTGTAGAACCGGTCACGTCTCAAGAGGCACTGCATCGAACTTCTAATCGAGGAGCCCCAAGCCGCATAGTCAAGCCGCGAATGAAGTCGCGCACGGAAAGCAAGCCTACATCACATGGAGCTCAAGAAGCATCCATACCACCTGTTGTAGGCCGCGCGCTGAAGAGCCTGGAAACGGCGTTCTTGGCGGAGAGCTTTCGAAAGACCCATGAGCATACCACCGAATTGGAGCATGCTGCGGAGAAAGTAACTCTACATCTCCAGACAATCGATTCCCAGAAAGAGGTCATTGCAGACTTAAGGAAGCAGCGAGATGAACTGAAAGTCGCCTTCGAAAGCCTCACCAGAAAAGCCAAGACCAATCAAAAGTTCCTTGAGGGATTCCAAAAAGACTACGAAAAACTGAAGAAGTTGACCACAACTGCTCAAGAAGACAACAGAAAGACCTTGGAAGCAAAAATAGCTGAAATTGAAGAGGAAAAGCATATTCTCGGACGCGAACTTGAGATCACCGCCTGCAAACTTGCCGAGAGCCAGAGAAAAATTAGGGCAGTGGCTGACGAGCTCTATGTGAAGTTGGCGATAACCCTTTCAGCGAATGAAAGTTTGACCAAGCGACGGGATGAGCTGGAAGAAGCGTACAAAAGCGAGAAGAAAAAGTGCGAAGATGCTGAAAGTGAACTGTTGAATGGAATTCAGAATCTTCAATTCCAGCTCAGCAACACTACCAATGCTCTTGTCAACAAACTAGATCAGTTCCAAACTTCAGTGGAGAAAACCGCTATATGCGATCACCAAGACACCAAGATTAAAGATTGCCTTGAGATACTGAACAGCTTGAAAACAGAACCTCGCTTGAAGGTTCATGATGTTCGCAAGGCAGAGGGGATGTTGTGCTTTATGCGAACACGGTACGTGATGATTCAGAGCAGAACGCAACAAAGTACTAACAGATCAAACAGCATTGAATCGGGCCTAGAAGAACTTCACAAAGCAATCACACGTAATGGTCCTCATAATGCGGAGGATCATGCATCAATCAACGAACAGCTACAAGATTTGCGTACCAACATGATGAAGTACGAAGAGCTTGCTACAGAGAACTGCAAGATAAAAGAGTCAAATACAGCTCTCACGAAGCAATTGGAAGCTCAAAGGCAGCAATATGCTCACCTCAATGAGAAGGTAGAGCATCTGAAAAAGGTCGAGATCGATCTGAAGCACCGATCTAGCAAACTAGAGCACGATTTGGGTAGCATGAGAAATGCAGCCCAATCTTCTAGATTAGAGATGTCGGCAATTGAGCAGACGAACCGTGAACTAACCCAAAGGTTTAAAGAAGTGGAAAGCGAGTTGGTGGCAGCCAAGGCGAAGGCTAACGATGCAGAGGAATCACGAAAAAATCTGGAAAAGCAAGCAGCCGAGTACAAGGTAACGCCGATGGTTCTCGGATGGAAGCACTATTTTGACAAACTATAGAAGCGTTATGAGACTATGGCGAAAGAGAAAATGGTCGAGGTGAGAAAATCACGTCCATGATATCAACACGTCTGATCTATTCCATAGATGCAAAATGCTGCGACAGCCCGCGAGAAACTTTCCGGAGAGTTCGAGCTTAAGTTGAGCGAAAAACAGCAGGAATTGCAAAGCGAAATCAATCGACTCAGGGCTGCCCTCCAGGCAGAAGAAGCAGCACACCAAAAGTCGAACAAAGACCTACGCATAGCGAACGCACATATCGAAGAGCTTAGGAAGAATGCCAATGGCCAAGAAGCTGCAAACAACAAATTGAAAGCCCAGATATCTCAGCAGCAGTCTCTTATGAAAGTCATGAGCCAGGAGGCAGATGAGAGAGCCTCTCGAAAGCAACAAGAGGCTCGGAGCATCGCTGAGTTGGCTCGAGATAAGGTCTCATTACTAGAGAACGAAACGCAGACCCTCCTCTCTGAGCTTTCTAAAGCTCGTGAGAACGAACACAGGATGAAACGAGTTGAGGAGGCTTTATCTGCAGAGAAAGACCGGCTGCATCAAGAAGTTCGGGACATGCATTCGGCAATCGACACAAAGGACATGGAGATAGCCCAAATACGCACCGAATTTGTCAATGAGCACCAAAAGGCCATAGAGCAATATCGCAATGACGTTGAAGAGTGCAAGCGTCGCTTAGCTGAGACAACCACTTCATTAAAAGAAGCTGAAGCGAATACCAAGCTATTGGAAGACCACTATCAAGCCAAAATCTCAGCGGACCAACAACTTGCTGAGTCCAAGTTGCTCGAACTCGAAACAGAATACCACAATGTACTTCAGTTGGTGAAAGAACAGAGCAGTCCGCTCGAATGGCACGGCCCTCATAACAAAGCTTCGAACCCGTGCTTATCACATACCGGCCAGAAGCTTTCTTCAACCAAAGGGCAAAAGAGGGTGGAGCGGGATAATCGATCGATCATTGAAACTTCCCAAGAGCAAGATCACAGGCGGGAGCTTTCGATTCTCTCACATACTGAAGGTTCGCAGGCCCAGTCCGAGGACCAGGATTTGTTTGCGCTCTTTATTGGTGATATCGACAGTTCCATACAAGGTCAAGCAAATGGCGACTTGACGGCCAATCATGGATGTAACTCGATTCCCACAAGTCAGAATCTAGGGGCCTCACCGTTCGCGCAAGCTTCTTTGAAGGAGAGGCTAGTAAGAACTGCAACAATAGAACCCCAACGTCAAATTCGGAGCTCTTCTGGATTTAGTAGCATGGCATCAGATGAGCTGGCGCGTATTCAGAAAGAACTGGAGCCTGACATGACATCCAGGCTTCACAGCCGAAATGCAGGCTCCCAAAGGCTTGAGAAACCTTTCGATGACAACAAGCCAGAATTTTCTCATACGGATAACGCCTCCGTGATGAGTTCCCAATCATACCAATCACAGGAAAGGCCCAAGTCGCAAGCTAATACATCATCTCGGATGTTTCCCCCTCATGGAAGTGCCCCTAAACAAAACCAATCACCATCTCAGTCTCAGGTCATTCAAACCAAGCTTCCTAGTAAGCACGAAAAGCTTGATAGTATGATTCATAATCTTGGTCATAGCGTCTCTTCAGGCAAACGGAAGCTTTCCATTACTCAGACCGACAGTGATTTGGTCCTGAAAAGGCAGCATGGAACGCCGTCTACGCAACCTGCATTTTCTTCCTCTGGCCCTCGGAGGCGATCCCCACGTTTGTCCAGAGCATCTGGTGACAGCTCAGGAAGTCAATCCGGCAGGTCCAACTACACTTCTTCGGATAAGGCGCATCTCTCCCGTCACCAACTTTTACAGACATACGCCACACCCCCCAAGCGCCACTCTTCTCGGGTTAAACGTAATCAGAGTGAGTACATACTATAATGACAGACACCGCTCGCGCGATATATACTAACTCTAGAGCATAGGCAGAAACGGCACCGCGTCTGAAGATGAGTTCAACGACCGGTTCGACGAGGAGCTAGCAGGATTGCATTAAATGCTCGAGATACCGTCTTCTGGAGCTCGCAAGCGATACAAAAACTATTGTGCTCTTCACCAGGCCTCCAAGAGCACCCAAAATAGCCATTAGAGCTCATCGCACGTACAAGCCAGTCGAGCGAAATCAATAACGACGGCACCAAGAACCTGAGTGAACGTATTCTGATGTCATGCCATTCCTACAAAATATATAGGAAATCGAATATTAACCTGGGAGCTGCCCTCTTCACACTATGGAGTGCTGGAGGAATAACAATCTCGAAAAGCCAACGTCAAAAAATTAGCGACATATATGTAGTATCAACAGATGGACGAAGGAAAATATGTTCCAAGCAAAGTTCAGCATCAAAAGTAATAAAAAGTACGGACAAGGCTAGTATACTCAGCGAAATTTCAGTATCAAAAGATATGTAGCGTAAATATCTCGAGAAACGGGGTTTTCCGCAAATATAAACTGTCCTAGGCACTTGTAGTGAGGTCTTTCTTCCCGACTCATAGAATCCGACAGCATAAAGCAATCGCGATTCATCAAGACAATGTCACTGGTGGTGTGAATGAACTCATACAATAGAGCTTTGGCACATATTGTACTGAGAGTCGCAGAAAGTGAGGGCTTGGTCAATGTCGTGAGTGGAGGCGCGGCGATAGAGACCTCAATGAACGCTCATTGGCTGAGAAGGATGACGCCGCAGAACTTCGGCCTCACAACGCCAAACGATCTATCTTGGACACCACCACCATTGACGCCGACACGACACATATTTGCGCGTCGCCATGGCGAAAAAAGGTACGTGTAGTGCTTGCGCATTCAGTTCAGGCTTGTTGCGGCCGTCCTACAGCCTCGAAAACCCGTCGACATCCCTCGCGGCTCTCCCATGTTCGCTCAATATATGCTGACAGCAGTACTCTACAGCAAAGTCCCGTACCATCATGGTGCGCCTCATATCAATGGCCATGACAGGCTACTACCGAACCATGCAAAGACCGCGGGCACACCAGCCTTTGAGCATGCTCAAATACGATCCCATCGGTACAACTCCCTCTTTTGTCGCCGTACTTATCACACGATTGCGGTTTCGCCTTCCCCTGGAAAATGCGAATGTTCAGTTATGAAGGAATATTCTGAAATTTTATGAAGGCTGCTTTCGTGGCAGCGCAATTTGTGGACAATGGCTGATTAGCTGGCAGTGCGAAAACAAGTACTTTTCCTCGAAGCGAAACGCGGCAAGAAATAACGTACACACAAGAACCGCGACACGAGAGCATGTAATACTACTACCTACGACTTTTGAGGCAAGGGCATGGACTGGTCTCACGCATGAGATGGTGAGAGGTGGGCATGGCGGATTACCGCCTGCACCAGATGCACGACTCGGCAACCGCAATATCTGTTGGGTTGTCCAACCCTACAAAACGCCGGACACAGATTTGTGCATGTACATTCTAGAAATTCGCACGGATTGGCGTTATATGAAGTACAAAAATATATCAAAACGATATGTCGGAAATAAGATTCACAACCATTCCCCATAAAATCTACATGCGGATATCCCAGCGACTCTCGCGTGCTGACACCTCATCCTGTATTCATTTCCTCACTGCTACGAACCTCATAACAACGCGATTTCTAGCTATACCAAAATGAGGGTTTCTGAAAAGGCCTAGGCTCTATTTGGTCGTCTCTCGTTTTGTGCTAGAATGAGCGACGAGCTTCAGAATTAGAAACGGCATGCATGACTGTCATCTTGAAGTTGGCAAACTTCCCATGTGTTGTGATGTTGTGTTTATCGATTTTGAGGAATTGGGCATACAGTTCGTGAAAATGATTGATGTGCCTCATTCGATCGGAGTACGGAGCAAACATGGCTGTTCGTGTTGAACAGACTCATACACCGTGGCCCAGGCCAGAACCTTTAGCGCAGAACACACCTTGCTGTATCACGTTTCTTTTAAACAATAGCAATGTATCATCCGCCTTATTATTCGATACTCAGGGCTGTTCAACCCAAGGCTAACCATCATGCTGCTTTGCTGGACCCACTATGCCATTTTGCAAACAGCCCTAGTTTCGGCGCCTTAGTCTCGTGGCCGCGATATGACTTTACTGCTGTTGTACTCAACGCCTCTTTCTTTACTCGTTGGCATGAGATGTTCAGGTTGCACTCCACCGAAAGCCGTAATGTGTGCATTCATACCCAAAGGAATACACTATTTCCATCTTCACATCAATTCTCAAACCAATCAGTACGGTGATGCTGTATGCTTCTAGGGGTTTGTCGTGTCATGAAAACGTAGTTGGGACCTTGTTCAAAGCTGTCTCCATTCCAAGTGCTTATGTCTCTCTTTCTAAATCAAAGCTACGGAGTCTTGAAGTTGAATGTAACCTTTGCTGCTGTGGAGTAGATGGCCGTCGGTTCTGTTTGGAAGGTGAAGAAGCCGAAAGAATTGGTACATAAAAGAAGAGGAAGAGAGCTAATGGAGGGGCTGGTAAGCCCTTTAGAGGCGATAAGGCGAAACTCAAAAAGGAGAACAGGGCTTGTGTTGCGTCAATGGACAACAAGTTGTTAGAGTACAGAAACTGCCCAAAAGCGTGCTAGACTCATGCAGACCCAACTGTGCCACCGAAACAGCCAGCCTCGTCGCGATAATGAATACATGGCCGACCTGCCGGTTGCAGCTAGCCCCTCGCACAGGGCTCGCGGCATCTTCTCCTCTTGCACAACCGCCCGGTTCTTACAGCTCTATCCGAACTTCCAAGACAACGCCAATAAGCATGACGTCTACAAGCTTCGCATCCGCGGTATCAAGTCTTGGCAAGAGGCCTTGTTCCACTGCCATGCATACCGAGCTGCTTAATTGGGTAAGGCGCCTGAATGATGTGCGCAGTGTACTCGGTGCTCGCATGCTCACCACGTTGAATTGTAATCGTAGGCTGCCAATGCTTGATGCTGACAACAAGAAATGTCTTAAGCTGAGGACGCTGACGACTGGAAAACCAATGAATAAGGAGCTGTGTCGAAATGAGTCTTGGTATTATCAAATCTTGCGCACTACCCCGGTTGTTGCATTCATCCGCTGTCGACGGATCGGCAGCTACAACCGAAAGCTCCCAGCATTCTTCCCCTAACGCAGAAAGCCTAGGATCTCCAGAAACATGTTATCCGACCAATTGGAGCCTTTTATCTCATCCTTCAGTTGCCTGATTCAGGTTAATCTACTGTACGATCGCACACAGGTCGCTGCAGGCTCCCGTGTAGCCTGGCCTTGATCAAATGTTAGAGCATGCAAGGCGGACGAACACTTGCACCTAAGAAGAACTTCTCATGTAATATTGCTTGGCTTTCTACGAAATCAAGATATTTAAGGAGGCCGAGAGAACCGGTCATCTCGGCAAGCCCGTTGTTGAAGCCTTGGTTCTTCTTCTTCTTGACAAGCTTTTTACCATGGCGCGCTTCACTCAAATTGCTGCTGTCTTGGCGGCTGCGACACTTAGCCATGCTCGTGCGCCCTTCGTCGTGGAGCGTCAGGTCCCTGCTGACCCAACTGGTGTCACGACGATCAAGTCTGCACAGGGTGCTGAGATTCGGTACAAGCAACCTGGTAAGGCTGGTGTTTGCGAGACTACTGAGGGTGTCGACGACTATGCCGGCTACATCAGTCTCAACCCTACGACCAATATGTTCTTTTGGTTCTTCGAAGCGCGTGAAAACCCGACTGAGAAGCCATTGGTGAGCAAGAACCATGTCTCCATCGCTGAACATGTGGTCGATCCTAACTAAGTTGTTAGACTCTTTGGTTGAACGGTGGGCCAGGAAGTGACTCTCTCATTGGTCTTTTCCAAGAACACGGTCCATGCAATGTCACTGAGGAATTGAAGACTCAGTTGAACCCTTACTCATGGAACGAGCGCAGCAACATGCTCTACCTCTCGCAACCTGTTGGTGTCGGCTTTTCGTATGAGACTACAGAGACGGACAGCGACGGCCGATACTCACTCGTTGATCCGGACACAACAAACACCACTGATGCTGCAGCCATTGGTGCGTGGCACATTCTCCAGGCCTTCCTGGATCTTAGCCCACAGCTCGACCCAGACATCACCAACTTCACATTCAATCTGTGGACTGAGAGGTAAGCTATTCAACAAAAATCTCAATCAGCACCAAGTTAAAACGTATCTAGCTACGGAGGTCATTACGGCCCGGCTTTCTACAACTACTTCTACAAGCAGAATGAGCTGATCAAAAACGGCTCTGCCCCTGGTGTAGAAGTCCAGATGGATACTCTTGGCATAATCAACGGAATCGTCGATGAGCAGATCCAGGCTCCGTACTACCCAGAGTTTGCTGTCAACAACACCTATGGCATCAAAGCGGTCAACGACACAGTCTACACCTTCATGAAGAACGCTTATTATATGCCTGAAGGTTGCCATGACCAGATTGAGTACTGCAAGCAGTCCGATCGAACCACTGAGGACGGCTATTTGACCTGCTCATCCGCCACCAACCTTTGCCGATCGCTGGTGGAGGAGCCATACTATGCGTTTGGAGGCCGAGGTGTATACGACATCCGTCACCCATACGATGACCCCACCCCACCTGACTACTTCCAAGACTTCTTGAACCTCGCATCCACTCAGGAAGCCCTTGGTGTCAATATCAACTACACTAGCACTAACGCTCGCAACGTCTCGCGCGGATTTCAGCAAACGGGTGACTTCGTCTTCCCCAACTTCATTGGAGACCTTGAGGAGATTCTCTCATACGGTGTCCGTGTTGCTCTCCTGTACGGGGACGCCGACTACATCTGCAACTGGTTCGGCGGTGAAGCCGTCTCCCTGGCCGTCAACTTCACTGACGCCGAAGCTTTCCGCGCTGCTGGCTACACACCCTTCCTCGTCGATGGTGTCGAGTACGGTGAGGTGCGTGAATACGGCAACTTCTCCTTCACCAGGATCTACGAGGCCGGCCACGAGGTTCCTTACTACCAGCCTGTAGCCAGTCTGGAGCACTTCAAACGTGTGTTGGATCATGTTATCATCGCCGATGGCAGCAAGGTCGTTACCGATGACTATGGCACGAACGGTACAGCTAAGGCGACTCATACTGAACCGTATGTCCCACTACCGCCTACAAGCACCCCAAGTGCTGCAAGCAGGGTCAAGAGAGCATATATGTAATTGAAGGTGTATATAGAGTGTGAACTACTTAGCGGTCGGTTCCAGTACTATTGGAAAGTGATAAACATAATACTCTACCGCCTTGTCTGATTCAAATGAATGAAATATCAAATACGTCTGAACAGGATCCTGCTCAGCTATTGTGAGTTACATGTGAAAATTTTAGGAAATGCTGAAGTGCCAAGATGCGCCTTTTGCTGCGGATCTGTGGAGGTGCTTGTGTGGCTTGGAGTTATTCTACATCAGGCTGGAGGGTTATGCCTTATGACGCTGTACATATCGACTTTACCCGCTCCGCCATGGAGGCCTCGCCAAGAGTATCGAATACAAGGCGCAGTCACTCCTCCATTTTTAGAAGTCTTTTAAATTACTGGCCACTGGGAAGTTGGGGGGCTTTCATAAGGCGCACAGTGTACTCTAGCCTCGGCCCATGGGCGGCCTAATTGGTATGAGATGGACATTAACACAACTGGTTTTCGCCCGGATATTGAGTCGGCATTAGTGAATTTTGGTGTAGCAAAAGACTCACCTTTTAATGCAACATATTTCGGCGACGCATAGTTGTTATGTACAATCCATGGCGCCGTACGACAGGCCGCGATCGCAGTACAGAAGGTGTCGAGCTAATTCAGCCTTATGGGTATCGGTAAGATTCCTCGTAATGCCTCATACTCAGGATGTTATACAAACGTTGATTCAGTCAAGCATCACCTAACGGTCCAGAGAGCGGTAGAGGTAGTACTGACACTGGACGCAATCTATCATCCTCGAAGTTACTTCCCTTTCTGAATATTAGGCCAAAACCGTCAGAAGACAGGGGCAATCCCTTTCCTTTGCTTAAGCGAAATTTCTATGACCGACTCTCCACAAGTAGCTTTCTGCCCTCAGGATGGCGTGCCGGCGCACTCGGTGCGTTGACCGGAACAATCATTGTATTGATTCTGAACCTCGCGATTACCATTTGGGTTGCGGCAAACCCCGACTTTGAAGTTGAGGATGCTGTCGGTACTATATACCGTGGAAACTGTGCGGTCGTCAGAAATAGAAACGTTTGGATACACCTACTTGTCAACGTGAGTTAACAGTTCTTAGTGGCATACCATCATGCTGACGACTTGCTAAGGTCTTGAGCACGCTGCTCCTGTGTGGAAGTAACTACGTCATGCAAGTTCTCGCAGCGCCAAACAGAGAAGACGTCGATCGCGCTCACGCCCAACGTCGTTGGCTGCACATTGGCGTTCCGAACCTTCGCAACCTGAGGTATATCCGGAGAGATCGAGTCGTCATCTACGCCTTACTGTTTCTGTCATCGGTACCTCTACATCTATTTTTCAACTCTGTGGTCTTCACACGTCTTCAATCAAACATGTACTTCGCATTGCCCACCACAGCCGACTGGATTGAGGGAGACAAATATAATTATGCTAATTTTATCGACTACCAAGGTAACGAAAATAGAACCGTGGTGCAGGATTTCGAGAAGTATCGCATCAACCTAACCGATACCGTAACAACAGGCGACGGTAACGTGGTACCCAGATATCAGAACCTGAGCACTGAAGAATGTTTCAACGTGTACGACAAACATTACGTTTCTGATTTCGGTAACGTATACCTCGTGCAAACCGAGCCAGTTGTTTGGAGAAATCCAGCTAAATGGGAACTGCGGCGCTTAAACTCAAACGAATTCGAATGGGCGCCGTATACCATTAATTCGACATCGGATGATCAAAAAAACAATACTTATGAGCTACAGCAGTTCAACTACAGCCTTCCGTTTCAAAGCTCACCACGTATATACCCATCGAACATATGGCGATGTGAATCTCATGTCAACACTGGGTGTAAGTTAATTCAAGAACACTCCTGTAAATTTAAGCTATGATGCTCATAAAATTGAACCAATAGGCGATCCCGATAACCCAATCGAAGTACCAAAGGATCGATCGCAATGGAGTCCCTATGGAAGTGAAGTGAAATACTGTCTAGCGGAGCGAGTCGGAGAGTTCTGCGAACTACAATTCAGCTTTGCCATTGCAATACTAGTCATTGTAGCAAACCTAGTCAAAGCTATCTGTATCGCTTTCACCCTGTTCAAATACAAAAACCACGAAGCTCTCGTCACAATCGGAGACGCAATCGCCAGCTTTCTCGATAATCCAGATCCGACGACAACAGGACGGTGTTTGCAAACAAGGCGACATGTGGAGTTATGGTGGAATTGGAATGAATGGGCCATGGAAAACCCCGTCATGGCAAGAAAAAGGGATCGCAGAAGATTTAGATCTAGAAGACGAAGATGGGCAATGGCGCCCAGCGAGGCGAGGTGGGTGGCAACGTACTGGTCGTAAGTCGTTACGCTCTTGTCCAGAGATACCAGCTAACCCTGCTATAGATACGGCGCCTTAGTCATAGCAGGCATTGCCCTATCTGTTGCCTCAATGAAGAACATGCCTACAGACCCCAAAAAGCTCTGGGCAACGGGCTTCGGCGCCATCCAAGGCAACAATCTCCTCAAATTCGAAACCTCGCTTCTGGGTGGAGTGCTCCTAGCCAATACGCCCCAAGCACTCCTTTCATACATGTATCTTGCTTTCAACGCGCTTTACACAACGATGTTCATTTCCGCTGAATGGGCAAGTTACAGCGTTTACCGCAAGCCCCTCCGCGTCACAAAACCAGTGGGTCAACAACGCTCTACATACTGGCTTGGCGTGCCATACCGATACGCAATACCAGTGACCATAGTATCTGGCTTGTTCCACTGGCTCGCCTCCCAAAGCTTGTTTAAAGTCCAGATCTCTGTGACTGACATGCGCACACGAAAGGTCATAGATCAGATCTCGACGTGCGGCTACTCGCCCATGGCAATTATCCTGACTATGGTAGTTGCAGCTGTCCTCGCATTGGGCGGCATCGGCATCAGTGCAATTCGTTTCCCAACGGGAATGCCGCTTGTATCCAGTAACTCGGCAGCTATCAGTGCAGGATGCCATCCACTGCCAGAAGATAGTGATGCAAGTGTGCAGCCCGTGCAATGGGGCGCAGTCCACCATGGCAACGAGCCGGGAGCAATTCGATATGAGCCGGTTGGACATTGTTGTTTTTCGAGTTTCCCGGTTGAGCCGCCTATCGAAGGGAATTTGTATACATGAGCTGTATTCTAGTTTATCTTTCCGTCTTACATATAGCTAGCCCTCTCTCGATAGTGATAATTTATAATTCCCTCTTAACATGCCACATGTCTGCCGGCGCCGCCCACGCAATCACAATCCCCATTGCATCCTTGTACTCCTGTGACTTCAGCAAATCCTCAAAACACTGCATACTTTGCCACCCCCTCGCTACAACAAAACAGCGCGCCTTCTCTCCCTTTAAACTTTCATGCTCCTGCTCCTCCAGCACCCAGCCATACGCCATGCCACCGTTGCCCTGTGCAGCAACCAAACACTTCTCATCAAACACATTGAAATCTTTCTCAATCTTAGCGCAGAACTCAGACGTGGCGCGCGAGGCTGGAAAGTATATCTTGACGAATTCGATGATAGGTGAGACCATGGGGCCTGTTTCCCCGAATAAAGGAGTCTCGGATGTAAAATTTACGTGGAGCATTTTATCCGGAGAGCCTAGTGCGGAGAGCACTGTGCTGCGGTACTCGTTCGCGGCGGGCGTGGATTCGGCTTGTGGATCGTGCCATTCTGATGTCAGTTGGAGTTTACGTTCGTCCTGGATGTGGGTGCCTAGGAGGTAGTTCTCAGGGGCTTTAGTGTCTTTGAGTGCTTGGAGTGCTGCGTGAGCTTGGGTTTCGGCGGCTGAGGCTGAGGGTTGCTGGAATTGGATGATTTGAGTTATGGTCATTGTGGCAGCGGAGTAAACCCTTTAGTTCTTTTGAGTTTGGTGTATTGATTACAATTGGTTATATCGGTTTTGCCGTTTTATATGAGAATATGCTGATGAGGCTATGACAAACTCGTGGCTACGGAGAGAGCGAGCTTTTTAGTCCATGGTAACCAGCCACCCGGTGGACAAAATAACGCGGACTCTCAACATGGCTTGGCCCATCAAAATCACTGCAAGCTACCAAGAACATCAAAACTTCTTCACTTTATAAGCCTAGAAAGCTTCTATAGAGTAAAAAATATACATTAAAAACTATAGGGATATTTTCTTTGTATCTTGATGTATAGTATGCGTTTTGAAAATCATTGAAAGAACTAAAGAGGTCGGATATTTATTGATGTGAAGCGCAAGCTATCTAGGAGTCCGCGTTATTATGTCCACCGGGTGTCAGCTACCAGTACTTTCGGCCGACTGGTAAGGTCGGATTTAAAATTCCCCAATACCGACAGTGGAAAAGCCGCTTAGAAATGTCCACTCTGCTACAGCCTTGCAGAGTAGTATTTTGCTTGAATCTACTTAGATATAGTAAATCTAGAGGATGTACTTTTATTCTATCTAATTTCCATAAAAGATTTAGTCGCCCTGGTGTTGATTATTCAAAGTAAGGATAACAAGTCTAAGTGGGCGAGCCTGGTTGTTCTGATATATCCGGGTTTACTGATCGGCCGAGAGATGGTACTTACTATGGCTTGGCTGCTCCTGTCCTCGCCTTCACAGCTCTGATGGAATTCTGTACCATAGCAAGATGCACCAGCCACACAGTATACGCCTCAGCATCATTGATTTCGCTATGCGTCTTTCCCTGAATCAGTTTGCCAATCACTGAGTCATGAATTGCCCACATGCACCTTTCCCCCAGCGGCAACTCGCTATAAGCGACACTGTGCGATGTCCCACTTATGACACGTCGCGCACTGCACTTCCCCATCCCGCTGTTGCATATTTTCTTTGTGGAGACACGGGAATCTCGCCATGGCGCACGTCCAAGTGCGCGAGAGCCGCCGAGCAACTAACCCCCAACTAGAAGCGCATCCTCTTCTCCTAAAAGCGAAGGTCATGTCTGGTGATGTCACCACCACAGTGGCGAAATGCACGCTTGAAAGATGTCAAAAATGCGGTGAGCAAACTGTTGTCTAGAAGAGACGCAGCGATTATTCTAGAGTATTGTATGTATACGTCGTATTATCTAAGTCCATGTTTCGTAGCGTCGTCGTAAGATGATAGAGGAAAAAAAAATACAAACTCCATACTCCATGTAAATGCGTGACTCGCTTGCTATTTGAAAACAAAACAATGAAAATGTCAGCCGCGGCCACGAGGGCCGCTCTATGCGCGCAAAATATTCTATCAAAACCAACACGAAAGTGGCTAGAAGCTGAAGAGTCCTGATCTTCTCTTGCCAAGCGGGTACACAATAAGCGCAGCCAAGAACAGACCGACGGTGATACCGATGGCAATCTGCACAACGGAAAAGCCTACATCGAGTGCGATGGAATTGATGGAACTGCCAGAACCAACATCCGACCCACTGATAGTCGTCGCATTTCCAGTGCTGTTGCGTACAATTTGATCAGCCGAGATGAGACCAGACACAAGTGACCCCTGAACGCTGAGGCCAGAAGGAACCTGCACGAAGATCGCTGGCAACATAGCAGCAGCAGCCAAGCCGTAGCCGATTTTGCGAGTGTGAGGTACGAATTCGCTGATCGAGCTGGCCCTCGAGGTGTGGCCACTGCTGCTGCGTGTAGGATCGTAATCTGAACGCTCGACCTTGGGGGCGCGAAGCGGTCCCTGGCTCTTCCTGAAATACATCTTGCGCAACTTGACGAAGCGCGGGCGCAGCTTGTCCTCCCATGTGTCGAGACACCAGTTCTCAATGTGGCGACCAAAGCGAGCATGTACATTGGCAGCAATGCCGATGGCGAGGGCACCAAGGGTGTTGCTAACTTGGGCGTTGTTCTTGAAGTACTTGGAGCTCTGGAAATTGACTACCCAGCCGATGAATGCAATGACGGTCATTGAAGGCATCTGCTTGTACTTGGCTTGATTGACAATTTGAAGACAAATTGCGAATGCCGGAACAAAGAGATAGTAAAAGTTTGTCGACATGGGATCGTGACACGTTGTACGGGAGGTTGCGTTTTTATCCATCATGCCGTACAAGACTGTACCGATAGTGATGCCGAATCCTAGGAAAAGGGAGTAGATGATTGCGTATACCATGCGAACTGAGCCAGCGACGATATGCTTGCTTTGTAGTTCGAGCGAGGCACAGAGAACCATGAAACCTGGCAGGATGAGGGCGATACTGGACTGCGCCATAGCACTGAAGCAGAAAATCTCCTTGCCGTCGTGGCGGATGGATCCGAGTGCTCGTGCGGCGAAGCTGGTGATGACTGATGCGCCGATTTCGAAGACGTTGCTGATGAGATCATTGCCCGGAGCCACAACAAGCTGCAACCATCCTATGAGGCAGCCCAGCAAGAAGCAAAAGGGAAGATCGATAAATCGAGCCTGGAAGGCAAAAGGTCCGACGGTGGCGGATGCTAAGCCATACATTGGCACTCTCAGCCATTTATTGAACTTGGCTTTGCGAGTGATTATGGCATCAAGGCGTGGTATAGCTTCTTCAACACCAATGCGATCATGAACGACGTCTTTGTAGATCTCATGCACATCGCGCAACTTTCCAAGGTCGACACCTTGACTTGTACGAACGAGCTTGACCTCGCTAGTGTGAACTGAAGAGTCATCGAATGCAATGATCATGCAGCCCGGCATGTATAGAAACTGTGCCTCGATCTCCAGAACACGAGCAGACATGCTTAGATATTCCTCAAGACGATGTGTAGGTGCACCGTACATCATCAACGCCTTGCAGAGCTTGCGCAGGTAATTCTGACGCGCCAGGGTACCAGCCAGATGGATCTTGATCCTAATCTCTTCCTCCTTTCTCCTGGCCTTCTTGAACCCCAGAATGGACTCGTCGGACTTGGTTCGCTTTCCCATCCCCGGGCGAACCTTCTTGTACTGTTCATCCAATTCATGAGCAATATCCTTATGTGCCGGAGTAGTAAAGCTGTGCGCTGATGACCCAACCAATTGTGAAACAGACGTCGCGGATTGATTGTGGTGATGGCTTCGGAACCAAGAGCGACCCCCACGTGGGGTTGAGTATCCGGAGACAGGGGGCGATGGATTTGGTGAATTGGCTGCCGTCGATGCCCCGCTGAATGTGCCGGTGCTGAGACTTCGATGGAGAGTACCTTTGCGTGATGAAGGGGCTGGGGCGTTACTTGACATCTTCATAAGAGTACCAAGAACTCCTGTTCGATATTTGGCAGGACGAGCGACACGCTGGTCCTCGATTTCCAGCGCATCTGGTGTAACCTGACCAGATTGAAGCGGTGTGTTGATGTGGTAAAGGTCTTCAGGAATAAGAGGAGGTTGGTTGTTGGCTTCTCGGATGGTATGTTGGCGGAGGATCATAGAAGCACGCTTCATGAATCGAGGATCGTCTTCATCGTCATCGGTTGTTTCGCCCAGGGACTCGTGGTGCTGTGACAGGTTTTGAAGCTCAACCGGTGGGGAGATAAGCTCTTTGGAGTTACGTCGTGATGCAGGAGCAGAGTATGTACCGACTGATTTGGATAATCTTGCCGCACGGCGTTGAGCAGCGAGGCCAGAACGCTCTTTAAGGTCCTGTCCTATCGAAGGCCGTCTGGATGATGCATTGTCGTCAAAAGGATTAGGTTGGTCGTTGAGGTAGAACTCTGGTGGGGGTGTTCGGGGAGCAGGTTTTCGAATAGCTGGGCGTGGCTTCTGTACATCCTTGGATGCAACAGGTTCCTGGATGACTTCTTCGGGAAGGTTTGCGTTTCCAAGAGCTAACCGCAGTGAAGCCCGGATTTTCTGGAGATCATCGTGTGAAACATCTGAACGTTCGAGGGGTGTGTTGTGTCCTGCAGATCCAGTGTCTTCCGGCGAATGACCTGAGCGGCCGGCGGGTTCTGAGCGACCAGCAGGCTCTGAGCTCCAGCCAACACGCTTCCTGTTAGGAGTGGCAGACATTGGTTCCTCCGAGTCGAGATGGTTCTGACGAGAAGAGCCAGCATCTTGAAAGGGGTTCATCTTGTTTTGTATTGTTTGGGCACTATCGTGGGGACTAGTTGGGCTCGTCAGAACGGACCACTCGACTCGTAGCAATCTGTAACGCGCCGAGTTCCGTTATTAGACACAGATAACGTTGCACGTGGTGCCTTGTGCACGTACGATAGCCCTTCGGCGGTTCTTAATACGTAGCCAGTCTACGGTCCAGAACCGTTCACGCGCCTAATGGTGGAGCTTCAGTGAATGGTGCGTGATCCCGAAGAATCCGCAGGTATCGGTGGATAAATTAGCGGATAGGGACCGCCTCTTGTTATTGGAGACACTAGTCGGGTGGTGTACTCTTTAGTGAACGATAGATAAAACACTTTGAGAAATGGTGATGTATAGGCTGGTGATGGGATTTTGCAAGGGAAGGCCACCCTTTGAGAATTGCATAGGATTGATAAGAGCCACTAGCGCGGGGGCGTGCTGCATGCGTAAGAACAAGAACGTCAAGCTGAAAGTTCTCAAACTCTGTAGTGGCGGAAATGACCCAATTTTTCTCACGGAAACCCTGCGGCCAGAATGTTCGGTGTTGGGTTCAGCAGGTTAGCTAAATCAGGGTGGAGCCAGTCCTACTAGCCAAAGGCCAAGATCCCTGAGCATTGCAGCGGGAGCGACTGCACTGGCGTTGAGTTTATTTTAGGGAAATCGGCGCGAGATGGGTGGTTTCCGGCTTTAAAGATTACGTGGTTCAAGGGCTGACCGAGTGCAAAGATTTTCCATGAAGGCCTGTTGAAAGCTGCTTACGAGTACTTCCACAAGCATACATATGCCTAGCACAAGACTGCATTACGCTCGCCAATACTTGGGATTGACGACACAAGACGGAGCGCAGATGCCGCAATGGCCAGGATTTGCAGTTGTCCACTCCAGGTCGGTAGCTGGCGCGGCAGAAAAGTGGACATTTTGTGCCATAGCTTGGCAGGAGTCTAATGAGGAAAACCGAGATAAGGAGACAGTGGGTATAACTGGGTCGCCCAAGCCTGGCTGTGCTCTTCCGCCCAATGATTACCACTCTAGGGGTGTCGTGGAAACGAGCTTTGAAGCACCGTGAGAGACCATCAGTGGAGCTATAGTGCCGTCGCATCGATCGAGAACCTGCGGCTCTGTAATCCTATCTGGCACCTAAATTTTCATCGGCAAAAGCGAGGAGGACAGCAACATGTTGAGGGCTGGCGGTAGATAGCAGGAGGATGAATTGTTTGGCGCTGTGACGTTAATGGTGGTTCCCAGAGGTGGCAATTAAGAGGCTGAAAACCCTGGCAGGGCCGGTAAAGCTTGTTTGGGCGAAGCGGCGCCGGGAGCCCCTGCGTATCCCAACAACTACGACACACGCGAGAAGATCGGAGCGCGGATGTTTCGGCGGTGCCCCGAGCATCATCACATGCTGAAGAGAACCAGTAGTACGACGCGTCAGGTGGTAGGTGTAGCGTACGAATGAGAATGACGTCTACTGGATGATGGCGTGGGTGTTGAGTACTAGACACTGCGCCGGTCGTTGTCAGAGCCGTAGCTGTTGACGTCTCAAGCGCCTGTTGCTTGTTTTTGTTGACGCGTACATCACATGGTTTTGTACATGGTGGCAGCTGCAGAGTGGCTGTTAGTCGTGCTATGTCGTACTATGTACGAAGTAAAAGTCATTGTCATCTGAACACAGCCGCATCGTGGGAAAAAAGCATGCGTCATACGGAGTGTTGCAAAGGAAACAGTCACGTGAGGCTCATACGTCATATCCGACCATTGTCTCCAAACTCCTGACTCCACTATTGTGATCTAACCTCGCTGCGCGACTCAGCTAGTCACGTGATCCAAAGCGCCTAATGCCGGCTACATGATGCTCCGCTCCGGGTTCTCATGTGGGGCCTGTCAAGATCTTCCCCGCACTGTACGAAGAGACATCGATGAGATAGCCTTGGAGAAGGCTGGGGGCGGGGAATTGCTTGCCCCACCATGAGAGACATGTAATTAAAATATGCAGGTCTGCTTGCTTACATGGCTGCAGCCCTCACCGTTGCAAGAATACGACTACTACCATGCCGAAACTTAATCACGTACGTTGTTTAGTCTCGACATACTCGTGCTGTGCAGTAGTGACTTGTGTAGATTGTCATTGTTGGCGCTGGGCCTTCGGGTCTCTTGCTAGGCATTTTGCTGGCGAAGAACCTCGGTATCAAAGTTACCATCCTAGACGCCGATGCTAAGATCAATGGTAATCCCCGAGCCGCTCATTACGCGCCATCTGCAGTTTACGACTTTCATCGTGCTGGTATCATCGACGATGTGCGCGCAAAAGGATTCTCGCCCAAAGGTGTATGTTGGCGACTCCAAGACGGGACCTTCTTGGGCGGTATGGGCCGTGAGCCAGAAGACAACAAGTACGCCATGGTCGTTCTGCCACTGGATCGGCTTGGTCCATTGCTTGTAAAGCATTTTGAGAGTTATTCTGGCACCCAGATCCTGTGGGGACACAAGCTGGTAGGCGTAGAGCAGGACGAGAACGGTGCGACAGCAGTAATAGAGACAACGGAAGGAGAAAAGAAAAAGATATCCGGGGATTACCTAGTCGGTGCGGATGGTGCTTCGAGTGGTGTCCGTACTGCCTTGTTCGGTAAAGAGTATCCCGGAGAGACGCTTTCGGCACAAATCGTAGCTACCAATGTATGTTCATTCAAATTTAAGGAAACAGTCAACTGACACTCCAGGTTTACCTTCCATTTGACGAGCGTTTTGGATACTGGGATTCGAATTTCATCGTCCACCCAACTGACTGGTATATGGCCGCCAAGATTACAACTGATGGACTTTGGCGGGTCACATATGGCGACTCAGAGGGCCTTTCGAAAGACGAACTGGTGAAGCGTCAGCCGCTCCGCTACGAGCAAATACTTCCTGGAAAGCCAAAACCTCATGAGTACAAACTCATCAGCATGAGCCCTTACAAGCTCCAGCAAAGATGCGCTCCGAGTTTCAGAGTCGGAAAGATCTTACTGGTAGCTGATGCGGCTCATCTATGCAATCCTTTGTAAGTGTTTTTAGCTTCGTATTTGCCATCTCTACTAACCTTACTTCTTCAGCGGCGGCCTGGGTTTGACCGGTGGCTTTGCTGACGTCGGTTCTCTTTATGACTGCTTCATGGGCATCCATCTTGACGAGCTCGACGAGTCTATCCTTGATCGTTATTCAGAAATTCGCATCAAGATCTGGCGTGAGATGATCGATCCCATGTCGCGTGAGAATTTCCACCGCCTTTGGGACCCTGCCCACGAAGAGAAGCGGAAGGAGTTCTTTGCAATGTGTGAAAAGGCCAACAATGATCCCGTGTGGGGAAAGAGTATTGCCGAGAGCATTCATCAAGTGAGACATGATTTCACGCAGTATTTCAAGAGCAAGCAGAAAACAGAGGGGAAGGGTATGGAGGAGATGAGAGCTAGTAACGGGGTGGTGGCTGAGAATAGCGCGGCCGCATGATGCACTCCAATAAACCCAAATAATGTTGACCATTTTTCTAAATTTGAGCTTTGCCTCTCGGCGAGCTACTGTGTAAATAATGATGTGGGGGGAATGATATCGACCTACTACTCTTCTCTACTGCATGAAGTAGATGAACGTATAGCTCTCTCGTGTTCACATGACTTTGACGCCCCACATGTTTCACACCCGCTGTGCTAGCTGTACTAAGATGTCATGGCGTCATATTCAAGCCACTAGAAGCGCCTCATACAAGAGCCGAATCTGGGGTATTGCTCGCATACACACGCAGATGGTTCTTGAGGTTCGCGGTGTGATTTGGCTGATTTCCCCAGCCTCTAGCTAATTTGAATTGACCGGGATATCGTTGCCGCTTCACGTACTTGGAGGTTGTTAAATTTTCTATACATTACTTTGTTATCGGAACGGAGTCTATTACTTGGCGTACATGAGCTTTTACCTAGTCTTTCTTTTCTCAATTTCTTGCAATGACTTGTTCGCTAATCTCATACTTGGACACAGCACGGTATTAATTCCAGCACTCACCAACACGTGTGGCTTGGAAGGTTAATGCAGCTATGCATTTTGAAGTCCATAGAGCAATTGCGCATTCAGTGTACCAAGCTAATCTTAGATACTGACGCCATTCCAAAGAAAGCCATTTATGGACAGTTAGCATGTGATTTGTATAAAATGCGCCCAAGAAATCACCAGAGAAATGCCCGATTGGGTAATCGAGAGACTCAAATACTCATATCGCAGATAATGGGGTGTTTGAAACATTCCCAGAGTTGCCTTCAGGCAGCCACACGAGGCGTCCCACTAGTGTGGCCTAGTTACACCTAGCATAGCAACTTAAAGCCTCGCCCTCGCACTTTATGTTTATCTTTTGTGACTATTGTGCCACACTTCTTAACGTCGAAAACATTAACGCGCCTTGATAAAACCACAAGATATTGTCATGGATACTCAAGCGCTGACAAACGGGCGCAACCCTGCAATCGAGGAGACCGTGAAACCGTGAGTAGTAACGAGCCGATGACCCGTGCGCAGGTTTCACTAACAAAACAAAGACTTTTGATTGACAGCCGAAAATTATACAAAGACTATCGCGACTTGCAAAGGGGTCGAATTAAGCGAGGATTCCTCTTAGGAGAGGAGTTGCTCAAAGCACGAAGAGACGTATGGGTGGCTGAGCAGAAGTTACTTGAGGCAATTCGCCCTGTCGCAAAGGCGTCATGTCTTCGCCTCTGCAAAGACGTATACCGAGCCTTACCCCGAGAGTTGAAAGACGTAATCTACAGCTACCTTCACGCGCACGACACCATCTACGTTGGACCCGAGTACTTTGAGAGAAAATCACGGCCATGCGAGTCGGACTCCAAAGCGCACTACTGGGATGTAGAGTACACGGGAGAGGAAATGCAAAAAGAGATAGTCGAGAGCTGGTACCGTACGACGTTATTCTATTTCTATGACAAAGCCAACAACGCCAAAGTCATTGAGCAGTTCCTGGTTACCGATAGATGGGGCCTCGACATTCAGCCGCGGAACTTCATCTGCCACTCTCGTATCGAACTGAGCATGGACGGTGTACTACATAACCGATACGGCACTAGATCATGCTGCACTGTAGAAGACGCCGGCAAAAAGCTCGTCAAACCACTCAAGAACTTTGATTCCCTACCCAACCACGTTGAGTTCTTCATTCGCATTCACACCTATAATGCGCCGCATACTGGGTGTATGAGTATGGTGGAGCTGCGCGACGCAATCAGAGCCGTGGTCGACGAACTAGAAACTTTATTCAAGGCGGGACATCGTGTGGTTGTTCAGTGGCCCGACTTGGACAACATCGAGCTATCTTGGAAGAATGTGCGCTTTTTTAAGCATGAATGGGTCAAGCAGATGGAGTTGGCGGCACAGTTGACGCCCAGTGGTAGTGAATAGCTGGATACGCAAGTTGCAAAAAGTGGTTGAGAGGGAGAGTTGCGCGATCTTGAGAGCATGATCGGCTTTATATATCACGTCACTGTATCGACTAGAGACGGGTCTTGTAGAGCAGTTTTACTATTATCCTACTATTTGAGGACTATCATATTGTATTGGCCTAAAACTTCAGACACAGAGGTCCTCACAATGCGTAACCAGCCTTGCGCGAGCAAAGCTTGTGGCGTCGATTTTGGTCAACCGATGCTGTTCACATACTCTGATGTTTGCAAGTCCCTTATCTCATCCTGAACGGTATGATCACATATCCATCTCCCAGAATTGCGCATTAGTGGTTGTCCTAAAAACAGTTGGTATGTTTGCCCGCCGTGTAAGGGGGTGGAGCTTCAGTGTATTCGCATACTCATGTATATCGGTGAGCTCAGCAACTTGCTTTCGAGACTGAATGAGGCCATCTTGGCTTGCATCGACATGATTTTCAGAACACAAGACCGATACCGTGATACCGTTCTGGAAGCTTTCCCATCCGAACGTTATCAAATGGCCAAAGACACCTAGCGAATCGAAGCTCTGCTTAGTGAGAGCGAGCTCGATCTATTACAACTAAACGCCTGTTCAATACGGCATTTCCATGCATATTGAAATTGACTCCGGCGAGAAGGCTTGCAAGCCTGTGTCCGGTAGTGGTTGATGTGTAATCTGGCATATTTCGGCCTCCAGCACTTCGTCAGGGCTATTCTTTTTACCGAGGTACTGTCTCCTTTTTGGATATCTTAGCGGTAGCTCTGTTTCGTGGAGACTAAGGTAATGAGAAAACAAATAGAGTTTTTGGACAGTGTGTCCAAACAGTGAAGAGTTGTTGGAGGTAACAGGGTTGGCAGACTATAGGCTTTCACCTCCCCCTACCACGTGATGGATTCTTGTATCGAGGCTCTTCACTTCGGGAGGCCTCGACTCCTCGAGTAGCTTGGCTGGTAGTCTCTCTAGATATGTATAAATTGACGTGGGGCAGCTTGTATAAAACAAGGCGGTAGTAACTAGATTTTGTGCCACAAAGACGATTTTTTGGGCGCATCGAGGTGATCAAAAATCTGTATATACAGCTCTGGAAAAAGATTAGGCATCTTCAAAAGCCGGTATAGCTGGCCGGGCGATAGACTTGCGAGTTGGGGCGTTCCTCCAGTTTTCTGTCAGTACCCAGTGCATCCGGGGCGTTTGTGGTGACGAAGGTTTTGGTGGCGGGGAGCATCGGCTTCGTTAGGCGAGAGATGTGGAGGATGAAGATGGAGTGGTTATTGGTAAAAATGGTGAATGTGACCGAGATGTCCATAATCTTATATTCGCGCTCGAATTCGTCGTTTATAACGCGACCAAAGCCAACCCCACCCTCCAATTTGAAGATATTGCCAATGCCGATGGACCCTTTCTCCAAAAAAGACCTGGATATCAGCGAGGCAGCTACAAGAGCAGATCTATAAGCTCAGGACTGTGACCCCGGCGAGGAGCTCGTTCAAGATGGCAATGCCCCACACCCTGAATCCGATATACGTATGCCAGGAACTTCCCAGTGGTTCTCTTGCTGCTACGTCTATACCCTACCTTCATCCTGGTGCGAGAAGTACAGGACAGAGATTCCTTATTCATCTTGCGCGATGATACTCTCGGCGTTCATTATTGCGGTAGTAAAGAATTGAAACAACAAAGATATAGTCGACTGCCTGGCTTCTCGAGGGAGGTGATCATGTTTATAATAGGGTTTTCGGCGGGTTGGGATATAGTAAAAAAAGCTGTCGACAAAAAAAGAGAACTGAGGGAGCAACGCTGTTAAATACTGCAAAGAGGGGGCGTTTGTCTACAAATTCGGTGCTTGGTCTTGACGAGAGTAGAAAACACTACCTAATACTGGAAATCTGTAGAAAGAGGAGCGAATGCATGATACTAGATGCATTTGCAATCGGACGACGACAAGCTCATGACGGACGACAAGCTCATGACGGACGACAAACTCATGACGGACGACAAACTCATGACGGACGACAAACTCATGACGGACGACAAACTCATGACGGAATGAATACTTATGCACAACCAAGTAACACTTCAAACGTCAAAAGAAAGAATAAAGATGTTCGTGAACTCGAGAAAGATGTGACTACCCTCTATGCGTGAGCATTGCAAATATCTAAAAAAGAAAACTCATGAGCAACCGTATGTCTATCTGTAAAAAGGAAACGCCTTGATATAATCCATTCTCTCTTAGTAAAACCACCATGACATCCATGGGTATCGATAAATGCAGGCTAACAGAAAAGCAACAATATCATTCACAAATTCCCGATAACGACCATAAAACGCAATTTGCCATCTGTTTTCTTGCTTGCAGCTGGGTTTGTGCCACCCAGAACATCATCACCTTCACCACTGATTGTGATCTCGTCGAGCATCAGCGTGCTGCTCTTCCAGCCCCAGCTCTGGCTAAAGTTGAAGCGGTCAGGCGCGCTTTCGTAGATACTGAGCATTCTTCCGCCCTTGGAGGGACTGTAGATCTTGAAGTACGTCTTGATCGTCGGTCGGGCGTCTACATAAGGCGGAAGCGCGGGTACTATAGACCTGGTTTTTCGTTGCGATCTTGAACCAAGCGAAGGATTTGCGTAAGCTGCAGTGTCTGAATCATCTCCTTCGTCAGAAGTATCCGATTCGTGCTCGGATGGTGAGTACTGGGTTTGAGAGTAGTCGGCTGCTTCTCCGCTCTGAGAAGGCCACGTTGACATGCGGGTTCCCCATCCGGGCGAAATGAGTCGGGAAGCGTTACTGCGTCGTGGTCCCATAGAGTTGCCTGAGAAAATGGAGCCATGTAACCCTGGGGATCCGAGTGTTGGGTCAGGGTCCCCGCCGCTCCCAGAGGTGTCGTCCTCAACAGCAGGAGTCACAAAAGGAACACGAGTACCGCGTCTTCGATCCCGTGGATCGCTTCGCATAAGCATTTCTCTTTCCAAACGACCGATGCGTTCGTCCACTGTGCCGTCGTTTTGCTGGCTAAGAACACTAGCTTGTATAGTCTCATCTACCTCACGCTCCTTTGCACGATGGAGGTAAACTCCGAGTTGGACATTCTTGGCGGAGCGTACTTTTTGGATATAAATGTTCCAAAGAGACCCAGCATATGACACCGTGCGCGAGTACACGCGTTTTTTCTCTTTGAGGAAACGAGGATTGGGGAATTCGGCAGAGAAACGGAAAGGAGGGAATTCAGTGTAAGCAATTGGCTTGGGTTGGCCAGCATTGCCACCACCGGCGGATATCGGACGCCGTGGAAAGTCCATGCGCGTGTTGGGGTTCGTCAGCGTTGCTGGAGTAGATGCAAAGTCTGTTGCCCACTGAGCGTCCTCGGGTTGCAACGTGGCCGATAGGCGTGAGGCATGTCGCTGAAAGGAGCTTGAAGTTGTAACAACTGGTTCAGCACCATTACCGAGCACGATATTACAGTCCGAGCTTGGGATCCAGAACTTGCGTGGCTTGCCGTTACAATCCCAGCTGTCTGATTCCATGTCGCCGTCATCAATAGTCGTCTCGACTTGACCCTTTGATTTCAGCTCGCTTCCACTTTTGGTAGCCACATTGGCTGCTTCGGGCCCTGGTAAGGACTGAGACAGGCCGAGTTCTTGGGCATTCTCGTCCGTATTCAGTACTTTTTGGCGGAGAGCAAGCTGCTGCCAAAGCGAGCTTGAAATGACATTCTCAGGCATGACTGGGAGGCCGAAGACATCGCGAGCGTTCTTGATGAACTCAAGCTGCTCATATTCCATGTGGATGTAGTGAATACCTTCATCCAAAAGCACTAGTATGCGTTCGATATCGGGGAGTGTGTACAATGCTAGCCACTCGGCTTGGGTGTCGGATGATGCACGAGCGGTGGTTAGAGCATTTTGCCGATACACGCCGTCGAAACGAATAGCCATCAGGCGTAAAGAGTTGGGCGCTTGTGGTACAGGCTTTTGTCCTCGGTGCATCAAGCCAGCATCCACAGCCGCTAGACGTAGCCGTCGATCAAGAAGGCGCTTCGCGAGAACCCATCGATCCCACTCACTCTCGACAAAGAAGCCGTCGGAGCCAACAAGCTCGCGGATGATATCGCCCGGCATGTCATCCCAGTACTTGAGCGGCATCTCCCAGCCGTTCCTACTTAGCATAGCCTTGGCCGACTCAAGGATGCGATCGCCAGAACGGCCATAGTAGTTGGACGTCACAAGTCGAATGAGAAAGGCAAGGGTCTCTGGAGCCATCTGACGCAGAATGGACTCGATGGCGGAGTCTATGAGATCTTGCATTTCCAGCCAACATCCTGTCGCAAACAAGCCGACAGCTTCAGCATCTGTGTCCTTGGAGATGTCAACCCCGTAGAGCTTCCGTATGGCCAACTCAAACGCTGCTTGCGTGATGCTGGAGTCAATCTCTTCGGGGTGCAAGGTAACCTCTTTGGACTGGCTCTCCAGCCATGGCTCAGAAAGGGCAGTGGTGAAGAATGGCGCGCGATCAAGAATAAGACGGTGGAGTGAGTACCGCTGGCCAAATGCAATGACAGTGATGTCTGAATGCCGGCCTTCAAGTAGTCCACGCGAGTAAAGATGATCCGGAAGGGGTATCGCTTCGCATGAGGCTGTCGGAGTTAGTATCGCATCAGCGATTGGGGAAGGTAGACGATTACCTCTCATATATAGCGGCCCGGTCGCGTTGTTGTACGAGGGTGCACGGGAGCCCGATGGGACGGTACTTTCGCTGAACAGGGTACTGATCTCTGTGCGAAAGGCATGCTCTGCACGCATAAGATCCAGCGTGGTGCGCCTCTTGCCCGTGTCCTCGAGCGGAGTGTTTGGATCATCAGCGCTCTTTTGTGCCTGCTCAACCTGGGGCTGCAGCTGAACTATAGGAAGACGTTCCTCTGCGACCAGTGGCCGTAGCGGCCGGGCTGGCATGCTTTGGTGATTTGCGAGAGACGGCATGGAACTTGAGTGACTGAGGATTCTCCGATGGCCAGCCTGCGGCCTGGAGATTTCGCCAGCCGAGTCGGAAGGGGCAGCGGGCGGGACTGAGTATATATGGGGCGAGAAGAGGCTGGTGTGTGGAGTGCTACGTAAGCCCGTGCCATTCTCTGTACCCTCAGTCTGGTCGGATGCGCGAATCTCGGTGCGAGTCAACCCCTCAGGCGGCGGCGTCTGAGCGTCATTGTTGGGGGCGCTGTTCCCTTGGCCAGCAGGCGGCTGGTGGGAGGTTTCCATTCTATGCTATCTGTTGCGTGTCGAGTACATCGGGCGACGTGACTGCTCTGGCGGCCGCGTTGGTGGAGTAGGACAAGCGGGGTAACAAAGCAGCGCACGACGAGTCTGAGACAGCGAAAAAGCCCTCTGCACGCTGAAGGCAGAGACGAGAGATTTACACAAACCGCCAGCGGTGAGGGCGGGGGAAAAGACAAAGAATCACGGGGTCGAGGCTGGGCACACGACGCATCACGCCGACAGTGCTGGCAAACGGCGATCTTCGCTGGCGAGGGTCCGGTGCAGTTGCGACGGTGCGGAGTGGGTCGCGGCTTCCGTCTGTCAACGCCTATGCAGGGATCAGGGCTTGGCGTCGCCGGACCCTCGAACCACCGAAAAGCCAAAGTCGATGACATGACGACCGAGCAGCTTTTCTCTCCTCTGCGCTGCAACCCCTCCAACCCAACGTCGCTCCAATGGCTTCGGTATTCCAAGCCCTACCGCAGCTGCGCACGGCAGCCCCCCGTCTCTCGCGCCGCCTCTTCTCGTGCAGACAATGCCTCAACTCGCCCATGCGAACTGCCGTCCCCGCCTCCGCTCGCGCACCCCGGCCGTCCGTCTTAAACTCGGTACGATGGAAGTCGACGCAACCGCTTCGCAACAGTGTCACAGCGGACGCAGCCAATGCAGGCAGGGTGACGCTCGCCGAGGCTGAGGCTGCAGCAGAGGGCAAGTCGAGCAGTTTTCCCAAGACGACTTCCAAGAGCGTCGCATACTGGCTGTTGGGCAGTGCTGCCAGCGTTTTTGGCATAGTTGTGTTTGGTGGGTTGACCCGCCTCACAGAGTCTGGGTAGGCATGGTCGTCAATGCGCCAATTGCTTCCGCTAAATAGTGCAGGTTGAGTATAACCGAATGGCGCCCAGTCACAGGCTCGCTGTGGCCCATGAGCGAGGAAGAGTGGGCGAGCGAGTTCAACAAGTACAAGGCCTCGCCTGAGTTTGCTATGCTCAACTCAAGCATGGACCTCGCAGACTTCAAGAAGATCTACTTTATGGAATGGGCCCACCGTCTCTGGGGTCGCGTCATTGGCGTCACCATGCTCCTGCCGACCGCCTATTTTATCGCTCGCCGGAGAGTCACGCCTTCAATGGCTTGGAAACTGGTCGGAATCTGTGGCATGATTGGTTTCCAAGGTGTTATTGGCTGGTGGATGGTCAAGAGCGGCCTCAAAGATGACCTTTTCGAGCCTGGTAGCCACCCGCGCGTCTCCCAGTATCGCTTGACCGCGCATCTCGGTACTGCTTTTGCTGTCTATTGCTCAATGGTCATGACTGGACTTTCCATCCTCAAGGAACACCGAATGCTTGCAGACCCCGCAAAGGCTGCTGAAACCATCAAGGCGCTACAGCACCCTGTTCTACGTGTGTTTAGGGGTTCCGTAGTTGGCCTCACACTTCTCGTCTTCACTACGGCTATGTCTGGTGCACTGGTCGCTGGTCTCGATGCAGGCCTGATCTACAACGAATTCCCTTGGATGGGACTTGGACTTACTCCACCCAGAAAGGAGCTCTTCGACCCCTTCTATAGCCACGTCCCCGATCAATCGGATCTCTGGTGGCGCAACATGCTCGAGAACCCTTCCCTCGTTCAGCTCGACCACCGTATCCTCGCCACCACGACCTTCACCGCCGTCATGAGCCTCTTCGCCTACACTCGCTTTTCCAAGGGCGTCCGGACTACTTTGCCCAAAGATGCCCAGAAAGGCGTCCTAGGATTGGTCCATCTCGTCTCGCTGCAAGTCACGCTTGGCATCAGCACTCTGATCTACATGGTACCCACTTGGCTGGCTTCTGCACATCAGGCTGGTGCACTTGCCTTGCTGACTGGTACCGTCGTGCTCTTCAACAGGATATCCATGCCTCGACGGGCTATCCTTCGCCAGGTCATGAAGCCCCAGGCTCCTAGGTCGACCACCGCACCACACCTCTCTTCCCGTCTAGAGACCGCAAAGGTCGTCAATAAATCCTCATAAGCCTCAGGCTCTCATTGATTGTATAGATTTCTTGTATTGTAGCCATGTACAGACCCTTCACTTAGACCAGCTTGTACGATATGTAGGTTGCATCACGCCATTACTCTCCTCATGTCACTTTCTTAGTTCATCACTACGTTTCAAATTCAATCTGCAGGTGGGCTTTCATGTCATCATGCAGCAAAACCTCTTTTTAGAGAAAGGTCCTCCATACGCTGATTATTAGATCACATCAACAAAATCCATTTTGAGCAGCTGCGGCTGAGGTTGTACAACTACACTCATGTCTCGTTTTGCCTCGTTTTCATCTTTCTCTTGCGTCCCAGTCTTTTCTAGTTTTATCACTTAAACCTAGCAGCTGCTGTATCACACAGCGGCAACTCCGATTCGCACGCGGTTTCCAAATCCCTTCGCAACGCCTCGTATACGACCCCTCATACTTGCGATATCCGAAATTTCTCCTAGAAAAACTAGGCTTAAGTGAAGAAAAAGGGAAACCATCCAATGAATGTGACATTTCCTCGACTCAAGACGCTTGGAGAGTGTTGGTCGAATGCAGAGAAATTGCTTTCGATTGCCGACGCTGCTCGTATAACTGGCTCAGTGTTTTGGCTGAAAAATGAAAAGAGGCCGCAAATGCATCGCAGGTTTGGGAACGCTAGGTTGCGTGCAAAGGATGAAGTGAGGGTCTGGCGTCAGTGCGAAGTCTCATTGTTGCTCCTCTGAGTATGGGGGATCCGTTGCTACTGTGCAAGTCAAGTTTGCATGTGGATATGCTGAGTATGGCGTCTCTTGGGATATGTTGCCGAGGAAAGTCGGAGGGATGGCTAGGTCGGGTATCGCACCAGTAGTGTATGACTGGTCCATGGTCGAAAATTCCAGGTCTGATAGTAGCATGGAAAAACAGTCGTTTTGACAAGTATTGTCAAACAAGGTCTTCGCTTCAAACTGTTTGATGCTCAAGTCCAACATGCACATATCTGGCCCTCCTTTGTGTCACTTTAAACATTCTGATGATCGGACTTCACTTTTCGAACGAATTATCGAACCTGTCGTCTTGCGTTCAAGGCTTGCTCGCCTCGAAATTGCATTTTGCTTTCTTTGGAGTCATTGTATTGCTGTAAAAGGGCTCTCCTGCCTGTCCGCTGTGTGACGAGGTATTCACTTTTTGTTCCTCTCTTATACAGCGCGCGTATTGGGGCTTGTCTTTGAAGTATCTTGTATTGGATGCTGCACAAGCCTGAAATTTGCCTGCCAAGTCAGTTATACAGGTCGAATCTTCTTTCCATAATCGTAGGCAAGTAGGTGCCAAGACATAAACGTGGTTTTGTAAAAAATACTGTTACCCTTGCCTTCATCGTCCGGCTTCAAGCATGCGGGAATGCCTGTTGCTAAAACATCGTAGGCCCCTAGCGTTTCTCTGGTCGGCCCATGCGAACTTCAGAAGTGGGTGCTCGTTGCGTGCATCGGAACGGCATCTGTGCATGTGAAATTGCATTGGTGTGGGGAGGTGTCTAGGGTTTTGGCTTGGCTCGATGTCAGCCATTTGCATTGCATGGAGAGAGGCTACTCTAAGAAGATCACGTCATCTGTGTGCATAGAACACGTGACGTCTAGTGTGAAGAGAAGAATGCGGACCTGCGTCACCCACTTGCATACAAAAGGTCAGCCGCTTGCAGCTCTAGCGTCCCCTGCTGGTCCAATAGGAGAGCGTCATTCTTCAGCTCCGTCGCTCCCTCTAATGCTTCTTCATAACAACAACCTCTCTGTGGCGGCCAAATGATCTCAATTTGTCAGATTTCGAATCACAGTTCCATGCATGACAAGGCGCCGAGACCACACATACGAAAATCACCATGCCACCTGCTGACCTAAACAGGGCGTACCTGTGGTTCAGAATAGATAAATTCACCGTCTTGAAGCTTCCCCGGCTTGCCATTCCACCTATTCAACTGTACTCTCAACCTTGACCAAACAATCACAGCATGTCAAAAAAACTCATCACGGTTCTGGGTATCACTGGAACGCAGGTATGTTGAAACATATGTGTCACATGCCAGACCCACACTGATTCGAGCTCCAGGGCGGCTCTGTTGCCAGTCGATTTCTCTCTCACACCGAGTGGCATGTTCGCGGGCTTACACGCAATCCTGATTCTGTGAAAGCCAAAGACTGGGCAAGCAAAGGTGTTGAGATCGTCAAAGGCGACCACGACGATCTAGAATCGCTCAAGGCTGCCTTCCAAGGAACACACGCCATCTTCGCCGTCACTGATTGGGCCGCATGCTTCTCACGTGTTTCGGAGAACGCCAGTCTGCAAAACGAAGCGAACAAGGCTGGTCTATCATATGAAGAATACGCTAGAGAGTTGGAAAAGCAGCAGGGCATCAATGTGGCAACGGCCGCCAATGACCCCAAAGTCCTCTCAACACTGGAAAAATTTGTTTTCTCAACGTTAGCCCCTGTCAAACAGATCAGCGCCGGCAAGTACAAGAACTCGTATGAGTTTGACTCTAAGGCTGCCGTCGAGCAGTACATACGAGGGCGACTTCCAGAGCTACGGGACCGCCTTAGCACTGTTAACATGGGCATATTCCAAGAGACGTGGAGAGATATTCCCGCATTTCGGCCCCACAAACTCGCTGACGGAACCTTTGAATATGTCCGTCTCGACTGCCCCGGCTCGCACAAAGCAAACCCGGAAGTTGTAGCCACTCAGGACACTGGTGCATTTGTTGAAGCCCTCGTCCTTCACCACCCACCTGGCACTGACGTCCTGGGTGCCAGCGAGATCATCACCAAGCCAGACTATGCAGCGCTGTGGGGTCGGACCATGGGGGTCAAGGCCACTTGCAGAGATATCCCGGAGGAGGAATTCTTGAAGTATGTCCCGGCAGGCTTTGAGGCTACCCTGATCGATGACCTTCGATTCTTCTCAGAGTACGGCTACGCTGGCGGAAACCCCAAGGTCAAGACTCCGGCGGAGTTAGGTATCAAGACTACCTCTTTGGAGGATTTCTTCAGGAGCCAGGACTGGAGTGCCGTTTTGAAAGGAGAGATGTAATTTTTATTGCTCACAGATCCGCCACCCGTAGAATTTCCAGTTATCGCGACCATATTATCTTTACCACTTGTATGAATTCTTGTAATTAATCCGAATATTACTTGGTGCACAATTCAATAGCACTACCTGATCATTAACATGTCGAGAACAGAAGTGAAATTCTTTGCCTATCATGTATACATAAACATCTCTCAATATAGTCGATGATAGTCACCAGCTACCTGCATCGTACTCACCCTCCTCTAGTATGAATCCTGGTGTTGGTATTAGCATCTCGCCTCTCAGACCTCGCCAATGATTCGTCGACTCGATAATCTCTGGACAACCCTTTAAAAGCCAAGCCCATCTATCCAGAAAAGGCTTGCTAACCTCCCAATTTTTCGGATCCCACGGTTCTCCCCAAACAACAAGCCCGGTCCATTCGCTCTTACCACCTCCCGACTCCATAATGTCTTCGAAAAGCTGCTGCTCTTCCTCTGGCGACAAAAGTTTCACCGCCGTCAACAAGTTATCGCGCATCCTAGGAAGCGGAAATAGATCGAGCCACGGGTGATGTCTCATCGTGAGCTGCAACTTTGTTGGCATGAGGTTGCTCGGTATCGAAGGTGCTACCGACTCCACGTACGCTTTGTAGGTCGCAGGGTCACAACCAAATGGCGACACAGCCGCGCAGATGAGCCAGTCAAACTGGTAACCGAGGACGGCAGCGTTTTTTGTGAAACCATTAATGATGTTGAACTGGATGAGTTTGAGATAATGATCGGCGCATGGATGGCCTCTCATGTAGCGCTCTAGTGCTTGGTCCGCAAAGCGTTGCAGCATGGCCCGTCCCCGTACCGCATCTTCTTCTGAACAATGGCTGAAGGTCGAGGGAATGATGACCCTGCTAGAGGCGGTGGCTGCACCCAATGAAACTGCAGCAGGAGAAGTAGCTGTGCGAGATACAGAGTCGGACGAGTCGTCGTCTTCAGATCTGAGTTTCCATTTCTTCCTCTGTCGTGCTAGATTTATTAACGAAGAAAATACGTCAGACTCGCTGGATCAGAAGCAACATAGAAACAGGAGTCATTTGGGGTATCAGAATTCATTGCGTTTCACTTACAAACTCGCTTGTTCAATCTATTCTGTAGCCTTTTCCGCTCCTTCGGGTTCGTTATACCAGCCCAGTCTTCACCCGGTTGTCGTATATAGGCCACATGTCGCATTCGCTGCAACTCAACGCAGGGGGCATAAGATACACCGGGAGTACTGTGATGATCCATAGTGATGATAATGTTGGTGATGCTAAGGGTTAAAGACAGTCGCAGAGTGGGAACATGGCTGTACCTTTCCCCCGCCCGGACCAATTCCTCTGTGGTTAGACTGCTTGGCTGACCTACACCGTGACAAGGGTAATGGTTCAACAGCGCGCTAGACTAGGGTTCCTGGAAACTCTAATTCAAAGAGAATAGAATCGTTCCAATATTTGGTTGAACTGTTGTTAGCCCCAATCCTTGAGAGTACCTTCTGGGATTAGAGTAGAGGCGAATGGTCCTGCATTGGACACCTGAGCATGAGTGCGAGCAAGTTTGTACGCGCGCAATCCATAGCTAAACCGGATAACAAACTCTACTTCTACTTATTTGGAAAATGAAAGCACAGAAACGGCTATGCGAAACGAACTCGAAGATGAATTCAGCACCACAATGACGTCATTTTCAGCTGACGGCCTTAAGTAATCCGATCACTGCCTGCTTGCCCAGCTCCTCCAATGTACCGAAGCCAAGAAGTTGCAGAGCACTGAAATCGAAGCTCTGCGAATGGAGAGTCACCTTCTAGAAAGTACAGTCACCCCAGTACAGCCGAGTCCATACCTCAAACTGGCCATTCCAATCTGGCTGTTGAATTGACTGCATTTTAGAGAGTGACCTATGCTTTATGTGCATGTCGGTTTACCATCCTAAGCCATGGCAGCCACCTGTCCACCACCCACTTTACGGAACTGCATATGGATTAGCACAACATCGCAGATATGACAAGATTGGATTGCACTTACACCAAGGAAGGGTGAGAGAAGGGCTGTCACACCGCTAGCAACGATGGTCATGATGTAAACATTCTTCATGGCGTCGACAATGGCATCCACAAGCCGAGCCTGAACTTCTCCGGAGAAGCCCTTCCACGCTGCGCTACTTGCCCCAGCAAGAATCACGCGCGGGTTCCCAGAGAAGTCCGACGGCAAGAGCGGAGCAATATGCCGAGCACCAACATTCTGAAAGACATTGCCGCTGAGCGATGGAAATAGGGTGATGCCAATGCATTGTATGAGACTGACGACACCGATCGCGTTGAAAGTTTCCTTGGGCTCGACAACGTCTGAGACGCATCCGAAGGCAGTAATCATGAAACAGCCTCCGCCAATACCCAGCAGGATGCTGTAACCGTAGATGGCCGAAACGCGTGTGTCGACTCTGACCGTGTACATGAGTGCACCTCCGATGACGGCTAGAATTGAGCCGACCAGAAACCATGGCATGTAGTAGCCCCATTTGGAGATGAGATAGCCGTTGAGAATGGCAAAGGTGCAGATCATGATGACGAACGGTAGAAGTTTAATGGCTGCGTCCACAGGAGACTCACCCCTGGCGAACTGGAAATAAAGTGGGAGGTAGTAGATCGGAATGTAGACGGCTGATGCTGCAGAGAAGGTGGCGACTTGCAAGATTCCCAACTTGAAGTTCCGCAGCAAGTGGCTTGGATAGAGTCGGTTTTCCGTCCCAATGAATGGGTGGAACTTGTGCGTCAGGACAAAAGCAATAGCAAGAACAACCACGAACACCCAGAGGATGATCATGCTGTAGGAGTCCCACTCGAATAGTGTTCCGCCATAGGTAACCGCCATGAAAAACGAGACGCACCAGCCAGTCCATACAGCCAATCCAAGCCAGTCAATTTTGGCTAGCCTCTGTTTGGCAGTCTGGCCCCTCGCGAAGTCAATAGAAGGTAAAATGAAGACAAGGATGGGTCCGGCGATTGCAAAGATTAAAAGGTTGATGTAGAAGCCCCATCGCCATCCGAGGCTGCTTTCGGCAAACCCTCCGCCAATCTTTATACATCCAGTCAGTTATGTACTCAAAATATGGCTTTTGTGGCGAGTAGGACTTACAATAGGGCCCAACACTGTGCCGGCTCCCCACGTAGGAGAAATTAACGAAATGTAGAAAGGACGTTCTTGAGGAGTTGTAACGACGCTGAAGAACGTCAAGGAGCCCACATATATGCCACAACCTCCAACGCCAGCAATCATGCGTCCCACAATAAGAGAGTCCATCGTTGTCGAGGCACCGGATATGGCACTACCGACTTCAAAGCAAACAACGTAGCCAAAGTATAACCATTTGATGTCAAAAATTCCGTACATCTTGGACTGAATGAGTACTAGCGCAGTGGCCGGCAAGGCATAGGCTGTGGCAAGCCATGGGAACTTCTCGAAATCGCCTAGGGATGCAATGATGTTTGGCTGTATGTCCGCTACCACGGTGGTGTCGAGAGCATATAGGAAGGTGCAGGAGAGAACGGCACTGACCGTCAATACCCACTTGATGCCGTGGACCTTGCGCTCATACTCTGGCCCTGAATTTTCTTTCTCATCTCGCGAGCTTTCGTTTAATATCGGGCTCTCGGAGCGTCTTGATGAATTCGCTTCGCTGTTGGCTGCTCGGCTGTCGGTAGGAGTGGGTGTTGTTTGAGTGTCGTGCATTAGGGCAACTGTTGAACAACCGGAGTACTGGGAAAGATATTTGAACAAAATTGGAAGATAAAGATTGTACCCTGTCACGATCCGTGAAGGAAGGTTGTGAGCCTGATGGTATAGACTTGCTCGGTGTGGCGCCGTAGCAAAGGGAGATGAGTGGTGACACGAATTGCAATAAAAAGGTCAGGTAGGAACCTCAAGTTTGAAGATATTGTTTGAGAAGGTACATTCAATTTCCTTTATATTCGACATAAACCAGCAAGCGTAGGAACTGACACAATTGCAGAAACATTGCATGATCGCGAGTGGCATGGTTAGTCCACTGGCATTCCTGGGCGAATGAAAAATGGCTATACTATGCCAAGATATGCATTTGGATGACCATTGCCCCCAACAGAGGTGAATTCAATGAAGGCAAGTGAAGATTTAGACCACGACACGAGATCCAGGAGGCCCAAGGGATGATCGATGGCCCAAACCTTGCCGAGAAGATCCTGTCTCAGCGATGTGTGGGGGCAACGACGCAGGGATATGAGAAGCCAAGAAGATTCCTGCTTTCAATCAGACGCAAATTGCTGGATGGAGTTCCGTAAGTGCGGCTCTGAGGTGGGAAAGAAAGGAGACATTATTCAGCAATGCTGGGAACCCCATTGCTATTAGAGTAGACCTAGGCCACGCTAATGCAACCGGCTGACCAGTCCCACCTTCACATCATCACGATACCGTTTTCGCACAACGTTGATTTCGATTGTAACTCTTGCATGAGGCGGCCTTCTGGCATCTTTGTGTGTGAAGTCCGACTGAGTCCTCATCACCGGCGCCCGGACTTCTTTGCCTTCAATTTCTTTTTGATCTCCGTTTCATGAGCACCGTACGGATCGGTCTGCACCGAGAAGACGAGCGAGTTCGCTTCGGAGGGGCGCAATATAATTCAAGATGAGGATGCAATGTGACCAGATACCCATGTATATGTCGGATAATTTGTCGAATGCCAACATAAATAAAATCCTGTAATTTAGGACTTTTTTCAATTAAGAACAACTATTAGCTCTTAGCGATTCAGTCAATACAGCAGAGCATTGCAAAATCCCGTCAATGGACTCTACAACATGTCGTCTCCTCTATCAGTGCCTCTATTGCTTGCTGTCAAAGATTAGGTTGTTGTTGGTGAGCGGGATCGCAAACTCCTTCCATTTGATAATACGTTTACAGACCAATCTGTTCGATCAGTCACTGGCGGTGGTATTAGCATCGATTTAAGTACGACCTCTTTATCTAAGTCGTTCCCGACTCAAGTCTTCATGGAAGGCATTGAAGAGGCTTTCAAAGTGGATTGGAGAGTGTTGGAATGAGCGAATTGGAACAGATGAGAGTACTTGGTGCCTTATGAAGAAAATAGTATGATTATGGGTGAACGTTTCAAGAACGCCCCAAGTTAGGACAATGGGTTATCGATGGAACATACTGTACTCTGAGAGTTGAAATTATTGAAGCACAGAGCCTGATTGGAGCAGGCGTAGTCGTTGCTAGTCATTGTGTAATACACGTAGTAGTACTGTTTCATTATCGCAACTCGTGAGCATCGTGTGCACGTATCTCCACAGCGCTCCCAATGAATCATGCATGTGAAGTTTAGTATGTGAAATATACAAAGATTCCCAATCCATGCTGTTTGACTTAGACGACAGATTCGACGATCAGTCACGGCGGCGCGATGTGAGTACCTGAGTGAGTGATCAGCGGCACCTTGATAAACAACTCCAGATTCTCCGCATGCACGACAACATGATATATGGAAACATGACGGCTCTGGATCTAGCAATAAGCATGGATATCGCGATGAGAGACACACCAGAGCAACTTCATGGTGATGGTAGGGCTGCATGTGGACAGTTGCAAAGGAGGGCGTTGAGGTAAGATTACCTCGGGTTCTGCGAGCACCACCGCTGACATGGGGATTTTAGAGCTATTTCTGAAGAAAACGTCCGCAAGGCTCGTGTAGAAGCGTTGCGACAGGAGTTGGCTGTGCTAGAGTCGGACCTTGCCAGCACTACAGTAACCACCCAGGATGCCATCGAGCAACTGGCAAAAGCAAAATGTCTAGAGCTCAGCAATTGCATAGTGAGAAAACTACCACGCGAGGTGCGCGACATGATTTACCAGTACATCAGCACACGCGATAGCGAATCCATAGAGCGCGAGCATTTCCGGACCACACTGGACCCTCTAACACGGCTATACTCCTACGACTTCGAGCGCTGGAAGAAGCAACATTTCCCAGAGCACTACTGGAATCCAGAGTATGTCTCAAAGCCACTATATGCCGAACTAGTAGAGAATTACTACCGCACATCCACTTTTGTCTTCAGCGACGATGCTGGCGTCATGAAGCGCTTCCTCACGACGGATGAGATGCGCCTCGGCTTGCTCCCCAGGAATTTGGTTGCAAAGGTAGAAATCGAGCTCAAGGCTATTTCGCATGACCGAGGCTCCTTTCGCGCGTACATGTTCGGAGTGCCAAAGAGTCCGGAGCGAATGCGGGAGGCGCTTGATGGGCTGTTCGAGCTCAAGGCTGGCGCAAGAGTATTAATCAAATTCATAACTGAGGCCAAAACAGAAGAAGAGAGGGAAGAGCATTGTAGGGGCGCAATGGAGACGCTTTTCGATCCTAAGCAGAGAGAGAAGATGGCAATGTACAAAATCAAGTTCGTAGTGGATGGAGGGAGGTCTTGGGATTTAGGAGAGGTCATGCGACAGGAGTGGATGGACATTCATGGCTGAATTTAAAATCAAAGTGGGTGAATGTGTGGTCAAGGAGGAGCCTCTAAGTTTCAGCCTCGTTCTGTATAAGCGCAATGAGATGAAATCAAATACTCGAAAAAGATGTCGAAGCCCAAGGGGGAAACCAGGGCTGCAACTAGCGTATGTGAAGCTTTTGTCGTGATTGGCTGTCATATGACGTTATCAGGGTCCCGGCGCGAAAAGGTACCCCGCCGTCGCAGAAATTGTTGTCGCGATATTTATGAACTGCCCCTCAGTGAATGCTTGCGCGCGCCTTTTTTGCTTCAAACGCATCGATACGTAGAATCAAGACCAGCATCTTTACAAGAAATATTTCCATACCTTATCGCAAAATGGCAGGCGTTCCGAACACGTACGATGGTACAAATCTCTCATCTTCCCACTGCCGAGCCGACTGTTGACTTCTGCAGCGCCTGTTCACATTGCCGTCATAGGCGGCACTGGCATTTCATCGTTGCCAGGATTCACTCTGGCCGCGACTCTTGACGTTGACACGCCATGGGGAAAGCCGTCTTCACCAATTTCCATCCTGCAACACCCATCGCCAACTACCGGCAAGCCCATTCCCGTAGCCTTCATTTCACGACATGGCCTGTACCACGAGCTTGCACCCCATGAGGTCAAGAACCAGGCCAACATTGCTGCACTGCGCCACCTTGGCGTCCGCACAATTATTGCGTTTTCCGCCGTCGGTTCGCTCCAGGAGCACGTCCGACCCCGCGACTTCCTCGTCCCAGACCAGATCATCGACCGCACCAAAGGCATCCGGCCATTTACCTTCTTTGAGGGAGGCATGGTGGGCCATGTTGGCTTCGGCGACCCATTTGACAAGCGACTGGCTACCATTGTTAGGCAGTGCGGACATGCGCTCGAGGGTGACGGCGTCACACTGCATGACAAAGGAACACTCATCTGCATGGAGGGTCCACAGTTTAGCACTCGCGCCGAGTCCAATCTCTACCGTTCCTGGGGTGGAAGTGTCATCAACATGTCTGCACTACCTGAGGCCAAACTGGCGCGCGAGGCCGAGATAGGCTATCAGATGATCTGCATGGCGACCGACTATGACTGCTGGAGGGGAGACGGCGAGGAGGATGTCAATGTGGAGATGGTCATGGCCCACATGAAGGCAAATGCAGAGAATGCCAGACGCTTCGTAGGCGCCGTGCTGAATGAGCTGAGCAAGGAGGAGCATGCAGACCAAGTCCTCGCGAAGCACCTCGATGGACAGATGAGGTTTGCTGGCGCCATGACGAAGAAGGAAGGTCGCGGAAAAGAGGTTGAGAAGAAGCTGCAGTGGCTATTCCCAGGCTACTTCGACTAGACTACAAAATCTATCGACACGTAATCGGCTCACGTACATGTCTGATGGGCTTTGGGATCTAGAATGAGAACAGACAACTTGCGTGGCAGCAATCTTCCGTACCGAGCGATATATGGCTGTGAAGTATATGCGAGCCCGCCTTATTTCCAAGACCTGCAACTACGGCAAACAACCCCAAGATGCGGTTCCAACATCAAACAAGAGGGATTTCAATACTCAATTTGTTGGTAGCTGCCTACAACCAGCAGCAAATCCGCCTTCCGCGGGGCCAAGCTTTTCAACCCACGGGTTTACCCTCTCTGGCACCTTCCTAGTTAGGTTGTGATCGTCAACAATGCCTTACGTAGACGCGTTGGATCTGGTTAACGTCTATCCATAGTGCATCTCCCAAGATTATGCTTATTGGCTTCGCATAGACATTGACGGGTGAGCTTTTGGGAGCAAACTCACTGCTCACGCAATGCGAATGTGTCAAACTGCTGAAATGCACTAGGTGTGGCCAACCAACCCAATCAGAAGCACCTACATAGAGACGGTTACTGTGCAACTCGCCACGCGCCGTCAAAACACCGGTTCTGGAGGCGACAATTCTTATCATGGACATCTAGTTTGCATCTGGTGTTCAACCTCCCGTGATAACTGCCGTGCCTTCAGGCCAATCATAGTTCCCTTGTTGTTCGGCATGGAAAGCGCGCGGGACATGGGTTCCCATATAGCGCAGTTGACTATAAACTGACCGACGTCGCCCAGCATAATGAGCCATCTCTCCGACCAACCCTCACCCATTGCTGCGCCAGAGCAATTGCAACCGGCATCATGGTCTCTGCCTGGTTCTTGGTCAAGGCATTCGTGGCCTTCGCGCCACTTGCGAGCGTGTATGCGCACAACACTGGCAAGACCAAGTTCCCATCTCTTCTGGATGCTACACTCGACGAGCTGGTTGCTGGACTCGATTCAGGGGCGTTTACGAGCTTGGACCTTGTGCAGGTACGTTTGATAGCGGCATTGACAGCGGTTGCATCCGGGTGCTGACGCTACGCAGGCTTACGTAGGACGCATCCTTGAAGTCAACCAGACACTCCACATGGTCACTGAGATCAACCCAGATGCCTGGGCTATCGCAAAAGGAATGGATGATGAGCGTGCCCGTGGAAAGTGTAGAGGGTCAGTTGTTCATGTTTGACATCGCTTCATGATGCTAATTAAGACATAGCCCTCTCCACGGCGTTCCCGTGCTCATTAAGAACAACATTGCTACCGCTGATCAGATGAACAACACAGCTGGCTCATGGTCCCTGGTCGGAGCCAAGGTTCCACGTGATGCTACTGTCGCTGCTAAACTTCGCCAAGCAGGCGCCATCATTTTGGGCAAGAGTAATCTTTCCCAGTGGGCCAACTACCGATCCTCCAACTCTTCCAATGGCTGGTCTGCCTATGGAGGGCAAACATATGGCGCGTACTATCCCGGTCAGGATCCCAGTGGCAGCAGCAGCGGCAGTGGCGTCGCTACCAGCATAGGCCTGGCATGGGCAGCTCTGGGAACCGAAACCGATGGATCCATCGTCTCGCCTAGCGAAGTTAACAATCTTGTTGGCATCAAACCCACCGTCGGTCTCACCAGCAGGTCTCTTGTGATCCCTATTTCAGAGCACCAGGACACGGTTGGGCCTATGGCATGCACTGTCAAGGATGCAGCTCACCTTCTGCACGCCATTGCTGGCCCTGACCCCTACGACAATTACACTAGTGCTATCCCTTGGGCAAAGAACAAAATGTATGCGACCAAGCCTGATTATGTCGCGGCCTGCAAGCTGGATGCCTTGAAGGGAAAGCGTATCGGTGTTCCTCGCAATGCCATTTTTTATGGTGGCGATTCTACTGCGCCCATCCTCGCTGCTTTCGATAGCGCGCTCGACGTTCTCCGTTCTGCTGGTGCCGTCGTGGTTGATGGAACAAATTACACCGCTTGGGATCAGTATCTGGAATCCCTTCAAGGGCCCAGCATTGTCCTGGACGGTGATTTTGCGCCCAATCTTGCCAGCTATCTTGCCCAACTCACATACAATCCCAACAATGTCACTTCTCTAGAAGACGTGAGGAATTTCACCCAAGACTTCCCCGCTGAGGATTACCCAGCTCGAGACACATACTATTTCGACACTTCCATTGCACAGTCCAAGAACTTCAGTAACACAGATGCGCAGTTCTGGGCTGCTTACCAGAAGAACCTCTACCTAGGCGGCGAAGGTGGTCTCCTTGGTGCACTTTCCACCTACAATCTCGATGCGGTAGTCGTTCCAACATTCTCCGCATCTGGTATCTCTGCCAATATTGGCGGCCCTATCGTCACCGTTCCGCTGGGAGCCTACCCACCCAACACTACGGTTGTCCTTAACGGATATGGTGATCTGAATGCCACTGCGCCAAACATCCCGTTTGGAATATCTTTTGCAGGCAAGCTATGGAGTGAGGAGAGCTTGATTGGGTTTGCCTATGCGTACGAACAGAGGACTATGGTCAGGAAGGCAATTAAGCCGTATATCCAGCCCAGCATTGAGATTAAGGATGTGGTAGGCACTCGCGAGTAAATGACATCGGAGAGAGATGAATGCACGGCGGATAGGCCGATATAGCTACGCATAATGTACTAGCTGGCCAACACGGTTCTGGCACTAATAACCAGAGCTCTTTTATAATAGCATCAGACTTAATTCATACACATCTCTCAGTCCATTTTTGAATAATGTTCTTTTTTTCAATCACAAGATGCGGATTTACCTTGTTCATGCTGGTAGCTGTTTGCACCCATCCCAATGAAGTAACATTGCGCCGAGGTCCGCGCCAACTTTGCCCGCCGTCAGAACGTCTTCACGGAAAGGGATGTATGATAGAGTAATCCATTGTGAGGCGTGTCGCACCAAGAAATAATTTCACATCACATACAGATTACAGTGGCTCAGCCACCACAGAAACGTATTCTAGAGGTGTTCAGCTGATACGGGTGGATATGAAGAAGGCGGTGGTATTGATGGCGCACAACACTCATGACGCAATTGGCGATGCTCGAAGCTCCTCAGTGGCGCCGAAGCTCTCCGCCACCCCTCAGCAACAATCTCGGGGCCAGGCGAAGCACAGTGCTTCCAAATCAACATCACAACGCTGAGATACATATACTCCTCCCCATGCGCTTCCCCTCCTTTCCATCATTTCTCCGCGCCTTCCACACGGTAACAAATACGACAAGCGCTTTTATTCGCTCCAACTCAGCGAACACCATCGGCCGCACTATTCATAGCTCTCCCCAGCGCGCAGTCCTCTACCGTTCGATGCCAAACATCCCCTTCCTGGGCGCCCTCTTTGGATCTTCTAGCAGCATGGCAGACAACACAAACTACCCTGTGCAGAAGCCCGAGGGTGAATGGCAGGCACAGCTATCGCCTGGTACGTCTATTAGTCCCTCTTATCGAGCAAAGCTAATAACCCTCAGAGCAATTCCGCATTCTGCGAAAGAAGGGCACCGAGCCACCTGGTTCCGGCAAATATGACAAGCACTACCCCGACGCAGGCGTCTATACCTGCGGTGGCTGTGACGCGCCTCTCTACAAAGCAAACCACAAATTCGACTCTGGCTGCGGGTGGCCTGCTTTCTGGGACGCCATACCCGGTGCTGTTGGGCAGAAGCCAGATCCCGGTCTAGGCATGATGCGGACCGAGATTGTTTGCAACAACTGCGGAGGTCACCTGGGACACATTTTCAAGGGCGAGCGATTCGGCAACCCCAAGGACGAGAGGCATTGTGTCAACAGTATCAGCATCAACTTCAGCCCTGAGGATAAGTCCTGACTTGAGGAGAAATGCAAATATAGCAAAGGAAAGTTATAGAGCATAGCGCATCACTGACGACGAAATGAAACAATATTCTTAGCGTATTTTGCTTTACCTCTACCTTTACCTACGTATCCACCGTGAAATTGCCTTTCTCGTCACGCCTTTACCGTACTTTGATATTCGGTCTGGACGCAGCAAACGCCCGGCATGGATATGGTCTCTCTATTTCTCCCACATCTAATTATTACACTCAACAGAAACAACACACAATTATTGCTTACTACTTCGACATCATGTCTTGGATAGCTGACCCGACCTCCCCTACCGAGTTGGATCCCCCTCTTTGTGGAGTTTGTTCGAACCAAGCAACTCTCACTTGCCGCACCTGCAACAACATGCAGTACTGCTGCGCCGAGTGTCAAGAAAGCGACGCTCCTTTGCATAATACCATCTGCACCAGCTTTGCGAACTTCCAAGAGCGGCCTAGTCCCTACCATTACCGCGCCATCCTCTTCGATGCCTACGAGGTCCGGCCCAGATTCATCTGGCTTCTCATTGACGGCATGCGCGGCATCCAAGACGTCAACAAAGACGACTGGTCTCGGTACTGCTCTGGAAGGCGCTCAAGTGACATCACAATCACCACTGATCAAGGCTTCACTCCTCCCCGCCAGTTCAACCATAGGATCCTCGTTGAGTACGATGAAGACTCACTTGGGCGCGGTTTACCAGCCAACCTCTGTCTGATCAAGCTCTGTGGCCCGGAAGTAGCGCGCTTTCGGGGCAACTATATTGCTCGCGGGTACAAGTACAGGGGTGATACGACGCCAGATCAGCGCGATCCGTGTGATATTTATATTCCAGGTGGTTGCGACATTGCGCTGGATTTGGATACCACGTGCTTGGGTCCGTTGGTGTCTTGGTTTCAAGAGTATGTTGATTTTGAGGAGAAGTACTGTGCTTTTCAGTAGAGGAGGACTAAGGCTGGGTGCGGTGAGGTGGAGGGGATTCGGTGGATCTGCAAGACCATGTGCAGTCGCATAGAGTACGTTATCACGACAGCATATGAGATCGGGGTTCCGTGGACGCAAGCATGGCTGCCAAAGCCGGGCATGAGTCTCGATGCTTCAAAAGTAGCGGGTTGACTGGAAATGCTACCTCGTCCTTGAACACTTCAAATTCAAAAAATCTGTCCAACAATATCTTCAATGTCGCAAATTAAAGAAGTCATGTGTACAATATATGTCCCGCGAGATTGTTCTGGAAATAGGTCATCGGAAATAGCATCACCAAGTGGCGACGCTATTTTTTGCCCCGAGGCCCGAAGCGACTGCACTGATTGCATTTTCGCCAATGAAATCTCTACATTGATAGTATCAACTGCACGCTATCGTGCGCGGCCGAGAAACCCGATCCTGGGATCGAAAATCCCAATCCACATTCGCTTTCCCCAGGTTCCTTTCTTTTTTCCTGCTTCTTGGCTGAACATTCCGTGTGCCTGTTATCGCTCGCATACTTACCCGCCAAGCTGATGCCATCGAGTTTCAGGAACAAAACTGGTGCATCCACCTCGAGATTGCAACCTGGTGATGATGCTACTAGCAGAGATTTGAGACATGGATCAGATCAGCAAGAGTCACAGTACCTTTCGGGAGTTGCCGATTTCGTAGCACGCGACCACACTTCGCCAGCGTCACTGGAGAACAGTACCGAAAATGTCACGAATGCATCTAGTAAAAGAAGAACCGGGCCTTACGACATATCCGTGAATACCAATGTACCTGGATCAGACCCAGCTGTCCCCGCTGTGGACGAGACAGAACAAGCTGAAGCCGCGAGTAATCAACCGGTATCATGGAGTTCACTCCCGCGAAAAGACCAACTTCTAGTCCTCGTACTAGCACGATTATCTGAGCCTTTAACCCAGACCTCCCTGGGCTCCTACCTCTACTACCAACTTCAATCCTTCAACCCCTCTCTACCAGAGTCCACAATTTCCTACCAAGCCGGCATCATCGGCGCCACCTTCCCCGCGACACAGTTCCTAACCGCGATGCTCTGGGGCCGCTTCTCAGATTCAGAGTACGGAGGTCGCAAACGAACTATTTACCTTGGCCTGGTAGGCACCATGCTGAGTACGATTGGGTTCGGCTTCTCAAATAGTTTTGCCATGGCGGTGTTCTTCCGGTGTTTGGGCGGGATCCTGAATGGGAATATCGGGGTTATGAGGACGATGATTAGTGAGATTATCAAGGAGAAGAAGTTTCAGAGTAGGGCGTTTCTGCTCATGCCGATGACGTTTAATGTGGGAGTCTTGATTGGGCCGGTGCTTGGTACGTAGGACATCTTGGGTGGTTGTGACGTTACTGACTTGAATAGGTGGTGTGCTCGCTGACCCTGTGGCCAGCTATCCGGGGTTGTTTGGACCGGGGTCCGCGTTTGGTGGGAAGGATGGAGTGCAGTGGATGATGAAGTATCCGTATGCACTGCCGAACCTCGTCAGTGCCATGTTCTTATGCCTATCATCCTTCGCAGTACTATTCTTCCTCGAGGAAACAGGTGAGGCGTGTAAAGACCGACCTGACTTTGGACTCCGAATGGGCCGATGGATACTCAGGACGGTATTCCGTCGAGACGTCGCTCCCGAACCAGGCTACAACATAATCCCAAGCGACGACTTGGAGTTGCAGCAAACACCTACCTCTCCCCATGTGCATAGTGCAGCAGGGTTAGACAAGCCCAGTAAACACAATCGACAAAAGCTTCCCTTCCGCCGCATCTGGACCCGCAACCTCATCGTCACACTCTGCGCTCACGGCGCCCTAGCCATGCATGTCGGCACCTTCAACGGCCTCTGGACCCTTCACCTCTCCACCCCACGCTTCGATCCCGCGCACCCACATCCACCCAACTTCACTCCCCATGGCCTGTTCTTCACAGGCGGACTCGCCATGCCCCCCGCACGCATCGGCCTCGCCCTCGCCATCATCGGTGTGATTGGTCTCCCCCTGCAACTCCTCGTGTACCCAAGAATATCCCACAAACTCGGTACTACACGTTGTTTCCGCACTTTCCTCGCCCTCTTCCCTCTTATGTATACCCTCGTTCCTTTCCTCAGTCTCGTACCTAGCTGGACACCGCCGCCGCACGGTGTATCGGGCCCGTGGATTTGGATCGCGATTACATGCGCGCTGTCGATTCAGGTGCTGGCGCGCACGTTTGCGCTGCCTTGTACGGCTATTCTTATCAACAATGCGAGTCCGCATCCGTCGGTGTTGGGGACCGTGCATGGAATTGGGCAGTCGGTTTCGAGTCTTACGCGGACGTTTGGGCCGGTGTTTTTCAGTTGGTTGTTTGGAAGAGGGCTAGATAGGGGTATGGTAGGGCTGGCGTGGTGGTGTATGGCGGGTGTTGCTGTGGGCGGATGGGTGTTGGCGCAGGGAGTGAGGGAGGGGGATGGGCATGAGATTTTGCTGGAGGGGGAGAAAAGGGAGGAAAGATGAGAAATACGGCAGTGTTGTGAAGTATAGAGGCTGGAACGAAATAAACATTCTTTTTGATAGAACCGGACTTCCAAGTCATCGTACTCTTCTTCATATGCTTGCACGCCACACTAAATTTACGGCATTACGAAACCTCTTGACATTGACAACTAGAAACGCAATTGCAATTAGGTGGTGATGCATGGAACTATATTGCCCACACCTACATTGAACTCGGCTGCTCCTATCTAAGACTAAAACGCATGGACTCAAGCAAATGAACTATTTGCAAGTGTACGTGCTGAGAAATCATGATTGTGAACCAGAAATTCATCATCTATCCCTCTCATGCAAATGATAACAACACCTTGTTTCGAGACGGCAATAAATTACGTTTGTTTAAATCCAAGCACAGCTGGCGCGCTCATTGCTCAATTCCTCCCCTATCCTCAAGGATAGTATCATACGATCTTGTCACGATCCCCTCCTTCAAGCTCTTTCGCTTCAATGCAAAGCCCTATATCACCGACAAAGTATATGCGAAGGCATATAGCTCTAGAATCTCGTGATATATGGAGAGGGGAGACCCATTGGCCAAACTTCTCTATGACCTCTTTGGCCAACACCGGTCCCATCCGCTTGTTGATCCTCACGCGGATAGGCTTAGAAACTTCGCTCATGGCCTCATTATATAGACCCTTCTACTAGACTACATAGCTTCAATGTCAAACAGGATGTGGATCACATTGTTTGGAGTGTGTGGGCAGATTGAACAACGTTGTGTAGCCAAGTCAGTTCATTCGGAACACCCGGTCAGTTGAACCATTTGCCGTTCTCATGCCACCAATCAAACATCGTCGAATCGCCCATGGGTATATTCTCGATTGGGTGAAACTTGTTTACCAAGAACTGATGTGATAAGTGTGGATGGAGAGACCGGACGGGGCATATCGAATTGTTCTCTCTTATATACGTAGTTGCGTGCTGTCATTATAATGACCCCGGTGACTTCCAACCTCTTTGTTGAATGATGGAAAAGACAGAGTAAGCTCAGTTATGCAGTTCCCGATACAGCTCACTCTTCATGTACCAATGTGTAGTGGGAACTTGTCAGAAGCAAAGGATATAAAAGCAGCTTGCTTTTCCAAACCATTACATTAGGTAAGTGTTTCTTTTCTAGAAATTGTGTTGAATTGTGACACGGATGTCACATCCAAGATGAAGGACGAAATCACCACCAACTACCAACAGGCTGCGCGCGAATTTGATGGATGTCGGGAGGTTCTCAGCTCGTTGCTGTAAGAATCCAGTTGTAAAATCTCATGAACTCCTTGAGAGAGTCCTCCTTTAACAGTGGTGATCCTCCCAGTCACTTGGTTTTAGTAGCTCTGAAACTCTGCGATGCAACCCAACTCTATCCTTTCCACGCTCTTGTAAGCCCTTCGAGTATGAACCTGCTAGACATGCTATCTTGTGCTGTCTAGTACTAAATTTGAGATACAGCGGCTGAATCCCTGTATACATGCGCAGAATAGCATACGGAATGCGTTGCACTCGGTAATCCATCCGTTTATGGCTGGGAGTCGATTAACTGCAGTTTCCGGCTGAGCTTCTTTTGAGCTTCAATGCGTCTTTCTATCAGAGTTTTTCCAACAAACAATCTTTGAAGTCACAAGAGGTGTCCGAGAATCTCTTGGGCTGGCGAATCGAAGTGTTGTTCGACTCTGACTGAGAATATATGATTCCCGCTGACGGGGATATTCCTCCATGGGCTTTATGGAGGTCACTCCACAATGCAACTCCCTACCATCTCTCATGACTCGAAGCTCCATTGCTCCCTTTTGCAAGTCAGAAGCCCTTCTTCTCATAGTTGCTTAATTGCGAAAGCTTTCTTACGTGAACCGATTCGACAACATAAGACTGCTTGAAGTACCTCACGAACTGTTGTCACGTACTTTTGAGGTTGAAATCCTCTGTTCTGGTACGGAGTGTCTTTGTGGTCTCCACAAGTAATGCGCACTTCTCGATTTGGTTCCGTAAGCATGTCGCTCGTGCACCGAGCATTGGCTGACACTACCAGCATATCTTCGAGAATAGGTAGCCGTCGTATGAGACTAAGTTGTTTCTGTCATCTCACATCCGTCAACTGCTGTAACTCTGACTCGTAGGTTGCAAGATGCGCTATGGTAACGCATAAGGACGTTGATGTATGGTTCTGACCGCTCATGCCTGATCGTTTCAAGAGGATATCCTAGTGGGAACAACCAGAGGCGCTCTTGCTAAGGTTGCAGCCAGGCCGACACTTTTGTGGAGGTAAGTTCCACCTAGGCCAATGACATGACGCGCATGTCGTTAGATCCATGTGTATCGACCACTCGCTGTCAGCCAGTATGATTTTCAGTACCTGACCGCACTGCTTGTCTCGGTTCCTGTTTCATCTTCTTCGGAAAGTTCGTCTTCTTCGAGAAGTACCTTACTGAGAGCATCCTCCCATATGGTATCCACTAGCACTACACAGGTCCAGATGGATTTCGCTCAATGTATCGTCGTCTTCTGTATCCGCCAGTCTCTCATACTCCCAGTCAGAGTCTTATTCTTAGGTAGTTCAATAGCGACCGTAATTGCTAGAAACTACCACCGGTGCTTTTGCTAATGGATTCGGTGTTTGAGGCGGATTTCTCTTTCGAAACCGTGACATCTTTGCAGAATCTTAAGCCATGATTGACCATTGCTTGTACAATGGCCCTGAAGTTCATTCGGTAGCTCGCCATCTGGATTGGGTCTGTGCCAGTAAATAAGCGCTGGTGGGTTGCTTTCAATAGTTTCAAGAACTAATACTGAGAGTCCTCAGATGCTTTCGAGGCGAGAGGACTGCGAAAATGGCCGCGATACCGAGGACCCAGAAAATGATTTGATTCCAATTCATTGATGCTCCGCTCATGATCAAAACCCATTCTCTGAATGATCTTCGGGTCTATACCTGCAAAGCGGAATGCGTGCCTAGATGCGAAGAATCAAGAACGAAAGCATGGCCGGATGCTGCAGGGGACGTGTGAACATGCTGCTAAGAGAATGATGCATGGGTTTTGTCAAGCTTGGACTTGGCTGTGGTAACATTGCGCTTTGAGCTAGGCAAGCTGCTTGATCTTTGTTGTCTTCAGCTGACACTCCAAGGGCATGCTGTTCGATATGACGCATAGCAGAGGGGCGGTAGGATTTGCATCGCTATCAGTTCGCCATGGTAGACGCTACCTCTACCAGCAGGACTATGCTCGCCGGAACGCAAGCAATAAATGTCGCCATGCTTCCTACAAAGCCAGTACCTGCAGCCCAATCTGGTAACCAGATATTCATCATCGTTGTCAGATGATCAAAACGCGATACTTCTGGCCTCTTTTATAGTCGCCAGCGGTGACTTGAGTACCTTGTTGTAAAGTCACTGGCGGGTTGGGACGAGATAGTGAAGCTGGTGGGGTATGTATAGGCGATGGTAAGTTTATAGTCTTAGGCGTGTCAAGAACAAGTCCTTGTAGTGATGCGTTCGAGTCGTCAGCATTATCGTCTGCGTTCTTCAGGCTGTCGCTGTATATCTTCGGGCTGGTGTGTCCGAAGTTTTCCGTTTTAGATTAGAAAGATTCGCTGAGATATCAGAGATTGCATGCAGAGAATTGGATAATGCTTCCTGCTCTGGTGTTTTCTCTACTTCTTCCCATCCTTGTAGGAGGTATGTGATATCAAACTAACGGTAGAATTCCACATGATTCTCTTCGCTCACATGTTCTCCTGGAAAGAGTAGCAGCTTATCTGGGACTTCCTCTCGAAAGTGTGGGATGCCTAAGTAGAAAACTTCCTGGGCCGTGCCAGGTAGACGGAACGTATCGCAGTGTCTTTGCACGTGGTGTCGTGTTCATCCCAAACCATGATCCACGAAAAGAACAAGGAAAATCCCGGTTCAGTTGTAGCAGCCACACTGTGGTCGAGACTATGCGGGCGAGATTTTGCGTTGCTCAAGGCGCAGTATATGGTAGAAAGACTCCGTAGACGGTCGTGGCGCTGTTGCCACCACTTCATGATCCCTCCCTGCCATTTTTCTTGTAAAGCCGAAGAAAGAAGTCGAAGGCGCGAAGATCGTCGTCCTACTTTGATCATCTGAGCTGACATAAGAGGTCATTTCAGAACAGCCCACCCTGGAAACAGCCGTCCTCTCCGTTACCAAGCTGGATTTCCCGACCTTTCCGTTTCTTCCATCGAGACTTTATTAAGGGTAGAGCACCAAGAAGACCACCTCATCTGGCGCTTCCGCTGACCCCTAGGGGAAACCGAAAGCTTTCAATTTGGCACAACCACCGAGACATTCGCATACTTATATGACTGCCTCCGTACCAGTAACAAGCGCGGGTGGGTTACCATGCTATTTAGTAGCTGAAACACACCATCTGAAAGTGAGTTCCAAAACGGCGCTTCAGGAACTATCAGGTATGCTGCACTTTAGCATTGATTGAGGTTGCCTAGGTAGGACACGGGCTTCTTGTCTTTGTGTGGCGCGCCAGACGGTGACTTTTGGTTCTGGCGGGACCGCTTTATTGACGGTGCTCTGCTGGCGGTGGGCTCACTGTGCTGCGGCTGGGTAGGTTTCGAGTGAAAGAGGTCTGTTGTTTCCTTGGATTTGCTTCTCTGCAGAATACTGGAAATTTCGATGGAAACCGCACGTGTTCTCTCTTTCCTATGCTATTCCAACCGCTCTGTTTAGCCATCGCTTGTTAGAGCGTTTTCGTACAAGAAAACCGGATCATCGCTATCCGGACCCTAGGCATGAACGGGTTCTTGTGGTACATTATAGGTGCTCACTACTTTGGATTAGAGCAAATAGACGACGTTCTATATTGGCTGGTGGAACGGCGAATGGGCAGGTAATGGCGCCGATCATGATGCCACATCTTCACTATACACCCCGTCGTTGGGTTCTTACAACTTCCCTCAAGTTCAGTTGGGTGTGTAATTCTTTGAGAGGCTTGACGGCGTTGCTGATGTGACGAAGCGCTTCAACACCTGCGTAGAGGCGATTTTGTGGGAGTGACGGGTTGCACTGTCTATCGAAGCCGAACAAGCCCCTGCTACTGCTCTCTTCTTCAGACGCGGAGTCAAGGGCGCTCTCGTCCGGCTTTGGCGTGTAATGTGATGTCGTGTTTTTTCTCCAATATCGCTTTAAAGCTCGCTTGCTGCTTCTCGCTTAGTGTGTTGTGGAAACAAATCCATGCAATATGAAGAAGCCGCTGATTCACCATGTTCATCTTCATTGTTGTTGTCTACTCCATCCAAAAAGCTTTCTTTCCTTCGGAGCCATAGTTGAGATTTTAGTTGAAACTTTGGTTAAAGTTGTACTGGATGTTTTGATTGGAGGTCGGATGGCGCTGGTGTCAAGGGTATTCAGGCACGTTCTAGGGCTACGTCAAGTTCTCGTTCCGGGAAAGTGTTGATTCGCCTCGTGACATAGCCATGCATTGACACTCTTGCTGGCGCAGCAACGGAGGCATGTTTGGTGTGCTCCGCAATCCGTCGATCCAGTTCAAACCATGTGCTGTAATCCTTTTTGGCAGTAGTCGCTTGAACGGGATGATGCAAACGAGAAGTAATGATGAATCAACCCCGGTCGCTCAGTATCACTTCATTCTCTACTTCGACCACGCTGAGTGAACGGCGGCTCCGTAAATGTCTTTGTGAGGATATCGGCAGGATCACTCTTGCCAGAACTCTAATTGGGCGTGACGCTGCCGTATTTTTCTTTTTCATTCTGTTCATCCGCCTTGTATCCTATTCTGCCATCTCCAGAACTCAAGCGCGTTTGCGTTGTCCTTTGCTTCACTGGCAATGTCTTCCGCCTGATCGAGCTACTAGACTGTGTAGGCGGCTTCAAGAGGCTAATGCTCTCAATTTGAGGCACAGAGGATGAGCTTGTCGAGAAAAGGCTCTTGTTGTACGGGTAGAGGTCTTTTCGCAGTAGCGACGTATACAAAAGCCGGGTCCATGCATGGTAGTATCTGGATATTGCAGATGCGTGCTGGCTCGAACGATTGCGGAGATGGAACGATCTCTCTCCCTTTTTTCGCAAAATTACTGAGCCATTCCGACAGTCGACCTTCTACCGAGATGTCTTGAGATATATTGGTTGTGTCTGGCGGTTCTTTTGGGAGCCTTCGCATGGGTCGCGCATGAAATGCAAAGACTGCGACCTTGCAGTCTGGCGAATACCAAGAGGCTTCAAAACAGCAATTTTCTTACTTTGTAGATCATGGTCTCCTGATTTCTCATCATCGTGCCGCTGTTGGACAGTGATGTGTGCTCAGTGGCGTGGTAGCCGTGGTTGATGGTTCTAGCGGTGGCTGAACTTGTATTGGCGTTGGGTTATTGCTCTTCTTGCTAATGTGCCCTTGGGGCGGTATCAAAACAGAAGTACCTTGGAAGAGTAAAAGTGGTAAATTGTTGGTCAAGGTTTCGTCGTTGACCGTGGCCATCTGTCCCGGACCTCGTAGGTGTTGCGAATATATTTGTAATGTTGGCAAGTGCATATGCGAGTCTTGGACACGCCAAATGAGTGCATTTTCAGCTGCGATGGTCGGATACATGGCAATTAGCTAATGCCGCTCAAGTTGGTGCACTTAGAGGTGTTTTTTGAAGGTTGATATAAGGCCATTTGTCGCAAATCGCGGCGGCAGCCGCACAACCCATTCATGACTGCTTCAAGTGTCTTCTTTTGATGACGAGTCCAGTTCCATATGTGCAGCCCAAATGTCGTGCACAACTTAGCATTGCTTTTGTCTTCGAAGTTTTTGGTGATTTGGGCTTCTGCGAGTCCACTGTTATGCATGCGTTGGAAATTTCTGGGTTGTGAATCGAGGAATGACATCGAAGATCCCTACATCCTTGCCACCCTCAACGGATATGGTGATCCGCTTGCAGTCATCATCTCTTTACCGTTCCGCGATTCTCAGAGAGTAAGAGACTGTATTGTGAAGTGCCTGGAGTAGGCAATGCGCAGAACTGCCACCTGAGTTGGAATGTTATGATTTGAGCCTCCATCTTTCACATTATCCAAGTGTAATGCTAGTGGTCGAGCTGGAACGATCAGACATACTCCTCAATATTTTTTTTCGAGCAGGGGTGGGAAGATGAATGCTAATCGGTTTGGCGTTATGTTAACGCTCTAGTTCATCATCAACTTTTCGAGGTTTGGATCGGGTGCTTGCGGCGTCCAACCTCGTAATGTGACACCGTTGGATGGATTGGTATAAGCCGGTTGACCGTTGAATGTGTTTCTGAGTCTCAACAGTGCTTCAAAGAGGTGAGCTGCACCAGTAGTCCATGAGCGCAACAGCGATAACATCCGCGCGAGGAGGTAAACCCGTACTGACAGATAAATTACATGCGCAGTACGCTGTATAAGTCCTCACTTGTTATGCATTGTCTTATACGTCCCCTGTCGCCACGATATCCTTGTCCGCCGCTCATAGCGCATCCTTGTGAACACTCCTCGGCGCAGTCCGAGTCCTCGCTGTATCGCGCTGTTACCTGCGCATGCGCTCATTTTCGAAGATGCAGTTGAATTGGTACCAGTTCTTTTTTTGCTCGTTGGCGATCAAGTAGAGTCGGTGGGAGGTGATGTTTGTATATAGGGTGAAAAATGTCAAGGGTTCCAGTTTGTGATATATATGCGACAAATAAGCAGCCTCCAAACACTTCGCTGCTCATTCTGATATCTCAAGATGCTCATTCCTTCTCTCTCGGTTGTCTGCCAAGAGTTGTCAAGTCCTCTGGCAGCTTTGGTAGAAGAAGGCAGGGGTCTCGTCCTTAGTTGCGCGTTGTTTACGTTGGTGAGACCAACCTGCCTTGTCGCCGATATGTGTGTCCATCTCGGTATAGATAACTTCGAATTCTTACCGCCGTAGAGAAAATATGGGATAATGAGATTGAAGACGAGTGCTGCGTAGTTGTCCGCGCTTGGTACGTGGGCGAGTTGTCAGTGACTTCCCCTTTGTCGCGAGTACCTGACAAATGTGAGAATGCCGGCTCCCGAAGAGTCCCAGACATTATCTGATACGGAGAAGTCTTCGTAGAGAAAAGATATAAATTGTGAGACAAACTGGGGGCATTGGAAGTATGGAAGTATAGAAGTGCTGTCGTGAAGATCCATCGAAAAAGAATTCGTCATATTTATCGACTGGAAGTATTTGGTAGTCGATAGTGGATTTGACTCCGATTTCCCGCTCTCTATGCTATCGTGCGGGGTATCTCCATTTGCGTTTTCGTTTTCGAAACTTGCATAAGTCTCCACCCTTTCACCGCCTGGCAAACAACGTCCGAGGAACCAAGCAGTAAATGTGTGTTTTTTTTTGCTTGTTTGATGATACCCACATGTATTTTGGGATTATAGTGTTGTTATGCAAAAGCGGTCACACGATGTGAGCAAGATATCGTCCGCGGACCAGTGCTGATTGTGAGCTATGAGATCCCATTGATTGCGACGGCTGCAAGCGCAAAATCATGAGATTGTGAAAGCGCTCATCTCTTTGTCTAACACGGTAAGTAGCACCGGAATAGTCAGGTCCGGTGACCATGGCAAACGAGGCAGCCAAATCTTGATCGGGTACCAGTTTGTAGGACGTATCCTCCCACACGAGCAAAAACGACAGAGCGTTTTGTTGACTGTTCACTCACGGGAGAACGCAGGACTATATCATAAAGGAAGATCTTGAGTTGATTACAGTGGCAATGGATTGAATTTAGTAATACAATTAGTACAGAAAGCGATGTTAAAGGGAAACATGTCAAAGAAAATAACAAATTGCACCCAGTGATGACTATGATATGACGCCACCAATGCTGTTACCCAAAAAGGCCTATCCCAGGCCACATTACGCCAAGATGCAAGACGGGAACTGTGCAGTCACAGCATATTGCGAACCACAATACAGGGGTTGTTTCTCACATCCCTGACTAAAGGCGCAGTGTTCATTTCAGGAGTGCGTGAGGGATAATAAAAATTGTGCGGAGGGGAATGGTCATTGAGAAAAACGGCCGACCTAGCCGGAGAGCGTGTGTGAGTGAAAAGCGGATACGTTGGCATGGGTAGTGACTCGGTTGGTGATACCATGTGCTGATTGAAGGAATCACGTGCGCTTGAAGGAGTGAGTGGTGAGAATTGGGGCAGGCGCTGGGTATCCGGATTATTGAACCAACTGTGAATAGCCGCGCCCATAGGAGAGGTCAAATCTTGAACGGACCCTGGTCGGGAGTTTTCTTCGTTGAGCGTCGATAGCGGTGCCGTTTGTAAGCGGGGCTTTGTGTCAGTGTGGGGCGTCGGGACATCTTGTGAACGTTTACGGGAGAAGGCTCCGCTTAGTGGTGGAGTGCGAGGACTCAGCTTCGCTGAAGTGTGTGGAATGCTGTGGTCTGTTGTGGAACTCATGATTTTAGAAGACTGTTCGCCTACTAGTACTAATGTCTGTGTTTGGGATTGTGGAGTTCCGACTATTGATTGGTGAGGCGGGGAGAGCAAAGAGGATTGCGTGTGTGAGCTAGTCAAAGCTGGAGTAGCAGAGCAGCTAGAGTAGCATGAACTCGGACTTGGAGGACTGATACATGGTGTTCTCGGGGGTGGAATCGGTGCCTTTCTTGAAGGCACGAAGGAATGTAGAAGCAGAGCTTGAGGCGATGCGCTCCATGGTGACCATCTGCTGGAACTTTGTGACCGCGGACTCACTAGCTCGTTGCTGTTTTTTGTAGTACCGCGATGTGGTATGTAGATGTTCAAGCCCCGTACGCTTGGCTTTTCTTCCGATGAGAGTTGAAGCCCTGTGGTTGATCGTCGAATCATTGACCGTGCAAAGGAAATGCAGGGTGAGACTCTTGGCACAAGTTCGTATCCAACCGTGCTCTCTGTAGATGAGTTCTGAGAACGGATATCCCTAGACTTGCAGTGTCTCCGAAACCAGAGTGAAGATCTTGAGTAAGCAGTCTCTTCATCCTGGATACGTCTTGAGACTTTTAAAGTAGATGCTTGTAACCTTCTATCAAGGTCTCTACAGTAGGGCATTATAAACGGGATACTCGCTGTAATGATGCTGAGACAAATCTGAACTTGAGATGCTATCATTGGCTCCCAAACTAGATATCGATGATTGTTTTGTGTTGCGAGAGGGTCAAGCCAAATGAGGCGAGTGATTGCTGCTCCCGCAGTCAGAAGACGAGGGGCAAAACATGAGACGACTGCAATCTTGCGCGACAGCCGCATCTGAGTGTATGTAGCGATCTTCGCCGATACTATCACCAGCATGATCTCGGTGAGAACGTCGATGGTAGTGTAAATGATCCAGAATATTTTCTGTCTTGATTAGTGACCAAGCTATGCTCTGAAAACAAATCACTTACAGCATTGATACAATGTGAACCTTCTATTCTCCACGGACGTGGAAGCCCACACTGAACGGCTATAGTCACCAGAGAAACCAAAGTCCAAACAAGAATCAAAGTCCCAAGACTAAGCACAACACGGCGAATGAACCGCTTACCACCGACAATGTTATAAAAAAGGATGAGAATCGAGAGCTTGGGAAAGCAGATAGCGGAGATGTAGAATAGCTCCGATGCATAGTAGCCTTTCGATATAACTTCTTCTTGTTCCGAATTGAAAGAGGCAGAAGAATCTGGGTGGTCGGCTGCGAGTGCGAGTGTGGTGACGGATAGGCTGATAGCAAATACCTGTTTCCATCAGCCTCAACGTCTGGTCAACTGTTCACTCACTTACAGATGCAAGAAGAATGAAACCGTCGTCGAGCCCAGCTTTTCTAAGAATCATGGCCTTGATAGACTGTCGCACGATGAGGACGACTGCCACAACAACTGCAATAGTCCATGATATTATCTTGACAGCGTCCATGATACTAAAAGAGATCGCAGTTGTATATCGGAGATACAATACTATTCTCGGTGGGTGTTATGCGGATGTAAAAATAATGCTTTTAAATCATAAGGAAGTCGATAAAAGTGCAATAAGTGAGCGGAGGATTTAGAAGATGGTCAAGGAATTCGCAATCCGTGTCATCATCAGAATGGTCGAGACAGAATTTCAGATGATGCATCCGCTTCGATGGAGTAAGGAAGGCATTGCAGCTGTCTTGATGATATGGGGGACGCTCCTCTAAGGCGGCCAGGCATATAGATGCTTCACCTGCAACAGATCCAGGGTCCAAAAACAGCGCAGTGGACTAGCGGTCCGAGAATATCTCATCATGTCTTCTCTAGTACTTTTCCGCCGAACGACATCCTTGGCAGTTGTTTCTGCCCCCATGACACTGCTGTTAACAAGTACTAACGCGACGCACTCAAATGCCCTTCCCACGAACCAAACACGCGTACCTGATTGTCCGTCCTGTTGTGCAATGATAAGCACAGAAGCGAATCAAGAGTGTTGCGGGATGAGCTAATTCTGGAGCAATTAAGCGCTCGCGATAGGTTGCCTATGCCAGTAACGGGTTGTGTGGCTGACATCCAGGCCGGGTTCGCGCATTAGTTCAAGGCGCCATCCTGCCACACCCGTCGGGGTAGTAGCGCACTAACGACTGCAAGCAGTATCCACAAAACCAAGCTGAGTGGGTTCCGTATTCTGCCTGCAGGACAGGAATGGGCGGAGGCGAAAATCTGCGCCGATCATCAGGTGAACCATATGATAGTTGAGTCAAACAGCTCAGCCTCGGCAACAAAGATTGGTGGCTGCGCCTGCGATAGGTATCTCCTTTCGCATTTCCAACGCAGTGCTTGAACTGAGGGATGTGACGTACAGAGCGAGGCCAGCTCGCTGCACCTCGATCCCATGAGAATCGTGGTGCTGTGTTTAGATGCTGGCCAGGTAGGATAAGTATCTTTTCTTAGACCCGGCTGCGGATTTCATCCCTGCCCCGGCAATTTCAACCATGTCGGCCACGAAGCGAACGGATCAACGTTTCTAGACACCCGGTAAGCGGGGACTCGTTGGAGCTAACTACGGTATCTATTCTTGCATTTACCCCGTCGCGAAGCTGGTGGCAGCTTCCAAATCTGAAGGGCATTGGCCTAAGGAGCGCTTCGAAGAGGAGAAGAATGTGTTTGATACGTGCGCGCGTTTGAACACGTTAAGATGGAAAGAGAGATGAAGATGTGGTCAAATGAAGATTAAGATGGAAAGGCCGTGTGAGCACTGGGAAACCTCGTACAGTGAAGGGGAAAGAACTCGCCTCTTAGCTTCAATGGGGTTGGGACAACGTTCCGCACAAAATCGCAAACACAACACACAACACACAACACAATCTCCAATCGACACGACCCGAGGTTGGACGCAATACCATCTGACTGATGCGACATTCAAGGAAAGCGAACCAATACTGAGAAGCTGATGGAGATGATGCTAATGCCTTTGCCTAGAACATCCTCGAATCCCGAGTGTTCCTCGCAACACCGTCGGCCCACTCTTCACACGCAGCATTGACGAGCAACCCACGTCAAGGCCGTAGAATGCACATGTACCTAGCATTTGTCGTCTCATGGCTCTGGATGTCACAGCGGGCGGAAATTCGTCTGACCCGTGCGAGGCAGTTCACTGCTCCAACTATCCATCTGATATCTCCCATACCAAAGGTTTCAAGGTATTATCCATCCATAGCAATATCAACTCAGAGTACACAACCGCGTGTTTATGTACTCTCACGGTCAATATTACGCACCTCAACGCCTGCGACAACGTCTTCATGCGATTCGATCTTCTAAGCAAAGGTCGGAACGAACGATTTGCAGGAATGGGTGAAGGCGACTTTGCTGTCGGCCGCTTCGATCACTGAGATTTACTCGAAATTGGCTTCGCTGTCGGCTGTTCCGATGGTGGTCATTCATTTGAAGACTATGGAGATATATCTTGGGCGCTGTACGAGAACAGAACAGTGAACTGGAATCTCTTAGATAACTTCGCCCACTGTAGCCTTGTCGACTTGATCAACGTTGGCAAAAGCATCAACACACAGTTTTATTAAAGGAGTCCCAGTCATACATACTGGGTCGGTTGCTCGAATGGAGGTCGACAAGGTTACATGATTGCGCAGCGATCTCCTGGGCTCGTGGATGGAATCCTGGCGAATGTGCCTGCCATCAGCATAGAGCGCCTCGTCATGCTCGGCTTCTGGCCACAGCTCTTGATGCAGGAAAAGAGCGTCTTTCCCTTAAATTGCGAGCTCGACTTTGCCAGGGCGAAGGCCATTGAACACTGTGACCGCCTCGACCACGTGTGTGACGGCTTACTGGAAGCTCCACAGCAATGCGACTTTGACCCCTTGACCCTTGTGGGTCAGCAAGTGCCCAACTGCATGTCCGACGTTTCCGTCACTTTTTCGGAAGACGTGGCTCAGCTCGTCGCCGATTTCCATAAAGAAATAGAGTGGGGCCTGGAGCCGGACACGGTCACAAGAGGTGCCTGAGGCACCAACATGACGCTCCTTGCAAACATCACAATCTCGAATGGCTCGCGTTCCATTGCGCCACACCTCCTACTGCTAGCTGGGTGAAGAACACCATGTTTCGGGACCCCAATCACAACCTGTTCCCTGGATGTAGAAACGAGTTCTGGGATCGCTACCGCAAAACCCTCTCAAAGTTCGGGAGCCTTTTGAACTCCGATAACCCAGATCTTTCTGCCCTCCGCGACTCTGGTACCAAGATGCTGACCTTCCGTGGACTCGAAGATCCCAACGTCCCTTACGAAAACACCATAGAGTACCGAAATCGGGTTGACAGGATCATGGGTGGTTCAGACAAACTGAACAAGTATTACCGCCTCTTTCTCGGTCCCGGGGTCCTGCACTGCCGCTGTGGGAGTGATCCTGAACCAAGCACACTGACGTACATGGATGCTCTGATGACTTGGGTGGAAAAGGGCATACCGCCCCAGAACTTCCGAGCAGACAGGGAGTGCACCCCAAGTTTAGATAACCACACCCGTACCATGCGCTGTCCAGACGGGCAATTGACAAGAGATCTTTGTCTTTGGCCCACAAAACAAATGTACATAGGGGAGATCCAGGGCATGCCTCAAGCAGGACTTGTATCGATAGGGCGAAGGGGTCACACGAGACCATCAACCGCACACAGCCAGACTTTGCGCAACGCTTGGTAGCTGATTTGCTGGCCGGCGATTTTGGACCGATGTGAAATGGAGGGTCCACAGGTTTACATACGTGGTATGCAAATCGCACTGACATATCACCACCTGGATCGGCAACCCCCTTTCCCGTACCCTTGACGCCTATCGCGCGATAATCTCGGTATGACTATTGATCGCCCCAACGCTGGGACTCTTCTTTTCCTGTTTCAAAGACATGGCTATCCACGACTTTCGTAGCTTTAGTACCAGCAATGTAATATCGTGCGCTTGGCGAGTTTTTTGATTGGGCTCTGTTGTCACCAGCCCTGTTGCCTGTGCACTCTTAGCATGACTGTCGGGCCGGAAGCAGCCCCAACGGTCAGTTGGCTGTGAACTTGGTGCCCGAAAAGACATGGCCATGTTCAACAACAAGCCCGATGGATCAGGTTGTCGAGTGGTTGCCCAGGCGAATCTGATTTATGATACGAGAGGGAAAAGCATGTGCAGCCCGACTTTCTCAGCAGTTAGTACGCTACCTAGGTATTGCACCTGCTAACAGGCCTAATGCAGCATAACGCTACTGCTTCAACCACGTTTCGTGACTCGGTCCGGACGGCGACTCCCGTGGTCCTGGGACCTTTTGGGTTGTCCAGCTATACATTCGTCACCATTTTGGGACACGCACACCACTGTTCCAATCTTGAAACGCACTGATCTTCGACAACCCCTGTCAACGCGATACCTTGGGCGGCAATGGTGGGATCCGGGACCACACTACGCTAATCATCAGCCACACAAGGCGAAAAACAAACGAAACATAATGCTTGCTGAAAGCTTAGCAAGCCTTCTGAGCCCTCTGGTTCGTGGTCAGCATGACGAAGCTCGTGGGCCCGACATGTCTTAAGTCTTGGGTACGGGCCTGTCCAAGCCCCTTGGCAAAGCAAAAACAACACACTGACAGCCTCGAGTCGTTGCTGCTGTTGTATGGGTGTCACGGCTTAAAGCTGGGGTGTGCCTCAACAACACCTAAAAATGTAGGGGACGTCCGTCATACTCATGTATTTGTTGCTCTCTGCAACGGTCACTCACTTTGTATTATTTAACCTTTTTCCCCACATTTCCCTTTCACTTTTCAGTCTTTGGTTTCATTAATATCTCTAATACACTGTTCATTTGCCCGTTATGAACGCCTCAGCAACCTTACGGGCCTCATATGTCCGCCAGGCGCGGACAAGCATCATCGGCCACCTTGTCGTGGCACTACGACCTCGTTCTGCTGACCAGAACAAACTCCAAAGCATCGTTCGTGTCGACCATATCGATTATCGTCAGCAATGCGATCGAGAGCGGACCGGGCAACCCGTACTCTTCGATGTCGAAAAAGATGCCATCACCAAGGAAACATGTGTCGATGATAGATATCTTGGTCGTTCTGACACCGAATCTATCATGGAATGGGAGGAAGACAACTCCATCCGTGTGCGGCTGAAAAAGATGTTCACTGTCTTTCCCTACCGAGACCCCATCTACCTCGTGGCCATCATCTTCCTCTTCGGCTCCATCACCCTTGTCATCAGCGCGTTGTTCGAGCTGCTTCCCCTCCTCACACCCGCCTCTTTTGAAGAAGCCCAGGAGGAGATCGCAATCCCCATCACCATCCTTCTTGGATCCATCCTCTTCCTCGTGGCCGGCATCTTCGATACCTTCGGTGCACTCAACGCTGACCGCGGCACAATCGGCACTTCGAAATCTAACCCAACAAAAGTCCGGTACCGACCTGCTCTCGTCGGCACTCCCGAGTTCCGATGGATACCCTCTTCGGAGAAAATGTGGGATCTCACGATGAACAGTCTGGCGTTTCAAGCAGGCCTGCTTGTTCTCTTCGGAGGCGTCATCTTCGTCTTCGCCGGGATCGTCGACTTCCCCGGTATCGTGTCTCAGGAAGATCCATTGTTTTCTTCCATTGTTTTTGGGCCGCAGGTTGTGCACGGGTTGATTTTCTTTGTTGCGAATGCCATGCTCGCTTATTCGGAGCAGGAGCGATGGTACAAGCCAAAGTTCACCGACCCCGATTGGCTGAGCGCCATTTTCAATACGATAGGTGGGCTTTTATTCATGATTGCAGGGATTTTCATGTTTACAAGGGGTCAATACGGTAGCCAAGGGGAGCTGCAAGGTGCGATCGCTGCAATGGTGGGCAGTTTGGCGTTCCTCATTGGGAGCATTGTGCGTTGGTATGTTGTTTTGGAGGTGTGGTAAATGCTTTTTTTGTTTGGGCTTTCTTACGCTCCTTTGTTTTTTAGCCAGGCGTTCCTGGTGTTCTTGATCTGTATTGTTTTTTCTTGGGACTGGGAGCGATACCTTTCGGAATATCCGTTTAATGATTTCTTTCACGCAGCGGACAGACTTTCGTTTGTTCACTTAGGTACATGTGAGGAGAAAAGTTTGTTTAGGAGGTAAAATTGTCTTATTGAGGCGCATGTCTTGGAGTTGTCTTGGGATGTGGCGGAAGGGCAAGCCACGGCTGGGTCAAATTGTTAGTGTAGATGTACCTCATAGTCACACTTCTTGGCGAATGATTCATTATGAAGTGCATGGTTAGAGACCTGTTATTCCGTGTTGTATATATTTTATACATAGTAAAAGGTATTCTCATTATATACACAACATTTGCTACGTTGAACACTAGCGCAACAATATATCGGAGTCACTAAATGAACCAAGTTTGGGAAACATGCACTGGTCAGTTGGAATTTCTTAAACCTGATGATGACGATCAATAACATCTTATCATTTGTCAGTATATAATATTCCACCAGCGCACACAAGATAATTCGTCCAAATTGGTACCCTACCGTTCAGAGACCTGTCCAAGACACTGGCGTACGGCCACAGTTATCGGTCTATGTATACTTCATCGACGGCTTGCACTGCATCCTGTCAGCGAGGGTAGGCCCTTCTCGGCACACAGAGTTCAGCGTCATTTGTCATGCCCTAAGAGACAAACAATGTGTTTTTTCCTACCGCATGGAGCAATACCGAGACTGTGTGGTAGTCATGCAAATTTCCCATTCACAGTCACCTTCACTTGCCAGGCTTCTACAGACTGCTACAACACTGACAAGGTATCATGGCGCCGCGTTAGCTTTGATAAACGCTACCACTTGTAAGTGCAGTTTGTCATTCCTCCAGCCAATATAGTACGGCACTCGGGTACCAGTCAAAACAAGTATGCGACTTCATCACAAACCGAGTCTCGTCCTGCTACGGCAGCTAGTAAGCCCAACAGGACTGCCTCAGCCCGCGTTGACGAGATGCTTGTCCATTCACTCACTAGCTATGACCATATTTAGGGTAAGGACGTGCGACGTAACCTTTGGTGGGTGCTCATTCACTTGCACCGTCGCGAAAATTGTAAGTGAGCACCTTTCTTAGATGTTTACACTGGCGTCTCTCAAATTACGCACTGTCAACTCACAAACACTATCAGCTTACAAACATTGTGAACACACAAACCCTGTGGACCAACAAACACTGCCGAGTCACAGCCTTTGTTAAAGAACCATCGCTCCTTACTTAATTACCACCCTTCGTCTCAAACCACATCTTCAGATTCTAAATTCCAAAACACATCATCATGTTGCGAGCTGAAACACTTATTCTCGTATCGCTTTTCGGAGGTGTGAAATTATGGGACATGGGCGTACCAAGTCCCGAAACCTACACTTCGCTCGCTGGAGTGGCTTACAAGTGGCTCATGGTCATGGGATCTCCAGAAGTTTATTACCTTCAAGACCCTAGTATCAGGTCGGACCCTGCGAACTTCTTGAAGCAAGAAGTTACTCTCGATATCGCCAAGATTACGGAAGTTCCCATCATCACCAAGTCTACCCTTCCGATTAAACCTACAACAAGCGCTAATGAAGACGAGTCTGAAACACAAGGTTCTCGGGAGAGATATCCCGAGATTGACTTCTCCGAATACTTTGTCGACCTCATCGATCACTTTTTCATGGGTTTGGTGCTTTTGATACATGTAGTCCTTTATTGCACCATCATCAAGCCGATCTATTTCGTCCTGTCCCATTTCACGGATCCCGGTCATATTGGAGAGTAAGTGAAAGTCTTGCTCCATCGTCGATGAACTGCATTGGCTAACTTTCTAACAGATTCTATGATTTGCTCGACCTTATTGCTGCGTACAAGTACGCGGTATTCTTCTGGCTCGCCCTCGTCCTGTACCATCCTGTAAAGTCTTTCATGGAGTCTTTCCTTACCATCGTCGAACCTAAGGAGGAGCTTAGGGTCAGATTGCGCATGGTTGAGGACAAGACTCATGGCCACAGAACACTCTTGGAGGCTCTTGATCATGATATGAGAATGTGTGAGGCAGATCTCGGCCACCTTGGGAACAGGATGTACGATTCCGAGGAAAATCTCAAAAGTCTTGCGCTTTTCATTGAGCAACAGGCCATGCCAATGGTTCTCGAGCTCGTCAGGTTTGAAATAACCAAACTCGCCGAAAAGTTCAACCAAGAAGCAAAAGGTTTCACCTACCGCACTCAGTGTCACGAATCCGAACTCAAGGCCCTGATAGCCTCAAGTCATGCCATAGATGAAGAGATCAAGGCACTCAAGGCCGCACTCGTTCATCTGCAAGGTTCTCAACCAACGGAGAGGATTCGCCGCAGTGGAAACCCGGCTGCTCCCTCACCTCTGCGTCGTACACAAAAGATGCGCCATGATGTTCCTGGCGGGTACCCTAATAGCACTACTAGTGCTTCCCCTGGTAGCCTCACTTTTAGCAGTTCTCCTGGTAGCTTCGCTTTTAGTGCTGCTCCTGTTGATTTCACTGCTGGTGGCTTCGCTGGTGGCTTCACTGCTGGTGGCTCCGCTCCCAGTGACACCGCTTCAAGTGGCTCCACACCCAATAAGCCCATTTCAACCAGCCTCATTCCTCTGAAAAGGCAATAATGGATCTTGTCTGATTCTTTCCTGTTCAGAGCCTACGTATCGCACTTCCGGCCGGTGCCTTCCGCGGTCATCTCTCTCACTATTTGGATTGTTATGGTGTTTCATATCTGCATCTTGCGATAATTGTAGTTCTATATGGTAGTATAAATGATGGTGTTTGGCGTTTACCTTATCTTCTTGCCTTTTTTAGTCGTCTTCTCGTACATTTGCTCTTTCAGCGCTTCAACTGGTACATATACTTCTCAATGAAGACTCATATCAGTAGACACCTAGGAGATTATAGAAACCTCAGTCTGCAGCCGCTATTGAGAGATGTTTTTCTAATCGTAGTATGTATCAGTAAAGCCGTTATCCGCATTCCACAGTCCGCAATTCGCGATCGCAGATGTGTAAAATGCTCCGATGAGAGAGAAAATTTCGTTCGAAGCTCTCCATTGACTAAAACTGCAAAGACATTGAGTAAAGTCTGTCCCTACTCTGCTAAGGTGATAAAGCCAAACAACACGCCCAAACCCTCAACAAAGCGAGGAGACTGAACAAGCTCAATTGGCCAATGAGCAGCTAGAAATCAGCACTGATTCAATCCCTCAAAAGCCACAACAGAAGCCTTTGAAAGGCCAGGATCGCAAAGACCCTAAGGAAGTTCATGAAATTAATAAAGTTGACTTAGCTATTGCATCAGGTGCTCTCCCTGGAAGGCAAATAGCTCTACTAGAACGCATTAGACGGCCAATCTGATACTAGCAATCGTTTCGCACGGATCAATCTGCATGCCCTGCAAGTGTTTAGAATATGTTGTTCATTATTAGCCTTTAAGTAGTTGAGCGTTGGCCGAGGATGGACATCACCTAATAAAACACAGTAGCAGCCACTGTTGACTGTCGAATCATACATTGCTCAAGCGGCAGTAGTGTCAGCAATGTGGCGTATGGCGGTAGCTCAGCCTCTCTATGATAAAATTACCACTCCTGCCTCTAGTGGTCACTAGCGCATGGAAAGACCAGTCGAGCTGAATGAGCCAAGCAAAATATGAGCCCCATGCGCAATGGAAGGAAAGACTAACGGCGCCTTCAATACACTATACTGCATTTGTCAGGAACAAAGGGGCCCCAAATGTTGGGGGCATAATAAGATCATTCGGTCCTGTGCCAGAAGTTCCATTTTGTTCAGTTATTCTGGCATCTTCGACATCATGCGCTATCTTAATTGGCATGCGCTCTCAGCAATTCTCTACGTACAAAACGCTCTATGCGTTCCGGCAGAGCAGCGCCCGGGGTTGGCCAAACGGCCAAACGGTTCATTCCCATTCTGCTCTGATCCCGCTGTGGTTAACGTTCGAAATGCGATCCTTGGTCGTGATCGTCTGGAGCCCTCATATTGTTATTCGTTCCTCAATGTTCCAACCACGACCAGTAAGTTGAGACAGCTGATTACCAGAATATACAGTAACGATAAATAGGCACTATGTTTCAGACATCTCTAACAACAACCATGCCTGTGACGACTACTTCGGCAACAGTAAGGTGACCTAGCATAGCGATGAAAGTACTAAGCTAACCCGTTTTAGCTTCCGGCTGCAATTGTAATTGCTTTCACAACTACAACTACAAGTAGTACCACAGTCACTACATCCACAGCAACAGTGACTACCACGTATGTTTAAAAAGCAACACCCGGTTTGTCGCCCTACTAATTTCTCACTGTAGTACAACGACCACTAATGACGCGGCACCTACGAAAATGCGCCGTCAAGTGAATACAGCAAGAAAGGAACCGGGACGTAACAAGGATTGCAGCTCTGCGTCGGACAATGATGTCAAATCTCGAGCTTGCAGCTGCATCCTTGGAGCATCACCGACCGTAACTGTCCTAACAACTGCTACTACATCAAGTACAGTCACCATTCACAGCATAGTTACAATAACAGCAACCTTGCCGGACGTGACAGAGTCAAGAACAATAACCACAACCTCACTTGAAACAAAAACTTCGATATCAACGTTAACTGTCACCGTGACATCGACTACATCTTCGCCACCCAGTCTCAAGACTTGCGGATTCGGGACAGCTTTCGGTTATGAAAATCCCGTCGCTGGCGTCCAGAAGTCCATCCCTCTGAACACCCAGTCAGGATCGGGTTGCAATAGGTGGGGTTGGTATGAGACACCTACAGTTGCAGAACTGCAGGGTGGCATATCGGGTCCACTTTATGTCGGTGCTGGCGGTAACGATGTTAGCCAAGCCATTGATGCTGGCATCTGGGTTGCCACAGCTAACGCTCAAGGAAGAGTTACAGTCACATACCTCCTCAACCCACCATACACGCTTGCAGCTGTTCACGTTCAGCTCGCCTGCCTCCCGATCAACGACTGCAACCAAGACCAGTATACCTACAACGCTGGAGCGATCCCTAATCTACCTACTTGGAGCAATCCTACTCCGCTTGTATATCCAACATGTAGCGGCGGTTCAAGGGCTTACCTTATTATATCTGCTAGTCTAAACGTACTGACGGTCACGAAAGCTTGTCCACCGCCGAAAGCTGTGTAGGCAGTGTGAAATATCACAGGGCATCTAATGATGCAGGGCAAGACCTTGTTGGGAATGGCGTCAACCTGCAGTCCGCCTTGTTATCATTTAGCCCTGGTTGTATCTGTATATCTCTGCACCAATCCAATTCTTCGATTCAAAACCATCGCTCAACATTCCTGAAATATTATCCAAGAGCGACATGCCAACCACAGATCTAACCTATACTCCTGCATCGGCGTCCTTGGCTGTGCCAAAAAATTTCTCGGTATTGAACTCAGCAACTTGCAAGGCTTCTTCTGCACGCTTGACCAGTTGATTCAATACGAAGAACGTCACCTCTAACTCGATCGCACAGATCAGTAGGAAGCACGTGTAACTTGCAATGTAGACTTTCAGACACAGAGGTACGTTCTGGGTGACATCCAGTAGCAGCACAACGCTATTCGCTGTTATCAGCATTTGAGTGTGGTCGCGTCCTGTCTTTGCAAACGCTCATTGGCAAAAGCCTCCGAGGATTTCGTATGTATCCAGTAGAGATAGACGTATGCAACCAAAAGTACCAAGTCTTGCAGAGTGAACATGACGTCTAGCCATGAGATATATTGCATTATGCGTCTCGCGAGTAGGAATTTGTTGATCCATATTCTGGTCGCTTGAACGAAGGAGATTGTGTGTCCGAAAAACTACGATCATACCGACCAACTATCGTAAAACCACAGTGTTTTTGGTGCCAAGATGAGAGTAGGAGTACAAAATCATTCCGAGTCCGGTCAAGATGAAAATCTGGGGAAAGTTGTAAGCCACTGAGAAAGCAGGGCGTTGAACTAGAATGATAAAACTTCGGAGCCAGAGTATCATCATAGACATTAAAATGCCCACAGCAGCGACAATGAAAACCATTAATAATTTTAGCATAAAAAGCCACGATGTATATGGTTCTGGACTTAGCAGAAATGGAACGTATCTTTGCGTTTGAAGCGCTGTATTATACGACTGAAAACTATAATGCTAGCTGTGCAGCGACTGTACTCGCCGCCGCATGAAGACATAAGATAGAGGCACTTCATGGTACGTGATAGCCGTAGTCGTTGAAGTTGGATGAGATGTTTTGCCAATCGCAAGTTGCAACGGCATGTGACCACATAGGTCATTAGCGTTCGGGACACTCATTTTCGCACAGTACTGGGAACGGAGAAGCCACGGTAATGCTGTGCGGAATGCGTGTCGAAAATTTTGCGTGGATAGTGAGATAGCACACGAGTTGCAGTTGGACTCTATTTGATTCATCTTCGTTCATATCCTTCATACCTTGAATCGAGATATGCACCTCCACCGAAAACATTTGAATCTGCCACCTGAATCCCAAATTTAATAGCAACAATGGAACTCAGGACGAAAGCTACCAGTGCGCCTGCATTCTACAAAAAAAGAGAAACTAAATTCAACACTTCCCCAAGTACAAGAAAGCCGAGACATGACCAAAGTGACCCTTAGCTTGACCCTGTACATATTCGCTACCGAAAACTTCCACGCGCACTCGAAAACTACACTCTACACCACAAAATGCCTGAGATAGATCCTGAGGCCTAACAAGCTTGAAACCAGGAGTGCATTGACTCTGCTTTGAAAAATTGTTTGCGACGAACAGGCACGTTTCGATACACAAGGCTGAGAAGTAAAAGCGTTGCAGTGGCCATGTCCGAAATATCCGATAAGCAAGTCACGCCACTAAATCAAGGTCGACAGGTTCGTGCCCTGTTTCAAGCATGACCTGTAGCTTGGTCGTTGTCTTCACCTTGGCTTCTCATTTCGACGAGTCTAAATGCAGCTGTAGTAATGGAGGTTGCGCATGTTGCTGCCCAGGGCAGATGAGGACTCAGAGGACCATTCGAAAAACCTGTTCCGTCGCAGCAGTATGGAAGAGTGCACGCATGTAGGCAGATGTGGCCAGCGTTTAGTTTTAGATTTATCACGATGATTCTGTAGTGGTGACCCTCTTAGTACCAAAGTGACCGGTTGTCCTCTACGCGCAGTTAAGGCTCCGCCTATGTGTAGTCGCTTGCTTTCGCTGCAATGATCTGAACTCTCCTCGCTTAGCGGTACGTTTTCCTGAGAGCTTAGTTAGTGGTGACTGACCTATGTTAACTCTACGAACAAACATGAGGCAAGCGGTCTGCACATTCCAAACTGCCACCATAGTAGGAAAAGGGCCCACATCGACCACGGATATCTACGGTTGTAAGCAAAACCGGTTTTTCGATGTGCGCACATGGAATTTCAGCATCGCTACTTAAAGCTGGTGCTCAGCCACCCGCAATCATTTGTGGCTTAGGAGCGCGGCTTAGCCTTCGTCACGTGTTTCAGCCTTGTTGCTCAATATACAGCACTTAAGCTCGATTGTCGCCACGGTATTCCCTGGACTGAGGCGACCTGTGTCTACTAGAAAAAAACTCGATTTACAAAGTTCGAGGCAGAGTTGTTGATACTTTTGATAAACAGAAATCTTATTTCTAAAAATACCCACTAAAACAGCATGATGACACGGGCAGCCTCCACTGAAACGACAATGCGGCAACCAACTACAGCGATTGACCCGCTCGCCGAAACAACTCTTCGAAGACGAAGACCTGATCAGCTAGAGCATCTAGGTATGTAAACTCAAATCAGATTTACAACTGACAGTTTCAGATTTTGCTGTTGCTAACGCACAACCTAGTGGCTGACGGGCTTCGTAGCCAGACACGCCATGATCATATACTCGAAATCGCCACCCATATTTTTTGGATCAATGTAATAGTACTCAGGACTCTGAAAGATGGACTTGGAAAGTTACACATATTCGAAGATTTCAACAAAGTCGTAAAATTGGAAGGATCCATAATATACAGAAGGTTCAATAAGCCCGAGGGGTTCGAAAACCCTCAAAAATGCGATAGATTCGAAGAACTCGAAAAGTTCAAGAGATTGATTACCGATGAAGAGGTGAACGTTGCCAACAATACGGAAAACATATACGAAGCTCGCATCAAGGATCAGATCAAGAAACACCTAAGAGCTTTGTCTCCAGATGGAAGGAAGGCTTTCATTGTCGACCGTCATCCCTGCGGATTCTACCTGGAGGCTCTAAGAATCAGAGTCAAAACGGGCGTTAGATTACGCGACGCAATGGCAGACGCACAAAGGTATCCCCAATTGCCGAAACCGAAAGCCTATGACTATTGTGATACGGTACAAGAATACATTGGACAACTTGCCCTGGAGGTGGACGAGGATCGCTTTCAGCTCATTGCATTTCTGAATATATTTAAGGGACTTTTGGATTCTACCCAAGTCGCCGCCAGACAAGCTCTTCTCTCCCCGGAAGAATTACAAGCACTTCGTATCAAATTCTTGGTGGTTTCAGGATACTATCCAGTTGCGTACTCCGTCGCCCATAGCACAACCGGACTAAAGCAGCAATTACTGAATACCACGTCTGAAAGCTGGTGGTAAGCTTTCCTTCTCGAATCGTGAGGGACTAATCGGAACTAACCTCAAGATAGGGAGACAAGCACTGAGAAGAAAGACGATACACCAAGGCCAGAAAGCACTATGTTCCCAGAATATCAAAATTCTGGAATCATGCGATCGAGTCTAAATGCGATAGTCCCAATAGTGTCTTTGGTGTCCGTTGTACCTGCCGCGCTTGCCTGGAGATATGGCACCGCGGAACACGTCACTCTCACAGACTCCAACTTCTACCAGGCGATCACGGGAAGCATCTTGCAACTACTCAGCCTCAGCACTTTCATATGGCCAACTCTAGGCCACCCTCGACTATCACGCCTCAATTGGGTCTGGATATGGATTATGGCTGGCTTTAGTGTCGTTTGTACGCTAGTAAGCCCTCTGTTTTATTGGTTCGTTTCCACAACCTGGAGTTTCGTTATTTCTTTCTGTGGTGCCATTCTACAAGCGATAATACAACTTCAAGTTGTTAATTCAATCTGACGGGCGCACGCTGTGGCGGAAGGCGGAACAACTGCTCAGTCCCATTCGGCGTATAAATCAAAGTGGGGATTCGGTACATGATAGTGGGATGACATACATTTATAAATACTGCTGTAATATTCAAAAGAGTGAATGTAGCGTTAGCCTAACCCTGTATTGGTGCAGCTCGGTCTAAAGAGTCCGTATGTATACCTTGTAGGTCACGTGATCTCACTACGACCCTCTCGAGGCCGTCTCCGCATCTTGGCAGGCATTAGACGGGGAAGGCGGGGCACGAGAACAATACGTCATATCATCCTGCATGCATCACATCCATCAGAATGCGTGACGATGTAACCTTGAAACCTGATCAAGAGTAACAGTTACGACGATGGAAGCGATGTGCATGAGTGGGGTACTTTGAGATGTACGTAGAAGTGGGGGAACACGCATATGTTATGAGGCGATGTACTTCTTCGTACTCGTGATACACCACCTTTTTTCACCATGTTCAGTCGGAAGATAATTGCGATACTTGCAATTGTGCAGCAAGGCACCCTAGGTCAAGACGTCGATTATGCGCAATTCGTCAACCCTTTCATAGGCACCGAGGGTGCTATACCTGGATATGCGTGTATGTGACCTGATTACGCATTGTATATCAGTCGCTGACACTCCAAAGATGGTGGCGGAGACGTCTTCGTTGGCGGTGCCGTTCCGTTTGGCATGGTCAAGCTGGGCATCGACACCTACGAAGAACCCATCAACCAGTCCGCTCTTAATGGCGGATATACACCCAAAGGTCATGTCACAGGTATCAGTTTGATGCATCAGTCCGGAACGGGAGGAGGGCCTAAATACGGATACCCGTCCCAGATGCCGCTCACGAAGATCGATAGCGATGTCAACTTGCTTGACAATCGCACATACTGGCAAGATCGCGTGAGTTGCATGATGTGTTTCGTTTTATATTGACTAATAGGATTACAGGTTGGCGAAGATGCAGCTTCAGTTGGATACTTTCGAACCGAATTTGAGTCTGGTGTACGAGTCGAGCTCTCAGCTTCACGACATGCAGGATTGTATCATTACACTTATCCATCGACGTCTGAGAATCATGTACTAGTGGACTTATCGCACTATCTCCCACACCCAACCCGGTCTTGGGACAGCCAATTTTACACAGGCGGCGAGATTGAGATTCAGCCCAACTCTAGCGTCTACACCGGTTACACTTCCATTGCTGGGGGATGGAACATTGGCGCACCAGTTACCGTCTATGTATGTGGGGAGTTTGATACAGTACCAGATGAAGCAAGAGCATTCAAAGGCACGAACACATTCCCCGTGGGCCGGCACTTTCGTACATTCAACAATGGTACAACACCGCAACCAAGATTCACTGGTAATACAGCCCGTTCAGGACCATCAAATGATCGTGTCGGTGCGGTCTTCAGTTGGAGTAACGCCACTGAAATCAAATCCCGTGTCGGCATCTCTCTCATGTCGGTGGATAAAGCTTGCGCATACAAGAATTCAGAGCTGTCAACATGGTCCATCGAAGATGCTACTCAAGCAGCGCGCGATGAATGGAATCGTGACGTCTTTTCCAAGATTCAGGTCGACACGTCGGAGCGTGCGAACAAAACGCGACTCACATTGCTGTACTCGAGTTTGTACTTTATGCATCTTATTCCGAGCGAGCGAATAGGCGAAAACCCATTATGGGAGTCGGATGAGCCAAGTTGGGATGACTTCTACACTATGTGGGATCTCTTCCGAAACCAAGTCTCTCTATGGCATCTCATCCAACCAAGTTATTACGAATCGATGATCCGATCATTGATTGACATCTTCAAGAATGAAGGGTACTTGCCAGATGGACGGTCTGGCAACTACAATGGCCTGGTACAAGGTGGCTCAAATGCCGACAATGTTCTTGCAGATGCTTACGTTAAAGGAATGAGGGGTATGATCAATTGGACCGAGGGCTATGCCGCAGTCAAGGAAGATGCAGATGTTTTGCCTTTCTTCGATCAGAACCCTGTCGACCCACAAGGCTCACTGAAGGAGGGCCGTTCGGCGCTTGATGATTGGATACCGCTCGGATACGTCTCTGCAGACCGGAATACGCGTGCAGTATCAAAGACAGTAGAATATTCTCTCAATGACTTTGCCGTGAGTCAGATTGCGGCAGGGGAAGCACCTGGCGATCAGGACCTTTACCTCCGCAGGTCAGCAGGCTGGCAGTTGAGCTGGGACCCTGAGTCGACGAGTCGGAACTTCACCGGCTTTGTCATGCCGCGGTATGCAAACGGTACCTTTCATAAGACATATGATATCACGGATTGTGGTGACTGTAATTGGGGGGATGAGAGCTATGAAGGTACTGCATTTGGTGAGCCACATTACGCATACCAACGCTCATTGAGTGCAACATGCTAATCTAAACAGAATACTCATTCGTCATCCCTCATGACATGTCACGTGTGATCACGCTGATGGGAGGCCCATCGCATTTTGAAGAACGTCTCGACTACATCTTTCAGCCAAACACATCTGGCGTAGATCTGGGTGTCAACGGGCTCGGCATCACCACAATTAACAACGTTGCTAACGAACCAGACTTTCAGACGCCGTACTTATACAACTACCTCAACAAGCAATGGAAGAGCGTTCAAAGATCTCGCCAACTCGCGAACGACTTCTACTTCAATACCACGAATGGCATACCTGGGAACAGTGATGCAGGCGCATTGAATTGCTGGCTGGTTTGGCAAATGCTGGGCTTGTACCCCGTCGTTACTACACCAGTGTATCTTCTCGAAAGCCCGTGGTTCTCCGACATCAACATCACTGTCAATCACGACAAGACTCTTAGGATCAGAGCTGAAGGGTTGGATGATGGAGATGGGAAGCAGGGATATTACGTGCAGGGTGTGAGCATAAACGGGGAAAAGTGGAATAAGAATTGGTTCGAGCACGAAGATGCTGGCGGCATTATGGTCGAGGGCGGTGAGATTCTGTTCACGTTGGGCAGTGAGCCGGTAGTGTGGGAAACGAGCGATGTACCGCCGAGCCCGGGGCATCAGGAAGTTAATGTTGGGGACAACATGGGCCTTTAGGTGGCTGACTGTTGTTCGGTAACTGCGCTTTGACACAAATCTCAGCGTTGTGATGACACCGATTCGAGCATCGGAATGCAGCGGAGAATGTTGACACAGTCATAGCAAGGGCATTGGGTAGGAGGATGGGAGTACTGCGGACTGGAAGACGTCCACCCATATCTTGGCACTCTGTCGTTTGCATAAGCGTTCCCTTACCGGCAATAGTCAATCTTGAACAGAGAATGAACGCATGATATGTATGCGGGGAAGACCATCGGATATCTTAGCGAACGAAGTTTCGTACACGTACAATACAATAACCCCTGTATTGCGCTCTGTATAATCGCCACAACGCAACGCCGTCAAACACTCCTGGCCTTGAACGATACTGCGCCATTCTGCCGACCATGATAGTGCTTAAATGTGGCTGGAACATTACACCTCCCCAAGGTTCAGCTGCGGAGAACCCTAGTCGTTGGCCCTATTTCATCGGGCCGCAAAACACGGGTCAACACCATTAAGAAACATTTCTTTTTCCCGTTCCGCTGACACCGGTCCCCTTGTTCTCGTGACGTGGAGTGATGTCAGAGAAAGACCGCGCCGGCTCTGCGCCACATAAATGGTAAGCTGAACCTCTTTGTTGCGAAACTAGTCAAGGCAGCACCAGGAACCACTGTATACCTGACTTCAAGTTCCGATCGCACGTGGCATACTGCAAAGATCAACATGGCGATGACCAAGCTTGCGATCCTCGCCTTGACAGTACTCTCTTCGGCTCTCGCATCCTCAGTAACGCGTGCGACAGTCGTCGCGAAGAAATCCGGTGGTTGCGGGATCAACTACTCCGACCTGACGCAACCGACCCAGTACCTAGGCACAGGCGAAAAGAATCGCAGCTACTACATCCATCTGCCTCCTACCTATGACAGTAACCGTGCGTACCCCGTGGTCATCGGTTTCCATGGCAGTCAGAGCATTGGCCTTTTCCTTGCGTACGACAGTAAACTGAATGAGACGAGGTATTCTGGAGACAAGATTATGGTGTATCCGAATGGAGAAGGAGGAAGTTGGGCGGGGCCATCATATCATAATGGGTCGAGTGTTCAAGAGGATATAGACTTTGTGGCTGATGTGATTAAGGATGTGCAGGGTAAATATTGTGTTGATGAGGAGAGAGTGTTTGGTGTAGGGTAAGTCGTCCTCTATCTCTTCTTCCTATTTATTCAGCCGAGCTATTATGAAGCCTGATTTGACTTGATACTAAAGAGTAACAGCATGTCTAACGGCGGAGGCTTTATCGGCACGCTAGCCTGTGATCCAAAGGGAAGTTCACTCTTTACTGGCCTCGCCTCGCACTCTGGCGCTTTCTACACAGACAACAACGGTCCTAACAATGGTTGCGCGCCATCGAAAATGGTCCCATTGATTGAAATCCACGGCGCTTCTGACACGGAAGTTTCGTACTTTGGCGGCAATGGCGAAGGCGGCCGGCTGCCTGCAGTCCCGTTTTGGATGGACTGGTGGGGAGCGCGAAACAAGTGCGTGAACAAGAAAGAGACGTGGCTCTTCAATAATGAGGTAATGCATGCGACCTGGACTTGTGATGGAAGGGATGGTCTTCTTCAGCATTATGTGGTCGTGAGCATGGGTAAGTGACTTCCTTGGTCTCTAGTGTCTGCTGCTTCTCCTAACAAAGCGATGCAGGACACTGCTGGGCTGATACCGAACCGAACTTCTCTCAAGCGACTGTGCCGCAAGGCCCAACGGTGATCCAAGCGAGCAAGATATTCATGGAGTTTTTTGACTCGGTTTTACCATCTTGAATCGCGGAAGAAAAGAAAGGGTTCAAGACATGGGATGTTATACCAAAGTTCATGCGAGGACAAGGGTAGTCTAGTTACGTAGGTCGTATGTACATCACCAAGTAATCATAATGAGCAACACCGTAACATAAGTAACGATAATACTGTTAACTCGGTCTCCCTATAATAATAGACGATCGCCCACTCCTGCAATACTATGCGGTTAATATGTCAAACCCACCTGACACATTTGACACCGGCGTCGCGCTCGCGTGAAGACCTGAAACGCGTCACGACACATGCGCTCTCGACTCCAGCCCCAATGCTGCGCCACTCTCGATTGGTCGGATGAAAACTGGCATTATGCTTGCCAAACTATCCGGGACAGAAGCGATATGCGATGCGAAAAGTGGGTATAGAATGGCTTGGACGACTACTTGAGACGGTGACACTGCGATCGATCTCGGAATACCCACTAGAGACTGCGCGACGGAACATCACGCAGTTGCAGCCTCAGAATTTTGCTCATGCGGCGGTGCGGTGACCGCGATGGGTCCGAAAAAGGGCTGTCGAGTTAAGGCATTGGGAAGGTATAAAGATGCCATATTACTTCTTTCTCAGTCACCACTACAAGCAGCCTCACGTCTTCACTGTCAACTCGTCCAATACTACATTCTTTTTCGCCATCTGTGATAGCGAACCCTCTGACCTGGTGTCTTTCATTCACGTACATAACTCTTTCTTCTCTTTCAAGTAGATACCCATCTCTTCACGAGTTCAATCTTGTTAAATCAATCAAAATGCGTTTCACCATCGCCACCCTCTTCACCCGTAAGTCGCCAGCAGTTGAGCCTTATTGCTGCATCATTGTACTGATATCATCAAGTTGCCGCCTTCTCCATGGCCCAGGTCACCCCCAACAACGCGGGTGCCAAGAATGTTGGCACAGGCAATGGACAGCAGTTCATAACTGGCGGATGTGTGTCTGATGCTGACTGCAGCTCACAGTGCTGCGCCCAGGTTGCATCAAGCGGAAAGGGCGTGTGCAGTAACGAAGTAGCGGCCAACCAGAACGGAAAGACGGGCTGTGGCTTCAACGACCCCAATGCTGCTGCTGTGATTGCGGCCGCAAAGGCTCAGGTTGCGAAGCAGGGTTTCAAGAGGGCTGTCCGAGCCGAGTAAGGCATGTAAGCCTTGGCCCAGCAAGATGCCCACGTAATGACCTAAAATCGAATCAATGATCAAACCAATCGCGTCGTCTCTCCATGCGTGCCGCGTTTCCCACATCTCTTGCATCACAGTTTCACGTCATGTACCCACGCCCCGCACCGAAAGCCGCCCATAACCTAGTAACCCAAAGGGCGAGGATCAACTCCCTGCACGTCTGGTCTAGATCGCTTCTCAACTCAATTGTCGGCATCTTACCCCCATACCCCATTTTCAACACCTCAGTGGCAACAACATTGCCTTCTGAATCCTTCCACTCACTGGGCTCCATCTCATTCTTTCGCTGTTTGATTGCTTTGGTGAATCCACCAGGTTTTCCACAGGTCATGATCTCAATGGGTCGACTGCCTTGGGTAGGAATGTGTGCGATGTGCCAACGGCGCAGACCAAAGCGCAACTGCAGAAATCCTGGCAGCGCGCTGGCAGATTTTCCCTGGATGTAGTATTCGTTTACGAGGAAAGGTGGGTCGTGGGCTTCGTAGAGGAGTCCGCTATTGGTGAAGGGAACATTTGGCGCACCGGATTGTAGCCTCGTCACTTCTTCGGCGCGCAGCCTTCGTAGCTGCAGTTTGTTGATGCATGTATCGAGAAGGGAGGAGAGTTGGTATGCGGGGGCGTTGGGGGTATGGATGAAGGTACCATAGATGGTAAATGTGGTGGCCTTCTCGTCAACAACGGCATAGGCGGGCGGAAGTTCTGGTGGCAGCGATACAGAGTTGACGTTGGGTGCTGTTTCATGCTCGGAGGGGCGCCTCTCGTCCCGTGTAGGTTCGCATACTGCCGGTGATGCTGTTGGCGCACTTGTGGGTGGTGATGCAACGACAGCCTCCTCGTAGGAAGGTATTGGTGGGTTAGCATTAGACGGTGCCATAGTGTGATGAAGCAAAGAAGTGCAGACAGTCGCGCTGACTGTATCGGTGAGCTTCCATTATACGAAGCCTGAGGGGCTGTGTTCTGCCAAGCATTATGTTGTGAGGTGGAGGAGTGACGGAATGGCCTATGACATGGCGCGTCGGGTGGCGGTTCGGGTGCTTCGCGATCCAATTGGAGTTTCCATGACGCACCATTCGTTTCTCTCTACAACACCACCATCGCTTTCTCCAGTATCCACGGCTTCTTCCTATATTCTCGCCTTTGGCTGCTTTTCCCTTCGTTCCAAAAATCAAAGATTGGTAAACGCCCAGAGACGATCGAGTGGTGGCCGCTAATTCCAGTTCTAAGTGGAACTCACATACTCAGATATGACCTGCTGACCGAACCTTGGGACGACTGCTTCTGCCGCCATGGTTGATCTCTGACAAAGACTTGAGACTACATGACTCTATTGATCACTGAGAGACCAGCGTGGAGTCTTCTCATATCGTACGATGATCTTGGCAGAAGGGGAGCCCAGGAATCCTCCTCAGCCTCAACTCATATGTTTCCACGGCAGATCCGTCACCGACACTAAGGCGAGGGGTAGGCGAGCAGCAAAAGAGCCGACAGACAACTAACTGAGCTGAGTGTGTGGCTACGGAATCATTAAGCCAAGGTGCCGACGAACCCCCTCGCGCTGACTTGGCGTATGAGGGACACGCGTTATGAGGACACAAAAGGAACATTTCCAAGAATGTCCAAGAAAGGAATCCAGTAGCCTCAGCAATCCTGCACGTCTAAATCAATTCGCAAAATCTCCGTCTACGCTTACTATTGGTTATTAATGTTTGCAACAAGTGTTTGGTAGCGTTGGCATTCCAGGTCTTGAGTGGGCCAAGATTCGCGAAACCTGGACTGTGTCGCAGGGTTGCCTCACATGTCGGGAATACCTTTTCCAGGCCAACACCAAGCCTTGGTGTTAAGGCACCCACGTACGCCACATCATGGCATCCCAGAACACATGTATATAAGAGCTGAAGGTACCGACAAGCAAAACCGGCAAGAGTAATTTACTGTTGATCAGTCTCTTCGCACACGTTCCTTCTTTCCATTCTTTTCGTCTGTTCGCTCATTTGGCACGACTCGCTTCAAATCTTCGAAATAATCTAATTCAACTCAAAAGCACTCATAATGTACTCCATCACTTTCGCTGCCATTGCCAGTCTGGCCCTCAGCGCAGCGGCCGCGCCGCTTACTGCACCACCTATGGTCCTCGGCAACGGCCATGTTCAACTACAATTCTCCATCGATCTCGGCGGCCAAGGCGCAGCCGGTGCAAATGCATTCGACGCAAACCAGCTCTTCGCCTTCACGTCCATGCACATGATACACGCTGTTCCTGAGCAAGTCGTAAACGGCACTGAGCCTACAGGCGGTCTGGCGGGCGCTTCTGGAACGTTCAACTTCGGTATCAACAGTGCAGCCAACATGATCTGCTATAACATCACGCTGCACAACTTCCAGGGCGAATTCGAATCCCCAGCCACGACTGCTACTCATATCCATGAGGCCGCGCGGGGAGCCTCGGGTCCACCCCGTATCAGCTTTCCAAACCCGGACCCAGTCAATGGAGATTTGGCCGTGCGAAATAGTGCAGGATGCTTGAAGGGACCGTTTGTCACTGGCGTCATGGTCGAGGGAAAAGATTCAGGCGAAGGTTTCCATGTTAGCATGATTGAAGCAAACCCTGCTGCATTCATGGCAGACACTCACTCAAGCCTGGCGCTGCCTGGTGCCGTCAGAGGTCAGCTGGCTTAATGATACGTAGCTAAAGGGGGACCGGAATGAGATGTTTAGGCTTGGAGCAGTTCGAATTTGCCAGCGGCATGACACTTTTTATTCGATAATGCAACTATTTTTTCAGTTCTTCATTTTTAGTGCCTTTACTTGGCCGGATTGAGCGTGTTGGATCGTGTCCGTATGTTCAAAAAGTATGTTCAGGGAGCATGCGAAGCGACTACACCTCGCATCGAATCACAAACTTTCAGCTATCCATGTTAGCAGCTGTGTGTTAGAGGTTGAATAATTAAAGCAACAGTTCAAAAATATGGTCTTCTTCCGATGAATCAATTTGAAATACGTATCCTGGCCGAACCAACAAGTTATTCTTGAACGATTCGAATTGCGCATGCCAAACGCTCTTCTCCACAGTGGATCTGGATGTGGCCAACTCTGCTTAGGTCAAAGGAGTTGAATCGAATTGTCGTTGCTAATTAAGTCGGTGGGTATCTTTTAAAGTGGTCATAGCGATCGGTGAAAAGTACATGTAGCCCGGATTTGTTTTTTGGCTTCGTCCGAAACATGCCTGGTGATCGGTCCACCGCGCACCTCTCTACAAATATGGTACCAAAAAGAGCTTCTTCTTTATCCAAAAGTGCATCTATACGAACAAATACATATTCCTTCCATGACGCCATTGTCAGCATGCTTGACGTTAGTAATGCAGTTCGAAGCAATACGGGAGCAGTAGCCTAATGGGGCCTAGCGGCAAAGAAATTCCCGCCAGTGGAAACCTAGAGGCAAATGTAACCCAGCCATTCTGCCCAAAATTCCTTCTTTGCTCGCCCAATCCAAAGCCAGGGAAATGGCGTGCTCAGTTACATGCTGCCAAGAAGCTGTCAAAGCCCAGAGTAGCGGCCGACTCGTGGCGCAAAACTACGGATCAGGCCTGTCTTGTGATGGATCTAAGTCATCCCAAGCTTTTGCCATGAAAAAGCTTCCATAAGTCTTCGGTCGCTGGAAGCATTCGCTGCTTCTTGCCTTCACATAGCATCCCATCGTTTCGAGGACCGGATCCCACATCTACAGAATGGCGGCGGCAACGGACCTGGAGAAAGCCCCTCGCGACGTGGCGACGTCACCGGAATACTTGACGGAAACACGCTCACACGTTGTCAATGAGGACCGTCTGCGCCGCTCTCTTTCGGCGCGCCAAGTACAGATGATAGCGATCGGAGGTACCATTGGAACCGGTCTCTTCCTTGGTACTGGGAAAGCGCTCGCGACTGGAGGACCCGCTTCGCTACTAATCTGCTACTCCATCGTCGGCTTCATCGTCTTTTGTACTATGCTGTCCTTGGGGGAAATGTCAGCTTTCGTGCCTGTTGCGGGATCCTTCTGCACATTTGCCGGGCGCTACGTCGACGACTCGTTTGGTTTTGCGCTGACTTGGAATTACTGGTTCAACGACGCTGTTAGCACGGCAGCGGACTTGGTTGCGCTACAGTTGCTGATTCAGTACTGGAGCGAAAATGTTCCATGGTATGCGTTGGGCATCGCTGTGTGGGTGCTCATCGTTCTGGCGAATATTATCAATGTCAAAGCGTACGGCGAGTTGGAATATTGGCTCAGCTTGCTCAAGGTAGTGACGATTATCATCTTCATTATCTTGAGTATCGCAGTAAACGCCGGTGGAAACGTTGGCTATGGCTATATCGGAGGAAAATACTGGACGATTGGCGACGCGCCTTTTGTGGGAGGGATTGGAGGCTTCGCGTCCGTCTTCGTTACTGCATCCTTCGCTTATGGCGGAACCGAATCCATCGCTATCACGGCCGGAGAGACTCGTGATCCAGCTCGCAACCTTCCAAAGGTGGTCAAGAATGTCTTCTGGCGCATTCTGCTCTTTTACATTCTTACCGCTATCATGATTGGCTTCAACATCCCTTACAACTATCCTGGACTCAGCACGAAATCCAGCCGGACGTCACCATTCACTATTGCGTTCCAGATGGCGGGCTCCAAAGCTGCAGGTTCATTCGTCAACGCCGTTATCCTCACGAGTGTCATCTCCGCTGGAAACCACGCTCTTTACGCCGGATCGAGACTGCTCTACACTCTCGGCTCAAACGGACATGCCCCCAAAGTCTTCACCAAGTTGACTCGCTACCAAGTTCCGTGGGTTTCGGTTCTGACAACGAGTTTGGTTTCTATCGTTCTTTTCTCCCTCTCATTTGCTGGATCCGGCCAAGTATGGACCTGGCTTCAAAACATCGTTGGTGTTTCCAACCAATTGAGCTGGATTTGCATCGGTATCGCGTCTCTTCGTTTCCGCGCTGGCCTGAAAGCGCAGGGCAAAACGCATCTTCTTCCCTTCCGCAACTGGATGTATCCCTGGGGCCCAATCATTTGCATTGTTCTGAACACCTTTATTGTCTTGGTGCAAGGTTGGACAGCATTCAGCCCGAGTTTCGCATCCGTAGACTTTGTCAGCTTCTACCTCGAATTGCCGGTTTTCTTCGTCATGATCGTGGGATGGAAGCTGCTGAAGAAGACGAAGTTCAGGAGAGCGAGCGAGATGGATCTGGAGACGGATGTGTATACGAAAGATGATATGGAGCCTGAAGAGAAGGGATGGAAAGGCACAGGAAAGCGAGTAGCGACCTGGTTCTGCTTTTAGGCCCTGGTATTATTCGTTTTACGTTTTTTTGTGATGTAACAGCTCGATGAGAGCTGCAAAATTATAATGTCTATGCATGATAGTAATATGACGCTTTTCTTCGGTTTTGAGTGGATGGCTGCCACGTGATTTTCATGTTTCCTTCGTACCAGTCCTAAGCATGCCAATAGCACCTGACAGTTGCTTCGGTTAGCGCTATAGTGTTGATTGCCAGATCCTGATGAGTTCTGTGCCACTATGCCGCTGATTTTTGAGCTTCAACAACTCAAGGCTCTACTATGCATGACTGTAAACGCCTATTGCTTAAGTCAACGCTAACAAGATCTTCAGCTCATTTTTACGTCACCCTGCAATGATTTTTCTGGAACTTCTGGATTGTAGAAACTTGCTTTTCTGAGTTGTTTGTTGTCTTTTGGCAAAATGAGCAGCGTGCATGTCTTACGCAAAGCGAAGACGGCCAGATCGTACAGTCTCTGGGCCGACTAACCATGAACACTGCATTTCACTATTAATGGGTCAACATACGAGCAATATCACAGCGTAAAAACCTGGGACGTTAGAGTTGACGCATACCTCATCGCGATTTGAGTCTCGCAATGACATCCTACACAAATTCTTGTTAACTCGCGTCCTGTGTGTGATGAGAGCTACTCACATCCCAAGCGTCAAATTCTTGGTGGAAGAGATAAACTAAGAGCAATCAACAGCTTTGAGTAAGCCAATCGTCGATTCTTTACACAACAAATTGCTAGCGAACTTCTCTAGCGATTCACTGGTTGAGATATTGGGAGTGAAGAGTAAGCTGCTAAGAGTGCGCAAAACAAAGCATATTCTAACACGTTTAGAACCGATGGATCATTGATTAAATTAGCATTCTCAAAGGGGTTTGAATGCCGTGTATGTACCTCACCGAGGTCTAACTATGTCTGAACTTAACGTCTGAGCGGTGTTCAGTCGTCCTGTAAATTCTGGGCGTAAGATGAACACTTGGGTTCCGCGAGCCACACAGAGACAGCACGTATTAAGAAGTAAACTGAAGCAATTTCATTCAATGAGATGCTCATATTCAATCCGACATATAGTGATACATTCCCAGTTCATTATTGCTACAGAGCTAGGGGTACCGAACCGGTATAATGACATATTTAAAACTGGTATATTGCTTCGTCTTTTGTGAATGTAAATGCTGAAATGAGGGGTCTTTCGCTATTTTTGGTCTCTCTCATAATGCACATTGCTTGTTGTGAGCATTAAAAACAATCTTGGTGTTGCATCAAGTGAACGTGGTGATGGAAGGGAGAAGCGCACTCGGGCCGAGAGAGGCTTTATCGATAAGACCTAGACTTCCCCAAAATTTCGGCGCAAAACAACCCAATCACCATTAGCTCACCATGCCCAAACGAAAGCGCTCCTCACCCTCTGGCGGCAGCGAGCCCACGATCGCATCAACGCCTGCGAAACGCGCTAAACACTGCGAGAAGCGTCTCGCCGACGTGCAAAAGCCTCTCCTCCAAGCATTGCGCCATGCCTCAAACCTTGAGCGCCAAAAACACAGTCGCAGAAAGAAGGTTGCGACAAAGAAGAACGACGCAAAGACTCTTGCTCGTCTGGAGACCGAGTACCAGATGCTGAAAGCGCTCAATCTAGAACAGCTTGCCGATCAACATTTGCGTAAGACATTGGCGAGGGTGAAAAGCTTGAAGGATGCCGAACCGCTACAGGAATATATTGCGGGAATACGAGAGGGAAGCAAGGACTCGAACACACTGAATGTCACAGCGCGGCTGTTCAAAGTCAAGCATGTGACAAAAATAGTGGATGGCGTGATTGAGGATTTGAAGGGTATACTGGGAGTCACCAAGGGCAAAGAAGGTGCGAAGGGAGAAGCGAGTGAAGCGAAGGCGCAAGAGCAGAAGAGCAAGGAAATTACAAAGAAGGAAGATGTGGATATGGAAGATGTGAGCGACGAGGGAGATGATCCGTACATGGCTTTCAGCGCGCGGATAGCAGAGCCTTCATCAGGGGAGGACGATGACGAAGCCTCTGTGGCAGGCGACGAGCGACCGCCGAGCGTTTTGGACAGCGAGAGCGAACACGATCCTGAAGATGACCTCGATGCTGAGAGTGAGAGCGAAGATGAGAGTGTAGGTGGAGTTGAGGAGGCCAACGGCCGAATCGGCGAACCGTCATCGGACGAGGAATCTGAAGCATCAGGCTCTGAGTCTGGCTCGGACTCGGACGAAGCCGCGATACCCACCAAAAAGGCCAAGACCAAAGCTGTTGAAGCGAAGCCTACAACATCTGCTTTCATCCCGGCCCTTAGTCACGCTGCCTACTTCTCCGGTTCCGAATCAGAAGCCTCAGACCTAGACGTCGACATGGCTCCACGAAAGAATCGCCGCGGCCAGCGCGCGCGTCAAAAACTTGCAGAATTGAAATATGGCCAGAAAGCCAAGCATCTCGAAAAGGCGCAACGCACAGCCACCTTTGATCCCAAACGCGGCGCGGTCAGCGGCACTGATAAGCGTCAAAGACGAGGCAAGCCAATGGGTCCCGGACCGCAGCAGAGCGGAGGCAATGCAGAGCCCTTGGGCGAGCGAAATGACAAGAAGGATCGGAAGATGGGTATTGGTGCGAAGAGAGATGACAAGGGCGAGCTGCATCCCTCGTGGCAGGCAGCGAAGAAGGCCAAGGAGAGCACGAAGCTTAAGATTGATGTCAGCGGGACCAAGCCGGCTGGAAAGAAGGTTGTTTTTGATTGAGATACCCAGAAGAGTGGAATGCAAATGTTCTATCAATCGATTGAGGTCACTTTCACATTGGGTACATGATCCGCAAGGCCTGGTTGAAACGAATCTTTCTCCTTGAATTATTACGTGGCCGACAATCCATAGCTGATTCGCCGCAACTAAATCTAACCATTTTGTTTAGTGTACAGCAACATAGCTCTTCTGTGGGTTTGTTTTGTTACGAGAACGCCTTTCTATGGTACAAAGGGAAAGACAACATGTCGCTAAACTGGTCGCCTTGATTGTCTACCATGAGATGTGCATTTTAGCACTGTGATTACTGGATGCTCTTGAGCCCCTTTTTCAAATGACTCAATCCAACCATTTGCTGGTGACAGTTTGGAATAAATCGACAGCGTATAAACAAGACATGACGTCTTTCTACTCGCCGAATGAGTATATTAATCTCAGGCGAGGAGTGGCGCAGCAGAGGAGCTGAGTGCAACCGGAGCCAGTGCCCCTGAGCTGCGCCTCAAAAATTTGGCCACGGTGGGGCCGAGGGACACAATTGCAGGCGGCGGAAAGGGTCCATCCGCTCTACCCGGCGTGCCAAGAAAGCTTGAGAAAGCTTGACGCAGGGCGCCTTGCTGTCAACTTTTGCAACAAAGGTGGGTGTTGACTGTCATGCTGGCAACACCTGCGTGTCTACAATGATCTGTTTTTGGATCTTGTTTTGTAATAATAAAGTTTGGGGTCAATGGCTCGGCCCAGTCCAGACTTCCGAAGTAACGGCACCGCCTCACCGAGATTGCGCCACGTTTCAACATGCGGCGTACACTATCCTGCGGTAGGGTTCTCGTGGATAGACTAAGCTGCAGGTGCACGATGCACGACCGCTACCGAGGTCGGATTAGGATCAATTAAATGCCGCTTTCCTCTGACTACTTATACCTTTGCCCCTCTAACAGCTCGCCATCCATCCTTACTATCCACTCTACTCGCCATTGCTCTTCCTGCAACCTCGCTTACGCCCACACCTCCCCACGTTTCTCTTGCCCCACCCACTTCACAATGGGCTTCCTTAAGGATTTGATGTCAGAATTCAAAGGCGCCAGTAACGGCGGCCAGCAACAGCAAGAACAATCCGGATACTCCGGCTATCCACCACAACAAGGATACCCGCCACAACAAGGATACCCACCCCAGCAACAGGGATATCCGCCACAACAGCAGTCACCTCAGCCACCACCAGTTTCCTACCCGTGGCACGCAGAATGGGATGGACGTGAGAACCGCTGGATCTTTGTGAACCAGCAAAACGGCGAGCGCACATTCAACTACCCCGGCCCCGGTTACGCACAACAACAGGGCGACTACGGTGCCCCACAAGGCGGTTATGGCTACGGCCAAGGCGGCTACAGCAACCAGGGCGCAGCCAACCAGAGCTCATATGACCCTACTCGTGGATCTGAGGAGAAGAAGAGCGGAGGCAACGGATGGAAGTACGCCGCAGCCGGTGCGGCTGGTCTTGCAGGCGGCGCGCTTCTAATGCACGAGAGCGATAAGATTGGTAGGTTCTCTACTTCACTATTGCCAACAATTGACTAACGCACATGAACAGAGGAAGGCTGGGACAACGCCAAGGAGCACGTCGCCAACGACGTCGACCAATTCGGCAACAACGTTGAAAATTTCCCTGAAAATGCATCCCGCTGGACTGGCGAGCAGGTCGGCCGCGTTGAGAACTTTGGCGACGACGTAGAGCAAAAGTGGGATAATGGCGTTCAGGATGTTGAAGATTTCCCAGAGAACGCGGCTAGGTGGACGGGTGAGAAGGTCCAGGAAGTGGAGGATATCCCGCAAGACATTGAGAATAAGTGGGATAATATGACTGATGGCGTAGAGCGGTTCGGAGACAACATGGAGAACGCGTATGATGAGGGCAGGGATGAGCAGAGATACGAAGATGACGATTATTGAGCGGGTACGGATGATTAAATAGATATTTCTTTGAAGGGCTTTGTGAATAAGCAGTCCTGAATTTCAATGTTTTCAAAATGATATTGAACTCTCTTGAATGATACGTGAGAGGATAACAGGTGCTGTAGTCAGTACTAAATTAGCTTGGTAGCATTTATATTTGACTAGGCTATCTCCAAGCACGTAGTAAGATGCGGCCGCTGATGTCATAGTTCTTACAAGCCTCCGATAATTTTTCTATTGTCATTGTTGCATTACCCTTTACTAGCCTCTGCACTATGAGAAAACAGCGTATCAAAAACACAAGAAGAACCTGTGACAGGCTATCGGTGATTGGATATTGTAACAAGAATAGTGAATCAGGTTGCCTTAGGAACTAGTGTGTTTGCTGCAAAGTGACTCAGGTGAGCACATGCATCGCTGAAGCGCTGAAGCGCAGGGTACTCTCACTACTCCCCTACTATCACCTCATTTATTAGCTCGTGCATAAATATTAGAACAATCCCCTTCCTACCATCAATCAACTCTTTCCACTTAGCATACTCGGGTGGGCCCCTAGCACGACACTGGGTGTTTACTTCCAGATAGGTCAAAGACTTATCACACTAGTCGGCTGATTGTATGATTACTTGTAATAATAGCATGAGTACAACACCGAAAGTGGCGTAAGTGGGCTGCAGAAGCTAGGGGGGTGCTTCGTTCGAATTAATACGCACGGTAGCATTGGAGCAGCAGATGCGGGAGGGAGAGTCGTGTGGTTGATCTTTTGCTTTTTTTGAGCAGAGTAGTGACATTGAAGTGAATGGAAGGAAGCACGTGACTGAATGTTTGCCTTGACGCCTCCGCACCTCATGCCTTCTACATCTCTTTTTAGCGAAACAAAGTTACTATATGAATTGAGTACATTACTGTTTTAGTCAAATGGTCCTTATCCATGCATAGCCCCCCTACGTCCCGCTCCTATCCACCCACCTGCAAACATACCTCTGCCCCGGCCTCGAGGAGCCTCATACGGCGGATTCGCTACGCCAAACACTCCGACCGTTGGTGTTCCTTCTTCTCCTGCTCTCGTACCCCCTCCGCCATAGCCTGCTTCCAGCATTCCTCTACCCCTACCAGCAGACCGCGTCGCCAAAGACGGCGCATACCCCCGCGAACCCATGCTCTCAGAGCCCGAATAGCCAGCACCATAACCACGATTTCCCTCAGCAGCAAACTGAGATCCCTGCTCAAACTGTACACTTCCTTCTTGATGATACATAGCCGCCCTCCTATGTGCCCTTGCCCGAGCCAATCCATCAACGACACCACGCCTTACAGTTCCCCTCCTCGCGGATCCCGCTCGGAGGTAAGGCCCAGCGTATACATTTTCTTGAAGCAAACCTTCCGATATACCTAGCTCACGCTGAGAACCACCGTACACGTCTTCTTGAGGCAAATATTCTGGCCCGCGTAGTCTCCGCATATCGTTCGGGTCTCTTGGATTCCGACACGGGACGAAGCGTCTTTGGCTCTCTGGAATAGGTGCGTTGCGCGAGCGTCTTCGGCGGTAGTCGGGAGGAGGTATGGGGGAGAGGAAGCAGTCGGGAGAGTTGGGGTCGCCGTCTATGTTGTGGGTTAGTTTAGGTTTCTTGAAGTGTCCAGGGAAGCGAGGGGGGAAGGGGAGTGTACGCATGTATAGCGGTGGTGGGGTTTTGTCTCTGAAGAACTTGAAGAGACCCATATTGTTAAATGCTTGATGTTGATGTTGAAATTTTGTGTGAGAAGAGGCTGTTGAGGAGGATGCTGGAGATGGAGGCGAGGCATAGGGAGAGATGTTGTTATTGATGGACAGGTAACTTGAATGAGAGTTGCAGGTAATGAGTGCAGCATGAGCTGTACACTGGTAGTGGACACTTCACAATTACTGTGACTGCAATCACGAAACTCGAAGGCGTGAAGATCCATTGATATATTTTAATCTAAATCCATAGATGTGATCTATATAACTTCCATATGTACAAACATGGTCATACTCTACTATGTTACATGAGTGATGCCTACTTTTAGAAGAAAGAATTCAGTCCATCCTTGCGCCTCAGCGCGACATGCAGGAAGATATACACTACCACACCGAAGCCCAACATGCCCGAAATGACGCCAAAGCCCATGAGATACTTGGGCTTGTCATCAGCCGGGAAAAGGTATGCACCGTAGATTTGCGCGAGGTTGCCTAGCGCATTGACTAATGCAATAGCAATGGCTCTGACTTCAGGCTGCATAGAGCCAAACGTCGCACTAGCATACGATAGCGAGACGGCGTTGGATGCCCACAGCCCAGCTGCCATAAGAACGAGGAGTGCGTAGCGTGCGGTGAAGTTGTAGATCACACAGACTAAGATAGAGGTTATAAGCGAGAAGGTGAGCCAGCCTGCAATGACGAGACCGCGGTGCATAGAGATGGAGTCGGCAAAATATGTGGTCACTGCGGTGCAGACGAATGCGACGGCGTAGATGGGAACGGTCATGTATTGTGCGGTGACGGTGTCTTTGTAGCCGAGGCCGTTGACGAGCGTGGGGTAGAAATAGGAGAGGGTGGAGGAGCCAACGATGACCTGAGTGGTGTTAGTAAGGTTTCGCTGAAGACCAAGGTGAGTTGCTTGCCATGTAACCAAGGACGAATCCAACAGTTCGCCAATCGAAGATAGCGAGGCGGAAAGAGGTGAGCCTGCCGATTCTCACATCGCCGTCGACGTGGGTTTGCACACCGGCTCCTTGGAGACGCGCAGTGGCGATCATTCGCTCGCGGTCAGTCAATCGCTTCGTGTTCGCGGGGAAATCTAAAAGGAGGAAGGATGAGACTCCAGCCCAGATAATAGTCGCAGCTCCTTCGATTATAAACAGCCAGCGCCAACTGCTCATCCGTTAGCTCCTGGTCTTTGGAAATAGAGTGAATAACTCAGGAATCATGAAGCTATTTCCGACATTAACAGTGAGGGTGAACACTTACCCGCGAAGACCGCCTGCGCCCTCCATACCTCCAGTGATGGCACCTGCGAGGAGACCGCCAAACGCACCGCTGAGAATAGCTGCCGACATGTACACACCAAAGCGCTTCGACTGCTCGTCCTTTTTGTACCACGAGGAGATGATGAGAATGATGCCAGGGGCAAAACCAGATTCAAAGACACCAACAAAGATACGAAGCACAACCAGATGCTTAAAGTCGTGGATGGCACCCATACAGCAGGTCAAGGCACCCCAGATGGCCATGATGACTGGGAGATAAATGGAAGGCTTCAATCGAACCAAGAGCATATTGGAAGGGGGCTCAAAGGCGACATATGTGACGAAGAAGACTACTAGAGCAATCGAATACTGGTTTGAAGTAAGGCCAAGATCGGTGGCCATGCCGGCAATCTTCGCATTGCCGATACTATGTCTCGTCAGTTTCTGTGACACAAGAATATTGGAAGCTACCTACTTCGTGCGGTCCATGTACGACAATAGATACATCAACCACATGGTTGGGAGGAGGAAAGTGTCAATCTTCTTGACCAGTTGTTTCTCTTCCTCTGGAGTCCAGGAGAAGTCTTCAGAGACCTCGATGTGTTTTGTTCTGTCCATTTCCTTGACGTCGTCTGCATCGGATGAATGGCGCGTTGACGACATGGTGTTTTAGTGTGGCAAGAGATTGGCCTCGATGAAAACACCTCAGGAAGATACTCCTCAGAGGAGATAAGAATCACTTGTGGCGAGCTTGAAGACCCGTTCAAAAGTATACCTCTGATATTTCGTAACACCTGCGAAGCTTTATACAACTTCTCAGCGAAGCTGTGTATCACTTTTCCAGGACTTGGTAGTGATTACCCAAAAGGGCTTGGGCTGATTCGCCCCCAGATCGTATCGGGCCTTCTCTGGCTTACCCCAGGTCTTAGGCTGCTAGCCGAAACTGCTGGGGACAGCCTAGCTGAATGGATGCGTCAATGGCGATGGTTGGCTGCAGTCTGCCACAAAACCGCATGCGTGATAGTCGTAATTGATTGCCTCGATGCGAGCATGTGCCACTAAGCGAGGGCTCGCTTGTGAGAACCTTACTGCTGTACTCTCGGTCGTTGCTCCGGTACGGTGATGATTCGCGTTCTTCTCGCGTTCCAAGGATCTTCGCTAATGAGGTAGAAGTTTGTCTTGCCACCAGATAGCGCGGGGTCAGGAAATGGAGTGTACTTAAACATGCGGGGGAGCCGGCAAAGGGGAAGTTCAGTCATCCGTCTCCTTAAGTATCTCAACGCTCTCGCTGTACCTGCCGTATCTCATTTAACTTCCTCAATTTCAGCTCGTTTGAAGTGCCATTTATGTCTCCCTCAGCAATCACACCGCAGCCTGACCAGACGGCGCCTGCCAACGGTCACACCAATGGAACCCAGGTTGAGCAGAGCGTGCCAAATCCTGTTTATCTCTCCACTGAGCCAAAGGAAGATTTCGACTGGAAAATTACCCTCAGGGGCAAAGTGATCGCCATCACTGGCGCAAACAGAGGTTGGGTGGCCCCTCTCTGACGCTTGGAAGCGACACTAACGGGCACTACAGGCATTGGTCTCGGGCTTGCAACGGTATGCCTTGCCAACGATGCCGCCGAAATTTACTCGCTGGATCTCTTTGAGCCAGGCGAGGATTTTCAGGCACTCCAAAAGGCCAACCCCAAGCGCATCCATTACCTTCACTGCGATGTTACGTCTGAAGAAAGCGTCACCAAGGCTGTTGACCAGATTGTCGCGCAGTCGGGCCGGATTGATGGCATGATTGCCAACGCAGGAATGACCAAGCATCAGCCAGCGCTGGACTTTGACCGCCCTCAGCTCGAGCAGCTATTCAACCTGAACGTGTTTGGTGCTTACTTTTGCGCCACAGCAGCAGCCAAGAAGTTTATCGAGCTAGGAATCAAGGGCTCCATTGTCTTCACTGCATCCATGACTTCGTACAGGCCCAACAGGGCTGCGCCGTCTGCTCCATACGGTGGGACAAAAGGTGCTGTTCGCAACATGGCGCACACATTGGCAATGGAGTGGGCAAAGCATGGTATTCGCGTCAACTCGATTTCACCCGGGTTTGTCCGCACCCAGATGACGTACTACGTGGAAAAGGCACCCGACTGGAACTTGAAGATGCAGTACTATGGTGGCATGCCTAGACTGGCTGATCCTCGGGAACTTGGCGGAGCGTACGTGTATCTGCTCTCTGACGGCGCTAGTTATACCACCGGCATCGACATTCCCGTCGCAGGCATTGTTGGCGCATGGTAGATGTGGTTGTCTGTTGTCGTTGATGTCTTTGTTTCTTCTCACGATACCGCATTGGGTGGCGTTTGTGACATAGCCGGCCGATTTGGTCTAGAAAATGGATCTCTTTAGATTCTGCATGGAAGCTGCTGTTTCTTCTTGAATTGTCCACTCAGACGTGCATGGAACAACTGCTGGTGTTGTGAACGTGGCAGGCCACAAGCCTCTACAACGGGCGGCACATGTCCGACGCAACTGACTGACTCAACCTATCCCAGGTACCCATGTCATAGCACATGTTATTTTTGTACTTGATTGCTTGAGACGTCTCGTCATATATGCCTGGAGTGTCTTCTGCACAGAGTGCTTCCAGCACGCAGGCAACCAATATATTAGGCACCCCCTACCCTGAGCCACTAGGGGATAGTGCTCAGGACTGGCGCGGGGTCTTCGCCTCTCGGGTCTCGGGTCGCGCATCCAAACATTGCCCGTCTCCTCAGATCCCCACAAATCGCTTCTCAGAGTTCCGGAAACACTGAATTCTCTCTGACACTATCCGTCGAAGCCTGTTTGGTTCTGGGCTAGTCGGCCGCCTTCTCCGCTGCCTTAGTTTTACCCCACGCGACCAGGTCCGATTCCCAAGCGAAGGCTCAAAGGACCTCGACGCGAAGTCTCATCAGCATGCACAACATCATCCGTGATGCCAACACCCTCTACAGGCCCTCCTAAGCCTCGAAAACCCCGCCCGTCGCGAGCGCGAGTAAGTCTATGCCTAACAAGGCTATGTAGCTGAATCCACTGACGGGTCATTCTCCGCTGTTAATAGGGTCTGCGCACAACCACCGGATGGTAAGTTCGTTAAGGCATCACTGAAACACGTCGCAAGACCTGCTGGGCCACGACGCGGCGTGGCCTTTGTAGACTCCAGCTAACGTATCCAGTCTCACTTGTAGACGGAGAAGAGTAAAATGTGACGAACTCAGGCCTCGATGTGCAACATGCACAAAGTCAGACCGAGAATGCTTGTACTCATCCTCAAAAGATGCAGTGGCGGACACACCAAGTAACGCCTCGGGCTCTGTACAATCAACATCGCCTGCGCACGAAGATGCTTCTTCGTCTGCTGCTTTTTCACCGGGCTCTGCAGCCTCCTCTCGGAGACCTATTCCCCGTGAAATCGACCCTCAGGTCTGGCAGGCCTCGCCTGAGCTCTTATTTGAATCCCCGTCAACTGTTATCAATTCTCTGCCATCGCCCAACTCGGCACCACTAGCGTACTACGACTTGCTTGCCGAAGATGCCATGAACAATATTGACAAGCACAACCTCAATCTGGACCTGGAAAGAACCACGTTTTCACGCCCTTCAAGCCCGGAGATAGCAAGCCCGGGGATAGGAACACCGAACCCCGATTCTCAGCTTGGCCGACAAGACCGATCGGCCGAAGATGCTCAGATGCAAGAACAATGGAACTCTACTGACATCTTACCGATAACAGAAGATGAGCTTGTTCTATTCAAACACTATGTGAGCGTCATTGGACCCATTCTGGACCTGAGTGATCCGTCCAAGCAATTCACGACAGTAGTGCCTGCTCTTGCTGTTCACAATGTGGGCCTGCTAAAATCCCTGCTCGCAGTGGCTGCGCGTCACATGGCGCTCTTGAGCGAACCGCAGCTCCACCAACTCAACCTCCAGGATCCTGTACCCACATCTGATACCACCAGCGCCAATCATTTACGAAACCCGCTCCTCCGAGCTGCGACACAATACTACTATGAAACTCTGCATTACCTCTCTAAAAATCTCTTCTACTCGTCGTACTCGAGGTCGAGGGAGATCATCTCAACATCCATCCTCATTAGCACATATGAGATGTGGGATTCCGAGGGCCAGTACAGCAACGGAGCATGGGAGAGGCATCTTCGCGGTATATTCTGGATTCAAAGAAGCCAGAATAACAACGGAGAATGTAAGGACCCACTGCGAAGAGCTGCATGGTGGCAATGGCTGCGTCAAGACTCGTGGGTTGCTTTTCGCGAAGGGCGACGCGTCCTGACAATATGGAGACCGACCAAACGTTTGATGGATCTGACGCCTGATGGACTGGCTCTGCGTATTGTGTACATTTGCGGACGATGTATAGACTTTGCTGCAACTGAGAAAAAGTATGATATAGCCACGCGCATTGAGCAAGCTGGAAAGCTACTGCAAGCCCTTGAAGACTGGCGCAAGGCGCTTCCGTCTTCATTCCAGCCTCTGTATCAAGGGCCCCAATTGATGCAAGGTGAGGCATTCCGGCCAATCTGGATCCACCCGCCTTCGTTTGCAGCTGCTATCCAAAACTTTCACATTGGAAGGATCTTGGTGCTGATCAACCAACCATCGATTGGAGGTATTGATGAGTTTCGAGTTCGACAGCGGGCATTGGATGAGAGTGTGGAGATCATCTGCGGTATTGCCCTGTCGCATCAATCAAAGGAGCTGCCGAGCGCCATGATCAACTTTCAGGCTATATACACTGGTAAGCCTTGGAATTTCACGTGTCGTGAAACTATGCTTACAACCATTTAGCTGGGCTATGCGTACAAGATCCTGTCAAACAGGCAGCCATCCTACATCTTTTGGAACAGACTCTTGACATCACTAGATTCCCACCTAAGTCATTACTCGCAGACCTTGCCAGCTATTGGGGAGCTGAATCGTGATTGAAAGCACGCGTCTGAAGTCCTAGCTTGAGCCGCCTTCGGCCAAGGTGACACCGCGCTCCGCGGCCATGGAGAAGCTTGGACCTAACCATTCTGCTAGGGCGGGCTCCGTTCGATCGGATACGATATGTACGGCATTGCTAGTGCCGAAACGCATGACAAGTGTAACAACACATTAGCACCAGTGCGTTCTGAGTATGCCGGTGCGGGAACAAGGAACCTCCAGCCGTGCTCCCGCTCTCCACACAGTACGCTTTGGCTTCGCGTGAGGCTCTGAAAGATGGGGTAGAAGCGGGGTGCATATTGCTGGATATGGGCTTTCCCGGTGGTCTCATATCTGTGCCTCGTAACGAGGTGTTTCCGAGGCACAATGTACCCCGCGTAGCAGTTCTCCTGCGTGTGTTTCCCCAGCATTTTCGTGCATGAGAAGGGTCGGGCTGCTCGACTCGAGCACCAATCAGCGCTCAGCATCTCCGCATCTCCTCCGAACCGCCCTCTCCTGCACAATCATGTCATTGTGTATAGTTTGAGTTGCGGGCCTTCTCGAAAATGCCGACTACAACTGCCAAGCTCTAGCGATCAACCTTACTGGCACACTCTACTCACTCCTCTTTGAAGACACTCTTATCCATATTCACCATCATGGCTGTAACCAAGGAAAACCGCACGTTGGCCATCCTCAGTGCCGCTGAGGCTGGGGGTTACGGCGTCATGGCCGCCATTGCGTAAGAAATCACCTCTCGACGTCTTGCGCACCACTGAATCCCCCAGGTACAACTTGGAACACTTGACTGCTCTGGTCCGCGCAGCCGAAGCAAAACGATCGCCTCTCATAATCCAACTATTCCCGTCGACGCTCAAGCAACTCCCTCTGCTCGCTCACGCCGCTGCACACGCCGTAAAAATATCCACCGTACCACTCTCCCTACACATCGACCACGCCCAGAATGTCGAACACATCCGAGAAATCATCGACACACTTCCTGTCGATTCCGTGATGGTAGACATGTCTCATTACGACGAGGCCGAGAACCTAGAGAAGACGAGGATACTGACAAAGGAATGTCACGACCGAGGTATTGCAGTCGAGGCGGAGAGCGGAAGGATCGAGGGAGGGGAAGATGGTATTGCTGACACTGGCGATCTTCAGGGTATGATTCTCATGCCTCAGACTCCTTGTTCATCACTGACTTCTGAGTAGCGCTCTTCACGTCCCCCGAAGACGTCGACAACTTCATCGCCGCCGGAATCGATATTCTCGCCCCGTCCATCGGCAACGTGCACGGCGACTACGGCCCCGCCGGCCCAAAGGAAGGCCAATTACACTATGACCGTCTCGAATCGATAAATAAACAGGTCAATAAGCGCGTAAGGATTGCGCTACATGGCACCAATGATTTTCCGCCAGAGGTTATGCAGCGCTGCATCCGATCGGGTGCTATCAAGCTCAATGTGAATAAGTTGTTGCTTGAGGCGGGAAATGAGGTGTTGAGAAAGAATGCGCCGACGACGCTATTGGCGAAGTTAATTGATATGCAGATGGATGCGATACAGAGGGAGACGGAGAGGTGGATGGATATTTGTGGGAGCAGCGGGAAGGCGTAAAACTGGGGCTGTTGGGTTGGAGGAGAAAGAGATGCCCGATCGTAGTTGCATGTATACATAGATAGTGTTATCGCCTTTCAAAAGTATTCGCACAAAAACAACGAGTTATTATTAGAATTGATAAACAACTCTCGCCAGACATCTACTACTCTACAACACTGCTCATGTGACACAAGCGCACCCCATGGCATCTCCCCATCAAAAATAAATAAATCGCAAAACACGTCTACAGATACATCCATACAGGGATGCAACAGACGACTCGACGACAGCAAAAAAGAACTCAGATGAGGTCTTGCCCGGAATCGAACCGGGGTTGCCGGAAGACTCTGACGCTGTATCAGAATCCGGAGTGATAACCGCTACACTACAAAACCGATGTTTATTTCCTGATTAGAAAAATATATATAGTTACACAACAACTCATTGCGCTTGCAAGTGCTCATTTCTCGGTCACTTCGTAGACATCTAGCAAGATGAAAAAGTTTTCGCGCATGTCGGGGCGCCAGATGTGGGGCTGAGGTGGAGTTTGGAGGGGTAGGTCCTGTATATGCAGATTGAGCAACAGAGAAACGACCGGGCGAAGAAAAGCGCGGTGTATGACAAAACTAGTTGACAGGACGTGATTTGTGTGTGGATGTGATTCTAAATGGTAGGAGATGCGCGCGGACCTGGCTTGGAAGGAGTGGTGAGAGTGCGACGGATGCTGGCTGTGGGTATGTTGCCGCGACATGGTTTGTGAGGAGAGGACGGAGCGTTCAGAGTGCTTGTGCGGGCGAGGTGCGTGGTAGGTAGTAGAGAGGGAAGGGAGAGTGGGGACAGCTGGGTAGGTTGTTTGGGGAGGAGAAGGTTCTGGGCAGTGAACGTATGCATCTGAGACAGGCTTGCGTTTGCCTCTAGTTTGAGCAAACTATACAGTCCCAATATACCACCCCGTAGCTCGAAAATAGAGTAAATATTTTCGGAGATAGGTTACAGCCTTGCGAATTAAACGCCATGATCTATGCTATGCGTTTCTAGCTTCCCGAAGGAGAGGTGTATCTATTCCTGCAACACGTCTATGAAAACGAGGGCTGGAGCTTCCCAGACACCCTCTCCATCACTCTGACCGGCAGCAAACTATCATAAACGTGGTTGATCCACTCACAGCAAACGCGTCGCGTATATGCCGGATCAATAATCTCTTCAACGCCAAACGCATTCGCAGTGCGAACAGGGTTCATCAACCGCTTGTACTCGGCTTCAAGCTCAGCGTAACGCTTGTCACGCGCTTCTTTCCCTTCTTTCCTCTCGACTTCTTTAAGTTCAAAAGAATGTCCGACTTCGATACCACCTTCCAGCGGCAAGGAACCCCAAGTGCCAGAAGGCCAGGCAACACGCATGCGAGGATCACGGCAATCTAGCATGACGCCTCCTGCTACACCGTATACCCGGCGCACGATGACGTTGAAGATGGGCATAGTTGTACTGTAGTATGTCGTTGCAAGTGTGATGCCATGTCGCATCGTGGCATTACGCTCCGCAACAGTGCCAATAGCATATCCTGGAATGTCGACGAATTGGAGGAGCGGGATATTGAAGACATCCAGGAACTTGAGCATACGAGTAATCTTTTGTGATCCCAATGCATCGAGTGCACCCGCGTTGACCTCGCAGTTAAGCGATACAATACCGACTGGGTTTCCTCCCAGACGCGCCAAACCAACGATAGCCGTGGTCCCCCACAGGGCGCCAATCTCGAAGAACGACCCTTGATCCACTACTTCGGCGATGATGGCACGGGGATTGTACATCCTATTTTTGGCTCGCGGGATGATTGATCGAAGTTTTTCTGATGTTCGATCGATCGGATCGGTGCAGTCGATTACAGGAGGTAGTTTTGTGCCGCAATCAGGGAGGTAACTTAGTACCGTTCTGATCTGTTCGAAACAGCCGGCCTCATCGGGTGCGAGGTTGTCGATTGTGCCGTTTGTGCAGTGTACGGCAGGGCCTCCAAGATCTGTCAATGACAGTTCTTCTTCGAACGTAGCGTTCTTGACAACATTTGGCCCTGCGTTGAATAGCGCTCCAATGTCGCCAGCCATGACAGAAAAGTGGCAAGACACAACACGAGCTGCTCCCAAGCCGATAGCTGGTCCTAAAACCGCACCTAGATTCGGTATGCCGGCATTAAGTTGGCTGACGACATGTTCGAAGGCAGGTAGAGGAGGGATGTACGAGTATCCCCAAGAGCGAATTGTAGTCACAGAGCCTCCTCCGGACGAGCCGTCTACGAGTTTGACAATGGGAAGCTTGAGCGCAAAGGAGAGTTTCTCCATATAAAGCTATGTTCATGAGCGACTCTGCAGAAGAACGAATTCTTGGACGTACCGTCTTCTCCATCAGTGAGCCATCGGCATGTCCAGCACGTATTGAAAAGTCGTCCGCTGTAAAAACAATCTTTCGTCCTCGCAATTTTCCAAAACCTATGATGGATTAGCATCTACTGCAACCAAACCTGTATGAGCCATACCCTGGACATTATTTGACGGTACATATTCCTCTGGCTCTTCTTTTGACGGCCCCAACTGTTTCCACTTGACTGTACCACTGACACTGCCCACCTCCTGGAAACTGCCCTCGTCCAGTAATTGCTCAACTCTTTCACGAACCCATAGTTTCCCAGCCTGCTTCTGCCTCACATAGCCTCGATTCTTCGGATCAGGTGTGACGGCAATCTTCCGAAGTGTTGCAATTTGCCCAAGTATATCCGAGTAGTCGGCCGGTAGATCTGAATCTGCGCCCTTTCTCCGTCGTCTTCTAGGCGTCTCAGGCGCGATGTGCGAACTGACCTGAGCGAGCCTGGCTTTCGCAGCTTCAGATGACGTCGACGCGTCTTTTGGGGGATTTTGCTCGTCACCAGCCATTGCAATGGAGAGGAGAGTTGGAACAATTGCACTACAAGGCTCCAGAGAGGAGACCCTGTTCAATTGTCATATTCGAAGTAGATAACCTGACACACGCTCAGACAATTGTCGCGGTGCAAGGTTGGGGTAAGGCCGGGGAACCGAGGCATCTGGTCGTTCCCCCGCTTACCCATGCCCTTCTCGGGATAGCTGACGGTAATTCCGAATGTCGCGCCCATGTCACCGCAACGACGACCCTGAAATAATCGACATATCATGTATGCTTCGGTCAATATGTAAAGAGCCTCATACTTAGTATACGTCGCATCTTACACGCTGTGAACTCCGAGACACTGCTATCTCACCCTGATTCTCATTGATTTGTATTCCAACTTATTTCCTTCGACCATAGAAAATACGATTTCTGGTGCCATTTGATAGAAGTATCACTTGGTCTCTCGGGAGCAGAGAAAATGGACCGTCCGTTGCAAAGGCCCATCCAGCGACTTTTGGTCGCCAACAGAGGAGAAATTGCAACAAGAATCATTTCCACAGCCCGAGAACTCGGTATTGAGACGTACGCTATTTATACTGCTGGCGACGACTCGCATGCTGCAAGAGCAGCTCATGCAATCCAGCTCGAGTCGGCAGCTACTTTCATGAGCATCGATGGCCTCATTGAAATCATCAGGCAACATCAGATCGATGCTGTGCACCCTGGATATGGCTTTCTTTCCGAGTCTGAGAATTTTTGCAAGAGAGCGTGGGAAGAAGCAGGTGCAGTAGTTGTGGGCCCTGGATGGGGTATCCTCAGTAATACCGGGGACAAGCTAAAGGCGAAACAGCTTGCTGAGGGATGTAAGTCACGTGGGTACAAGCGATACAATCTCCGTGAGACTGATTTCTATACAGGCAACGTTCCGACATGTCCAGCACTTGAGAACCCCACCAACAGGATCGAAGATATACAGCAATTTGCCTCACGGGTGGGCTATCCCGTCATGGTCAAAGCTGTAGATGGAGGTGGTGGTCGTGGAATCCGACTTATTCGTAGCGAAGATCAACTCGCGTCATCAGTGAAACGAGCAGTCGAAGAGAGCCCGTCCAAGACCGTGTTTGCCGAGAAGGCAGCAGTCGACGGCTTCCGACATATCGAGGTCCAGATTATCGGCGACGGCACCGGCAATGTGACGCATCTGTGGGAACGCGAATGCAGCATCCAACGGCGTTATCAGAAAGTTGTAGAGCTGGCGCCGAGCGTTGTAGCCGAGCGGTCGTTGATTGCGAACATTATCGAAGCCGCGTTGAGAATGGCAAGACATGTTCGTGAACATTGAACCCCATTCTGACAAACAAGACTGACTGTTGATTAGGTTCAATACTTCTCCCTAGGAACATTCGAATTTCTTGCCAACCCAGTCTCGAAAGAATACTACTTTCTAGAAGTCAATCCACGGCTACAAGTTGAGCATACCATCACCGAATGCATATCCATGACCGACATTGTCAAAGCCCAGCTCCTACTCGCCCAAGGAGCTACAATCGAAAGCTGTGGTCTCCCAAGCACCCCCAGAGACCCCAAGACGCCGCCGACTGCACATTCAATCCAGCTGCGCATTACAGCCGAAAATGTACAAAGCGACTGGTCTCTCTCGATTGGAAAAATCACCTCTTTCCAATTCCCCTTTGGCAATGGCATACGCGTTGATACGCACCTCGCCAGCAGCCGTCCAACCATCGTAACCTCCGACTACGACAGTCTTTTGGCCAAAGTCATCATCACAGCCTCCACCTGGCCCGACGCCGTGCGCAAAGCCCAGCGCGCCCTTTCCGACACGCAGATCAGTGGCGTGAAAACAAACATCGCTATGCTCCAAGCCGTAGCCTCGCACCCAGACTTCCTCGCCGGAAACTGCGACACACAGTGGCTTGAACGAAACCAAAGCGCACTGTTGCAACAAGCTCAAGCCATCTCCTCTTCATCCTCCTCCAATAACCTCTCCACGGGAGCGACATCCACGCCCACAACTCTCTCTACCCCAAGCACCACCCTCTTCCGGAAAGGCGACGCATGGTCTCTCGCCCTCTCGCCTGCCTCCAACCCCTCCCAATCTACACCGCACCACCTCGAACTAACCCGCATCCACCGCAACGACTTCCCTTCCTCCCTGACCGCCTCAATCCTGTTCACCTCCCCTGGCGCCACACCAACGCCCTACACCCTGACTCTCACGTCGACCTCGGCTAGCGCCTCTGCCGCAACAGCCCAGCACCGCCGCGGCAATCCCGCCGACGCCTCGCACGTTGTGATACCTTTTCCAGGGAAGCTAGTTGAGGTGCTTGTGGAAGAAGGGGATGTGCTGGAGCAAGGGGATGTAGTGTGTGTTGTGCAGCAGATGAAGATGGAGTTGGAAGTGAGGAGTGCGCGGAGAGGAAGGGTGAGTTGGGTTGTGGAGGTTGCAGAAGGGGAGGATGTGGGAGAAGGGACGTTGGCGGCGGTTGTCGAGGTGGAGAAGAGTGCGAGATTGTAACGTTTATGGCTTTGTTTTCGATACGTAGAGAGAAATATGTATGTACTAATCTGTATATATATATATCTTTGTTGAAAAGGGCGCTACATTATCTCGCATGTAACCCTCGTATGAACATTTCCCCTCGTCGCTCTACTGTATGGGCACACTTCTTGCGCTTTGTCCACGACTTTCTTTAGATCTTGCTCGGATAGGCCGCGTACTTTGACGAGTAGTTGTACGCGCAGACCCAGGTCGAGATCTTTCATGTTGCCGACGAGTTCGACGGTGGATTCGACAATGGAGTCGGAGGGGGTAGTGGGCATTTTTATGCCCATGGAGGCGGCGGAGGCGTTCATGGCGGATTGGAAACATGCGCCCTGAAGGGTGAAGGGGTGGGTTAGCATGTCTGGCATTGTGAAATGGAAAAGGGAAGGACGTACGTAGCCTGCAGCGAAGAGTTCTTCCGGGTTGGTTTTGCCCTTGTCGCCGGCGCCGCCAAGGGCTTTGGCCATGGTCAGATCGACCTTGAGGTTTTCGCCGTCGACGTGGCTATATTTGGTTTTGTTAGCTTTCGACGCGGAAATAGATTACATTAGAGATGTAGAACGATTCTTTGCGTACCCTGTTCGTGCCCCGACAACTTTGGCGTGTGCCGAGTAGAGGCTAGGTGCGGTCTCGGTGTTCAGGAAGCGGCGGCATGGCGGTGCAATGATGCTTCGCTGCGAAACGCGAAGAGCATGGCGAAGCGTTGGTACAACAGATTTACTGGCCATTGTGTTAAAAGATTTCATGAGCAGAAATGTTTAACAGTTGAGAACCAGGAAAGAAGATTGAAATATAAACAATTGTGTGAGAGGAAAGCTAATTAACTCCAGGTTACGTAGACTCAACAGTAGAGCGAAAGTTTGGGAGCTATGACAGCTGTGACGTTGCTGCATCCGTCCGGCTCTGCTCTGCATGAATGCAAAAGTCATGACGTTTGCGAGAGAGCTTCATTGTGGAGCTTAGCGGGTTAGCGCGAGGTACTCCCGCCGCTAGGAAGCGAAATCTGGGGGAAGGGTAAGCTGGTGTGGAGCAAGCAGCGTGGAATCTCAAGGTAGGCAAACCGATCAAAGAAGTAGCAAATTTTAGATGTTAAACATTGTATACTACGCAAGGCACAACACTTCGTTGGTGATCATAATGCCGGAGATTGTTGCAGGTGACATGGCACACTGACAACACTGTGTTGGGATAACGCTAAGAAAATGGAAAGTGTTATAATAGAGAAAAGAACAGAGCGCGATATTTTGTGATCAACAATAGAGATTCTAAGCTTTTTGTGCAGTGCTTCGTGTTTCATGACATTGTTCAATAATCTAATGTCTTTTTGATAGCGTCGTACACCCCTAATCAGGTTAGAACAAGGTAAAGCCATGTGAGACAGTGGAACAACTTACGTGTAACGTCCGGAATGATGAATTGCTCAAACATGAGCCCAGTGTGTGTTGCCCAACCGGTAACCCTCTTCACTGGAGCCTCTAACCTCAGGAAAGCCTTTTCTTGGATGGTAGCAGCAACCTCTGCGCCGACGCCAGCGTTCATCATGCTCTCGTGGACTACAATGGCTCTGCCAGTCTTTTTGACGCTTTCCAGAACCGTCTCGCGATCCCAGGGGTAGATGGTTCGCAGATCGATCAACTCGACACTGCATCCAAAGTCCTTCTCGGCAGCTGCTATGGCGGCAGAGCAAGTATAAAGTGGGGTGCCGTAGGATATTATTGTCACGTCCTTGCCTGTCTTGACAACTTCAGCCTTGTCTAGTGGAAGGTGGTAGGCATCGACTGGGACTTGCTCAACAGCAGCGCGATACAAGATCTTGGGCTCCATGAAGATGACGGGGTCTTGGCAGCGAATGGCAGAAAGGAGAAGGCCCTTTGCCTGGACGGGCGAGCGAGGTATCACGACGCGGAGACCAGGTGTGTGAGTGAAGAGGGCCTCTGGTGACTGTGTGTGGTATCTAGGCAAAAAGTCAGTTTTGGTAAGGATTCGGGTAGCTCATCACTTACAGAGCACCGTGTCCGACGCTGCCCGTTGGCATGCGTATGACCAAGCCACCACAGTTGACACCAGTTTTGCCTGACCGATACCTGTACTTGGCGGCCTCGTTGTGGATCTGGTCGAATGCGGGGAAGACGTAGTCTGCAAACTGGACCTCTGCTACAGGCTTCATGCCCTCGGCGGCAGCACCAATGGCAAAGCCGACCAGGCCCTGCTCGCTCAATGGCGTGTTGAAGACACGCTCTGTACCAAAATCGCCAGCCAGATTCATGGTGCAGCGGAAGACACCTCCAAACTGAACGTCCTCTCCGAAGACCATGACTCTTTCGTCCGTCTGAAGGGCATGTCGAAGGGCCTCGTTGATGGCGGTGTACAGGTTGATGCGCTTCGTCTGGCCGTTCCGTATCTCTGCGGGCAACTCGGGGTTGGAGAGGGCGGACTTGGCCGTGTGATGGAGGATTGGGGTCGTGTCGTACTCGACTGTGCCATTGAGACGTGCGCCTGGTGCAGCGGCCGAATAGGTCCTGCGTTGGATGCGGGCTTGACAGAGAGGGCGAAGCGGAGTCTGAGAGCGCAGCAGGGAACGCGACAGGGTACGGACTGAGGGAGTTTTGGAAGCCATTATGACCGAGGCGAGAGCAACACGTCTATCCAGCAACAGTGCAAAGAGACATGTATGCAAACCATGGTGGGCGTAAACAGGCGAGCCGACGGGTTTGCGGTTGTGCGGTTGTATGCGGCGGCTAACCGCGGCTCTCCAGCTGGGATGCAGCGCGGAGGTGAGTTGCGGGTTCCCCGGACCGGACGGCTCGTCATGTGTTTCACCAGCCACTATTCAGCCACGGCAGTTTGAGCTACGGAGCATAGCTGCAGCCACAGCTAGCCACAGCGCATGCACAATGACGCCGAGAGTGGCTTCCAGGGTGTGTCATTGTGGTTCCCACGGTGGAGACAGCCTAGCGTAAGCGTGTATGAATGCGTGTGTGGTGGCGGCGCCTCGGCTATCTTTTTCGTCTGCATGCAGGGCTGGTTCCTGCGCATGCTTGGATTCGTAACGATGGGCAGCGTGAGCAGAGGACTTCGAGACGGTGGCAGAGACTGCCCAGCGGCGGAAGCTTGGCTGCATGTGTTGCCATGGGCGCGAGGCTCTCTTTTGTTGGGGAAAACGCTGGGCGCTCTCTCAATGGCGGGTCCTGGCCTAGCCTGCCAGGCGGGCCGCGCACGGGCCATCCAAACCGCTGCTTCCGCATCGCCATCATTATTTGCGCAACCACCCACCAACGGCTTCCGTCTGCCCAGCACGCTTCGCTCCTCTTATACGGCCGCCGTCTTCATCCACCCCGCGCACTACGGTGCCTGCATCTTGCTAGCTGTGGCTATGGCAATGAGCGCCTCACACTCTCGGCCTGCCAATGGCCTGTCGCTCCCCGCGCTGCGCCTGGCCTTCATCGCCCTGTGCCATGCATTCGCGCCCATGGTTACCGCGCTTCCTATGCCCTTTGGCGGCATCATCACCACCCTCCACGAGGCTGACGACGACCTGCCCAAGGACGCCGACGACCCGCAGCTCTGGCTCTTCCTGGGCATTGCTGTCGCGTTGGTTCTCGCTGGTGGTGTCTTCGCCGGTCTGACCATCGCGTGAGTTGAACCCGTCCTCCACCTGCCCCCCCTGCTAACAGCTTCTTTATAGCTTGATGGGACAGGATGAAATCTACCTCCAGGTACTTGCTTCGTCTGGCGAGAAACACGAGCGTAAGAACGCGAAGAAGGTGCTCAAGCTGCTTGAGCGAGGCAAGCATTGGGTTCTGGTCACATTGCTTTTGAGCAACGTCATCACAAACGAAACACTTCCTATTGTGCTCGACCGGTCTCTTGGTGGAGGATGGCCTGCCGTTGTTAGCTCCACGGTGCTTATTGGTACCGTCTTTCCATTCTCTGCTCTTGTTGATCACGTCTAATGTCTACTAGTCATCTTCGGAGAGGTCGTTCCTCAGTCGATATGCGTTCGCTACGGATTGCCCATTGGCGCCGCCATGGCTCCTATTGTCCTCGGACTCATGTACATCATGGGCATTGTCGCTTGGCCTACTGCCAAACTCCTCGATTTCCTCCTCGGCGAGGACCACGGCACTGTGTACAAGAAGGGTGGGCTGAAGACCCTGGTCAGTTTGCACCAGTCTCTGGGACTAGAGCATGAACGCCTCAACGAAGATGAGGTTACCATCATCACTGCAGTTCTGGATCTCAAGGCCAAGGCTGTCGGTAACATCATGACGCCCATGAAGGATGTCTTCACCATGTCGTCCGACACAGTCTTGGACGAGAAGATGATGGATAGCATCCTCTCTGCAGGATACTCACGTATTCCTATTCACACGCCTGAGAACGAAAACAACTTCGTTGGTATGCTGCTCGTCAAGATGCTCATCACGTACGACCCTGAGGATGCACTGCGCGTCCGTGACTTTGCCCTAGCCACCCTTCCCGAGACACGCCCCGAGACGAGCTGCCTGGACATTCTCAATTTCTTCCAAGAGGGCAAATCCCACATGGTCTTGGTCTCTGAATATCCCGCAGAGGCTCGTGGTGCTGTCGGTGTTGTGACTCTCGAGGACGTCATCGAGGAGCTCATTGGCGAGTAAGTCAACACACTTGACACAATCTCAAAAACCTACTAACAGCAACAGGGAAATCATCGACGAGTCAGATGTCTTCATTGACGTTCACAAAGCCATTCGTCGCATGGCACCTGCTCCCCGCGCCCGTGTTCCCCGAGGTAAGATCGTTAGCGACATGTCACGCAAGACCTCTGAGGCGCTGGCTACTGACACTGAAACGGATGGCGAGCAAAATGGCGCGCCGGCACAGCGCAACAGGTCACTGCCAAATATGCCTGACAATCATATCAAGCCCTCATTTGTACTTCGACGACGTAGCAGCGGTAGTAAGACGGGCATGTCACCCCTACGTAGTGACGATCCTGCCGTTTTGGAACACCTCAAGCATCTCGGTCCTTCAAACGCTGCTACTCGACCCAAACAAACACGCATCAACACCGTCAAGATTAAGCCTGGCTCCACCACGACAGGTCCCGACATCCCGAAGACGATACCGGAACATGACCAAGCTCCAACTGAAACTACACAGACCGAAGGTGTCATCACGCAAGATTCGCATGCCCCTGAAGGCGGAGTCGGCGAAGGCCTTCTTTCTTCTGCAGGCCGTGAGGCTAGCGACGGAGTCCACAGCGTGGCTGTGGGATATGGCACTATGGCATCAAGTGTTGACCGTATGTCGTGGAGATCTGGCCGTTCTGGGCGTTCTGCAAGGTCTGGTGCGGCGGAGCGTGACTACGAGAATACCTCACCTAAGAGCAAAACTCATGATGACGAGACTTCGCATCTGCTAGCCAAGAGCGACGACCATCAGAATGGTCATTCAAGAGGCCGATCCCGATCCGTTAGCACCATAGCTTCCTTGCACTCAGTTCCTACACCGGCGCACAGCCCCGTTCGACGCCATACTGCTCGAAGTGGCAGCATCTCCGAGAACGTCGTAGACGTCGATGGTATCAAGAAAATTGTTCTTGAAACCACTAGTTCTAGCGATTCAGAAGGCAAGGGTGCTGGCAGCCGCGCCGGCACACATGAGGACAACAAGCATTCGGAAGCTGAGTCCTCACACAACGGCGGCAAAGGAGCGAGCAAAAAGAAGAGGAAGAAGCGTGGTAAGAAGAAGAAGGGAGGTGCTGCAGACGGCCACGAATCGCAACCTCTGCTCGGAGACAAGTAATCTACTCCTCTCTGTGGCACAGTGTTAATGCATCTTGTGAACAGGTATTCTGAGTAACGTGGAGATTTCTTTTTTCAACCGTGTTGTACCTGGGCAAGTCAATCGACACAAGTCGGCATCTTCTTCCTACTCGTTCTGCGCTCGCGAAATGGATGAAAATATTTGGCATCACTAAGTTTCTGGGTTTGCGTCTCTTTTCTTCGGTTCCTGTCATTGTACGATTAAGTCGGGGGTGAGCATTTTTTTTTAAAACCATGATATTGGGTGCTGTCATTGCGAGTATAGCAATACAATGTTGCGCTTCATGTTTGCTGACTCTTGATTTTGATTGCAGTGACTTTGCGGTAACACTATCCACAGCTTGTCCTTTTTTTTCTGCATGTGAGAGAGCCCTGAGCGTGTTTTTTTCTCATCAATTTTCTATCTTGTTTTTTTCCTGCTTCTTCAACAATATCCAAATCTATTCCAACCAAACTCATCAGTTTCCAGTTGAGAGCCGCCCGTGCGAAAATCAACCTCAAAATAACAGGAAAATAAAAATTCTCCCTCATAACAGAAAGATTCTTTCAACCGCCATTAGTCAAAAAGCCCATATTTCATCTTCTTCCGTGGCTTCTTCGCCTGTGAAGCAGGAGCAAGCTCCTCAAACCCCACCTCTGCATCCACCAGCTCCCTTGCTACTTTCCACACCTCCCTCTTCGCCTCATCCTCGACTATACCTTCCAACCACGCATTGGCCTTCTCAACCACCAACTCCCACGTATCTTCCTCGTCTGGCATTTTCTTTTGTAGGAAAACGACGACGAGGGCGGTCGCGAGAAGCTTTTCAGCTGAGCCTGCGTCGGGTGCTATGCCGTTGGCGAGAAGGGATTCCGATGCGGTTTGTGCGGAGGAAGGAGAGACACGGAGGTTGCTGAGGGGGAGGGTGGCGAGGGAGGGCCAGGGGCCGGAGAAGGTTTGGAGGGAGATGAGGTGGTGGAGGAGGGAGGTGGATGTGGGCACTGGGTTGGGTTAGTCACTTCTTGGTTCACAGTTTCGAGGAATTTGTAGGTTGGGAAGTGAATGGAAAGCTGGGGGGAAAGGTATGGGAGTAGTAAGGGCTGGCTAGACTTACCTGGCGAGTTCTCCTCCTCCTCTGATTCTTCGTCTGACTCTTCCTCTTCCTTTTCTTCTTCGCGGGAGTATTCTGCGTCGTCGATTTCGGCTTCGACATCAATAAACATGTTGCGGCTTGCCTTCTTTCTCGCTGGGGGTGGGGCCTGAGAAGTATCAGCAGCTGGAACTTTGAACATCTTATTTCGCGTGTAGACTTACTGCAAAACACGCATCCTCATCATCATCGAACAGGCCGAAGCCCATATCATCGTCTGAATCGTCGGATTCTTCGGTATGCGGGGGCGGGGGCAGGGGTGCTGGTTTCGTTACTGACTGCGACTTCAAGCCGACCTTCAATCTAGCACCAAATGTTGACATGTCGCCGCCTCGATTCCCTCCTCTGCCTCTGGCTCGTCCCACTCCTCGTACTCGTCTTGACGTACCTGCGCTTCCATAACCGGTTGCGATGATGTTGTTAGCACCCATATACCGTCGATAACCCTGCGAACTGCGTTCTGGGGCTGGTGATGGGAAGGTTAGAACTTGGGGACTGAATGTAGGGCAGGGCGTATAATTACGTGTCTCGAGCATCTCCCAATCCTCTTTGTCTTCATCTTTGCCGTCAATCTTTCGATTTGTCATTGCTTCCAGGGCTTTTTGACGTTTGTTCAAAATCTCGGCTTCGTTGGCTTCGACAGCAACAAACGAACAGTATTTTCCGCCTACTTGGAACTCTACTCCAAGACGAACAGCTTCGCGTCGTGCAAGTCGGGCGTACATGCTGCCTTGCTTCTTTTTAAGCAGCTCACCAGTGTCATCAAGAATAGCGTCTGAGAGCCAGCCTTGGTCTTCTTCGAGTTCTTTGGTTGCTTTGCGTGCTGCGAGCTGGTGGATCATCTCGTCGGCATCTTTGCGCGGTTTGACTGGAATCTCGAGCTCGAGGGGACCCTGTGGGGAAGTGGCCTTGAGGACCACGCTCTTTGGTTGGAGGTGCGAAGACTCAGGGGCCATGAGCAGGTAAACACAAGTGCGATTGAACGGGAAAAGCGCGGGGATTTTGTGAGGTGTCTGCAAGAGCGTAGGGCGCTTGAGATCTGGAAGCCCTGCAAAGATGTCCTCGATTTCATCCTCTTTTGGATGCTCTTCCTTAGCGTCAGCGTCGTATAGTGAAATGGGCTGAGTCTGGGTCTGAGCCTTGTCGTTGGTGCTGTCTGCGTCTCCTATGTTCAGGCGTACGCGGAGACTATCAGCGACAGTGTCTACGCTGTCGTCTTCATACTTGACTTCAAGACGGTAGTCATTGATGTGTGGAGTAAGCGCTCCTTTCAACTAGAAAGAATATCAGTTGTGTTTTCATATACGAACTCAACCCGGGTACTCACCATGCGGACAATCTTGACATCCATCTTCTCGTTGGTTGCGACCATCTGGGCGAAGCCCCCGCCTGCTCGTGCGACGCCCTCAATCAACGAGCTCGAAACACCACTACCAATACCCAAGGGAAAGACCCTGACATCGCCAGCCTTAGTTTCTTGCCTGACATAATTGAAGAACTCCTCTTGCTGCCATATGTCGCCGTCAGTGAGCAAAATCAACTCGGTTGGGCTGTCAGTACTGCGATGTTTGAAACATCCTCGGACAGCAGCCAAAGTCTCTGTTCCACCAAAATCTGCCTGGAAAGTGTCGACATGCCTGTGGAAAGTTAGTATAGTGCTCAAGGAGTATTGATCGTGTTCATGGATCACGATTCCTGGGTAAAATTACTTACTTCAGAGCCTCGGTCAGCGTATCCTCATCATAGAGCTTGCTTTTGTCCCAAAGGAACCGATGTCCAGATCCAAAAGAGCAAATGTTGAATGTACAACCGAGGGGTATCGACTTCAAAAACACCTTCAGTGCCGCCTTGAGAGTTACCATGCTTGATCCTTCCATGCTCCCAGAGCGATCTGCAATTAGTATGATCTCTGGTCTCTCTGATTTGAGGTTGAACCTAGGTACCAGCGTAGCCATCAAAGCGCGCTGGTTTGGCAGTGTCGGGTGAGTCTCCAGAGTCGCCTGTGGAGCACCGACGTCCTTTGCAACCACCTGGAGGACAAAATCCTGCTTGAGCTCCACGGTGTCAAGGGCGAGCGTGGCCGAACCCCGAGTGAGTGATTGCTCTTCATCTGAAGTACTAGTGGACAGTGAACCGAGTGTGACCTGAATGGGATGGGATGGAGAGATGATCTTTTTGATAGGCGCTCCCTCAACCATATCGATATCGACCGTAATTGTCATGCCCCTGGAATTGATCGCTTCAGGTGCTGTTTTCAGAGAACCGGGATAGTCACCATAGCGCGGAGCAATATGTGTTGGAATGTTAAGGCGCACGCCATCGACTTCGGCATCGTGTTTAAGTTCCTGTACATATTTGACGGTAACCTGCACAGATGCGTCCTTGGGAATATTGCTGATTGTGGTTGTGAATACATCTGCAGCGTCAGGTAGCTGCTCTAGCAGCGCGGCGTTTTCTCCACGATCCTTGGCCTCTTTGTATGTTTTTCTGGCTTCGTTCTTTTCTTTCACTAGACCATAAATCGTGCGCTCACCGATTTGGCAGAAGAAATCTACGATGCTGACACCATCGTACAACGGGAAAGAATATCTGTTACCAGGAATCAGTTATGTACATACCTTGAAAGAAAGGAGAAGAACCTACTTGATCTCCTGCAGAGATTCGTTCGAGTCGTTCATGAAAGTCTGCGTTAGTACCGTCCGGGAAGCTGTCGATAAGATAGTTGTGTGAGCGTCAAGCTTGATCTGTGGCAAGTAGCTCCGCCCGTGATGCGAGCTGTAGACGTAACACCCGCAAATGTGAGACATGATGAATATGGTTCTCGCTCAACGAGGGCAAGATTTCGTTACAAGCCAATGATGATTTATGCCGCGAATGGCGTCGCCGTTATAAAAGACACTATATCTTGAGATGGAGAGATGGATTGCAACCAAGAGAGTAAAGATACGGAGAAGGACTCGTTGCTCTATATATACTTACTGCTGTTGGCTGCCTAATACCTGGGTCTTGGCAAAGTTACTGTACCAAGAACCCCAGCTCAGCTCGGACAATCAGTAAAACCGCGAATAGGCCACCAAGCGGTAATCCCTACCAAAACTCGACACTTTTAACACGAAATATCAAAACAACTACAGACTTCTTTTAGAATCGAATACACTAGATTTAGTATTTATATTGAGATTTGATATATATTAGGTTTTAAAGAATTAAAAATGAAAACAGAGCACTGGACTTCTGTTGGAATCAAGCGCCCGTATAAAGCCACCGTGCTGCCACTATGGTTTTTTCGCGGTTTTACCGATTGTCCGAGAGCTCAGATCATTACCCTGATGCTCCACGGAAAGCACGTGACACTGTTCCGTCCCTGTATTATAAACATAAACATTGGATGTGTGAGTCAAAGGATATTACCAGGGTCAAGATGTGCTGGAATCGAGGTTTGTAGTTGTTATGGCAGACCCGAGTCGTTGGGAGGAATGAGTCAGGCCTTCCACTAAGCAGCAAGCCGCTCCAAGCTCACCGGTATGCTGTTTACATGTTCCCTCGGCTGTGGGTTAGGATTCCCGAATCCTTTGCCTTAAAGTGACTCATTTTGGATCATACTTGGGCCCTTGTTTCCTAAACTTGCTCAAATTCCAGAATTCGCGATGGGGACCATTACATGGCGTGGCACGCTTTCTAGACGCCGTACCCGAATCCAGTAGTATAAGTACCATGACGCAACAAATAAACAATTCACAACTGTGAGAAACTGGAGTCGATTGGAACAAGACATCGGTTCAAGGTTAGTGAATTCGTTCGCTTGATTGATTTGGGAACTGTGCAATGGTCTTGATGAGAACGTGGCGATTTTGCAGGCACCACCCATCTGTGCGTTACAAAATCTTGGCGCCTGTTTTAGAGCTCGACGCTTCAAGATTAACATACTCGTTTCACCGACTGCTTGCTGTATCTACACGTCGCGACTTTCAACTGTGTTGTTTAGAAGAAGGGAAGGATCAGCCGAAGTGTCTCATCACCCGTGTTCTCAGACGGTGATTGTGTCATGACGTCAATCCTCATCGCACATTCTGAAACGCTACATTTGTCCATAACGATATGAGATTCATTTGAGATCTGAACATCTGTTCTCCCTTCTGCATGTTGTAATCAGTTTCTTTCTCACTATGGATATTCCTGGATACAATGCGGTGGTGACTTACACCACGCCACCTAACAACTATGTCGGCGCCACGGTATTCCTCTCCTACATTGTCGCTGCATTATATGTGTCATTCACAATTACGTGGTCTCTCTACTCTCAATACACCAGCATATTCAACGCACCAGCCTCGAAGAAAGATGAAAAACTCGATGCAGCTCGCACGGCGCGGGCACGACACATTAAAATCTACGCCTTCCTTGCTTCTTTGAGCTTTGCGTCCATATCGTACCATATGCTCATGTTTCTCGTAACGCACTACCTAGAATGGAGCGGGAACAAGACTCAAGGCCTAAGCGATGTAAAGATAGAACAATTCAAGAGATGGATGCTGGAGTCGACTCTATTCCAGGACTTTGCCCAGGATTTAGTTAAGAACGCGCCCAACGCAGTGTGGACTCAAACCGCAATTCTGGCAACGTGGTTCTGGACTATCTACGTGGCTCAGAGAGGTGAGATGAATCACATGACCCGGGTGTCAATGTCTGCTAACAAACATGTAGCGAGAGCACGCAGATACGACGCATCCGTGATGCGCACCTACACGCTGCTGAGCCAGATTCTCCCCATGTCTTTTACAGTCTTGCTCTTCCTTATTCAACTTCATCTCTCATCTCCAGACATCCAATCTGCGAAGATTGCGCAGGATCCGGCCAAGTCCAGCTCTGTACCAAAACGACGCAAACCGATAGCTTCGTTGCAGATCCCCAATATCCTGCTCAATGCCTCTCTACTGGCTCTCCCGGCTCTTCGCACAAATTCCGTTTTCAGTGTCCTTCTACTCATGCAGCGATCAATACTGCTTCTACCGCATTTTTCATTCATGAGTCTCAGAGACGCCGACGTGGTCAAGTGCATTACGGTCTCTGGAGGATTTGTTGTTGCAAACCTAGCCATGTTGAAAAAGGATCTGGGTGTTGGCGGAGTTTTGGGATCCCTTGGAGACGGTGGCTATGCGATCAAAGCATTAAGTTGGGATGCGATATTTGGCTTGGTAACCTACGCAGTGTTAGGATGGGCTGGTGGTGTTTGAGCGGTTTAAAGGTATAGACCTACCCCATAATCTAAAGCTTGAATTACAAATTAGAGGAAGGATAGAAGCCGAAAAGACTCCAGCAATGTGCTTTGATACATAACAATCCGGACTTTAGTTTTCAATGCCCTAGCGATGCATAAAATCGACCGCTGTATGCAAGACCAAAGACATTTGAGGAGCTACCGGTATAGTGCGGCCGAGGAGAGACACCTTGCATGATGACCAGTAATAGCTAGGGATTGAATTGGATCTGCGTGATGGCTTTCCAGGTATTTACGAGGGCTTTTCAAAGGCGGTACCAGAGGACTTTGTAGATCAGGCTCCATAACTTCCAGGAATGTTCAGACTTCGGTAGTGAACAGGAGGGCTGTGGGTCGCGCGCTCTTAGCTCAGTCTCAATTCCGTCATCGATGTGTATTTCTAAAGGATTTAGCTTGCGAAATGGCAATGATACACTTTGCCCTAGGACTAAATCCCGTCGAAATATGCCGACTTATGAGTCGCTACTCAGACTACATGATCGAAGGAATCCATCATATCGACAATAAAATCCCCAACATCATTGCTTTCTTCGGGCAACAACTGCGCCGGATGCTCAAACATTTGGCCGTTGTGTTCTGGTGCTCGAAATTGAGAAAGGAAGTGTTCGGGAGGATCGATTTGCTCTGGAAATCCGGGATTGAACGCTGTCTGTTGGTAGGAAGGCGTGTGGTAATGTAGCTGCGAATTGGCATAGGGCGGGCGGTTACGAGTGTCCATTTGGCTTGTCAGAGCTTCAGGCAGGGTTTGTATTGACCTTGGGAATTGCGGATGGCTCTGCAGCTGCCACCCAGTGCTGATGTGGCTTGAAGCAGGCTGCGACTGCATGAAGCCGCTGTAATTTTCCAACTGGTATCCTGCAAGCACTACTGACGATCCAGGTTGTGAACGTAACTGTCCGAAACCCAAATCAGGGACTGGATTCATACCAAACTGTGTCGATACCGGTTGAGAATAGCTTTCTCGCATTGGCACAGTTGGTGGCCCCGTTGAATACGAAATTGGGTTCCTATTCGCATCGGCCGGCCAGTACGATTGCGACGGACCCATTGATGGAGGATTGAAGCCTTCGATGCCATGAAAGTGGGCAGGGCCAACGGGGTTTTGGGATAGAAAGTGAAGCCGCGAATCCACACTGGAGTGCATTGTTTCCAAATGAACCCTTTCTCGAACGGGATGAGAAAAGGTTACATCAGTCGACTGATTCACCACAGGCAAACTGATTCCAGCAAGGTTGTTTGGTTGCCCTAGCCTGGTCATCCTTCTACCATCGGAAAATTGTTCATGACGCGGATATCGCTGCTCCACGTGTGGTTGCCCAGAATTTCCTGGTAATTGATGTCCCAGCCGATAGTTTGAGGGTCGTTCGCCCATTGGATAAGGAAACGATGATTGATAGATGCAACTCGTGGCTCTTCGTCCCGTGGAAACGTAGTTCGCTGACATTTGCCGATTGTAACGTGGTTTCTGGTTCTCAATAACAGAAGCATTGGGCATTCGCGCAGCAGGAATCAAGGGTCGTGGTCTGCTTTGATGCACATTAGGCCGACGACTGGGAGCCTGGCCTGAACAGCGATGGGCATCTACGCCTGAAATGCCACCATTTCCAGGATGCTGGCCATAGTTGCATCTTTGAGAACCAATTGCTGGAACATACAAAGCCTGTACAATGTTAGCCATTGAGCCTTGAAGAACATCGAACGAAGTCAAAGGCCTAAATCCAGAATTAAAATGCAAAGCACCATAAATTAGTGATTAGTTTAGATTTTGCTAATGTCGAATTAAACAGGGTGACCTACAGAGGGATGAAAACCGGATGACGAGTTGTTAGAAACCATGTTACTTCGGCCTATTTCCAAAATAGAGCTAGTCTGGGGAGAAGGACTTTCTTTCTGTGGAGACGTGGGATCAATAACATCTCCCTGCGATGGTAGACGCTCCTCTTGCTTCTTAGTATGATTTCGCTTTGATCTGGAGTTGGCCATGCTTGATATTACTTTCTCTTAAAGATGTGTTAAAATTCAGGAATCCCAATTTGATTTTATAGACCATGAGCTACTGCCTAACCTCCTCCAAGAATGTCGTCTGAGTACCTTCTCAACCTTGGTTGAGTCGGAGAGATATCACGAGTATGGCGCAAGATGCTACCGAGTTTTCAGAGGAGTCAAGAGACGGCCACAAGGTATTCAAAAGATAGAGCTCGATAAGAGACGCTGTGCTCTCTCACTATTAGAAGACTTCAGCCTTGCCGACGAGTCTCCAAAATTTGCAGCATAAAGAACCGTCATATCAAGATGTGAACACAGCAGGTCACCCCCAGACAAAAAATCTATTCAAGGCAACATCACGCGAGCGAAGGGATGAAAGAAAGATAGAGACGACACGTTGGTACTCCCGGCCTTGAGCAGTAGATTCAGCTTCCCCCAAGCCCATGATTTATGCGCTCATCCTCGCGTAGCTACCTCGACCTCCCAACAACTCTCCTAACGAGGTCAGAGCGTCGCTATAGCCTTCGTGTTCATAGGCTGTGAGCCTTTCTTTCTCATGGATAAGATGCTGGTCAAGAGTGCAAGCACGCGTCCTTCATCGCCACGACACACAGCACCGCCGCAGGCTTGACCAACAATAGCTCGCTCCGCCATACTGTCCGTGTTATTAGATGGCTCCACACATGAAAAGAATCTGGGGAGCCTTTCAGCACTGTTAAAGTCAACTCCACCAAGCTATCTGCTCTCGCGGTTATGTAGTTCTGCACCGAGCTTCTGTGGATGCGATCTCGCTAGACATTTGGTAACTACGGATAGAGGCAAATAACCTGACCATGAGATCCGCTTAAACAAATAGACCTATAGGAAGACGTCGAATATATCATTGTCCAATCGGACCGCTTGTATCACATGTCTCAACTGTGCTTCCACTGTGCCTCGGACAGCCGTTCGAAGGGTCCGGTCTTTGGATGAAACGGGTATGGAAAAGACTTAACGACCTCCGAGAAGATTTCTTTATCTTTCGATCTATTTAAGCACGTTTCGGGGAGCTTGAAACCTACTGCCTATGAATAAATCTGTCGAGAAAAGAATGTTTTTTGTCCGTTTACAGTGCACGTGATATTGGCTCATTTCCTCTACAACACACTCCTTAGACTGTTATTACCGTATCACATCAATCATGCAGCTAACACTTGCATTGAATTAAGCTGACATTGAGATAATAGTATGCGCTTAGCCATCGAGGTGGAGACTATACTATACTTCGACTGTACCTAATATTCCCTCGCTTGATAGCACTGCGACCAAAAAAAGACTAATAAAGGTAAAAAAAGTTCGATCTAGCAGGATTTCCCTCGTCTATATTATTTTGTATGAAGAAGCCATCAAATGCTCAGATTCACTAACATCTACTATTTTTAGATCCCTATTGACTTCCTACCGTCTCCATCCCTATACCTTCGAACCTAGAATCTATAGAATTAGACTCAAGTTCACCATAGTCACACACAAAACCTCCATCTCACACCCCCGTCACCGTCACCTCCGCTACCAGATCCATCGTCTAATGGATCCACTTCACAAAACGCGCCACTCATACACATACAACCAACCCCACTTCTGAGGCGAAAAAAGGTGAATAGTACCACAAAATCACAAACCCCCATAGTCTCACGATCCCGTACCTAAACCCCAAAAAATGTCTAAATAAAATGAAATGAAAACAGAGCGAGACGAGCGCATGAAGATGACAACATCATACTCCCCAATATCACCACAACGCATCCTGAGCACAACACCTAGGGGAAAGCGATTTGGAAAAGCTAGGATAACGGTCAGAATCTCTCTGCAATGAGTCAAATAAAAATATATTTACGTAGACAACGTATTGCTGAAAACTTAGATGAAACTGAACTGACACTGTAGCGACAAAGTGCAGACACTGAACCGCAATCATCAGCTCTTTGCCTGTGTTCTGTGATCGTATATATCAATACCAGTATCACTTCACAAAAAGAAAACGGCTGATGTATGCTCCTTTTTTACATTATCTACTTAACATTTCAACGTCATTTATGAATCATTTACTATGCCAGTCCTCTCAGGAAAGCGTCTTCAACAACGCTCTACGCACGAGACATATTCTCGCCCTCCTCCGCCTTCTGCAGACCGTACTTCTTGAGACTATTACTCCGTTAGTACCTTGAATCTAAAGGCAATTAGAAAAGCAAACTTACCGAATACTCTGAATCGCAATAAAGCCAGTCGTGTCCATTGGGCTAAAGTTATCCAAGGTATCCATCGACGCCTCCTCCTCAGAGTACAGCTTCTCCGTCTTGCTGGAGCGACCCAGCACATAGGCATTGCCCTTGTACAGCTTCATCCTGACCTCACCATTGACCCTGCGCTGCGAAAAGAGCAGACTGTTCTCGATGAACTCGCGCTCGGGCGAGAAGTACATGCCGTTGTAGAGCTGGTAGCTCCAGTTGTGAGTGACGAACTGGTCGCGGAGGTTGCGGACCTGGGCGTCCATGACGAGACCCTCGAGGTCGAGATGGGCAAGGCGGAGGATGGTCATGGCGGGGGAGTCGTAGCAGCCGCGGGACTTGAGGCCGATGAAGCGGTTCTCGACAATGTCGATACGGCCGATGCCGTGGGTGAAGCCGAGCTTGTTGAGCGCAACGAAGAGCTCGACCGAGTCGGTGTAGGTCTTTTCGGGGGTTACGACCTTGACGGGGATACCCTTCTCGAAGTAGACGGTGATGTCGGTGGGCTCATTGGGGGCGTTCAGAGGCGAGTCGGTCATGGTCCACATGTCATCTGGGGGAGAAACGTCGGGGTCCTCGAGGATACCTGCGCTTGTTAGTCAAGTCCGAGCGAGCGGGAAAACTCGTAGTCTTACCAGCCTCGTAACTGCAGTGTGCCAGGTTGGCGTCCATGCTCCATGGCTTGGCCTTTGTGGATGTGACGGGGATGCCATGCTTCTCAGCATAGTCTAGCAGATCCTGCCTGCCCTTGAAGCGGTCGCAGAACTCTGGCATCCTCCATGGCGCAATGACCTTGATGGAGGGCTGTAGTGTGTAGAAAGCCAGCTCGAAGCGGACTTGGTCGTTACCCTTGCCTGTGCAGCCGTGCGAGACGAAACCGCAGCCTTCTTGTTGTGCGACACGGATCTGAGCGCGGGCGATGACTGGACGAGCCAGCGAGGTTCCGAGAAGGTAGCGACCCTCGTAGGAAGCATTGCACTGAACAGCGCGGAAGCAGAGCTCCTCGACGAACTCCTTTTGCAGGTCGAGGATGACCATCTTCAGCGCACCAATCTTGAGCGCCTTCTTCTCCACCTCGTCCCATGGCTCGTCCTGGCCAACGTTGGCGAGGAAGCAGACAACCTCGTATCCCTCCTCTTCACTGGTATGTTAGCTCAAGCTAAGAGTGGGAATGCTGTCCTGGCGTACCAATGAGCCATTTGAGGATTGTGGAGGTGTCGAGACCACCTAGTGACTCAAGTTAGTCCATGTGTTCCGTAGTGTTGGCATTGCTGCGAAGAAGTCTGTAAAGAAAACATACCAGAGTATGCTAGACAGACGCGTCCCTTTGACATTTTTGCTGTTTTTGAGGGGTATCAAGTGAAGTAGAGGAGTCAATGGCAGCAGAAGAGTCAATGGTAGAATATAAGTTTACGGAAATGCGGAGTCATTGCTATCTTATCGGCCATAAAAAAGTTCGGTGCTCAACATCCTTGCAAGCCGATCTTCGGTGGGCGGATGACTAGCCCTACCATAGGTGAACACGCGAATCGGGTGCAGTGCCAAGTCACCAAACCATCACAGCTTTCGAGTACAGAGCCAATATTGTGTCGTAGAACAGTCATCGCATTGTATTCAAAGTGGTATATGTAACGTAACAGGCACACTTTTCCCCGGCGCCATGCATGCAATGCTTCCCAAAAAGCGTCGCGGGCCAAATATCAACAAGATAGGAAGAATGATAGTCGATCGCTAGCAAACACAGCGCAGAAAACACATGGATTATCTGAACATGCGCTTACGACAACACCTAAAAAGCACCACCAGCTACTCTCTCCCGCTCGTAAAATACGATATATGCCTTCTCATTCTGCAACCGATTGTTGGGCGGAAGGTTGCCAGGGTCAAAGTCTTGAATCTTGTCGTCGTTGAAAGATCGCCAGCATCCTCGTGATTTGTCCTTGACGAAAGCAATGTAGTGGCCACTGCCAAGAGTGGCGCCAATATGCCAAATGACAGCATACGCGTTGTAAACATACGGCCCGTTCATTGTGGGGTCGGCCTTGACTCCAGCTAACTGCGCGGGTCCGTCCCGAGCTTTTTGCGCAACATAGGCCTCTTGCTCGGGCGTCATCGGCGGTTCGACGAACGGCCCTATATCCAGCCTCTGGAGCGGGAAGTGAATTGGCGTGCGCACTTTGCGCGCAGTCTCTGTACGAGAAGCACTGAACCGCTTGAAATGGATTACAAGAGTGTCTGGTGCTCGAGTAATAGTAATCTTCTTTACCGCCTCGCGGTCCTTTTTGCAGCGTGGGCACCGCCATAATTCATCTCCCGCCAGCCGTTCTGGCGCGCAGTATGACTCTAAGCATTGGCGGAGATCGCACTGACCCTCCCGAGGTATCTCCACACTAATGCTCCAAAATGCCTCGTACGTTGTACTGGTTACGCCGCATGTTTGACATGTGAGCTGCGACGCGTGCTGCCCAGCGAATAGACCGCCAATGACGGACATGTCGCGATGCTGATAACGCCGCCATTCAATCATGGCTGAGTATTGTCGCGGAAAGCGCTCGCGAGTTAGCTCTTCTTGATCTGTGAGTGGCTTCAATGGCGGCTTATTCCACGTTAGATTTAGGTCTTCGTGCATGTAATCCAGGACAAACTCGAGAAATTCCTTAGCGTCTTGCTGCTCGTCGATGCCCCATTGCGAGTTGAAATGACCGCATATACGCTGTACTCAGTTAGTCGTTGCCCGTGAAGATTGATATCTGTTGAAACATACTCTAAAGGTACTAGGGCGTACCGACGACACATCGCCCTTGTACAGGTTCGAGAGCAACGTCGCGTACGCCTCGGGAAGGATACCTTTTGTACCTTTCCAATTATCTCGTTGTAAGTCGCGCTGGTAACGCCCTGTCAGGAACAAGTCTGAGAGTATCAAATGTCCGCTTAGGCACTGAACCACCGAGTTCATGTAACACGTGACTCCAAAGTTCAGAAGTCCGGTCCTATGCAGTCTAAGATTGCTAAACTGCGGTTGAGAGTTGTAGACATTGTTGCGGGTTGGTTGCACGTCTCGACGCTCGTGAACACCACTGTAGCTAACCCTAGGCACTGACGGTGGCGGTCGGGAGGGCGCAACGGGTATGGCAGGTGCCACGTACTGGTTGATAGACTGGGATTTTGGCGGGTACATCATCGATTGCTCGGCCTCGACGTCGGGATATCGGCGCAAAAACTCCTCGGTGGAACGATAAAAGGGTGAATTGGGTTCTTCCTCTTCTTCCCCCTCTGTTGGAGGCACCTCAACAGCAGTCCGTCCTTTGCGAGCTTCTTCTAACCATTTTTGTTCTTCTTCCTGGTCCATCGGGACGTATTCACGTCGCGATCGTCTTTGCAGATTGTTCCTGGCGATATGACCAGCAGCTGGAGACCGTCGAACAGCGCGAGCCCTCGTAGGACCTGCGGCGACCAATGCGGCAGTTGTCGACATCTTCAACGCCTGCGGACCCACCAGGTCTATCCAGGCCTCGAGGCCGCCTTTCAGAAGAACTGGCGGACGTTTAAGTGGCTTCTCGGCATTGAACTCATGGAGTGTATCGAAGAGCCGCTTCAGTGCGGTTTCCTGTTCGGAGCGATTGGGCTTATGCATGAAATCAGTATTCTTAGTTGAGTCGTCATAATAAACGACGACATCAAAGTCATTCCGCCGGTCGAACATGGCCTGCTCCTCGTCTGGTGATATGACAAGCCGGTCCAACAACTGCTCCGCCGAGTCACCATCACGTAATGTCAGAGGTTCTATACACATGATGTTTCGCACGTAGACATGGCCCGTGTCGAAATCAGTCCTGTCCCGCACATCAATAGTGAGGACATTATACATGCGGTAGTAGTCGTATAACATGCTGGCGTCGATTTCCAGTTCCACTGACTTGCTGACAGACCGCGTTCTTTCAGGGATATTGCGCTGCGCCGGGAAATACGAGTCTGACACACCATTTGCATTGGGAGCGTAGTTTGACGCGCTCGAGGCAGCCAGTGAGTTGCTACGGCCTCCGGTGCCGTTCATACTTCTCGGAGTGCTTCGAGGTGGATTGATGCTTGAGGGTCCTGAGATGTTACGTGCGGGACTGTAGGTGGGACTTGGTTCTTTAGGCAGTGAGGCGGCGAACTGTGTATCGAGCGGCAGTTTGGGTGGCGGTGGGGGCAGAGATGAAGGCTGCATGGGCATACCGCGGGGGCCCATGGGCCTACCTGTAGAGGTGTAGTCTGCTGGAGAGGGCATCTTGACAGACAGGTCAGGGCTGGAGCGGGCAGATGATGTATCGATTGGAGACCCTCGTAGGTTAGCGAAACGTTGAGCGAGGTCGTTTATGCCATTCACCGACGCCGCACTTTGATGAACAGCGCGCCCATGCAGCGATTGTGGCTTTGGGTGCACGATTGGTTTTCTTCGATACGAATCTAGAGACGGAGAGGGTGAAGCGCGACCGTTTGGCATACTTGTGGGTACATCAGGTAGCATGAGTTCGTCGTCTCTCCTGGCGAGGGCGGAACCATTGCGGGAGTCTGGGTTGGTCGCTGCGGGCACGGACGCAGTCCTATGATGGGCGCCGTTGCGCTTGTTGTCGTTCTTGATAATGTCCTTTATACGCATGAATCTTTCCTCGCTCGACTTGATGTCTCTCATGAGTTCGTTGAAATCGCGGTGAGCCTGGCTACGGCTGCCATTGATCTTGTCGTAGTATTCACGGTGCGAGGGAATCAAGTCGACGACAATCTGGTATGCGACCATGTACTCCCAATATGCACCGGCAGGGACACGGTTGTTGAGCATGTTCTTGGCAGAGTTGAAGTGTGCGCGCGCCCGTTCTAGCAAATTGCGGATCTAGCCATGGTCAGCAACGACATACAGCGGAAGCGTCGACAAGAGTACCGTATGGTGTCTGAGTGACTCTGCCGTGTCTGTCGCAGAGGCAATAATCTCTGCAATGGGCGGGTAGGGAGCACCAGGCCCCCGCGAGTCACTGGAGCCATCGCCATTCCTTGGTGTGTCTGCGCCGTTTGTGTAGCCGTTCATGGTGTTGACAGGCGGATGGGATGAGGACGGCCAAGGAGCAGCCGCACTCGAAGGAAGCACTTTAGACGTTGGGCACTCGCATGTTCGAGAGACCCCAAACTGAGGCCGCACCTGCTTGGGTATCGATGGGCCGTCCTGGCAACGATGACGGGGAAGCGGGGCGGTGCCGGGGCGGAGCGCGTGGACCTGTCGGGGCGGAGACTACTGGTGAGCAACGGGGGACTGCTTCTACGGATACGGCCTGTATGTACGCGGAGAAGCAATGAATAGGGTGAAGGGCGTGGGCGTGGGCGAAGGCGAGAGGACGGGCGTAGAACAGGATGTTGTACTGTTTGGGGCTTGTCCCGGCTGCAGGCATATGATTATGGATGCGGCTCGTTGGTCTCCGCCACAGGGCGTCATCAGCCAAGACACAGGCTCCAGACTCGCAGCTTGCTACCTAACCACCACCACTACACTCGCCGCGCCACACCCCGCCCACGCTCAATCTGCTCTGCATAGCGGCCGGTGCATTTGCATCTTCCATCCAGCTGCTGCACGACACCTAAACAAAGCGAACCATATACCAGCTAGCAACGCAACAGCTTCACCATCATCATGGCGGGCTGGTTCGGGTCCTCAACCAACAGCGCGCTCGACGAGCAGATTGAGCGCGCAACTTCTTCGAGCTTGTTGGTCTTAGCCTATAGCTACTCTTGTCTTTGAAACCCCCGCTAACACAAGATAGAGAGGATATGCCGCTCAATCTCGAGATATCCGACGTGATTCGATCCAAGACGGTGCAGCCTAAAGATGCTATGCGCTCACTGAAGAAGAGGATAGGCAACAAGAACCCCAACGTCCAGCTTGCTGCCCTAAACGTACAGTGAAACTGGTCCACCAGGCAACTCGTGTTTGCTAACCCTCCTCGAGCTTACAGATACCTGTGTGAAGAACGGCGGCGCTCATTTCATCCAAGAGATAGCGTCGCGCGAGTTTCTCGACAATATGACCTCGCTCTTGAAGGCGCCACCGTCTGTCGCTCCCAACTACGATGTCAAGAACAAGATGCTCGAACTGATCCAGTCCTGGGCGACGGCTGCAGAAGGGCGCACAAACCTGGGCTACATCAACGAGGTGTACCAGAGCTTACAGCGCGAGGGCTATCACTTTCCTCCAAAGGAGCACATTTCTGGTAGTATGCTCGATAGTAGCGCGGTAAGTTCCTCTTGTCATGCCAACCCATTACACAAACGCTGACCTGCCTTGTTTATTGCAGCCTCCGGAGTGGACAGATTCTGATGTCTGTATGCGATGCCGCACCCCCTTCACATTCACCAACCGGAAGCACCACTGCCGAAACTGCGGAAACGTATTCTGTGGCGCCTGCTCCAGCAAGAACATTCCACTACCCCACCTCGGCATCACGGACCCTGTGCGCGTCGACGATGGCTGCCATGCAAAGCTCACGGAAAAGTCGCGAGGGGGGAATTTGCCAAGGGTGTTTGATGCCCACAGGCCTCAGAAGACATTATACCAGGGATCAATGGAGCCGCGGAATGCGCGTGTAGAGGACAGTTTCGATGCAGACCTCAAGCGGGCTCTTGAGATGAGCTTGGACGAGGCCAAAGGGAACAGCTCGGCTGGCTTCGTGTCCCAATCGCAACTGCAGTCACAGTCCAAGTCTTCCAATGGAACTACCAAGAAGCAGCCGGAGGAGGAGGAAGATGCCGACTTGGCTGCTGCTATTGCGGCTTCTCTAGCTGATATGGAAGAACAGAAGAGGAAATACTCGACGACCTTCCGGGAGCAAGCCTCTAATGCTGATGCATCGACACCTTTTGTCGCGCCCAAGAATGACTACGAATTGACGCCCGTCGAAGCCGAGAATATCAATCTGTTCTCTACACTCGTGGACCGTTTGCAGCATCAACCCCCTGGCACAATACTCCGTGAGCCGCAGATACAGGAACTTTACGAAAGCATTGGAAAGCTGAGGCCAAAACTTGCGCGCACCTACGGTGAGACTATGAGCAAGCATGGTAATTACAATTCAAATCATCACTAAAGCATACGCTAACCAATACAGATACCCTTCTGGATTTACACGCAAAACTGTCTACAGTTGTCCGATATTACGATCGCATGCTCGAGGAGAGACTGTCGAGCACATATAACCAGGCCAATACTATGTATGGGCTGCCTCCATCCGCACAACGACCTGCATCAAATCTCTACCCTAGTATCCAATCAGGCGCGCCGGACAGTACTGGTGAGAACTATTATACTGGAAATGCACCTCCTTCGAACGCGTACGGACAACCTCAATCACAGTATGGTGGAGGCTACCAGTCTCAGCAACAACCCTACCCTCAGTACGACAAGCGGCCAACATCCTATGCTGCTCCTCAAGAGCAATTCCAGCAACCAGCACAGCCATACCCCAACTTAGCCCAACGGCCATCCAGCACCCCTTACCAGCATCCTTCGTCACCGCAGCTCCAACGTCAGATGTCGAATCAGCAATATCCTGCGCAAGCACCACCATCATCAGTGTCAGACGCGGAAAGCGCCAGCTACTACTATGGAGACAGTAACGCGGCACAATCCTCGCAGCCACCTATGCAGAGAACGCAAAGCTACAGTTCTCAACCTTCACAACAACAGCAACCGCCTTCTCCACAAGCATACGCTCGGGCGCCACCACAGCAGACGCCCATTTCACCGCCACAACAGCCTGCTACCGCGTGGCAAAACCCGCCATACCCTCAGCAAGATCAGCCTCCAAATTGGCAGCAGAATCAAAACCAAGCTCCGCCGCAGCAGGCCCCGGCACAGCAAGCACCTCCTCAACAGCAACAAGCTCAGACTACACAACAACCGCCACAGCAACAACCTCAGCAGCAACCATACTGGCAACAGCAGCAGCAACCTCCGCAACAACATCAGGCACCCCCACAGCAACAACAAGCACCTGGCTGGCAGCCAGCACCGTACGCTACTGGCGGTTATGGACCCGAGAGTTTCCCATCAGCGCCCCAGAATCAGCTTCCAGCCCAGCAAGCCAAGGTAGCTGATGAGCCGCTGATTGACTTGTAAATAGAGATGATGTCGATGATAGTGGTAGTGTTAGTAGCTCAGTGGTGGTAGATGGAGAGGTCAGCTAATGGACGACCCAGCTGCTTATTTTAATGTGAAAAAGCTTAGAGACTGCAATGTGGCGTTTTGCGCTGATTTGTTCGTCATTTCGCTTTGAGTCTATTGCTGTGGGCGTGATTTGACGTAGCCGCTGTTTATGAAGACGGCATGGTGCAGTAGTGCATAGGGACTAGTTGCGTTGCTAAGATATTAGTTGATCGCGAAATAAACAATGTAACATCCCTCACTGCTGGTCGAGAAATAAGCAAGGCACGTACCTAAAGCAGTTCAAATCTCTGATCACACGTCTTAATACTGTGTAAGTGCTCTAAGGCTTCGCACTTGAAATAATTTTACACACTTTGAAATGCTTCTAGCCAAAAATTACGCACAGATTATAGCGTTCTTGTCTATCTTGCTAAAAGACTCTTTTCGTGCTAAAAACAAGAAATCCACCCTATAAGGCTTACCATAAGCTCTGCCTTATTTCGAACTTATAAGTAATAGGATCTGAGCAGTAGAATGATATTTCGGTAGCAGAAAGCAATCAGAAGTTCCGTGGCTACTAATGCATGCGGATTCACGCAAGCCCGGCACCCTGGTGGGTACTTTCGACCGAAGCAACCTACAGATTTGGCTAGTACAAGATCTGAATAGGCTCGACTTGACAAAGCACATGTAATGTACTTTTATCAGTAGACAAGTGAGGCTTATACTCTTATAGGATTGTGTAGCACTCTTCTAGATGTGTCTATAAATAGTCACGTACTGACTAATTAGATTTGTGTGAGAGGTTTGTCAGTTGCAGCAAGAACCTCAGAATAGTATTCAAACAAATCCTTGAATCTCTTCCCAAGGATCAGATGGGAGCTTTTATGCTATGCAGATCCTCAGCCTTACTGGCCCGAGAGATACCTGAGGGGGGACCAAAGGTTGTCCTTTGGATCCCCTATCCACGTTCCATGACAATTCGGCTGCTTAGCTGTGTGTTGTTGCTTGTCTCTTGTGCGTTTTCCGTTGCCACATTTATGGTCATTGAACGCCATGTTATCAGCGTGACAAGAAGTGCAAGAAGAATCTTGAGTTTGCTCTTGTGATATAAATACTTGCTGCTCCTCAGCCATCTCTATGAAATACAGATTAGAAAAGAAATGACTATATGACAAGATAAAGAGAGCATGTACTAGACTTGTGTATGAAATTTTAGGAACGTAGTACGACCTGAGGAATGCCCTAAAAAGACTGCGCTTCTGTGAACTGCAACGCAAGTGGGCCGATATTCAGAAGGAAGCCATAGCATCCGCTGTTGGTGTGAAGAAATCCACTCGTCTTGCACAAAGATCGGGGACAGCTGCGCTCTTTGGGACAGCGGCAATGGCGTAGTAGGAGAGTGGAAGCAAATATCGCCGCAGTTTGTTTGGATATACTGGCCATCTGGTGAAAAGGCGATGGTGTCGACGTTGTCAGTATAGCTGTTGAGTACACTTCGGCATAACCCTGTCGCTATGTCCCACACCCGTACTGTACTATCCCAAGAAGCAGATGCGACCAGCTGGCCGTCTGGCGAGAAGGCGACGGCTTTGACGCTACTAGTATGGCCCTTAAGCATATCACGACATAACCCTGTTGCTATATCCCACACCCGCACTATACTATCCCAAGAAGCAGATGCGACCAGCTGGCTGTCTGGCGAGAAGACGACAGCGTTAACGTCGTCAGTATGGCCTTCAAGCACACTGCAGCATGAACTTGTCGCTATGTCCCACACCCGTACTGTCATGTCGTCTGAAGTGGACACGACTAGCTGGCCATTAGGCGAGAAGGCGATAGCGTTAACTTCTTCAGTATGGCCATCGAGCACACTGCGGCACGACCCCGTTGCTATATCCCACACCCGCACCGTGTTGTCCCAAGAGGCGGATGCGAGCAGCAGGCCATTAGGTGAGAAGGCGACAGCTTTGACGAGGCTCGTATGGCCCTCGAGCACGCTGCGGCACGCATCCCAATCCTCGTCTCTTTTCGACAACGACTCAATCCACTCTGGTATTTCGTGCACGAAAGCTTTTCGAACTATACTTGCTTCTGGGGCAAATATAAGCGCTGAAGAATATATTTGTAAAGGTGCGTCATGGAGTATATGTCGAAATCGAAGAGTAAATCGTTGAGCGTCATGGAGAAATGCAGAAAGCGCATTATTTGATGTCTATATTGCTTGTTAGGGTAATACAGTGTTAGAAAAATAAGTAAAAGCCATACCTTGACCAGCGCAGAAAGAGTCTCTAGCAAGTAAATACATTTGTTTGTCTCTCCGATTAGACTCATTGCTTCGAGCCAGTGAAGGAAATGTTTCCGAAGGAACGTATCTGCAGCACCTTTATCTTCAACAAGATTCTGGCTCTGCTTGAGATGATACACCCAGTAACGGCAAGCGTACTGCAGTTCAGGCGACAGATTACTTGTAATATTCCCTTCATCAAACTCGCTTCTCAAAGTCCCCGGCTGTAAGTCTGCCATGTTCTGTCGTAGCCCGTTAGGGCCTGACATAAGTTGAAGGCAATGAGACGCTAAGCTCTCATGTCTCGCTCTCTCATCTATCCAGAACGGGCTCTTCTCCTTCGATACGTCAACGAGAAATTCGCGGAATGACAGGTGTAGGAGCCGCACAGGCATGTCATCGCGGTCTGGTATGTTTAGAACAGAGTGTAAGGAGTCCAGGTGGCAACAGACGTCGTCTTTGGATATACCAAGAAGGCGAGCAAGCGACGTAGTAGAAAGCGGAGTCTCAAGAACCACTATGCTGCCCACAATATCCCGAAACTCATCTGCCCACCTTTCTCTATCTTCCTCGTCCTCTTCGTCGAGTAGCTGATTGAGGATAGGGAGATACGTTGCGTCGAGTTTTGAGACTTTCGCCTTCCGGTACTCCAAGACAATCTCAAGACGCTTTTTAGGATTACCGCGTCGGTCGCCTATGTATCGACACGCGGTAGCAGCGAAGATGAACAGTGGAATTGCTTGATCTACTAGCGCCTCAACTTGATCTCGTCTTGGCCAACCTGGGGGCAGCGATCGTTCTTCCCGTACTCGTTCAAGTTCATGCTCAAAATAGACGTGGATGTCGTGCTGAATCGTTTGTTTTGCAACCTCGTGGAGGATGAGATCTTCGAATGTGCCGTTAGGCAATTGTTTGAATCCCAGGCGGATAGGTAATTCTGGTCGGCTTGTTACGAAAACCCGCAACGATACTGATTTGAGATCTCTCGTCTGCGAAAGGAGCTGAAGGATCACCCGTATGTCATTGTCTAGATCACATTCATCCAACGCGTCTATTACGACGAGCAGTACTAAGGCTTCCGGATGTGTCATATCCAAGAGTGGATGGAGGATCAGCTTCTCAAATTGATCCTTTAGAGACTTCTCTGATATGGCTGGATCCACTTTAATCGCATTCTTGATTCCAGGTCCTAAACCCGATACACGATGAGCCAGCTGTGAAGCAATGGTCGTGAAGAAACGAGTGGCGTTCCCGCGCTCCGCCTCACCTCTCTTGAAGAAGAAGCTAGCTCCTAATTGTTGTTTTTCGGAGAAGGACCGGGCGACTGTACGAGCAATGGTGGACTTCCCCGTTCCTGCCGCGCCATTTAACCAAAATATTAGTTTGCCGTTTTTGTCGTTTGACCAATCGTGAATGTAACGCAGCAACTCAGTACGGGTGTTGGGGAGGCATGTCGAGTTGTGTTCTTCTACGTGCGAGTCGAAGGAAGCGCCTTTGGCGGTAGGTAATAACAGCGTGTCAGTCTTCTGGTCAATACCAAGAACAAGGGACCTAGAATGTCTTTTATCAGCCTTTGTATGCCTCTTAGAGCACACAATACTTACGTCTGATCAACTTGAAGCGCATGGTTGAAAGTATTCCCGTAACTCTCAAGGTGTTGAATCACCTTCTCTACCTCCTTGCTTGTGAAAGGCCATTTCAAAGCTCGAAAACCGAGTTTTCTCATTGCTTTTCGGTGTCCACTGGGCTCGAGATTGGCCTTGAGTCTACCCTCAAGGTCTTGCAACTGCTGCTGACATTCCTTGAGTGACTCTAGTAACCTGTGTGTAGAGGGAAGCTGCGATCCTTGCTTATCTACAAGCTGTTGAAGATCCTCAAGGATGCTTTTGATATTGGTCACTTTTTGTTGGAGGCGTCCGATGTCACTCTTTGCATCCTTCGCAGCGACTGAGTACTGGAAGCAGAGCGACGCGACTTTGGCGGATATATCGATGACGGCTATCACGCTTGCCGCTCCGGAAAGGCCATCCATGGATACGTCGCACGGTCAGGGTGGCAATAGTCGTGGTGGCTCTGTAGAAGCAGTAGCTTAGATTCGCAAGGCGGCAAGACCATAGATAACGTCGGTGTGGAAGAAGTTGCCGCTCATCTATAAGGCAGCGAGGCTGAGAAGGATCCTGCAGCCGAACACTGCAGCGGCAAGGCGGGGTTCAAAGTGGAGGAGAAAGGCCCCTCCAAGGAGTCCATGGTGTCATTCTGTAGATTAGCGAGCTCATGTCGTCTGGTAAATAAGATAACACACTCGAAGCCTGATCTTTCCAGGTCTAAATCGACAAAGCCATCGAAGATAGTCATCACGTGACTATTTATTGGCGCTTTCAGGAAGGTTAAGGTCCGAACAGAGTATTACAGTAGAGTAATCTCGATAGCTGAAACGCACGCTAAGAGACCTAATGCATGAATCACTGCGGAGAAACTCGGAATGCATATTAGGATATGCTCAATGCTTCCATAAGCTTGATATTCATTTTCATTAACCACCAGTATCGTCCGAATTCTCCGAGTCAAAAACACCAGTGGTAACAACTTTGCATAGATGGTTTCAGTGACTGCGAACAGAATCATCAACAGCATGCTCAAGCCGCCGTAATTTTCCGAAAACGCTGACGAGTTCATGTCATTCCATTTCATCTATACTGGCATATCGACCATATTTTCATTCCAAAGAACGACCGCTCTTTCCATTTCGTCTTATTGTCCTTTTCCGCTTTCCCCTCTCAACATGCTGCCTTCTTTTTTTCCCATTTCTCTCGCAGTATATGCTTGTTTGCCTCACACCAGCATACCTACGAAACCGCTTCGCCAAAAACCCCAGAAAATATGAGGATACAAAGATCCAAGAAAGAAACGAAGGGTATGTGCTCACTGTCCTCTCCAGGTGGAAGGAGTAAAAGTAAACGAGTTAAAAATGCTAGTATCGCTGAATAACTTTCGGAAGAAAAAAAACAACAACGGGAAGAAGAAGAAGAAACAAAAAATCCTAACCGGAGGCTAGATGATGAAATGTAGAATAATCTTAATGTCAAGAAATGTCATGATCCAGCGCTTGTTGACATGACGAGGTGAAGAGCGAGAAGACGGGTGACTCATGACGCAATCAATCTCCCTTGCTTTGAGCATGTTTTATTTTGTCACGACCGAGAACCACTCGGCACGGCAACCTTTTCACTCCACCTGAGCCAAAACTCGGTGAGAGAAAAAAAGGGGGGCAGCGGGACTGACGAGAAGCAATGGTACTGGGCAGACCAACCGGCGGCTCAAACATACTCTGGCCAGTAGTTGTAGGGCATTATGCTTGGACCAGTCCATTTCTCGCCATAAGCGTTTGTGCGCTTACCAGCAATGAAGCCGTCATGAGCGTGCTCGAGGACCGAGATCCATGACGAGGGCTCTGGATGCTTTACCCACTAAAATCAATCATGTTAGCTTATATCATAATTACTTTTGATAATGCAGGGGACTTGTAGGGCGGCCCGCTGCAGGGCATAGGAAAAAGGTGGGGCTGGATAAGCAGTCACATGAAAGATAATGGGAATGAAAAAAATCAACAACGTACCTGGTTGTGGATGTGGTAGGTCCATGCACCACGGAAGAAATTCTCTAGCGTGCGGTTGTTGGGCGGGTACTTGTCTTCCTCTAGGACGTAGTCTGAAATCACACCAGCTTTGCGCAGCTCAGCCTCTTCGTCGAGCGTAGCCTGGAACGAATCGTGGTGTCCTGCTTTGTCGCTGTGGTTGGGAGTGGGAGCTGCTGCTGAGACTGGTACGTTGTCTTCGCCACGCTTCATGTTTGGTTCGTCGTTTGCGGTTGAGCGGAGCTCTTTGCGTTGTGCGTCTTTGAGGTCAATGCGGTCCAGTTGAGGTCCGTCGTAGCTCTCCCACTCGTCCTTGATACCGCCAATCTTGCCCTTGAACACAGCACTATAGTCGCGAATGCATGGAACGGTGCATCGGCCCTCGCGGTCCCAGTTGAATTCCGTCCAGATGGGATCAAATGCGGCAGTCTCGAACATCTTAAACTCCTGATCGCGTCCGTCCTTCCAGGCCATGCGGCCCAGGACACGAGGGTGGAAGTTGACGCCCATGCGGATACCGCCGTATAGTAGATACGAGGAAAGCGAAGAGTTTGCCGAAAGCGACATGATGGCTGTGTTGTAATCGCCTGGGTGGGGATGCGCAGCCCATCGCTCAGCAAAAGCGTGCTCTTTGGGCAACAGGAGAGGGCGCATATCCCTGAGCATAAGCACATCCATGTCGAAGTAAGCACCGCCGTAGATGTGCAGAACAATGAAGCGCACTGCATCAGACACAGCCACAGGAAGGAACGTCATTTGCTTCTGAGTAAGCACTAGCCACTGTTGTCCACTCTTGTCTTCGATGATATTTTCAGCAACGTCCCTCTCACCCTTTGCATTGGGCAATCCGGGCTTGCTGTAGTAATTGAAACCATTCTTGTTTTCCTTGTCGGTCGCTAACGGAATGCGGCTGGGGAATTTCCAGGCCTTGACAACAATGTCGCCTCTCTCAACCAAGGGCAAGAAGCGCGCGAAGAGGGCATCCTTGTTCAACATGTTGTAGACAGCCTTTGGGTTGCGGTCGCTGTCAAGCCATAGCCACAGGCGGGAACAAGCCAAGTTCTGAGTATAAAGATAACTCTTGATGAAGACCTCGACTCGCCAGGTCGCAGGGCCGGTCCAGTAGACGTGGTAGGGGATAATTGGGCCAGGGCAAGTTCCAATGCTGGAGCCATTGGCGGGGACGGCATCCTTGACGGAGATGTACTTGTCAAGCGTATTGCCATGTCCGTCTGCGTTTATAAAATCGGCCTTGCGGGGGTCTTGGGCGCTTGCTCGGTCGGCGGCGGCGGGCAGGCTGTAGTAGCGATCTTCTCCTTCAGCAAAGAACTTGAGGCAATCAAACGGCCTCCTCATCTTCTCGATGCCAGCATATGTCCCCCTGCACTCCTCGATCAACATGTCGATATCTGCCTCGGTGTCGACATGGGGCCGGGGACCCAGGTAGTCGTCCTTGTTCTTGACGGCGGTAATGGGGCGGTTGAAGACGTTGGCGTGTGGGTTGATGGTGACGGTCTTGGTGGTGCCGGCGAACTTGACCTTGACGCCCGAGCGAGTCGTTTCGATTAATTCTGTAGGCCCTGCCTTGTCGAGGAAGGCAGGAATGCCAATCTTGCCTTTTGAGGCGACGGAGGGATCGCTGACGAAGGTGATGAGTCCATAGATGGCTGCGTAGAGCAGTGCAGCCAGCACCAGGTTCTTGAGCAGGGTCAAGCCTGAGCGAAGCCTCGATACTTGAGCCATGTTGGACAGGTCGGCAGGCACACGACCTGTAGCTGGTGTTGGCAAGTGCTGGTAGGAAGACGCAAACGGTCGGGGATTGAAGCGGGCTTCGGGTTTCCCTGTTTTGCAGCCGGCGGTGCAAGTATTATAGGAAGCGCACGAGCGGTCAGAGGGAGTTCAGGAGACGCGACAGGTGGAGCGAGGACCGAAGGCTGCGGCTGGACTGCGGGTCGAGTCGCACAAGCCCAGGGTCCACAGTGCGGGATATTATCAAACGAGAAACGGGGCGAGGCGTGCAGGCGAAGGAATCTGGGAGTAGAGACGTAGAGGGCGAAGTTTGCGAGGGCGCAGGTGAGGCCGTGGAGCGGCCGTGGGGGAGAAAGCAACGCGGCCGGCTGGTGGAGCGGAGTGGAGTGGAGTGGCACAGCAGCCAAGGATGGACAAGAAGGAGCGACGAGCCGGTGCAGAGGCGGCGTAGAAGGTTTAAAAAAAACAGGCGAGCTTTCTGGTGGACTGCGCCAGACTTGACTTGCAGCAGCGTCGCGTTTGTTCTGTTTGGGGGCGTCAAAGCAGCTAGACAATTTGCCTGCAGGCCGCGCGCCGCATGGTGCCCCGCCCGCGCCTTCCCCCTGACGGCCGACCAACATCAACATGGCAATCCGCCCATTCAATTCTTTGTCGTGTGCCCCCGCTTCGATTTGCCCTTGGAACGCGGCCGCTCTTTTTTGCCTGACCCAAGACATGCTCCCGCTCGCCGTCCCATGACTCCCACCGACTATTCCCACCATCGCTTGCATGTCCATCTTTGATGCCGCCACGCCTCTGCCAGAAGGCCCTCTCTGCCCTGCTCCCCGCGCTACCACGGCCCGCCTGTCGCGCCCCTCGGGCCCTGTCCAGGCCCTTTTCAGCTACACCAGCAGCGTCTGCTCAGCAATACGAACGCATCCAAGTCCCCTGTCGGTCCAACGGCTCCGTGACGGTTGAGTGAGTCTCCTGTTCCGTCTTGTCTTTCCGCTCATGACGTCTGCCCGTCGTGGCTTCTCCATCCTGCTGCCATCATCATGCATTGCCCAGATAGGCCCTCTGCTGTGCAATGACCTCAGATCGGCCGCCTAGCCCTGGTCACGGTTCCGCTCTGCATACGGCACTGACTAGCACTCCTTTGCGGCATTGCCAATTGGTCCTCGCCCCCTCTCTCCGTGTCAAACCACTGCGTTTCCCCATACCAATCACGACTATGCTTCTTTCGCTTGGCCATGCTTCCAACTAACGTTTCCTCGCAGCGTCTTCCACGCAACCACGCCATCTTCACCCGTTCTGCTCTATCTGCCCCCAGGCCCTGTGCTCCCACAGTCTGCCGACGAAGAGCACAACCTCATCACTACACTGGCCAAAGCAAGCGCTGCAACAGTAGTCCGCATCAACTACCGCGCCTCGCCAGCCCACCAGTATCCCACTCCATGCCATGATGTATTGCTCTGCTACGACTGGGTGCGCGAGCATCTGCTTGTCGATGACTTCAATCGACCCTATCTTGCTCGTCTGGGGGTATGCGGCGAGCTCATCGGAGGCTCTCTAGCCACGATGCTTGCATTGACCGAATGTCATGTTGGGCAGACCCGTATCGGCGCTGCCGCCGTGAACAATCCGCTTGTTGACTGGGTCTTTCCGGATGATCTTCCTATCGTGAAGCCTGAAGAGCTCCCAGAACCTTTATATGGTGACGAGACTGAATTCCCCGCCGATGAAGATATAGCCGGCTCGTCGGCACTTCAAGAAGCCACTCGCAAGGCGCTAGAGTCTGAACGCAAGGGTCGGAAGAAGAAGTCTGCGTCCAAAGCTCAGCCGCTTACTTCGTGGCAAGCCCATGGTGACAACGCTGTCATACCTTCCTTGACCCTATCCGGAGAGCGTGACGTTCTCTTCAGTAGACCAGAAGACTACTTTGATCGCTTTGCTTCTCCTATCCACTTCTTCCGCTCGCCCCATGCCCAACTCATCTCTCCCCAACCAGACGATACTTTCGCGTCGCAGCAGCCCAACGAGCTGCTCGACATTGAGACCCAGATTTCTCTCAGCCACTACGCAACCTTTGAGCGAGGTGTCAAGACACCCCCACCGCCATTGCCCTTACCTTACCTCAGCCGCTGTCGTGCATACGCTCGCAACTATCCCCCAGCCGGCACGCATCTGACTCTGCCTGTCTGGAACATCTCCACTGGTCTACAGAGCCCGCTTTCAGATAGTGCGCTCGAGCTGGCTAAGATGCTGCGTCGAAGTATCGCCCGCCAAACGATGAGAGCACATACAGGAAGGTCCAGATGGCATGATCTAGCGGAGAAGAAGCACTATGAGGAGTTTGCCCACGGCCGTATCCAGGTGAATTCGCATCGAGGAGTCGGACTGTGGAGTCGGCAGGAGAGTAATCCTCAGTGGAAAGCGCAGGTAGAGAATGTGGGAGCATGGATGAGGCAGCGGTTGGATCCAGCGTTTACCTAGTACTACCGTATATTCTGGTTCTTCCTTTTGTTTCCTCCTGCCTCGATCCGCAGTCTTCGATCGTTTAGGGAAATAAAAAACAGAGACATAGCAAGAATTCATGCGTTAGTACATTTTCACTGTCCATGAGCATGTGGAAGGAGGTTTACTAAATATATTGTCATTCATCGCGAGGGTGGGTATCTGGCATACACGAGAATCTTCTCAGTGATGCGAAGGAACAAAGAAAATCCCCGTCAATCGACCCATGAGCCGCTCAATCTGTCCAGTGACATGGAGCGACGCTCCTACTCTTCGTCCACCCGTTCAGACCCCTAAAACCCCTTAAACTCAAGGCGTATCGTCTGCGTAGAAACCCCACTACCTGGTGAAATACCAGCCTCGATATCGCAAAGTGCGAAAGCTAGGCATTGCCCACATCCTCCACCTTCGCCGCAACAGGCGCGCCAATACCGTACTTTTTCTGAAGATCCTTGAGCACCTTTTGCCCTTCGACGAGTGAGTTGCGCTGCCCGATGAGCTCCTTGCGCTGGTTGTAGCGGTGTGACGGCTCAGCAAGCAGACGGACAGCATTGTCATGGCCTTGCTGGTCATGCCTGACGCCAAGTCTGTTCTCGAGCTCATCGCGCAGCTCCGTCGCCAGCTTCTTGTACCAGTGCGACTCGATGCGCATGCAGACGGAATCGTGGAACCGGCGCGCTGCGAGCATGTAGTACGTCGTGACCTGGGCCACTACGCCAACTTCAACCTCGTACGGCTCGAATTTCAATACAGCCATGCAATGCTTTTTGACCTTTTCTTCCTCTGCTGGTGTCATGGGTTTCTTTGTGCGTTGCTCTTTTGTTCTCTTGTATAGACTCAGCCGGTTGACGAGACGATGTTGCTGGTAATAGTCAAGAGACTTCTTCTTCTCTTCCTCAAAGACATCCTTGTGGAAAATGTACGGGCCTTCTTTCTCATCCTTCAGACTGTCAAGTGCCATGTTCATGTTGGGCTGGAGCAAGTCGTTGGCAAGCATATCGTCAACAATCTTCCATGTCTCGACATAGAAAGCCGATCCCTCTCGGCTTCTGAAGTACTTTTCAAATACGTCATGAATCTGGTCTCGAATCTGGGTTCTCAAAATGTCGAAGAACTGGTCGAGTGGCTTTCGCCAATGTTCAATCGCCTCCAGCATCATGCTGTTAATGACACGGGGCTCAATCTGACCGGGAATCTTCGACTGTGAATTTTCCATCAAGTGTTGTCGGACGTCGTCAAGTCTGAAACTTTTCTTGAGGTTACTGAAGTCTGCAAATTGCATCCCAGTAGCTCCATCAAGTGGCGCTGGTGGACCTCGCTCGCCAGAAATGTTTGCTATATCGTCAAGCTTTCGCTTTTTCGTTGGAGATTCAGAACTGCCCTTGACTGTCTCGCTTACTGCATCGTCCTCCTCGTTGCCTTCGTTTTCGCTGTCGGAAAGCGGGATTGGCTCCTTCGCAGAACCACCGGGAAGTGCTGCCTGTATATCCCAGTACACAGACTCGTCCTCCTTTCCTCTAATAACCAAACCTGGCTTCATGTTTGCCAACGCATCAAAAAAGGACCTTTGTAATGCTTTCCAGTTATTGCGCCACGTTTTACATGGCCACTGAGCCTCGATTTCCCTACGCACTTCTTGCGAAAAGTCAAAGATGACGTCGGAGATGATACGAGTGGCATTGTGCGTGGGTGGCTCAGGAAACTGCTGGAGAGCGTTTTCGACCTCGTGAAGGCGGGTGTCGATTTCTTGTTCAATGATGGGCAGCTTCTTCATGATGTGCTCTGCTAGCTTCTGTGACAGGAACCTCTGAAGATTAACGGTGCCGAAACGGTGTGCATAGATTTTGAATGTGGTCGACCAAATTTGATCCTTGTCAAAGAACTCTCGTTCTCGAGCACGAGCTTCTTGGTGAGTAAGCCCCTGGTTGATCTCATCTTGACCTAGATTCTTGACAACAAAGTAGCCATGACCTAGGGCAAATCGCTTCTGCTCAAACACCTCCATGAGTTTGTCGTGACGTGATCCAGGTGGTAAGCGGTCCGGTTTAGTCAAAACACCTATCTCGAATATCAGTAAGGCATATCAATATGGTACGCAGAATACATACCGATGCATCGATCAGTAGCTTTCAGCTTTCTCGCAATACCGCCAGCTGTCGAGTTTGCAATGTCAGTTTCCAGGGAACAGCATAGAAGGACGAGCGTCTCAGGATCCTTGACATAGTCCGTTACCAGGTCGGAAACAAATTTCACCACGAACTGGTCCTCTTCAATTTCTGCTTGTCCAATGATGCCAGGCAAGTCATAGAAGCTGAGTGCAGGTAATCCTGGCTGGGCGATTGAGATACAGACAACGTTGGGGCTGAACGCGCAACGTCCGTCCTCCCTTAGGCCCGCGAGAGATGGACGAAGAAAGACTTCGTGATCGATATGAGGGCTTAGAACAGTAAGCTGCGCACGAGCAATGAAGTGTTCAAGCTCGTTTGGATTCTCCGTAGTGGCGAAGGGTACGATCGTTGGCTGTGGCAATGGGCACCAACCACGAAAGCGCCTATCGCGGCCGTTGTTGCCGTCATGTTTGTAATCTAGGCGAAGACTCACGCTTGCGTTCCAACGGGCGCGAGGATCTTCGGAACCCTCCAGGCTGATGAACAACGGGCATCGAGTACAGGTATCGTCAGACCTGGGAGTCTTGATGCCGGATATTGCTTCGATCACCGAAGACTTTCCCGCAGACTGTTCACCCAAGACGATACATTTGGGCAGAGGAATTTTCAAACGCTGTAACCCGAGGCTTTGGAGCCTGCTGATGGTTTTGATGACCTCGTTGACATGCCGTCCCAGTGCGTCTGTATCGGGTGCTTCTGAGGAATCTCGCTGTTTATCGGGGGCTATAAGACGTGTTAGGCCTCTTCGTGTGTGAATGGGAGCACAACCTACTTATAACAGCCACCTGGTCGACTGGTCGATGATCCTCACTGAGGTGAGAGATATTCTCTCGCTTGCCGCGTCGGGCAGCGGGCGGCATGTCGATTGCGATTTCAAGTGAGTTCCTACAAGGTCGGAAGCAGGTGATAGAAGCAACGAACAAGTAGGCGTGCGGGGTTGAGCCAGGTTGATAAGAGTAAAAGAGGGTGCCAGGGTCAGGCGACAGATATGTAGGCTATGGTGACACAAACGCGCTAAATATGGGGTGCGATGATGGTGAACATGAAACGACAAGGTAGGGAGAAAAGCAAACTAGCAAATGTTGCCCTGTAGCCTACTTGCATTGAGTGAATGAGTGAGTGAGCGAGGGATACAGCGAAGGTTCAAGAAACTCGATTTTTCATGCATATGTGGAAATGAATGATCTTGTTACAGTGTCTGACTAGGAAATGAGACATCACTTTCAGTGAGAGTTGTTTGGGTCGTGGTTTGGTAAATTTGCGCGAGTGCTTGAAGGTAAAGCTGGACAAGCTGTGCGAAATCAGGATTGAACGAGAGGCACATGAGAGACATGGACACATATTGCTCAGCGAGAAAGATGCAGCTGACAAAGATTAGTGAAGTTGTGGACATTTCAGCGGGACATGACTGTTTGCTGTTGCTCTAATCCATAGCGACGTATGGTTTTGACCTCTGGTACTGCTCTGAGGATATACACGCATCCAGAATTCATCATTTAAAAGAAATTTTAAAATCAATGATCATATGTATTACATCGACATTGGATTTATGACGGTAGTGAGCTTGGGATGAAGATGAAGGTCGTCAATGGCGGCCCCGAGGTTTCGCCGCTAGCGCCATTTCGGCCAGGGTTTCAAGAGAAAAACGTCGAAGCACATCGTCACCAGTGGCTGCCATCCGACCAAACCTCGACAGAACCCTCCCTGCACCCACTATTCGGCTTATTCGCCCTTTTTCTCGCCATATTAATACATAATGGATCACTCGCGCGATCCTTGTCCCTGGGTTATTCTCAATGACTTTGGCGGTGCCTTCGCCATGGGTGTATGTCATGCTGAACGCAGTGTCCGTGGCGCACATGCTAATGGAATCTCAGGCAGTTGGAGGTGCAGTATGGCACGGTGTTAAAGGCGTATGTACCTCTACAGGATCCCAGATGCGGCGCTGACAAGCATCTAGTTCCGCAATTCACCTTACGGCGAACGACGGATAGGCGCCATCACAGCAATCAAAGCTCGCGCACCTGTGCTCGGCGGTAACTTTGGTGTTTGGGGAGGACTTTTCAACACATATGACTGCGCAGTCAAGGGAATCCGAAAGAAGGAGGACCCGTGGAATGCCATTATCGCAGGCTTCTTCACAGGTGGATCGCTTGCGGTACGAGGAGGCTACAAGTCGATGCGCAACGGCGCGATATCATGCGCTATCCTATTAGCAGTCATTGAAGGTGTTTCGATTGGGTTCAATCGCATGATGGCAGACAACACAAGGCTCGACGCTCCCCCACCACCACCAACCGACGCCGGAGCATCGCCTGGTGGTGGCGGTATGGCTGTGGCTGCGTAGGCGGTTACGTTTTATGGGTTGTATTTGGGAGCACGACCTACCTTCGTGCCAGAAAAAAAAAGAATTGGAAGATGGTTGGACAAGGGGTGTTCTTGGGATGTTTTGGCATATACCGCAGGCAGGTTTGGCAGCGGACGGCGTTCACACTCTCCTCAGCTTTGTGCTATATCTGTATCATATACGCGACACGACTATACAATATCTAGCGGCATCTCTAGAAGGCCATATGAAGTGTCCAGAGTTCAGAAGACAACGACGTTACTTCTGTACGGCAGTCCTGACTACGATTGGCGCATCCAACAGTACACATTGAACTTGGCGCAGCAATCTTCAGCACAAAGTCCGGCCCGATGATTCCGATGACATCATAGGTCCACCGCTCAGATAGTTCCAGGCATCTGTAAGAGGACCATCTGAGATGTTGTATGTAAATTGTTTATTCTTCTAATTTGGCAATTCTTAAGCTAGTAGCGCTGCACTTGAATGTTCCCAAACTTGTAAGCTAGCCGCTTCTAGTTGTTAGCGTCTTTCAGTCAGCTACGCACCTACCGCCCATCATCTCTACTATTTCAAGTTGACGCCCCAAGTTTCGGCGTTCACATCATCACAATGCTATATATACGCCACATAATATCGCACGACGGACTATGACACTTTGCAACACGACGTCTTTGCACACAAGACGCGCATTCAATCAGCCACTCGCCTGAGGTTTGCCTCATTTTCAGTGCAGCCATGGCACCAACTAAACCATCAAGTTCTGTCACCTACAATATCAAAACCATCACCAAGAATTGGAAAATCAATCGCGTTCATGAATGTTTGCCTAGGGCTCTCTGGCCCAACAAGCAATTCGAAGCGACACAATGGGATATCGGAATTCTTACCCTCTTGAGTCAGATCTCCGCTATACCGAATGCCACTATCCAGGACTTTCGGGCAAAAGCTAGGCGTGCAATCAAGGAGCGTCAAGAGCGGAACAGGACAGCAGCGGGAAAAGTGGGGTGGGTGAAAGTTACGGATTTGAAATGTGTTCTAAAAGAGTATGAAAAGGAGATTGCAGACGCAGACGCTGAGAAAAGTGCACAAGAGGAAAAGAAGTCAATAGGTGGCGTTCAATCAGATGCTATAGAATTGCCCAAAACCCCTGTGGGACCTGTCGTTGATTCAGAAGAGGAAGATTCAGAAGAACAAGGCTCTTCCGAGCCTGTTCCAGGAGGAAAATATCAGTATCTTACTCACGTCCGCCCCTTGAAAGTCGACTTGAACCCTATGGCATCTCCAGTAAGAAAAGTGGTTCAACCAAAAGCTACTCGAGGTAAGAAGCGGCAAGTGGACGAAGAAGCTACAGCCGAACCTTCTGCTGCGGAAAAGCCAAGCCTGGTACAGCAAGATCCCGATCCCCGGTCGCCAAATGACACTGGATTCCTTTCTGATTCCGAGTCAGAGAAGTCGAAACAGAAAGAACGAAAGAAGAAGCGTCTTTCAAGGCTCGAGCAGCATCTTGTCCGTGTGCCACACTGGCAACAGGATCTAGATGACGTGGTAGGTAATAATACGCTAGTATCAAATGGAATCAGACTCGGCAATGGAGCAGTATCTGGTGGTGTTTCAGGAGATGGTGATGAGGATATAGACCTGGAGATGAATCTAGAAAATCTTCCTAGTATACCGGATAATGCAACGGTCACAGAGAGAATCGAGATGGAAGAGTTGAGACTTCGGATGGAACAGCGCGTATGGAGGATCAAGGTGCTCAGAATAAGAGAAAGGGAAGGTCGTGGGAAAGAAATCGTCGGACAGGGCGAAATTTCGGATCATGAGGTCGATCAGGATGAGGATAAGGATGAAGATGCAGATGCCGATGATGATACAGATGAGCACGCCAATGGAAATGAAAACAATGACACTGATACTCGAGCTCAAGGCAGAGTATTACGGAGTAGGAAAGGGAAGTGAAAGAAGATGTGGAAAGGATGAGCGATGGACGAGGACAGCGGTCCGCAGGAACACTACCATCTTGGACTATAATAACCATATCTGAGCATTTCGAACTATCTTGTATATATTTATGTGGGAATCTACAGCTTGAAATGTCGGGACAAGAAATAGACATCAGGTTCTTTACGCTTTACTTCTTGCACTTGCGCAGAACTCTCTAAGCAATGTTCTGATCGCTGTCTATTATCTTTACATGGTGGGTTTCAACGCGGAAAGATGCATGCTGAATTTCCAGAATGTTCGCCATGTGCGAGTTCGGGTTGCCTGTGCACAATGCTCTGGCACTCTCACAACCCGCACTTGTTGTTCATTCACAGGTTCTCACCCAAAAATATCATTCACTGAACACATTGTCTTGGTAACAGTGTCAGATTTTAACTTTAACAATTTCTTTCTCGATATAAATTCTCGAATTCTGTCAAGTCAACATTACTCGACCAAATTTACCCATAGTGAATAGTAAGTAATACATCAACTATCTTCTTCCAGCTTTCCAGCTTCATCCCGATCCGAAAAGAAACTCGAGCCCCAGAATAGAAACACTAAAAATGCCTTTTTTAACATTCAGTAAATCAACCAATACGTCTAAGCAGTTTAACCGTCCATCAAGCAGTACTAGTGCTACCAGTTATGCAGAGGCCCCTCAAAGCAGTACCCACTCCTCTCAGTCACATTCGCGTACGGCTAGACCCGAGCAACCTCAGTCTTACATCCAGCCCAAAGATCGTAGTCACACTGACTACCCGCCCTCCTCCCATGGTGCCACCTCCAGCCGCGGCCCACATGAAAGTTACCACCAACGTCTGGACGTTAGTCCTGTACGCGAAGCATCACGCTCACATGATTCCGGTAGTAGATACGGAGACCGCCCTGTAAGTCCCCTTGGTACCTCTCGCTTCGAGCAGTCATCGCCTTGGTCTAACCGCCATGTCCCCTCTCGCCGACCGCAAACGTCTGCCATGCGCGACGAGCATGGTTTTAGCATTCGAACCCCACATTCACAGCGTTTACAGGGTGATACTTATGGTATGAGTGCATATGCTCCCCTCAGTACGGACGAGTATGAGCATTTTGAGCCTAGAGGAAGGCAGCGGGGATACAGTGAGGCATCAGTGGATCAGAGCGGTCGTGGTGATGCGTATGGGGCGAGTCGCGCTTCGGGACAGGCATACAATATGCAGTCCGACTTCCGAAATGGAGGGTTTAGCGATTGGATGGACTATTGAATTATGGTCATACGCATGCTGATGGGGTGCGTATAGTATTAGGGGACATAGGCGTTTGGCTACGTCTTCATCGTTGATTTCCTTTTTCCTCAAAAGCTAACATGTCTTATCGGATCATTCTCTACGTCCCAGTCTATTTTACCTAGTGCTAAAATCAAAAATACAATAAGAAACAAAACTTGCTCTTCATCCCAAAGCCTCCTTCTTCTTGTCTCCTAATGCGCTAGTGTATGCTCCGTGTCAGAATCCCTATATTTATCCTGCTCATCCTGGATGACAGGGTCATTTGGCAGATTGATAGTGCGGTCAAGTCCATGAGGTAGTCCCCTATGCCTACCACGTACCATCATCGCGCAAATAACTAATTTGCTGAATACCGTGAACTGGCCGGATAGCGCAGCAAGGTTCGTCGGGTAACCTAATGAGATTCCAACATTGCAATATGCCGAGACGACTTCAAAGAGAATAGCGAAAACGGAGAAGGCCTATTTGAGTACAACAGTGGTTAGTGTCTTTTTTTCTCGCCATGTAATTTATAAAGCGAAAGGTACGTACCCAATCCTCGTGACTCATGACCCTCTTGCTCTCGGCACAGCAGATGCAGAAAACACCTAGAAAAATAAACCATAGATCAAAACTTAGCTGAATACGCATGATATTTATCAGGTAAGTTTTTCCGTCGGTGTTATCATCAAGGCTTCGCTCTGTCGCGTAGCGTGCCACGGACCTGTCTTCATAACTCTCGCTCATACGGATACTTACGGCAATCGGGTAGACGGATATGTACATCATAACGACTAGGCTAAGTTGGGTCGCTGGGTTTAAATTCGCAAGATTGAACGCCGCAGTACCTGTGTGGCGTGTACACACGGACTGAAAGAGAGCAGCAAGGATGCGGGGTCCAAGGGGGAGGACATTGACTTCGGGGTTGTCGAGGTCGAGAACAACTATGACGAGGGTATCGATGAAATTGAGAAAAACCAGGATAGCAGCAAGAACCCAGGTCACAGTGCTAGGAAACAGGAGCGTGTAGCATCGGCGAGGGCGGTCGAGTAAGAAGCGCAAAGACTCGCTTGTTGAGGAGCTGGCTGGAGTCACTTTCCACATGAGCCAGATTACCAAGCGCAGGAATACGGGATAAAATGTATTGCCAGCGAAGCCAAGGAAGCACATGACGAGCATAGGCCAGGTGGCGTCGCGAAAGGAGATCATGCCGTCTGGCGTGAGGGTAAGGCCCAGGTTGCTAATCATAGTTTGCGATGAGTACATAGCCCTGTTAATTGTTAAAAAAAGATGATATTTATCTTATCCAGCACTGTTCATACCACCATGTTGGATTTTGGCCCTGCGAAGCTAGATACTCCCTATATCTTGAGGGAGCAAGATGGATCCACGGTATCAAGCAAATAGCACCGAACAGATGCAGACCAAAGAAATATCCTGATGTTGTTATTAGACCTCCAATGCAGAGGTGATGGGGATTGACATACCAGCGACAATTTTGAGGAGGATACGCAGAGCGCGATATTCGACACCACCTAACTCGTCTTGACTCAATGGACCATTTTTCTCGTGTTTGCCAGAAACTTGAAGCTCCTGTTCAGAGATTGACGCGTCAATATGACCTCCCTCGACATCACTGGTCTCTGAAACATGGGTAAGGTCTTTGATTTCCGGATTGATGCAATTTCTCGAAGCCGTAGGTTTCCTGTATGCAGCAGCTGTCTATTCGTTACCTTCTGGCAGAAAGATCACGTTGAGCGTTGCACTTACATATCCCCTTAAGCTTCTTATTGAACCATCGTAATCTCACGACAACAACGATGATATTGACAAAGCCCAAATTGGCTAGTATGGGTGTGAAGTAAAGCCATACTTGTTGATATGTCTTGAGGGCTTTAAGATCAATACTAAAAAGTCGTTAAAAGCTCGTGTTTCGCAGACAAGTGTTTGTCACAAGACCTAACTCACGGATTTAGGCCCGAAGATGTCGAAGCGCTAGCCCCGAAGTAATATGCGTCTATAGCTCTAATATTGCCGTATGGATATATGACAATGAAGGCCAGGATTCCAAGAGTCAGGATGTACGCATCTATACCATGTCAGCGAAAAAATACCTTATATTCAGCTCCCTGTGACTATTGGTCCAGCAGCTTATGGCAGGCGGACTGACAATGTAGTGTGATGAAGTTGATTGGCAGCTTCCACATGGTGAGTGTTTCGTCACGCAACTAGGCGTTGCCGTATGCGGCCCAGCAGATGAGTGAATTACGATACCGCGGTACAGATGGTACCAGTAGGGATATTAGCGTGCGAGAGAGATTGGTCCGTCGTGGGAGCGTTGGGGCAAGCCTTGTATCAAGCTGCCGCTGTTCAAAATAAAAAAAACCCACAACCCTGGAAGTATACCTCAGGACGTGGACAAAGAGATGGAACGAGAACACGAAAGAGTGATGTTGGCAACCTGAAGGTGTTTCCCAACAGCGTACAATCCCGGATAGCAGTCCGGTTTCGTGACAAAAGCAGCCGTCCATTTTTGAACGGAGATTTATTCACGTCGATTAGCAGCAGAACGGTTCCGCCTCCGTGCCCCGCCAAAAACCGTTAGTCGGTCTTTTTTTTACATGTAGTAGCGTTATCCGCCCACTCATGAAAGCCAATCACCAATGATGAGCAGCGGCAATTAATTTGCGCGTGTGCGCTGGCGGCGTTATTAGCAGCAGGCATCCAGATGTGGGTCAGCACGCTCTCGTTCCGGACTTCGTGGGCAAGTACCCTGATTGGACGGTAAAGAAAATAAGCTTCCAGTGGGATAGGCTTATCTTAGCTTGAGGCTGCCTACACCGTACTCATGGTGGTATGCGTAGCCCGCTTGGTAAGGCCGAGAGAGTGCTTTTCCATTGTGCAGTGCAGACTGCACACATCGTGCACCATCATTGCATTTGTTGTCCACGTAACAGCATTCTATCTCAGCTGACATGCGATGCGTAAATACAATCACGTCAAGACATTAAAGAACTCCGACTGCTATGAGTCTTGGGATATCTGGTTATCTTAGAATGGCAAATGGAGGAGGAGGGATGGACCATCCGTTTCGTTGGGTTGATTGAGCTACAGCAGTAACGCCAGGCGGGTGGCTTTCCTGTGCCCTTCTCATAGTCGCTTCGTACTTTTCATCTTTTTGACATTGTAAGATTAAGGAGAACATCTTCAAAGGTGCGTATCGAGAGTCGCGTCGTGAATATTTAATGAGATAGGCAGCCTCGGTGGAGTAGGCGGTGAGCGGCAATTGACGCGTCTAGGTGCACTGCGTGAGAACTACATTAGCTATAATGGGACTAAAGGAAGCGCTGCAGGAGACTCAAACTGTGTGTCTTGTTTTACAATGCAATGTCGCAAAAGGCGGTCAGCCAGCTATGAATTTGAGCTTGCAAGGGTTGTGTTGTGAAGTGCCTTGCGGTGAGACTTAGCTCGCCCCATGTGACCAGGCTGCAACTTGAGTGTCTAGCCTCCTAGTAACCCTGTTGTGGATTCTCCTTTCAGCATGTTCCTCGTGTCGTCTCATTATGCTTTCGCGTTCCTTTATTTTTCTCGCACAAAACTGCCCAAACATCCTAGAAGAGGGCGATGTTCTCACCAATCATAGTTGCGTCAGCAAGACGAATGGCTGAATCGGGTATCTCGATGTCGAAGCGGTTGGTATCCACTCCTGTATTGCTTCCGATGCCCCTATCCAAGGCCAGGTAATCTAGGAAGAGGATCCCTAATAGGAGGGCAAGTGCCATATTATATAGGTTTTCAGATCCGACAGTAATTGTAAAGTCCATGGGTACTGCCATAGCAGCCGGTTTTGAAAATTCTTTTGACGGCGTGGCTGTTGTAGCAACAACCGCATCCAATAGGCGGTTAGCTTGAGTAACAACAGGCCCTACCCAAGCATACATTGCCATCTTCAATTTTCATCGATATTACCTAACGTAGGTGTTTACTTCAATCGCTGTTTTGGCATCATAGAACGATTGGCTCCAAGGCAGAAGAAACAATTGCTACATCATGGATCACGCAATCATCTGTTTGTATGATATCAGAGAGACCTGTATGGCTTGCAGTATAAGACAGCCCCCAGAAATGTAGATTTCAAGAATTGCAGTAAACAGAAAGGGATATCGCCATATGGCGATAGTCAGCGGGCTTCATCGAATATTGTCACTACGGGAGACCAAGGCCAATCCTCCAAGCTAGACTCAATCGCGACAGTTTGCTTACAAATCACACATCGCCCTCCCCACCTTAACTGCAAACTACGCTTAACCGATTAGTATCTTTTCAATCCAGTCATCACAATGCCGACGATCAAGGCCAATGACGGTGTCACGCTTCACTACAATACATATGGAATAAGCTCAGATTCGCCTTTAGTCCTAGTAAGCACTCCGCTTTTCAACTATATCTCGTTCATCCGCCTAATCACATTCATCAGTTACATGGCTTTACCGGCTCGGGAGCAGTCTTTAATCGCAACATAGCCGCACTTTCGGAGCACCACCATGTTATCGTGCCTGATCTCCGCGGCCATGGTAGCTCCGACAAACCCAAATCCGGATACCACGTCTCTCGCCTCGCAATGGACTTGAAAAATCTAATGGATCACTTGAACGTTCATGAAGGAATGGTAAAAGCCATTGGAACAAGCTTAGGCGCAGCTATACTCTGGAGTTACAGCGAGCTCTTCACCACTAAAGCCTTCTCGCACATGATCTTTGTAGACCAAGCGCCCTTGCAGAATTATCTTGATGACTGGGGCCCTGAATTCGGAAACCTAGGATGTAACTCACCTGAAGCACTCAAGGCGATGCAGCAAACTCTGATCAACGACCCCAAACAAGCGCATGTGGGAACGATTGCAGCGTGTCTTGGTTACAGATCGCACCCACAGCCTGGAGACCCTACACCGGATTCGGAAACATGGAGGGAAGATGAAATGTTTTTCCTGAATGAAGCGATGAAAGGAGACGGTTGGTGGTATGGAAAGCTGATGGCTGATCATACAGCGAACGACTGGAGACACCCCATTGCACACAACTTTGGTCCCGGCAGTGGAAGTACGACGCGTGTGCTAGTGGTTGCGAGTAGCAGGAGCGGATGTTTCCCTGCTGATGGTCCGCTGAAGGTTGTGGAGTTGGTCGATGGGGGGACGGATGAGGGTTATGCCGAGGGGGTAACAGTCGATTGGGGCGGTCACTGGTGCTACTGGGAGAAGCCCGAGCTCTTTAATGAGCTAGCGCTCGAGTTCTTGCAGTGAGCGAATCGTGGACTGCGAGTAGTTTAAATATGCTTCTATCTCAGTATGTTCTGAAAGTCATAGCTTCCAGACTCTCACGACTTACTCTCGAGTAAACTTCATGTGATTTGTTACTGAGAAAACAAGGCCATCTTTCCGATCTTGCAATAGGAAAGATCTGACTCACAATTGACTTTTGTGAGAAACTACACAATTCACTGGGCAACATGTAAACAGGACCAGGTTCTCATCCTAAGGCTTTGGGTTGCGATTGCGCTCGGAGTTCTATCTATTCACGGTTATCTACTTAGCATAAAGCCAGAGTACGGACTCTACTTTTCTAGTAATTAGTATTGATCCTGAGAAGAAAGACACTCATTTACGAAAACCATCATAGACAAGCACCCACTACTGAAAGCCACTACTCTCGTCGAATTTGGCATCGCAGCCGATGGTCTTTCACCTAGTGCTCTTTCATCCACTCGCCTGCTTTCTTAGCCGCGTTCTCAGCATCTTTCTGGAAGCCCAAGATAGCGCCTAGTGCCAGGATATCATGAGGAGCATGCTCATCAATGTCCAATACAACATCATTACCCGCTTCCTTCATCTTATTCGTCCACTCCAAAACATCAAAATACAAAATCTCACTGCCTCCGACGTTGACGAACATAGGTACTGTGGACTTGAACATCTGGTACTTGTGCGTGACGTATGGTTGAGACAATGTTTGCTCACCCGCTGGGCCAGCATATGCACCTGTGCCCCACGCAGTAAAAGGTGGACAAAGATAGTCGGTTGCGTAGTTCTTGTTGTCATGAACGTAGGAGCAGGAGGTATCTGAGGGATCGATCCACGGAGACCAGAGGAGAGCTCCAGCAGGAGCAGGTAGATCTAGTTCAGCTCCGTACTCGGTAATGTAACGCAAGAGAGAGATGGTGAGGTTGCCGCCCGCTGAATCGCCAGAGACTATAATGTTCTTCGCAGGGATCTTGAGATCGTTCAGAAGGTAAAGATATGAGGTCAGTACATCCTGGAGTGCAGCGGGAAATGGGTTCGACGTCGGTGAGGCTGGGAGAGTGGACAGTCGATATTGTGGACAGAAGACATGCGTCGCTGGTGTGTTGCGAAGGAGCATTTTCGCCAAGAACCCAGTTCCCACTGTCCTTCCATCCCCATGAACGAATGCGCCTCCGTGTGTATGTAGAATAACCTTGGTTCTGCTCTTATCACTACCAGCCGTCAATGGTGCTGGATACCACGTCGCGCCGATATCCACTGGTACCACGTCCTTGTTGCTCCTTAACGGTCCTTTGTAAGCATCAGACTTTGCCGACTTGATGACTATGAATCTCTCTTTCTCTGCACCCGGTGTCAACGGAAGTGGTGTTCCCGTTTGCAGTTTCGCGATGTGCCACAGTGTCGAGGAGAAAATGCGCACGCTGATAGCCTGTCGGAAAGTCCATGCGGGGTGTTGACGACCAGATCCGAGGAGATATGTAACGAGAAAGACTGGAAGACGTACAAGCTCGAAGCAAATGGCTCCCAGGGCGTATATGCCCTTGATGGGCTGTTGTGTGATGTTGACCATGGTGTACCTCGCACGACTGGTGAGACCGGGAAAGAGCAACCGCTATGGCCCTTGTCTGTACAAGAAACCTTTCTGCTCTCGGGAACGTACAAGAAGAAAATCTGGGTTTTAGAAGTAGCGGTAGTTCTGCCTCTTATAGTGGACAGTGTAGGTAAGCTTGTATTGATTTTCTGGTTTTACTGATTGTAAGAGAATGTGTTCCAGGGACCTAGTAGCGAGACCCTTGGATCTTGGAGATTGTTCTTTAGCCGAAAAGGTCCACCTGTTCATGCAGTGGCGCGAAGATGGAAAATCCAATATCAGGATTGATGTGCAATGGCTCTGAGCACATCTGACTTGAGGGACGATAGTGCGGGGAATGTTCTCCGCGGGACATTCACGTGACGTGACGTAGATTCGATTGCGAAACTACCGAGGTTGAGACAAAACCATCGCATTGGGAAAGCACGCATAGATATGCATCTAATACTGTATACTGTACTCCTCAGTATTGCCCCTGAGAGGCCCGTGGCACGCTCAGTCCAGGGGTTGTCCTAACCCAGGATAAAACGATTCTAGATACTAACAATGAGCATGCTGCCAATGCGTTTAGTTGCTTGCTTCTCGTATTCAATCACAGAGACAGGCCTACATAAATGACAAGGTACAGCGTAGACACTTCAAAAGATCAGCGCCAATCTTGCAAATGCAACTACTCGCGCAAAGCTCAATTTGTCCCCGAAAGATATACTTAGCGCGCGATCACGGTGCTCAGTGGTCCCATATATAAGAACGCACAATCCCTATTCATTGATACTTCTTCATCTTCGCATCCCTAGTTCTAAACGAGCTCTTCTCTAAGCTCTACGTCATGACAGCAATATCTACAAACGTACATACATACATGGCCCGAAAGGCCCATCATCACATTCACACCCTCATTACAACTTCGCCGGCAACTTCCCATTCTTCTGCGCAGTATACGTAGCAATGATGTCCATCAACTGCGGACTAAGCACATCATACGACTGCAGCCCGACGCTCCTGAATTTCTCCCTCACAGCATCCATCTGTGCGGGATTGAATCCCTGCTCAATGATACTGCTTACGAAGGCGGCGAACTGCGGTTCCTGCCAGCCGCTCGTGTTGCTCAGCTCGGTGTGGACAAAGTCGAGGCCCTTGAAAGGATGGTCGTTGACAATGCGACCGAAGAGATGGACGCCGCATTGCTTGCATGCATTGCGTTGGATGGCTGCTGATTCATCGATAATGTGCAGTTTGTGACCGTTGGCTGTGACGGAAACATTGTCTTTAGGGAGAACACCGACGACGGAGAAGAGTGCGCCTTTGGGCTTCCAGCATTTTGAGCAGCCGCATGCGTGATTGTGAGCGACGTTGCTGGAGAGAGTGACTTCGACTTTGTCCGAGGGGCAGTGGCAGTAGAGTTTGCCGCCAGCAAAGTTGGGGTTGCCCTTCTTGATGCCGTTGTCGATCGCGGGATGGATACTAGGCATGTTGATTTATTAATTTTCCGAGGAAAAAACTTTGTAAGTTTCTGGGTGGTGGTGTTTTTTTCTGAAATAAGGTTGAACAGGTAACAGGTCTTGGAAGCAGCACAAAGGTACCTCTGCCAGGGCTATATAGGAGCCTATCTCTCTGACCACCACACTACGCACCCCTCATCGGACTATCAGACCATTTTTGAATTGACCCGCCATATCAATGGCGCAATTGCTTGCTTCTTGTCTATATTGTGGACTTCTGTATGCGGAACCGCATAACCTTTCCGCTTTAGGTCACTCGGACCTTCCCCGCCTCACTGCACGAGTCGCAACACCTCGACGGCGTCTGTACTATTCGCTTCTGGAATCAACCCACTAAAGAGACTAAAGACGCAGAGTCCCCTCCGTAGCCAGAATTTAATGTCGCGATGCTCCTTGTCAACGAAAAGGTCACGTCTGAGCAAAGACATGGCTACAATGCAAGGCTCAGGGCAATGATACAAAAGTACCAGTATCTACGTGTAGGTATAGGCATTCAGCGAATCTGGCGCCTCTGATCCGAGAAGCTGCCTTGTAGGTATCACCGACGATGCGCCTTAAAATAAGCCCACATGATGACCCAAGACCCCGTTTCGAGGACCCGAACGGCAGTTGCTCGTGTAGGCACGCCGCTCAAATTTACTCCGCCCGTATGGACACCCTATGGACTTCATCAGGGGTGATTCGGCAACTTACACGAACATAAGCTCGGTTTGCGAACGTAAAACTGCAAGGTACCAAAATACCGAAAAATTGAATTGCGAAAGGATGGCATGAGTGCAGAAAGTGCAAGTCATCTGGATTAGAGACAAAGTGAAGAGGATAAATCTAAGGTTCAATCGCATGGACAGTGATTCGCATGTTCAGTCCGTCTATACCCCACACTTTTCCTTCCCATTATATTCTTCGCCTACGTCCGATCCTTGACTGGAGTATCCGAATCTCTCTCTGCCGCCTGACAAACGTCGCATTGTGCCGCGCGAGCAATCCTCTAGCTATCGCCTCTTCGTACTTTTCCCTTATGTCATGTAAGGCTACCTCGCTGTCCATCAGCGATATTATCTCGTCCAAATTAGCGCCGTCTGGGTGTTTGGGAACCGGTTCCCACTCGACATTTGCGTCGAAAGGTTCATGTGAATCATGGACCTCATGAAAAGCCGGATGTGTAACGAGTTGCCGCTGGCGATATGGTTGCTCTAGAGAGGGTGAGTACCATGGTAGTTTCGAACATGGGGAGAGCGGAGTAGGTGGCGATAGTGAACAACTCTCTCGCTGTACACATTCAGATTGCGAAATGGGTAGAGGTAATGATGACCGCGTATGTGAGAGCGGTGGTGAAAGTGGTGACAGTGTGGGTCGTGCCGCTGGAGTAACTTCTTGCGAAAGATAATATTGCGGCTGTAGAGTCCGATCTGGGTATAGTTGAATAGGCGCAAGCAAGCTACGACAATCCTCCTTGACCTGAGAATCTTTGTGGTCCGCTTTAGGGGTCTTCGAAGCTTCAAATATCATGTCCCTCCCAGGCAATTCCCACTTGATATTGGAATTCTGGTGCCTCGCTGTCTGTGCCGAAGTCAGGCTTTCGCGTCTTGTGTTTCTCGCCAAAAGACTCTCTTTGATAGTTTGGCTGACTTTTATACGATGCTCCTGAGACCCGAAGTACTGTACTGAGGATGCATCAACCATAATGATGTAATATAGCGGCGTGGGTGTCGTATCCTTGGCAGATCTCTGTAAGAGTTTTTTTCACCCCTCTAGGCTGAAAGGTGATCTATAATGGTCTTTAGTTGAATGAGGCAGACGTTGGTATCGTGATTTGATGATCAGAGGAGACTATCTCTGTATTCGCTGCTGCATCGCGACATCCATTTCTCGTTTGGCGTTGAGACATGTCTGTCACTTCGAAGCACACAAAGAAGATTCGTATATTTTTGTCCACACAAAAAAGCCGTTCATGGTTCTTCCAATTTTATCGTTGACATCATCGCGTGAGCTGATTGGCTTTTGACTCCATTCCTTTGTAGTGCTCAGACATGTGCGTCGTCTTCTGAGGCGGCTCTCAAGATGCGGACTTCGGCCAGGCAAGACTCAGGCTTACAGGCGGTCCAAGACCGATGCAACACCATTGAATCTGCTGGTCCATCCGAAAATTATCGTCTTTGCTACATTCCTCAGATCCATTGTTGGAGCGCAATAAGCTACGATAAGGACCAGAGGTATGCAGCGCAGAATGTGGAACCCAGGGGTATGTGCCTTCTCCATCTCGGTAGCAAACTGAATAATGGCTTGAGAGTAACCTTGAGCTATGGAGGCATAATCGGCGGAGCTTTTCTCATACGATTCTATTGGTGCCTTGGATTCTGTTTGAATTTTGTACATCAGCATATTGAGTATTAATCCATTGGCCATATAGGTCGAACGAATGAACGACCCAGACGCTCGGTTAGTTGGTGCTCTGGGTGAGCTCCCTTTTGCTGGCTGCGACGAAGAATCCGGAGTCGAAGTATCGCCGGAGTTGTTAGACGGCTTTATCAAATCGGCATTCTCTTTGGCCCAATTATCAAGATCTGCAATCAATCTACACGCGAGCTCTCTACCTGGCGTAACATCAACATCGGGTGGTATTATTGTCTCGAAGATGATACGCAACGATCCTTCGATTCCTAGGCAGGCCGTGCAGTGAGGTATCATAAGCTGTATGTCAGCGAGGACTTGGTGTGGATCTTTTGGCATATCCAAGAATGGTATGGTTAACCATTCAGGAGAGGAATATGGAGACCTTTTGTTGAAAAAAACGGACCTGTGAGCCTACAAACTGTCAGCTGATGATATCGCAGGGTACTGCTACTTGATGACCCACATCCTGGGCACGGATAGCTTTGAAGATTGGCCAAATCGCGCCGGATCTACAGTTACTCGGTCCTCGCATTTTCATGATTTCGCCTGCAGCGTTAAGGTGAGCTGTGGAGCCAGCCGCAGTTGCTCCAGCATATAGCTCGTATAGAGCCAAGATGATTGGGACCAAAACCTCTCCCTCATCCGGAATGGTGTTTTTCTTCATCCTCGCTATTGAACTTCGCTGAGCGTTCAATGCTACATTGTACCATCTCCAAGAATCTATGGTGATACTGGGGTCATTATGGTACTTGCCGTAGAATGCCATGGAGACTGCCCGAAGTGAGATCTTGACGACAGGTTTGGTGGCTTTGCCGAATATGCTTTGTAAATGACCAATCCACTGGACTTCAGGGGCGCGAGACTTTCCAGCTCTGTTGAGCTCTACGTAATGAGTGATGAAGGCATTATCCAATGCTTCAGGCAGGGCTTTAGACGGCTGGTTGAAGGTAGGGGGTCTGTAATGATAGCGGATGGCTGTGATTGCCTTTTCCACTTCTTCTGCACGGCTGGCCTGGATCGAAAACTCATGGTTTTGGAGGGGTATGTTTAGTGGGGTCACAGGCTGATTTGATCGGTTGGAGACCACAAGATTTGGGTCAGTCTCTACTGCAGCCCGTTCGACCGTTTTGTCACTAGCCATTGCCAATGTTCTTGCTATCTCTTTCTTTTTCTTGGTTCTTGGCCTAACAACACGCTCAGTCATGTCAATTACTATAGAGCCTTGTTTTGGCCCAGAGCATCGAAGGCCTAGACGCTTGCATTGATTGCAGGTCTCTGGTGTCTCGTCGCACTGGAGAGGGAAATGATCAACTGCTGTCCTGAAGTTGCATATAGTACGCGATTGACGAACCTTGACGCGCCTTGTGCGACATTGGGAACAAGCCCGACTGCGCTGAGACCTCGGAGGCATGCTGCCGATATGTCTATACACAACACAAACGAGAGAAAGTCAAGACCCGTGGGTTAGGTAAGCGATGCAAGGTTGAAGAAGTAGATGCTTGAGAACATGAGAGTGCTGATTGACATCGGCATTGATGATCGGCAGGGAATACTTCTATGAGAGATGCATTTCTCCTGTAGTGAGACTAGGCAGATTTTCCCGAACCGCTGGGCTGGGCTAGCTACGGCCGAAGCGGAGAATGCGTAGGCTTCGTGACATGGTCTTCGCGTTTCTGAGTCATGCATACGACTTGAAATCACGGTAATATGAATCCCGTGTCTTCTGGCAATCAGCATCTCGGGTGGAAAGCGGAGGGCGATGCGCATGGTGAACCATTTGAACAAAGCCAACCTTCATGAGCGAGGTCTGGTCGATGTACCCAATTATTGAAACAGACCAGACCGCATCTACAGATCTGAAAATGGCGAAACGCAGATGACGACACTAACTTGTTTCATGGGAGTGGAGGCTTGGTACTGGCATGGTACAAATGCATTTCGGTGATGGGATGGGTTGGTCGCACAAAATGACCAAGCGAATCCAACGGCTGTATGTATCCATCTGGCTTCTTCTTCTTTGTAGCCAAAGTCTAATCTTTCGCCTCCACCTGCGCACATTAATGCCATGTCATTATGACGACGCTAGTAGCCAATGTTACTTGCACGTGCTTTGCCGCCAATCAGGTTACATCTCTCCCTTTTCTCCCTTCTTCTTGCCTTCCTGTTGCAGCTCTTTCATGTGTGCTTCGTGATCGCTGACTTGCTGCCGGTCCGCAGCGATATTGCTTTCACCGGAGCTAGCAAGATCCTCGCGCCATCGGCCCTGTCCTTGTTGTTGTTCCTTGAGCTGGTCCTGCTTTGCCTGCTCGATTTCCTCAGGGCTGCGCTGGGCATCCTCCTTGATAGCCATGCGCGGTGTAGTTGCAAAGGCGCGACGAGTTGACAAGGTCATGGGTGCGCGGAGTGAGCGCGTCGCGCTAAGGATAGTGCGGGGCGATAACATGATGGGTAGTTTGGGTGCTCGGAAAGGAACTGAATGATTCTGAATGCTTAGAATTGGTGGGTGCAGAGTGTCTGGCGAGTTCTTATGAAGGATGGGGAAACTGCTGGCATTCATCAGTGGGTCTTCTTGCGTTGACGTCATATCTCTACGGCCACAGTGACGAGACTCCCACAGCCAGTAAAACCGGAAAATCAAATAAGCTCGCGCTATCAACACAGTACGTACTATATGACTGTGACGACTACAGCTGCTTTAGAGGCAGATTCGTAATTGTTAAGAATAACTACATCAATTGACAAATACCTATGGTAACACCAGCATGATCACCAACCAATGGGCATAAGCCGAGTGAGCGAACAACGGGCGTTACAATCAGCCCAAAGCCATTGAACTATTGCATACAAAGCTGCCTTAAGAATAGCGATTTTATTTTTGTGTAAGGTGGTTTGTAGGCCACTATTTCACCAGTGAGGGAAGCCGCCAGCATCCAGCTCAAGACATCACAACAAACGCAACACACAAACGACACAATACACCAAGCTGTCAAAATGCCAAAGCACGCGCACTCTGAAAGCAACACTACCCCAACTAATGAGAGCGAATACAACGTTGACTCCGACGTCTTTCGCCCAACCAAGCGCTGCACACCATCCACAGCGCCCTGTGTAAACACCGATCAAGGGTGTACGCTGCCACTCACGCACGAAAACCTCAGAGTCCATACTTGCAGCGAATCTCTCGGAAGATCCTCGCAGCGCCCGCAGCAACCAGTGGATACCAGTAGTGGTATCAGTGGCTCCATGTCGGCGCGCTCTGGATCGCCGACGCGGAATGCCTGGGACACGCTCGCAACGCTTCGAGCTTACCGCATTGAGGTGGATACAAATCGCGAGTTGCCGGCAGATCTTAAGAACCATCTCGACACAGTACTGGCGCGTAAGAGACATGGAAGTCGCTCACCTAACGCCAGCCGCGTCTTACAGCATCGCCTTGCCGCCTCGCTGGATAATGAGACCACAGGCATTCGCCGTCTGGAGCCGTTGTTACTATTTGCCGGCGAAGATGACCCAAGCGCAATCTATCCTGTGCCTATGATCTCCAGTAAACTTAACTTCAACCTGTCCCGTGACTTCCTTCCCCTAGCACCTCCCCGAGTCGAGTCGTACTAATGCCTCCGAGCCAAGTAAACCAAAACGGTACAAGAAGCGGCCCCGTACCGAAGAGAATGCTGGTGGGTAAGCTGTATCATTGCTGTGATATTATAGCATGCAACGAGGCCTATTGTGCACGCTCCCCTAAAAACAGTAAAGCTGGAGAATTGAAATGAGCTCACCTACAATGACGAGCTATCAAGACAGTAATGCTGAAAAGCTGTTACAAGTACAGCTACTTTTAATAATAGAGCTGTGAGTGGTAAGACCACAGTTTATATCAAGGAACCGTGGCGACTATAGCCACTTTTACAGTAGAGTGGGTTTGTAGGCCGCCATTTTCTGTTTTCACCAGTACGTGCATGCTATCATAGATATGCTCTAATTGGATGAGATTTTGATGATATAAAATCCTCAATCTTAGGAGAAGGAGCACACTGCCTTAGGCGGCATTCCATTGGACCAGATCCTCAGTTGGCGTAAAGTTATCAACGGTCGTTAGCTTAGCAGAATTAATCAAAAGGTACAAGGAGAAGAGATACGTTGGATTGAGACCTTCAGCTAGCTAGTATCAACTTGCTTTATTCATCAGCTTTTATATATACAATATATCTGTTCAAAGCTCATGAGAAACCCTGCTTATCATGATCATTACTCCAGCATGCTCCCAAACACCGCCGAACCGCTTTGTGCCTCTCATGCAGTCGTACCATCTATGTCTGATTTCATACTGTGCACCCGATAATTTACTGGCTAATTGAGACAAAGGCCGTATAAGTTTATCCAGAGCTGTTCTTTGGCGCGCTGCCTGCACCACTGCTCTTCTTATCAGGTGCGCCTCCGTGTCCTCCAACGTCAGGGCGGTTGGGTTCACTGATATCCTTGTTGCCCGGGCTGACGTTCAAGCTGTTCTGCTTTCCGCCAGCATCTTGCTCAGCCGATACCTCTGCCTCCTCTGGAGATGTCTTTGAAGAATCAAAAGCCGCGCTCGTGTGTGCTGCGCCGTCGTCGGAGCCAGACTTGGCGTACTCGGTCGATCGTGGCTTGAGCGAATCTTTGTCTTGAGCGTCTTTCTGTGCAAACCTTGCGGGGGTCGTGGAAACGAATCGGGAACCGAGAGCTGGAGAACGAGCAAAAGCTGCACGTTGGATGGCGCGCGTAGGTTGAATGCGGAACATGTTGAGGATGTGATTGTGCTCGTAGGCGTTGTTTTCAAGAAAACTTTGTGAGTTGGAGCTCTTGAATAATTTACCGGATATCAATTGTAAGATGGCAAAGTCCAGGAGGGTCGAATTTCACAAACATACGTAGTTTGGAGAAGCTTTGACGAGGTGACGAGTAGATGCATAGGAAGCTCCTACGACGATGGAATGACGTCGATACGCCGAGGTATGGCCGAGGCACTCTCGCCCACGTGACTTACCCACACAACTGGCGAACTTGCTCATGCTGCCCGCGTCTCCAACGCGTGGGGCTATGTCAAACTACTGCGTACCCATCGACATCCAGGGATCCTTGATTTTCATATGCCAAGGCACCTGTCCCAGAATGGGAATCTGAGCTTGTCTTCAATTTCCAATGCAGGTTACCGCCTGGAGTCTTGAATAAACCAAGCTTCCTTGAATTCTTGGAAAAACTTCCTTGTCGCGATAAATCTGCGAGTGTATGCCCCTAGCTGGCAACAATATTACTATTTGGAAGTGGACACAGTGGCACTATGACAAGACATACATCTAGCCATATCAGGAATCTCAAAGTCTGAGCTCTCAACAGCTTTCATCGTTTACATTCTTATCTTTCCAGTCATGAAAGACGCTAAACCTCATTTAGGAAAAAGAAATCAACTAAAATGTTCTGCAGGAATGGATTTTCCCAGGCCAGAAGAGCCCAGGCGTTCAGGCAGTAATCACGTGACTCGGTCTGGCCGTTGGAGCCTTGTCAGGCGTCTGCCACTCGTACAGTTGAAGGATTCATAGAAGAGAAACTTGACATAAAGACGCATCTAAGACTTCTTCAACTCTGAACACTATCTTCTCTCCTCAGATCCATCCGTAAACACTGCCAAAACCTTTCTTCCCATCCATTGACTATGGCAGTCTCAAGCTGGATTCCTCCGCCCCCACCAGATCCTAACACACTCAAAAATCCTCCTCCTTTCGCTCCCTTCCCGGTTATCCAGCTACGCGCTGGAAAGATTAAAAAATCCCTCTGGAATGGCAAAATCGAATCAGCAATCTACAAAACCCCTCTAACCGGTCCAGTTGAGGTCGCTGAATTGGGTATTACCACGGATGCACATGCCTTCTATAAGCATGTAAGCCCTGACAAGGCTCTTCTTCACTATTGCACATCTCACTACGACGAGTGGAAGAAGGAATTACCAGAATCAGAGCAATACTTCAGACCCGGCGCATTCGGTGAAAATCTATTCAACACAGAAGTCAGCGAGAAGAACCTTTGTATCGGTGACCGACTTGCCATTGGAGACATTATTGTCGAAGTCAGCGAGCCACGAGGACCATGCTTCAAACTTAATCACCGATTCGAGGTAAAGAATATGGCGAAGCGCACTCAGACTCTTTTGCGCACAGGCTGGTTGTATCGCATCATTAAGACGGGCAGTATCTCAGCAGGAGATATGATTTCACTGTTAGAAAGACCGAACCCTGAGTGGACAGTGGCCCGTGTCATGTACTATCTCTTTATTGAAACCGACAATATGGAGATGATGAAGGAAATTGTCCAGATACCGCAGCTTGGTTGGGACATCAAGAGCCAATTCCAGGCTAGGCTCGATAAGGGCGTAACTGAGGATCAGAGTGACAGACTGTTTGGTGGCGAAGACGAAAAGACGTTCACCTGGAATGAATATCGTCTCGTTGAGAAGAGGAAAGAGACCAAAACCGTTACAGCGTTCACATTCGAGGCAACAGACGGTGTTTCCAACGCCCTACCCGTGGAGCCGGGCAGTCATGTACGGCTGAAGCTAGGTGGAAAATTGGTGCGCGCCTACTCAGTCGTTGGTGGAACATCCAAACGTTTTGAACTGGGCGTTGCCCTCGAACCTGATAGCCGCGGTGGTTCGAAGTACCTGCATGAGCAAACTAACACTGGCGACGTTCTAACGGTCGGACGCATCACCGCCAGTTTTCCACTTGCCAAAGATGCAGACCGCCACATCATCATCGCTGGTGGCATCGGTATTACAGCCTTTATGGTAGCACTCGAGCACCTTCAGGAAACCAAGCAGAAGTTCCATCTCCACTACGCTGTCGCTGATGAAGTGCCCTTCGCAGCCAGGATTGCAGCACTAGGTTCTGATGTGACAATCTATAGAAAGTCGCTGGGTCAGCGTCTAGATGTCTCTGGGATCCTGGGTAAAGCCGATGATCGAACACACATCTATACATGTGGGCCGACTCGTTTGATGGATGATGTTGTCAGAACAGCAAACTCGTACAGTATCCCTGAGTCTTCTATTCATATCGAGGCATTCACCGCTGAGACTTCTGGCGACCCATTCACGGCAAAACTCAAGCAGAGCGATAGGGTGATAGAAGTTGGTCCCACCCAATCTCTGCTGGACGCGCTAAAAGCTGTGGGCATGGACATTGATAGTTCATGCGAAGTAGGCAATTGCGGGACGTGTAAAGTAGATGTATGCTCAGGACGTATTGAGCATCGAGGCACTGCCCTGCAGGGCTTGGAGAAGGACGACAGCATGCTGAGTTGCGTCAGCAGAGGTATAGGCACGATCGTCCTCGACTTGTAATCTTCTTCATCACCCTACATGACTGCCAGTCAGCATCCGGTCACTATATTTTCGACGGTAAAGCTGCCGTTTAGACCAGAGAATAGACATCAAACCATTCGCGAAATCCCCAGAATACTTTGACATAATCCAATAGAATATTCGCAGGACAATTTTGCCTGGTAATATCTGATCTAAACGCCACCGGCAATAACAAGCTGCTTGAGTGGCCAAGTGGTAAGGCGTCGCACTTGTACCTTCAAGGTCATGCGAAGATCCATGGTTGTAAGTTCATCCCAGGTTCGAATCCAAGTTCGTCCTTCTAACACGCAACAGCGACTCCGTGCTTGAGCAACAAATCTCTTTTTGGTGACTTGGTGTAGTGGTCAAAGACATGGTCAGTCACCGAGTACGCGTTCTTTTTGACGGTTAGTTCGAATCTAGCAGCCATCAAATGTAGAGTTTTCTCTGCAGACCCACTCTACTATTTCTCTTACTGTCTACTTGCGAGGTAGTTGTCAGCTCCTCGTTCAAACAGCTAAAGTTTTCCTCTACGGCATTTTTACTTCTAAAGTAAGTGAATAAGAGAAGAAAGACTGAACTTATAGATAGAAAGAAAGAAATAGAGGAAACAAGTTCCTATCACGTGTCTAGGCACGTGACAGAGCGAATCTTTGTTAACCAGCTGTGGAAGACGACGCGAAATTGGACATACCAATGTATTTACTACAAATAGGCAAGACTAGGCAGGCACTTTTAAGACCTAGGCCTTGCCCGTTAATGTGCCCCTAGGCAGGACTTCAAAGCAAGACGTTAAAACTAGAATTCGAAATCTAAACGCCAGCCCAAAAACCCTAATCCCAATGCTTTATGCAAATGCAACAATGCTCAGTCATCCCACCGCATATTCAAGATCAAACTCTCCACCTCTTCACTACTCAGTCCTTTTCTCCTCTCTCTCCTCTCTACCTCACTTCCTTTGCTAGAAGAGAGTCACATGCTACCGTTGAACCACCACGCCGCTCCGACCGGCCACCCGAGAATGATGGCGTAGAAGGGGAAGTAACTACAAGCAGGAAAGTCAGCAACAAAGCTTATTATTTGATTGTCTAGGATGATGCAGGAGAGGACTTACACAGCACTTGTCTTTGCGAGTTTTTGGCCGAGATCGCCTGCGCGCCATGCATGAGGGGCCATGGTGATGGGGTTGCGAGCGAAAGGGTGTGGCTCGACCATTCCACGGGCAAGGGTGCGCCACATGATGCGTGCTTGAGTTGGTGAAGGCATTTTGTTTGAGAGTTCTTTTGTTCTTGGAATAAAAACTTGAATAAGGTTGTTGTTTGGTTGGCTGGTTGAAAATCGAAGTATTTGAACCGGCTTTCGAATGTGTTGGTTGTGCAGATGGTAAAGTGACTTTAGATCTGTTGTAGTTTGTGTATCCCAAGTCGTAAATGTAGTGGTTGTTATTGATGCTGATGTTGAAGCTGATGTAGAATACACCACAACAAGCTCTCCATCTCTATTTATTACAGCCTGCGCAAAACAACAAGTGACTCTACAAAACATCGCACCACCAGGCGTCGAATCGATCGCGTGAGATTCGCCCTCGTAATCCTTGGTCCAAGAACACCCGCATCCTTCCTGCCCTCAGTTCCCCAATTCAATCATCCACCGGCCCGCAGCATGTAGGCCCTGACAAAAGAAAAGAGCCTTGCCAGATGCCGAAGCGTGCACGAGAAAATACCCAAATAGGCAACAAGTGGGATTTTGCATCGAAGACAGTCGCGCGTTGCCGGCAGGAATTACCAGGTTGGGCGGCTTTCTAGAGTACCGCCGTGCGGTGCAGGGGGCAGTGCGTGTTGGTGGTCGCGAGAGAATGGGGTGATATTTTGTTTTTGCGAGAGGCGGCGGCCGCCGAAATGCGGGTGCGGCATGGGCTTACCTAGCCGATGCGCCTGCGTGCCGGTCGTCGCACGACAATGGGGTGATATGCTGACATGCAGGGCTGCAGGTGTCTCTGGGACAGGATGATGTAACTCAGAGATAAGTTAATTGCGATTTATGGGCAGCAGTTGGTGTTGTTTGAAGGTATGGTGCATAGTGTTTCTGCTGTGCTCGGTGTCATTGGTGAGCATTTTACCATTAACGTCACCACTATGAAGGGACAGATCGCCAATCGAGGGCCTCGAATAGATGAATATAGTAGAAAAGAATAAATGCCGGGTATAATATTATCACACATGCTGACTGACCACCTTATTCCCTTACCTGCACCCCGCAAACCTCCTGCTTACTGCTTCCCCAGCTCGACAATCTCTCCCATCCCCAACATCCACACCCCGTCGTCCCTCTTCCCCTCGATACAGCGGACTCCCGCCTGCACCGCCGCTCTCGCAATAACGCTTGCATCTTGCGCCCACCAATCCGTCAACTTCCCGCTCCCAGCCAATCCCTTCAAACCATTGGCTAAACCCCTAAACAACGCCTCCGCCGGGCGGCTCTCGTTCCTATCCCCAACAATCAGACCCGGTCGCAGGATCACAGTATGCTTGAAGCCCAGATTCTTGACCGCCTCCTCCAACTCGCCCTTCATCTTCGGATACGCAAAGTAGGAGTTGGCATTGGCGCCGTTAGATGAAATGAGGACGCATACGTCTGTGCCTGCTTCCTTGGCTGCTTTGGCTAGGTCAAGGGCAAGATCATAGTCGATTTTCCGCTGGGCTTCGACACCGCCGGCTTGCGCGCGCGTGGTCCCTAGAGCGCTAAAGAAGACTTTGGGTGGCTCGGCTGAGGGGAACTGGGCTGGCCATTGCGACGATTCGGTGGAGATGATGGACTGGAGCTTGGTCGACCCGTTGGGGTTGGGCAGTTCACGGCGGGAGAAGGCGTGGACAGAGGAGAAAGAGGGGTGTGCTAGGAGGGTGGAGAGAATGTTTGAACCCTGAGGATATGTGTTAGATGTGTGTTCAAAGTGTGGCACATACGAGAGGGCTTAGGGCGGCGTAGGACATACGACAAGGCCAGTGCTGCCAGCGAGTACTGCTTTCGCCATTTTAAAAGCTCAAGATACCGGGTAAGTTGTGGCTTTCGCTACTTGTGAATCAATGTGTTGAGAAAGACGTAGGAATGCGCCATCGCTCAGGAAATTCTGTATCAGCCCTGGACGGCATGACGTTATGCCGAGGCAGCTCCGTACCTAGTGTATCGGCGGCGCGAACGCACACGCAACCATAGCGGTAAGAAGAGTCTCTGTATAACAATGTTCAAGCGATGCCTTGTATACCTTGCTTGACTCTCGTTGCAAGGCTAGGCTGGGAGCGCATATAGATAAAACCTTGTCACATCACATTGGTACAATATCATGACTTCAAGAGACCTTCAATATTGCAAAGGTGGAGCTTCGCATTCAGATTAAACCAGAAAAACTCCCTTACCACCCTCCCAATCCTCCCTTTTTCAAAAATTCACCACACTCGCCTCTAGCACGCCCTCCTCCCCAATCAGCATCTTCAGCACATCATCCCCCACCGGTTTATCTACTCCCAAAATCATCAAAGCCTCGTTACTCCTCTTCTCCTCGCCTCCATTCTGTCTCTCCTCCACCTCCTCATCCAACGGCGCCACATTCATAAACTTGATGTTGACCCCCGCCTTCCCCAACTGATTCCCCACATACCCAATCTTGCCTACAGAATCGAAGTTCCGGCAGATAATCAGCGTGCCGCGGGGTACGAATTCGCCTTTGAACTTGTCGAGGCGTGAGATAAAAGGGCGGTTTCCTGATACGGAGCCTTGGATGATTTGGTCATCGTCGGTGCTGTCTTGTGCGGGGCGTGTGCCAGAGCGAGATTGCTGCGATACTGAGCGAGAGGCGCGGGCGCGGAGAGTGATAAATGACGAGTAGGGTTTTTCGTCATCGTTTTCGCGGGAGCGTTGCTCATTGATGAGGATGCCGCGTTCTTTTGCGAGGATCTCAGCGTTGACAATGTTGATGTTGAGACCGTCGCTTGAGGTAATGGGTGTCAGTAAGCCTTTGACGAGTGCGGCGAATAGAGGCTTAGTTGTGTTGATAGTGGCTAGATTGCCTTCGTAGATCAGGTCGAAGGTTGTACGGAAGGAATCCTTTTTGACGCTGGAGTAGTGCTGTGTGTACAAACTGCCCATCTTCTCAACCAGACTGATGAAGGGTTGCAGAGTACGGTATTCATCGGGTAGTACTATGGGGGCGTTGACTGCGGAGCGAGGAAGCTCCCCTGAGAGAATGGACACTACCTGCTCGCACACATCGATGGAAACGTTCTCTTGTGCTTCTTTGGTTGACGCTCCGAGATGTGGTGTTGCAACTACCTTTGGATGCGCTATCAATCGAGTCGCGGACGAATTTGGCTCAGGAGGCTCGGACGTGAATACATCGATGCCAGCTCCTGCAATTTTGCCAGCATCCAGAGCTTCCACGAGGGCATCTTCGTCGATCATTCCGCCTCGTGCAACGTTTAGGATCCGTGCCGTGGGCTTCATTGTCTCCAGCTCTGCCTTTCCAATCATACCTTTGGTCGAGGCAATCAGAGGCGTATGGAGCGTCAGGAAATCTGCTTCTTTCAGGATCTCTGCGAGACTCGGTTTCAAAGTTACTGAAGCAGCAGCTGCCAAATTTGGATTGGCATAAGGATCGTATGCTATCAGTCGCATGCCCAGGCCGTTGGCAATTCGAGCGACCGTGAGACCAACTATGACCGCGTAAGCAGTATTCACGCTCTTTGCTCTTGTTCATTACCTTTTCCCAGGCCCACTATAGCAAGAGTCTTGCCCTTGGCTTCTACTCCCACAAGCCGACTTCGCTCCCATTTGCCAGCCTTGATACTTTGTGAAGCATCACCCACGTTCCGAGAAACGGCCATCAACACTTGTCTGGATTAGCAGATACTCCATTCGCATTCAACACTCTGCTTACGCGCAATTGTATGCTCTGCTGCCGCATTGATGTTTCCCGAAGGCGAGTTAACAACAATGATGCCATGCTGAGTTGCACTTTGGACATCCACATTATCCACACCAACACCAGCACGTGCTACCACTTTCATGTTCTTCGCCGCCGCCAGCAGATCAGCTGTCACTTTGGTCTCGGAGCGAACAATCAAAGCGTCATATTCGCCGATGATACCCTTGAGCTCATCGGGGCTGAGTCCCTTCTTTTCATCTACATCGAACTGATCTTTTAACAAAGCTAAGCCATCTGGTGAGACTTTCTCTGGGATGAGAATCTTGCGCTTTTTGGTATGCTGAGAGATCGCCATTTTGAGTAAGGACTGTGCTAATTGCCCTGTCTATGCGTGAAGCTGATAGTAAGAAGGCTTCTATAGAGGTGCTGCAGCGGGATAATACAAAGAGAGCTTTGTAGCACTGATGATGGTGCCCTTGATCACGGTACTGTAGGGATTTCCGGAATGAAGCAGAGTGTAGCACTTAGGGTCAACATACAACCCTCTGAATGAGCCACGCTGAGTACTGTATTTAAGTACATTGAGATGAGCCGCTATCGGGCCCTTACAGTGACTTTCGTCAGATGGTGCTGATACATGGGGGCTGAGCTGTTTCCGGTTACCCCGCACTTTAACCCCACGGGGTACGTTCTAGGGCGAGTTGAATGGATGTACCTAAATGATGGGACGAGTATGCAATCAACTCATGACTGATCATTGAATGCCCTTTCAACGCATGTGATATGTGTAAAGCGCTAGATAAATATTTGACATCCCACTGGACTTGTATGATAGTGAAGAAGAATATCCGTCGTAGTACCATAAAGCACATCAGTGGTGTAGCACAGCCAGCTAGCTCAAAGCGGGGTTAGAGTGATTGGATGGTGAATTTGTGTCGCGTGGGATATGTACATGATGGGCGGATAGTCGGCGCCGATTATTTACCAATTGCTACGTGTCTTGAGCTTCTCGTTTTGCACAACCTCGATCCAGTAACCGTCGGGGTCTGCAAAATTGTCAGCTGTCATACGTGTGTGTCAGAACCATATAGACATACCTAGTACGAATGCAATGTTCTTCATGCGGCCATCGGTGAGCCTCTTCTTCCAATTGACCTTCTTCTCCTCAAAACGAGCACATGCGGCATCTAGGTCGTCCACAGCGATGCAAATATGACCGAAGCCTTGTGGCTCATCATTACCGTTGTGATACTTGAAGTTGGCGTTCTTTTCGGTTCCGTAGTTCCATGTTAGCTCAAGGAGGCCTTCGTTGTCCGCAATAGGATTCACGCCGTTCGCCGTAGTTTCTGGTGCATCTGCACCATAGCCGAGGAAGTAGAGATTGAATTCCGCACTTGGGTTTTCTGATGTGCGCTTGAGCTTCATGCCCATGACGTCTTGGTAGAAGTTGAGAGAAGCATCCTTGTCCTTGACGCGGATCATGGTGTGGTTCTGCTTGTGTTAGTTTTGTCGACGCTAGACCGTTCCGATAGTACCCACCATGCGATATGTGCTGGTGTCTGTGTCCTTGACACTTTCAGTCTCCTCCAATGGCTTTTGGCCAATCACCTCTACCCAGTAGCCATCGGGGTCAAGCACGAAAGCGATATGGCGCATGCGACCGTCTGTCAGCTTCTTCTGGAACTTATACCCAGCATCCTCTAGCCTTTGACACGCCGCCTGGATGTTGTCAACCGAAATGCAAAGATGTCCAAAGCCTTTGTGCGGCTCCGTGTTGCCGTTGCTAATCTTGTAGTTTGGGTCGTCCTCTGTCCCATAGTTGTGAGTCAACTCGACAATGCCTTCACGGTCTGTCCAGTGGTTGCCATGGGAGACGGCTTTCGGGCTGTCGTATGCGAGGAAGTACAGGTCAAATTTAGCGTCGGGGTTCTTGATCTGGTTGATCTGTTTCATGCCGAGGAACTCATAGAATTGAACAGAGCGCTTAGGATCCTTGACACGGATCCTACAAACAGTTAGTCAATGGCCAATTGCAATTGCTGAACACGACAAATGCGCCATGCAGGTACTCACATGGAGTGGTTGAGCTTGTACTTGGTTGGATCGGTCGCCATGGTCGCTAATGCCCGCTGGAAAATGCTCGTAGAGTGGCTTGGTCTGGCAAGTTGCAATGCGGTAGAAAGGACTATCTTTGATGCTTTAATACACGTTGGACGAGGGAGAAACATAAGCTGAGCTGTCTGACAAGATTACAGAAGAAATGAGGAGTGGGGGAATCCAAATGCTGATGACGTCTGGCATCCAATGGGAAGCTTCATATTTACCCCTCACCAACATCGTCATCCGGCTTTTACTCGGAGATACTATATGAAGTAAGCAGTCGCATTGTGCATTTGTGAGAACAGCCGTTCGCCGTTCAAACAGAGCCGTTGTCCAAGCAGCTCTATTGAAACACTTGTAGATTAGTGTCTGCGAATCCCAGAGTGAATACTCCGGAGTGTGGCCGCAGCGTGGTAAGGGCTCGCAACTACACGCATGTGATCTATGAACAGACATTATACTGAGGCATTACCAGATGTAGCTTGCGACCTCTTTGATAAGACAACATGTAGCATTTGATGCCATACTGGTGACGACCACAGTGCCTGGCTGGCCGCTCTCGAAGAGCACGTGATCACGTGCAACGGAACAACAGCGCTCCGGCCGCGGGTCATAGCTTTGGGGCCTTGTAAACTTGGTCACGAACACCATGATGCCAACGATACAGGACACACACTAATTGTCTTCTATTCACTTTTTCGAGCCAGTCGTAGCTTCGGATCGGTCGCTGCTGCACAATCCTTTGCTTCCGCAGGTAAGCATCGGACTGTGGCCAAGCAGGCGCACAACACAGCTCGGGAAGGGGGTTGCGCCAACATTCGACAGGTACGTGGTTCGGCTACATCACAACCATTCATGTCATCACCATTTGTCTCAGCACGTCCCATTTGCCTCGTAGCTGCGCCTCGTACAGAAAGTTCGCACACTTCTGTTTTCATTTATTATTAACAACGCCCACTACTAGCCTCCTGACCATGTCCACCCTAGGTTTCCCAATGATCAACATCGGCAAAGTGAGCGACTGGCTCACTCAAAATGCTAATGAACACATATATCCGCGACTCTTGTAAGTTGCGTTTATCTAGGAGTACTGACTCAACTGACGTCAGGAGTTTGATGTCCCCGAACGGCACTCTATTAGCATACTCCAAGCCTGTACAAACTAAAGAACTTCGCGATCAGGCTGCTCTCATTTCCATGGCATGGAAAGACAACTGTGTCGGTCGTCAAAAGCTCTCTGCGCGCAATGGGGCGGCAGACCATTCGCTGAAACCCGCACTCCACACGCTCACCATTGAAACCCAGGACTGCAACATTATAGTGCGTTTGCTACAACCAGAGCTCCTATTGGTCCTCATTGGCAGAATCCCCCCAAACAAAAAACAGGCCTTCAAAATTTCGCCTGAGGGACAGGGAGACTCTAGATATCCAGATATCGATGTTGCTCTGTCGCGCCCAGGCTCAAGTCAGGCAGACGGATCGGGTGACAACCTACGACCTAGCAATGGTGGATCAGCTGTGAAGAACAAGGCGCCCTCACTATTTAGCAACATGAGTCAGCGCGAAAAAGACATCCGGGGTGGTGCTCTTCACGTGCAACGAAAGAAATTAGATGCCTTGGCCGAATACGTCCTCAGAGATTTTGAAGACACATCGTTCGTTATGCCAGCAGATGCAGACCTGCAGTAGTGTGCAGGCTCTTTGTCATCATCCAAGAGCACGCAGCCCTACGCACAGGCTTCGTTCACCTTTAGCTCTGATGTTTCCCAATATTTCGATTTCTCGGCTATGCTAAATGCATGCATTGCGACTGCCTGCATCCTTCAAGATAACGAAGGCCAGTCACACTCGTGGATCCAGACAAAGCAGCTTTTCAGGCACTCGATATATGCGGGCATTGGGTGAGAAGACATTACCCACTTAATGGAATAACATGAGCCATGGTGGGGGAGTCCTTATGCATATTGGCATGTTACATAAGGCTATGGAAACTGCTTCAGAGGAAACCTGAACCTTGTTCAAATCAACCTTCCTACCGGAGTCGGCGATTAGCGGGCGCTCCCTCAAATTAGTATTGAGGCACGAATCGAATACTGGTCTTGGCATTCCGCACAACTCACTGACACTTCCACGTCCTGGAATATCTGTTCATTAAAGCTGCCCTTTGTGCCCAGATGCAGCACACTAAGAAACGTTTCCACCTCCATTGAGTGCGACAATCATGGCCTAGGAAGTCGCCGGGCAAGTTCACAAATCTGCACCAAAAACACTTCGGGCTGCATTGCCTGGCATCGTTAGGGATTTGGGTTGAACTTTTATCATCTTCACAACGCGAGGTTCGTTGGATAACATCCTCAATCTGTATCCCGGTTGGCCATAAGCTTTTTGTTTGCTCTCGTGCTTTTCGGCTTTCCAAATACCCCCTTCTGTCGGCCAATCGTCATCTGGATTTAAAGTTCTGCTAGTGCACAAGTCTGTAACACTGGAGGTTGAATGTTCTTCAAGATCAAGAGGGATATTTTCTTTGAGAGATGGGTCTTCCAAGAGGAAAATGAGCGATCAATACCAGAACTCTTCTTAGTTACAATGACTATGCTTTTGTATTCCCAAGTGCTTTTTTGTCTTTTTGTGGGTGGTGTACAAAGATGTTAACACGTTGATGGAGTAAGATTCTTGTAGTATGGCCTTCGGCCGAAGTCTGGAGGCTGCCATATGAGCTGGAAGAACAGTAATTTGTACGTGAAGGAACCTTAGATACGAATACTATTCACATAATGTATTGTGATCTTATAATTGGCCGCCGACTAATCAGATCTCCGAGCACCGGGATTTCCCCGCCATGATCCCCGCTTGGCGTCTGAAGCACGCAATTCGCGCTAGGGCCAAATTCTCAACGCGTAAAGGCGACAATCCGTCCATTTGCAATCTATCGCCCGAAAGACGTGCTAGATCCTGTCGTAAGAGCCAATCATGAGCATTCTGAACGATTGCGTCTTCCTCGGTGCTCAATCTGCCGATGTCGCTACTGGACGGCGGCACTTTTTGTCCCCTATGAGACGACCACTCCACCCCACCGATAAGTTCCCCAGGTGAAGTCTCAGGGAGGGTCTAGTTCACCTCTCACTCTTTCCCTCGTTTTAAAGAGAGACTCTCAGAACTTTTCGTCAAAGGCTGAGACGTCGAGGCGCATACATCGCCTTCCAAGATGCATTTCCAGCAGACTGACTCTGCCGGCCCTGGTGCCGAGCAGAGCGCACCCAAGGAATTCACCAAGAAGTCCTCGAGTCTACCATTCGGCCAGGACCTCTCTTACGAGTCCATCAGCGGCCCTACCTACCTCACAGCGCAAACCCTCGTTCAACAGGTTGCATACGCCCTCTCGGATAAGATCTTCGCATACTCCGCCGAGTCTTTTGATCTGGACGTAGCAGTCAAATACTGGCAAGAACAGGGCGAGAAGAATGCTTTTGGTTATCAGACTGGAGTTTCCTCTCTGGAGACAAGGACTGGCGCAGGCGCAATCGCGTTGGGTTACATGTTCTCCAAGGACTTTGACTTGAAGAAACGCCACATTCCACAGTCAATCATTGCGTCTTCCTCGACCTTGAACCACCTCCGCTCGTCTCTCGACCAGTTGGCCGCCCTCTACTCAGTTGCCAACCCTCTCACAGCCCACATCGCTGCCGTCGATTACTCTGCGAACGCCAGCGCTGGTCTCGTCACCGACTATGTTTCTTCTCTCGCACTTGCTGAAGATCTGGGCCTTGGTCTTCTCTGCAGTCCATCTGTCTTCGAGTCCCAACACATGGCTCTCTTCGCTACTCTGCTCTCGAGCGTCGTTCCTACTATTCACACATATGATGGCATAAGTGTTGGAAGAGAGACGGCAAGACTGGTTGACACGCTCGATCAGACTAGGCTGCACAACAGTTACGAGGCGGTGCTCAAGGCAGTGTCTGAAGTGGACAAGAAACACTCGGATACTGCTGGTCGTGTGCTGCGTCTCCTCCAAGCTTTCAACGACGAGCTTGGTGAGGACTACAAACTCTTTGACTACTACGGCCATGAGGAGCCAGAGAGTGTTCTCGTCGTGTTCGGAACTGTCGAGGCTTCTTTGACCGCCCAAGTCGCGACCGCATTGTCCAAGGATGGTGAGAAGGTCGGTGTTATCAACGTTCGTGTATACCGCCCCTTCGTGGAGGAGGCTTTCTTGGAAGTGCTTCCCAAGAGCACTCGCCGCATTGCTGTCCTTGGTCAGGTCAAGGACGAAACTGCCGTGCTTGATCCTGCCGAGTACTCAAGGCTGTACGCCGATGTGCTGGCAGCTGTACATTTCACCCTCGACCGCAGCGTAGAGGTCACTGACGTCAAGTACTCTCGCGAGCAAGTCTGGACACCCAGCAACTTCCTCGATGCTTTCCGCCAAATCCACGCTGAGAAGGAGGGTACGGAAACCCGCTCCAATGTCGACATCTTGAACAATGCCGATGTGAAGCAGTACAGCTTCTGGAACGTGGACGAATCCCTAGCTGCCAACGCGCCCGCTGTGCTCGGTAAACTCTTCTCTACCGACTCTTCGAAGAATGTCTTCGTACGCAGCGGACATGACAACTTGGTTCAAGGTGGCGTTACACGGACCGACATTCGCAACGCTGATTACACCATCGAGGCACCCTATGCTGTTGAGCAGGCTGATGTTGCTTTCATTGGCGACGAGGCCATACTCAAGTCGTTCGATGTCCTCAACAGTGTCAAGCCCGATGGCGCTATCATCGTCAAGCTTCCTGGTGTGAAGAACGAAGACCTTGAGAAGAAGCTCTCCCCAGCTTTCCGCAAGACTCTTGTCAACAAAGATGTGCAGCTCTTCATTCTGGACCCTGCCCTGTCTGAGGCTGTTGCTGAGGATGAGGCTCTGGAGTCTTTCCTCACCCAGCTTGCATTCTTGAAGGTCGCTCGTGAGGATCTCCTGACATCTGGGCTGTCCAAGCTTGCCGCTATCAACGGCAGCTCGGACGTTTTTGAGAAGCTTGCCACACAGCTCGAGGCTGCTCTGCGCGAGGTAGAGGTACCTGCTGCATGGGGCACTGCTGAGGACGTCGAGGCCGCCTATCTGCCCTCCGATATCAACGTCACTAGCTTTGCTCCCTTCGACCGCAACGAGCCTGAACCTCCCACCCTGCTCAAAGACTGGAAAATTGCTGCCAAGGGCTTCGCTTTCAAGGAAGCATACGGTACCTCCAACCAAGTGCGTCCCGACCTTGGCATTAAGACAAGCATCGTCCACGTCAAGGAGCGTCGCCGCCTTACGCCTGAGAACTATGACCGTAACATCTTCCACATCGAGTTTGACTTGGGAGATTCTGGTGTCACTTACGCTATCGGTGAGGCTCTCGGTATCCACGCTGAGAACGACGAGGCGCAAGTCAACGAGTTTATCAAGTGGTACGGCCTCAACCCCAACGAGATCGTCGAAGTGCCATCACGCGAGGATCCCAACGTCTTGGTCAACCGCACCGTTTACCAGTCTCTTCTACAAAATGTCGACATCTTTGGCCGCCCTCCCAAGCGCTTCTACGAATCGCTTGCCGAGTTCGCCAGCGACGAGGCTGAGAAGCGCGAGCTACTCCAGATCATCAGTCCAGAAGGTGCCACCGAGTTCAAGCGCCGCGCTGAGGTTGACACCGTCACCTACGCCGATATCCTGCTTGAGTTCCCTTCTGCCCACCCAAGCTTCCACGACATTGTCCGCATTGTCAGTCCCATGAAGCGCCGCGAGTACTCGATTGCTTCAGCTCAACATGTAACCCCCAACTCTGTCTCCCTGCTCATCGTAACGGTAAACTGGGTCGACCCCAAGGGCCGCGATCGCTTCGGCCAAGCAACCCGCTACCTCAACAGCCTCAAGGTCGGCGCTCCCGTTACCGTCTCCGTGAAGCCTTCCGTCATGAAGCTTCCCCCCAAGACGACCGCCCCCATCATCATGGCTGGTCTGGGCACTGGTCTCGCCCCCTTCCGCGCCTTCGTCCAAGAGCGCGCCTACCAAAAGCAGCAAGGCCACGAAATCGGCGAGGTCCTGCTCTACATGGGCTCGCGCCACCAACGCGAAGAGTACCTCTACGGCGAGGAATGGGAAGCCTATCAAGATGCTGGTATCATTACGCTCATCGGCCGCGCCTTTTCTCGTGATCAGCCGCAGAAGATCTACATTCAAGACCGTATGAGGGAGTCGCTCAAGGATATTCGTCGCAGCTATCTTGAGAAGGAGGGCAGCTTCTATCTCTGCGGTCCTACATGGCCCGTTCCCGATGTCACGGAGGTCCTACAGGAGGCGCTCGAGGTTGAGCACAAGGCGAAGAACCCAGAGGCGAAGAAGATTGATAGTCGCAAGGAGATTGAGAAGTTGAAGGATGAGGGACGGTATGTGTTGGAGGTTTACTAGACGGAGATGCTATGGTTTGAGCGATGATATAATGAGGATAGACATAGACCGGGTGTTTGGATTTTTCCCTAAAAGAACTGAATCCACTTTTTCTACATGAACTTTGAGACTTCTATCACGTACTGTTGTACTTGATCTCGTGTGGTGTGTTTCTAGTTTTACGTGTATGCAGTGTTCCTTTGCTTTGCTGTCTTTTTAGAGTACGTGTTGGGCGTGTTGTTTTCACATGACTTCGAAGAGAATATGAGTCTTGTAATGCAAAACTAAACCTGAACCTCTGGTTCTGCCATTGGAGAGTAGAGCGTTGTGTCTCTCTCTGATAACTATCATTACAATGTATATCGACCGGGATTTGCTCCGAGCACAGTAGTCAACTACATCCCTTTCCCTCAAATACCATACTCTCTCCTCATCCATGCTACTATCGGAAACGATCGCATCGTCAAGCATCCACCGCACCACTTCTTATCTCACACAGGGCCAAAATCCACTCCAGGGGTAATGAGATATTCGCTGTGCATCCTCCGCAGCGTTCGAGTGCATATAGCAGTAGCGCATCGGCCAAGCAGGTTTCCGGAGTACCTCCACAGCCTATGCCTGTTCTTGCATTACAAGAAGCTTAGAGGCTTGAGGTCGAGTTCCTGCGATTAGAGGCTGATTTCCTCGCTTTCTTTGCTTTCCTGGCCGCTGCGACGCGTAGCTGGGCGAGATTGAGCGCTGCTTCTGCGGCTGCGATTTTAGCATTGAAGATGTTCTGGTCGTCGTCTTCGTCTTCTTCCTCGTCGTCGTCGTTGTGATCGTCGTTCTCAAAGCGGACAGTTGCATCGTCTTCACGACGATCTGGTGACGCTACAGTAAGATCGATGACATCTTGCTCGGATTTAACCTGGACATTGTCCCTTTTGTTTCTAGTCTCAGGGGTGTTTTGTACAGGTGGCGTCGTAATACGAGATGGTGGCGGTGGGGGAAACATTCCGTAGCGAGATATGTTCCGATTGATGAGTTTAGTTGTGCTGGACTGGGGAGGAGGGGAAGACTGGCACAGAGAAGAAGATGAGGAAGGGCAGATGTCGTAGCCGGGATGTTTAGCGTGGCTACATCCAGAGGTGTGGTCTTTGGTGGAGTCTTCGCGGTTAAGAGGCACGGGGATTGTCTCTAGCAATGCATCTTCGACAGCAGAACGCTTGCGCTTTTTCTGTTTCTTACCACGAGAGACAGAAGAGAGTGTCTCAGAGGTGGGATTCTGGGTGTGCTTGTCCTTGGTCTGCGCTTTGCTTGATGCAGCCGCGACGCCATGCTGTCTAGCACCCGGACCAAAATCAGGGCCTCGTTTGTTGCTTCTATAGGATTTCAGTTCCTCATTTTTAGGATTGCGATCTCCTTCATCTTTGAATTCCCGGCTGGCGTGCAAAGTGGGCTTGATTTCCTCGTTGGACTTATCCTGCTTCATATGTCGGAACAGCGGACTCCTCTTGAATGCATCCACAACATCCCATTTGTGGAGAAACATTTCTTCAATGACTTCGCAGTCGACTGCTGTTACATGTGGAGTGCGATCTTTCGTATTTCTGATGCGGTAGTTGACAACCTTGTTTATGGCGTTGCGAACCCAGTCTCGTTCAGAGGTAAGCTTGGCTATGTCCAAGATGCCTTTGAGAACTGATAGAGGCCATGCTCCGGCATTCCCCTCGTACAGTTCATATTCGGGGCGGCCCCAAGATGGATCATGTATGCGTGGGCGGCGGTGCATGGGAATGTAGGGTTTTGTGAAATGCGGCCCCCAGAAGTCCTTGATTTCCTTGATTACTGCCACTCTTTCTGGCATTTCTTCCTTCCTCACATCCTTAGAATTACGTGTGGTCTCGATAGGCGTCTTGTGCTCGCATGTTTGCGATCGTGTGGTTGGCATTTCGTTCTTCACCACAAAGTCAGATCTAGGTATGGTCTCGCTAGGCTTCTTAAGTGCGCGCTGTTGTGATCGTGTGATTACCATCCTATCTTTGAGCAAGCCATGGTCTGATATCGACTATCTTATGGAGGCGACTTCTCAATTCTCCTTGTTGGTGACTATAGCACGTTTTTGGCTGGACCTTGGGGAGGCCCATCCAACGCTCGTCTGAGGAGATAGTTAGCATATAAAGCACAAGAGAATCGTATTTTTGTTTAAGGCCTCTGAAATAATGTGAAGATTCAAGGCTCTGCGTGTGGTATGAATCTTACATTTGTTTGGAGACCTGGTTTGTCGCAGCACAGTACTGCAGCGACGTCTCAACAGTACTCGTCGGGAGAAGCAGGATGAGCCGAATGCGGACCCTTCACCGGCGAGATAATCAGGACTTAACATACGCTCAAGTCGCTCTGGCTAAGAGGAAAATTTCGGGAAGTCGAAGAAAGAAGTTGGGTAGTCAAGCGGGTGAGAGCAATCAGAGTAAAAGGCTAGTGGATTCGAGTGGCCACCGCAAACGGCCGGTACTCACTCTAAGTGAGCAGTGAAGGCAGCAAACGGCGGTCGACTGCATTAGATGCTCAAACAGTAAACACAAGTCTGTAGCGAACCTCAACGATCATCTTGACTCGCTCGTGAGAAATTACTCTTCTCAAACAGCCACTCCCCCAATTTTCATCCCACAATCCCCTGAAAACCCTCCACAATAACCTCAAAATCCCCCCGTTCTTTCTCCGCCCACTCTCTTACCTTCCTTACCCCCTCCAAATCCATCCTCATATGCTGCACATCGGTACTTCCATTCAGCACCACAACCCCCCTCTCCACAACCAGCGCATACAACGCAACTTCCACTTCCACACCCACCTTCCTTGCCAAATCCGCCACTGGCCGCGACTTTAGCAGTCCCGGGTTCCCTGTCAGCGTCCAGAAAGACTGATACATGATACCCTTTTCCCTGCAAAAGCTACGCAGGGCTACATCAAAACGGGTCTGTGGGTAAAACCGGTTCTGGACAACGGAAGGCTTGACGGTTGAGTTTTCGTAGAGGGCTTGCAGAACAGGAAGAGTGACGTTGGAGATGCCGAGAGAGCGGATGCGATGGGGGACGTATGTTTCTAGTAGCGCCCAGGCTTGAATTGTTCGATCAAGTGTGGGGAGGGGCGAGTGTAGGAGTAAGCAGTCAAGGTAGACTTGTTCTGGGGATTCATCTGTATGGCGTAGGTTCTTGAGAGATGAAGCTATGGAAGTGTGGATTTGAGAGGTTAAGGGTGCGTTGGGGTCGTAGGGCATGTTGGATAGATCCTGGCCTGCAGGTGTGGTGTATTTTGTTTGTAGCTATGGAATGTGAGGTTGGGTCCTTGGTGGAGAATGTGCAAGACGTACGTAGAGGTCTTCGCGCTTCAAGAGACCTTGGGAAAATGCTTCGCGAAGGGCTTCTCCGACCAAGGCCTCTTGGTAATGGCGGGGCTGGGCGGCGGTGTCGACGCGTCGGAATCCGACAGATAGTGCCTCTTTTACGAGTCTTCTGGTTTCATCTCTCTTCCAGGCAGTCCCGTAGATGAATGCGGGTTGGTCGTCGTATAAGCGGGAGACACTCTCACGTGGTGAAGTGGAAGAAGCCATTGTACGGGAGGGACTATGGATTTTCAAGTAGGATATAGAAGAACGGATAGTATTGCGAGGACATGTCAAGTATCTAACAACCATTCTGTGTACTATCGCATCAAACCTCAACCTCATTCGGAAACATCACCGCGTTCGGCTGGGGTAGTGGCAATGTCGGTACCTTGCATTGACTAAGCATCCGCGGCAATGACGCCTTCGTATCTGACAAGCCCCACCAAAGCATTCCGATCGGACCCTTCGACATCCCGACCAGAAAGTTACTCCAAGCCTACCACTCGCCACGCCCTTCTCTTCGCCAGCTTATTTTCCCACTAACACTTCCTCACCCACCTTCTCACCCACTTCCTCTACCTCACAATCCCTAAATACTCACAATGGGCCGTCCCTCTGGACCCCGCGACCCCATCGCCGGTCCCGACACACCGCAGGCGCCCTTTCCGCTCAAACTACGCGGGCCCGTAATCAAGGGATTCGGACGCGGAAGCAAAGAGGTACGTCTTTATACATTCCCCAACGACAAAGCACCCATCACACCATTTCACGACAGAAACTAACCACAACTCCCAGCTCGGCATCCCCACTGCCAACATCCCCCTCTCTGGCCTCTCCATCGGCGGCCACGAAGACCTCGACTCAGGAATCTACTACGGATGGTGCTCTCTAGATCCCTCTACCATCCCTTCTTCCACCAGCGATACCACCCCCAGCAGCGCCAACAGCAGCGCCCCCGCCACGCCCTCCTCTACCTCGTCTACTTCCTCCAACCACTCCGTCCTCGACCTCTCCTACCCCACCTCCGCGCTCCCCTCCCAAGGTACCATTTACCCGACCGTCCTCTCCATCGGCTACAACCCTTACTACAAAAACACGCACCGCAGCATTGAAATCCACATTTTACACAACTTCGAGCGCGACTTTTACGGCGCGACGCTGAGTCTCATGATCCTGGGTTTCATACGCCCAGAGTATGATTATGTGAGCAAGGAGGCGCTCGTCGAGGATATCAAGGAGGATATTAGGGTAGCGAAGAGGAGTTTGGAGAGGGAGGGCTATCAGAAGTGGAGGGAGGATGCGTGGTTGAAGGGAGAAGGGCAGGGGAATGTCAAGGTGGGGCAGGCGGGGCAGAAGAATGGGGTTGTAATGTGTGAGATGGCGAATTGATGAGACTTTGTTCTTTCCTTTTTCCATGGTAGGAACTCTCTGGGTTTGACATCCATGGCTGGGGGAAAATAGATTGGAGGTTGTCTGTTGTGGTTTACGCGGCCCTTTAGACCTACATATATAGCGATATCCCCTCTGGTAGCGATTCACGAAAGAACATGAAGAATGAACATCCAAACCCCAACCCATGCCAATCCATTGTGTACACGTGCTACTCCTAACTAACAGTATTTCTTCACCATATAAAAGCTATCGCGTTGGAAACGCGACACAGAAACTAACCTAATACCGGACCTTTGATAAGAAAAACGCCCAAAGTATGCTCTCCTCTTTCGTTCCTCGGCAAGGAACTATTAGACTAAAAATATCCTTGTTCTTGTTGTTGTCCAAAAGGTGCGAGCCTCTAAGAAGACTGACTTATCAGGTTTCCGTCGTATACATATATATGTGCACACCGTGTAGAGGTGTAAGAGATGTAGGTGAAGATAATTTAAAAAAAAAGAATATGAAAGCACTTTTTTACAGCCGCCTTGGCCGTTTACTGGAAAGGAAATTGTGAACAAGACACCAAACCTCATCCTACTCATTGCAGGCCTTTGTCTAGCACGGGCATGACCTATCGCAGTATTAGTATCACATTTAAAATAGAAAGAGACCAGGCGTGACTTACACTCATACAAACAAGCACCGGCATATCGAAAATGTCGCGTTTGATATGCCACCAAATCATGCAGTCCACCATGCCATTCTTGGCACCGAGCCGCTGCATGGCGCTCTCCCCCTGATGCACAGCGCCGCCTTCCATTTTGACGAGCGGATCGTGCTTTGCGTCACCGCTTGCATTCTTCATCTCTTGGAGGCGGTCGATGTCGGCTTTGGTCTGGTACCGGAGCATGTTGACGCGCTGTGAGGCGTAGCCACGAGGATCCTGATAGCAAAGCTCGGAAAAGTGCTGCAAAAACTCCAGCGCCGATCTTGCATCCATGAGCTCAATAATGTTGACGCTGGGGGCGACGCTCTCACTGTCTTGGGCGGCTAGGTTGGGTGTCGTATTCTGAGTAGAGGTATCGCTTTCGTTCGAGTCGCGATTGATGCCGGTGTTGACGTTGAGATTTGGCTCCTGCCCGAGAAGGACTTCGCGTTTCCAGCCGGTAAGGATAGTGAATTCCTTGTTGATGCCAACAATCTCTCCTGAACGCCGGCATATCAAGAAGGGCGTGCCGACCTCTGCAAAGTGTTCCTGAAGTGTCATCAAATGGCGCTGAAGGCCCATTTCTTGATGTATCAGGTCATCTCTGTTGAGCTCTTCGCGTACCTGCAGAAGCACGGGTCGGTAGTTCTGCAAGTATTGCTGAGCTTTGGCAACCCATGGTCTAGAGTACTTCTTGTCGATGAGTTGATAAAGCCTATGGTAGCCCTTGACATAGTCATAGGGCTTCGTGATGCCTTGGTAGATGCTCTTGGTATCTCGCTGACGTTTGCGAATGCCGTTGGCATGTATTGAGTTTAACCCTGTATTTGGGGGCCTACTTTCTTGCTGCGATCTGTTTACTAATGGTGATCGTTGTGCATGTGGTCGATGAGGATTAGCAAAGAATGCCGCTGACGCGAGCGGATTGTCGGCTTCAAAGGTAGATGCATCAGTGGACGCTGGGCTTGCTGATGAATGTGTACCCGGCCCCTGTCCAATGGCAAAGGCGTGAGGGCCAGTGAGGCTGTCACTGCGGTGACTGCCGTGGTCGTGGCTCGGACCGAGGGAAGCGTTGTTTGACGTTTGCACGTGCATGCTGCCCTGTCGTGAGTGTGATTCCTGCCATTCGCCTGATGGCAGGCCATTCGGACCGAACGTCATTGTGGCTGCGTTTCGGTCACCGTATCCGGATGACAGTGGTTGGTTGTACATGTTCATGGTATTCATCATGCCGTTGTCATGCGGGGTCTCGACTGCGCCCAATGACATGTGGCCGAGCATGCCAAACTCCATGGCACCCCAGCGATTGTCGAAGTTGAGGCCCTCAATGTCAAGGTTGAACAGCGCTGGGTTGCTTGGGTCAAACGATAGCCCAAACTGCTGCAACTGGTCTTGCTGGCCTTGGGCTATGGTGCTTGGGTCGCTCTGTGCCGTACTCTGGTGTGGCTGGTTAAAAGGCGGGGAGATTGGCGATTGCTGATTGTTGAAGCCTCGGGCGTCTTGCGTGACAGGCAGTTGGCCTGGTATGGGGTTCGTTGGGTAAAAAGTTCCTGGTTGGGCTTGCGTATACAAGTTGTTTGGCGGCGAAACGGCGACGGGCTGCGCGTCCTGAGTTGGTAGTGGAGTTGGGCGGTTTCCATTCATGTACGGGTAGTGACCGCCCACTCCAGGCATGAGGGCGCCATCCGGCGCGTCGTGGAGGTACTTTGCCTTTTTGCGGACGCCGTCCATGCAATGGTCTTGGAGGCCTCGCTTAATGCAGCGGTTGCAGGGTCTTTCGTCGCCTAAGTGAATACTGTTAGAAAAGAAGCTCTGCTGTGGCGCCACGACTCAGACGAGAGCAGTGCAATTGTCGATACTTACCACAAGTTAGATGGGCTCGCTGGCAAGCAAAACATGCCCGGCGAGCCTTCTTCCGGCGGGGTCTCAGCGGGTCTTTTGCGTTTGCCTTTGAGTTTGCGGGCTTTTGGGGAGGAGAGGCATCGCCTTGCTGGCGGTCGGTGTTCTGTTCGGCCGCCATGTCATCATCGAGATCACTCCGGTACTCTGGCGAGGGAGAGGCATCTTCAGCGTCGGAGGCGGTCATAATATCCCCCTCTGCTCAGCGCAACAGGCACTGGGGGCCAAGCACAGACTGCTGTCGTGGAGTGCGGTGAAGTAAGGTGCTGGGGACGGACGGCACAGATGGTGCTGCGTGCAGCTGCGGGTCAGTGATCTCGGGGTGTTCCCAGCTAAACGGCTCAGCCAATGCTTCTGGGGGGCACGGGACGAGGCGTTCCAGCTGCGTGTTTGAGAGAGCGATCACGCGTGCGCTGGCTGCTTGGGCGGGTGCTGCTGTGGCACGCAGAGGGCTCCAATGGGCGAGGCAATGCAGGGGACGGCAATGGACAATGGCACACTTCAATCCGGAGGGCAGGTATGGAACAATGCGGGTGTGGTACGGAGCCAGGATCCACGTAATCGAGGGAGCATTCGAGGAGGACACAGAACCATGTTTGATAGCGAGATGCTACCGAGACGCACTGCCCATGCTGCTGGGATGAGTCGAGTGCGGTTCTACGTGGATGCGCCGGGGTGGGAGGAGAGGAGGATCGACTCCGCGGGAAGTGAGGTGAGGTTGACTAGTAAGTGGCAGTGGCAGTGGCGGCTGAGGCGTCCTCGCTTCGAGTCGCGAGCAGGGAAGGCGCGAGACAGTAGGGCGACGTTGTCGTACAGGGCGAAGGAAGTGACGGTCGGTGCAGCGGGTAGGCGCGAGGGAGCGATGGTCGGAGCCGGCACGCTGTGGCTGGGCGAGGGAGGGCGAGGGCGAGGGCGAGGGCGACGACGGGCGCAAAGAAGGCGGCGGCAAGGGCGCAGACGTAGATGAGCAGACAAGTCTTTGCTGCGTGCGCCTTGACCGAGGGCGTCGTCGACGTGGGCGCGGTGGGCAGCGACTGGGGAGGGTGGTCGTGTGTGCTATGGTGGAAGCTCTGTTGAAGATGCGCGCAAATGCGCTTCCCCGCAATTGGCTGACGAGGTTTGCTGAAAAGCGCAAGCGCAACCCAGCGCACGCACGCACGCACATACGCAGCTTCCTCTCGCTCTGCCTGCCTCGGTCCCTGTCGGCCGGTAAGCCGCGTGCCTGGCCTCGCATCGCACTAGCCGGCCCAGTACGCTGCCACTCAGACGTCACTCGCTATTACATGGCATGGCATTCTAACCTAGGCCTCATTACACCGTCCCTTCCACTGCTCATCTTAACCCCTAATCAACTTGAAGTGTACATGCAGCAGCTGCAGCACCATCAGCATCCTCAGCCTCACTTTACTCAGGAAAATCTTGCCTCTTTGTGCCCACTGCCCCTCGTCAATCCTCCACCCCCAGCAACAAGTCAGGCCACACAGCGCCATGCCCCAACAAGCGACCAGCCGCCCAGTTCCCCAGGCTACTACATAAGCTCGGCTACAGGGGGTGCGTCTGCCAGGCCTTGGCACCAAACCTCACTCGCTCTTGCCTCAGCCGCTGGGCGCCCTTGTACAACCGATCACCATCATCACCAACACCATCACCGTCCATCTCACCCAAACTGCGCCCCGGGCTTGCCGACCACGTTGCTCTCGAGCCCATCGGGCCCCAATCGCTCTCCCGGCACCACTTCCACCCGCAGCCACCGCCTGTCTCCTGTGTCGCTTCTGTCCCTCGAGCGGGCGTGGCCGCCCTCGTGGCGCTCCATGCTTCGTTGCACAAGAGGCCTAGCCAGATTGCTTCATGCCGTCTCACGTGTGGGCACTCCATCCCTGACTCAATAAAAAAATTGTTATGATGGCATGCAAATGCTGTGTCACTTGTCGCTATTCTTGGTTTGCCCACTCCCACACCTCCATCTCCACTTGCCCTCGCATGAACCTACACCACTCCGACTCATGATGCTGATGCCGATGCGTACCTACTGCCCGCCCTGAGGCGCTTGCCGTATCGAAAAAACAGAATGGGAAACCTGCGTCACTTAGATTAGCGGGCTCCACACGATCGTTGCCTTGGGGGTTACTCGTCGTCACGTACGGGGCCATGGCCAGCGCCAGGAACGCGAGCACCGTCGTCGCCCACTGGTAACCGAGATCTTTGTCCACATTAGTGACCGCTCTTTCGTCACGCTGCACACCCTCCACGCTCGACTTACTGTTGTACATCTGAACACCAAATAGTCTATGTCAACCACTTAGTCAGTCATCTTGTCAGCCACAACGGTTGGCTTAGCTTACGGGAAGGCTGCAGCAAAGTACGACCGTGCAAAGCTGTTAGCAGCAAGAGCCGACGCGGCATAGACAGGGTACTGTTCGACAAAGTCAACATTCCCTGTTCCCAGGAGCCTGGTCCCATGTCGGCGTCGGTGCACGACCTAGTGTAGAACATACCGCCTCGACGAGGAATGTAAACACCCCTGAGTAGACCCATATTACGCTGCGTCGCAGAATAAGGTTAGCTTTCCATTTTATTTTCACCCATCCCAACCCACATTGTACGTATTGGTAGCACTCGAAACAAAAGGAACAAACATACCCAAGTCCGAAGATTGCCGAGAAGATTATTGGCACTGCAGTGTCATGGTCAATCTTTGTTGCAAACTCCAAAAGTATATGCGTGACGCAGTCGTACCTATCCAGTGGACCTGCAGAGCACCACCATGTTAGTCCTCGACACTCTTCCTTGGTCGCAGCAAAAACACCAACTTACCGATGAATACGTCGTCCACCCAAACCCTGCATAAGCACGGTTAGCTGCCTAGTCAAGTGCTGAACCACCACGGAAAGCTTACCAAAAAGTGCAACGGGAACGACCCAGGCGCCTACGATCGTCGACGGGAGCCGAAATTCCGGCTCGGAGCCGCCGTTCTGACCTCCTTGTTGCTCCCGTTGTCGCACAAGCCTACCATACACCCTCCTCCAGATGGGATCAGAGGACACGCCCGTGAGCATGCCCACTAGGAGACCCAAAAAGGCAAGTCCTGTCTGTGAGATGCTAAACCCATGATTGTTTCCGAATACGAGCGGGAAGGCGCCAAAGAACAGATAGAGGATGCCGAGTAGAATGGCAGACAAGATGCATAGGCTCAGGCACTAGTTGAACAAGTCAGTCTAGTCCAATCCATGTGGCTTATCGAAAGCCCAAAAATACGTACCATGGGCTCGAAAAACAAAAGTTGAAACGGCCGAATGCATGACCACAGGACCGTTCGGGCAATAGATCTGTCCATTTTCTCGATTGGCGCTATCCACTCTGGGTTGCCAGTCTCCTTGCGCAAGCGAATGGCTTTACGCCGTAGGAGCACAGGATGGTACGTTTCAGGTACAAACAGGATAATCAGGCAAAGCTACGACACAATCCAGCATTAGTCTATCAGTCTGCAGGACGTGCAAGCGGCACAAAACCTTACCTGAACTCCAGACCAGATGATCAGTAAGTAGAAGCACCTGATTTCACTCTAGTCAGCCCGCCGCTACTTGTTATGTGGCAAATCAAAATGAAGGGGGCAAACAACATGCCGTCATGCATACGAGAGAGAGAGCGGGGGAATCCATGGACAGTATCATGTCGGCAGTGCAACCCACCTCCCTTATCCAGATGCAGACGGACAGTGCCGCAAAGGTGGGGGGCCGATGGGTTTGTTGAATGATAAGCTCAACACTTACCATCTCCAAGTAGTATGCTCCATAATGAATCCTCCAATAAGCGGTCCAACTTCAGGCCCAACTGGGATTTCTTAGTACATGCACTGCAACAATAAATGCCAAGGCTCGACTACGTACCGAACGGACTGGCTGTATACACCATCATGGGGGCTGAGAGTTCCTGTGTTTGCTAACGTCAGAATGACTATACCTATGACAAATACCATCTAATCCAGACAGAGGAAGAGGGTGAGAACTAACGTGTCTCGCAAAAAGGTCTCCCACCGTGCCTCCTGCTACACTTAGAAAAGCTGAGCCCGCAAGGCCATCTAAGAATCGTGCTACCAGCATCGTCTCGATGTTCCTCGCCACAGCACAGGGAATCATCCAGATGAGAAAAAAGCTAAACGACCCAATATAAATTGGTCTTCTGCCAAAAAACTGTCCATTTGCGTTAGTCAAGCCGTAACCTTTGCACTCGATAAACTTTTCTTCTGTGGCAACCAGGCAAACCACGCCTGCAGCTTAGGTGGATGTATACGTACCTCAGACAGCGGACTCAATATCATGGGCCCCGTGCCTAGCCCCGCTACAAACAAGGATAGCCCAAGCGTACACACAAGCCGCGAAGCCCCGAATTCAGGCCCCAGCTGACTGTACGTTGACGTGTAGAGTGACGACGTACAAGTTCTATATCAGGCCCATTAGCTTCTCCCCAATAAAAAAACAAGATTTGTTACACCGGCCAGATTTATGAAAAGGAAATAAATATAGAAAGAAAGGACGTACACGCAAAGCGAACTCGAAGCGCATATCAGCACAATCGCCCAGCGCCGCAGTTTGTTCATGCTCTTGGGGTTCTCGGGATCGGCATCGCCGTCCCAAGAGACGAGGTAGGGTGACTGCTGCTCCGTGACGGGTCCTGAGGCGGTTGCCGCGGGCGGTCCAGCACACTGAGTGGATTCCGGGTCGAAGCATGTGTAGCCGTCGCCACCTGCTCGCGAATGGTGCGATTGGACAGTCCTAAGGCTGCGGCCATCTTGGGAGCGAGCACGGCATTTTGACGGTGCTTCTGCTTCCTCTCCATCCATGATTCCCATGCGTTTCTCCTCGTCATCATGAGGTTCAATGGCTGATCCCTCTCTTTTCTCATACGAGCTCGAGGCGCTATCGTCGTGTGCGGACGTTGCGCTTAATTCCCTTTTCAAATCCATCTTTTTTCTTCTTTTTGACTACCTTTTGCAGTCTTTACTACCACCTCTTTCGCAACGTAAGAAAGTCAAGTATTCAGGCGCAGGCAACAAAAACCACCGTCGATTGAACTTGTACCTGGAAAATGCCTTATCCAGCCCCCAGTGCTGGGAACTGCGTTGACTCGAGTCGCGGACACCGCACCCCGGATGTAACCACTTCCCCTTTCCAATAATTATCGTATCTCCTGCGCGAAGAAATTACCCGTTGAGCGGCACACACACATACATACACACGTAGGCGTAACTTTGCAAGACGTAGGGAAAAAAAGCGCCCTATTTCGATGAGATGAAGAAGAGAGAAAAAGAGAAAGACGCGAACACTTGATGGAAGTCGGCCATGCCATGGCCCGCCGAACGCGGGCGCGGCGGCCCACAGTCTAGATGCGGTTTCGTCTGGCTTGTGACAAAGTGGGGATGACGTTGTTCAGTCGGCGCTCGCTCTAGAGGAAAAGAGGCGAAAGACGGAGAGAGCAGGGGTGCGGTATCCGAGTTCGTTCTCAATGTCGGATAAACGACCGAGGACAAACTTTGCTGGATATATACGCACTGTTCTACACTATAACATTCTGGTATGTATTGTCTGATGGATTGATTAATTACTATCTAGCACGCATACACATACGACAGACGTCTTCTAACTTCGCCTCGTCGTTTTCAACGCCGATTGTCCTTTTGTCAGCAACTTCGTCACCGTCCAGCCAGTGTCCTTGAATTGCCGGTCCTTAGCCGCTAGACCGTTACATATCCGCACGCGAGAGACGCTAGTGCCGGAACCCTCGCCCTCGGTCTCGCGTATGCCAAGAAGATGGATCGTTATTGTTGTCCCTGCATTTCCGAGATATGCTACGGATATATGGCCGAGAGAACGGATTCCTGAGACAGACAATGCGAATCCTGTTGTGGTGTGGCTTGCGAGTAGGAGCCACAAGCGGAATCTACGTCGACTGCTCTCCTTGAGGTAAAGAACTGCTAGGCAGGGGTAGAGTACTGCGACTACACATGGTGTGCGGGTGCGTAGACTGGAAGTAGCTAGGTATGGAAAAGCAAATGAAGCAAAAGGAATACATACCCGCTGGCGTTGCAGCGGGCAGGAAAGAAAGCAATAGCAACGGCACTAATAGTAGCCGGGGGTGGAAGAACCAAAAAGCAACGGCGAACTGAACCCTTGTTTTGTCTGGGGTGTGCGGATGCGGAGAAAAAGAACCAAAAAGGCTGCCAAGCGAGCCGTTCAGAAGTCTTGGGATGCTTGTCTCTCTCGGTTCCTACGAGAAGACTATGTAGCTGTATATCAACACTAAATATCCTACACCACCCACGCAAACTCACTATTACTCGCACATATCCCCACGGGTATACTTGTTACTCCTCCGTCAAACTCTTCATCAGCCCGTCCTTGCCCACCTTCATCGCGCGCTCAATCTCCTCTTCCTCCTCCCTCAGCCTCCCCTTTCCATATGCCAAATCGCGCTCTTGTCTCCTCTTGTCCTCTCTAACTCTGCGTTCACGGTCCGCCAGCGCCTTCTCTCTTCGTTCGCGCTCTGCTGCTTTCTTCGCGCGCTGGGCTTCTTCTTCAGCGGAATAGGTGGCGTCGGCGGGTGCCGGCGGTAGCGTGGAGAGATATGTTTTTATCAAAGGCTCGCGCGTCGCGGGAGGGAGGGAGATGTAGCGGAGATCGCTGAGCACAGTCGAAGGCAAGGTGTCGAGTGTGGTTGCTCTGTTGAGCAGCGCGAGAGGCTGTGCGCGGAGGAGTGCGGTGAGATCAGCTTTTAGGTCGGAGGATCTCATTGCTAGGCGCTTGATGTGATCGCGGTAGAGCTTCTCCTTTTCCTTGTCTGGGAGCTTTGCGTCTTTTATTTCTGGCTCCTTTTTGTACTTTCTGCGGAATTCGGGCCAGTAGAGCTTTGGTGTTGCGTAGCGGTCTAGCAAGGCGAGATAGGGAATTCGAGGATCGCGTTTTGCTTGCTTGGCTTTTTCTTCCTTGAGAAATTGTGCTTTGTCGCGGGACCACTCGTTGAAGCATTCTTTTCGCGCGGCCATATTTGGTAGAGCCTTGTAACGTTCGTCGTCGTATAGTACTCCGTCGTCGAGAATCTTGTCCCAGGGAGTGAAGGGGTTTATGCCTTTATCGTCCAACAACTCCCTGAAAAGCGCTTTGCAGTCTTCTTCAGATAACGCAGGCTCCTCGTCGTCGTACTGCTCGTCATAGCCCTGATCCATCTCCATTTCTTCCATTTGTGCTAGTTGCCATGCGAGATCATCGTCACCCATCTCGGGAGCCTGATCTCCAGCTGGCTCTTCGGTTCGTTGTCGCTTTGATGCATTCCCTGAATCGTCCTCGTCGTCCGTAACCTCCACCTCCTCATACTCCTCGTCGTTCTCCATGCCTTCTTCGCCATCCACTTCGATAACCTCCACCTCCGCTTCACGGGCTGCTATGTCTGCTTCTATTTCTGCCATGATATCATCTTGCTCATCTTCTACGTCGCTGGGCTCGCCACGCTCCCTTCGTTCCTTGCGTTTGCGCTCTTTGCGATCAAACTCCATTACAGCGGACATGACATTGGGCGGGAACTTCCAGAAACTCTCGTTGGTCTCCTTGTTCCACACAAAACGCCGTCCAAACTTGGTCCTCACCAACACCCAAGGCCCGCAATTGGGAATATCCTGACGGTGTTTGGGTCTGTCGTCGCGTTCTCTTCGCCTGTCGTTGAAGTTGCTATGTCCCCCACGCATCCCACCCTGATGCCCACCTCTTGACTGCGCTTTGTCATGTCGAGGGAATTGTTTCGGCGCGCTTGCGAATATAAAGTCGGTGAGCGACGATTGGGGCTGCAGAGTAGGTTGAGTGAATGTTGTCGGTTGCGCCCCATAACTAGCATCGTAACTTTGCGCAGCGGCGTAGGGAGCAGGCGCAACGGGGAGCACTGGCTGATAGACTGGCGCTGTGTCTTCTATAGGCCGTGTATACGTCGATTTCTTGGTCTCTTTGTTGTAGTAGTAAGTGTTTCCTGCGATAGGTTAGCAGAGGCTTATGACGCAGTTAGAGCTCTAGCTACCATTCGGCGCCTTGTGTTCTGTCCAGCCTGGAGGAAGCGGCGGCGGCGGGCCAGGCGGTCGCACAGGAATATCAGACATTGCGAAGGCGCGACTGTTTAGTAAAGCCCAATACGAGTCCGAGCCTTCTCGTATAGCAAAAGTGGTCGAGGTTTGGTGTTGCGGCTCATGGATCCAAAATGTCGTCGGTGCCAAGCACAGCGAATCGCCGACGCGCTGCGTAGGAGCTTGTGCCTGGAGCTCTGAGCACCAACACCGCAGCCCACGCCGACTTCCCCACTACTCACCTTGTCTGTTGGCGACGACAACCTCAACATACCCCAGAATATCCGCATAGAGTGCAATCATGTCGCGGAGATACGATTCCAGGGTAAGTGTTTAGTGTTCCAGGCGGCAATCCAGCCACTAACGGTGTATACAGACGACCATCTTCTCCCCAGAAGGTCGCCTCTACCAGGTTGAATACGCGCTGGAAGCCATCTCGCACGCCGGAACAGCATTAGGTATCTTGGCACAAGATGGTATTGTCCTTGCCGCCGAGCGAAAGGTCACCAGCAAGTTGTTGGAGCAGGATACATCGGCGGAGAAGCTGTACATCCTGAACGAGTGCGTAACCTAGAGCGAGTTGGGCTGGAAGCATGTGCTAACAAGCATACAGTAACATGATTTGCGCCGTAGCAGGAATGACGGCCGATGCCAACATCCTCATCAACTACGCCCGTCAAGCCGCCCAACGTTACCTCCTTACCTACAACGAAGACATTCCTTGTGAGCAGCTCGTCCGCCGTTTATGCGATCTCAAGCAGGGTTACACGCAGCACGGAGGTCTCCGACCGTTTGGTGTGTCCTTCATCTATGCTGGCTGGGACCCACAGCGCCAGTTCCAGCTCTACCAGAGCAATCCCAGTGGCAACTACGGCGGCTGGAAGGCAACGAGTGTCGGTGCAAACAATGCTTCGGCGCAGAGCTTGTTGAAGCAAGACTACAAGGAGGAGTGCAGTCTCAAGGAAGCATGCGGGCTTGCCGTCAAGGTGCTGAGCAAGACGATGGATTCGACTAAGCTGAGCAGTGAGAAGAGTGCGTCCGTCATTCCACTTTCCATAAGACAATGCTGACAAACTGCAGTTGAATTTGCGACAGTAGGGAAGACCAAGTCCGGAAAGATCTACCACCACCTTTGGGGAGCGGACGAGATTGATGCTCTGCTCAAGGAGCATGGCCTGGCCAAGGCTGAGGACACTGAAATGTCCGAGTCATGAAGAATACGACCAATCCACGACATGAACAGGCGCAACGGAAAGGCCTCTGCATGATAGACGAGGCTTGTAGTATACCATACAAGTGAGAGCTATGGCATATCGTAGCTAATCTCACACGTCATGACCTGCTTTGTGTGTATTTGTTGCTCCTTTGTCTTGTGAAGTTTGAGTCTTGTCTTGGAATTGACTGCCTCTGAAGAGTCACTGTCCCTACCTGCCCTTGTCTGCCCTTGCCTGTTTTGCTATATCATGGCGACGCCTTCCGGCCTGGATACACTCTGCGGCAGTATCAAGCTTCTCTCATCACCTCCCCTCCCCTTAACTTGATCATACCGCATTATTGCTGGCATTACTCTCTCCGTTCATGAGCATTTCCACCCAACATGTCTACCCCTTACCGGCCTAGTTCGAGATTGTCTACAAATTCCAGGTTTCCTTCATCCATCCTGGCGCAGCTGCTCGATGAGATCAATGGGAGGACTGAAACTCCTGCAGCTTCATGCAACAGCGAACCTTCACGGACTTGTAAAAGGTACACTGACTGGACAATGCTGTTACCTAGGCAGGCTAACGTAAACAGAGTGAGATTGGATCAAGGCACAGAGAAGCGTACGCCTTCAGTCCGCGTCGGTGGGTCTGCCGTTGCTCAAAATACCGGCGAGAGACTTCGGGCGGTCGGCAAGGCGCATTCAAAGAAAACGAACATACTTCCTGAGCATCACGGCCTGGGTGAGGAAGCTTTGCCACGACCACGACCCAATCTGGGTAGGTTAACGACGCAGTTTCCGGCACCATCTCACGAGGTCGCTCAATCAAGCTCAGAACCGACGTCCAGCGAGTCCGGCTTATCATCGACTGCATCCTATGACGAGGCTCCATCTTCTGCATTGACTGCGTCTTCTACGAATGCGACGGTTGCACTGTCTCACATTGGTTCTGGAAATAACATCCGTATGTACAAACCCTGTCTTTGGAACTGATTAAGCATGTGAAGCACGACTATTTATACGGTGCTTATCATGTTTTTCACATTTCGAAGACTACATTTCCAGCAACACTTTCTTGCTAACAAAGTCACAGCTCATAAGAGAGAACGAGATATCGATGACACCGAATGCCAACATGTGTCGAAAAAGATGCGTTTGATGCCATCTTCGGACGTTCAGGACTCCGCCACTGCAAAAGGCAAACCGAAAATCACCACGGATCCTCAGGGTCTTGTAAATAGTGGAAATGTGGTATGGGGGAAGGCATTCCCTGACAGGACAATGGCTCCTACCTCCACAGGCCCTCCTTCTTCTGGACATGGCGTTGCCACGGATGATCTAGTATCTGCCAAAGTGCTCCGACCGGCAATGCCTCAGCGAGAGTCGGGATGGCAACGGACTTGTACGACTCCAGACCGACCAGAGACGCCAGAGACGCCAAGTTGGGCACGATCCTTCCATCTCGTTGACACAAGTGGTTTCACGTCCGAGGGAGATATCTCTATTTACAAGTCCCTTCCTATGAGCCAGGGGGAAGAAGATCCACTCTGTGAGTATTGTTTCCGCCGACACGGTTTGTTCAGTAGGGTACTGGAGCACGGCTGCGAGACGTGCGGGCGGGAGAAGTGTCTGCGCGAATATTATTGGGGGCCTGCAGTTGGTTCAAACTACTAGTTTAGAATGTTGTTGTTGTTCTTACGAAGTTGGTTTATCTTCTCGACGTAGAAAATTAAGAATGCAAGTACAACGTCAGACTAATTCTCGTGATGCTTTTTACACCCACTCTTGCTTGATTTGTTACTACAATTAGTGAGGCTAATAGATGCTAAAGAAGGTATGAACCCCATCCAGCGAAAACAAACATTTCCGCTCATGCATCTACTTACCAGCCTGTATCATCCAACTCTGCCAGATTTTTTCTTCCGCTCCCGATCTTTCTTTTCTTTTCCCGCATATAATTTCTCTTTAATTCCTTGACACAGTTAGTCTGGAGCTCCCCAAGCAACCGTGGATTACAGTCCTCGTATTCGTATTCTTACCACTGTTCTTTTGCCACCACCGCGTATCAGTACCACTGATCTCTCTTTTTACGAAAACGAGAAATATCATTACTCCAAACAGTAACTTCCGCATCAACCATGGAATACTGGCTCGCAATCGCGTTCCGAGTACCCACAGTGCCGAATTGCCTTCCACGGTGCCCCGTTTCTCGCTATACGAGAGCTAGACAGCAAGAGACATGATTACCACAAACAGCAACTCCCGCATCTCCCATCGAACACTGTCTCGCACTCGCATTTTGAGTGCGGCTTCTCCCGTTGTTCTGGGTTATTCCTAGCGCCATTTGACATGCCATGACATGACTCTGCTGTCCCGTCTGTGTCTCACAATACGACTACAACTGGCCTATAGAGCGAGACAGAAAGCGAGACAGGCGATATTGCCATAAGCAGTAATATTCTACTCACTGTCTCTTCCTCTGTAGATTTCTGCGCCGCATTCGGGTTCAAATAGTCCCACATTTTTCCTTTCGGCGTGTCACTCTTTTCTACATCTCGTTTTGTAATGCTGATGCGAGTCCGAGAGCTTGAGGATTACTATACCCAGTAATTTCCTACCCGCACCTTCTCTCAATGTGGATTACTGCATCGTATTCGCATTCTCTCACGTCCTTTCGATGTTCTCCCTCTAGTAGATCTTTTTTTCCGCAGCCACTTTTTCCTAACGCCACTTAATCTGCCATGACTCCTTTGCAAATGTTACTATAAAAGCGAGGTAGTACGCGTAGCAAGAGAGCGAGTCCGAATTGCCAGAAGTAGTAATCAGCCTCTTTATTCCTGCTTTGCTGTAGATTCCTGTGTCGTATTCGGGTTCAAACATCCGTCTTTCCTTTTTTCCACCGTGTCTGCCATTTACTTGCTCTCTCTAGCGCCACTACGACATGACTCTGCAACATGTGTCATCGCGAAACGAATAGGGATCAAGACCGAGAGAGCAAGTTACCACAAGTGGTAATATCTCACCCACTCTTTACTCTTCTGTAGATTTCAGTATCGCGTTCGTATTCAAACAACTCCACAATTTGCCTTGTGACGTGGGATAGTTTACACGCCTTCTCTACCGCCAGTGCAACGTGACTCCACCCACTGTCATACACAAAGGGAAAGCAAGAGATACAATTACCACAAGCAGTAATATCCCACTCTCCTTCGCTATCCTGTAGATTCCTGCATCGTGTTCGCATTCTCCTCCACCAATCCACTTTCTTGGCAATCTTTTTCCCTAGCGCCACCATGACTCTCCCGTCCCATCCCACTCTGTCGGTTTCCCACCGAATGCGAGCCCACGACAGTTGAATTACCAAAAACAGCAACTTCTAACTCTCCTTCCCGTTTATCGTAGATTACTGCTCGCACTCGCTTTTTCTTCCTAGCGCCACGTTGCCATGGCATGTCATCTCCCGTCCCGCGTCCCAAGCTGTCGGTTTCAGACTACCACTACTACCGCCACTACCGCCGCCTAGAACGAAGCAGAGAGAAAGAGAAAGAGAGAGAATACAGAGAGAGCGCTAGAGAGTTACTACAAACAGTAATACCTCTCTTACGCTATGCTCTGCCGTGGATTCTAGCATCGTATTCGGATTCCAACGTATGCGTATCTGTAGTTTCTTTTTCTTTACGTACGTAGGAGAGAGTCTGCTTTTTTGCCCAGATCCTCATCTCCACATTCTACATTTTCCTTATCCCACTGTGCTGACCTCATTCATCTCTACCTACGGGAGTACCCACATAATATTTGCGAACACGAAGCAGAATGCGAGCACAGTATTCCACACTCTAGCCCTAAATTCCCTTTTCTGGTCATGCTACGTACGTACTGTTTTGTCGTCGCATTCGCACTCACGCGTCAGTGCCAGCGTAGCGGTGAACAAAAAACACATGTGTACATACATACGTGGTTAGTCCATGTGAGCATGGACAGTGCTTTTGTTTTTACACCTTCGGATTCTGGTTCGGATTCTAGGGCTGCATTAGCGCGCGCGCACGTGTGTGTGCTTGTGTGGACCCTGGGGGAAGGGGGCCGTTTCCGGTAATAAACGCACGGAGAGTACTCCGTATCTAGTACACAGACGCCTAGATTCCAACTACGAGCTACTCCTAGTATGGGACATGCAAGCAAAGAGGGACGTGGAAGTATCGGAGAAGCGGCACTGGATATTTTCTCGCATGGAGATGCGCAGAGGAGAGCGAAAAAAAAACAAGGAAGAAGTAAGATACCGTAAATCTTCGTATTCTCTTTCTGTCTCGGTTTCCCTGTCCTGAGAATGGTGCTACCGAGGTTTCGGCGGTACAAGCCGAAAAGCTAGACACGGAAGATGCCATGTGCACATCCAGGCTGCTTACTATGTTTGATGCTAGACTAGTAGTATTACCTCAAGCGTTGGACTACTTCCCTCGATTGAGAATGGATCCTCTTTCGACATACAAGGAAACACGCAATTTCACGAGGAGCGAGCGGGATGGCATTCGTACACAAAACGAAACATTTTTTTCTCACTACATGAAAAAAAGGAAAAAAAAGCCAACTAAACACCACGTATGGGTATCAAAAAATATACATACTCATGAAAAACATGAAAAAGAGCGCCACCACCGCTGGGCCCACGGCTTGATCCCGAAGAGACACTAACAGAGAGACATGCTAATACCCAAGCGCGACGGCCATCCCGAGATCGTCTCGTTTCCCTTTGGTTATGTATTGTACGTACACTATAGTGCGACAAATGAGTGTCGAAGTAAGGTCATGACACCGTGACCCATTCCTACAAAGGCCCAACTGGCTAAGCGTGTTGTTGTTGCTGTCGGTTTGCCTCTTGCTTTGACTGCAGATGGTTCATCAAGACGGTGATGTTGTCGCGCGCCTCCGGTACAGTCTCGACAATGTGGCGCAGGTTGATCATTTGCAGCTCCGAGACGACTGCGTTCTGTGACAGATTGGAAGTCAGGATAGTGACAATGACGGGAGCGTCAATGTACGGTCCGAGAATCTCGAGCGCTTTTGGAATCTGGTGGTGTGGTGGTGTATGCATGGGCAGGGGGGGAGGTTGCGGGTTTGGCACCATGTTGGCCTGGGGTGGAGCATACGGATTGCCGTACTGTCCTTGGGGATAGGCTGCGCTGACTGGTGAGAATTGTGGCGCGTGGGGGTTGGTCATCGGTGACGGACTGGGGCCATTGCCGAAAGCAGGCTGGGCGATCGGCCCAGTCGCAGCTCCCTGGGTAGGATATCGCTCAAAATGTTCAGTAGGTGGAAGCTGAGGCTTTTGATCTGGCAATTTGGCTACGAGAGCCAATAACAGCATGTTTTCTTTGCGAGGAGTCTCAATCGTGCAGTACTCCAGCATGTCGATAAAGGGAGGAAGGTTACTACCACCCTCTTCGATGGGAATCACATAAAGATCGCGAAGTATGTCATTACCTTCGACAGGCACCACACCCCATCTGCCACGCGAGTGGAAATATTCGTACAGGTGATCCATGACTGTACGGCCTTCGGTTGTGACGGGACTCACGGCAAGAATGGAAACCTCGTGGCTCTCTGTATGTCCGATACTCTGTATGTAGTCGTTGCCCTTTGAGCTTTCTATGCGCCCTTGAATTGCCACAATGTTGGTCAAGAGCTTTTCCCAGGGCACGACTTGTCCAAAGTCGCCACCTGCAACGAACCGAGCAACGGCATCAAATGGTTCCATGGATTGCATGTTGATGGAACCGTGCCAGCATACAGTAGGATCCGACGAGTAGCCTGACATTTCCACGTCGTTGTCTTCGTCTTTGAGCAGTCGATCAACGTCTGCATCGTCCACAGCACTCTGAGGCTTGTCTTGTGTGTGCATCGAGCTGCGGCGACGGTGGAGGAAGGTTTGCTGGTCATGCTGTGGAGAGCGGACCTTGTCAAAAACAGAGTTGATGTCAAAGTTGGTCGATGCCCGTCGCAGGCCATCATGCTGAGGTGTTTCTGCCTCAGATGCCCTGTGCGTCGCAGGACTCTCGGGTGGACGTGTACCCACGGGAGAATTCACCGCCGCATCTTCAGTCACGCTGTCGTGCTCGCGCACAGGGGGTTGCTTGAAGTCTTCGTTTTCAAAGTTGTCTTCGCCAACAATCTCTTCGCCTTTGTGCGTCTTGCGCAGCCGAGGTCCAGTCTCCTCAGTCAGGATCATCTGCTTCTCAGCCGCTTCCCGCATGGCAGCATACTCGCGTTGCTTGTCCTCGCTCGCCATTTCCTCTGCCTCCATGCTCACAAGATCTTCAGCCTTGAGACTTCCTGAGAGTAGGCGGTCTACGAGGACGGTGTTTTTCTTGACATTGAACATGATGGTGCGCATCTTGCCAAAGTATGGCGAGGATCCGCCCGTCGGCTCACCATAGAGATTGAAAGCGGCATGACACATCTGTAGAGTGTACTTGGTAGCAAGAGACTTGGCGGTTTCGCCGTCTGGAATGCGATATCCCCGGGTGTCCGAGGCAGCTGTGATTAGGGGTGCAAGGGTTTCGCACATCTTCTCAGCGACAGCCTTTTGGTTTTGTGGCAAGGCGTCGATATCGGTAGCCGGAGCGTCCTGCGGCTCAGGCTTGGTCTCCTGTTGGCTCGACTTTCTGCGCTTCTTGTTTGCGTTGTTCTTATCCGAGGCCGCGTCGTGGCGGCGCTTTTCGCCAAGAGGAGATTGCGGCTGACTCTTGATGCCCTTTGAGTCGGCATGACCGTTGGAGGCCTCTGGCGTAGGCACAGTGATGGGGGCTGGGGTAGGAGTAGTAGCGTCCGCGGGAGCTGTCGCAGGCTGTGAGGGCGTGGACTGCTGGGGTGTGGCGGCCTTTTCAGACTGGCCTTCCTGTTTGACATCGCTGGGACGGGACTTGGGCTTGGAGCCCTTCTTGCGCGCCCACGGCCTCTCGCCACGGGCCATGGCGGCAAGCAACTCTACGTGGTCTTCGGGCTTGCATTGCTCACAGTAGTAGTCTTTGCCCTCCCAGTAATCGCCTTCGGGCAGACCCAGGCACTTATTGTGCTGCCAGGCGGTGCAGCTGTCGCAGCAGATCATCTGACGTCCACGAATGTCGCGCTGGTCGCCGCATACACAGCGAATAATGGCATCCTCCTCCTCTTCGTCGTCGTCGTCTTCGTCGGCATCGGCCGACTGGGTGGAGCGCGCACGCTGAGCTGGGCCCTTTCCATTCTTCTTGATGTGCGCCTGTCCTTTCTTCTCGGCAGCTGATGGTACCTTTGACTTTGGAGCGGCGGCGGGAGCAGCAGCAGGAGGGGTGGCGGGAGCAGCGGGAGCCGTAGCGGGCTCGTCGAGCGCATCTTGGTTCTTTGTATGGTGGCCTTTGTTGGCGCGGCCTGAGCGCCTGATCTCGTCTGTGGCAACAGTATCAGCATTGTGCGGGTTGGGGGCTGTCGTGTGCGCGCGCGTGGTGCGCGGGGCGCGCAACGGAGTGCTTGTACGGGCGCGTGTAGATGGTGTCTGCTTACCGGCCATGGTGGTGGGACACGGATAATGGGCTCAAAAAATAGACGATACCACGAATGCAGCTTATGCTATGTGCGCAACAAGATTCAAAGAAAAAACTCTCTACGGAAACCCCAATTCAGGTCTGCGCGTGGCGATGGAGGCCAGCGGACAAGGCCCACGAGCCGGCTTCTAACTAGTCCTGGAGCGCCCAGCAGCTCTCGTGCTCCTGCCTATTTGTGCAGACAGAAGGCGCGATGCGAGGCGTGCCTGCCGAATATCAGTCGCAGCTTCCTTGTGCGCGTGTCTTGCGTAGGCTGAGCAGCCGACGGCGCACCCGGGAGCGGCGCAGCAAGAGCGACAATGGCGAGCGGGAGCGATGCCCCGGAGTGTGCGCTTGTTTGCGAGTGCTTGGTGAGGCAGCAGAGAATGGCGGGTCGAATGCCGGGCTGAGGCGCGGAGTGTCGTGTGGTGTGAGGATGGATGGAGTCAGTGAGGAGGCAGTGGAGCTTGGACGCTGGCTTTTGCCGATGGCTTGGCTGCCGTAATCCCAGCCCACTAGCGAGCCATGGACCCTGTACGCGCTGCCTCCAGCTGCTTTGCTGAACAAGCTCGCAACCACGACGCCAAACGACGACGACGACGACCAGCACCCGTCCTAGACTACTCAAACACCATCAGCGAACAATGGCCGACGCCAGAGCCCTCTTGCGACAACAGCGTGCTGCACGGCAACAGGCCCAGAAGCCCCAGAAGCCTTCGCCCGCACCCGCAGCAGCACCAACGTCGAGGAAGCGCAAGGCGGCGGATGAGGTTGTCGAGGAGAGAAAACGGACGCGAACCGACGAGGAAGAGGCGGCCGGTGTTCCAGCAGGCTTCTTCGATGCCGGCGCGACAAAGGACCAGGACGAAGTCGCGCCTGCTCCAGCAGAAGAGAGCGTGCCAGTACCAGACGTCCAGCCTCCACAGCCTCCGGCGCCCGCCAATCCGCCGCTCGATTCAGCCGCGCAAGCAGAGCTCGATGCCTTCATGAACGAAATGAGCACTGAGAAGGCGGCTCCACCGCCTACCAAACCCACCTACTCGGGCGCAGTCATAGAAGCAGCACCCATGACAGCCGCTCAGCTTGCCGCGCAGGCACGCGAAGAACAGAGCGCACAACGGGCCAAGAGAGACGAAGAAATAGAAGGAGAGAAGGAAGACGCGGCGCGTGCTCTTGAGGACGAATTTGAAGAGATGGACGGACTCGAGGAGAGGGTCAAGAGACTGCGTGAGCAGAGAGAGGCGTTGCGAACGGCCTCTGGGCGGGTAGTTGAGCCAGAAGAGGCAGTGCCAGCCGCTACCCAGAAGGATGAAGACGACGAGAGCGAGTCGGAAGACGAGGACTGGGACGACTGGAGGTTCCGTCCCGCCTAGACAATAGTGCTGTGTCTAGTCAGCGAGATAATGAGCGTTCCGCATATGTATTATAGTATAGCATACCACATTGGTGATACCCGGGGCAGGCGTTTCCAAGCATTAATCCATCGACTTCTTTGGCCGGGCAGTCCCTGTCATGACCCATTCACCTTCAATCGACGCACGTGCCATGTTGTAAGTCCCAACCTAGCTGGCAACGCGGCAGCTCAGCCATATATAGGAATAGAAGTAATGTTTGTCGCATGGAGGGGGTGGTGGGCAGCGGTGCCAAGACGAGCGTCATTGGTAGGGCACAACGAACACTTCAGGCACGAATGAAACAGCCCCATCCCCACTCACCCACTCCCGTCGACATTGACACGTGCACTCGCGAGAGACTGCTTTTCCCTCCCTATCGCGCGCCGACTCTACGCCTCCACAAGCCAACCTCAGTCTCCGCACACCACAGTCTACCCCACAATGTCACGACGGCCCAACCCTGCCGCTGATCGGGCGGAACAGAATCGCGCCACACTGAAGAACTTGGTCAAGCTCGAGGGCAACAAGACATGCTCAGACTGCAAGCGGAACAAGCGTACGTCCTGCGCGGCAATTCTATTGTGCGCCTGCTAACGCCATCGCAGACCCACGATGGGCAAGCTGGAATCTGGGCGTCTTCATATGCATTCGATGTTCGGGCATACACCGTGGCATGGGAACGCACATCAGCAGGGTCAAGTCTGTCGATCTCGATACCTGGACCGATGAACAACTAGAAAGTGTACTGAAATGGGGAAACACGCGAGCCAACAAGTACTGGGAGGCGAAGCTGGCACCGGGACACATTCCGTCCGAGGCCAAGATTGAGAACTTTATCCGTACAAAGTACGAGTCGAAGCGCTGGGTCATGGACGGACCTATGCCGGATCCTTCTACTCTGGACGATGACGACGACGATGTGGTAAGTTCGCCTTTTTGAGGCCACCTTGTGTTTAGTAGACAAAGACTGACAACATGCTAGCCATTGAAGAAAGTCCAAGAGAAGGTCCAAATAGAACGCTCGGCTTCGCAACGTCTGGCTCAAGGCCGCGCCCCACCGCCTCAACAACGAGCGCCACCACAGCCCGCTATTGACCTATTTGGAGATGATCCTGTTCCTCAGCGGCCGAGCACCGGACCACCAGTGGCTGCTCGGGCGCCACCAAAGGCCGAAGCAGCTCCTCCGAAGCAGCACAAAGCAGGAGATTCATTGTTGGGTCTGGACTTTCTGGGTGGCGGATCTTCTGCTGCGCCCGCTCGCCCATCCAGCACTGGTCCTGCTGCTGCGGCAGCGCCTTCAAGACCAGATCTCAAGCAATCGATTCTGTCTCTATATGCCGCAAAGCCCGCAGCAGCGCCTCAGCCACAACAGCATGGCCGACAAGACTCTTTCGGAGGACTCGGCGCATCCCAGGGACAAGCATCTCCACAACAATCATCTTTTGGTGGGTTGAACGATGCATTCAGTAGTCTGTCTTTCAACGCAGCCCCGGCCCCCAAGCCCTCGCCATTCTCTGGTCTTGATGGTCTTTCAGGCAAGAAATCACCGCCTGCACAGTCTTCTTCAAACATGTTTGGTGGTGGCGGCAACTTTTTCGATTCAAAGCCAGCCTCACAGACTCAGTCGCAGAGTCGCACCATGAGCCCTACTGGTAACTTTAGCGCCTTTTCTTCACCTGCGCCGTCCAAGCCGGCAGCACCAGCAGCTTCTGGTATGGCTGACCTCCTGGATCTATCCATGCCTTCTGCGCCTGCGCCCGCACCAAGCGCCACCTCTCCACCACTAGCATCGCCGCCCGCCAGTTCTGCATTCAACCTATCCTCACCTGCGCCCACGCCCGCTGCCAAGTCTACACCTGCTGCTCCAGCAGTTAACTATTCCGGATTTTCCAACATGGATGCCTGGGGCGGTAACGATGTGTGGGCATCCTCTGCACCCAGCCAACCTGCCGCAACCACTACAACGGCTCCTGCACCATCAACGTCTAGCTGGGGTACGCCTCAAGTTACTCATGACGACGACTTTGGCGGCTGGAGTAGTGCTGCACCCACGACCACCACGACCACCTCGCACACTACAACCACGCAGACCAAGCCTGCCGGAGGATTCGGCGGTGCTAGCGATGATTTGTTCTCGAATGTTTGGGAGTAAATATCGTGCTAGTAATCTGGGAGGAGGACTAACGATTTGACAACTGAGGGCCAAAGTGGAGGGTGTAATGTACATGGTATACATGATTTGCTATAGAAAAGGTCTGAACTTGTACATCAAGAAAGAAAACCCCCAAATGCTTCCAACTGTTCGCTTGTTGCCTGTGGACGCCGTGTATGCAAGGAGAGATGGACATGGTGTGTGTCCAGTCTTCCAAAAAATAGAAAGCGTTGTACAGTGCGAATCTCTTGCTGCTTGCCCTTCTCTTCTTTCGCCTGGTGTGTGCATATGTGTAACCGCCGCTCTTTCGTATCTCCCAAACCATGCCTGTGGTGTCGTCCTACCCATCCTCCATTCCATTTGACCAGCCGGTCTGAAATTCCACATTTTCTGTTTCCCCTACCGTTTCAATCAGCCATCTAAATCAATATGCCCCCTCTTTCCCTTCTCTTCCCTTCCCGTCCCTGTCTCTCCCTCCCATCTCCCACAATTGCGTTGTTCCCCCCTATTCTTGCACGATTCGTCCTCTGTTCATTTCTTCAAAACACCAAATGCCAAATCCAATACAGCAGCACAAACGCCGCGATAATCATCCCACTCAACTTGAGCACCGCTACTTTATTCCCCGACGCAGCCATGCGCGTGAGCCGTGTGGCAGAACCTTTTAGTGACGTGGTGAAGTTGGAGAATGTTTCGCTCTAGATACACAGCTTACGTTAGCGACTGGTGATCATGGGGCTGAAAAGCCGGGGAGGAGGAGAAGGGTGGGAGGATGAAGTACAGGTGGGTATAAGGGAAAGAGCAGAGGGATAGAAGGGATGCAGACATACGGTACTATCAATAACATGCTGGTCGCGCGCACTATCATATATGTCTATCGTTACGCCACGCAGCGCAGACACTTTGGATGCGAGTTCATCGAGGCGCGAGTCGTTTTGTTGTTCGCGTTCGTAGGCCGACATGTTTGTGGGTGTTCTCAGTCGCTTTTTTGGGTTCTCGTGGATAGGAAGACAGTGCGATAGAGGATTCGTTTTTTCGGGTGCGGAGGAGTTGGAGGGTGTTTGAGGCGTTGCGCTGGGATGGGATGCACTGGACGCCGAGGTGTGACGTTGGATGCCAAGAAGAGGACCCTGGACGTTTGGGGTTTAGTGCGCTGGGGATATCTGGGGAAAGAAGGGTGTGGCTGAGGTGGGGAGGTGGGAAGGTATAGAGATGATGCGATGGGATTCAAGGAGTATGGACAGTGCTGCGAAGGAGGAATTGAGAAGAGAGAAAGTTGATCATTGAGGATCTGTAGTTGGTAGCGGAATAGCATTACATTTCAGCAGTCTCTAAATGGTGGGCTGGGTCACTATGAACTCAGGGAAGTATTCTTGTACAGTCTCGATTTGCATCCTATTTGGTCCTGCTACAGTTGACCTCTAGTAGACTTCAGAAGCACGTTAAATCTAGCATCGCCTTCTATGCAGGTACAGCGCGTCGTCTGCAGGTAAAGTGCTTCAACTGCTGGTTGAGCTAGAGCTCAGCTGCAAGACCCACTCGTCAGCATCTGGCACACCATGTTACCGTGATATCTACAACACTGAAAGCAAGCAAGCAAACCCATGCCTATCTGCATATCTCCAATATCGGCCCACCTCACCCAGCGGGAAAGTGAGGAGACAGCAGGCGGAACGAAGTCTTGTTTGGGATTAGTGCAAGACGTCACAAAGTCAGGATCCTCCTCCACCCAGCCACCGACGACAAGGATCGTCACTCGTTCACGTCGTCTTGGGTAAAATGCCTCTGAAATATGGGCCTGTGCTCGGCTCAAGGCGAGAGCTAAGCAGAGCCAAGAGAGCCACCCCGCACACTGCATACAACGTTGCAGTGGGAACGGCGGGGAGTCTCCGCTCCCCTGTCCTCGATAAGTACCTTATGCTAGGTATTATTCGATAACATGGCCCATCGTTCGGTGCCGAGACGGCTTCTCTCGTGCCAATTTTCCGGTCATGACTGCGCATCTGCAGGAGACGGAGGGAGTTGACCCGTGCCTTACAGGGCACAATGGTAGATTGTACCGAGCATACAAAAGACGTCGTGCCGACGATGAAGTGCAATTGATCTCCAACCTTCTTATCATAGTTGGCGACAGCTCCAACCTTTGATTTGTTTTCTTGGATGAACAAATCCTGCGGCTTGGTTCCTCGTCAACCCTATCCTGGCTGCTCATAATGTTGAGCTCTTCTCGGACACTGTACCAAGCGTACAGGGTCGTCCTGATCGGCTTCCTCTTCTCGATCTGCTTCGACACAGCATCTGCCCATGTTCTCAAAAAACAGCGTGCTGCTGCAACAGGCCGCACGCGTACATCTCTCAACGCGGACTGGCGCTTCTCACGCTTCACGTCTAATCCTGATGGTCTGAGTTATGAGACGCTGAGACCGTGGATGCTACCGTGTGCCAACGACTTCATAGTCGGAGACGGATACCAACGCCCTTCCGGCTCTGCGCCTGGTGCCAACATCAGCTATGTACAGTCGAGCTTTAACGATGCAGACTGGAAGGCAGTGACTCTCCCACACGATTGGGCCATCTCTGGAACTTTCGATGCTCCCGGCGTCACCGGTGATCTCGGATTCTTGCCTATCAACGGAATTGGATGGTACCGGCGATCAGTCTCAATTGACGCCGATGTTATTGACTCCGGAAAGTCAATCTTCCTGGATATCGAAGGAGCAATGGCGTATGCTGCGGTGTGGCTCAATGGTCAGCTTGTGGGTGGATGGCCTTATGGCTACAACTCATTCCGCCTCGACCTTACCCCATATGCTAAAGCTGGAGCAAACACCCTTGCTATTCGCTTAGACAACAAACTGGATTCGTCGCGTTGGTACCCCGGTGCTGGAATCTACCGAGATGTTTGGATGGTAACCGTTGAGCCTGTGCATGTTGCGCAGTGGGGAACTTATGTCACTACTCCAAGCATCTCGAATGAAGAGGCTACCGTCGACATGGTCATTGAGATTGAGAACAAGGGAAACAGCAGTCAGAGTGTCGAGGTGGTTACTGAGGTTTATGAACGAGACTCTGCATCGAAGGCGGCCAAGGGTAAGAGTGTTGCGACTTTCCCGACAGCAAATGCGACTGTGGCAGGACGCTCTAAGCAATCTGTAAAAGGATCAGCTACCGTCGCCAACCCTAAACTCTGGGGACCTCCACCAACTCAAAAGCCCAACGAGTATGTTGCGGTTACGACGGTATCAGTCAACGGCAACGTGGTCGATACTTATGAGACCGTCTTTGGTATCCGCTCAGTTGCCTATGATCCCAATCAAGGAGTTCTAATCAACGGCGAGAGGATCTACGTCCAAGGTTCCTGCAACCATCACGACCTGGGATCGCTAGGCGCTGCTTTCAACACACGAGCCGCCGAGCGCCAGATCGAGATCCTGATGGAGATGGGTAATAACGCCCTCCGCACTTCCCATAATCCCCCCGCACCAGGATACTTGGATCTTGCCGACCACATGGGCCTGATGGTCATGGATGAGATCTTTGATACCTGGAACTTCCCCAAGGTCGAGAACGACTTCCATCGAATCTTCCAGGAGTGGCATGAGCCTGACCTTCGCTCGTTTATTCGCCGTGATCGAAATCACCCATCCATCATCTCTTGGAGTGTTGGAAACGAGCTTCCAGAACAATCAAACTCGACCGGAACTGCGACCCTTACTATGCTACAGGATATCGCCCATCAAGAAGACCCTACTCGCAAGGTTACCATCGGTATGAACAACGCCAATGCTCGCACTGGGATTGCTGCAGCCGTTGACATCATCGGTCTCAACTACCAGGGAGAAGGCAAAGGGGTCTCCTGGAGGAGCACGTTCCCTGATTTCAAGGCAGCCTTCCCTGAGAAGATGATCTGGAGTACAGAGTCTGCGTCTACCATTAGCACTCGTGGCAAGTACCTTTTTCCCGTCACTGCCAACAAGAGTGCCGTAATTGGTGGAGGGCCATCTCAAGGTGGAGACCCCGAGACGAACATCGTCAGCTCCTACGATCTCTATGCACCGGAATGGGCCGCATCGCCAGACAAGGTCTTCCAGATGCAGGACATGCATCCGTATGTAGCTGGAGAATTTGTTTGGACCGGATGGGACTACATCGGCGAGCCCACCCCGTACGCCAACGTTAGCCGCAGCTCCTACTTCGGCATCATCGATCTCGCAGGCTTCAAAAAAGACCGCTTCTATCTCTACCAGTCTCGCTGGCGATCCGATCTCCCTATGGCGCACATTCTACCTCACTGGACCTGGCCAGCGGATCGCGTTAACCAAACCACTCCCGTGCATGTCTACACCTCTGGTGATGCAGCTGAACTCTTTATCAACGGCGTTTCTGCCGGCCGCAAGGAAAAGGAAGAGTACGACTACCGTTTCCGCTGGGATGACGTCAAGTACCAACCTGGCAACGTGACGGTGGTGACTTATAAGAACGGCGCAGAATGGGCGACAGCATCTCAAGTCACGGCTGGTTCTGCTGTGACTCTCAACGTAACTGCCGACCGCACTAGCATTGCCGGTGACGGATATGACCTCTCCTTCATCTCTGTTTCCGTGCATGATAGCCAGGGTGTAGTTGTCCCGACGGCAGATAACCCCATCAGCTTCAAGGTCACGTCCGGCCCGGGTGTTATCGTGAGTACCGACAATGGCGATCCGACTGACATGACACCGTTCCCTGAGACGACGAGGAAGGCGTTCGGTGGCATGGCACTGGCTATTGTGAGGAGCGAGGCTGGGGCGACAGGGGAGATTGTAGTGGAGGCTACTGCGGAGGGACTGGAGGGCGGGCGTGTGACTATCTCTGCTGCTTGACTAGCGGATAGAAGAGATTTTCGATCTGAACACAGTGGTTTGCAGTCAGTTATAATGTAATATTGTGCGAACGAAGAAGAAAATGATATATGTTTTTCCAAAATATTGGGCGTGTGAAGATGTGCTGATTGGCGAGCAACCAAATATATGTCGTAATTAACTGATCAAATGAATACTATTCAGTAAAATGAAAGCTGGCACTGGGCTGGCATGGATCTCTGTTTTTCTTTCGTTTTCCGTCATAGGGCACTGTGAACCGTAGCAAAAATAGCAATCGATATCAAACATTGTGCTGGACGAGGGCTTGTGAAACGTATAAATCCACAACCTAAGTGCCTATTCTCAACACTGTATCAACCGTTGCTCAACTTTTACCTGATTCCTATATATCAGATTCAACATAATTCCCGTATTTACAACCTTTGTGCGTTGCTCCCTTCACTGTTATGCAACCGCCGTTTGCCTGGACCTGCATGTGCTGCTGGAACCTTCCGGTACCGCCACTACCCCTCTCAGACAAACGGGCTTCATCTGATCTCATTTCAGATCTCCTAGAGAAGACTGTTGCCGTGGTGCTAGCATGCGTTTGCTGTTGCCCCAGAGTATATAAACAGCGCAGTCCACCCTCCCTCTGCTCTCCAGCTGCCAGCTCCCTCTGTGAGTATCCCCCACCCTCTCTCAACTGCCATCCGACTCATACCTCTCAGGAAACATTCAAAATGTCTTCAGTATCCCCCCTTAAGCGTCTGCTCTCCCCCTCTCTTCTCTCTTTGCTCCCCCTTCCTATTGCACGCCGTGTTTCTGGCACGCGCGGCGTCGCAAAAGAGGCTAGTGTCACTGTCAAGACGGTCAAGCCGCTCTACGAGAGGCACCCCCGACCACAGTTGAAGCCGTCTGCTGCGGTTGTGTCCAGGAACAAGCTTCCGGCAACCAAGGCGTTGGCCTCAGCGACAAGGCAAAGCGCTGCGGCGCCTCGCAAACCCTCCCCTCTCCCCCTCCGTGCTTGTGCTCGGTCTGATTACAAACAGACCCCAGAGTTTGCCTTTGACAACTCTAGGATCCCAAGGCCGGTGCGTCCAGCCTTGAAAGCAGGTCCAGTGCGAACCACGCTGGGGATGAGGGTGAGGCTGGCAGATGTCTCCAGGTATCTCAAGGCCAGGCGCATGTTCCTCTCGGTTGCACAACCAGAGGAAGTTGCTTCCTGCGCAGAGAAGATCTTGGAAAAGGGTCAGGATGCGCTCGACGTCCCTGTGCCCTCCGCTAAGGAGACGGCAGTGGAGCCACAGTGCCAAGGTAAGTACTGTTTTACCCAGACACGATATGATCAGGAACTGACGAACGTTATAGCATCAGCTGGCACCTCCGCTTGCAAGTCTCCAAAGGAGGACATCAAGGCGGCGTCAGCGGTTTTGGCTCCGACAAATGCCAAGGTAGTCAAGAAGATTGGGCGTGCTCCTACGCCAAAGGTCGCCAAACCTCGACCGACGACCGTAGCCAAGGTCGACAAAAAGACTATGGTGGCCACCAAGCCCCAGAGTCTTCGCAAGGTTAGCCCCCTTGCTCGTCGCCAGAAGCTGGTCGAGAAGTCGAGGCCTGGTGTTGATCGCAAGATCAAACCAGCGAACAGGGGCCAACCAAAGGCGGTGGTGAGCCAACCACTGGCAGCAAAGCCTGCTCTGCGTACGACACGTGCGGCCGATTCCGCAGTGGTCAAGAAGCAAGTCAGCTTCGTCGAGGGCTTGTCCTCCGACGTTGCTGTCAAGCAACCTTTGGTGCCTGGGTCCGCTCCCACTGTCATCCACTCCTCCCGGTCGCCCCTGGCTAACCCTCGGGCGAAGCACGTCTTCACGGCCAAGACCGCAGGTTCTGTGACACTCAAGAGGCGGTTTCTCGACCGCTTTGCGAGTGTCCAAGCCTACGAAGCGCAACGCCGAAAGGACGCGCTGGCCGCAGGCGAGCAGCCAGGTCTAGGTCAGCTGGACTACGGCAACTCCGTCTTCAGGATCGCCCTACAGGCGTCAGAGGTCATTGCCTCCGACGACATTGGGATGCTGATGGATGTGAGTTCCCTTGGAAAGGCTGCGCCTCAGACAGGCGGACGTGGCAGGAAGGTTCCTGTGTGGGTCTTTGGGTCTTTCAAAGAGCCATTTAGGCCTGCGGCTATTCCGAAAGAGCGGGCCCCCGTTCATAGGAAGCCAAAGGCCTAGTTAGCTGCAAGACTCCAAAGGTCAAGTTGGTCGCTTTCGGACGGACGGACCGTTCATCGACTTGCTATCATTCTTCGAGTAAGTCATCTCTCCTCCCAGCTGTGGCACTTGTGTTAACGGTGGTACAGGGTCACCATCGGTCATTTGATCGATTTTCTAATTAAGTCGGGGCGTCCTTTTCGACAGGGCGGGGTGTGTGGTGGGACCCTGTACATTATATATGATGTTCTCTTCACGACTGGGGCATCATCTGGTAAGATGTCTCCTTCTCTTGGTTGAAACATTTCTATTGACTGTATCACAAGTTAAGTATTGTTTCATTGTTTCATTACAATAAAGTCGGGGCGTCCTTTTCGGCAGGGCGGGGCGTGTGGCGGGACCCCGCACATCACAACAATTTCTTTTTTACATTTCCATGAACGACTACCGGTCGGATACTGTATATACTGGTGGAGGTTTCGATGGAAGAGCAGGGCGGAGGAGGAGGAAACATATCATCTTTGACCGAGGGCCAGTCACTGTGTTATCAGGGCGGGGCGCACAGGAAGATCGTCCCTCCGCTAGCGGGGAGCGAGTCTTCGGGGCAATCGAGGTTTTCAGGTACTAGTGCCGTGTACCAGATTCCGGGGTTTCTGGGGTTGCATGCCTGTTTGGGATCATCATTGATAGAAGGGAAGCATCCATTCACAGTGTACTCATGGTTTACCAATCAAATGCCCTTCACACTTCACTCATCTCCGGCCTTGCTCATGCCGTCTGTGCCGCACCGTAAGTCCTTTTTCTCCATCCAAGCCCACGTGTTTGCTACGAACTCGTCAATCTCCGTGCTGGTGCCATCCCGGCATCCAGGTAAACTGACGCCAGCCCATCATCGCTGTATGTACTTTGTCGCACGTGTCGCCGTGATTGGTAGACTGCTATCATGCCCGCTCAGCATTAGACTTGAAGAGGCAGTTGCCGAGCCTTATGCACGGCCACACCAAGAATCGCCAAGGCTTGCCTTGGTGAACGCAGCGGAGACGTCCGTTTGTCCATCGGAATACATATAGTGATAGCGTGGGAGGACGACATCGCTTCTTTGTGCTCGCGCCTGCCTTCTTTCCGAGTCAATCGCTGAAGTCGTAGGACAAAATGAAGTTCACCACTCGATCAAGCGCGTCTCTCGTTGCCATTTCGGCATTGGCGACCATTGCTCAGGCAGAAGACGTGCTTTACAGCAAACGTCTGCTGAAGCGTGGTATCGACCAGGACGGAAACTACAACATTTGTAAGTTCTGATATACACTTGGATCTTTCTCTCACTCACGTGACACAGCCTTCTTCCACATCAACGACGTGCATGCCCATCTTGACGAGTTTAGTTCCTCAGGAACCGACTGCACGAGGCCCGAGCGTGGATGCTACGGCGGCTACGCCCGAGTCAAGACCGTGATTGAAGAGCAGCGCCCCAACTTCGAGGACAGTCTCTGGCTCAACGCCGGTGACGAGTTTCAGGGAACCTTATTCTACAGTTACTATGGCGGCGAGAAGATTGCCGAGGTCTTGAACGAGCTCGAGTTCGATGCTATGACTCTTGGAAACCACGAGTTCGATGGCGGAGACGCTGAGCTGGGAGAGTTCCTTGTTAATCTCACGTTTCCGATCATTAGTGCCAATGTGCACTCGCAGGATGAGAATGTCAACAAGACTGTCAAGCCCTGGACGGTCTTTGAGGAGCATGATCTGGCAGTGATTGGAGTCACCTCGCAAGACACCGGCAGTCTTAGTAATGCAGATGTGACAACTGTCTTCTCTGACGTTGTTGAGGTATGTTTTACAGCTCACAGAAATCTAGAATCGCTGGTTACTGATAATCAACGTAGGCTGTACAAGGCGCGATTGATGAGATCAAGTCCACCACCAACATCACCAGAATTGCAGCCCTTACCCATATTGGCTACGACAAGGACCAAGAGCTTGCCAAAGCCACTACTGGACTTCACCTCATCATCGGCGGCCACAGCCACACCCTACTTGGTGACATGAAAGGCGCCGAAGGTAAATACCCCACTATTGTCGACAACAAGGACGGCGACGAGGTATTCATCGTTACCGCTCGCCGCTGGGGAGAATATCTCGGCTACATCGACGTAACCTATGATCCATCCGGCAAGATCCTTGCCTACCACGGCGCTCCCATCCACCTCACCAACACCACGAAGCAAGAAGAATCGCTCCAAAAAGAGATCGACGCATGGCGCGTTCCGTTCGAAGAATTTGCCGCCGAAGTCCTCGGCACCAGCAACGTCGAGCTCGACCAAACTACTTGCCAGCAGCAAGAGTGCTTGCTTGGCGACTTCATGGCTGACGCAATGCTCACATACCGTAAAAACAACACTGATGATGTAGACTTTGCTCTTATCAACGCGGGTGGTATCCGTGCCACGATCGACCAAGGCGACATTACACGTGGAGAGGTGCTAACCTCGTTTCCCTTTGGTAATTCCATCGTGCAAGTCGCTATCACAGGCAAACTGCTCTGGGAATCCCTCGAAGGCATCGTGACCGGCGTCAACGTCGGAAATGGCAAGGAAGTCACTTCCTTCTTCCAAATCAGCTCCGGCATCAAAGTCCAGTATAACCCCAACAACGCAAACAACACCAAATTGGTCTCCGTCACCATTGGCGATCAACCACTTAAGAACGATACTACGTATCAAATGGTGACGCTGGATTTCATCGCGGGCGGAGGCGACAACTTCTTCGAGCCCACGACCGACTTCGTCAGTCTGGATACGCAGGATGAGGTGCTCACGCAGTATATTCGCGCCAAGACACCGGTGGATATCAAGCTAGATGGGAGGATTGAGGAGGTGGATGGGCAGCGTGAGGAGGTAGGCGGTGGGAATAGCACTACACCGGCGAATGGGACTGTGCCATCAAGTGGTTCGCCGGCTCCATCGCCGCAGCAGACAACCAGTGCGGCGGCGAGGCTGAGTCAGAGCGCTATAAGCGCGTTAGTGTTGGGTGCTGTTGCGGCGCTCTGTGTGCTTTGAGAGATGACAGTGATTGTGTAATGGGCAATGAGATAATCATATCTAAGCACTATTTCCTCTTAGTGTAGGGGAAAGAAAAAATAAACTGCGTAGCATGTAACAGACCTAGTCATTACAAGGCGATGTGCACAAAATCGGAATAGAGTCTTGAGATTTGCGCATTTTTCTATGGCGTTTGTCTTGTTCGTCGAGATATTCCTTGGCTAGCGATTCCGACACTTCGTTGCTGATAGGCATAGCCGTCTTTACACTCAAAGGCTTTTGTAAATTTCCCGAGTTTCTTTGATATTCATAAAGCACACATAACTAGCGTATTTTTAGTCAGTTGCTACAGTATAAGGCCTTGGTCACGTAGCGTAATACCGATACAAAAAGATGCACTAGTTTCAATCAGCTCAGCAGTATATGCATACTTGCGTCAGATCATGGTATAGGCTATGAATTCGCTCGAGCCTGAATGGAAGCACGGGCAGTATTGTTCACTCCTTACGAATGCCTCTACTTGGGGGGATGTGTCATCTTCTTGATTCACAGACATGTTCAATTTTGCAACGAAGTGAGATTTGAATTGAAACATTATGTACAAACGCACCATTACCATCCTTCTACCCAACTCCCAGACCATTAGAAACGTCAGAGGCTAGTTCTTGCTACCATTTGGCTCTTTCTCTGTGGGCATACTGCTTGGCCGGTTGCTGAAGAACGCACGCAGAGTGTGTTAGTTTGCCCGATGTGATTCAAGCGCTGTCGTATAGTTCTCGAGACACCGACGAGAAAGTGAATGATTCTCACCAAGAACATCTAGGAATCCGGTGTAGGCTCTCTTAAAGAGAGGTAGAGCCTCGTCATAGCAATGTCGATTTTCAAGGGACATGGCAAGGATGTACACGTTATACAATGTCTTGGCATTCATATGCCCAAATACCTTCTCATGCACAGCTAGCGCCTGTCTATACATTGTCTCCGCCTCTTTGAACTTGCCTAGGTCATCTAGCGTTATTGCCAAGTGAAACTTACTTAGCGACGTCAGTGAGTCCTCGTGCCCCAGTAGCTCTTCACATATCGCTAACATTTGGCTCCTTAGTACTTCTGCCTCTTGGTTCTTGTGCTGTAGGTGTAATGTTACTGCTAGCTGGTTCACGGTCGTCAGCAGCGTGCGTAGATGCTCATACCCACGCAACTCCTTGCAAAGCGCCAGAACCTTTCTCTGCATTACCTCTGCCTCCTGGTACTTGCCCTGATAGCTTAGCATTGATACCAGATTTTTTATTCCCGCTTGTCTGTCATGACTCACATGTCCATGCGCTTTCCTTTCCAGCAGTTTCAAAACCTGTCTTAACTTTGCCTCGGCCTCTTTGTATTTTCCCCTCATCGTTTCGGCCATAGCCAAACTCCTCATGCTCATCAGAGTGTCTTTATGTTCTTCACCAAGCAAATCCTTTCTGACCTCCATTGATGCCACTGACATCTGCTCTGCCTCGATTGATCTCCCAGTCTGCTTGGCATAGTCTGCTGCATTGTAGAGCAGCAACGCCCATCTCAGAAGCGACTCTAGGCTTTTCGGCTGCTGTATTAGTGCCGCCTGTAAGTGCGCAAATAACATCTCGTACTTCCCATAATTCTCGGCTTGTAGTGGCGGTAGTTCTGCGCAAAGGTTGGAGATGAACTGATTTCTCCACTTGTCTAGCTGGGCTTCATTCTCCAGCCATGCGCGAGTTGCTAGCTGCACTAGGCTATGCATCTCAAACGTGTTCGCATCTCTAGTCACGTTGATAAGGGAGTAGTCTCGTAGCATCAGCACATCGTCCTCGAAGTCGTCATCGGTCCCAACAGCTGGCACGCACTTGTCAGCTGTGCTGTTGCGCGGACGAAGCAGAGTCTCTTGTATTCTGTTTCGGTCGAAGAAGCTCATCAGCGACAGCAGATCTACTGCCGAATTCCGTGTCTTTCGGATATGGTCGAACGAGATTTGCCATGTTATAAGAACGGAGTTGCTGGCACCTTGATCTCGACGAAGATGTCCCGCTTCTCGTTTTAATAAGCTGATTTTTCTGCTATCGCTCTGCCGGTACTCATCTAGATATCGCTGTACAGAGCATCTTGGTGCTTGTTCTCGGATATATGCTGCTGCCTGTATAAGAGCAAGCGGTATGCGATCAAGTTCTGTTGCTAGCTGGGCGATGCTGTTGTCATCGTTCTCTTCGGATACATTCCGTAGCTTCTTGCGGAGCAGGGCAGATGCAGACTCGTCATCCATCGGCTCAAGGGATATAATCTCGCTATCCTCGACGACTTGCATGGCTGCGCGTTTTGTGCGGCTCAATACCAGCACCGAGCCATGGCTGCTTGGGAGCAGATACTGGAGCGCATTGCTGCCGTTTGCGAGAGAAAGAACAGCGGCATCATCGGCATTGTCAAGTATCAACAGCCACCGTCCGTTCCTCATGTCACGTAACCATTCGCAAACCAACTTAAGCGGATTAGCCTGTGGGTTCTTACGGCCACGAACCTTAACTTGGTCGGCTATCTTGTAGAGGCTATGTTCGAGCTCCTCCACATTATTCGCGTTTGCCCAAAATATCCATGTGTCCGGCGACTGGTCGGCAGTGCGATAGCAGTGCTCGACTGCCAGCTGGGTCTTCCTGTGATAGTGTTAGATACGGGTACTGATTCAATCGTCTTTCGTCCAACGTACCCGACGCCGCCGAGGCCCACCAGCGCTACTCGAGACGCTGGCGCGGAGCATCGTTGGCGGATCTGTTCAAGGAGGGTTCCGCGCTCAACAAAATCGACATCGCGGGGTAACGGCACGAAGGATGTGGGTTGTGGTGGAGTCTCGGGGCGTTCTGGGTAAATGTGGGCTTCGACAGAGCCAGAGTTGTATGCAATCTGCAACCCTCTATTTTGCGTGCTTGTAAACATAGTCGACATTGTGAATTGTAAGCATGTCACTGTACGTGGTAAGGGCAGGCTGTTCAGGTTATTGTATCAGAAATTTGAGAAGCAATACGCCTGATTTTGCACGTGTGACTAAGTCTGGGTCTGTGGTTGAGTCTGAGTCTGAGACTCTGTCTGAGACTGCTGCTTCATCTTGCAAGTACCCTGTAGCTGCTAGCTGTACAAACAATGTTAAAAGCGCACACTGCCCAACTGAGATTGAATGCACACACTTCCAGCATCTCTCTCATCTTGTTATTCTGGTTTCGCAATCCCCATCGTATTTCCCCAACGCACCAACATGACCGAAGCAGCTGGTCTGGCAGTCAGTGCCGTTGCCCTCGCTAGTCTTTTCAACAATACCATCGAATGTTTCGAATTTGTCCAGCTCGGCTGTACATTTGGAAAGAGCTTCCAGACCAGTCAACTTAAGCTCGATAACGCAAGGCTCCGCTTATCCCGATGGGGCAAGTCCCTGGGTCTGGATGATCAGGATGTTCGAGAATCGACATCGCTCAAGAGAAATCTTGCCTCAAAAGAAAATGTCGGCCAGGCTGAGGCGCTGCTGGGTCAGATTGTAGAGCTGTTCGTGGAAGCGGAAGGAGTGTCGGAGAAATATAAGAGTCGGAAAGCGCCTCAAGGCAGCTTGGCGGTGTACAACCCTCAGACTGACTTAGACCCGTCTGGAGCCAAACTTCATGAGAAGATGCGTCAGCTATCTATCGAGCGTCAGAATTGTTCAGGTATAAGGAAAAAGGCAAAGTGGGCATTGTACCAGGAAAAGCAGTTTCGCCGGCTGATTGAGGATATCACGGACTTGGTCGACGGATTGGAAAATCTCTTTCCCGCTGCTCAGCCTTCTCGGCGTCAGCTCTGTGACGCTGAAGTATCTATCCTTGAGGAAGGCCTGGAAGGCGAAGCCATGTCGGTGTTGAAAGACATCACCGCTGCCCAGGACAAATTATTGGAGCAGGCTATCACGGAGAGTGGTGCAAAATCATACCATATTGCTTTTTCTGGTAATGGTAACTGTGGTTTTCAGCTAGGCCACAACTCTGGTACGATTTCCGGCATCACCTTTGGAAGAGATAGTTGAAGCTGGTCAAGCATTGTCATAGATACAATTCGTTTTCAGTCATGATTTGGCTGTTCGTCGATACAGTTCGATACCTGTGAAACTAAAGCAATCTAACGGTACATATCCTAAACCCAGACCAACGCCTTTGATCGCTAAAACGCATGCCAAACCCCTTGATCAATTTTGCCTCAACGCCATCCCATAGTCATCACTGGCGTCTATGCTAACTGAACGTTCCTTGTCTGTTCAGCTCCAAGCCCGCAGGCGCAGTACCGATCCGGTCGGCCAATTCCTTTTCCTGAGCACGAGCTTTCAACTCGTCATCCAGTCCCGTGCTTCTCTTCCGCAGCGGACTAGTAGCATCAGCTGCGCTGTCGTCGACATCGAGCTCCTTTTCCTTGCGTCTAGCTGTTGCCATGCTAGCGACGCTTGAATCATCACCGTCATTCTTCTTTGTACGCTCGCCTTCGCCATTGTGTACCTCAATAGTGACGTCGGTGTTGTCCTTGCTAAAGACACGCAGGCCAACAACACAAACCGCATTCCAGGGATCACGCTCAAACTCATCCTCCTCTTCAAAATAAGGGTACCTCATGCCATTGTACCAGACATAGCGTGGTTTGTGCTCGGAGAAATCGTTTAGGAAGTCGTCTTTGTCTCCGCAGATGCTAGAGTCAAGCGAGCAGGGGCCATCGATCTCTGAATCCCAGGATGAGTCGTCAGAGGTATCGTTGAGATATTCAAAGCCGTCTTGAGCCCGGTGAGAGAACTCGCTTGTGCTGAGTCCAGGACTAATCTGGATACCAGGTCGCACACCAGGAATTGGTGTAAGAGTGGCACGCCGCGATGAAGCCGGAGAGCGGCGCGGGCTATGTGTTCGTTGAGGCTGGAGATCGTCGATCATCGTAGGGGTGGGGGTAGAAAGAGGTGTAGGAACAGGTGATTCCGTCATTTGGGTCTCATTGTACCCGTCGCGGCCATTGTAACCATCGCGACCTTGATACGCACCGGGAAGCTCTGCGTTGTAACCACCTCTTCCTTGTAGTTCACCTGGCATATTTTGGTTGTAGCCTCCTCTGCCTTGAAACTCCCCAGGCATGTTCTGGTTGTAACCACCTCTTCCCTGGAATTCTCCAGGCATGTTCTGATTGTAGCCTCCCCGCCCTTGGAAACCCTGGCTGTGGTGACCAGGCGAGCCTTGTGGACTAGAGTTGTAGCCGCCCCGCCCTTGAAAGGCGAGTGTTTCAGCCACGCTTGTGCCACTGCTCTCACGGTTGTAGCCACCGCGGCCTTGACGTGCGCAAGGCACAGCAGCATTGTAACCATCTCGGCCCTTGTTGTAACCACCTCGACCGCCGAAACCACCACTAGCACTGTCTGATCGCTCACGAACAGCACCAGTGCTGGCCGCACGATGATGCCGAGTAACGGCCTGATGCATGGGCTTCGGTTCCTCTTCGCCAGATATTCTCGCTTCTTCATCAACATTGATACCAAGTCCAGGGAGGTTCTGCAATTTCCTTGCGACTTCTTGTATCTCACCAGAGCGGTGCAGTCGGCGGTTCTCCTTCTCGGCCTTCTTCTTGTCGCGGAGCTCGTCTCGCTTGCGCATCCTCTTTCGGCGCTCATGTGAGAGCTTCAACTCAGCCTTCTTGAGTTCAATACGCTCCTGCTTCTCGCGCGCCTGCTTCTCCTTCTCTTGCTCTCTGAACTGACCCTTGGCATGAGAAAGGTCGTAGGACAGCCCGATAGACAGAAGCTTTTCGCGGCGCTTGGTGCAGGTTGCCCTGATGACCTCATCAGGGGTTGGGTTCTCTGGGACTCTTGTAGCCTTAATCTTCAGCAAGACGGTATAATTGCCAGCTTCGAGCTCAAGCTCTGTCGAGACGGAGCGCTTCATGTAGTATGTTCCATTGCTGCGGACAATGTACTCCTCTTCGTCATCTTTATGTAGGCGAAACTGCAGGGAGAACTCATATTGTCCCTCGAGGCCCTGGTAATAGCGATCGTCCAGCTGGCTCAGTACGATGACAACAGGTCCACCCTTTGCAAGATGGATCTTGAACTTGGTGTCCAGGTAGTCGACGCTCCAGGGAACGTTCACGCTCGTCCATTGCTGCGAGACCGTCCATTCTGGACCGAACAGCCTGGTGCGGTCAAGGTGTTGATAGGTGCGCAACAAGTCTTTGTAAGAAATCCAGAAGACACCATCATCGCCAAACTTGTGGTTGAGCTTCTGCATCCACTCGGGGGTCCACTCTTCGGATCCATCGCTCCAGGCTCCGGTCCATTCAGTTCGGCCCCAGGGGTTGCGCAGCTTCAACAAGCGCTGGCCGTCTATCTCGCGAGCCTCCATGATAGAGTATGCATGTTTTTCCTGGATGCCTTTTCGTGAGCCATAAATGCCACCCATTTGTCCACATCCAAAAAGGAAGGTCTTGTTGACATTCATGAGCTCTTCTCGCCAAAACTGGTCCTTGTCGAGGATGTCGGTGGTGAAGACCTCCGATGTAACACCTCCAGTAAGATCTTCGATGCCCTCGCCGACGAACCCACCATCAATGGCACTGTAGTCGCCATGGGCTTTGGCAAAGGCCTTCTCCAGGAGAGGAAGCCAGGTCTCATTGGGATCGCTGCACTGAGCAAAGTACAGCGCTCTTGAGCCGGTCTGCATCACAGCACGGTATTCATCCTCTGGGCTTTTGCGGTTCTGCAACTCCAACCATTGGAGGCGCTCACGCTTTGCTTCATCAAAGTCCTCTTTGATGAGATACAGTTTGTCGTCGATGACTTCCGAAATCCACTCTCCATCTGTGCCACATTAGCTTACTTCCAAAGACCTTCCTGCAATGGAGACTTACCTCGGTGGAAAACGAAGCCATATACGCCGACCTTTTCATCGCGAGCGACACAGACTCGTTGGATCAGTCCTTCTTTGTTCGATATCGTCGCCAACGCTGACATGAACCAACAGTCGCCGTCATTGCCTTGACGTACATCGTTTGCTGTTGCGCCCTCGATGAAGAACTGTGGATTGTCGAAAATGTCCTACAACAATCAGTGGGTGGCCTTATGAGGATGCCGAGATACACACCTCTACTCTCTTAACTGACTGAGGGTAAAAATTCGTCTTTTCTTCGTTCAATCCGGTCAGGCAGTCGGCCGGCGTATCAGGATAGACCTGAGACCGCTTAAAGTCTGCCTCAATGTCGAAATGAGGGTCACGGTATTTTTGGTTCAGCCTGCGGCACTCTTTGACGATCTTTGCGACTTTTCTAATGCACGCCTCCTTAGCCTCCTCGTAGGATGCGAGTGCGTTAACGCCGGGGATGGATCCTTTGGGCGTATGGGCGGCGGCCCGTTTGGCGTAAAGATTGTCGGGTAATATTGTGAAGATCTTGCCAGGGTGTTTCGTGGTAAACTTATTCCAGAAGTCGTCTATATTCCTCTGTGGCGCTTGTTTTCTAACGGGTAGCCGCAGGCGCGGCGAAAGTGCCGGTGCTTCCTGTACCATGCTGGGCGCGTGTGAATGTGAATGTGGTATGGTGATGTTGACGAAGTCGTTGTGTGTGCCGTTCGATGCCATGATCAACTTGGCACTAGATCCTGAATGCTCAGGGGCGCTGGCGACACGGGCTGGGGCGTTGTACCTCCATTGGGGGCTGGGTGATGGCTTATAAAGGTTTGGAGTGGTACATTGCCTTTCAGCCCCCAAACCAAACATCACAAGCTGCCATGCACGGTGAGGTATTCTAAGAGCTCGTCAGAAAACAAGCGGGGCCATCAGACACAAGGGCGCAGGCGCTGCCACCCTGGCTTACATGCCGCTGCGAATCAGCTGCATGCGGCGCTGCCGAACCCATGCACCAACAGGCTCCGCTAGTGACAATGGGCGGAGAAGCAAGTGAGACGGTGATCGGATTAAGCTACATTGGCCCGATATTCTCAGCCGTACATCCAGACGAGCTGACCGTGAATCTGAAAGCCATGTGGTGATGGAGTTCGACCTTCGTCAGACAGCGCTCATTTCCGACCAATGCACGCGGCGAGAATAGCAGCGGGGCGAAACGCTAACCCTTCTGGTGTTCGACTGCCGCACGCCTGACCGACTCATATCCTCCCATGGACGACTAAAGGAGGCCAGGCAGCTTAGAGAGCGTGCCTCATAGGTAGTTCCCGCTACCACTAGACCGTTAGTGTTATCGGTAGGTACGCGTAGGAACATGCAACGCTATCGAGGTCGTCTGAGGCCATGTGTGACCATCCGCGGAAGTTTTTAGGCATGTTCCTCCAACAAGAATCCATCGAGGACCCCCTTGCCAGGCGCACCATTCCAAGGAGGTTTGCCTGTAGTGAGGCACTGCAGTCCCATACACCTGGCAGTGCATCGTGGTAGCCGCTGACGTCCCGAACCCTGAAGAGGTTGTCGCTCAGCGGCCCCTCGACTCCGAGCTTTCGGCAATGTCTCATACTTTCCATACTACCGGAGACTATTTTTTTGGATCCTCCCGCCCCTGCATATGTGATGAAACCATGCCGTGCTGTCATTCTGAGGGCATCCATGCTGGGCTGAGTAGCGGTAACGACTCCACTGTACTGTTCGGCGAGAGTCGAAAACGGCGAGAACCGACACCCACCGCAAGGTTTGCGGACCACAGTTCAGACGCATGTCAGCCCTGGTATCCAGCCCTATGAGCGGCGTACTGCACGCTTGCTGCAACCTTACGGCAGGGGCACACTCTCACCGTATCTTGGACCTATTCAGCCAATCACCGTCCGATAATGGAGAAACTTTCGTGGACGCTGCCCGTTCATCTGGAAGCGAGAGGATGCGCAGGGGTTGATTGGAAGATGGGCCATCCTCATGCGACCGCCCTGGCGTTCAATGTTAGTCGGTCGGCAACGCTCTTGCATGTGCTTGGAGCGGAGCTGACCTCCAAGTAGGCAAGCTAGCAGCGGATGACGCTTCGAATTTCTTGTTACATCTCCTGATGCTGCAGATGCAGACCGACGTCGCCGAATCCTACTCGGTCTGCACCCGTGGAGAGCAGTGTTTTAGAAGTCAAGAAGTAGCGGTAAACGCTTTGCATGATACAAGATGCAGGATAAATGGGTTGATGTACTCGGTGACCCCGAAGTCTTTGTAAAGATGTCTGCGTGGCCATACAGTTGAAAGACCAGGGGACAACAAGCATGTGGGGTAGGAGCGACCCAATCAAGCCCACACCAAGCAGCTTTGTGCCCACACGTGATCATGTACTTACAACTCTAAGATCAGTCAGGCATAGCTTTCTTTGCTAACCAGAAGAGTTCATTGCTATTACACAATCCTCCGTGATGCCTCAAATATACCCAAACGGCTGTCAATTATGGGAGTATCCACCCGATCTCTTAACACACTTGGACGTTACAAGGAATAATAAACATCAACCATAAGCTAGAAAAAACTCGCTATCCGAAAGAGAAGTTAACAATTGGCCAGTGAAGAAAAGCGACTAGGATATAGAACACTCTAGAAAACCCAACACCGTATGCTGATTTATCTTCAGGTGCTACTACCTTGACTGTCTCTTCAGCAATGAAACTGTGGTTCATTTAACTAGAGTCACGTGTTGAGAAATTCGACAGCAGTTCATGCATTATTGTCGGCTTCTAGGGCCTGGACAGGGGGTTTACCCCAATCCAACCTTACCTTTTGTGCATATGGAGCCAGCTTCTGCCCCTAGCATGAATTGGAACCTGCTGCGAAAAAGAAAAATAATTCGCCCCTAAGCACTCTACACTCCGAATGTTCTTAATATCACAAGAAAATGACCTCTCTTGAATGGCATCAGCTTCGCATAACGGGAGCAACCAGGTCGCTGTTATGCTGGCATCTGCGCGCAAAAGTACTCAGTTTCACTCGAAGCTTATGGATTTCTTGAGGTTCGGATTCTACACCTAGTCAAAAATCCAACTGCGATAATAGGGAAGTTCAATCGCTCAGCCATCAGTTTTCTGAAAAGCCGATCAATAAAGGCGCCAAATACTGTGTCTTCGTCTTCAAAAGTATTTCATTTTCATATTCATTATCTCATCATGTCCTTGACCACTTTTCATCATCCACCCCTTACAAAAGTCCCCAAGCCATCACCGCCGCAAACAGTGCTGTTCCAACTGCCGGGCTAATATGACCCGCCGCACCTGTGGGCTTAGGAGCCTCGCTACCCGTAGAATTACTTCCTGAAGTCTGCGACTCGGATTCGATATTTCCAATCTCGGAACCAGAAACGCCAGTGCTATTCTTGCACTGATCGTCCGAGAGAAGTTGGGCAGTCGAGTTGAACATGATATCCGCGCACTATTCTCATCGTTAGCCTTTCCCTCAATCAAACGAGAGAGAATCATAGTAGCAACTTACATTGTACAGCGCGCTTCCGGAATGACCAAGCTGAATAACCTGGACAGTGGCCATAAGACCATTGATCCGCTGATCATCGAAGCCAGAGTAACCAGCAGCCTTGAAACCGGCTTCGAGGTTAGCGCGACCGGTTTCCTTGAGGCAGAAGATACCGGCGCCGGTCTGGTTGAACATCTCAACGAGGGAGATGTTGAAGTTTGTGGCATTGCTGCCGAGAGCCAGGTTGATGGCTGTGAGGGCGTGCTCGTGGGAGCCGTTGATCATGGTTGAGCCGCCGGTGACGGGCCATAGGGTACCTGCATATCACTTGAGCTGGTAGTCATTGAGACCACGGAAAAGTTGACTTACGGTTTGAAGCGTCGGTAGTCTCGTTGACATTGGCGCAGGGATAGATCCATTGACTTGCTGGCGCCTCAAAACTGCTGCCTCGCCAGAAGGGCTGCAGAAGACGGAAATGCGCATTGGCGCCTGCGACCATTGCCGCGACAGCGAGGAGAGTTTTTGGCATCATCTTGAAGAAACAGAACGGATTGAAGAGAAGGTAGTAGGTTTCAATCAGAGGGTGGTGTGAGAGTGGAACAAAGTATGGGAAGCAAAGCTTTATGTACCCACGCGGCGGCCAGGACCTAGACTGCAGCCACCACCACGACCTTTATACATGAAGCCATCTATACCGCCTTCCCATCCTGATTCACCATTCTTCCCCCAATAACTAGCGGAGAATGCTCACTTCTTTCCCGCTGCCAAGCAGTCCGGGTGTTTGTTTCCACTCGACCTTTTACAACCACAATGAGGGAACCCGCATCCTGCAAGCCAATCATAGCCAGCTCTAGTCAGCGAAAGTCTGGACTGCCAAGTAGCGAGCCACTTGTTCTGGGTAGAAGAGGGTTGTGGCGCGAGCTTTAGCTGGCGCCCTGCATACTGATCCCAGAATAATGTGCTCAATGAGCAAGTTTTGGTCTTGGCAGAACATGGCCCAGCCGCGCCATATTTCTGAACGTGAAATGCACAATAGGATTCCGAGAAGTAGGCTATGAAAACTCGAATGATGCCGCGGGTATTATGAACAGTTAAGGTCGATGTATCAACCGGAGCTGCATTGGTGTTTTGTGCGGTATAGTGACATACTCGCTGCTCCCGGCTAGCTGGGCGAGCTGGAGTTGGACATCTCGGGTATAGATGCGAGACTGTGTATTATAACAGACCATTCGAGCTGGTAACATGTCTAGTGGCTACAAAGAATGGGTACAGAAGTGCTCACAAAAGAAAATTGTGGTAGAAACGTTAATTGCCAGTGAGACCTGAAGCCAGGAGTCGGGACTGTTCACGCTAGGCCTATTGTGGTAGCCAACGATTATCACGTGCTGCTTGACTTCCGCATTAGCATGTCACGTGAGTTCTAGCACTTACTTTGTGTTGTGAAGTTCGAGTATTCACCTAGCAGCAACATGCTGCGAACCTGAGCGTCGCGGTGGAATCTTCTTAATCAGCAGCAACGTGGTGGGATATTATAGGGGCTCTCATACTAATACTAGTCAAAATAGAAAACATTGTCGATTCGATTTTCCATATGCAAGTTCGTATAACAATGACATATATTCGAGCAACCGCAACAGCTAACAGATGGAAGAATACCCTTCGACTGTTCAAAGGATATTGAATGAAAAGAGAAACGTCAAGTGGGTATATATACATAATGCATACGCTCAATGCTAGAACGTGCGTTAGAGGCAAACGGACAACTTATGCAATATTCATCATCAGCTTTTGGATCAAAACATGCTGCTTTTCTTTTTCTTCAATTTTTCAGCATTGCTCTCGCTCTGGGTTCTGAGGCCCCAGAAGCTCTTCTTCGCTTTTGCGACCGGCTTCGGCAGACCATTGCTGAAGAAACTGCTCTGGCTCGCTGCCGGTCGGTGCTGAGCTGGTGGCTGTAAATAGGGGCCCTGCACTTGCACGCGCGGGGGTTGCGGACGTGGAGGTTGTACCGGGCCGGGAACCGGGCGAGATGCTGCTGGATGAGGCCGTTGGTTGTGCGCTGCGCTTGGTACAGATGGTGCCGAATGATGTTGGGGTCTTGGGGATGGGCGGAATAAGTTTGATTGGTCCCCAAACTGCTTCTTGAGGCGCTCAGTCTCTTTGTCAACTTCAGCCCTACGCCTCTGCCGTTCCTTCTCTTCTCGCTCTTTTTGCTTCCTTTCCTGTTCGAGAAATTGCAAAGTCTTGCGCTCTTGCTCTTCTTCCTGCTTCCGACGGGCCTTGCGCTGAGCTTCGGCTTGTCGTTTCTGTTCACGCTCCTCCGCTTCGACCTGTGCTTTGAGACGAGCAGTCTCCGCTTCAATCTCCCACTGTGACCGCGGGTCCAATCTCGGGCCTGGTTGACGTTGCTGTGAGTGTCGTAGGGGCTGTGCGGGCTGGGTGGGCCGTAGAGACTGTACCGGGCGCTGTGGCTGTGGGCGCTGACTCGGACCACTTGCACCCGTAGTGAGGGGAGGCAGAGAGGCGCGCTTTGCAGCATTGTTGTTATTCGTGTATGAGGGTGGTGGTGGTTGGGAGCTGATGTGTGGGCCTCTAGCATCCGGAAGTGGTGCCTTTTCAGGTAGGTATTGTGAAGACGACGGTGTGTAGGCTGGTGGCGGCGGGGGTTCTGGTGTCATGACTGGCTTTGTGACGTTTGGTGCTTCGAGAGGAGACGAGCCTTTCCTGGCTCGAAGTCCCCCGCTGTTCTTTCGCGCACCAGCGCTGCTGATGTGGAACTGTTCGTTCAGGTCGCTAAAGAACAAATCGCGGATGACGGCTGCTCCAAGGAGTAACGTGACTTCGAGGCCTTTGTAGTCTTCCAGTTCGACGCGGTACAGGTTAGGCTCCATGATGGTCAACTCCTTCAGGCCAGAGAACATGGCGACAGCAATATCGCCTTCTTTACTCTTCTTGGCCTTCTTGCCTGTGGGGTCGGTTGACTTTCCTACCATGTAGCACGTCATGTCTTTACCCAGCCTGCCCTCCTTTCGCCAAGCAAAGTTGATCCTGGGTGTATTGATATCAGCGCCGGGGTCGGTCAGGGTACGGTCCAGATCGGAATTGCTCGGGGTCCTGAAGGCGACCTGAGGCAAGCTAAACTCCCAGCTGACAGTACTACTCCATTTGGCCGTCGTTTGCGAAACCACCACCCGCATGTCAGGATTGTATAGCTGGATAGCAAACTCGGTAGGGTAAATGGGCTGAGGCGGGGGTGGGACACCTCCATTTTTGCGAATTTCTTCCTGCGAAAGGGTTGGATGTGTCCATCCTGGCTTGGACATTACTTCGCCATAGAGAATGTCGGGGTTGCGAGAGTCAAATAGGGCTACTGCGTATGTGTTCTTCGCATTCGGGGCGGTTGGATCGAGATGATGAAGGGCATACTGGGCCTCGGCATCGGAGCCATGCTGGGTAAAGTAGAAGGATTCCTGATGTTTGATTTTCTCGGTCGAGGGCTTGAGAAAGAAGGCTAGACAGTGTTAGCAGTGCGATGACGATTAGCGGGAGGATCAGGCTGAGAGTCATACTGGGAAGATTCTCGTCTAACATGGCGGCATAGCGTGCTGGTGGAAGTGCTTGCAGCGATTGACTGTGCCCAAAAAGGTTTTCAGGTGTGAGGAATCAACAGTGAAGGCTCGACAGCGGTATGGGGGAGGTTATGATTCTGTCGCTCCCATACGCGTCTTCGATGAGGCTGTACGGGCACATCCCTGCACTTGCGGCGGGAGAACCCCCCAATGACAAACATGAACACGTGCCCCGCCACACAGGCCATCTATTCATAGCACCCATGCCCACACTAGCCGAACACTCCCCAATCACTGTTCTCAATGCCTCTTTTCTGCCTTTCTCTATCCATACATCCTTGCGAACCCCATCGCATTTGCTGTAGAGCCGCGATGCACTGGCCTGGCTCTTCCACAGAGGCAAAACTGACGTTTGTGCCGCACATACACGACACACGCAATGCACCGTCGCACAATGTTTCACCACGGCCCATGGCACAGCCGAGCAGATAGGCCGAAAATCCGTCCAAGCCCCCTCAGCACAGGTCCATCCACATCTGCCTACGCGAGGCAGACTCCATCCATCTCACTCCACATTACTCTTTCGCTTACGCGGCTTCGCACTGACGACATCCCCCTGCCCCGCCCCGCCAGCCAGGCTAGTCGTCTTTGCAAAGTATTCCTTGTAGATTCTGGAAGGAAATCTACCAATGCTATCCAAGAACATGTCCTGGGAGTACGAACTCTATTACACCCAGGTTAGCTGCCGTCACACGTCCCCACAGAAAATCGATTGCTGAATAGTTTGCACGTCATGAACGATTTGTGCATCTGCGTTCTTACCCACCGTTTTTCCGCGTATTCGCCGAAATGTACCCAGTAAACATCAGCACTACGCCTGGACAATTACGAAGCTCTTTGTGTAATTGCATTTTCAGTGCTTGGCAATTCTTGGAAGCCTCACTAAGTCCGTGAAGCATCTATTGTTAAATCAAGGGAAGCCACTGTCCAAACTCGAAGCTTGTATACATGATATCTAACTTCATTATGATATCATTTCTTCTGTTCGTATTGTATACAAAAGGCATACGTTTCTAAGCTAATAGTAACTGTCGAGTATAAGCATCTAAAGATTTTCAGTAATTAGTTGGTGTTCAGGCTTACAAAGCAAAATCCTTCAAGCAACTTCATAGTTTTGGAAGTAATTTTGGTTGGTGCTGAGTCACATTGTTTTTTCAACAGGATGCGGGGTAAGCAAGTAGTATTACCCAAGGATATAAAACGAACTTGACGCCATGATCCATTTCCAAACAATACAATAAGTTCTCGATCTAAGAACAAGGTAAAAGCAGTATACCTTGGCATGGCAGAGGAGATACAACTTAACACGCGCACCGTTGCGCCGCCGCAAAACGTCCCGAGAGATATCTCACGCCCGCCATCTATTGCGGAGATGCCACAGGAATACCCTAAAGGTATCAGGATGGTCTTCCTCACCCTAAGCCTCATACTCAGCCTATTGCTTGCTGCTCTTGACAATACCATCCTTGCGACCGCAATTCCCGCTATCACCACCGAATTTGGGTCTATCGCTAATATCGCGTGGTATGGAACGGCCTACAGCATAACAAATGGCGCATTCAAGCTAGTTTGGGGTAAAGCCTACCAATCGTTTCGGATTAAGAATGTGTTCTTTCTAGCTGTCTTTCTCTTTGAGACAGGCAATGTCATTTGCGGTGCAGCAAAGAGCGGCGAGATCCTGATTCTAGGCAGGGTTGTTGCTGGCCTGGGAGGTGGCGGTATCACAACGGGCACGTTCATCATGATTTCATTAAGTGTGCATGATCAGTATAGAGCAGCTTATATGGGCATTGTGAGCGTCACTTTTGGTATTGCTAGTGTCGCAGGGCCGTTGCTAGGAGGTGGCCTCACCGATACTGTGGGCTGGCGTTGGTGTTTCTGGTAAGGAAGAGCCGTCGAATTCTTTTCTCAATGATGAGTAACAAATCTAACGAATGCAGGATCAATCTTCCACTTGGCTTCGTCGCCATAACTATTATGGCTTTGACTCTCAAGTCTCCAATTACTATCCGTGAAACAACATTGCGACAGCGTATCATAGGTCTTGACCTCGGAGGCGGAGTCTTAGTTACTTCCTTCTTGAGTTGTTTTGTCCTAGGTATGCATTACTCAGGTACCCATCCTTGGAGTGCACTATCCGTAGTGGGCAGTCTCGTGGGCTCCGTATTAAGCTTTTTCGCATTCATATTCAATGAATGGAAAATGGGGCAGAAGGCAATGGTGCACGCAGGACTTCTTCGCAAACCGGATATCTTAGCAAATCTTGTATTTGTCTTCTTTCTTGCTGGAGTGTTCTACCCACTGCAGTACACACTTCCCGTCCAGTTTCAATCAGTTGATGCGGTCTCTGCGTCTCAGAGTGGTGTCCGCCAGATTCCAATGATTTTGGGCATATCAGTCTTCACCTCTGTTGCCAACGGCGCGCTGACCTGGTGGCGACATTACAGACCATTCATGCTTCTAGGCGCGATCTTGGCCACCGCAGGCACAATCAGCATCTACTCTATTGACGCTCCAACCCCAACCCGTAAATGGATTCCTCTGGAGCTCCTTACGGGAATGGGCATCGGTATTACTCTTCAGATACCAATTATGTTCAACCAGTCTCTCGTTACGCGCGACGATATCCCCTCGGTCACCGCTCTCACGTTGTTTACAGAGAATCTTGGTACATCACTATTGGTCGCCAGCGCTGAAGCAGCTTTCACTCAAGGAGTTGTCAATCATCTGAAGAAAGTTCTTCCTAGCCTTGATCCTCATGTGGTTGTCAATACAGGTGCCGTTCAATTGCGGGACATATTTCGGGGTGAAGAGCTAGAGAAAGTTTTGGGAAGCTATCTATACGGCTGCAGAACCAGCCATCTGATCGGAGTAAGCTGTGGGGTTGTGACCTTCCTGGTCAGCGCCGGCGGCGCGGGACCTGGGATGATTAGGGTGGTCAAGGATAAATTTTGGAAGAGCCATGCTAGCTAAGAAAGCATGGGATTAATATATAGGTAAACTTTATATGATTTTAGAAGAACGCGGTACACAACGTCTTGTGCGATCGCGATCTGCTAGCAACAAGCTGCAATAGACAGCTTAGATCTTACAGAACCTTTTTAGTACCGGGCCTGTGCTGACATCTTGGATATCATGGTTTCGTAGTATAGTTTCTAAGCTTTAAGAGCACTTCTATATTGAGCAGGCTTTTGATTGATTTCTACCGCATGTGAATCCAAACCAGACACTTATGGTGTTTAAGCCTGACGTGGTTCCATAGTCAAGCGTCGCATCTCACCAAGCTTGCACGCCTCTCACATCTCATCGAACGATGGCTCAACGCAACACTATGGTATTATCTTCAAACAAACCAAATGTTTAGCTTGCTGTTTCTTCAAGTAATTTCAACCAATTCCCGAGTAATCAGTGTGCTGATACTATCTATAATGTAATGGTGTGTTTGCGGCTTCACTAAACACAGATAGTTGCTTCACCAATTGGATTGCAATCTAGGTGCTGCCTCCAGTTACTAGGAGCACGATAATGAATTCTTCCTATTCTTTTATCACTATCGTATTTCGTCTTTACATTGCTATCCAACAGTGCTACTGATGGTGATCTGACCACTCCGCGCCTATCTTTGCTGCAAATCTTCGACTCGGATGCATGCTGACCCTTTGGTCTTTGAACCTTTACACTCTTCTGTCTCTTTTTAGAGGCACTTTCCTTTGTTGGTAACAAGATCTTCATCGAATGATTTGATCATACGGACTACCGAGAAGATATCCTCTGAATTCATCTGGCGCTGTTTGTCTTGTGCCAGAGCATGCGCCACTCTGACAGCGTTCTTGATCTGACGGCCGTTCATCTCATTGTCGACAACTCTGTCCAGAAAGGCATCATCTACCCAAGATGGAAGTTGCTGGGCCATTCCCTGCCTGATGAATACGCGCCAAAGCTGACGCTTTGACTCCGGCGACAAAGGAGGAAACGCAATCTTCAAATGAATGCGAGAATTAAAGGCAGGGTCCATTTTATGTGCTCGGTTGGTGGTTAGAAAGAGTATACCCTCGAAGTATTCAAGAACCCGTAAGAGGACTATTCAATGTGAGCGCTGAGACTATGCTGAAGTGTACGATGACTGACCTGAAACCAGCTCATTTCTCTCTAGATCGTTCAAGTTTCGTTCCGCCATGAAGACGTCGGCCTCGTCGATTAGTGCTACCGCATTCCATTTTGTAGCCAGGCTCAGTACTTGTGCGAGGCGCGATTCTGCATTGCGAATCGTCAAGTCACTGCAATTTAGCGAGTACAATGGTCGTTGCGTAAGGTCTGCGATACTTTCTACAGATATAGGTCAGTCTAGAGCAAGGCCTTGTATCGATACAATGCAGCAGAATTTACCAGCTGTGAAAGTCTTTCCCACACCAGCAGGTCCATGAAGTAGGAGGATGAGACCCTTCCCCTTGCCTCTGATCAGATCGTCATAGGTCTCGGAGCTTGCTCTTGCATTCTTAACCAACGCTGCGATCATGTCCTTCTTCTCTGGAGCGAGCGCCAACATATCAAAAGCAGAAGTGTTGAAATCGATGTCTTGTATGTGATCGATGTCAAGCAAGCCCCAGCTCTTAGTTGCGAGTGAAAAGCCGGGGATCACAAGATCACAGATGAGTAGCTGCTCCTCGCTCAGTGCAGGCTCCTTTTCTGGTTCGACCTCAATGATTGATTCACGGGAGAATATGGTAGGCTCGAGGCATTGGGCATTCTCAAATTCTTGTCCATCAATCATGACTCTTTGTCGCACAGACCCTACCGCAGGACTATCGAAGCCACGCCATCGTCCGTCGTACATGCGGTAATGCACTCCATGCAATGAAGCATATTTTTTCCCTCTTACCAGCAGTCTTTTCCTGACAGCCTCGATGTCCTTGACATACTCTAGTGGATATATCTCGAGGTCCGCCAGGGGTTTGAAGCCGTCGTAGCGGTGAACTTTGAAATAACGTGTGGTCCTGCCGAAGATCCTTCCATTACTCTCCAGCTGTTCGGTCTTCAAATCCCAACACATGTACCCTCTGTCTTCTTCAGAGACCTCCTCCATGCTGACAAACTTGAATATGTGTTCCTGATCCTCATTCTTTCTGTATACAAGCGAGCCAGGCCGGAAAACCATCCAGAGTTCCTTGTAAGTGATACCTGGGGACGAAGTTTCATTTTTCATCATGTTTTCGTAAGTAAGAATCTCTTTTTGCAAAGCCTTTCTCATGTACTTGAGAATGAAATCCACATGCTTTTTCATCACAGGCTCACTTGAACCTTCAGCGTACTGCTCCAATTCGTGCCGGTAATGAAACAAGCACCACGGTTTGGAGAACATGTATATGCTCCCCCCCGTGAAATTCAAATCTACGTCCGGATACGTTCCTATCACATCTTTGAGAGCTTTCCGGATGTGTGGGGAGTTTATCCTTAGATCGGCGTATGTCATTCTGCCGTCCTTGGAGAAGAATCGAGTGAAGACAAGAGCCGCCTCTGGGCTTTTCTCGTCGTCTTCCTCAATCGAGTACTTCGAGCCAGTGCGGAGTTCGATTCTTTCTCCTTTTGAGTTCAGTCGGCTATCGTAGTTGTGTAATTCGCATAGTTGGCCGCGCTGGTCGTCGATAGTCTCGTCCGAGGGAACCCCAACATATTCGAAAGGGTCGGGTACTTGGTTCCTTTCTTTTGCTCTGCTATTCATGGTAGGTTTGGATGTATAACTCATGGATTCATCCACACCTACTTCATTGACATCATCTCCGTTGCTTGTCTTATCATCTTCCAGCTCATCGAAGTCGTTCGAACTCGACACTTCTCGGGCGGCCTGGGCCCCAAATTTCAATTTCGATTTCGTTACTGAAGGGCTTTGCTTCCATCGAATTTTGGTTTGGGGACGAAAGGCTACCCTTAGTTTGTGCTGTGCTCGTGCTTTCGTGGGTTTGCTGGCCGTCAGTTCCACCATTATTGGTTGTATCTTGGTAGTCGAACAATCAAACACGGTCTTGGCGGATGAAGATTCAATACTTGAAATTTGATTTGATCCTTGAGTCTGGGATGAGACTGTTGAATGCTAGGCAACGACAGATATAAGTCATTCAGCTAAGCCTACTAGCGCTACAGCTTTGCACCTTTGTCATTGCATCGCTGTTCCTCAGCCCTGCTTAGTGAAACTTTCGAATCTGCCTTGTCCGCACATGTCGACCCACTCACACAGCTTGCCGGTACACCATCATCATTTCCGACTGAGCCAGCCACAGCACCGATAGCATGATACGGCTGTGCTTCCATCGCCTCCTGCAGCCACCGCCGCAGCATGGGAGCTTTTGCACCACCTTGGGAAGATCCCTGTCTAGGTTGTCCCTCGACTTCGTGATGCATCATCCAGTCACGCTCGACACTATGAAACTGACTTCGAGCATCAAATTCCATCTCTACCTTTTATACCTATTCATGTGTGAGCTCTTCACGAAACCTTCAAAGATTTGAAGTGATTGACTTTGACGTTGACATTGACGTTGTTTGCTTTCGCGATTGGGCGCGACGCCTTCCGCTGAGAAACCATGAATGCGAAAAAATTGTAGATATGAGCAGATTGTACGGTATAAAATAGCTTGAAGCTTAGCCGAGCATGCAAATGCTTGCTCTGTGTTTGCGATGAAGCAGCCCTGGAGCTTCACTGGCAGTTTATATAATGCCAGATGAGCACAGCCCAATGTCCTTTTCTGTCGCTCTTTCCATTGTGGCACTATTCGAAAGTACGTTCCTTTCCGAGCTAGTCGCATCTGCCGTACTTTCAAGCGCTTTCTACTTACTGTAGAGAGACATGGGGCCTAGAAGGTGGGTGTGTGAAAGTACGGTACTTTCGAAGTCCACCGTCGCAACAGCGCCTCAGTCTCAAGTCGTGTGTTAGCTAAGACCCCGGTATTCTTATGAGCTTTGTCGTATGCATGAGACTACCAATGGAATCTGTCGATGTGCAAAGATCCAGCAACGATGGACCGGTCTGGCCGACGCACTGCAGCCGCACTGGTGCCTCACTATTTGGCGGTACTCTATGACCCAACGTGCGTTCCGAGGAACAAGTTTCGTAGGCGTGTTTGCGGGGTTGACGTGGAGTTAGCGAGATAGGAGGACCAATCAGCCTCGCAACGTACTTTCGTGGGACTTTTGTTACCCACACTTGCGTGTAGCTTCACGTACAGCTATGGCGCAATCTCCGGGGTCATCATAAGCGAACTCTGGAGTCTGACCGGTCAAACGACTTCCATCTCCACAACGGGTCGTGCCACTTATCTGTCCCCACCTATCGGCCTTCACTTAGTCTGCATCTCGCTGCGATCATGGTCATCCGAAGTTTCCGAGGCTTCTTACGTCTGACTGATCATGCGAGATCTCTTAGTCTTGGCAAGTGAGGCAATGCAGTACTTTTGGGCTCTTTCGAGTACTTTTGACTCAGCGAATCACCGCTATGTCTGTGACCTGCACTCGTGGCGCTACTACTGGACGGTTCGACTCTTGCGGCGATCCAGCCTTATCAAGCCAAAATGTTAAATGCCGCTGGATCGCGCTGTCTCCGTTCTTCAGACTCTTCTCGCTGTTGCTGCGCGGGTTCCCTCCTTTATAGATGGACCGCTTGAACATCTTCTATGCTCCTGGTGAGCAATCGCCTTGGAGTGATACTGCTCCATTTCAGCCTACCTATCAACATGGCAACGATTCGTTCACAACCACAGGTCCCGCACAGCTGGCATCAGTGGATGCTTTTGCTACACCTGCCTCGATTCCCCGTTCGCATCGTGTCCCTGAAGCGGAGTCACGCCATATACCGAAGCCCAGTGCGTCTCGAACGTGTCAGAAGACCATTGTTTGGGACCAACATCGAGAAGAGCTTAGAAAGCTATACCTCGAGGACAACATGAAGCTTGACGATATCCAAGCGTGGATGAAACGAGAGAGGTCCCTCGACGCGACGTAAGTAACATCTCCAACAAGGCTTTAGCAAACACTGAACACGTTCTAGTAAGAAACAATATAAGGATCGCTTCAAGCTTTGGGGTTGGAAGAAGAACCTGCCTCCCGAGACAGCGCAATTCATGGTCGACAAGGCCAAGGAACGGAAGCAGGGCCCTGACAAAAAGGACACCAGTTTCAAGTTTGGCGGCATGACTTGGACGAGCGCGCATGCTGAGGTCACCGTCAAGAGAGCTGGAGAAGGCATCACAGAGACCATAGGTTTGCATTCTCATCGTCTCTTGTCCGAACCCATACTAATGCGATGAAGAAATGAGCACACCTATGGGCGTCGTTTACGAGACACCTGGTCACATCAATCCGACATCGCCAGAGAACGCGGGTACGCGACTTGATACAGATCATCAGATGGACGAGGCTACGACGATATCATCGGGCTCTGATCCAGAAGCGTGGGAGTCTGACTCTGACGGCACTGACCACCTTCTATCATTGACATGGAGAAATAAAACTCGATCAGATGTTCATGACATGCTTCAGATGGCGAAGCAGCAAATGCATGCCGGTCACAATCAACAGGCTGAAAAGCTACTCCGAGAAGTACTGAAAGGGTACAAAAATCTCCTGGGATCGACTCATGAGGATACTAGCCACGTCTTTACAACACTTGCAACGCTGTGTTTCGAGATGGGCAGACTACCCGAGGCCTACAAGATCATCGAGGAGAGCTGTCGTCTTCACATTGAGAAGAACGGACTACATGATCGTCGCACACAGCAGCACATCAATAACGTCGCCGAGCTTCTGCACGGTTGGAACAGAGGAGATGACGCTCTCGCTTTCTTGAATCGAGTGAGAGAGATTGGGAACGCAGATCGCCGGCGAACGATATCGAAAAGCGCTCCAAGACATAAGAAACCGCGTGCCTTCAAAAACGTTCCAGAGAACTCTCACGGGTCATTGCTGCAAGAAGCTGCGAGCAGCATACAAGGAAACAGTGATCCCGTTCAGCTTGATTATGGGATTAGTCTTGTCCGCGCACGTGGTCCTACTGAAGATGCAACCGCAAAGCAACTACTCTATCTTACTATCGAAAGTTGTGGTTCAGACACCAATAAGCTTGCTGTGCAGCGTTTGAAAGCGTGGGCTGAGCTTCTCAAGCTTCACAACGATGCAGGCCAAATCTCTCAAGGATTGACCGACTTCAATAAGGCATACTCCGCTTTCTACGCAGTCCTGCAGAATTTTCCGTGGGATCAGGTGACAAAGGAGAAGTTCCGATCATTCCAACTCATGGAATCTGCTCTCGAATTTGTGGCTCAATATGTCCGCGCGAGATTGTTGACCGAAGCAAAACAAATGTTTCAAATGTGTCAGGAGAAGGCTTCCAAATACTTTGCAGAGTACAGCGAGCGTACCATTTGGGTGTTGATCTCCATCGGTCTTGTTTACCAAAGGTACAGGAGCTGGAACGAGGCTTGTCCATGGTTCGAACATGCGCTATCCACGGCAATGGAACTGTATGATGAGAATGATGGTATTCGAATGTCGTTGGAGGAGGCGATGGAAAACAAGCATTTCTCGTACATCAACGATGAGGGTCGACCGTATAGGACTATATTCGGCGTCAATGGGCTCAAGATCATGCCGACAAGACTGCACATGGAGTAAGGTGTTTGAGCGTATCGTATAACAATCAATTTGAAAGGGGTTGGTTTGGATATTTGTATGTATTGCTTGACTCCTTATTATATCATCTTAATTCATGTAATCCAAATGAGTTATTATCAGGTAGTTGGTGCCAATAGACAGGGACTCTGTAACACAAGCTTGACGTTCCAGCCGCACTTTATAGCTTCACCATGTTTCTCATCCTCCAGTTAACTGTTTCTAGCACAAAGCATTACAACGCGGCAGCTGGTAGTCATCTTTGTATAATAGCGTCTTTGATCAAACGAGTATTGAAAAATATGCTTTAGCCTCTTCCCAATCAACAGCTGTGCCATGCCTGTTCGAAGTCGTGCGAGCACGCTGCTCTCTTTCTACGATAGGTTGCCATAAAGTCCGTATATGTGCTTTCCCGGCAGCCCTGTATGGTTCTACTTAGTTTATTCTCTTACCAGTTATTGATTCCTAGAATATGGGATAATATGTTGCAAAGGTTGAACACGCCCGCTAACCCCAACCCTGTAGTACGCAGTGCAAGTCTTTATGCCCTAGCACTACGGACCGGTTGCAGTCGCCGCAAAGCTATAAATAAATATTTGGTTCATTATTCTCCCACTCATTCACCAGCATGATTGATGTTTAGTGGCGATCGTAGCCCCACATTCAGAAGAGAGACAGCTCCGCGTGGTAGGTACCTCGTATTCGCTTACTACCTAGCTATAGTATCTTATCAGCTTTCACGTTACACAAAATGTGCTGTCCTATCAGCTGATGAGTCCTTCGGGAAATCAAGTTGCGTCTGACTCAATCACGACGCGATTCCCCTCATCTGCATTCTACGAGCGAGGTGCGAGTTCCCAGATCAATAACAACGCTATGCACACATCGTGCCCCAGTACCATAGTACGCTATTCTACTCCATAAGATTTACTAAGCTATACCGAACTTTACTACGCTTCACGCTACTGCCATATCGCGTCCTCCCCACGCTACGTAACAGCGACGACATTCCTCACATCACCATGGCCCCACACATCTACTACCGAGTCGAAGACGCGCACTCTCGTGCCCAATACATCGATGGAGAGGGATTCTTTGCAGAAGATCCCGATATCGCCGTGAAATTCACAAAATTCGGAAATGCTTCGCTTCGCCACCATCTCGAGCAGCATCTGGATTGGGGCAACAGAAACCCAACACCCTTCATTTCGATGTATAGCGACAAGGATGTGGCATGGAGAGAGGCATATCGCAGAGTCAATACAGGCAAGCAGGATGTGAGAATTTACATGGTTGATACGGACACAAGTGATGAGCGCGTGGAATACCGTAACATACGCCATCTCGCTAAGACACTACGCTTGTACATCCACGAAGATGCATGGAATAACTCGATGTATGAGTATGTGTTCCTTCATCATGTTCCGGAAAGTGCAATAGTAAAATGGTGGGAACTAGAGTAGAATAGAAGCTTCGACATCACGAATGGAATCTGCCAGGCTTGCCAACAAGTGAGCTAGATTGATCTAGAGGTCACGCGGGACCGAACTGAGAATTGTGTCCTTTTGTCGGGCCTGCTTAGCTGACACTGACTTCGTCCGATGGCTTGTTGGGCTCCACAAATTCAAGCAGAGCGTGAACTCATCCCGCCTAACAATGAAGCTCAACAAGAAAGCAAACAAAATGCCGACTACTCTCCTGTCGGTCGATCCGGCCATTCCTATTAGACAACGCCCGATTAAGCCTAACACCCAATCAAACCAGATGGACAAACTGATTTGAAACCCACGATCATGCTAGCCAGGCTGTGTGCCGAAACGTGGTGAGTTTTCTTTGTTCGTAGCTGCAGGGAACATCTGACCTGATGTTTGCTGCGTATACTAGTTTCAAGCACGGGCAGAATGCTATTTTGCCTCTGGCAAGTTCTACTTGCCACTCTGAATGTCTCGAACATGAGATTAGCCTTCTCACAGACATATAATACATGATCTTCCAGCTGGATGATGATTATGCAACTCACCTTATTATACATTCAGAATATACACCGTACACGATATTCAACGCAGTAGTGATTTGATCACAAACCCGCTGCAGACTGTAGCCTGCGATGCGGGGATACATATGAGAAGGTAAGCTTCAGGTGGCGATGAGTACAGCAAGTTCTTGCTAAGAAGAAAGGCAAATTAGAGAACGTATAATCAAAGCAAGAGTCAACATGATATACACTTCGCGAAAGCGGCGCCAGGCCCAGGTGCCTTTATCAAACGTTGCTATATCAACCTCAGCGTCAGATCGATCTAGGAGATCGAGTACAAGAACCTCGAGGTGTTTACATTGCAACCTTTCTTGAGCTTCGATAAACTGTCGACCACAGATATCAAGAAAGGCAATAGAGCTCTTAGGGAAGGTATAGAAGATCTGTGTCGATCTAGAAGACGACTATCGACCGGTCGGCGTTTCTTATCGTACCACTGAGTAAAACAATGATTGTTACAACGGCTTTGGCTCTGGCTAATGGTATCATCAATTTCTCGAAAGCCTAGAAGGACACTCAGGCCATCTTCAAAGGCCCCGTAAAACCATATATCAGCAAGAGAAAGCAATATATAGAGCGCACCACAGCCCAGAAGCCAGACATCCAAGATATCAGTCAGACCTTTGCTCATATCATACGGCACCTTTTCATCGCGCGAAACTACGATACGGAAAGCCCACGGGGAGAAAGGCTGATGTTGAGCTATACAACAAACGACGTACGATACCGAGAGATTGAGTTCGAGGACTCTCTGGGACGGAGTCCACCTTGGTAGCACAATGACGCCAAGGCAGCTGTACCCTTTGATAGCATGTCTGCAACGGGTAGGAATATGGGCTTTAGTGGACATTGGGTTCAGTGGGAAGGAGTTCACCTTGGCAGCACAATGACACCAAGGCAATTCCACCCTTTGATTGCATGCCTGCAAAGGATCGGAAAGTGAGCCCTAGAGGTCTACGAACCATGGTTCAACTTACATATTGTGGATGTTTCATTACAGGAGCGAATATATCATGATGGGTTAGTCCCTGTTGAGGAGGAACCTGCGAGATTATGGCCGGAATGCCACACTTTACCGAAGACCTCTTACGCTTAGAAGAGACTGTCATCAAAAAAACCCAGTAGGGATCGCAGACAATCTTCCAAGAATCTGCGCCGATCAAGGGCCCATACCGTGCCTTGTTATAATATACTACACTACACATCATGTTAGCTAAACAAAAGAAAGGAACTTTGAGCACAAACCACGGCTGCGGTCAAAAGGCAAGGAAAAATCGATACCAAAATCGCATTCCCATTTTTTTCTCCATAATCATCTACCTATATCAATTCCGTGAAAAAAGCCATCGTGCCAGCAATGCCTCTTCTCCATACTCACATGACTCCACAACAAAATGGCCTGTTCAACTATCCCATGACACATCACTGCCTCCCTAGATCCCCTCCAGGGCCGTCGAACCCTTACGGCCACGGACACTCCTCGGTCCGATGCCCATACGGCTCAGCCCCATCATTCCGCACTGTATCCATGCTCTCAATACACCACTGACACGGAACCGCATAGCGTTTTTCCATGAGCGCCTCTCGCTCCTTCTGCTTCTGTTCCAGCGCAACACGCTTCGCTTCGTCGCGGCACTTATCCGACTTATGCTGGGTGGCGAGGTGCTCGCGCTCAGGGTCCTTGGCGCAATGTTCGCAGTGCAACTCTCGCTTACATTCTGCCTTGGTGTGCTTATCAGAGTCGCAGCGGGTACAGAAGCGCGACTTGCCGAAGAGCGTGTGGGCGGGACTATCGACCGAGTTGGTGGCGGAAAGGATGGTCTTGAGCTCTGCGTAGGCGGCCGCAGAGGATCGGGTGGTGGAGCCAGGGAAACTCATGAGGAGAGCGGCAACGACAGTAGCGACGACATCGTTGCCGGCGTTGTGGAGGTATGGCTCGTCGATGTCGTAGTGCTCGAGCAGGTGCTGAAGACGCATCATGCGGCTGGGCTCAGCGAGACCTTGTTCACACGCGAGGACTTGTGTGTCGAGAGTGGCTACAATGGTGCCGAGAGCTTCGAGATCGAGACCGAAGCGCGATTTGATCATGTTGTAGTCGTTGTCAACGGCATGACCTAGGAAGAGGATGGGGCGCGCGTACCCATGGGGGTCGTGGCGAAGGAAGACGGATTGCAGCATCTCCTTCGCCGACTGGATGCTAGCATAGGTGGTGATGCCGAACTTAAACTGGTCAGGGTACCCCGGGCAGAGGTCTCCGTTGACAAGATGCGTGTTGCGCTTAATACAGATGTGGTGCGTCTGCAGCTTGGAGAGAATGGACCAAGGGGATTGGGTGCCTGAGGAAGGAAGGTCTCGAGGGTCGAGGATGGAGACACCGAGTTCAGTAATCAAGCTGGAATCATGTTCAAACCATTCTACATCGAGGGCAACAATGATGGCATCTTGGAGGGCGTTTAGCGCGGCAGTGTTCTGGCTCGAATGCGATGGGCGAGCCTTGGAGCTGATTCCCAACCAGTGCTGAAGAATGGCAGACTGATTGAGATTATCTTTGTCGACCTCCGCATGAACGAACTGCTTCAGGTAACCCACCATCATATCAGGGACAGGTGGTGCCATGGCTGAAAGGTAGTACTTGGATCGTCTTCTTTTAGACTTCTTTAGTTCGTGTTCTAGAGATTGTGCAATGAAAGCGGATAATGGTAGACTGTAGTGTAGTGGATGGGGATAGTAGCAGTGGGAATTAGTAAGGAATTGCATATAAGGTGTGGTTGGCGACATTGTAAAGAGTAAGTGGTGGGTTGGTGACATTGTGAAGAGTGGGTTGTGTGGACAATAGTATGCGTTGCTGTAAGACATGGCAGCGATAGTGCGTTGTTAGTGCTGGTGTTAGAGAGGAATTGTTAGTGGACTGTATCTGGCTTGCAATCAAATGTCTATCAAACTTGGAAAAAGACAGATGTTACTGAGGGCGTATATATGCATTTTGTGTTCAGATTATGAGTGGAAAAAATAGCATGCTATAATTGGTGCTTGGAGTCGACATACTCGTCAACCATGGTTCAGAACATTGAAGACCAACACTCCACAAGACATAACCAATCAAACGTCTGTCAAGAGTGTAGACTACTACTGGCAGCTACAATGGTTTGAGAATATTCGATTTGATTAATTCTAACACTGCAAAATGCAAACAGGTAAGTCGCAACACAACAGAACACTTTTGAACAATATCAGGTACAGCAAGCAACTACTACCGCTTGGAAATCTCCAAATGACTATCATAGCCCAAGACGAATACAGACAACTTCACAAACATCAAAATAGTCACTATGTTGTCAAAGTCATCACCAACAAGTGCACAATAGAGTAACACAATCAGACTGGAACAATTATTCATATTAATTGAGGCTAGGTATAACGCGCTGGGCCAGCCACTACAGCCAAACGCACAGACAATCTCATTGAACCGTCTCGAACACATGAGAGTTTGGGGTATATATCTTCATATTTTTTTCACATTCAACGGTAGGAGTGTCTAGCCAAAACTAGCTTTGCATCATACACACATTCAAAGCAAAGACGCTTAGTGCTTCTCGGCAGTAACGCTCTGGCGCCTCTCAATGTCGGCAGCCTGCTCCTCAGTGCCAAGGTGACCAGTGGGCAGCAGGTTGAGAGCGTCTTCCTGCTTGTCCATGGTGCGATAGGCAAAGAAGAAAGCGATACCGGTGACGAAAGAGATGATAGCGACACTGCCGTAGTTCCAAGTGATGTGGGGGTCGGCAGTGAGAGGAGTGAAAGCCTGGGCGATGGCAGCGGAGAAGGCGGTGGTGAAGAGCTGGACGGACTGCACCAGAGACCTCATGTTCTTGGGCGCCTTGGTGAAGGCGTACTCGAGAGTGGTGACGGAGGCAAAGATCTCAGAGATGGCAATGAGAACGTAGACACCGGTGACAGCCCAGACGGAGATGTCGGTGCGGTAGTTGGGGTCGTGGGTCTCGTAGTAGCCAGAGGTCTTGTAAATGTAGTGCTGGAGAACGGCAGCCCAGACCATGGCAAAGGCTCCAAGAATGAAACCAGCAGTGATCTTCTTGATGGGAGTGAAGCGGATACCGCGCTTGCGAAGGGCAGGGTACACGAGGGTATCCATGATAGGCACCTGTGATGGAGTTAGTGATGTTTCCATAATCAGTGAGATTCAGGACAGCTTACAATGATGATAATGGCAATGGGGTCGAGGTTGGAAAGAATGTCGTTGGGGACGCCACCGAGCTTCATGGTAGCACACATCTGGGTCAAGTTGGAGTCCATCTGACGGTAGGCGAGCCAGAAGATGGGAACCCAGAAGAAGACGGAGCAAGCGGCGAATCCACGGGCGACCTCATCAACCCAAGCGTCGTCAAAGTTGTACCAGCTAGGCTTGTTAGCGCCAAGAGTAGAGGGCTTGACAGCGTGCCACATCTGGCCGTTGTTCCAGTTCTTGTAAGTCTGCACAGGATTGACGCTCATGCCGTTACCGAGAGCCTTGAAGAAAAGCTTGAAAGCCGGGCCCATGACGCTGCCGCTCGGGGGACGGAGGATGTAGAACTTCTTGCAGACAATCAGAACGGGGATAGCAACGATAAACATGACCGTGGGGATAAGATAAGCCAGCCAGAAACCAACGTATCTCTCAGCGTAGACCATGCTGATCTGGCCGACAAGAGCACCAATGTTGATGAAGAAGTAGAACCAGTTGTAGATGCGAGTGGTGGTGACAGCAGGGTCGACAATGACACGCTCAGTTCCACGGGTCTCGACACGCATCTTCTCCTGGGGAACCTGCTCGGCAATGAGGGGCGAGATGTTGGGCTTGAATGTTCCGGTTCCGAGACCCATGATGATGAGACCGAGAATGAAGACGCCAAGAGAAGTGTTGCGGTTTTCGAGGACCTTAGGGGCAGCGGAAGCGACAAGGATCAGATGACCAATTTCAGCAACCAGGACGGAGTAGACAATGGTCTTGAAACGACCAAGGTAGGTGTCGGCAATCCAGGCACCGAACAGAGGGCAGACGTAGACCCAGAAGGCGTTGAAAGTGGTCAGACTGAAAGCGACCTGCTTGCCCATGCCCAGGGCACCGGGCTGGGCGTTCTCATCGTCAGGGTGCAGAGCAGCGCCCGTAGGGGTCTTGAGGGGCTTCGCGATGAAGTTGGAGTAGACGGCAATGGTACCGTAGTAACTCATACGCTCGACCAACTCAACAAAGGCGATCTAGAGGAACGGGTCAGCGTGGCTCTCACGTGCAATATAACATGGCAAGAGACGTACTGTGTAGATCTTCCAGGGAATCCTAGCAGGGACACGGCGGAGGGTAGCGAGCTCCTCCTCAGTGGGGAAGTCATCGCCCTCGGCGAGATAGCTGTCCTGGAGCGTGGCCTTGCCCTCGGAGTGAAGGTAGGCGGGCGCACCAGCAGTGTGAAGCTCAGGGTGCTGGCGCGTGGGATCACCTGAAGCATCAACCAGGGCAGGGTCCAAGCCTACAGCTTGCTGTGAACGTGTTAGCAGGCATTGTACCAATTGTCCTCTGGGTGAAGGGTACTCACGACTTCAGCAGCGTCACCGACAGCCATGTTGATTTTGGTGTAAGAGTCGCCAAGGGGCAGCTTGTGTCAATTGTCCTGGTGAGGAGTCGAGAGGCAGAGAGAGAGGGGCCCTGGAGAAGAAGAAGAGAGCAAACGACCGACTGGAGGTGTATTTAATTAAAGCACGCAAATCACGGGTCCAACATCGTGCTCTCCAGCTTCAGGCTGAATGAGGAAGGCGGGCACGCCGAGCAGGGATCAGCGGTGTATTGACACTTTCACCGTGTGTGCCATCAGCAAACTCCATTGCCACCACGGCTAGGACTCCCAAGTGGGCAATCAGCGCGTGTGAAATGGATGCGGCACGAAGCTGTTTTTGCACAGCATCGCCGAGGCGGTACGGCCTACTCAAGCCTCGCCAAGTTGCTAACCACCACTGGCAAGCAGGAGGACAAGAGAGCTTGCCCCGTGCAAGATAACAATTCGCTGTGGCGCCCAGCGGGCAGGCCTTGGACGTTATCTCCTGCCTAAAGCAGCCAACGGCTACCCCGCTACCAACCCCCCAAGAAACGCCCAGATGCGCGACCCGGCGGATGGGTGTGGACGGGCCATGTATTGTATCAGTGAGGATGCCGCTTGCGACAGCAAGAGAATGCTTCGAATACGGGTATCAGTGGGGCCTGAGCATGACACCATCGAGACGACAGCCAATCAGCGGTCGCGGTCATGGTCGATATCTGAAGAAACTGCCCTGGGGCAGAGCGAGGCCAGAGGGATCGGATAAGAAAAGGGACAGGGCCCAGGCCGGAGTACAAGATAATGGGCTAGAAGCTTGGGGTCTTAGCCAGTACCGCCGAGGTGGCCAAGCACGCCATGCGCGCTGCCATTCGCCCCACGGAGAGTGGCTCGTCTGAGATCCACAGCAGTGTCGCATGTTGGAATGTTCTTTGGGCCCCTAAGGGCTGGGCGTTCGGACGTTATCAAACTGAGGGCCAGGAACATCGGCGCCCACCGTCGGGTGTGGCAGGCCATGGCACAACAGCCAGAGGAGAACAAGCTTCGGTCAGCGGCCGAGATGCGTCCGCACGACAAGACGATCAGGCTCTTTTCCTTGTGCGCCCAGAGATGCTTGCTTGCAGGCAAAGTCAACATCTGAGTCGGCCAATCCTATTGGCGCGGTGTTGGTCGTGTGCCAGCGCTAAGGGGGCGGCGCTGCGGTACAATAAACAAGCATGGTGCTTATCCTTTGCCAGGGCGGGCATATGTGCGGCGTTTCCTATGTACGGTACGCAGGCTGGACGTCATGATCAGTGTTGGATTGATAGAGCAGAGGGCGGGGATTGGATTGAGACCTCGTCTGAGGGTCGCTTAGATTAAACTTCGCTCGCATGCGAGGGAGTCCAAATGCAGGCCTCGGCAAATCCTTCCTCACACGTGGCCTGTCGTGAGACCTTCCCACCTTATCGCCTGCTGGCATCCTTCAATCTCAACGCTGATGTTCTGAGCTAGAAAAAGATTGCATTGATAGCAGCCCAACTATACACGCATCATGTTCTTCTCCAGAAGAATCGAACATCCCGAGATGCCAGGCACCCAGGGCCCGCCCGCCAGCCAGGCCCCTCCCGCACATCGCATGCGGGCAACCATAGGAGCGCGTCTACTAGACTCCTTCCAATGAGCAGCTCGGGCATGGTAACACAGTAGTGCCATGGAGCCTTTCCCGACGCTGAGGTTGCTGTGGGTAAAAACCAGGCCCCCCGCCGCTTGTCTTCGCTTCCCCATCCCCTCCCTCGCTCGCGGGGAGACGCCTGAGGAGTCTTGGCACCTCAAGACAATAGCGAGGTTGCATCAACGGCTGCGGCCAACCACGCCACCCGCTCGTAGCCCTTGAATAAGCCGTGATATCCATTTTGCGGTGCGAATACCAAGACCGAGATATCCGTCGCCATGCATGTGGTTCGTGGATCATGCCGAGGAGGACAAGGTCACGTGGACGGCACATGACTACCGACCAACACGGTCTAATCATAGATACCTCTTTGAACGGGTTCAAAATAATACGCTATTTTTCTGCATTACGAGATAGTGTGCAATTCTCGTGTCACAAGATAGCTCACAATTCCCAAGTCACTAAATAGCACAGTACGCAATTTCTATGTCACAGAACAGCACACAATTCCCACGTCACAGACATCGCCCAAGGAAATACCCTAGCTCCTCCGTTCCTAGAGGCCTCTTAGAAAACCACACTCTTCTCCCTCAACGCCATCAACCTCTCAGGACTCACCACACTCAACGCCATTGCGCCCCCAATCACCATCCCCAACAGCAACACCAGCACCAAATACCCCACCTCAACCTTCTGCTCCATTCCCATCCCTCCCCTATTCTCCGGCGCCCACCTCCCCACCATCTTCTTCAACGGCGCTATCCCCTCCTTCTTCGCAACCTCGACTCCCCTCTTCATCCCCGGTAACCCATCAATACTCTTCTGGCTCTTCCACGCCCAATACCTATCCATTGACTCCTTCTCATCCCCCTCTCTATACTTCTTCTCCTTTGCGGCAAAGTGTTTATCCAGGATATCGCGGTGGCCCACAAAGTCATAGTAAGGCACCGAGAAGCCGCAGGATGTGCCGCATTGGTGGACCGAGACGAGAATGATGCTGCGGGTGCTGAAGGAAGGTTCGATCTTGTGGGCGCTAATGAAGGAAGTGTATTCTGGGGTTCCGTTTTCAAGCGGAGTACCGGTGCCCCATATGCGCACGATTTTGGGGGGACCGGAGAAGGCGGTGAACTGGGGAGGTTTTTTGGGTTAGTAGACTCGTTCTTGACTCTTTTCGCTTCTGAGAAAAGAGAGAGAGAGAGAGAGGAGTAAATAAGGTGAGTGAGAGAATTAACATACCATAACGCAAATCCTACCATTCCCCTTCTCATGCAAGTGCGCGTGCGTCTCTACGCCACTTCCTGTCATGTCCATGTACCAGAATGTGCGTTCATCTATCACCCCGAACTGCTGGCCTCCTTTTGGTGAGATGTTGATATGGCCTTGGCCGGAGAGGGGCGCAGTGCCAACCTAGACATGGTGGTTAATGAATTGGATTGAGGATTTCTGGGAAGGTGGGAAAGAGAGGAGCTGAGTTACGCACCCAGAACATATGTTGCGAGTGGATCCATGACACGAGGCTATCGGGTATGGTTTCGTAGTAGACGCCCATTTTTCCTTGTTTCTGTCGCTGTTACCGCCGTTGAGAGTCGGTGGGTGATGGTGGCTGAAGGTACACGCGGTGAGATGATAGTTGTGATGGTAGTGGTAGGTAAGCAGTAGACTTGCTCAAGACCAGATCCGCGTGCGAACAGATAAAAGTTAGAACTTTGAGTCAAACCCTTCCAATCCTCCTCTTCGCTGATACTCAGGAACCGTCTGATCAATTGCAATTTCAAGCACCGGAGAATCGAAAATCCCCGGTTGAAACTTTTGATGACTCAATCACTGCCTCACTCGAGTCACCTCCTGCTCTTCTCACAAGTACCTTCTCCGTTCGCACTTTGCGTGTACTCTCCCCGCCCGTGTGTACCTCGGCCGCGGATCAGCAATCCTTCCGTACGTAGAAATAGATATGTGGGGGCCTGGCGATCCTCCTCTGTTTTTTCTATGCGCGCACAATCAATCCTCTGCTACAAGACTTAGTCAAAGAATGTCAAATGTCAAAGGGCGTAGAGACATAACAGAAAAATAGACATGTGATTTGTAACCCTTTTTTCCGAGTGTTACACACATTGCAGCCTAGTGGGGTTGGAAATGCGGGGCAGAATGCACGGATGCGGGGATAAATGCGGGAAAGCAGTGGACCAGCTCGGATAAGTAGGTGCTCTATCGTTGTGCAAGTATGGACTGAGAAAATGTGAAATTAAGATTGTGGATGTCGTTGTTTGCTCTAGAGAATGAAAAAAAAATTACAACGATGACTAGTGATGGGATACTTTTCTTCCCTAGTCTAACGAACGTTATATACACAATGACTATACACAGAAAGTAAACCATCTACCCTCCAACGCATATCCTACGAACCCTCATTTCCTCGGCAACTCTCTAAACACCTCTTTGAAAATCTTCTTACTGTTGTACAAATTCACCAGCCTCAAACGCTCATTGTCCAAATGGGCGCTGTCACTCGCTTGGCCGCAAGGAAGATGTGCTGCAGGAGCGTTAAACTCCTTCTCGAGAAAGCGGATACTTGGGATTGAACCGCCCTCACGGATGTAGAGAGGCTTGCGCGGTGCAATGCTCTCTTTCTCCGTCTCATCTGGGGTGGAAGCACCAGAGCTAGGGTCAGCAGTACTGGACAGAGCCGGGTCGGACGAATTGGCCAGAATATTAGACGTCGCAGGCACGGAAGGCTTTCTAGCAACCGGCCCCACAGAAGAATCCTCTCCGTTCTTCGATTGTGCAGAAAAGTAGTCCGAGGCTTTCGCTGCCGACATGCTCTCTCTTCTCTGTCCGAGCCTTGGGCCCCATACGGACATGATAGCGCGTTCGAGCGTCTGGAAAATCTCATTGCTAAAGTCGCCCAGCCATGGCTCGGCCTGATGATCAATCGTAATCTTGAGTTCATTCTTCGAGTCAAGCTCTTCAAACTCATCCTTCAGAAACGAAATGAGCGCTTCCGCTACATCTCCAGCTTCTTGGTTAGGCACTAGACGAATGGACAAGGCAGCCTTTGCAAGGCGCGGAATGATAGTCGAGTTCTCTGGGCCCGATGTCTGAAAGCGATGGATAGTTAGAGACGCCTCGCGCCACCTACGCATGAGTGATTGAGCCAATTCATCTGCGTCACCGAGGTCTGGATTGCTGCGCAACAGCGTCTTGGTGATCTCAGTGTACAGCTCCTTCTCATCGTCGGTTAGAGGCAAGATGGGGTCATAAAACCCAGGAATCTGGACCTTTCCATGTCGACCTGTCAGCCTAGAAAGCAGCATGACGAGGTCCTTGAGCGGTTCGTCTAGTAGCGCGCTGCCGTCAACACCACTGTGCAAATCCGGATGCTTACTCTCGATCTGAACGGTGGCATGAATCACGCCTCGCAGACCATATGTCAAGCACGGGACATGGTCATCGAGCCAATAACTATTCGCAAGGAGAATCCAGTCAACGTCACCGATGAGGTCTTTTCTGGCCTGCACTGCCTTTTCAAAGCCACGAGAGCCACTTTCTTCCTCGCCTTCGATGAGGAAGATGATGTCAGAATCTAGACTCTGCTCGTTGGCCAATTCGTGGGCAGCATAGATGGCGGCCATGATGGGTCCCTTGTTATCGGATACGCCACGTCCATAGAGATAGCCCCCTTCTCCGGTGAGGGTGAAAGGATCATGCTTCCACTTGCGCTGCTCATTCTCTGCAGCAATGACATCGTAGTGGCCGTAAAACAAAATCTTCTTCCGCGATGCCGCTGTGGCGGGGTTCCCACGGAACTTGGCAAAGACGATTGGGTTGTAGTCGCTGGTGTTGATCATCTCGGTTACGGCACCGAAATTCTGAAAAACCGACCTAAGGTAGGATGCACCTCGGCGGCAGTCCGCACGATACTTGGGCAGCGATGACACGGTCCGAAAAGAGACGAATTGGCTCAACGACTCCACCATGAGATCTGCACAATACATTAGGCGCGCGAATTAACGGATGCCAGCGTGTACTCACCATTGTTGCTTCTTCTTGTAGCGGCATCCGGCTCCGCACAGTCCTTTACTTCCCAAATGACAACGGTATTATCGTTACCGCCTGTGACGAGCATCGACTTGTCTGCGTACCGAACAAAGGCTGATGCGAGAATCAAGCCATCGTGCGCTTGGAAAGTCGTAATGGTTTCGTAGTGCTCGTTAAATTTCTGGCCATGTCAGAGTGGTCCACTCGAACGCAGTCGCACCAAGACTCACCTGCATAGCACCAGTCTTACCACCGGCATACAGAACGCCAGAGCCTAACGACAAGGTATGCACGTCGCCCGTGGTCGCCTTTAGGCTTCGCACTAGCTGTCTGGTTTCCAAGTCCCACACGTTGACCTCACCGTCGAAGCGTCCGCTGTACAGAAAAGAACCTTCTCTAGCTAGCGACAGAATTGATTCGCCCTCTTCCCTGCCGTCCTCGAGGGTGCAGATGGCCGATATGCTGCCGCGCTGTGCGGCATCTATTCTCCACAATAGGATGCGGCCGTCTCCTCCTCCGGAAACTAGCACTTCTTCCGATGGGGCTTCAGGCACGATCCCGCTCCCAACGAGCATGCAATGGACGTATCCATAGTGGGCAAACTGACAGATGTCATGACTGTCAATCTGCAGCTCTTGTCCGCCTGTGGCGTCTCGTGGCCTTGTGTCTGCACCGGCGGGTCTTGGTGTTTGGGCACCACCAGGTCCTAGTGAGTCGAAGAACCTATTCTTGCGCTCGGCAGGATGCGAGGACAGGCTAGGGGCGGGCCGGGTATCCTTTTCTTTCAAGTCATACCACTAGCATTGTTAGCATACTGTCGTAGATTTTCCCATTGATGCCCTACTTGTATGCTTGTGTTTTGCGCCCCAAGATATACAGTATGGTGTTGAGAAGAGTAAGCGACACAAAAAATGTCACCAATGTCGTGGGGAGACCAGAGGGCATAGAGATGTTGAAATGTCGACGTACACCAGACCTGGTGAGTTAGTACACCTGCTCAGTCTGTAGCAATGGTCACTGACTGACATTGACAATTGGATCGGCTGCACTCGAGAAGAGCCATTTATGGTCTTGTGACAGACATAGGCCAAGCACGCTGCCCTTGTGCGCATGGATGACTCGACGAAGCTCGTAAGTATCGAGGCTGTAGACCTGTGCGTCATGAGCTGCTAGAACTTGCAGAGTCTTGTCCCGAGCGTACCAAGATCTCACCGCCCTGTGTGCCGGCAAAGATGTACTGCGAGGAAACGGCTAGGGCGAGAATTGATTTGTCGTGCTTCATGCGGTGGGCGAGGGCGGGCGTTCGCTGCGCGGGCGGGACTGGCTGCTCAGAGCCGTTTGTGCCCATGGGGGCCATGGCAGAGTCATTTTGCGGAGGGGCTGCTGAGGGCATGGTCAGCCTGGCTCCAGAGTGCGCCTTTGGTGTTGTGCCTGCATGGCTGGGTCCTGTGCAATGGTTTGAGCGAGCGAGCGAGCGAGCGGAGCGATGACGGAGCTCCTAGGGGTCCAGTGCGCCGCTTTGCGGGGCTGTCCACTGGCAACCCCAGCCCACCACACCACGGCTACTTTGACGTACCTTTCAACTCCAAGACCACTCTCCCACTTTGCTGTGACGTGAGTGTGTGCGAAAAGGTACACATTGCGGGCCTACCAGCGGAGCTGCAGCTGGAAAGGAGATGTATAGGGAAAATGGAATATGAAGGGGTATCTGTACAGTGCGAAGAAGGGCTCTCAATCAGTATCTCTGGACAAGAAAGATATAGCTCGTCGTCGTCGTCGTCGAGTACATCGTCCAGAGTCGTGTCGGAGTATGTCTCATCTTCTCTTGACGTTGACGAAGTTGCAGGAGAACTCAGGCACTGTTGCTCAGACATGGTATCAGCGTCACCGCTCGTACATGGCGAGCAAAGACCCTGAGATGGCGCCATTTTTGGGCATAATTTGTGGCAGAGTCAACGGAGGCGGGCAATGACCGGTACCCCTTTATTGAGACTTTGTTTTGCTCGATGGCCTCACATGACTATGGTGATCAGATGGAAAAAAAATGCCATTGATATTGGAGGCGGCGTGCAGTCAAGATGCATATGTATGTGTGTACTACCATGTGGAACAATTCGTGGACGCTACAACCGGTACTTGGCTCTCACTCTGGACTAGCAGTGCATTGCATGAGGTGGCCTACTTGACCGTTTTCGAAGCCGGATACGTGTTCGTGCTCAAGAGTCAGTGATGGGCGGTGCATCTTGGGGCTCGGCTGGACTACTGCGAAAGGAATACGTGGGAAGAGGCTCGCGGGAACACGCATAAGGGCGCGGGTATGTTCCGGGGCGGCTTGCAAAGAGCATGGATGGAGTGAAGATCGCCGGCTAAGGGCGTGAAGTCGTGTCCCGCCCCAGCTGGCAGACGAGACGAGACAGGACGAGTGACTGTGCCCGATGCATATCGATAATGATAACAGAGGCGGTCTGTGCAGCCTGACAGGTAGGATGGCACCGGCACCTGAAAAAGCAGCCTGAATGTCTGCGTGATGACGGAAAGGAGAATAGGGCCCAAGCCACATGAATTAATTGTATTCTCCGACGAAAAGAGCTCGGCAGGTGAGAAGAAGCAAGCATGTGTGGTGACTGACCACCACTGACGCAGCGCTGCATGCTCACAGCAGCCCAGCAGCGACAGCCACAGTTCTGGACCCTTCTGCGCCGCGCACCGCCACAGCGCCCGCCACACACAGACACAGAAGCGCCACGGCTGGCGCGGCAGGTTACCAGCATCCCCAGGTCGGGGGATGCTGCCAGCTGGACAAGTACTTCGCAGAGTTTCTAGACGGAGTCGATGTTGGGCATCAACCAACAGGCTGCACCATGGCATCAGCACGCGTGCAGGCTGAGGCAGCAGAGGCTAGTCGGCCACTCGCAGCAGCGACACGTTCACCACGTCTGCAGCAATAAAAGCAACTGGCAGGGCTGCGCACCAATGGCAGCTGAAGCCGCACGCGATCTGATGCAGCGTTTCGCTGCCCGCATATCCGGCCGCCATGGTAGCGCCCTTAGCACCACCCATTGACACGGCGACACGCTCGCCCGCCATGCCGCTCCTGTACTGGCCGAGACGACCTGGCACCCGTCGTCCACCCCCGGTTCCACTGTCATCATGGGCCTGCGTGTCGCAGTTGGCGCAAAATCGCCTCACTCCGAGCCTGCCCCGGCCTCCAAATGCCGCCAGCAGGTACTGACTCCAAAAATCCCTTATAGAGCCACGCCGCGCCGCATCAACTACCACACGGCCCAGGTGGAACCTTGTTGTGGAGTTGTGCCAGCTGCCCGTTTCCGCGAGCATTGATCTCCCTTGACCGCCTCATACACCGAATCACTCAAGTACCAACCACTCTCACCGCAACGCCTCGCTCGTCGCACAAAACCCCCTCCTCCCCGTCTGTTGTGCATGCTGCAGGAACAACCTGCCCTAGTACATACGTCAGGATGGCTGTAGGACTCGGTGAAACTATTACAGTCATCAACAAGAGTGGCAAAGTCGTGAGCAGTGTAAGTACCGGCTGCTAGCCCCGCTTGCCCTGACCCCTCGCCCCTACTAACCGACAAACAGAGCAAACACCTCGTCAACGTCTTCAAGGAGGCCAAGGCCGCATACCGCGAGCGCAAGGCTGAGATCAAGGCCGAGCGCGATGCTGCCGTCAAGGAGAGGGAGCTCACAAAGAGCGTAAAAGCTCTGCGCATCGAAGACGACACCCGCTCCCAGACATCGCATCGCTCCAGGGCCTCCAAGTCACATGGTTCCAAGCGACCTCCCCTAGAGCGTGGCCACACCGACAGCCCACGCAGCAGTCGCCATCGCCTCGAGGCCGACCTCAATGGCCAGGATTCTCATGGCAAAGAACTTGCAAAGAGGCATCCCGATAAGCCCCGCTCCAAATCGGCAGCCTACGTCGACATGGACCTCGCATACGGCGACGTCCCCCCACCCCTACCAGACCCAAGGATCGAGGAGTTGGAGCTGAAAGAAAAGGCCTCCAAGATCGAAATGCTTCTCGACGAAGCCAACGCCCTCCAACATACGGCTACGGCCATCATCGAGAACTTGCAGAAAAATCCAGAAGCCCTGGCTGCCGTGTCCCTTACGCTAGCCGAGATTAGTGCCATCGTCAGCAAGATGGGTCCCGGTGTTCTCCTGTCGCTCAAGGGCAGCTTCCCTGCTGTTGCCGCACTACTGGTTAGTCCCCAGTTTATGATCGCCGGCGGTGTCGCTGTCGGTGTCACCATTGTCGCCCTTGGTGGGTACAAGATCATCAAGAAGATCCAGGCCCAGAACCAGTTCGACCCACTCGAGGCTCCCGCACAGCCCATGATTGCGCGTGCTGCTACAGCCCCCGCCGCCATAGAAGAACCCAACAACGAGCTAGACGAGCTCCAGCCTCAGGAACTCAGCCGCGTCGAGAAGTGGCGCCGTGGCATCGCCGACATCGAGGCCGAAAGCTGCGGCACCAGCGTCGACGGCGAGTTCATCACTCCTGGTGTATCCCGAGAACTTTGCGATGCTGGTATCCTTGACGAGGATGACCTCAAGTCTCGCCGTAGCACCCGGTCCAGGAGAACCACGACCAGCGAATCACGACACAAGTCGCACCGCAGCAAGTCTAAGCCCTCTGAGTCCAAGCGCCCTTCAAGCAAGGTCGGCAAGGACAGCTCGAGCAAGGTTGGAAGAGACAGCTCAAGCAAGAGTGGCAAGGACAGCTCCAGCAGGAGCGGCAAGGAGAGCAGCAAGAAGAAGGAAAAGGAGCCATCTGGTCTCAAGATGTTGTTCCGCTCCCACACGGTTGCCGCCTAGACGATTACGACCGTACTTACAGTACACCTTTCCTTTTTCATCATAGCGCACGGCGTTTTCTCTACTACATCTCTCGTCGCAACAACTCCTTCAGGCCTGCATTTAGCGCTTTCTCCATTCCAAACCTGCTTTTTTCTTTTCTTGTTGTACATCTCACAGAACGACGCTTCCGCTTCTCAAAAGGGTTTCATGGACCCCGTCGTTTCTTGTCAAACTCTTTTACAAATGTCTTGGCGCAATCAGGTCCGGGGCGGATAATGGCTTATTTATGATATACATGTCGCGAACGTAACTACGAAACTTTTTTTTCTTTCAAGCTTATTCCCTTTCTGTGGATGTAAGACATAGCGTTTATATTGAAAGTAAACATGTAGAAATTGATACTCTCTTACGCGTGTAGTTGGTCCAGAAATTAGGGGAAGTGATTGCTTGTTGTCACACTTGGACTCATCATGCACGCGCTCACTGCGAACGCCAGATCTACTGCCGCCCCCCCCCCCCCCCCCCCCCCTTGCCGCCGGGAGATAGGCGCTGAGGTACTGCTAGCCCCGCTAAGAAGCGAGACGATTGACCTCTAAATTTAGCAGTAAGAAGTCTTTACCCCAGGAATTTTGCTATCTGATTAGCCTGACACAGAGCCAGAACGACGTATATACCCAGCACGTGACTACGCTTTCCGCTATCTTTAACACGCCCCGGCTCTAGGAACATAATTCCAACCCTACGACTCCGAACCCTCCGTCAAATGCTTCCAAACCCTACCTACAGTACTTGTTGTACACCTCCATCCCTTCACTTCCCTCTAGACTCTGTTATCTCCCAATTTCACGCCCACTCTCTTACCCACAACCTGCACCTCCCACTCTACCAGTACGTAAACACATCTCCTCCGCATCGCGCAGGAGCGAAAGCTGCTCAGATTCAGCCACTGTATTTTCTTGCGCGTCTTAAAGATTGAGAATACTGTGTTCTGTAGGCTGGATGTGCAGCTAGGTAGGATTTCATGGCTCAGAATACTGCTTGGTGAATGAGTACAAATGTCAGCTTTCTTAGTCGTGTCGCAAGACGCTTCATAGATCACCCCAATACCTCAATTTTGTGCAGCTTCTTTACTAGAGATAGATTATTGATAACCGAATACCAGTTGGCTACCTTCTTTGCCTGAATGTGACGAGGCGCTCTTCAATTCCCACATCAGAATGAAGAAGGGGCTATGAATGCACGTCCGCCGCAGTGACCACTCACAAGGTGGTACGAATGATAAGAATTGTCAGGTTGAAGTGATCCAGATCTCGCCTTGAGCAAAGCGATGCACCAAAGCATGACGCTGTCGCCAATTCGTGTATAATAATCAAACGAATAAGGGATAAGTAATCAAAAAGTAGTATCTTAACTGATGGCAGCCCAGATGAACAAGATCTATAAACACTCAAAGCAATCGCACTTAACTCGCCTGATTGATTTCTTCTATCTCTACCTAATCCCTTTTTTCAAGGACGGATATAGATCTCTTGAAGGTACTTGTATTGGGGCACTACCCGGCCTACGCCCATTCGGGCCTAGCGCCTTGGTAAGCATAGTTGAATCAGACTGATGTTTTCATAGCAACCATCCTCGGACTACTCTTATGTCTTTCGATTCCTTACTCTGTTTGGTCACATTTGGACTATCTCGGCCTGCTCAAGCTCTCTTCTCACGGCGGACTAAATTTTAGCGGGAGGTAGATGAGTGTTTGCCAGCAGCTGAGCTGTAGTTATACGGCTGTCAGGCTGAAACTTGCATCTCTTTTGAGGAAATCCACCAATGTGGGTGCACCAGCAAGGTATCACATGCAGCTAATGTACCCGAAATATACCAGATCCTCGTGTGGCTATGCACGTCTAGCCCGCATCACTCATCGACGTGCATGCGCCTGGAGGGTGCCGTGGCGGCCACAAGGCTGAGCACTAGTATATACATCCTTCCTTCAGATAGCAAGAGGCCCCTTTCACACCACTTGATTTCCTTCGAGGCGTGCTCTTGATTGCCCGTCTACATTTTTAGTCCCTTCCTTCTTTCACAGAAGACCCTTCCTAAGAGTAGAAAATGGCGCCTCGACTGCACCGGGATCATTATATGGTGTTGTGGGTGTGCGCGCTACCCATCGAGCTGGCGGCTGCGCGGGCGATGCTCGATGAAGAGCACGATATCCCCCTCCCCGACGCGCGTCTGTCCGAGGGCTCCAACATCAAACACATCTACGGACGAGTTGGTCGTCACAACGTGGTCATCACACGCCTGCTCAAAGAGAAAGAAGGCGCTTACTCGGCTGCTGATACACTAGTAAAAGACATGATGCGCGTGTTCACATCTTTACGCTTCGGGCTGATGGTAGGCATTGCAGGAGGCGTGCCCAGCAAGAAAGCAGACATCAGGCTCGGAGATGTGGTCGTCAGCAGCCCATACGGGTTACGTGGTGGGGTAGTACAGTACACCTATGACAATTCCAACAACCGGATCCGTACTGAATCGTCCCTCAACTGGCCATTGGAACTATACGACGCTATCGCAAACCTGCGAGCTGAGCATAGAAGAGTAAGGCGTAAACTATACCAGCATCTGTCTAAATTCGAGAGTCTACTAGACTTTACTCAAGAAACTGCTGGCCCAGACACACTTTACGCCGCTACATATCACCACCAGGGAGGAGCAATATGTCTGCAGTGTGATAAAAGCTACCTGGTAGATAGGGAACCGCGCAGTCAAGAGTTGGGTGTAATGGTGCACTATGGCACGATTGCATCGGGCGACCGGATAATGAAGAGCGCGATAGAAAGAGATAAATTCAGCGCCCAGCTTGGTGATGTGCTCTGCTTCGAGACAGAGATAGCAGGAATGAGCAATAGCGTTCCGAGTCTAGTCATACGTGGTATCAGTGACTACGCAGACTCTCACAAGAATGATCGGTGGCAAGCCTACGCAGCCGCAACAGCGGCAGCATATGCGAAAGTAGTGCTGTCGACAATAGCGAAAAGAGATGTAGCTAAGATGCCCATGAACTACAAAGTAATTCGAGGACCCTGGGAGAACCCCGTGTCGAGACAGGAGTACAAAAGCATCAAAGAGCTTGTCAACGAAATTGCTGCAGACCATCACATCAGCTTTAATTCCATTACCTGGGAGTGGGTATTACCGGCTATCCCTCAGCCAGACATGAAGAACGATGTCGTTCTTATGTGCACAAGTTCCAGGGCTCATACTGCGGCCGACTTTGCACATGTCCATGCCTTAACTTATTGGGATTATTTGAAGCAGTCTAGATGGGCCGACTTCATCATGGAGATATTGGAAACACTGGCTCTAGTTGAGCTGGACACGGCACACGGCGGTACGTTTCAGAGCTGTTGAAACGACATTAGAGCTCACTGACCTAGAAACAGGATTTAGTATGTACGCCATAAGAAATCCTCGGGTTTGGATTACATGCTCCTTTGTCAATCTTTCAATCAATTTCGGCGACAAGTAGACTGGCCTTGAAATTCTCGATCTCATTGAAGCGCTGGATTGGCTTTGCAAAAGCATGCGCAGACCCACAAACGAGACTGGCCATGAAGTCTCGTCCGCTTCCTATTCTTTGAAGACCAACGGCATTACGAAAAAGAAAAATACCATATTTGACCGTATACTGGGTTTCAAGAGTTTAGCACACACAGAGCTGCTTTATGTGAAGATGAAGAGGTCTCCTTTGCCAAAAATCAAACATGGCTGCTGGTTATCTCTTTTCGACTCTTGTATAATAACCGACTCCCCCTTAACTCCATATAAAGGATCCGGAAAAGGACTAGAAACATCATTCGATCTGATGATCATGCTTGCAGCTTCTGAGTTTTGTCTCAAGATTAAGGACAGTCTGGTTTTCCTAGGATATCGAACTCTCTTATACCCGGTAAAAATCGAAGGGAACTGCGCGCAGTTTCATCTGATTACCACCGATCATGGCCAAATCAACCCTTATACTCTGGATCTGAAGAACATTCTACCCGTTGACAATTCCTCCCAGTTTAAGACAATGAGATGTTTCGTCGGCTGGTGTAAAGATGCTCACATCAACCTTGGTACTGAACGCCTTGCTACGCAAATTAGATATACAGGCGGCGAAGATCATCCCACGTCACTGGAATTGGATGGGTATTCTCTTCTCGGCCAATTTGGAGCATCTGCTCCTCTTTCAGCTATTGTGGGTGTACAGCAAAATTTCAAGTACGTCGCCATCGCGTCCGATTCACGCCTACCGAGAACTACCTGGGGCTTCTCCAAGACACCTCACAACAATCAGTAGTCCTGTATGATTCAAAGCAACATAGATGTTGGCTTGTGCCAAAACTGAGTCTGCTCTTGCACATGGCCCAGAGATATACCTCGCCTTCCGCGATACCATACGCCAAACCACACATGGATGCCCAGGAGCTCATATCTTTTCTAGAACCTGTTGGTCAGACAAAGGTCCTAGCAGGAAATTCCGACCCAATTCAACTCCAGAATCTCTTGTTCGCACTCAGCATCAGAATGTTGAGCACGACAGAGGCACTGCGGGAGAGCGGTCATGGAAAACTCTATGGATTTGAGTTTATGGATGTTGTTCGAAATCCTGATCAAGGGTCGTGCATGAAAGAGCTGAAAATAATCTCAAAAAGGAAAGCTTGGCTCGAGCTAGTAAATGGGGTAGGTACAGTGATTGTTTGCTCCGACCTGGGTGAAGTTATCTCAGCCGAAGGAAGCAACGCGAGGAAGTGCAGGAAATGCAACAGAGTTCCTGAAAACGAGGATTACTTTACAGCTACAATTCCGTGCTTATCAAGACTGGCGGAACAGAAAGGTGTGGAGCTTATCGTTGGCAGCGATGGTGTCAAATTGTCAGACAAGGTTATTTGGAAGCTCGAGACGAATCCTTTTATACAATGCACTCATGAAGAGAGCAGCAACGAAACATGTTGGGAGAGACCTGGGTTAATTCAAAAAGTGGTCCGGCGGGGAGCTTTCAATTGGACAATCCCATTCCGCCTACGGAAACCGCAACCTGCACGACCGGGTCCTGTACAACCACCTCTTGTCAAGGGCGTTGTAGTATTTCGCTAAGTTTTTGGCAATCATTTGGAGCACTGGAGTCTATTACTCATTGTCTGTACTTCGCAATTCTTAAGCGTGCTCTGTATGTCCAATCAACAAGGATATGATAGCTAGTGCGAATGCACTAAGGGCAGGGTGTATACCCAGTGCCTTGAGGGCCTGCATCGAGCCATACCCGGCAAAGATTCCATAACAGTTCTATCACAGCCCCTCTACTCTTTACTCCACGCTGTTTGTATCTCTATGTTTTGTAGAGATCGATTGTGCAGCAAGCATATAGCTAAAGGAAGCTCTGACGCTAGAAAAGTAATCGCAAAATCATGAAGTCTTGCTCACCAGCCCATTTTCAATACCATAGCAACATATACTGAGCTTTTCAAGCTGACTTGGCTCTATTCTTAACAACACGATTTTGAAGCCGAATATTGGCATTCACACCAAAAGCTCAATTCCTAAACCTAGGTCTTTTCCTTACTTCCTCCCCATAACCTCCTCCATCCATGGATACACTGTCGCATTCGCCTCGGGATATCCCATATGCAATCTCTCTCGCATGAACCGCATCTCTTTGGGACTTCCATACTCCGCCAGAAGCATACTATCTTCAATCGGCATACACCCATCCAACACACCATTAACAAGCAACAACCTACAACTCTTCATCCCCTGCGCCACAATCGCCACGCCCTCTCCTTTACCCGAAATAAGACTAAACTCATCCTGGCACTTCTCCAACATCTCTTCAAAAGACTCATACCCGTATTTCTGTCTATACGCCTCTTCAAGCCCAAACGGGTACTCATGCTTTTTCACCTGTTCGAGCCACTCCTTGCCGATATAATAATGCGTTCCAGCACCGTGCCCGACACTACCCAGCAACTGGCTCCGATGCGTATGCGCCAGCCGAATCGCATAGTAACCACCCGCACTCAATCCCCACGCGATGACTCTCCGCTCATCCAGCTCTGGCGCCTCCGCAATCCACTCTAGGATACTGCTGAACAAGCGATCAGGAGACAGCGGATCCCGTCTATCCGCCGGACAATCTACCGTGGTGCCGGGGATGTCGCAAATCACTGTTGCCCAGCCGCGATTGAGATGTTCCTGCGTGCGCTCTGTGTTATCAGGGCGGTGGCCGTCCAAGCCAGTGATGAGGAGCACAGTTGGAAATGACCCTTGGCCGCTGGGTTTGCGCACATAGACCGGGATTTTGTTGCCCTCGTCTGTCTGGGAGGCGTGCTTGTGCGGTATTATGACTTCTTCGATTGGGCGCTCCCAGAGCTGGGCGCCTTGAAAGTAGACTTTTTTCTGCTCTTCGAAAACGCGCCTCTTGAGATCGGTTCCGATGTAGGGGAAGCGGGCGAGGCGGTAGACTGCGTTTGCGTTTAGATAGAGCTTTTTCGCGGCTTCACGGTCTTTGCTTTCCATCTCTTGTGCCTCTTTGGCTAATTTTTGGGCGGTGGGTAGAAAGGCGTTAGTATATGCATCGTCGTAGGGATCGTTGATGTTGTTGTCGATGAGGTGCTTGAATATGGGCTCAAAGTCTTCAAACTTTCCATCGTGGAATGGGTAGACGCCTTTGGTGCAGGGGAACTTCCAGCGTTGCTCCCATAGCTTCTGGATGCTGCCGCGGTGGCCGTATTCTTTGGTGAAGAGCTCACCGAGAATCCAATTTCCGTTAGGCATTTTGTGTATAACTCGTGTTATTCTGATAAAAACAAACAATAAATGGGACTAGTCATGTAATTTTGCAGTATAGAGTAGTGTTGCTTATATCGCTGTTCACTGCAATGTTCGGGATTGGCGGGGCCGAATTGGTATACTCGGCCCGGACGGGCCCCCAAACGGGTGTGAAGACCTGCCATGCAAAAGAATCCGGGGCGTTACAAGTCACTAAGTCAATAGTTAGAGGTGGTCGAATTCTAAGTATTTCTAAACCGCGCTAGCTCATAAAGATTCTACTATATCATCCTCCTCGTCAGCCTTATGCTTCGTATACTCCCTCAAAACTTCTCCAAGCTTCGCCCTACCATCTTTCCTCTCGAAAACTTGAGCATGATCTACCGTAGGCCACCAGATAGTCTCTATACCGCGTCCTTTCCATTCAGAATCCTGCCAGTCATGATCCTCGCCCTTGAGATCAGCATTGTTAAGGTATTTGCCCACGGTTTGGGTATTGACAATTAGATCTCGGCCACCAAGGCTTACGGTAACATCCCGACCTCGCAGGTCCTCCTTCCAAAGGATGTTCTGTGCCCAGAAGAAGTGACGCGCTAATGTGTATGCAACCATCATGTCAGTTGAGGCAAAATAGTAGAGCTGATGTTCATTCGCCCCTCGAGGACGACGTGCCGTGAAATTGTACGCGACGTCGGGAAGGTGCAGCAGAAATGTCACCGGATCTACCAAGACCATGGGGCCGATTTTCGCGGCCGTAGTAGGATTCTTAATGAGATGGGTGGAGATCACAGAGCCATAAGAATGGCTAGCAAGGACGACTTTGTCGAAGCCATGGCGCTCGAGAATCATGTTAATCTGGCGGCACATCTCATCTCTAGCAGGCATGGGCTCCGTGATGCGAAAGCTGATGGGCATGAGTTCGAGTGCGATGATTCCCACTTGACCATCCTGTGCTGCAAGAGGATCAGGCTTGTTAATCTCGTTCAGGAACTCGACATATGGGTGGAGGCCGATACCGATCCCGTGTATGAAGAGAATCGGTAGCCGTGTCCGTGAAGTATGAGGTCTATACCAGTAGCTCAGATTCGAAGCGGGTGAGATGTTGCGGGAAGCAAGACTCGCGAGGCGGGGTGGAAAGATAGCCAGCGAGGAACGGACATGGGTGCGGAATAGCATGAAGCCAGAAAAGCGCAGGCGGATGGCTGTGAGGGTATCCACAAGCATCACAATCTAATATGATTAGCATTGCGCCACTACGAAAGCGTAGTATACATACCATGTACCACAGAAACGGTCGATGCGACATATTCACCTGGTCAATGGTCAAGCGCAGACTCTTTGCGCTGCCCTTCCCCGGCGCCAGCTTTCTTCCAAGCATCGTCTCTATGCCATCAGCATACTCATTCAGCTCATCATCCTCTGCCTGACTCTGTTCCGGGTCTGCTTGTCTCCTCCTCATGCGCTCTTCATCGCTCTCCGTGCCGCGATTCAACAACGCCCACGAGAAGAACTCCCAGACATTCTCTCGCCGCACCTCAGCAGGCCTTGCTCCCAGAAACCATCGGCTGATATAATATTCTGGGTTCGGAATTTTATCCCAGCATCGCCAGAAAAGCTCTTTTCTCTCTTCCTGTGGAAGGGGTGGGGGATGCTGAGCTGATGCCTGCAGCGCACGCTTTCGAGGTACGTATACAAGCAGCCAGAATGCGGTTTCGATAGTGCTCCAGGCGAGCAGAAAGCGGCGGAATGCTGTGTGTGGTGGTTCTGCGATACTGAAGGAGACCCAGAATATGCTGAAAGGTGTAATAGCGCGCAGCCCTAGAATGCATGTCCGGATGAACAGGTACCTTGGCACCGTATGGTCTATCATGATCGCAGGGAGTAGCGCACGAGGTAGTTCTCAGATCCCCAGCAGTCCCACGCGGAAACGGGGAGTGGTTGTCGCAATAACACGAACATGTTGACTGTTGATGGACGGCAGCTCCGCCTCCCGCAGGCACCGATGACGCAGCTGCATGCGACTTTTCTGAGTCAGCCACACCTCGCAAGCAACACCACGTCTAGAGATGTTGCAGATTGTCGTATATTGTCACCAGATATAGCCACCCTGTGACTGCAGCTCCTGGCTATCAACAGTCCGGAGAACGACGAACTGACGCAAGCATATTCACCACGCATCCAGCACTGAATTACGGCTCAGGTCCATCACGTGACCAACGGTCAGCCGACCCACGACGAGACCCATTCCGAGACCCATTGGATCCATTACGAGGTTTCTTACGGGATACGTTACGAGATCCATCATGAGGACAGCTATTGAAACCGTCGCTTGAACTGCTGTTAGACCGAAACCTCCAGTTTTCGTCGGGGAACTTTCCCCTACGGCTGTTGAAAGCACCATCACGTCCGTGTATTTGCCTTGGATGTGACATTCGACTGTCTGAAAATGACGGACAAGAGGTTCTATCACGTGAGAGCGGCCGACCATGATAAGTAGAAGATCTTCCTCGTGGGAGAGGCTTGTTCTTTTGCTTCTTAAGAGCGCGTGCCTGTGCATCCCTCTTCCGCCGTAAAAGTGCCTTCGCGTTCGCAATACACATACAGTGTGCTGTGATGTGATCCTCGCCAGGTTCGAGCTTGCAGTTTTGTTCTTTGCACTCATCGCAGTGAAGGTCAGTTGCTGTGCAAGCAGACTTCATGTGTCCCTTCTGGCCACATCTCCAGCAGTATTCTTTCACGCCGCCAATAGACTTGAAATTGGCGACGCTGTACTCCTCAATACCAGCAGCCACTTCCTTCATGGTCTTCCCCGGTTGCATCCTGCACGCGTGTCTGCCAAGCCCAAGCTGAAATGCAGAGATCAGTGTGCGACCTGCATCGTTAGCAGCAGTATGGGGATCACTGTGTTCAAAAAGCAGATTTTCCACAAGATGACATAGACCAATCTGATGTTTTCCCGGCATATACCACTCATTCCTGTCCCGCGCAAGGACTTGTGTGTCGATGTATCGAACAACCGTGCCAAGGGGATCCATGTCGAATTCGATCGCTTTCTTCTTGAGATTGTTTCTATCGTGACCAACATCATGGCCCAAGACGACTACTGGATGGTTTCCCTTCAGCCCTGGGACGTTTCGAATTGGCTGAACGAATAGATCGTGCAGGATCTGGCGGGCTTCCGCAAAGGTAACGAAGCGCCCTTGTCCGAATCTGTTGCCGAGTACACCACGAGACCTGGGGTTCTGGTTTGGAAGATGCGATGTCTCTATCAAGCGCAGCAAGTTGAACTGAACATTTTGCATCAACTTTTCACCGTAGGGACCAATATCCCCCGTTTTCATGACCGATACAATATTTTGGCGAGAGAAGGTGGCAATGCCGACTTCCGTTGTCTCGTCGGTATTGTTAGACCAGTGTTCGCAATCCAGGCATACTACAATGATATGGTCGGCAGCTTCCTTCGCGAAATCGGGAATGTCGGGAATGTACCTCATCCCTATACAGTACTCCCATACCTCAAGGTCTGTGTGGCGCTCAAAACAATCTTCAAGTGCGCTGATAACGGAACGTTGCTGGTTTTGCGTAGGCATGGTAAAAGGAAGTGTCATGGGCGGTGACAATCGTTCGAACTTCTTATTCTTGTTGTTGGGCGACATGCTGAACTTATTTTGATGACGAATGAGGCTGTGATAGCGATTTGTGATCGTGATAGTCGTCTATAGAACCAAGGAAAATGAACACTGAATTGCAACGATATATCGACTCGGGTTGAGCTCGTGGATGGAAGGACAGATGTCGCACGTTGGCAGGCAAGAGCCAGCAGTGGCGCCGCCGCCCAGGAGAAAGACGGTAAGTTGAGCTGGAAGGAACTGGCAGAGATCAGTTTGCGTGGCTCGATGAGCAAAATCGAACAAACGTCGGAGAAAAGTACAAATATCGTCTGTATATTTTCGTTTTTGGACATGTATCGGCCAAGCAAACGACTGCATTTCTGAATGTGAAATTGAAAGTGAGCATGAGTGTTGTATGCATGTGGGCATCCCCTAAGATGAGAGTGGCTCTCATTATGTTACATATTGAGATAGATGACTTACATGTGTGGGGTTTTAGAAGAGTGAAAGGGAACTTGGAGCAGCCGGTTGTGTACCGTATGTTGCTTCGAGAACGTGGCGGTCACTACGTGCACTTGGTGTATGCTTCTTGTCTTCGTCCATGACCAAGTCACTTGCTGGCTTTATAAGAGCCGGTGTAGACTAGGGTTTGCGCATTATATCAAGTGGGCAGAAATTGAAACCACGGTTGGAATGGTCACCTTTGACTGTGGTAGCATGACAATGAGTTAGCAATCGAAGAGGTCACGGTGGTTTCTCCTCCACCTTGACTCTGGGGCAGATGAATTGCGTTGTCGATCATGCCTCGAATTCAGGACGTTCTCATCGCAGAAATTTGGAGACGATACAGCTCACAAGTACATGCCACGGCTGTATCTCTGGTTAAGCACGTGCAGTCTCCACTGTTTGCCTGTCTTGGCCTACCTTCTGTCTTGTGGCAACGAATAACAGCCAAGCTCAATCTAATACCGTTGATAGCAAGGAACATAGCGGTGGGTCTCAGCACTAGGGCGATACAAAATATATCAATACACCCTTGCGGCCTGCCCATTTGCACTTGGTTAAAACAAAGACCTGTGCGCGTTTTGCATACTATTGGGCCCAACAGTGTACGGAGAGTTGTTCGCTGCATTTAAAGGGAGAAATGAAAACAAAATATATAAGAGGCCAAAATGTGTGATGACATGAGGGTGATAAGCGATAGGTTGCGTGAGGTGACAAGAACGAAGTATACCAAGGAACCAAAGGAACGTGCAAATTATAGTCATGTTCACTTGCAGTAAGAATGAGTTCAAAGCAAACGCGCATGGCCAAGTGATACTCATATCCCCGCGCACCAGATCCACTGTGTGTAAGGCAGCCATAAACCTTTCACTGCGCCAAGGTCTTTCCTGTGACTCCAAACTTTCACATGTCTTTCGCCGTCCACCATCTACAGGCTATTTCTAAACGTTTTCAAAATTGGAATACGTCTTCAGGCAAATCCAGAAAAGTTAATCCGGATCTTGTGACGATTTTCGAGGCGACCGCTTTGCATGTGAGAGCCCAAAATGCACCATGAGCCAGTTCTACCCATCTAAATATTCTGTAAAGAGCTTGAAGTTAAATACGTCTGAAAGGACATTTGACATTGACAGCGGCTATAATACAGGCTCCGACCACTCAACAAACCCATGGGCTCAGTGACAGTACGCCCCAACCTTTCTTGAATCCACACTCGTCAAATACAAATTTAGCATTCACTCACCATGTCATGTTCTTCACGCGAGAGACTGGCAAACTGAATGAAGAGCCGTACGAACTGCTAGATTTTGGCGATGTACTATGTAAAAACGCGCAAGATTCATGTCTTTGTCATAGACCGGATAGCACAAAGACATTTTGCACCGCAGTACACCACCATATGTGTTTGCGGGAGGACATGAATCGCCTAGAGCCAGCTCCCGATTCCCTGAGAACTGGACACAGGCGTACGTATTTCCTGGTAAGAAAAGACGCCCAAGGTTTCTGGAAAAATATTTCACCCGCGTATTAGCCGAACAGAACTCGAGTGATGCCCTGTTTCAAACGAGTATTTGGTTCTCAATGCCAGTGTCGGTACCGAGCACTCTTGTACATCCCGCGGTAGATACAACCACACTCGCAAAGGCTGCCGTACCATGCATGTCGTGGTAAGACGTTGGAAATACACCCAGACCGATAGGCACCCAGCTGCATGGTTTCATGTGCCGGCAATGCGACCCTAGTAAAACGGCTCGAAACCGGTCTGCTGGGAAGAAGCAATGTTCGTCATTCAGAAGCTGGCGATCCCGCCACTGGACAAATGAGATTGGGCTGCATGATAAAAATCAAAATTCCCGCTGCATGTTGGGTGATGGCTGCATGTTTTTTGTGTCAATCATTGGTAGCGCGGGGCTGAGACGTTACGTTCGTTGGATGAGATCATTAGTACCGAGCCATGTGTGGCGGCGGTTGCAGCCGCGCACCCTTTTCCCACGCCTCCCAGGTCACACAGCCTGCCACTTATCCCCTGCAGCATTCCATCTACCACAGTACGTCTACCTGCCCCGTGGTATATCCATCGATATACGGCAACAGTACCATTTCCTTTGTATGTTTCTATCGCATCCGATCAAAGACTAGTGGCTCCACAGCTGCTCTTCCCCGCATTCCTCCTCAGGCCATCCCCACGTGTTCGCGACTCAAGTTCTCAAGTACCTCTCTGGACCATACTTTCTTGACCAGAAAATACTGCTACCGCACCAATGTCAAGTTCGTTAGCCAACGGGGACAGTGAAAGCGTCGAAAGCGCTAGCGCTCCTCGTGATTATTTGAGCAACTTGCCCGAAGAACTTCTACTCCATATCTTCGAGGCCGTGGGTCGCAATGCGAGGCGCGACCTTTGCAACGTGTCGCGAGTTAACAAGAAGTGCCATCGTCTCAGTGATGCTGTCCTGTACAAAAGCATTCTTTTCGAGACACCGGAACTGCATCTTACTTTCAGCGAGTCATTGAGCCGCCGGCCTCGTCGTGGCTCCGCTATTCATGAAATAAAGCTGTCTTACCCTTCTTCGGAGCTGTCACAGTTGGCCCTCGATGCACCGGTACATGGCTCATATCTCGATCCTAAGCGCTCAGACAGCCTTTCGCGGACATTGTCTATCATGTCGAATCTGGAAAAGTTGGATATCGCCGTGCCAGACGTGCTGCTGCACGGCATTGGTAGCTTGTTCAACGGACCGTTCGACCTCGCCTGTTTGAAGGTGTGCTCGCTATTCTACCAATGCGCCAATGATGCATACTGGGACCTCCGCGAAAACATTCACATTTTTGCTCACCCCACACTCGAGACTTTGACTATCCGACGAGCCAAGCTAGACGAAAAGGGATTTGACCATATTGAGCGGCCCCACCAGACAGCTCTAAAACAGCTCCATTTGATCGAATGCGATATTAACGACGACTCGCTTGGTGATCTCCTTGAACTGCCGGAGGCGCTGGAAGAATTCGTCATGACGCAGACAGAAGAGCCAGAACCAGAGCTAGAGGAGAGCTCCGACAACGTTGGGGACTACATCTTGGCCGCACAGTCGCAAGCCGAGTTTCTGAAGAGCATCACAATCGACCATCCAACGCTCACTGGACGCAAGGTTCTGCGGATGAGAGAGTTTGGGGCTCTGGAGACATTGCGACTCAACTGGGACTATCAACTATTCGGGAAATCATCCAAGAAGCCACGCCTGCATTCAGTCGGTTTACCGCCGATGATGGAGACGCTAGAGTTTTTCAATGAGCTAGGGAGCGATGCGGAAGTGACAGACCTCTTACTGGCTACAATCGAGCAGAAAAACATTGTCGCAAAGAATTGGAAGAAATTGGTGGTAGTCGAGGGAGAAGACGGGGTCTCTCGCGAGATAAAGGATGCATGCAAGGAAGCTGGACTTCAATTAGACATTATTGGGGCTATGGACGACACAGATGAGGAAGAAGAAGAGGACACGGAAGAGGATACAGATGCAGACAGCGATTAGCTTTGGGGTATCTCTATTCTTTTTTCCGATTCTCATTAAATCTCGTAGAACACATTCACATAACCGTTGATAGAATATGTCCTCGCATTGGCATTCCAAGCCCCCCTTAGTTGGGCTGCCTCCAGTAGAAATACCACAAATACTAAAAACAAATCAGGTAGCGCAATCTATACCACAAATTTCAACAGCCCAGCGCCTCCATCACCATCAGACTTCATACAAAACCAATACAAGCCTACGCTGCTCTTCTCCACCTATCGCAAAACAAGCGTAAACCTGCCCCTCACTACCCCTATCTCTCTTCTCTTTCCTCCCCCTATCCTGCTCAATCTCACCCTTCTTTTTAATTCTCTTTTCCTCCTCTTCCCTTGTTCCTCAACTTCCTTCCTCCGCAATCTACTATCCCTCCACCCCTGCACATACAGCCACACGTGGCGCACAAGACACAGCACCACTGTGGCGACACTTTCTGCCTTGAGCTTGATGTGTGTGGCGGTTACATACGAGAAGTGCGGCCGTGGTAGGGCGGGGAGGAGGGAGACAGGAAGAGAGACTAGGCGTTTTAGCGCTGTGGTTGTTGTGGTTGTGGCATTCATTTTCTTTTTTTATGTTGGTGGCCGTGTGGTACGAAGACTATGATTATGAGAAGTTGGCAGGAAGAGACTTTTCCTTGGTGTAGTGATAGCTGTGAGTGTGAATGGGTTTGAGTGTTGTCGTGGTTATAACGTAGCATCGTTCTCCATGTCGATGGTCAAGTTTCTGGATTTTGCGACTAACTTGACAACGCATCCTTTTCGAGCTCGAAATAGCTCGTCGTTGATGTTACGGGTTATGTTTATTGGCTGGACGTTGGAGCACTGGTAGAACAGGCGTTTTCGGACCGTTCAGGTTTCATTTGTATCTCCACGATTTGGTGTTCTTATCAGAATGCACAGCATTGGTAGGCAGTTCAAATGGCCTGGCATCGTCGAAAGTCGGCTGCGGTACGTCAGTTCCCCAAACCCTAGACTTCTGCTGGGCAAAACTGACCGCTGCAACGTATCCATCCAGCTGCTGCGGAGGCAGAGGCTCATGCCTCCCACTTCCCTGCAACTCCAACGGACCATTGTATTGAGGTTGGCCAAAAGTTTCGTGTGAATATCGCAGCGTTTCCGCCGGGTCGATCTGTGCGCCAGCTGGCGCCACGTTCTGGTGGTCAACAAAGGGCATCATCTGCTCCTCATGCATCTTTTTCATAGCTTTCTTGGTTTTCCGTTGTTTGCGGCACACAAGAAAGAAGATGACGGCGCTGAATGCTCCTATCAGTGCTGTGCCGCTGAGAACGACGATAATTGTGATATCCGTCACGGTAAGTTCGCCCTCACGAAGGAGCCCCATGCTGTGTGGTACGGCACGTCTTCAAGCTGGTGTGGGGATGCTAACCAAAGCAAATGTGTATGGACTCCGCACGACAAGAGCCTGGGAACTAGCTGTTTTTAAACTCGTCGTTCGGTTATGCTATGGCCCTGAAACGTATGAAAGCCACAATACTGGCTTGCTGCAGCCTTGGGCATCTTGGAGCGGCTGGGCATGGGTGGGCGCCTAAATGTGTATCTGCCGATCATGGCTGGAAAAAGTCACTGAACATGATATCGCGGCTTCAAGGTCTGACTGGAGCATGGAAAAGAAACAAGGATGGCATAAAAAAGAGAAACCACGGGTGCGCAACAAGGAAACACGGTTGAGAGAACTGACTTCGAGCATAACAAGAGGACTCAGATGTCAGCCGTGTTCAGTCAGAAGTGGCGAGGGTAGACAGTATCGTGATCTGTTCATACGGAAGTTTGCTTGCAAGAAAACCACTTGGCGGAAACTCATGGCTGTGATAATAGCCCCCTGTGAAAGTCACCCTGCCTGAGATTGTTGGTGGCGGATGGCTTCAAAGCCGCCTGCTTAGCGCCGATTAATGACGCGCGATTCGGCCAAATGCAGATGACGTGGGGTGTTTGGCTGGTCGCGTAGATCCAGGAGACGTTGCCAACTCCATATCTCAAGTCGAGCACCTCTTCTCCTCTTGCACACTGCGACTGGCGATGAATCAGCCGTGAGAGAGCCTCCTTGTGCGCGCTAAACTCGGCTGCAAGTCCCCAGACACAGCGCAACCACGATCACGCGCCCAAACCACCCCACTGTTCCGCATCACCACGTTTTGTGCCGCACAGTCACATCAGGAATTATCCAGTCGTATCGAGCACAAGAAACTTACATACATATTGAAATATTTTTATAAATATTTATCGGCTTCGGTGAGAGATTACCGTGCAACGTTACACCAGTTGCGTCCCCACTCACCAGCCTCGTCACCCAGTCCAGAGTATGCGCTCGCCATATCTACACTACAGAAGACATCAGCACTGCGAGAAGCAAAATGGATGAGGATTTGCGCATGCTCGAGGTACGTGGAACACATGTTCAACTGGATGCGCGCCTCTGCTAACGACGCATGCCTCAGGAGGAATACTGCCCTCCAATAGACCCCACACTACTCTATACAATCTATTCCGATTATGCAGGGCAACCAGATGCTGTCGCTCGTACCAGAGAACTACTAGAGCCCCTCAAGGCGACAGCCGAAGTAGAGGCCCTTACCTTTGATCCCTCTGGTAGCAGCGGAGGCGCTGTGCAAGACAGTCCAGACAAGAACAGCACCGATGCCGATTCCTGGGGCACTCAGACGGTAACGACAGAGCAGTCGTCTCTTTCAAACGACTTTGCTTCGCTCAGCGTCGGTGGACGTTCAGAAAACTCTCCAGAATCCTTTGAGAGAGGCTATTACAAAGACACAGAACAGTTTGATGTACCCACCAAAGAATTGCTGCTCGCTGAAACATTCCCTGGCTTGCGTCTCGCCCAGGTCACGCACACTCTGAAAAAGTGCAATTATGATTACGACAAGGCGACCGATGAGCTCCTGAACCATGTCTTTTTTGATGATAGCAGGAAGAGTCCGACCGAGGATGGCCCTATCGCTAAGGGTATCGATGCCTTCGCTGAAGACCATCACATACCGCAGAAAGGGAAGAAGGGGAAGGCGAAGAAGAAGCAGAGGCTATCTTTGAACAACGTAGGCACCGAATATTTTGTCGAATCAGATGCGCCGACAAATCGCTGGCAGAATACAAGCCGAGATGTAGAGTTTGTCACGTCGAGAACGGGTGTGTCTGCCAAGACTGTCTCTTCGCTTTATCATGCGAATGGAGCGTCTTTGTCGGCCACGGTGCTCGCCATTGTGCGAAGAGACATTGAAGCGCATAAGAAAGACGGGGAACCAGATGCTGCACTGGTACAGGACGCAATCACTCTCAACGAAAGCTTTCCTTCCATGGACTTGGAGCATGCTCTTGCCGTCGTACGACTAACTGCTCCATCGACGATCAAAGCCCAGGAACTCGCAAAGGCCCTCACTCAGCAACCGGCGAGTGAGACGGGAGGTAAAGGCGGTCTCAAACTTGATTTGCGATATGCTCCGGTCGACCTGTCCGATCCTACAGAAGTAACCAAACTGCCTATCCTGTCCCCCTCTGCGAGACCGCGCGATGCCATTTCTACTGCAGCTGCTCGAAACGATGCGTTTGGAAAAGCAGCCAGTGCTTATCGCAAAGGAAAATCAACACCTCTCATGAGGCAAGCAGCAGCTTACTATGCGCAAGAGGGCCGCGACCTCAACGCCAATTTGAAAGTCATGAATGCAGCAGAAGCTGATTCGTTGGTCTCATCACAGTCAGGATCCACATACCTTGATCTCCATGGTGTCACGGTCGCAGACGCAACTAGGATAGCTAAGCAACGCACTCAGGCTTGGTGGAATGGTCTTGGCGAGCGGAGGATTCCCGAGTGGAGCGGTCCTGGCCGGAGAGGCGGAGGCGATGTTTTTAGAATAATCACAGGCCTCGGGAGGCACAGCGAAGGGGGTAGAGGCAAGCTAGGTCCTGCAGTGCTGAAGGCGTTGGTGAACGAGGGCTGGAAGGTCGAGGCAGAGCCTGGTGAACTGTATGTCACAGGGCTCGCAAGAAGAAGATGAAGTCAAGCTTGGTCTGAGATATACGCGCGGCACGCAACAGTCTTCTGTATCAATCTTGTTTCGATATACCCTTCTGCGTACCTAGTATATTGCAATTGCATAGCCATCTATAGTAGTCTCTGCGCAGGTCGAAAGACACTTACCTTGACAGGCCCCTTTTCCTATTCCAGCCCTAGACTGGGGCACTAGCGCCACGCTAAGTCCACGGCGTCTTGCCTTTAGGACCCACTCGCCTTGTCTTCCCCATCTTTTCGTGGTCGTCCCACAGGCGAGAACAAATCTCGAAACAGTCGACAGTATGTCAAAAGACCTTTCCTACATGAACAGTCACAGCGGTAAGGCGGAATCGCTCTTATGCCTGAGTTTTAAAACCAAAACGCGCGTTTTTCCCCCGGACATGTGACGCGCCGCGCTGTCCGTTTCATGGAGCCTGCGACAGAAACAGCAACACCAGTCGCGCAGAAAAGTAACTTTTATGGTAACGATTAGCTGCCCCGCTGAAAAACGTCGTCTATACACGCACATTGCCTACGATGGCTATGATGGTGCCTGCTTGTTCGAGGGAGATTGCACAATCGCTCTCATAGACTGCGAATATACGATTAAAGAAAATCGCCTGTCATGACATTACGGATTGATTCATCCATCATGCAGACATTCATTGTCAGCAGAATACCGTAGTTATTTTTCTGTACGTGATGTGGGCCGGACCACATCACAAACGTTTCGCCATCCGTGCTCGCAGCCGCGGACCACCACTCACAGTAGATGCCATGCACGAATCGTACTCGCCTGAGGGTCTGTCCATTTTCGCACACGCATTGCTACAGGCTGGCAATTGATGTCATCAGCATCTCCAGAATCAACGATCAACCTTCCGGAACGCGTCAACCTTTTGATACGGGACGTGCTCAGTCCGAACCAGCCCTGCAAAGAATGAATGATATATAGAAGGCTACTAGAAGTCAGCATTGTTTTTTACCATCAAGCTCCATACTCGAGACTTCTTGAGCAAATCCACTAGCAGTAGCATCTGCATATACCCATATATATATCTTCGCCCGTTTTTACACATCTTGCTGCCAGCCAGCTTGCCCCTCGCGGTTCATACACGCCTTACATTCTACACCACTGCCGGACAGTCTTTTTTCTACAACTATCATTTTAAAGGTCATTATCACAATTTACAACTCAATATCAACATGAAGTTCAACACCAGCATCTTCGTTGCCTCTTTGGCTGCCTCCGCTGCCGCGGCTCCTCTCAAGTCCAACAATCACGCTGTTGACAGGCGTCATGTAAGTCCTTATGATTTGCTTCCTTACTATCCTTACATTTTGCGTTTGCTTCGACTCGGTGTTCAGTATGACTGACTATTTATAGGATGGCACTGGAGCTCAGATGCTCCCCGCACACTTCATCTCTACTGTCCGCAGGCTCACAGAGGAGAAGATCAAGAACAAGCGTCAGCTTGAGGGTCTTCTGGGTGAGCTCACGGGCGGCATTACTGGCGACGCGCAGACAGGTGCTGGTGGCGTTGGTAACCTTCTTGGAGGCCTCCTTGGTGGCGCCGGCGGCGGCAATCAGAACAATGCTCAAGCTGGTGCTGGTGCTGGTGCTGGCAACTCTGCAGCAGGTGGCAACGCTCAGACTGGTGCTGACGGTGCTACTGGCAATGGCGCTGGCAAGGGCAAGAAGGGTGGAGCGAACGCAGGCGGCGCCGGTGGCAAGAATGCCACTCAGGCTGCTGGTGGTAATGCCGCCGCCAGTGGTCAGGCCCAGCTAGCTGGAACAGCTGGAGCAGCCGGTGGCAAGAAGGGCCAAGGTCAGGCTGGTAATGCTGCCAATGCCGGAGCTGCTGGAACCGCTGGCACTGCTGGAACCGCTGGAACTGCTGGCACCGCCGGAGCTGCTGCCGGTAACACTGCCAACACTGGAGCTGCTACCGGCAACGCTGGCAAGGCCAACAAGGGTGGAAACGCAGGAAACGCAGGTGCCGCTGGAAACAATGCCGGTGCTGCTGGAAACGCAGCCACCGCTGGCAATACTGGCGCTGCCGGAACCGCAGGAAATGCTGCCGGTAACAATGCCAACACTGGAGCTGCCACTGGCAACACCGGTAAGGCTAACAAGGGTGGCAATGCTGGAACTGCTGGAACTGCTGGAACTGCTGGAACTGCTGGAACTGCTGGAACTGCTGGAACTGCTGGAACTGCTGGTAACACCGGTAACACTGGCACTGCTACCGGCAACACTGGGGCTGCTGCTGGTAACGCTGCCAACACTGGAGCTGCCACTGGCAACACTGGAGCTGCTACTGGAAACGCCGGTAAGGCTAACAAGGGTGGAAATGCTGGCAATGCCGGGGCCGCTGGAAACGCCGGTGCTGCTGGAAACGCAGGCACTGCTGGAGCCGCGGGCAACACTGGCGCCGCTGGCACCGCTGGAACTGCTGGCACCGCCGGAGCTGCTACTGGCAACACTGGTAACACCGGCGCTGCTACTGGCAACACCGGCAAGGCTAACAAGGGTGGCAATGCTGGCAATGCTGGAGCTGCTGGCGCCGCTGATACCACAGGAAACGCTGGTACAGACGCTGCTCAGTAAAGTCAAAAACAGCCTGAAACCGTTGGCACTTCCAGCAACAACAACCCCGACTCTACGCCTGAAGACCATCAGAAGGAGAACTAGATACCTCACTGTCTTTTCGGTCGCCGGTCATTAAGTACGGGAAGCTGGAGACAAGGGCACCAAATACGAGGATAAAGGTGCGACGTTATTAGTGTATAAGTTGTATTGGTTTTTGGAGGTAGTAAATGAAGGTATACAATACATAGTACTATGGAGCAAAAGACAATTAGAAAGTCGAGTGGTTTCAACACAATCTGGGCAATATAGACGGGTGATAATAAATACTGAATTCGACGATGAAAAGAATTTAAATTTTCTCTGAGCCGACTTCCACACTTTTATGTTATCTTTGTACTTGACAAACCAGTCATTGATATGTCTAGATGGATGTGATAGAATTTCCAACTCATATAGTTACCTCAGAGCATGTTGCAGAATAGGTTGTGGTAGCGATTAACTACATGTCGAGGAAGGAAAACAACAACAAAAAAAGACAGGCAGCACATACACCGTTGAAACATCTTACAACAACATCAATAGAATGAATACCCGCAACGCCCACCACTAACCGCCTCTCTCATCGTAAAAAACGCATTCATATACATGTCATTCGCATTACCTTCGTTTGGACAAGAAACCCTCAACTCCCCCAACTCCAAATCCCCCCTTCCCCAAGACTCCTCTTATTTTTTATATATATTCCTCACCAACTCCCAAGACTAGCATTCCCCAAATCCCTCCTATAATTCTCACTCAACCCATCAAAAGAATCTAGATTATCCACTCCGCCACCCGGACACTTCCAATCCCTATCGTAGGCCTTATCAGGGAGGATACCAGCCTCACGTCCACGCCTATAACTCCACTGCGTAGAACTCTCCGTCTCCCACGTCCAGTAGAACCAGCCCCAGCCAGCCTCAAAGGCATCCATCTGGCCGATAGCAAACTGGTAGAGCCATTTTTTGTATTCGGGAGAGTAGGAGCCAGGGTCTGCGTTTGCTTGTGTGCAGGAGCACTGTGAGGACTGCAGGGGACACTGGGGCGCGAGCACGGCACCGGTCTTGTCGGTCGGTTGGAGAGTGCCTTCCCAGCGGGAACCTGTGCCGACGTTGTTGATGTACTGTGTACAGTCTGTGTCTGCCTGGGACCATTCGCCGCACATGGTGGGGCCGAAGCCTGTTTGCGTGTTCATGCTGCGTTTGGACTGCTGGGTCCATGCTTCGCAGGCAAAGTTTAGCTTGTCGCGGTGCTTGAGTTTGATCTGGTCTGTGTTGAAGATGACGTATTGGTGCACGTCGAGGAGTAGGTTCTTGTTGTTTTGCAGCTTGCCTTGCCATTTGTCCAGGCCCATGAAGCCGTCGCCGAAGATGATGATGGCGGTGATGCCATCGGATCGGATTTGGTCAATAGCTTTTTGTGTCCAGGAGAGGACCTTGTCCGTGTCGAGTTCGACCATGCGCGGTTCGTTGACCAGGCCGTACATGGTGACGAGGTTTTTGTAGCGGTCTTGCGCGAAGAAGACTGAAAGCTTGTGGTGGATTTCTAGACTGCGTTCAGCATTGCGGTCGCCGTCGGTACCATTCAGCCAGCCGATCACGCCTTGACGGCCGGAATGGTTCCAGCCGTTTTGGCTGCCGGGTGCGCCGTGAAGATCGAGGTTCACGCGTAGCCCGTTTTGGCGGCAGTACTCGATGCCGCGGAGGAGGTACCGCCATGACACCTGCGGAACGTATACATCGTCATCGTAGGTCTGTACTATCCAATAGCCAAAGGGAAAGCGGACATGGTCCATGCCAGCCTCTCGGATCTTAGCAAATGTCTCCCTGGTAATAAAGGTTGCGTAGTGCTTCTCCATTGTCGTTTTGGCTTTGGCGGGCCCCAGCTTACTGAGGAACGTCCATTCGTCCACCACGTTGTCCTTTGATCCATATTGCGAGAAGAAGGATGGCGTGATGAACGGCTCGAGGTTGAGCCAGCCGCCAACGTTAACACCACGGATTGGTGTCTTGCCATACTCGAATTTGTCTGACAGCTTTGGTACAGAAGGATTAGCTTGAACGTCGTCGTTCCATGTAGAGTTCAGTCCGATAATGGGGAGACCTCCGACAAGCTCGTTTGTGTAGGTGACGTTGAAGTCCGTGGTATCGTACCATGACCAGGGGTCCAATATGCCACCTCGATCCTGTTCTGGCACGCTGTTTCTGTCCTTGCCCGCCAGATTGCTGTTCGATGGCTCAGATGACGCGCTCCCTGTGGATCCGCCCCCTGTGTTGGCAGAGCTACTGTTCTTGCCTGATAACACAACCGCCACGGGTATGATAATGGCCAACAAAAGAATAACAGAAAGTACACCTATCAGTATACGCTTCCGTTTCTTCTTCCGTGCAAGCTCCTCCTCTGAGTATACTGTTGGTGCACCGCCTCCTCCACGCTTCTCCATCATATAGCGGTATTCAGAATCGTCGTCGATGCCTCCTTCTTCAGCCAATGGACCGCTGATGACACGCCGTTTTTTCTGCTCAGTCCTGTGCTGCTTGTCCTGCCGTCTCCGTTCCCTCCTCTCTTCGGCCTCTGACTCTGTGTATCTGGATTCACGCCGCCGTCTCCGCTCCTCTCTTTCATCTTCAGTGTAGGAACCCCGCTTCCTATCGAGTTCATCTTCAGTTTGACTTGCTTTCAACGCAGCTGCTTTCCGCCGTTCTTCACGTCGCCGTCTCGCCTTTTCTTCATGCATGGCTGCATCGCTCTCTGCAGCACGCCGCCTGGCTTCCTCCTCCTTTTCCTGCCTCCTCTTCTCCGCACGTTCTTCCTTTATCCTCTCCTTTTCAAGGTTCTTCTCTTTCCTCCTCACCTCCTTGAGATAGTCCTCGTCGTAGTCGTAGGTTCCCCAGCCTCCTGACTTCTTTGCGTTGGTCTTGTCAAGCTTTGCGAGGGCTTCCAAGCTCAAGGGCGCAGAGCTCCGGCTGCCGCTTCCATCTGTCCTGGAGTTGCGACGGGAGCCCCGCGCTTTGCGGGGAGCTGGAGACTCATGTTCCGTATCGCTCTGTTGTCTCGAGCGGCGTTGGGGCCGCGGTAGCACATCTCCCTGTGAGTCGGTTGCTCGGTGGCCCTTTCTTCGCCTCCCTTCAGCATCAGGTGCCGCTCGTTCGCCATGGGATTCTCTCCGCCGGCGTCGTTCCGGGTCGGTATCACCGTGCGATTCTCTGCGTCGTCTTCGTTCATCGCCATGGGGCCGTCTACGTGACGGATCACGATCGCGGTCGCTCATTGCTAGAGGATGACTGGGTGCGAAGAGCTCTGGTATGTCGGGAATGCCAAAGCGCGGTGAAGGGTCGTGGGGCTAGAAGCACTTCATATGGCACTGGCCATCGCCAAAAGAAAACACACTGTTGACACGGAATAACGATAGGTTGGGCAGCAGACTCGGACTTGTATTCAGGCGATCAAGGGTTTGCGCATTGGTGACGAATAGGTACAATGGCGGCTGGCTGCAGCATGGGTTAAGCTTGCTGCGATGTTAAGGTGGTTGCTGGGGTGATTTGTGTTGATAGCGTACCTGACGTGGCGGAGCGGGCTGGGCACACCCTAAGCCGCTTGGGTTGCGGTCTTGGAAATGCGGCAAACAAGAACTTGGAATAAATTTGCAACCTGATTTGCTAAACAGGATTGGTATTTCTTGGGATGTACGTGCCATGCAGTGGTGGACTTGTCAGCACATACTCGAGACGTAGGCACGTGTTTGTACCCGTTGGGACCAATCTGTGCCCTCTAGTTCTTCGTGTTGGTGCATGTGTGCCAATTGCAGCCTAGAACGCAGGCGGTCAAGTCCGAAGCCATGCACACAATCCTCTGGTACGTCATGCGATAATTGCCGCAACCAACTGGAGCCGTGCATCTGGTCGGGAAGAACGGAATGGCCAGCCAGCCCTGCATCGACGAGACGGATCTGCTCAGCCACCTGCACGGCTCGAGTGTATGACATCACAACACATGTCTATGTGTGTGCAACCCCTTGACCCTGGCTCAAGCATGTGTAAAAATTATAATAAGAGCAGTGTATTTAGTATGTATGTGTGGTATCATAACGGAAAATGTAGAAAAGGAATGCGCAGGGGAGGGGATAGGCCTTTATGCTATCCGCCAGTAAGGCCTGCGAAGGCGCACCCGTGCCTCTCTATAAGCTGTTGTATGTGTAGTAGTGACGGTGTAAGATAGCATCCTTTTTATGGAACCAGATCAAAGTACCGCCCAAACAAAATGTGAGCCAGCGTCCATGGCAGCAAATGGCGCGGCAGTCCTGTCGGAAGTGGCAGTGCGCTGTAGCGCTCACCGTGGGAACGGATAGAAGGTTGCGAGGTCAAAGCAAGCTTCAAGAAGCAGCTACGCTCTGCGAAGAACCAGGGGCATCCGCAGAGACGGCAGCTTTGCCTTTGTCGGCGACCTTTTTGTCATCGTCGCTGTAGAGGCCATGCTCGTAGATGTAGTCGACGACCTTGTCAGGAATGTAGTAACGGATGCTCTTACCACGCTTGCGGAACAGGCGAATCTTGGTGGATGAGACATCGTTCTGGATGAGTTGGGGAATGACACGGATGTTGTGTCTCCACTGCTGCAGCTGAACCAGGGCGTCGTCTGTTTCAAATCAGTGATTGCCGGAAAAGCGTGTGAGAAGTTGGACATACCAATATCAGTGCCGCTGCGCTCGAGGATGAATGCTCCGTAGTGGCCCAAGATCCTGCTTAGATCCTCGCGAGCCCAAAGTCCGGGCGTGCTCATGGTCTGGATGAGGTCGGCACCCGCGAGGAGAGCAACGTGAATGCGGCGCTTCTCGCCGTTTTCAGTCGCAATTCCTCCCAAGACTTCGTTCAGCTCATGGTCAAAATGGTCTAGCACCTTGACAGTGGGGAGATATTCCTTGTGCAGCGGCTCCCATGGGTCGACGCCAATCCAGGTCGAACTATCCTGGACAGCGATCCTTGTCATGTTGATTCTGTGCTGTGCGGAAGCCAGTCCGGCCTTCTTGTATGCGTCGCCGACAGGACTGAAGAAGCCGCCGACGACTTCAAAGTCGGTCTCGAATTCGCAATAATCAGCCGCCTCTTCGAACATGCGCAGATGGAGATTGGTTGGTGGGGAAAAGGAGCCACAGGAAACCAGGACGAGGGGCTGCTTGTTAGGGTTAGACAGCGTCTTTTTCAGTCTCTCCTTGGGGAATGTGTAGTTGTCGAGCGACATGACTTGGGCATCGGGGACTCCAGCGTCGAGCAGGATATCGCGATTAGTAGTCGAGGTCATGGTCGCAGCGTGTGAGGGGGTTGCGACGGGTTGCCGGAGGGCAGCGGGAGGAGACGGGCGGCGAGGAAAGAGAAGGCGGTTATGAGCAAGTGGGCGAAGAGTCGGGGCAAGGGTGGGGCCTTTTAAGGTCAGTCTAAGAGGAAGAGTCCATTGCAGGCGGGAGAGAGACATTTATGAGTGTTTGGCTTACGAATGCTGCGATAAACGGGGAGCCCGGTCGTCTAACGGCAGGCTAGGCAGTAGTGAGAAGTGAGTCGGTAGGGGTCTGGCAGTGTCGCGGGGCTGAAGAGGCGACACCCGAGGGTTTGCGGTTTGCACGCGTGCGGCAGAAGGGAAGGCGCGCTGAGTGTTGGCCAAAGTGGGCGTTTGAATACGAGAGCAATGGTTTACTTGAGGGCGAGAGGTGCGCATATAATATAGGCACAAGAGAGTTGCCAGGGCGGGTAAAGGGCGGCCATGTTTTGTAATGTACATTCTCTTACGGCACCGCGGTTGAGACTGTTTCCCGTGGGTGGGCGGTGGCGGGGCTGCCCAGGCCCCCTTCGCTCGCTCGCAAGATTGTGTGAGCAACCGCAGATCTGGCCGCGCACCGGGGCCCTCCGTAGCCAGCCGTTGTCGACTTCGCACTACGGAGGTTTGTACAGACATGGCGCGTCAGTCGCCTACTTGGCCCATACAGCGGCGCGCATGCAACCCAAGTCTGCGCCGTTGTGCGGGATGGAAGCACCTCACGTGGGCGATGTCGGCATTTCCCCGACCCCACAAGCCTGTCGCGGAATCAGTGGGCGCGGGCCGTGGGATGCACAGTCAAATGATGAACAAATCCAGACTGACGAGGCGGCGCCTTGGATCCGGCCGTGGAGTAGGCCTTGTTGGCTTGACTCAACGATAGCACCAAGAGGGACGGGTGCAGCACCTCAATGGCGGGGGATTACATGTCCATGGCCCATGTGCACAGTAGAGTCAGGCTGCCGCTCCGTCATGCAGACAAGAGCCAGCCGACCTCTCTGGCTAATTTGCAAGTTGGAAAAATAAAATCAGCCAAAAATAAAATCTAATAAACCTCCGCCGAGACAAGGCAGCAGGTGCCCATGGCAGATGGTACAGCACAGCACAGCACGCACAGCACGCAGGTTCGCTATCGATAACGGCGGGCGCTAGTCGGTCACGTAACTAGCTCCGCCGACTGGGCGTCGAGCATATCCAACCTCAAGTCTTCGCCAGACTCAACGCAGTATTACCACGTCTTTCTATACCCATCACCACCATTCCCGGGCAACTCACTCGTTTGCTCCCCCTCAATCTGCCTCCTCTCACCTCCCGCCCCACAAAATACCCGCCTTTGTGTGTTTGCTCTCTCCGTACTCGCTCGAGCAACCGCCTAATGGCGCGTTCTTGATGGCATCCAGAGGACCTCGTCAAAGGTAAATACCGCTCGCTTTACTCGACCCTTCGTCACTGCAGCAATCTCAACTCCACCGCTCAACTCCATCTCCTGCTGCCGCTGCCTCAGCCTTGTCTCATTTTTGCTTTGTCGACACAACTGCTGCAACCCACCGGCGCCACCCTGCCGGAGCACCTCGCCATTGCACAAGCCTAAAGTCTGAATCTCATGTCGTCCAGAGTCACTCGCTCGCAAAGGCGCCAATCAGCCAACAACTCCATCAACAACAGCGACAACCCCCCGCCGACAACATCCTCGCAACCTCCCCCGACGCCCACAGCAACCCGTAAGAGGAAGTCTGCTGCGTCCGACCACAGTCCACCCCAGCTAGACAACACCGTGGCACTTCCTCCCCGTGGAGCCCGTAACAAGCGCTCCAAGATTGACTCTCAAGACCCACCCCCACAACAAAAGACCCGCTCCACAAAGGCAAAGGGCAAAGCCGCAGCTGCCGCTGTCGCCATGTCTTCCACTGGGTCGGTGCCAAGCGCATCTTCACACGGCCGTGTGCTGACTGAAACCAGCCCCCCATCATATCCCATCGACGAGAAGTCGACGCCACAATCCTCAAAACGCAGTAGAGGCGTCCGCAAGAGTGGAGCCGATAGCTCTCGGCGGCACCCAAAACCTTCTTCCCACACCGACCCCGACGCAGACACACCCTCCGCATCCCGCCGAAGCTCGCGAAAGTCAAACAAGATGGAAACCGATACCAACATGGATGACGCGCCTCCAGCCGGCCTTGAAGACGACGCTCGCCATTCGGGAGACGATCACAGCAGTGACGACGAACACGCTGACGACCATCGGAACCGCTACGATCACGACGAAGACGAAGATGACGACGATGATGACGATGACGACGACGATGAAGAAGAAGGCGACGACGACGACGATGACGATCCCTTCACCAGTGGCTTTCTCGGACGTAACTCCCATAGTCTTTCTGCTCTTAGGCAGCTGACAGGAATCATGGCGGGCACTACGCAGCGCCTACGTGGTATCCTGGAACAACTGCGGTCGCCTGACGACTCTGTACAACTGATTGCTCTCAACGAGCTTTCCGAAGTGCTCCTTATCTCCACCGAAGATAACTTGGCTGGCCACTTTTCTCCCGATGCATACGTCAAGGAGCTTGTCAAGCTCATGCAACCCAATGAGTTTACAATGGAGGAGAATCCAGAGATTATGCTACTCGCCTGCCGCTGCCTTGCAAACTTGATGGAAGCCCTCCCTCAAGCCACTGCCAACGTCGTCTATGGTGGCGCAGTCCCTGTCCTTTGCTCAAAGCTACTCGAAATCAATTTCATCGACTTGGCCGAACAATGCTTGAGCACCTTGGAAAAAATTTCCGTCGAGTTTCCAGGAGTCATTGTGCGCGAGGGTGGTCTTACCGCTTGCCTTACATTCCTCGACTTCTTCGCCACCAGCACACAGCGAACAGCCGTCACAACGGCAGCAAACTGCTGCCGTAACATCCCAGAAGATTCGTTTCCCGTTGTGCGCGATGTCATGCCTATTCTAGAAAACATCTTGAACAACAACGACCAAAAGGTTGTCGAGCAGGGCTGCATCTGTGTATCTCGGATTGTTCAGAGCTTCAAGCAGCATGAGAGCAAACTCGAAGAGCTCGTCAGCCCAGGCCTTCTACAGGCCATTCTTCGACTTCTTCTACCAGGCACCACCAACTTGATTGGGGCCAACATCCATACCATGTTCCTCCAGGTCCTCGCTTACACGGCCAAAGCTAGTCCACGCCTATCGGCGGAGCTGTTGAAGATGAACGTTGTCGACACCCTGTATCAGATTCTTACCGGCGTCTCGCCTCCTAGTGGTACCGAGGATGTTGCAGCCAAGATTGACTCTGTAGTCATCATGCAAGCGCTTATCCATCGGCCCAAGGATCAGGTGTTTGAGACTCTAAATGTCATTTGCGAACTCCTACCGGATGTTCCTCAACAGGGCCTCTCGTATCTCGACGACCTGTTCGATGCGGGCTATCCTGGTGACGACTTGCTTCCCCTTTCGTCATCGAACAAGAAGACTACGAATGAGAAGCGTGTGCAGTTACTGGAAGGATGCAAACCCGAAGTTAAGCGCTTTGCCGTCATTCTCCTACCGACCCTGACAGATGCCTATTCCAGTACTGTCAACCTTAGCGTTCGACAGAAAGTACTGACTGCCCATCTCAAGATGTTGTCGAACCTCGACATTGACATTTTGGAGGAAGCCCTACGGCCCGTGCCGTATGCTTCGCACTTGGCATCGATATTCACACAACAAGACCACCCGTCTCTCGTGACGTACGCCCTACAGGCCGCCGAGCTGTTGCTCAAGCGATTGGAGTCGATATATCGCTATCAATTCTATCGCGAAGGTGTCATTTCAGAAATCCAGCAACTAGGAAATCGTCCGTGCAAGACACTGGATGGTCGGACCAAAGAGCCAAAATCAACATCGGGCGTCACCATGACTACTTCTGGCGATAGTGCTGCCTCATCTGCTGAACCAGAAGTCGAGCCAGAAGCCAATAACCTGAATGAAGGGGACGACATGGAAATGGGGTCCGATGGCGAGGGCGACGAAGTGGACCTCGACGAGGATCCACATGAGAGCAGTCAGAACCGGGATGAGGACGATGAATCAGACTCTTCTTCATCCTCTGATGACCAGCGTGAACCGCCTCCAATGCCCAATATCGAGGACATCATTACCCTTCGCGCAAAAAAGTTTATTGAGGCGCATGAGAAGGACAGCGACAAGCCTACACGAGACAAAGCAACTGCAGTCTTGGATGACCTCAAGATGCTTGCCAATGAAATCAAAGCTTGCAGCTCCAAAGGTACTACTACAAACAACTACATGAACCTGTTCACACGATTGGCGTCTTATTTTGAGGGCGATGCGCTTGAGAGCATCACTAGTTATGAGCTCAAGTCGTCCAAGATTGTTGAAGTGCTGTTGGAGGTCTTCTCCAAGCCTATCTCGTCAAAGGACGTCGACCCTCGACCCATCTTCTTGGAGGCCTTCATGGGTGGAAGCAGCCAGAGTAAGATCAAGACAGCAAGCACAGCATCTCCGGCGACACCTTTCAGTGTTTTGGTCCACAAACTTCAAGATCTGCTCAGTAGGTCTGAGCATTTCGACGTCATCACTGTGCACCAGAACATGTACGATAGTCGAGGCAGCGCGACCTCTATGCTAGCTAAACAACTTCGGCTGAAGCTTGTTGCTGATGAGGATTCCGGAATTCCCAAGACTTACCGAAACATCATGGTGTCTATTCATGCTATTGCGACGTTCAAAGCCTTGGACGACTACCTCCGTCCTCGCATCAGCCTTGCAGATCGACCCCGGCCACCCCAGCCGAGAGACCAGTTCGCTCGTGATCAGTTTGAAGCCATGTACGCCCAGGCTCTCGCTGAAGGTCGTGCACCTCCGCCTCCTCGAACACCATCCGATCCAGCGAGCCGTGCACCCAAAAAATCTTCACGCTCCAAGCCTGGCCCGCCAGAATCACCTCAACCAGGACCTAGCTCTGCTACGCGTGAAAAGACGCGACGATCGAGCAGGCGCCAGCAGAACCCTCCGCTGCCACCACCTCCCCCACCACCCGCTATGCCCCGCTCCAACAGCAGCCAGGATCCTGTTGAATGCGCCGATGAAGCCCAGCTTTCCGACCCCGAGTCCATGGACGAGGACAGTGCCTTGAACGCTATTGTGGACGATTTAGAGGAGGATTTGGACGAAGACATGCCAGACCCTTCTGCGGTCAGCGTCGAGGTTGCATCAACAGGGAAAGCGACCGCTCATCAGGAAGATGGCACAAGGATTGCGACACCAGTTCAGGGCACACCAATGGCAAAGCCACCCTCGGAGGCCAGGACTCCTGCTTCACGACTGTCTGCCTTGTTACAGAGTTCTGCTATGCGACAGAGTTTAGGAGGGGCGGCTAGCGCTCTTTCATATGCTGCCGCCGTCCAATCCACTCCTCAGGACTGGCACATCGAGTTCAGTGTGAATGACCAGCCTCTCTCAAATGAGACAACCATCTACCGCGCCGTGCACTTCACGCGACCTCAGCCATCAGAAGGCCCACAGCGCTCTGTATGGAATGGCATCCATACCATCAAGTTCAAACGGGTGCAGGGTCCACCACCGAGCGAATCCAGCTCCTTGACGCCGCCGCCCGAATCCAAGTCTGAAGCTTCGGGCATGCCAGCTTCGTTGGATCAGCACCCCGTCACATCTGGTATCCTCAGGTTGCTCAGTATTCTTCACGGATTGAATTCGCATCTGGATGATATTCTTCTGGCGAACAAGGAGCAGATCAAAGTGAATGCAGAGCCACTTTCGCAGTTTGTCAACACAAAGCTTACAGCGAAGCTCAATCGTCAACTGGAAGAGCCCCTCATTGTGGCCAGCAACTGTCTTCCCAGCTGGAGCGAGGACCTTGCTCGCTTTTACCCGTTCCTGTTCCCATTCGAGACTCGCCATCTCTTCTTGCAGTCTACCTCGTTTGGCTACTCACGGTCAATGACTCGATGGCAGAACTCGCAGCCTACAAGCGATTCACGAAGCGACCGACACCGGGATGAGAGGCCCTTCTTGGGCAGACTTCAACGCCAGAAGGTCCGTATATCAAGATCACGCATTCTTGAGTCTGCCATGAAGGTCATGCAGCTCTACGGACACTCTGCCAGTGTCTTGGAGGTTGAATATTTCGAAGAAGTAGGAACTGGCCTGGGACCAACTCTCGAGTTCTATTCGACTGTATCACGTGAGTTCTCCAAGAAGAAGCTCAAGCTCTGGCGCGAGAACGAATCCAACGACGATGATGAATATGCTTTTGGCAAGCGAGGTCTGTATCCCGCGCCAATGAGCGAAGAAGAAGCAAACAGTGAGAACGGTGAGAAGCGCCTCGAGTTGTTCAAAGTCCTCGGCAAATTTGTAGCCCGTTCCATGCTGGACTCCCGCATCATCGACATTTCCTTCAACCCGACTTTCTTCCGCATTAGCGATGGTTCCAGCTCAGCGGTTGTGCCGTCTCTCGGAGCTATTAAGACTGTCGATGAGGGATTGGCTAAATCTCTGCTACTGCTCAAGCAATTTGCCGACGCTAAGAAGAAGGTTGAGGACAGTGACATGAGCCCAGAAGAAAAGGCTCTAGCGCTTCAAGAAATCGTCATACATGACTGCAAAGTGGAAGACCTTGCACTCGACTTCACACTGCCTGGTTATGAGTCGATTGAGTTGATCGAAAACGGTGCGAATACACCTGTCACAATCGACAATGTCGACACCTACGTCGATAAAGTCATCGATTTCACTTTGGGCTCCGGTGTCGAGCGCCAGGCAAATGCTTTCCGTGAGGGTTTCACAGAAGTGTTCCCGTATTCTGCACTCAAAGCCTTCACTCCTGACGAGCTGGTAATGCTCTTTGGCAGGACCGATGAAGATTGGTCCCTCGAAAGTAAGTTTCAAATACCTCGTGAGAAGTATAACAATGCTAACGATACCTCAGCACTGATGGACTCGATCAAGGCGGACCACGGCTACAATCTTGACAGCAAGAGCGTGCGGAACCTGCTGGCTACGATGAGCGAATTCAATGCGCAAGAGCGTCGAGACTTTTTGCAATTCATTACTGGCAGCCCCAAGCTTCCTATTGGAGGTAAGTCCTATATACTAGTTCTCACAATAGAGAGTAGATGCTAACCACTTCACAGGCTTCAAGGCTCTCACACCAATGTTCACCGTCGTCTGCAAGCCCAGCGAGCCACCCTTCACATCAGACGACTATCTCCCCTCTGTTATGACCTGTGTCAACTACCTCAAGATGCCAGACTACAGCAGCATCGAAGTATTGCGCGAAAAGCTGAGTGTTGCCATCCGCGAAGGCCAGGGTGCTTTCCATCTTTCTTAGACTGTGCGTGTGCAATGGGAGGAGTGTCCGGTGTGTTCTTCTTCTTTTTTTTGGGAAAGGATGAGGGAGTGAAAGATGTATGAATACTCCTGAGGTGTGATTTACTATCTTACCTACTTTTCTTTAGGGCGTGTGCGCGGAAGGGGAGGGGCTGGAAATATCGATATCCATGACAGCTTCTTCTTGTTTTTTGGAAGATGGAAGATGGCGCTTTTCGTTTTCTTTTTTTTCAGAACTGATTAAAGCGTGCATGGATTGAAATGCAGCTTAGGATTTGGTATCAAATGGGCTTTTTCTCAAGTATGCATTGCGGGTAGTTTTTTTTTTTTTTTGCTGCTATCTTCCTGGGGGGGGGGGGGGTTTGGAAGGGGCTGGTGGATCGGGCGTTTAAAGCGCAAACGGTTTCTTCTGCTTCTGCTCAATCTACTTGGCAAAGTAGTAAGTAGGTAGCTAGGGTCGGTTGGTTCTGTGACGAAGTACAGAGTACAGACAGAATCATTAGAATCGCAGAAATATTTCACAGCATTTCTTTCTCTCTTCTCTTCTTAGTCATATTGGCTTCAGTTCATTAGACAAACCAGACCCAGCGAAGGAGAATGAGTGGAAATATAGAACGCGGTTCAAACAATAATCTACCCACCTGTCTAACCATAGCTCATTACCTTTGGCTCCCTCTCTACTTCCTTTCCTCAGATGATTAAAAGACCCTGCATCCTTCCATCCGCTGATTGCCTTTTCCTTCCCCTCCCTCCTATCTCCCTTCGTCTTTTGTAACATACCCAAGCATCCAGCCCTCCTTTGAGCATACATACATTCCAAGCATACCCAGCGCCCAATTTAAGGAGGTGCTTACTACCATCAGAGAGAAAGAAGAGAGGGGGGGTAGAGCGGGAGCCGTTGACGTGCGCACAGCGCAGACGCTCGCACCACCCGCATGTCTGTCCTGTTTGTTCCGTCTCCACAGTTTATTTCACATGTCCATGGGAGCGTGTGCCTTTCCATGGCCTCTACGTTTGTGGTCTTCTGGGTCCGCGAACCCCCACCTGCCGTGCTCTTCAAGCAGGCAGCGGAGTGGATTGCTTGGGTTAAGGTTGATGGGTGGGAATGGTTGGTTGAGGGCGGCGAAATTGGGTCTTTGTAGATCTCTCTCCGTGCTGTGAGCACTTGGGTTCGGGATTTTTAGTTTTCTTTTTTTTTTTCAAAAACTCGATTGAAAATCGGAAGGATAGTTGGTATGCTGAAAAACAGCTTTATCGCATTCTTCGACACATGGTGGACGTCCGTTCAAATGGGACGTGGTGGGGAAAGGGAATGACTCGCAGAGGCTGTGCGGTGAGTTTCTTGTTTGTACGTGCAGAAGGAAGATTATGGAGACTAAAAGCAGCGATTTTCATATCTTTATTAAACCCTTTCTCCTGACTGCTTTAACCCAGACGCGCGTGCGTGTGCGTGTGCGCGCGGTTGCTTTGGGGCCTTGCTTTTGCTCGCCTACCATCTGCCTATCCTCCTCTTCCTCTCTCTCTCTCCTATTATGCTTTATTGGTGATTGTTTTTTCTTTCCTTTCCTCCTTATATATTATATTTTTGCTCAATTCCCTCGCCCGTTCACGCCGTTTTTTGCCAATCTCTTTCCTCCCCCACTTTCACCGTTGTGAGATTCGCAAACGTCCAGAGTCAAGTCATTCGTCCTCACCAACTGGACCGTCGTCGAACCCACAATGCCTTCATCCACACACTTTGGCGCATTCCTAGTCGCCCGTGATGAATCTCATGGCTTTTCAATCTTCGAGAATGATTCGCAAAAGCGCGGGTTCATTATTGTTATTATACTCAGTCTTTTCGCTACGGTTGGCATGCTCGGGCTCATCCTTACACTCATCATGCTGAAGAATAGACGGGATCGTAAGAAGAAGAAGGCGAAGATGGATGCGGATAAGGAGACGGCCTGGCCGGGGACAAAGGGGCGGTACCAGAAGGTTGACGATGAAGAGAAGGATGGCGTGTGGAGTGCGGAGATGGAGATGGATGATAGAGGGGTGTACAATGGAAGGGGATACGGGGAAAGTGCTGCAGACGTGAGCAAGGAACCGTATAGGCCGGTGAAATGAGGACCCGAGACAGGTGCGAGGATGCGAGTTGAGGCCAGCGGTGTGGATTATGATGCGCCTGCATCAGATTGAAGAGGTTGAAACATGGGCTGCGAGTCCTACCGACTATTTGGCGTTATTCAGGCGTATTTTTTTTGGGAACGGGAAAGGAAACAGGTTGCCACGGGGGAATTCTCTTAAGGTCCTCGAAGAAACGTCGGCGCAGCTTATTGAACTCAAGCTCGATTGCATCGTCGATTTACTATATTTGGCTGCGGGCAAGCTTCCCATTTTAGAACTTTCAACAACCGTAGCGGCAACGGCTTGGGGGAAAAAGAAAGAAAGACATGATCCATAATTCGTTGGACCAGTGCCTCTTTACTATACTACAAATGGTCCTTGAGATACTTGTATCCATCAACTTCCTTTTACTGGCAGAACACGAAATCTTCTCCTGATCGCATCGCCATCATGGTTCTTCATTGGAGATGCTGCTCCCATTGAATTAAATTATTGCATCCATCTATTTCCTTTCGCACTGCCATACTCATACCTGTTTTGAAAGAGATGGCCACGTCCTTATGTAGTCCAACACTCATGCAGGGCAACCCGGACTTTGTTTCAGATAGCAAATTTATGTTATGAACAAAGCAGCCAAGCTATTAACCTACATGTTATTTCCTCTTGTGCACAAATCATTATTAGAGCGAGATCGATGAGCTCCAAGGGAGATTTATACTCCAATCATGATTCATATTCTATACAACGTTGTCCCTACATATGTCTCTCTCTTCAGCTGCTATACTCTTTCTGAAAATCAGCGCTTTTGCTGACATGAGCTGTTCCACCTGCGTACCCTCAAGACTGTCCATTCTTCTCTGCCAGCATCTCCTCAATGTGCTTGTTTAACCAATACTTCCTCAGTGTCTCAACTGGCATATCCTTTGCGCCCGTGATCTGACCCCTGCACTCTGAGGTCTTGCAAAGGCAATCGAAAGGCTGCGCCATGCTCCATTCCGTGCTTGGATAGAAGAATGTCAACTCATCGCCCTCTTTCAATCCCTCGCCTTGCTCGCTAACCCTGACCTCCCATCTCTCCATGTCGAAAACCAAACTAGGTTTGCAACTGTGGTTAATGTACAAAAGGTCGCAATTCAGCTCAATGTGTAGGTCGCGTCCAGCTTGTACGGATGAGTACGCGACTGTGGCGGGGGTGGGGTTCGTGATGCGCGCGAAGACCGCACCAGGCGGCAGATTGACGAGTGAGACGGAGCGGCTGGTAAAGGAACCAGGGTTGTGCTCTACTCGCAGCAGACGAGTAAGATCGGGTTGCACCCACGCAGGAATTTGCGTCGTGTTGTTTGAAGCTGGTGACGTAACGTGATTGGTGTTCGATTTTCCATTCGCGTGGGGGGTCGCGACTGCAGAGGTGGTCGGAGGTACAGCTGAGGGAGACATGCTTGTGACGATGATTGAGAGGAAAATCTGGAATATGTACAATACTTGGTATCAATTGGTCTTTGCAGTTCAGCAAGGAGATGAGAAAGCTAGAGGGGCAGTTTCTCTTTAGTACTCGGCTCTTCTGACTTCTGATTGCCAGTCGACCGAGGCATTTGCTCAACTACCGTCCCACATGAGTACAAGGTCCACTTGAAAACGTAGCCTATCCTTCTGTTCGGAGATGTCACGGCTTGTTCCATGTTCTGGTCTGCGCCTCACTGCGGTGCAGTAGCGTATCCCGTGACGCAACACTGTACAACTCGCACTTGTAAACAAAACGAATGAAATATGCCAGCGTGGCATTCGGACTAAGGGAATCTGCAACAAAAGATGAGAGCTCCTCTACCGACCCTAGAAACGATAGATTCCGTGGTTTTCTTTGCACACTGCATGTGAAGTGTTCACAGGAGAGTGGAAAGAGAGGAAGAGAATTACACTCTCTGCTATATGTTGTGTTTATTAAACAGCTCATTCGGTATGACGGTATGCCTTCCCCGCGCCCATGCCTAGAGCATGATCGCACGGTATGGTTTTTTGATTTTCGGCGGGAACCACTTCGGCTTGTGGAAGCCCCATGAGGCCTAACTACTTGTATAGTAGTGCCAATCTAAACTGTAAATAGCAATGCTCGGTTGTAAACTTCACCTCGGCTCCTTTTCTGTGAAATAGTAGGAAATTGATTCAGTGTAAAGAACGCAATAGCGTTGTGCCAAACACTCCTGAGTCTAGCTAGCTTTAAATGTAATGTCTAGGCTGCTTCCCTTGCTAAGTTAGCTTGCAAATCACGACGCTACCGAAGAAAACGCCAGGATATCCCTTCCATATTTCAGATATAGAGGTGCCGGATTAATAACATAGGTAGAAGCTGTCGGTTCCAGCGAGTAGAAAGGCATTTACATTAGCCTATCAGCTACAAATAACTCGTCACAATGTGACACGACATTTCCTATTGATTCAGTGGCACTGGAGATGCTACACCATTCGCTCCTTCTGCTCTATTATCTCCAGCGCCCAATTACACAGTTCCGTGCCACCACTATGGGCTGCCCATTGCGATTCGAAGGTCTGTACAGAGAAATATTCCCTAAGCCGCGAGGTCTCTCACGCGCCTGCTTCCCAACGCTTTAAATATGATTATGTGGAATACACCGCCATTATATTTTGCTTACACTCAGGTTTCTCTTTGTCGAAATTTTTGTCAACATTCCAAACTCCTCTAACAGCAGCCTTAGCAACCCTGTCAAACGAGCGAGTCTTAATTCTGGTACCGTGGCTTTGAAAATACACTAATGCTATATTCAAGGTTGAAACGAATGAGGTGGTTACGACAAGTGTCTAACCAGAAAGTGTATAGAGGGTTTTTGTTGTTTAGCAGAAGGAAACTCGATTCACTCGTGGCCCAGAGAATCGCAATAAATACTTCACCAGATTAATGAGCTGTAAGCCCACTGTACAACACTCCCCCAAAGCATTCCTTCCAATAGGCTGAACTTCAAATGCTTGAACAAAAGATCAGCTCGTCCCTATACGTACGTCATGTACATTTCAGGTAACAGCGCTGTCATCATGGTCTTACCGCTAGTCAGTCGGAACACGACACGCGTAATAATCACTACCTAAGTAACTGAAGGGGCGATGATCTCCAGAAACATTTAGTCTATGTGGGATAAATCATGCATACTCTTACTCTTACTCACATTTGTGAGAAATTCAACCTAAATATGTAATCATCGCTTGGGCCATGACTCTTAATACTCGGACTAGATATTTCAACCTGATAATCTGCTGCATTCGGCGCTACTATAGAAGCTCACCGAACATTCCACCGCCTAGATAGTCATGTACCTGTTACAGCGGGCTGTTGATCCCTTTCTCTACACGTCAGCTGTGCCGCCACTAGTACGAGGTACTCACATCCATATTCATAGACTTTTTCATCTAGGAATGGCTTTTCGATTGCGACGCGGCCTCTTCATTCTTGATACCGTGGCCTCTAAGCGATCCTTATTGTATCAGAGTGCTTCTCCTGTTCCTATAGTCATCCTGGTAGAAACATCTTTTTGGGTGTTCTTTATAGGGTTTATGATGCATGTTGAAACCCATCAAACCACCTATCAAGTCAGTGCATGACACCTTTCCTCGTGTCTTCTCCACTTTATCGTTCCTGCATACGGTCCGACCCAGCATTATATACACGACCCCAATCAATGAGTTGCATGTACCACCTTACTGGGGAAGTACGAGACTCAATACTGGTGTGACATAGGTATATCAAACGAGAGTAGAACCATCCCCTCGGCTGAGCAGTATTTAAACCTCCGCTCATCATCGCTAAGTGACTATCACACAGCAACAAGATCGCCTTTCTCACATCTGCAATTATTTCCGCCTCAAAAATTCGTTTAATTCTTCTTTCAATCGCACTCGCTTCCGTAACTTCTGCGGCTTTTCTCGAGCCCGAGAACGATGACAACCCGACTCCGTCTAAAGTGGTACCGGAATTCGAAGCAAGCCCCAAGGTACCTTCCCTCCTTCGAACTCATCGAACTTCCTGGCATAAAAACTAACCGAAACTTTTTCCCTTTTTCTCAGAAACGAGCTTTGGGGTGCGATGGGGCTTACTGCGACTGCGTAAAAAATTGCTCTACCGTCAATCCTCGCGTGCCAGGATACCCGGCCGTCGACCAACCCTCTTTAAAACCTCCCTGTTCGTTCGCGACAACGTACAGCCGCGATGAGCTCGGCGGACTATAGAGTGAGCTAAGAAGGCAGAAATTAAGACTGCAGCTATAAAAGGTTACTTTAAGGTGGGAACTGTGCAGTTCGGCAGTTTCTCCGTGTAGATAGCAGGAGCGTCAGAATATGGCTAATCAGCTGTGCATCTTAAGCGGTGTTAGCCATACAGTAGTGTGCTGAGATGTCTGCGACCCTTGCTCCGAGTTGTGGCTGAGGACGGTGCCTCTGAGAGTAATACTCTAGGCAGATCTGGTTTATTCTAGGCCCTGCGGACAGGCGTCTGTCCAGTCGCGCACACAAGTTGCAAGAAGCTACCTCTCCAGCTTATGTCAACCAACCTTCTCAACAAGTACTAATTAAAATAGATGATGCGTATTTAGCAAATAGACTGACTACATTAATAAACTCCTTGAGAAGCTAGCCATGTAAGATTGGTAAGCTTAAACGCATGTAACTTCGCGATCTAGTAACAGACAAAATAAACGCGTTAACTAACTAGTTAACTATAAGTTGCTGAATTTATTCTGCTTGCCAAACATTTAGCGCCTTAAGTGACGACCGCGTATCAGGGTGTTGCCTTCCAAGGATGTGCTGGCGCGACTGAAAGCATTTTTGCATTATCGTAAGGGCTTCCTCTAGACGATCTTGTGAATGCAGCGTATAAGCAAGATTGTGCATGCTGGTCAGCGTGTCTGGATGCTCTTCGCCAAGCACTCTCTTGCTCGTCTGCATCACTTGAGCGCCTAGCTCTTCGGCCTTGCCCCAGTGCCCTTGGTTCCAGTACGTCGACGCTAGGTTAGCCATGCTAGTCAGCGTAGAAGGATGCTCGTCGCCAAGCACTCTCTTACGAGTCTGCATTACTTGTATAAATAGCTCTTCAGCCTTACTCCAGTACCCTTGGTTCCTGTACGTCGACGCTAGATTAGCTATACTAGTCAGCGTGTCTGGATGCTCGTCGCCAAGCACTCTTTTGCGAGTCTGCATCACTTGTACAAATAGCTCTTCAGCCTTGCCCCAGTACCCTTGGTTCATATACGTCGCCGCTAGATTAGCTATACTAGTCAGTGTGTCTGGATGCTCGTCGCCAAGCACTCTCTTGCTCGTCTGCATCACTCGAACGCCTAGCTCTTCGGCCTTGCCCCAGTGCCCTTGGTTCCAGTACGTCAACGCCAGGTTGGCCATGCTGGTCAGCGTGGAAGGATGCTCGTCGCCAAGCACTCTCTTACGAGTCTGCATTACTTGCATAAACAGCTCTTCAGCCTTGCCCCAGTGCCCTTGGTTCCTATACGTTAACGCCAGATTAGCTATACTAGTCAGTGTGTCTGGATGCTCGTCGCCAAGCACTCTCTTGCTCGTCTGCATCACTCGAACGCCTAGCTCTTCGGCCTTGCCCCAGTGCCCTTGGTTCCTGTACGTCAACGCCAGATTAGCCATGCTAGTCAGCGTAGAAGGATGCTCGTCGCCAAGTACTCTCTTACGAGTCTGCATTACTTGTATAAATAGCTCTTCAGCCTTACTCCAGTACCCTTGGTTCCTGTACGTCGACGCTAGATTAGCTATACTAGTCAGCGTGTCTGGATGCTCGTCGCTAAGTACTCTCTTGCGAGTCTGCATCGCTTTCACAAACAGCTCTTCGGCCTCTTTATACCTCCCATCATCGTACAGAGTTACGGCACATTTCCATACAAGATCCAGCCTTTTCTTATCGTTTCCTTCTGTCTGAATGTGCGAAAGAGCATACAGGGCATGCGGAAGTAAGCGCCTCCACTTGCTTCTGTTAATATAATCACCGTTCGGAAACACCTGGACTAACTGTGTGATGACGTGTCGAGTCCAATGTTGGAGCTGTCCCTGAGCTTGTAGTCTAGCACGTAGGGCATCATGCACTAGCCTATGGACGTCTAGTGCTAATTCGGCCGGGCGTCTAGTGATAAGCGCATACTTTTCTAGCATCTTAATGGATTCTTCCCGGGCCTGCGGAGACGATGCCTCAAGAAGGTCGAGCGCAATATCTTTTCGATCCACGCATGCAGTAAGGAAAAGATAGTCTGCAGCGATTGTGTTTCTGTGGCGAACTTGGCTGATAGACAGAGATAACGTAGCAGCAATGGGGCTTTCTAAACCGCAGTTCTGCGGCCTGTGCTCAAGCAAGTCATTGTTGTACTCGTGAACTATGCTTTTGTACTTGTCGAGTTGTGTTGCGTACTCTTGCACTGTCATCTCACTAGCGCTCATACACGCGGCTGCATGCACGATTGCTATAGGCAGGTATGAAAGCTCTCTAAGCAAGAGGACCGACTGTTGTTGCTCTGTGGGCGAGAGTGGCCTTGACAAACTGTTTTGCAGCATTCTTAACGCCGTGTCTGCCGTTAGCTCATGTAGCGCTATGGCATTTTGTCGAGCAAGCGTCTCAGCTATTTTGGTGCTTGTTGTTGTGAAGATCACAGAACATCGTGTGGACTGTGGCAGGTAGTCAGCTAAGCCTGTCGCATCTACCGTTGACGAGCTGCCAGATAGTAGAGTGATGTCATCTACATTGTCGAACACCAGCAAACACTGCCGCTCCCTCAGCTCTACCACACAGTGCTTTATGATCTGCTTTATATCTGCCAGATCATTGTTATCCCATCCAGGGATACTAAGCTTCTGCGCAACGCTTATATACGATTGGTAGAGGCTATCCTTGTGGCTCGCATCCATCCAGAACACCGCGCAGTCTATATCGTGTTGCCTTGCTCGGTGTGCAACCTCGAGTGCAAGCTGTGACTTGCCCGTTCCGCCAGGCCCAACGATCGCTAGGGTAGTAGTGCTTTGCTTGTTGCTAAAGAGCTTCGCCTCTAGCTCCGCGAGCTGCGGTTCGCGGCCCACAAAAGACTTGTTCCGCGAGAACGGAATAATAGACGGTGCGCTGCTAACTCCCTGTATCTCAGCCTGCAGTCTTTCTAATGCGCTCTCCTGTCCTTCGCCATATGTTGCGGGTATAGAGACGTCAAGAACTCCAAGTAGACAGTATACTATATCCTCTTCCTCAGTTGTCACACGATTTTCGGCCCATCGCATGCGCTCAGATGTGCTGAACTGGTTGAGGGGACAGTTGCGCAGCGCTGCAAGCGGAATGCTAGTGATGGTGTTGAGTAGTTGATCAAGCGACGTTTTGTCGCCTATGCGCAGTCCTTCGCGCGAAAAGAACTCCACGGATAATGGCGCAATTAGCTCTTGCAGTGTCCATCCGCGAGTAAACCACGCGCTTGCACGGAATGACGCCTCCCAGTCGCTGCGCTGCACTAGCTCTGTTACAGTCGACACTGACACATCTGACAGAAACACGTAGCATCGTGTCGCATTCTTGTACCACTGAAACATAGAGTTGATGGCCCTTGAGCGCTCGTTATTGTTCCATCGGTCGATGCAGCATGTGTCGATCCAGAAGTACTGCAGCTCGTCCTGTACCGCTTGCCTGGCGCAAAACATAAGCTTCTTATAGCCTTCCGCTTTCTTCTTGTACATCTCGCTTGCTATATCTTCGATGAGAATCTCCGAGTCGCTCCATCTGTGTGATAGGATAGCGTAAGGTGGAATACGTTTGCCGCTAAAATCTGTCAGGACGAGCCTGCTCAACGCGTCAAAATGAAGGAGTCGCATGACGTGTGTGGCCTTATTTTAGTTAAGAAAAGAGGAGAGCGAGTAATTTTGCTAAGTTAGGTGTATAACAACAAGACCATGAGGAGGCAGAGCAAGCTTAATCTAGGCTCCCATGAAGGCAGCCTTGGGAGGCAGTGCATCTAGCCAGGCTGAGGGGGCTGAATACGTGGACCACTCAGGGCCGTTCCGCCTCACAATCTGGATTTGGACAGTGTTTGCCTTGTCGATAACTATATCTTAGGAAACGTGCACGCATAAGTAAAGCGTAAGCAGGCAGAGTAGTTATACAAGCAAAGGTTATCGTAGTAGCTCGCCCCAACACTACTGTCAGCGGAACAGCTTCTGTCACAACCTAGATCGTGACAATGCAGAACCAATATTGTATCGCATGCGCTTTAGACGTGATATAACATACTTTAGAGGAGAAGTTGAATGCGCTGCTAAAGAGCAGTACTGGATTGAGCTTGCCACTCCCTAGCAGTAAACGCGTATATACGACTGGGAAGTGCTGCCGGAAACAACAGCTGCCTGGGGCACAATGCTCAAAGCCGTAGTGCTCAGCCACAGCGCGCAACAAAGGTCGCAGGCATCTCAGCACGCTACAGTAGCTGAAAGCTCGCTTAAGACGCTGCGTTGTAACGATTCTACAGTCCACGCGGAGAAATTGCCGGACTGCACACTCCGTGCCTTAAATTGACTTTCTGAGGCGGCAGTCTTCATCTTCGACTTCTCAACTCACTCTCTGACCCGCCAAGCTCTTGGCGACCATGCGTAGCCGCAAACGAACAGGGGGGTTCTTAGAGAGGGTTGGTCGACAGCACTAATAAAAAGAGTGACAGCACAGTTGGCAACGCGTTCTCTGATGTCGGATGGGGACGCAGTAGGAGAACGAGGACTATAATATATATTCACACTAGACCGGCCAGTTCATATATACCGTGTGAACATGCCGGGCGTCCCGGCACGTGAGGATCGACATTAATGAGGCCTGTAAAACTACTTGCAAAAATGGGCACTGCTCCAATGCTTTCTCAGCAGGATCTTCTTACCCCCCTGAGTGTTCTAAGCAGGTTGGTGGTTAATTACAACATGTAGTTAATAAATCTACATTATCTACGTCATCTGATTCTCAGCGACTCGAACCAATTGATCTTAGGGTCGAGATCCATAGTCCAGCCCCTTGCCCTCGTGCATATTTCATAACTCCGTCGATTCGCATCTGTCTACTTTTTGTAAGACTGATCCACTGGCACGACGTTCTCATCGCTATCCACACTTGTCGCTGGTACGCCCTGCAAGCCCATCATGCTCGTGTCATATCCATTCGCCGTGAGATATTCTCTAAACTTGATATCCTCTTGGTCGATGGTATTCTGCCCAATGTGCGGAAGCAACAACACCAAGCCAGCTGCCAAAAAGGCAAGAGAAGACGCTACAAAGAATGGATTGCGTCCGGCCGCAATCTCGTCGTCGCCAGCTGCTTTCTGTATCGCGTCGAGCGCATAGGAACCAGCGAAAGCACCGATTTTGCCTACTGCGGCTGCAATGCCGTAGTATTGTCCCCTACAAACTTGTTAGTCCAAGATCTTTGTAAGGTGAAGATTAAATTCGATCCGTACCGAATGCCAGTCGCACACGTCTTGGATGCCACCAAACCAATATTATCTCCAGGGCCAAACTCTCCAAGCGCAAGGAAAATGCCATACACAACCACAAACCCAGCGACATTCTCAGGCTTACTCAACCACGGATAGCACCCTGCCATGATGAAACCGATAGCACCCTGCAAGGTGACTCCGATGAACAGCGTCTTCTTAGGGCCCATGGAAGGCAGATCGGCGACAAAGGCGCCAGCAAGGCATCCAGGCATATAGAAAAAGTTGATAAGAATATTCCACGCCAGACTTTTCCACAGAGGCGCCGACTCTCCGAGTAAGTTAGCCAAAATCGAGGTCGCGTAAATGCCGAAAGAATAGGCGCTAAAGTCATAGATAAACCAGATGATGCTGACGACACTGAGCCGGAACCAGTAAAACTTCGCAATCAGCAACCAGGGAGTTTTCGCCTTGGCTAGAGATTCACGCTTGAACGCCTCTGGCTCTTGCAGTTTGAGACGGAGGTACAGGAGCGATAGAGGCGGGATGATTCCAATGCCGAGACAGACACGCCAGGCGACTCGAAGATGGTTTTCTCCAGTAATCAGAACAACAACGGTGGCGATGATTGCGCTGATGAAGAAGGCTAGATCGATTTGGACGTTGGTGAAGAGGATGAACCATTTATTTCGTGTCCCTTCTTTGAGCTCGCCCGTCGATTCGGCGCAGCCTACACTGCCGGCTGGGTACTCTCCGCCAATACCTGGGGTAGTTAGCAGGGTGTTGTTTGGTGTCCAGATTCGCTAGCATACCAATTCCCAGGAAGAAGCGGTACACGACCAGCGCTGTCAGCAGACCGCTTGGGTTGCCACCTGCCCCGTACGAGGCCGTGCCCAAAATCGCAAATAGAATGATTATAATTGTTGACGTAAATAGAGACCATTTTCTCGAAAAGTGGTCGGACGTGTACCCGAAAAACAACATGCCGACAACCGTACCGGCGAATGTGATACTCGAAACATTTGCTTGTGCCGAAGATGACGCGTATTCCTTGGGATAGATAGTCTTGAGCATAGTATTGACAGGCCCGATAATCTAGCCATGGTGTTAGCAATCTCATGTCTCCAAAGTTGTCCTTTTCTTGACGATGCTTTGGGCTAGGTTCTTGTCGCGCTGGGAAGTGGTGTCGCTTGTTGGGTCGGTCGTACATTGTTCAGGTAACCATCACTAAAAAGACCAGCGCCGCACGCAATCACAGGCCATAATCGCTCCCATCTCCCTTTCTCAGTCCTCGCAACACTGCCTCGCTGTTCCACATCTTTCTCAGCAGTGCGCTCCGGTTGAGACTTCACGTCCATAGCAGTAGCCATGGTAGTGTCGCTGCTGGTAAATTCACCAAGATCAGGATCGGCTTGGTGTATACGTGAATTGCTGGACTCCACGCAGCGTGGCAGTTGATCAGAGGTGCTCTGTGGCAATAGCAGTCGAAAGGTTCGTTTGCGGGGCCAACTGATCATTTAACGGCTTCCCCGACCTTGGTCTTGTTGTTCCGCGGTAAGTGGCACCAACCACTTTGCCGCAAAGACCCTGTGATCAAGTTTTCTTCTCAACCGGGTTGGGCATAGTGCAGAGAAGGAGACGCACATCGGAGTCCAGTAGCCACTCAGATGGGAGAGCCTTTCCACCGGTGTGTATTTTCCTGTGGCGGAGGGCTGCCTTTTGCACGTGACGATACCGAAAGCAGAAGGTGTCAATATCCGGTACGGGAATACCGAGTAGTGAAGTCGTCACCAGCATCTTGAACATGGGGGTACTGCCAGCTTGCGCGGCCACAACGGCATCCAGACTTGAACCACAGTAGTTGCGGTGCAGTATATGTCACTGAAGATCAAAATGGCATCAAAAATCTTGCGTTTAGTCTTCTTCATTGACGTTCAGAAAAAAGCTGCAAAGTCAGCATGGTGACGACATTCAAGCTTTCGCCATGCTTCATGGATGCAGCCGAAATATCCGCGCCAAGTCCCGCGCGGGCGGCTAGCGCCCATCCTACCTAAAGCTTATCGTGCAAATGGCCATCTGATGCGACATGTGAGAGGCTAGGTCGCAGTCTCAACAGCGGCTGATGTAGAATGCTGTGTGACTCGGTGCAAAGTTTGGACGGATGACCATCTGCGTTTGTGGCGCAACAAAAGTGCGCTTAGTATGCAGCAAAGGGCTCAAAATGGGGCCTCAACGGACAACAGCGAAATCACCGAAGTTATCCCATTTCTCGGTCCAAGGAAGGTACGTAGGCGCCCAGCCTCATAAAACGGGTACGATGAACTACGCCGTCACTCCGTCAGACGATCTCGTTGTGGAGATGAGATAACGGTGCAGTTTGGGCCATGACTCTTGAGCAGCCGCCCCGAAGATAGTGTAGCGACAATCGCGGTTGCCTGTAACCGAATTTGTACAGTACATTTCCAAGAAGAGCGCCCCAGTGTCGCGCACAATTTACCTTAGTTGCTACTGTGTGCATGCTTTACATACATGGTCCGACATGGCCCCGGAACATGGGACTTTACTTCTGCACTCGCTCGTATAAATCGGACCGACGGGGAGCAGAGCTATGACACCGAGGGCCGAAGGCATTTGTCAGTGATGACAACTTTAACGACACGAACTGACAATTTGGCAACTTATCCTACATACTTTCCATGCATGAGTATTAGGCTCGCTTGATACGTGTGCTACCTACTACGTAGTGAAGGAAAAAAACGAGAGCATATTTGCATATTACTACAGGGTATCACGTAAAAGAAGGATAACAAAAAAGCTTGGCCAGCCACTCATCTTAGTATCACTCCACCTACTTATTATCAGACGTTTTGATGCGCTCAAATGGCACCGAAGTTTTCTGGACACTCGTCGTCATCTGTCTGTGCGAGTTGACCCTATCCAACTCTGCAAACCAGTCATCCCCGTCGCTCCTCGCTAGACTGTTCGAACTCTGGTCCTCCTTGGCAGGAATCTGGTACAAATGGTGCGAGGAGTCTTGGCTCGGACGAGAGCCAAGCTCAGCAAATGGGTGATTGACCGTCGAGGCATTGCTAGCCTTACGTCCAGTGAAGCCCATACCCATGGGCCTGCCAATGGACGAGGTGGCACTGGTCTCTCGTGCGTGGTTGCTCTGGTTAAGCATCTCGCCCGATTTGCGATGAATGTGATCCGAAATCGTAGCTGTAACCATGCCCAACTTGCTGTCCCCACAGGGTGAACATTTTCTGTCAGTCAGACTGATGCCGCCATTTGAGTCGAAGCTCTCGTGTCTCGACACATCCTCGACACGTATTTCAACTTCGTTGACGACAAAGATTTTGTTGGTTGCAAGCGTTGCTATGGCAGGCCAGAATATCGGGATCGAGGCGGTAATGATGGCAAAGTTGACCTCGAGAACGGCGAAAAGGTATATAATGGGCGTGTGGAAGGTCATGTCCAAGACAGGCACTGTACCAGCGCGGTTGATCGTGAGTGCGATCAAGCGACCCATCGCCACCACTACTACACTATATTGAAGTTAGAATTGTCCTTTTGTTTTAGTAGCCATCAGATTTGCTCCACTTACATGAACCCTAATGTGAACAAACCCACCAGTCCCGCCCGGCTCTTACCTGCAATTCTCAACGGAGTGATGAATGGTACAGGGAGCAGCAGGACTATAGTATCAAGCAGGGAATTGCTGAGAGAATGTCCCAGAAACACGGGGTAGAACTGGTCAGGGTCTTTGGTACCCCAGCCAATACATCTGCCTTCCAAACCTGGGTTCCAGTTTTTTGCAATGGGACGACATGAGAAGACTGCTAACAGGAAGAAGGTCAGGCCCCATATCGAACAAAGCACAATCATACACCACGTAAGGCGTTTAGCTATGCGATAAACATAGGACGTTGTTGTCGGTGCGGCTTCGGCAAACAGGCGTAGATATTGAAAGAGGATGGCAAGTTTGATCAGTGTCGCACTGGCAGCATACGCGCAATTAGTCGAGTAAACATGCTGTTTCTGACGTCAGTATAAACTCATGGACATCATCAAAAGGATATGGTCGTACCCTAAAATATGCTACGAGATGCCTGCTGTCGAGTGTCCACAGGTGTAGACCTAGCCCATCGTCCGGCACTGGAGTACATTGGTCAGCTGGCGAATTTCTATCAGTCATGGAATATAGCATACTTAGACACACCAAAATATCGCCAACAAAACTCGCGGTACCAGCAAGAACGACAAATGCATCATCCCAGCCCCAAAGATGGTCCCTTATACGAACCCATAGCCGCAGACTCAAGGTGATGAATGCAACGCTCTGGTGATGGTTAGTGATTGAACAAAACAGGTCTTGACTGAACAAATGTCAGCTCATCCTACCTACCAGGAAAGCAATAGTGGTCCCTAAGACTGTAGCTGGCTGGTTTGATGTGGGTAGATTGGCGTTATCTGGGTGTTGTCGTGGGTCTGTTATCATGCTTACGCCGGCGTGCATGGCTACTTGCTCGTAGCAGAGATGACGTGAAAGAAGGTGTTCGGAGGCGGTGTCGATTCACGTTCCAAAAGAGCGGCTCGTATGGGTAGTGATTAATTAGTTGCAACCAAACTCCCTTACATAGCTTAATCCTTTCTGGCCTGGCGCAAAGGTTTCAAGTCAAAGCAGAGCTAAACACTGCTTCAGTGGGGTCCGGATTGTACTAGCGAGCGAGGCTGAATCTAGAGAGGAGATGCAGTGTCCTAATAAGGTGCAACGAGTGGGCCCTGGGAGTCGACTGTCAATGTCATGACCTGCATACGTTACACACCACCCTGAGGCACATGGTTTAAACCCTGCTGTCCCGCATGGAGGATCAAAACTGGGTCATGCAGCCAAGGGCAGGGTGAATACTGTGCGAGTACAAACCCCTGCCACAGTGGCTGTAGTGGGTGGTCCCAAAGGGCTTACCACCACAGATGATCTTGAGACGCTACCCGCGGTCCCCGTTAACGTTTTTTCTTTAAGCTCCGTGTGCTAGTGCTCAAGCCAGTAGGATACTAGCAGTAATGCGTTTTGGATGGTGAATGGGGAGTACTCTTAGGGTTGTCCGAAATGGGGGGGACTAGGCAACTTGGAACCGGCTCCTATCATTGGCAAACTGCCGACCATGGTCTAATCATACTCCACCTGCTGAGAAAATTAGCCTTTGAGAAACGCATCGAGTTGGCGAGCTAGAAGCAGGGCGGATGCTGAAATGGCAAATGCTATTGGTACCCACGGAGAAGAATTGCTTCATGGACGCCTGAAACGCCATAGTTCTGAACTCTGTTCTGCAAGGAGCTGAACAAGCGCACTATTTTCTTGTTTTTTTTTCTACTTCTAATGCTGCAAGCTGTAGGCGACAGGTGTGCCGCAATGTCGCTTACCCCAAAAACAAAGAGCACAGGTCGACCCCTGGTCAGACAAGACAATGATGCTGGTGATAACGTAGCTCTATAGCCAGGGGAGACTGCGTTGGAGATCAAATCCTTTGCAAGGCCGTTCCCGCTCGACGGCGCCTGCTGTACGCGGAACTGGGGTAGAGGTTGAAGTGCAAGGCCAGTTTATTCAGACCCTCGTGTTTGCGAGCTCGATGACTCGGGGGTCAACCCACTCTGGGGTCCACCAGTCTGAAGCGAGCAAGTACCTCGACCAACCCCTGTCGTCAATGTTTCACTTTGTCGATCGCAAGTGAGGGGACGATCTCGGCCGTACCGGTACCGTACCGTATGACTAGACGAACGGTTCGCATTGCAAGCGTCTACTTGGGGCGGCCGGTGCCTGAACATAGCTCTCTAGATGCCTCTGGTGCGTACAGTTTGCCAGACCATCAGTCTGGCGTGCTTTTGGTGCGGCGGTATTTTTCCGGAGTGGACAAGACAGGGCTCTTGGGGCGGGCCGGCCAAGGCCCCTCAGTGTGCCGCTCTTGTCCCTACGACGTTAAACCTCCTATTCGTCGCGACTGTGCCAGCCAGGGCCATACCGGGGGTGTAGTCCATTCGAGAAGATGCCTCGGGCCCAAGTCGGCAATCAAGGCCGTGATGCTTCCCACTACACCCACTGCATGCGGCCTACTTACACGGCGTTCGAAAGCGGTATGCATCTTCCCTGGGCTGTTATTACAGGCAAGTTGGCACCACAACAAGCAATGCCAGGCGCCTATACATACTGTATCGGGCCATGGCAGTGGAGAGAGCAGCCGTGGGCACGTGTCGCAGGCCTGTATGCCCGGCACCCATCAGTGACGGCGCGGGCTCTCTGTCTCACGTCGCTCGTGAATTCCAACGTAATGTTGCCAGGGCATGCGTCTGGGTAATGTTAATGGCATCCGTCAGGAGGGGCAGTGAAACTATAGGGTGCAGGGGAGGCGTTGATGAGGGGACGATGATATACACGGTTCTCCTAGGGTAGGTGTGGCAAGAGCAGGCGAGTAAGATCAACAAGGCAGTTGAAAACGTTGCTGCATGGCTGGCGCGCACACGTCCCTCGCCTCTCCCAAAGCGTCTGACCTTCTGCAGACGCCGTGCAGCTATCACATTGCGTTGCTGTCACCATAACCGAAGCGAATCTTTCGTACCCGGGGGAACACCGCGAAGACGACCCAGAACATCTCTAACGTGGACCGCTAGCGCCTGCAACGTAGGTGATGGCATTATCCTCGAAGTGGATACTTGCGGAATCACCAGTCCCATTTGACGTATAGCTTCAACAAGCAATTACTCATGGCTTCCTTGAGAACCGTCACACTGCCAATGCTCCCCGTACCATGTATAGGACCGAACCACCGGGTCTCGTCCAACATCTGACCATGCATGTGAATGCATCATCAATACAAAAGAACCTGTCAAGAAAACCTCAATCTATACAGTACACCGATCGCCTTCTCTCATCTGGCCCATGTAGGATCCGGTGGACATGAGTGGACGGTGCCTTTTTGAGCAGCAGGTACAGATCTAAGCACGACAGTCTTACTCAGGCTGAGTCTAGGCACTGAACTTGGCGAAGACCTCCATGGCGAATACCGGCCCACGTCTTGCTTGTGAAGTCTTCAAACATCGCCGCGCGGCCTGCTCCGAAACAATCCTCACCCAATGTTCATGTTCATGCTACACACGCTCTCCGATCTTAACCACGTGGTGTTTGCTGAAACTTGGACCATGCAGGCGTTACCCTGAAGAGACGCTTTTCCGAAGCTCGCAGCTCGAACCCCATAAAAGCATCTCCACTGAGTGATGACTGACACGCAATGTAATCTGGCCGTCATTCCCGCTCGACCCACAAGTCCCGTCGCGGCCGCAAATACGGTTAAGCCTGGGATTGCTTTTGTTATCGTATGTTCACGACTCGAAGAGCGTTAGCGTGCATGCAGCAACACACCATCTCGGACAAAGTAAAAGAAAAAAAAAAGAGGACCGCTAACCGGGTCTCCCGCTATCTGGTACCAATTGGCTATATGCCAAGTGATTTTGATTGTCCTTGATCGATCTGTGCAGATGAAAAAGAATCGATCAATTCACTCAGCCAACACAACTCTGCATCGAGTCTCTAGACTTGGCAATGCATCTACTTTTTCCGTCTAGATTGAGCCAGGTGGCAGATTGAGGAGCCAGCTTCTCGAAAAGAGCAAAGATGACAATCTGTAGGATGTCAGCTTCCGTAAAAAGATTGTTCAACACGAGAGGGGGCCAGGGTATCCAACCACGCATCTAGACCCCTCTGTCATTCACACAAACACAAGCTTAATCAAGACCACATCTCCACTAGATTAGGGAGTTTATGTACGCCCACGTGCGTGCACCCACGTGCTCGCACGGGTAAATGCCATCATCCTTCCTATCAATGGACACAAAACACGCTTATGCCACGGCATCAGCCAGATACCCGAGAAGTGACTAAAGACGCGAAGGAACAACTCCCCCTCTGCACTTTTCCGCCAATACCGTTCACAACGCTCAGCCGCACCTGACATACCCCCTCACCTCTCCCCTCCCCAGAAAGCAAGTACAATCATCGCCCGTAAAAACAAATACTCTCATCACTGCCTGCAAAAGCAAAGCAACAAGAAAGAAAAGAAACCCAGAGTACATGCACCTCGCCCGATATAGAGCCGTGCGCCACACGTTGAAAAGGCAAGTGGGCGAGGCCAATTAGGCCACGCTACCTACCTATCTGATACATACCCATATACCGAGGTAAAATGCCACCGGTCTAGGCGTTATGTATGTGTGTACCTGACAGTGCCGCCAAATTTTCTGCATGCTGCAAGAATAGAATGTGCGTTCAAGTGTATCTCGTATTACCCCTCTCCTCCCCTCATGCTCTTGGATGTGGCACGCGAGTCTTTACTGTGGCTTTTCCCCTGCATGGCGCTAGGTGAGAGGGAAGCAGGGTGCGGAACGGGATGAGATAGAAGGTATAGATTGTGGCTGTTCAGATGAGTAGGGTCGCTGGGATTTAGAAGCGGGGTCTAGGAGGTGTGAGGGGATTTAGTGATATCTATAACGAGCCTCGAGGAGGGGAATCGGGTAAGTGAGGTTTGGCTGGATAATCTACGGATTCTACTCGTGCCATTTGACGTACTGTCTTCTATGCAAAACTGCAAGGTAACACAGGTAGAAGTGTTTGAGAAAGACTAGTTGCTTCACTCGGCGGTGGACATGACACTGCGAGTGTTTCTCGTTACACTTTCCGTGACTACTGATGTGTATCTCTTCCACTATGTCATGATAAGAGCTGTCACATCTCGTATTCGGCAACGAACAGACCCAGTTTTTGGATACAAAAGTGGAACAAACGTCACACCTACAAAGCTCTAGCAACAAGGCCTCCAGTCTAGAGAGCTCTCAGGAACAAGGAAAGCAGAAGACGACCGAAAAGGGATCAGAACAGACATGTAACTGCAATTAAACAAAGTGTATCCATCTCACAAGCCATACTCAAAAGAGGCAGAATGTATCCACCTTTTTTCTCCAACACTCCGCATTTCCCGCGTCCACCTAAAGCACAGAAATCTTACATACCCTCTCTTCACGCAGTCTTCTTCCACTGTGCCCACACTCCCAACAGCGAACTTGTGGTTCCAGCCAAGCCAACGATGCCATCATCCAGATCAACCCAGCCGAGCGCCGAACTGGGAATTGTGATATCACACAAGTCGCTGATCAACTGAACCTTGACAGCATTGAGCTCCACCTGCAACTTCTTCGTCTCGACGACCTTCTCCGGGTCCGAGGACTGCGTGATAGCCTTGGAGCGCTGGAGCAAGTTGTAGTAAGAGTAGATGCCGGAAGCGATGGAGAAGGAGATTCCGGCGAACCAGGCACGGTAGCCTTCGCGGAGAAGACGTGGGGCAAAAGAGGATTTGCGGATAGCGGTTGCGTCGAGCTGAAACGTTCACATGTTAGCACAACGCCCCCAAAAAAACATGCCGCAGAACTCGGTATAATATCTGGGCAAGAATAAAAAAAGAGAAAACGTACCACGCAAGCATTGTCGCAAAGCATGTAGAATGCGTATCCCAACTGCCTTCCAATGGCCGTGAACCTCAGCACTGGATCCATGCTCTTTGCATCGCTGGCGATAGCCGCGGCCTTGAAGTGCTCAACAAACTTGCCCACGCGCATCAGCTTGCGCGTCTGGCCGAATGTCTTCTTGGTGGCATCGAAGGGCGCGATGGTCGATGCCGGGCGGTTGGTGCGGTACAGATACCATGCCAGGAAGCGCGAGAAGTATTGGAGGGTACGGAGCACCTTATCGCGCCCGACTGTTCTTATGTCAGATGGGATGAGAAAGACAGCCAGGCGGGCCAGATATAGTTTGTCCGCGAAAACCAACTACAGAAGAAAGACATACCAGTCGTCGCGACAAACTTGAGGTAATGCGATACCGTAGGGTGGTACACTAGAGCGTCTGCAACCATCTTGTCTGCTTCGCTGGATCCGAATATCAGGCCGAGGAGATATCGCGAGGGCGAGAAGTCCAGCTCCAATCTGTAGTAGCGGAACGGGAGAGAATCTGGTAGAGGTAGAGAAGGAAGAGAGTCTGGGGCGGAGATATGTGGGTTGAGAAAGGGAACGTCTGGGGATGCGACCAGTGCGGAGCCCAGGTGCGGAAGCGTAGGGAGTCAGTCGGTCGCTGAACGTGATTGCCGGGGAAAACGCGACCACCTCGGCAACTCGATCCACACGTCACATTATCGCGAGCGAACACGCTTAGGACGCTCGGAGCCATATTCGCAAAGACATGTGAACCTTGTGTCCGATTTTTTTTTACTGACGCACAGTTATTTGTGGATACAGCTGTTCTTCTTGTCACAACAGCCATCGCCATTACAGACGCTGCGGCACAGTGTCGTGGAGCTCCAGATGCCTCTGTTTTGCTTGCTTGCGCTGACTCGTCACCAAGGAACCTTTCTGCATTCTCATGTTGGATGGAAGTATACATTCATGAGCTCATTGCATTGATAAATTACAGAGATAGCATCTCTGGTTTTTATCCACCATGTGTAAAACCCTGAACCACAATTCCACTTAGCTTGCTCAATCCCACCAGGACACCAGGACATTGCCAGGTGCAGATAACCTTTTCGCAGTCATAATAGATACAAACCAGACCACAAACGCCGATAATACTGTCCATCTAGACCTTATAAAAACAGAAGGCATGGTAGAAGTCCGCCGCCTCCAACTCCTCCTCCGAAGTCAACAGTCGGCCTGTGGCACGATCCCTGACCTTCATGACCTCACTCAGTGGACCCAGGACTGGATCATCCTTTTGCTCCTCCCAAATCTCTCTGAATGGCTTACGGTACTGTAGTTCGAGATTGAAGTCTTCGGCCAGTGCTCGGAAGGCTTCCCACGGTACGACGTATTCAGGTGCCTCAACCGCTTCCGTCAGCCAATACGAGTACTTCCAACCATAGGGTGGACGGAACGTTCCATCTGGAGGTGTCTTGCCAGGGAACTTGACGCTGTAAATGCTGTTCCCGAAGCTGAATCCTTCGTCTTCAACTTCACCGTCCTCTTGTTCCTCCTTTGGCTGTTCCTTCGCTTCTGCCGGCTTATCGCCATTCTTGTGCTCCGTATCTGCAGGTTTGGGGCTATCGAGGCTTTTCTCGGGGTCCCAGTCGTCCTCATCGTCGCTTGCAAACGTTGGACGGTCATCATCGTCCTCGACATTGTCATTCACCTCTGGTGGTGCCGTGCCCTTGGCCTTGTGGTGCTCAATGACCTTTTGCGACAGGATATCCGAGTTTGGAATGCAGCCAATGAACCGCCCTCCTTTCTTCAGGGCGCCAGCGACATTTCGCAACATGCCCCTGGCTTTGGTCTCGCTCTCAAATGCGTAGTGCATGCAGAACATCATTGTAACCATGTCCCATCCGCCACCCCCCCAGCGCTGGGCCATGGCATTTCCCGCGCCAGCGCCAGGATCAATGCCTACCTCCTTGATGATGGGTATGTCGCCCAGCCACTCTCCAAAACAGTCTTTTGCGTAGAACTCGCCGTGGAAAAGACGTCTATTCTTCCTCTGCATTTGAGCAAATCGATCTTTGGCCTGCCTGATCGACACGTCGGCAGGATCACAGCCTACATAGAGCTCGACCTTTCTCGACTTTTCCCATTTTCCCAAGTCACCGCCCTTTCCACACCCGATATCCAGGATCTTGAGATTCCGCTCGTCGCCGATGAACTTGTGAATAATGGATGACTTGATCCAATTGTTGAAACTGCGCAGTCCTTTGATTTTGCTGTCTGTGTTGCGCCATTCGCGACCTCGCTCTGGAACCATGTTGTAATGCTGCTTGACGACATCGTGCACACCTCGTTGCGCAGCCTCCTCATGCGCCCTTCTGGCAGCTTCTTCTTCTCGCGCTTGCTGTCGCTTCCGAGCAGCCTCTCTGTCGGCGGCAGACACACGTGCACCTGCTCCAGGGCGCTTTCGTTGACGGGGCGGTGATCTAGACGGTGATCTCGAGGGCGAGCGTGCGCGTTTGTTATTCTGAGTGACGCTCGCCATGATGTAGCTCGTTATGTAGTGTATTGATTGGCGGCTTCTGTGTCCGACGCGTTCTTGAGCATGCGATGATTGTATGGAGTAGTGTGCTGAGCCAACCGAAGAATCGAGTCGAACTAGTATAGGGAATGGGGGAGGCAGTCTCTACCTAGTCCAGAAACACGAGCCAGGTGGAATAAAAGGAAGAAAGCAAGCAAGTCAGTGAGTAAAGGGACCCAAAAAGCCCAGGTGCGGCTGCTCTAGCTTTCCGCGAATCCATGGTTCAAGGGCCGTGCGCGAGCTTTACCTGCCTGCGGAAGTCCAGCGGCGGCGGGCTCGACACTCCCGTCATCATATCAACATCGCCCACGACTCAACCCCGTCTGCTGTTGCCTCGCCACCACGTCACCCTCTCCATCTCACACGTACCACCACAATGGGCGACCCGCAATTCGCAAAGTATCCTGACCTCCAGCTGTCGCAGCAGATCTTCCAGCTCACAAATCCCGCCGCCTCGAAACAAGCGAAGCAAGCTGCTTTGAAGGCTGTTCAAGATGGCATCACCGAGAACAAGATGGCGCCGCTCTACCGGTACCTTGCACATCCGGTAGACGGTGTCCTTAATGCACAGGGGGAAGGAAGTGCGGACCAGCCGAGCAAGAACCGGAGACCTTCTGCGAGCTTAGCGACGATGCTTGCCACGCGGACCCCAACACTAGAAGTGCCACTACCTTGGGACGAGAAGCTGTACGAGAGCCTGAAAGCCGATTGTGAGAAGGAGTTGGAGGCGATACAGAAGGAGGAAGAAGAGGCAGAGGAGAAGGCAGGCGAGACTGAAGTGCAAGCCGCGCGGGGAAAGCGGGCAGAGCTGTACAACCGCATAGGCGACAAGGTATGTCGACGGAAAGCTTCTATACGGCAAGGGGATAGCGCTGACAACAATAACAGGATAAAGCCATCGCCAGCTATGAAGCCATCTTCGAGAAGACGGGCATTCTGGGTACTAAGATCGATCTCGTCCTTGCCATAATACGCATTGCGCTCTTCTTTGGCGACAGGATACTGGCCAAGAAGTCGATCGACCGCGCCAGCGCATTGGTAGAGAGTGGTGGTGACTGGGACCGTCGCAATCGTCTCAAGGCATACACTGGACTGCACTACCTCACGGTCCGATCACACTCACAGGCTGCTCCCCTGCTGCTTGACAGTCTGTCAACCTTCACCAGCTACGAGCTGTGCAGCTACTCGAACCTTGTCGTCTACGCCATTCTTGCGGGCTCAGTGTCGCTCAAGCGTGTCGATTTCAAGTCCAAAGTGGTGGACGCGCCAGAGATCAAGGCGATTGTGGGCACTTCGGAAGAGAAGCTTTCTGCCATTACAGGACAGGCTTCGGCAGGACCAGCAGCCGGCGACGAGGAGATGGCGGATGCATCAGGCTCAACAGCAACACCTATGCCGACAGTCGTTAACCTTACCACACTGGGTGGTCAACAAGAACAAGAGGCGGCAGTAGACTTCTCCCCGCTGTCCAAGCTGGTCAAGAGCCTGTACGAGGGTGACTACAAGGGCTTCTTTGGTGCTCTTGGAGAAGTCGAGACCAACTTCTTGAGCCAGGATCGCTACATGTACGAGCACCGTGGCTGGTATGTGCGCGAGATGCGTCTGCGGGCCTACCAACAGCTTCTCCAGTCTTACCGTGTAGTGGGTCTGGAGAGTATGGCCAGAGACTTTGGTGTCACTGTCGACTTCCTCGACAAGTAAGTAACCTCTTTGTACACATGTTGTGCACACACGCTGACTACTATGACTAGGGACCTTGCTCGCTTCATCGCTGCGGACCGCATACCATGCACCATTGACCGGGTCAAGGGCATCATCGAGACCAACCGCCCAGACGACAAGAACAAGCAATACGCAGACGTGGTCAAGCAGGGTGACCAGCTCATCACCAAGCTGCAGAAGTACGGCCAAGCCGTTCGGCTGAGGGGAAGCGAGCGTGGTTAGACACGTGCCTTGACTAGGCTCATGTATAATGATGATGGGATAATCTATGTATGCTTGGACGAAACCAGCGCAAAGACAGCTGTATAAAATACTAGAGTAAACAAGCGCGTCAACATGATGCCGATTCTGTGCTAGTCGTTACTGTGAAGGTTTCGGTGCCCGTGGTGCATTGCCCTATCTGCGACTTGCTTCGTAGCCCCGCTTATCTCCGCGTTGCAGGCCAGCGGGAAGGCGGCAGCGCGATGCGGTCAGATCGCATGGGATATTATATTTGTTTTTTGCCCCAAGATATCTAATGTCCATCACGCGCCCTGATTAGGCGTCGCTTTGTATCATCGCGAGACTCACGCCCACACTACGTTGCTCGTCTCAGGCTCGATTCGACGCCTTCGGTCCCAGAGCCCACGCCCGGTGTGGGGTGGACATCGGCTCCAGCAGCGCCGCCGATAAGCATCCAGGGTCCAGAAACAATGTCGCCGTCATCGGCATGGGCGCAGGCGTCTGCCCGTTCGATTTGCGCGGGTGCCAGCAGGGAGAGGCGGATGGGAGGCAGCGTGGGTTCACGAGGTATTTCGTTTTCCAGCCCTGTTTGTAATCCCGTCGGTCACCAGATACGATGCGGTAGTAGTACACGCCCGCACCGCGCCGCTGCCAACGAGGGGCTGCGTTTGTCGTGGGAGCACCACTAAGTATGAGTGGGGCACTACACGGCGCAGCATAAAAATATCGACTACTTCTTGACGCTTATATCTCCGACGGGTTTCGAGTGTGTCGCGGGAGCTAGCATCTCTTGCAGAAAAATAGTTTTTGCTCGAGTCATACTTTACTACCCAGACTTGTGCTCACCACCTTAGTTCTCTCTAGGCACTTCTCATTCACCCCTCGCAACCTTCCACTTCTACTACCAACGTCACCGGTCCGACCCGCCCAATTCTCGTCGCACCATCCACATACACGCACAGCCATGTCCAAGGCACCGCAGAAAGCGCTGAACATTGGCAACATCAACCCGCACGTCAAGGCAGCCCAATATGCTGTGCGCGGTGAACTAGCTGTCAAGTCAGAAGAGTACCGCGCCAAGTTGGCAAAGGGTCAGGGAAACGACCTGCCTTTTGATACTGTCATTGCCGCCAACATCGGAAACCCCCAGCAACTAGACCAGAAGCCCATCACATTCTTCAGGCAGGTTGCGAGTATACTCGAGAACCCGGGACTGCTCGAGCACGAGGATGTTTTGATCAAGAGTCTGGGATACAAGCCCGATGTTGTCGAGCGTGCGAAGAAGCTTCTGAAGGAGGTCAAGAGCGTAGGCGCATACAGCCAGAGTCAGGGTGCTCCCGGCATCAGGCAGAGCGTAGCAGAGTATATTGAGCGTATGTACCACAGTGCCTCCAAATGCAGGCTTCCAGCTGACAGAATACAGGACGAGATGGCTACCCGGCCAAGTTCGAGGACATCTACCTCAGCAACGGTGCCTCATCCGGTGTCAACACACTTCTTCATACCATCTGCGCCAAGCCCGAGACCGGTATCATGGTCCCCATTCCTCAGTATCCTCTTTACACTGCTACTCTTTCTGTCCTCGACGCTCGCTGCGTACCATACTACCTTGAGGAGGAGCAGGCCTGGGGCACATCGCTCGAGTCCATCCGAACAGCCTATGAAAAGGCCGTTAGCGAGGGCACCGATGTCAAGGCCATCTGTGTCATCAACCCAGGCAATCCTACAGGTGCCTCGCTTTCTGCCGCAGATATCAAGGCTGTTCTCCAGTTTGCCGCTGAAAAGAGCCTGGTCGTCATCGCAGACGAAGTTTACCAGACCAACGTCTTCATTGGCGAGTTCATCTCTTTCAAGAAGGCTCTCCGTGACCTGCAAAAGGAATCACCAGGCCAATACGACCACCTGGAGCTGGCCTCTCTCCACTCTGTTTCCAAGGGCATGGTTGGCGAGTGTGGACACCGCGGAGGATACTTTGAGCTCGTTGGTTTCGACCCAGAGGTTGCGCAGGAGGTTTACAAGTTCATTTCCATTCAGCTGTGCCCACCAGTCGTCGGCCAGTGCATCGTCGAGATGATGGTCAACCCACCCAAGGAGGGTGAGCCGAGTTACCCGCTGTACAAGGAGGAGTACGATGGCATCTTCAATGGATTGAAGAAGCGCGCATACGCTCTGTATGAGGCATTCAAGCAGATGGAGGGTGTAGAGTGTGACGAGCCCCAGGTCAGTGCAATCCCGGGGTCCCCCTTGCTATTCTTCTTACCTCGGAACATCGAACACACAGCATACTAACAATCAATCTAGGGTTCCATGTACCTCTTCCCCACCATCCACCTTCCAGAGAAGGCCGTTCAGCAGGCCAAGAAAGAGGGCCGCGCTCCAGATGAGTTCTACTGCTTCCGCATGCTGGACGCAACGGGTGTTTGCGTCGTCGCTGGAACCGGTTTTGGCCAAAAGGAGGGCACCCTGCATTTCAGGACAACCTTCCTTGCGCCCGGCACTGACTGGACCGGGCGTATTGTCAAGTTCCACGAGGACTTTATGAAGGAGTTCAAGTAGTTTGCACGTTGATCTAAGATGGGGACTGTGAAATGAAGAACACATAGGATCTCGCCATGATGAAAATGGCTGCATTAGAAATGATAGAGATTCACTTTCAACCAGTCTCCTGTCTCCTATTGTGTTTCTACTATGAATACTGCATCTGAAGTTAGTCCCGAGGAGCAGCATCACGGCGAGGTGGGGCGGGGTAAACACTGTTCCCGGCCTAGGAGCGCGCATTACAACTGCCGTGGTGTACCTGAATGGACCCCGGTCTTGGTCCGTGCAGCATGACATCGGACGTGTAGGTAGCGGCAGCGGCATATGTACGTGCTTGCACGCCTTTACATCGTGTTTAGCCATGTGATCCAACCTAGATCCTCTTATCTGCATTCTTTCACCTCTGTTTCTCATCTGTCCTGTCCTGTTTCTTTTTCTTTCCCGTGCTTCTACAAATTTCCTATCACGTCTCATACATACCAACCAACCACCCCCCTTTGCGCCCACAACCAACATGTGTTCCTCACGACTCGAAACCCTACCCGATGAACTCGTTGACCTCATCATGCAACACATTCCAGATCGCCGTACCCTTTACTCTCTCTGTCTCGTATCCAAAGATATCAATCGCATCGCCACCGCGCGCCTCTATGCAAACATCGAACTCGAGAAAGACGACTTCAAGCATCTGCGGCCCCTAGCCCTTTTATTCTGGACTTCACCACCCCACCGTGAAGCCGTGCGTTCCCTCTGCGTCCGACATGCATACGGTGGCAATCTGGATCCTTGGCCTCAGCACCCGCAGCTCGATGCTATTATCAGGAAGAACCTTGAGTTGTATGTGAGAAGAGGCGATAGGGAGCAGTGGTTCAATGAGGTGAGAGATGGTGCGGATTCGACGAGAATTGCGAGTTTGCTGTTGAGGAGTCTGCCGCATGTGGTGACGATGCAGTTGCCGGGGTTTGAGTTGGTGGATCCGGCGGCGAGGAGGTGAAGGGAGGTGAGGGAGATGCGTGGGGTTGCTTGAATGTGGTGGCTGGGACTGAAATATCGATGTATCCTCAAGTAGTTAGTCTTTATCCTAAACAGTGTATATATTAAAGTATAGGAGCTACTGTGTTTTACGAACGAATTGTTCAAGGTTTCTTTCTTTGTCGTAGAAAGTGTAACTGGCATGTAGAAGCCGTCTTAATCATGGTAGGATTTTGCAAGAACAGTTTGCAGAATAGGGGAAAAAGGTTGGCCCGTGATAATTTTCAGGATTCTTAACTGCCAAGCTTACCTTCCAAGAGATGGTTTCACTACTTGGTGGGTTCTTTTCAAGATCTGAATATTCTCTGATATGGTCCTTGTAAGGGCGCGGCCCCTCGACAGTGCTGCAATATCGGCACACGGATGTATAACTGGATACAAAGACTCAGAGACCCATATTAGACTACTTAACCCACTACTAAGGGTACTACGCACCTATGGCGTAGTGAGGGCGTTGATCAGGCGTTCTGTAAGACCTATCATCTGCCCATATAAATATAGAGAGCTAGAGCCCCGAGACAGGCATAAGTCAATCTTGCACCTTCCTCGCTCATTGCTCGCTGCTACCTGTCTTCTTACAATCCCAGAACTAAACAATTTGTAATTGCATTTGAACTAAAGCCTACTCTACATAGTCCGAAATGTGAACATTTTATTTGTTTATACAATCGCTACTTTCCACTACCACCTGTCTGATTCGCATTCCTGTCGCCAGCTGATTGAGCACGCGCTGCGAAACCACCTGAAGACATGTCCTTTCCACCAAGAGCCTTGACATCAGGTCAGTATCTAGCCCTAGTCGAGCATTTCAATCATGAGACTGACCTGGGAGGACTGAATTCTAGAAGCATCAGATTGTGTCATTGAGTTTGACTTGGCTCCGCTATTGTCGGAAGCACCGCCGCCTTTGGAGTTTGAGGAAGGCATTGTGAAGTAGAAGTTTACCTTAGCTGTGAAATGTCTTAAGGGGGTTGTTGTGAACTGTCTATGCCTGACTTCGTAGTGGCCTTTATAGACCTTTGTGTGGTAAGAACGAGAACTGAGACCAAAACATGTGCGTGTAGTACAAACCCTCCAAAAGGGATGTTGGGACGCTGATCTATTGCCACCGTATTCGATCCCTTCTACATAGTAGCGGGAGTTTGATCATTCCACTGAGGAATATTGAAGTCTGCTTGTCCTTTCCAATCAGAAAGGGGAACGTAGACCGTTAGTACAGCCACCTGCGATTGCATTTTCACCCTCGCAGGTAGCAACATCGGTGAACTGTGATCGACTATTTCTCTCTATTTGATCCTTGACAGTGAGCGATTAACTACGTACAAAAGACAGGGGCTGGAAACAACGGTATTTGTATCAGTGTTGGAGGTGAAGCTATGCCTAATCGCCAAAGACTGTAATCTGTCACTGCTCATCTGTTCCATGTCCAAAATTGGGACCAAATACCACAAAGCAATTTCTGGCGCGCGAGCTGCACAGGATCAAATGTTGAATTCTAGTATTATGTATGACACTCGGATATTCAACAATGATCAGCAAAGTCAAGCGTAGACGAGCCAGCAAACCGCTTACTAATAACGTGAGGGGCTGAGAGTTGTGACACGACAGCCCTTTGACTAGTTATTGACGATGATTAGTCGCTCACAGCCGAATGTGATTGTAAGCCGCGTCATTATCACGCTCATGTTGGTGCGTAGCTGAGAATATACGACCCCTCTTTTTGTGATACCAACCGCATACGTGGTAAAGCTGGTAGCAGGTAACAAAGTTACGTAACATCACCTTGCTGTCTCAGCCACCAAGGCTCTGACTGAAGATGCAGCTGCAAAGACCATGTTGTTGGGACTGTGATAAAACCTCTCATATGGAAAGATACTACCAGAGACTGTATACAGCTAGGAGACTATTCAATATTGGCTTACTGCAACAGGATTTCCTATAACTCGTGACAGCGCCACGTCCTGTAGCTTCATCGGAGCACGGAATCAAAAGCTGGCTGTCTTAGTAGCAACGAATTTGGAATTGGGATTAGATTGAAATTTGCGAGGGACAGAGTAGCCCAGTAGCACCTCACAACATACTGTAGCCCTTTTCGTTGAACAGGGGCGGTACTGATGCTCTCTTGTTAGTATACCCTTCCGCATTACATAATTGCTTGTCAAAGTATCCATAGGAATTGGTTTCGTGGACAGTTCGATTGTTCGACTAGACATCACTCTGCTGCTTGTACCGTATCTGTCATATCCTGTGGTCTTGCAATAGATACAATGAAAAGAAAAAGAGAAGAAGCAATAAAAACCTCTCCAAACTAAGAAATTGAGAATCTTAGAAAGAACTTTTGCCCTATCACACAGCCAAATCACTTCTCTGTGTCAACAATATCTCACCGGCTTATGCGAATTGAAAACAAACCCAAACGGCACCCAAACAAATGCAAACAGCGCAATAGTCGTTATCGTCGGAACAGACGCATTCTGCCAGTCTCCCGGTGACTTGGTCAGCCAATAGATCCAAAAGGCAAAACTCGACAGTAGCGGGATAAGGTGGTATACGCAAAGCATCCAAAAAGAGAGTGTGTACTCCGCCTCAATGCCCCACGCAGTGTCTTTGAGAATCTGCTTGCATTGAACGGGGAATTCGCTCTTCTTCTTAGGTATGCAGGTTATCTTGTCGCAGAGAGGTGGGAGCTGGAAACAGTCATGTAGCCATGGTCCCAACAAGGACCACTTGCAGTCGTCTTCGCAAGATTGCAGGCATACTGCAAACAAGCCTGGTTCAATTAAGGGAATTTTTCCCTGTGGAGGTTTGGGATTGTAGTCATAATCGTCTGCGAATCCGTTGGAATCTGGTAGCCCCTCGCCGAACGAAAAGACGCGATTGACATTGAGCTTTTCGAACTGGAGAACGTTGGTTTTATAGCGTTAAGTGGGATGTGAAGGGAGACTCACTTTGACGAAATTGCAATATTGGAATTGGAAGGGAGAAAGTAATCGCTGAAAAGACCACCGATGCTTCTTGTATCGGCTGTTCAATTCTCTGAAGAAGCGTTGGTCGTTCATTTGGCTGCAGATTTCGATCTGCTCAATCTCTAGTGACCTTCGCATACCTTGGATTCCGAAGACGACTCGGGTAGCCGCCTTTGGTGCATTTGGAGCTGGAATGGTTGGGGTGCATCTTTGTGCCTGCAGATTATTTCCCGCTCCATTATTGCTGTTGTTATTTGGTACCACACCAGATGCGTTTGTTTCGTGCGTTGCTCCAGAGGACGAAGTTCCAGGTGTGTTATTGCATGATGGTGTGTAAGCCATGGCTGCTTTTGAAGAGGTATTTCCAGATGTGGCGCTTCGTTGCCTGTTACTTTGCATGGATCTCAAGGATGTTCTGAACATATCTTTTAGCAACATGAGCCATCCAGTTGAAGACCTCGCCACACAGCAATGACAGTTTGGTGGATGCTCGGAAGCTAGATCTAGAACCCCGCGTAAGTTTTCCGCCTGTTCCTGTGTCATCCTGGTGTACAGCATCCTCTTATGCAACTATTACAATTAGCATGACATGAGTAGCTGGTTGAAGTTTCTGATACGCACTTTCCACTGGAGATGTTGCTCTCCAATGTCCAAGTTTGGAATTCTTGGTGCCAAGGGCCACCAGTCCCACTTGTAGCCAGTATGTGATTCCAAGAATGCTTTCGCGTTGTTAACCCAACTTGTGTCGTTATTTTCGATAACTTGTAACGAACACTTCGGCGTTGTCTCGACTATTTGACGAAGAGAATGCGGCAACATCAAAAGTCGGATGTCCAGCACGAGGTTATGAAACGCTAAGCCTTGCTGCAGAAATCTTTCCGCTCCGTCGATATTGGTGAATTCATCTTCAGCCTCGGTCTCCGGCTCAGTATCAAACCCGCTATCGCTGCCACCGTCTTCCAACTGGAAATCGTTGAAGGGTGGTTGCTGAATAGCTAAAGCTGATCTTTCGTACTCTGTACCCTGCATTCTCCCCAACCAGTCCTCTAGGTATTCCTTCTCCGCTGGTTGCGCCAAGAACTTTTCCAGCGATGGCTGTTCGTTTCCGTCCTCAACTCAAGTCGATCTGCAATGCCTTCAGCTATGCCTACTCTATTTCTTCTCGATTGAAGGACTCGGGTGACTGCTTTTTCGGTTGAACTTGCTGCCTCTTTCAATAGTCTCTTGTAGTATGATTTCAGGATTCTTCTGTAGTTTGAAATGAACCGCCTTCTCTGAATTTTCTGAAGAGCCACTTCGTGTAGTAAACGCAGATCATCTAGCTGTGCAAAGAACGTCGCAAGATGATTGACAGCAAAAAGCTCCGCCCTCGACCTTGTTGTAGATATCTTTGAACCGATACTCTCATTATCTGATTGTATAGACCGAATGTCATCTGGGTATGTTTCCTCGTCGCAATAGCCAGGGGTTTGGTCAATTGACTGGTTCCCTGTAAGAGAGTCGTGCAGAACTCCTGGATCCGGTAGTGATGGAGATATGACACTGAGTGCCTGCCTCTGTGAGGCATAACCAGAATCACTTGGTGCAACGTTCGACCCGGTATTGGACTTAGAAAACTCAAGAATAAGATCCACGATAGAAATATGCCCACATAATCTAGCCGCATTTATCGCACTTCCAAAATGACCCCCTTGTGCGCTAAAGTCGGCGCCGTTGTTGAGTAGTATGCTGACTACGTCTAAGTGACCCTTAGAAGCAGCTGCTTGAAGTGCGCTGCCGTAACGTCCACCTTGTGCGTTAACATCAGCACCTTGTTGTAGTAGAAGCGTCGTGATTGTACCTAAGCCTAGATGTGCTGCGTAATAAAGCGGAGTTGCTATGCTCTCTAGACTCCTTTCCAAGTCTGCCTCACTAAAACGATCTCCATAGTTATATAATCCGATCCAAATAGGAAGGATTAAATTTTCTTCTGAGAAGACGCGCATCGCCAACGGGATTAAGTCCTCTTTATCATCTCCTGCCATTTGAAAGTGCATGACCCAAAACTTCGCTGCGTAATTTAGAAGTGGAGATGCCTTGAGAATACCGTGAGGAAATGGTTGCTGCAGCAGATACTCTAAACAATCCTTTGCTATTGTTTTTTGACAATTCCCTTCTTCTAGACTGTACTGATACGCCCGTCCTTGCTTGATCCTGTCGGAAAAAAGATACTGCCGGATAGAACAGGATTGCGGAAAATCGTAAGGACGCTGTCGCGCAACCATGATATCTTGCTGTTCCGAGCCCACAATTCCCATTTTACTTAATGAATGGTCGATGAGAGCATGTGTGAGAGCTGTGGAAGCAAAATTTGGATATTCTGCGAGGTCAAGAGCAATAATTTCCTCAATGTCGAGGGATTTCAGAGGCCGCGCCGAAAATGCCAACCACTTTAATATACGCCGAAAATTTGAGGCGGTTTTCTGACCTATTGAGCAAAGTATACTGTCATATTGATCATCTTTCCATTTTGCCAAGCGCTCGTCATGGCGTAGCCTTTGAATATCTACCTGTATATCTTCCATAGACACAACTTCTCGCGCATTGAAATAGCGTCCCAGCGGTTTCGCAAGCTCTACGTGTTCTCGACTGGTCACAAGGATGTGTATTTTATTAGAGTGCCAGTCCATTATTTGTTGAATTGTCCCCATTAATACATTACGTCGCATCCGGCATTCATCGAGAGCGTCCAGAACAATGTAGATGTGGGTGAAATATGGCCATAGGTGCCTCAGACATCTTAGAAGTGCGCCAGTTGACCGTTTCCAGCTTTTCAAGTCGGCTTGGTGAGCTTTGAAAAATACCATAATATCATCAGGTATCGTAGTCAAATTTTGCAGAAGTTGGTGGAGCAACGAACGAAGCATTGGTCTTGCATCCTGTTTTTGTTCATCATTGATGTCGAAATAGAAATATGCCGCCACCATGCTCGCATCACCATGGCAGTGTTGCTGTAGATTTTCAATCACAGTGGCACTCAAGATTGTTTTTCCAGATCCTGGGGTTCCTTGAACCCATAATCTTGATGAAACCACGCGGTCTTTCCATTCTCTGAATTCTGCACTATTCAGAAACCATAGTCCAGTGCCAGGTTCTCGTTGCTTGAGAGCTTTTCGGTAATTTGTGGAAGGATCAGGTGCCAAAAGCCAGCGATAGATCTTGTCACGCCGATCTTTGTCCTGTGTTGCTTTCTGTAGCTGCTCCAGTGCGCGTGCTTTGTCCTCAGCGGATGCTGTAAGCGTTGAACATCCAAACATGCCAAGAAGACAGTATACACTGCTTCTTTTGCAGATTGCTCTTCGACGTTGAGATAAAGGCAAGACTACTTGAGGATCTGAGAGAGGCAGATTGTTGAGTAGAGACAAATCAGTCACTGATAAAGTCTTGCTAGCGCACCCCATGGCCTCTTGTATAACATTCAGCAGCGACGTTCTGTCCCCTAGCCGTGTTCCGTCTCTAGAGAAAAACTCCACAGATGAAGGTACCACAAGATCCAGGAACGTATAACAGTGAGTGAACCAAGTAGATTTCTTGAAGGCCGACTCGCCTTCGCCCTCTAAGGACCTACTATGGACGTCTGAGAGGAGGACATAGCAAGTTTGAGCGTTCTTAAGTAGTTCAAATGTAGCGTCGATAGTCTGTTTTACCTCCGAGCTGTGTGCGCGGTTGACGCAGCAAGATTCAATCCAGAAGTAATTTAGGCCATGATCCTTCGCCTGTTGTGCGCAAAAATGAATCTTTTCCCAGCCATTCCCTTTGATGGCACCAATGTTCCGTCGAAGACGAGGACGAAGACGCTTCAGATCATTATAAGCCACATCGCCGTTCTCCGATGCATACGAGACGACTGCGTACGGAGGAATGTCATCATGAAGAGTGTCGAAATGTTTCAGGGTGAGTTTCCCATCACGTGTGATATGTAGCAGTCGCATGGGTTGGTAGGCGAAAACGTTTTGTTCGTCTCCTAACCCAACGAGCGAACTATCAACCCTCATGTCCATGACCGTGTCGTCGACCTTCCGGCTATCGCTGAGCACCTCGAAGTTATCATCGAAAAGCCAGTCAAGATCCTCGCTTTCAGAACTCGCAAGTCCGTTGCCGGCTTTGAGGTAGTTGCCGTTTGGCTCACTGGTTTGGTAGCCGCCGTCTTTGTCATACTGATTGCCGGCCGTATCCATTGTCATGGGACGCTGGTCAGTGTTGTCACCCCGATTTGGGCATATGCAGTGCCGATATCTGGATGTGGAAAGGATTTCTAGATCTTCGCAGCAAATTGGAAGAGACGATACCGAATGATTGATTCGCTCGTGTAGATTATGTGAATTGAGCTGTGAGGGAGTAGCTGAGTGCAGCTCTTGTTGGGGCAGGCTGAATCTAACAGCCAGCCTGGTAGGCTCAGCCACACTGCGGGGTGCAAGGCAAGGCACGCAAGGCTGAAGGGTTACAATCGCGATTGGCGGCCTCTCATAGCGCGAGAGGAAGTCTTTGCCTCACCTACGATCTTCGTAAGCTGTAGCCTGCTGTAAGCGCCTGTTAAAACTCTGCACAGCTGACTTCCTCTGCTGTAGACTCGAAGTACAGCGCAGCGACGACGACCTAGATGCAGAATGTTTTTAAAGATAATCGAGAATCATCAATAAGATGGTCGTGTTTTGAGATTACGAGATTAGAAGAGATTCGCATGGTCAGCGGCGGACGTAGGTTTCATGATGGCTACATTTTAGACCTAGATAGAGTTGAGATTCTAACGAAGGATGTAATATATTATCAAGATCAACATGTCTTCATTTCAGCTGACAAGGCGATAACGTAATAGAATTGTAGTTAGTAGAGGTATTGTTAGAGAGTCGAAGCATGACAAGCGCTTAACAAAGTATAGAATAGCTAATAGTATAGTTACAAGTCTTATATACAGCCCGGCAGTTAGGTAGAGGAAGTCACAACCCTATTGCCAATGACTAGTTTGTTTATAGGAATAAACCTGTGTGTAGGCTTAAGTCACTATATGTTTGATGCGTTTCTTATTTTCTTCGGGACATGGGTGTCTTTCGCCACACAGGGTGAGGTTAATTGGTGATTGGTGGTGGCGACGCCAGTAGTAGCCTGGCGATGCCAACAATTACACTAGGGAGTTTTCACCACTCCTCGCTGCAGCATTATCAGCCGTACTGTGACAACTCTCTGATTTCGTTGGCTCAGTGCTGCTGGCACTTCAGCTATGGCTATGCCGTGAGGCGCTTTCGTCGCTCCCTCCGCATAGACTGATTGGCTGACTACTTGCTTATAGCGCCTAGTATGCAGTATCACTAACCAAACTCTACGCTCAGCTGAATCGAAACCTAGACTAGTGATCAGAACGCGATACCTCACAACTAAGCCACGACGATCCAGTTTCGCACTAGGGAATGCCTTAAGCCAATCCACCCAGATTAAATCACGAATATTTAGAGCAGTTCAGCGCCGCCCGGCATAGGTCAGACGCTGCCGCCCTCTCTAGCCACCATGGATACTCAGCGCCCTACAGTACCGTCAGATTTCAAGAAGAGGGACTTGTGGAGGGAAGCAACCAAAAGACTGAGTGATGAAGAACAGAAGATCCTTGAAGCTCAAGACGTGGGAGGAGCTAATCTGGCTCAAGCCGCACTTGAAGCAACCAAAACTCAGCAAAGTAAATGTAAAGGGAAGCAGTGGTCATTCTCTTTCAAGGGAAAGCAAATCTTTGTACGAGATATTCTGGACAGTATCATAGCCTGGATCGAGAAGTTTAAGGAAATTGTGGATTTTGTCGTGTCTATGGATGTTTCTGGCCATGCAGCTCTCCCCTGGGGTTGCGTCAAGTTTTGTTTGGAGGTAGACGCGTCTCCTCATTGCTTTTTTCTAGAGCACACGGCTAACCGGGCCTCAGATGGCTGGAAAGGACGTCCAGAAATACGGCAGTATGTTGATCGGCATCGAGATTGTGACAAAAGAGATCAAATTTTACACGCTTTTTGAGGCAGTCTACCTGACGAAACCATTACAGTCTGCGAACCAACTCGCAGATACACTTGTGGAAACCTATGAGAACCTTTTGAGATTTCTGGCCAAAGCGTGCAAATACTACAGCACAGGCACCTTTGGTATAAGTCACCCGATTTCTCGCTTTCACTCCATTGCTAACGCCAGGAGTAGCCCGGGTAATTAAGGCCCCATTCAGCGAAGATGGTGTGGAAATTTTGACGAATAGTATGGAACAATTTCGAAGTCTTATCGAACGGAATGCACGTTTGATAGATAGAGAGATTTCCGATCAGGAACAGCGAGATATCGCCGAAGGTAAAACCCTCGCTACGCCTTTTTGCGTACGACTGCTGACATAACCTTGCTGCAGCCATCAAAACATGGAATGAACCATTGGAGTCTATGCGTACGCAGGTATCCGAAATCAATAGTCTCATAAAGGAAGTGCATTCCGGTAGGTTCCATATTCAATCCTCAGACGGAACATCACCCGCTTACGCTGAGCTCAGCGGTGGTCGTGAAGCACTCAGCACCAGAAGATCCCCTGACTACCATTCGGAGCTCATTGAAACTCCCTCATAAACGCGATATCGACAAGAAATACAGGGAGAACCTCGAAAAGATTTGCAAAGGAACGGCGACTTGGATCCTCGAACGACCAGAGTTTGAGAGCTGGAGCCGCGGCGAGAAGCCAGTGCTCACCATTCGAGGAAGTCCAGGCTGTGGAAAGTCGTTTTTGTCGACCATGGTGGTAAAGCATTTTCTTGAGAACAAGGACCAGCACATACCCATCGGGTACTATTATTTTCGCGGTGATGATGAATCTAAACAATCCGTCAACAATGCGCTATGCGCTATGATTTATCAGATTGCTGATCAGAATCTACGATTTGCGGAGCGCGCGGCTCGAACCTGTTTGGAACTGCAGAATTCACTGGCAGCGACACTTAGCTCCACCTGGTACGACTTCTTCCATGAGAATTTTGATTCCGATTCCGAAGCCCAGGCGTATCTCGTCTTCGACGGCATCGACGAAGCAGCACAAGACGATATAGAAGAACTGGTCAAGCAATTGAACGACTATTTCGCCTCTTGCGCGAACATCAAGGTCCTTCTAGTCGGTCGTCCAGAGACGCAAGCCACTACTTGTTCTCTGGATTGTTTTTCTGCGGGAAACATCGACGTTTCGAGCACCCTCAACTCTCAAGACATCTCCCTCTATGTTGATCACAGCTACAAAGTATACCTCTCCCATCACAAAGTCAAAGGCCTGCGCAAAGCCGTCAGCGACTCACTACGAGAAAAGGCGAATGGGATGTTTCTTTGGGTGGATCTCGTGTGTCAAGAGTTGGCCAAAATCAAGATGGTCTCTGTCCTGAAGCAACACTTGGACAGCATGCCCACTAAACTCTCTGAGCTTTATGAGAGAATCTTTGAACGAATGGCGAAAATGGTACCGAACCCGAAACATGCAGCGCAGCTACAAGAGCTGTTCTGTTGCCTTTCTGAATCCACAGAACCACCGAGCGTTTTTCATCTCAACAAAATCATCCAATATGTCAGCGACGATCCTGAGTTCGACGTGGAATCGATGATTGAGAAGTATTGCGCATCCCTTCTCGTTTGTGAGGAAACCGGTAGTCAACTGTTCCGGACAAAGATCAACTCAGAAAACAAGCAAAAGGACAACTCCAGCTCGGCTGAAAGTGTCTATAATAGCGGAGAGAGCGCTAACGAGGCAGAAGATGACTGGGATGAGGACTTTCTGGATGAGGACGCAGCCGACCGACAAGTAGAATTCCGAGAGACTGAAACTAAGGTGAAAGTTCGCCACGCATCAATAAGCGATTTTCTTCATAGCAAGGAGCTGAAGACGTCCCCCATCTTGTTGAATCGTGTGGATGCCGCTTTTCACGCGGTCGAACTCAGTTTAAGAATCATTTGCGAAGGTGATTCTCCTGAGCCTACGATTTCGGAGAGCCTTTGGCTGTATGCCATGACCAACATCTTCGACCAGCTGCACAATCTCGATGAAGGAGCTGTCTCTCCACAACAGACAGAATATGTCATCGAAAAGTTGTGGCAACTTTTCAACTCAGAACCTCTTGCCCGGTTCATTTCTCGACACCATTCAACACGAACGGGTTACCCTCTTCACAACAGCTTTAGTTTTGGATTCAACACAGATTTGGATAACACTAACCGCAAAGCTGTTCAAAAATGGGTCAAGAAAGCTAACGAATCCAATATTCACATGAAGCCGGCAACTCGCCAATGGGTCGAGAGCATCATTCAAACGCCGTTGCAGCTGCTTGCGCCTTTGACGAAGACGTGCATCCGTGAGTGGCTGTGCAGTGATGAAACGCCTGTTAAATTGTATTGGAGATTCTGTTTCGCTTGGCTTTGCCTTGTGTCTGTGAGTTAGGAAGAGATGACCTTTGTCGCAGCCACATACTGATCGATTCAAACAGACAGACCTCATCCCGTCATGCAATCCCTTTTCATGGGATTGTGATCTTGATTACCCACTGCTCGGAAGCAGCGATAGATTCAATGCGTTGGCTAACATAATCGAATCGGAACGCTCTGTAGACGTGCATTGTCGCATTGCCAAAACTGCAGGATTCATCGACGAGGGAAATATTGCCGCAACAGAATGGAACAAAGCGATCGCGCTTGCCGAAGTCACTGGAAAAAATGATAGATTGAAGGACCTGTATTACCAGTCTATCCAGTCCCTCACAGATATTCGCCTCCTGCAGTGCGAACCTATAGTGGTTGAATTGGCCGAGAAATATCTGGCTCTGGATTCCTCCAATGCTAGGATTCGTGCATGCCTAGGGCTAGCCCGCTTGCTACACCTTGGGGACATCAATGGAGCCATCGACGAATACCGGAGGGCTCTATCACTGGATCCCCGAGATAACTCAATTTTAAAGGCATTGATGGATGTTCTGTGGGACCAACGTGATATGAAAGGGATTTTGGAGCTGTTCGAAAACGGAGACAATGACCTCACCAGTTATCGAATTCGTGCTTATACGGAAGAAGACCTCTACCAGGACATTCTGGAGCTAGCAGCACGAGACTTAGGGAAGATGGATTTTCTGGCCAAGTGTTACGAAACTGCGATCTCTGCCAATTGGGCGGAGCCGCCAATTGGCAAAGAATATGATTCACTAGAGGATGACGGTTGGGGAACGTTCGGAGAAACTTTTGGTAACCTAAACCAAAAGGAATTCTACTCAGGGGGTACCGCACTTCTCAAATGCCGATTAGCTCATCTCCACGGCCGATATCGAGGTGACTCTAGAGCAGCCCTTAATTTGTGGACGGCGGTCTTTCTCGAGCAATCTGAGATATTCGGACTTGATGAGTTGAGTAGTGAATATACTACGAGAACCATCCCTATGCTTATGGACACGTTCGCTGAACTGCTTTACGAAGATGCGCTGAAGTCGGACGGCTGCGTGAACGAAGAATCACTCAGGTTACTGGAGCGGCTGCGTAAGCGGCATGATTGGTTCCGCGAGCAAGATGATTTTGGATCATCTCTCACTAATCAGCGGAACCTGAACCTGTTCCTGGCCAAACTCTACCGTCAAACAGGACGAGATGCGGAGGCAAAAGAGCTGCTTAGAGAACAGTTTGAGCGAGGCATCGAGCTCCTCAACGATCAGATCGATTGGAATGATAATTACGGTTACCATGTTCTCTCCAAGATACTGTTCACCTGCCATCAGAAGGATAATGCCGCAATTGCACAGTCTCTCCGTCGCTACTATCGGTACCAGCCGGAAGAGTACGAAATCATGGATGGAAATGAAACGAGTTTGAGTACTCCCAACACTTCAGAGGGAGAACAGACGAGCACCGAAGAATCACAAGTCCCATCCGAAGATGATAGCAACGACGATAGCGACGACGATAGTGACAGAGAAGAATTTCCTAGAGGGATAGTAGCACCCTATGGCATGACAGGCTATGAATTCGGATGCTCTATGTCCTACGACTGTCCCGATTCCGCGACTCTGACTAGGAATTCGCCGTTCTTTGTCTGCATGACCTGCGCTGAGGTCCAGTTCTGCGAAGGCTGCTATGCGACGCACACTTCTAGAATCGATAAAAGCACAGCGTACAAAACAGATGCAGAGGATAAGAAGCGTATCTCAATATGCAGCCCACGACATGAACACATCAAAGCCCCAATGGATGATTGGAGGCTAAAAGATGATGTCATGACGATTGCGGGCAAAGAGGTACCAATTGAACAATGGCTGGAAACGTTGAAGCTCTAGGCGCCATTTTCACCTTCTTTAAGCCAATTAAAGCACATTGGGTCGCCCTAGCTCCCCGTCATCCTCGTTTCTCTTCCACTGGCTCCAGCTGCTGCAAAAATATGGGCGGCAACACTGATCATGCCTATAAGGGGAAATGATGAGCGTGGACCATCAAGTGTAGTTAAGGTAGATTACAGGTTGATTTCATAGTTCGCCAAATTTCTTGTTGAATCTGCGCCATGCTCCTGCGCGGTCTCTTTTGAGCTCATCCATGTCCAGACTTGAGTCGCCCAGGACCTTTATCGGACTTTTCCTCGCGGTTCAGACTAGTATCTGATTAAGGCATCTTATCCCATGGCGATCTTCCACCCTGGTCTATGTTCGGCCACTTTACTCGGACTTTAAATTTCATGGCGAAAGACATGTAGGATGTCTTGGCTCAACTCCAGTTGAGGCAACATGCATTGAGCAACACGATAGACGGCAAAACCGGCCAATCGTACTACTGGGAACTGCACAGGTAACCTATGTGCAATTCCAAAGAGTGCCTATAGCACTTTCTTCTAGTCGTATCATTGCTGAGACGTGCATAGTGCTCTGCTGTCCAAACTACGTGAAGGAAACATACACGGCGCCCTTATCTCGGTCTTAAATAGCATGTAATACGAAAACTCCACTACTGCACTCTAAAACTGTTCGCCGCTAGTATAGAATCACATGTACCGAACTACCTCTCCAGAGCCACAACTCCACGCCATCTATCAACTTCAACATCAAATTCCCAACTCTGCACTCCAAAATATGCATTAGCTATGCACTCCACGCATCGCTCAAAATCCTCCCAAGTCTCTTCAACCCAAACCTCCCCTGCATTCTACCCTAATACTTCCCATATTACTCCTCTCCCTCTCCCTCTAGCCCTTAACCCCCCCTCAACCTCTCCACCCTCCACCTCGCCACCTCACACCTCCATCTCGCCTCCTCATACCTCCGCGCCGCCTCCTCGTACTCCCTTCTCCTCAAATTAAACTCATGTGTCGCCCTCTGCACCGCTAGCACCCTGGCCTCCATATCCGCCTCTAGATCCCGATCCACGCTCATGCGACCCTCTTGCGACTGTGGCTGCGGCTGCTGCTGCTCTAGCTCCGTATCTGGATACGCGACCATAGCTTCAGCCTGCGCAAACTCTTCTTTCAAGTGGTTGAAGAGGGGCGTGAAACTGCTTTGGACGGGGGGAAGAGACGAACTTGGGGAAGGGGAGGGCGGGTGTGAGGTTTGGAGGGGAGGGAGGTGCGTGAGACGTTTTTGTGTGTGGGGGGTGGGTGGCGGAGCGATGATGAAGTGGGATGGGGTGGACTGAGGGTTGTCTTCTCCGGTATCTTGGAAGGGTGTGGGAGTGGTGGCGGTTGGGGTGAGCATGTCGAAGTCGTGGATTGCGAGCGATTGGTCTGGTTGTGCATCGGATCCCGTGCGGTCGGTGGAGTTTGAAGCCAAATTTGGTGTGTCCCATTTGGTTTGGTCGCGTTCTTTGCTTCCTCGTAGATTGAATGGAAGAGAGGCCTTCTGTGAGGATGAATCGTTTCCTTGATCAATTCCAATAACATGTTTTTCTGATGAAGGAACGAAGCTTTGCAGCTGCATTACTCTGTTCATTTTCGCCGCACTCTCACACGCCTTTTCGACATCGCTTACTTCTAATACTGCAAAGGCACTCTTCTCCTTTCCGCCATAGTTGCCTTCTCTCATGCGCGCTTGATGATAGGTGTTTAGTAGCCTCTGTGCGCGCTCCCGTTGCCCGACCGTCAGAGCAGAGAGGGAGTGTATGGCAGCTATAAGGGTGGGCGGGAGGCAGGAGAAAGGGATGCCGGCGAGTAGAGAAGAAGGGAGTATCTCATTATCAGAGCTAGTACGGGGTATGGACCAGTTTTCCTGGATCGATTGAATGACGTTTGTGGTATCCATGATGGAATAAAGTGTGGGTTTGAACAACGAGGGTTGGAAAGTTTTGCAAAGGTGTTGCTGTGCAACAAAGAAACAGCGGTATGAGGTCGTGTGCGAAGCACATGCTTTGTTTCCGTCCGGAGTGGGAGGTGTTAGAATCTGCTTTGTTTCGACCCCACAGAAACGTCCGGAGGCTATGCTTGATAAAGTCGAATCATTGTGCCAAAAGAACGGGCATGACTAGAATAGTATCGCGATCTCTCCAGATCGAAGTCGCGGGACATTAAGAGGGAAGAAATAAAATACGACGAAGACAGCTATGTTAATATTGACGATGTATATTTTATATCAAAGAAGGCGAAACATTAATAGCTAGCAGATGGAAAGGACACTGTTAATTCTAAAGTAATGGACCTAATTATCAGGTGACCGGAGACACCCCAACGAGGTTGGGTGATGAAATTGCAGGGTCCAAATATTTAGATCAAGAGGACACGGTGGCACATGAACGCGAGACTAATTAGGCCAGGCAGTCAGCTTCGGAGGGTCATGCCTGTACCTACAGCGGGCATTTGTACAGCCAGCGGGACTGTTTTGCCACCTGCAAGGTGTATCTGAAACGGGAACAGGGCCTGGTTTGCCAGGCTTGTCAGTAGTCTTACCAGCGGCCCGGATGAGCTCATCGAGATGATACAGGTTGGAGTGGAATTCAGACTGTGTCTTCTGTGGTTGTGAAGCATATTTTGAACTATCGTTTGAAACACAGGGAGCGGTTAGGGGCGGGTCATGGCTCTTGTGATTCTTACCAGCGAGGCGAATAAGGTCATCGAGATGCTGCAGGTTTAGTTGTAGGTCATATTTTCTCTGTAGTGATGAAGCATATTGTGACCTGTCATTTGAACCGTCGTTCTGTGTAATGAAGAGCGGATCGTGGCTCTTTTTACAAGTCTCATCTGTGAACCTACAACCCCCTTTCATGAAGAATGAGCAGGGTGAATGTGCGAACTTGCAGTTGAAGCCCTCGCTGCAAGCATCGTTCAGGTAATTCCTACAAGCCTGCTTCTTTGGTTGGACTGACTGGTTCAATCCTTGGCTCAAGTCTGATTGAGCAGCTAGAGGATTGAAGAGACTGCCACCATTCTGTAACTCGGAAACATGAGCAAACGGGATAGAAGTATCTGCTTTCTCATGCTGGGTTCTGCTGCGGACAAACAAGGCATTTGGTGCTTTGGGCGCAGGTGAATGCGCCCAGCTGGTCTGCATTGGTGGTTGAGTATCGAGAACCTGGTTCTCTGGAACCATGGAGGTCGCACCTGCTTGCAGGACGTTATTAGTAGCGACCTTTTCTACAAAAGGGTTCTGACTTGGCAAGGGCTGGAGCTCAGACTCCCCGAGAAAGAAAGGATCGTGACTTCTGTAGCACTTCTCGCCATGGTGACAAACACCACTTAACCAGCGACGGCAAGCCTCATGGGGGAAGCGGCATTTCTTGCCGCGTCTACACCTACCCAGCTTGAAGTCACGACAAGCCTCTTTGAAAACCTTATCCTGTCCTGGATCGGATTGTGGAGCCATTCCATTGGCCACGTTCCTTTCGAATCGGTTAACTTGCCCTGCAAAGAATAAGTTTGGACGCGGAACGCTGCTAACGTTAGTGTTTATGAACGAGTCAATGTCCATTTCACCGTCATTTGATTTGCCGTCATCGACAACCTCCATGGCTACTGGAATATCCTGATGTACCGCAGGCATGGTAAGCTGCTGGTGACCATGTGGCTGACCGTTTGCATGACCACCTGTCAGCTTACTAGGAACGGCGTCCGAAGAAACTAGAATTTCAGGGAAGCCATGATTAGTATTCAGATTGCTATTGTCAGGCACACCAATCGACACGTCCATTTGGTCGGTAGCTTGTGCTACCATCCGGGCAGCATTTGCTTCGATGGAAGCACTTCTCTCTCGCTCGGCACCCAGAGCAGTATTGAGTCGTTCAATCTCTTTGCTTCTTTGCGCCTCGATGGCAGCATTTCTCTTTTGCTCGGCGCTAAGAGCAGCGTTGAGTCGATCGATCTCGCTCTTTTGTTCAGTGATTTGCTTGCGATGCTCTTTTTCAAGTTCAGCTGCTGTGGCCCAAGTCTTCTCCTTCAACTTGTGCTTGGCAGCCTGCTCTGCTGCAGCTAGCTCTAGCGTCTTGACGTGGTCGGTCAACCGTGCCCTGTCTGCCATAGCTTTTTCAAGTTGCTCTTTCAAGAGGTTAATTTGGCCCATCCGTTGCTCGGCCAGCAAATCGGTTTTGGTTATCCGTTCTTCCAATAGATTTATTTTCTTTTTTTGTTGCTCTTCAGCGCTTGCTGCTAGCGCTAGACTGGCGCCACTCTGCAATGGGCTCACTTCAGCCTTGCCGGAGCTTCTCTCGGTCTGTTGCTGAAGTTTGTCAATGACAGGCGCTGTCAGACACGTCGGAGCTTCGACAAAAGGGGGCGGCAGGGTGAGCCACCTCTCCATGTCGGAGATATAGTCCGAAAGGTCGCTGACGAAGTGACTCTGCTTGGGATTGGCGACAAAGTTCCGCAACAAGGGGAGGCATGCTTTGGGCAATGGCGTATATGGGATAATAGTGCGCCATCTAGGGCTTCCAAGGAGAGTCACGTGTAGGCTGGCAACACAGTCACGTATAGAGGTTACCAAATCAAGGTCGGCCTGATGGCCACCACTAAGGATATCCTGGATGAGCAGCAGATCCTCTTGGACGGTGTCGTAGTGTTTGATAAACTCCTTGACAGTTGCAGTTTTGTCCTTTTTGGATCGGAGCGCGATACCTGCCAAACGGGGAATCATGTGACGAGCCGCTGTGTCTTGTCTAAATGAGCCTTTGGAATGGGCGTGCGCGAACATGCAGGTGAGATCCTGTCGATAGTCTTCTTCGACATGCCAGGGATAGCTGGCCATACCCGCTTCATGGATGCGCTGCATGTGTGCCCCGAAACACATATGAGCCATGTACTAGATGGTTTTGTTAGGAAAGTAGGGAGCACGATGATACTGCATACCTTGGGGTTATATTTATCGTCATTGTGGCATATTTTCTTTGAGGGAGCTTGTGTAGAGCTGTCATTGCCGGTCTATACGATATTCTAGTCAGCCAAGAGTCGGTTAGTGGGATCATGCTAGGGGCAGCGTACTGGACCGGAGTCATCGGCAGTAGCAATTAACTTTCTCTTGGTGCCAGCCATGGAAAGTGCATAGGTTTGGTACTGATCAACCTTGCCATGGCGCTGAGCCATGAGGAAAGGCATAGTAAGCGTCTTGGTATATTTATTGGGGAAAATGGTCCGGTTGGTGATTTGGGAAGTAGCATGGAGGGGGATGCAAAGTACAAGGACTTGGCTGGTATTTGGGGAGTAGTAACTGCAGATGGCTGAGAGAAAGAGTGACTGGCTTGAGGACAGGCCTGTGCGGGGGACACTGTGCAAGACGGGAGTCAAAGAATGGTGCATCAAAGACGGAAACAAGGGCTGGGAGAGAAGAAAGAGGCACATTGCCATTGGCTTGAAGATGCTGGTCAGCACAGTGTTGGCATGCGAAAGCGAAAGCGCAGTCTTCATGGACATGGCAATGCAGAGGAGCAATACGTGAATGAACTGCCGGATAGCGGGTGCAGGGGGCCATGGTACGCCTATCGACAAAGACGGTCATAAGCTTTGTGGAAGATGCAGACTCTGTAACAATGGGCGGCGCAGCGCACAAGACGTTCTCTCTTTTTTTTTGGCCGAGTTGTACAGAGTAAGAAGCAGCACAAGCCGGTCCACCCTAGGGCCGTGGCAGCATAGATGGCGACCGTTGGAGAGTCGATAGCCGAGTCTGTACGAGCGGGCCGGAGAGACAAAACGGCAAAACCAGCGAGGAGCGGACGCCAGAGAGGGGCGGAGCACGGCGGAAAAGGGGGCGACGGATTGTTAGTGGGCGGCGGCGGCACGGGACAAGCAGCTAGCGCCGAGGATGTGGAGAGGTGGGTGGTGCAGAGAACAAGGCGCGTGGAACCGGGATGGGGCCTCTGTGTCTCAGTAGCTCTCAGGCGGCTGTTATTGTGGCGGTCGTCGTTGTCGAGGCTGTTGTCGTGACATGCTCTGTTCATCGCAAACATGCGCAATCCCGTAGCCTGCGTCTCGTGTCGGTCGGCCAAGCAGAAGTGCATCCACGAGGACCGGCCGCCGTGCGACAGGTGCAAGCAGAGTGGGCGCGCCGACGCGTGCGAGTTTCCCGGTACGTGGTCGTGGTTGGTGGTGAGGGTCGTCGTGGGCGTGGGTTGTCGTGGTGGAGAAAAGCTACTGACCGAGAACAGCGCCCGGAACGAGTGCCATCCACCGCAAGCCCAAGCGGCCACGGCATTCTGAAGACGCAGGAGACACGCCGCCGTCCCACACAAATGCACCTCAGAGCACAACGCTCGTAGCGGCCCAGCAGGGCGGCCGCAATGACGTACCCGTGCCGACCGGCAACAATGCCGCTGCCGCAACACACATCTCGCCGACGGCGGCATCTGCTGCCCAGCTGCTCGACGGCCTCGATCCCTTTGAGCTGCTGACCGACGAGGTCAAGAACAGCTACCTACGATGCTCCTACAAGTGGAGCTTCCACCATACCCCGACCCTGCTGCTGCGCATCCGCGACCGCACCCTCGAGCCATGGATGGCCTGGGCGATGCTGGCGCTCGCCATCCGGTACCACTCCTCCCATTCACTCTGACCCGCTGCGGCTGATGCTCACCTCGTCCAGATTCGTCAAAGACCCTCCGCCCCCCTTCCGCTCCCAGACTGAGGCCAGCAATGCCTATGCCGCCCACGCCCGCCAGATCCTGCAGCAAGATCTCGAGACGCCCTCCATCAGCCGTGTCCAGGCCCTTCTCATGCTGACTGGCCATGACTGGGGCGCCGGTAATGGCAGGAGGGCCTGGATATATCTGGGCATGGCCATACGCCTCGTCGAAGTCATGGACCTCACCCGCGAAACGGGCATTCCCCGCAATCGCGTGCCGACACGCGAGGAGTTCATCGAGGCCGAAGTGCGCCGCCGCACTGCCTGGACCTGCTTCCTCATGGACTCGCTGCTGAGTGGCGGCAAGGGCCGTAAAAGGTCCTTGACAGCCGCAGACATGTCTATCCAGTTACCCTGCGAACGTGAAGACTTTGTCTTTGGCGAGCCCAAATGCACTCCCCAGCTGGACAACACGCAGCGCATGCCCCCAGTCGCCCTACCCATAGGCGAAATCGGCATCATTGGTTACAGCATGCGTGCCGCAAACATCTGGGGCAAGGTTGCCCGCTGGGCATGCAACGAAGACCTCAAGAGCGAACTGCCCTGGTCATCGTCCTCTCAGTTCCAGCAGCTCATCTATGAACTTGAAGGCTGGAAGTCCTCCCTGCCCCAGCGCCTCCAGTACGACCTCTTTACCATCCACAGCCACAATGCCGTCGAACAAGGACAGGCCTACTGTTACATGCACTGCATCCACTTTATGAGCTACATGTTCCTGCATCGCGCATATTTGCCCGTGCTCGGCCCCCACCAGAATGGCGCCAGCGCCGAGGAGAAGCACAATTCATATGACGAACATCGCGACATGTGGAAGAAATGGGAGAGGTCTTCCCGTAGAGAGCTGTTCAAGGATGCTGTCATGGTCCTCGACATGCTTGAGGAGATGCGTACGTTTGGTGTCTATTTCCTTCGCGGACTCGTGCCCTGGGTTGGTTTCACTATCTATACTGCCGTCGGCGCCATGCTCTACTCTTTCAACTTTCCCAGTGGTGATGATGACCCGCGCTGGCAGGAGAAGGCTCGAAGGAGCGTTATACAGGGCTGTAATTTTCTCAAGGAGATGAAAACACAGTGGCCCATGGCAGAAACTTGGGTAAGTCAAGTCCAATCATGTCCAGTCGACGCCCGCTAACAACAGACTCTGCAGTTCGATACCATAAGGCGAATGCAAGCTTACTACCGCTCCGTCTTGGGCCAGGACGGGCCAGCTTCTCCAGAAGAGCGTCAAGCTCTCCGTCACGCTATGATTGACTACGGCGCATTACAGCCGTCGCCGGTCCAGAAGCCAAATGAATCCTCCAGAGTGGCTGAATCTCCCGGGGTCACTTCGAGCCTGTCACCGACGGACCATCACACCCATGTAGGCTTTGTTGAATCACTGTCTACACATCTGCTAACTCCTCCCAGCGCAAGCCTATCATCGCAAACATCACAAATCCCTCGCTCGGCAGCCCAATGCCTGCGACAGCCGCTACTCCCAACAGTTACACACCAAATTTTGCATGGAACACGCCACCAGCAGTTCCACCTCTTGAAGCCGACGAGACTTTTAACCTCGATTCCTTCGACCTTACAAACGAGGAACTTGAGGCCATGATGATGAATGCTACTCAGGAATTCTGGGCTAGTTTCCCAGGTGAAGTCGGCGTCGGATACTAACCAATGGATGAGGGCGGCTTTTTTTGGATCATACTAAAAGTTCAAATGTAGCAATATGGGGTGTTTTGGCGTCGGTCTCGGTTCTTCTCTCAATATATAATGCTCATACTCCATTCTTTGGTACTATATCTTCAATAAGACTGATGTATCGCCACATTCACAATGAACATGCGTATATATTGCATTCTTCATGAAATTGAGTTTGGGTGATTCACACGTATGTGTAACTAGTATTTCCAGCTCTGTACGCCAATTATTCTGTAGGACGTCAGTCGCTCGCCTTCAACATTGCCGACGTTGAATTAGGTAGTTTGGTTATGTCATGACGCTAGCCTAAAAGGTCACCCGTGCATTAATAGCAGAGCAGTGTGCTTTATCCCTGCCTGACGCATGAAAGGCCCAATGAAATCGCGTTTCTGTCTCAAACTCCATTCCCTGCGGCAGTATGCATTGATGATGATGCTGTGAATACGACCTTCCAAACTTCCTCACAGCATGCAATGACCAAAATGCCCAGCAGAGGTAGTCCCTTGGCAGACAACAAGGTACTCGCTCTTGTGAGCGGAAACCGAGATTTCGGTTCAACTCATCAGACCCTCTGTACAATGCATATTCGTTCTCCACGTCGCCTAGAAGATGCGATCATCTTTGCTGCTCGTCTTAGCGGGGGTGACATCGGCCTCGCTTGGGGCCGCTGAAGCTTCAAGTCAAGCCGCCCAGGTCCCACAGCCCACCGACATACCAATACCAGAGATGGATATGATCAAGGGTGCTCTCGGATATGCGCAAGCCGCACAAGATACTTTGAACATGGGCGCAATGCCGCCTAGCAATACGCTACCTTCACCCCGCCACAGACAAGAAAAGGCCCATCTCATGAAACGAATGGATCGCAAGAGCGGGAAATGGACAACAAATCATCCACGGTACAGGCTGCTTGAGGCACTCTGGGCATATACCCGTCATCGCGAGCGGCACATGGCTGAGCTTGATCGCTGGCGTAGCTTGTACAAGAGCGTGAGCAAGAAGCAGATGAAGGCACGCATTCAACCTTTCATAAATTCTCCATACAATTCTAATCATCCCATAGACGCTAGAATCCGTTGTCAGCTACAAAAAGAGACTAGATGAAATCGAAGAACTAATATACACCAATGCAGCCATTTGCCAAAGCATGGTCCGCCACGCCATGCAATTCTACAACATCGATCAGAAAGAGCTCGATGATCACATGACACGAGCTGAGAAAGATGGACGACAAGCAGATCGCTTTGCAGTGGCACAGACACTAAAGCACTATGTGCGAGACTGGGCTGATGAAGGGGCCAAAGAGAGAAACGAAGCTTTTCCGTGCATATTGAGCTTGCTAGAAAGTATCAAATCAGAGTCGTCCGAGGAAACCAAACTCAAGGTTCTGCTACCGGGCTCTGGAATGGGACGTCTCGGCCACGACGTGGCAAAGTTGGGAGGTCTTCTACCCCTAAATGCCAGACTTGTGGTGCATATCGCTAAGCATTCGTCTAGGATTCGAAGTAACTCTCAATGAATGGTCCATGTATATGAACGTAGGCTACCGATACATGGACTCACAAACCGCCGTTAATAACCTAACCTTTCATCCATTTATCGACGCCATGTCGCACCATGCCACGCGAGAAGATATGCTCCGCGCTGTATCCGCACCCAATATCCACCCTCACCCCGACGTCCTCCTCGTCGAAGGCGACTTCAACACCGTTTTTGTCGACCAAACTGCACATTTCGACATCATCGTGACTCATTTCTTCATCGACACGGCGCGGAACCTCATGGCGTACTTTGACACAATATCACGTGTTTTGAAGCCTGGCGGCCGCTGGATCAATTTTGGGCCGTTGCTATATGGAACAGGTCCGTTTGTGCAGCTGAGTCTTGATGAGATTGTGGCGGTGGTGGAGGAGATGGGGTTTGTGTTTGAGGATATTGGAGAGGAGTGTGGGGAGCTGACGTTTGAGGGCGGGAAAGTGAGAAGTAAGGAGGCGGAGTATGGGTTCAACATTAGGGCGTTAACGAGGTATGCATATTTGGCGCAGGTTTGGATGGTTAGAAAGACTTGAGATGTATGATTATTTCTCTAATATCGCAGATGTTCATCAATGAAATGTCTATCTAGGGTCTCAAACTTGTATATATACGAAGGGAGAAGGAGTTTGAAGATATGACTGCCTGGGGTACAAAATGCGATCCAACTCAGAAGATGCATCATGCATCAGCGAGTAAGCGCGCAAAGGATCAAGGTCGAATATGTTTACATAAGACTCTAACTCACTTTATACCTGGAGTGTGCCGATCTCAGCCCCTGATTTCCTATGACTGGGTACCCTGAACATATCTTAGAGTTCTTTGCGCGTTCTGGACTCGATCATATCCGACACCATGGTTCGAGATACGATGATAAAGTATGTTTTGGCACGGACCCCTTGCTCCTAGTATGATTACGCACCCCGTCCCTATGTGCAGATCTTTCTTTCTTTAGAAATTGCCTTTATTAAGCTGGCTGCCCAATGCCACCTGGTTCACAATCCTGCGAGTTGCAAAGTCAGCAGTGTCTTTTAGAGTATAGTGAGTGTCCTAACAAAATAACGCCAATAAATCTTCTGTGGTGATAAACAATACACATTAACTCTGACATAGTCTAATAAACTCCTAGATACAAAGACTTAAAATTAGTTTAGCTTCCCGCAGCCTTTCTCTCACGCAATAAACTTCTTACGCAACTTCTCCACGAAAGCTTCATTAGCCTCGAGCCTCCTGCGGCGGACGCTGGACTGTGGAATGAGATCGGAGCAATCTTGGAGGTTCTGGGGATCAGAGCCGACGACTGCAAATCGATTCCATGCTGAGGTGAATGCCTCGCTCCATGTAGTGGTTGATTCCGCGTAAACATCCCATGTATTCCTAGTCTGTGATTCAACGCTTGTCAGCTCGAACACGATAATGGACACATGTCAGATACGCACCTCGGTCGCATTAGCTAGGAGACGATCGCTTTGCAAACTGTATGGGGCCGTGCCAAACTTCGTCTCGTTATAAAATCTAATATCCAGCCTGCTTGGCGTGGAGTCGAGCGACTGGCCAGCCTGGCTAGGATCGTCGAAGAACTGTAGCGCCACACTGTGCGTTCCCATTAACGCGACTACGTCTTCTGGTGAGAAGCCTTTGGCACTGAATGCTCCCAGAATCTTTTCTACTGAGTCGCGGCTACCTGGGACACCGCCTGTAGCAGAGGGCACGCTACTGTCTATTCTGCCTACTAATGCCTGAACGCGTGGGCCGAGCGGACACGAGGAAATGGCCATAGCAGCGGCGAATTGGATCATGTCTGCAGCACCGACGCTGTACTTCTTCCGCCAGTTGTCGAGTTCGCTGCAGATATCGGACAGTCCAGCGTTCTCAGTTCGCGTGGTGCATTCATCGCTCAGGATCAAGCTGCCATCGCAGCCACTTGTGATGCAATCGTGAAATACGGCGCGAATCGCTCCATGAGCGTCTTTGCCGCAACCAGCGAATGTTGTTTCGAGTTCTGACGCTACCTCAGACCATACAGCTGGGCAGGAGCCCGCACGCGGCCAGAGGTTGAGATGGAGTGCGGAGATGGGGGTTGCCACGAGGGCGAGAAGGGTGATTGAGGGATGCATTGGGGTAAATTAAGATTGAAGAAATTATTTCGATGTGCAAGTAAAGAGTGAGATTCTGGGGTAGTTGGAGCCAGAAAGAAGAGATATTCAACACATTTGTGCTGATATTCTTAGCGTGATCGTGTTCAAGAGATGAGAGAGGGTTATATACTATGAAGGTTTCCATCTCCACAACTGAATCATATAAAGTATATGGTAGCCTGCAAATGTAATGGAGTCTTCTCGCCGACGCTAAGTCCCATCACAATCGATGGTTAGCGTTTACGAGACTGGAATCTTACGGTCATCACCGCACCGACTGCATGTAGCTCCACCATTCTAGAATTCTCAACGCTTGACTCCGCACGCCAAGTCTTACCTTCCCGCGGCGCATTATTGGCGGATCGCTTATGACGGGTACAAGGTGAACACATCGACATGCCACTAGAACGGACGGATCGATAACCGCAACTGCAAGGGAGAACAACTCACAGCCTATTAATAGGGCTGAAGATAATTTGCGGCTCTCTTCGGCAAGATATATGACGTGAGATTGATAGGATGGAAGCTGGACGATCATGACTAGCTGTGTTTGGACACACATAAGCGCTCAGAGCAAAACATGGTTTTATACTTATTGAAAACATATTTTTTGGTTCTACGGATATCAGAATAAGTGAGGGGCTTCTCTTGGTATCAGGTGAAGAAGCATGGATTTTCGGTGCAGGAGATCTTGACTCCACTTCTTGCGACTCCACGTCACTTGGCACACTTGATCATTTGATACCAAGAGACGCACCTCAGTAAGAACTGGTCAGTACCAACTACTGTTCCCGTGTCGAATTTACTCGATGTAGAGGCCGGTGCGATCTCTCGTATTCTCTTATTGTTGTAGTAAGTCACACAACATCACCAGTGAATCTCCGATCGGCGTTCTCAACCATTCTCTTTTCGTGGTTTATTACGTGATATGAAGGCTGGGATAAAAGTTAATATGTCCTCAGGGATTTTCGGGGATTTCTCTCCTCACTCCTGCTTCAGCAGTCATCGCTTTGCGTGCTCACCTCTCACGAACGTCAGAGATTTTTTTTTTCAACTGTGAATGAATATCGGGATTTCTTATCTCCAGCACTACATCTTACTGATCCCTCAAGGATGGCGTTAGCAACATCTAGCACAAGCTTTGGACCACTTACCACGTAGTCATGAGATGGTTAATTGCATTGCGCATCAATCGCCATCTCATTGGATACATGTACAGGAGGGAAGATGGAAGTCAATCTTCATCAGTTCAGCTTGAAACCGGATCTTTCGCAGGGACAACGGATTAGTGTGATTGACAAATATACAAGTTAGCAGATAAGATAGATCGTGCCGCGAGGCTACAGATATGGCAGTTGCGAAAGACTGTCGAAGGTACGCGAGCAGGTTTCTAGCAGTCTAATATTGCAACCGTCGCGTGATATGGTGTCCATTGTGTGCTCGCTTCTTATACCTTCTAGGCAATTACATTGACACAAGGTCGTGAGCGTCTCCATACACTTTATGTAGCAAGCTGGAACTCGAAGAACAGTAAATGAATGCCTACAGACTTTTCATTCATAGGAAAAGATATTCTCTGGGCTGGATTGGTGGCTATAATGATTCAGAGAGGGTTAAAAAGATTACTGATTTTCAGTCCTCGACATGTCATGAAGCTCCTCTGTTGCATAGATACACTTGGCTTTCTGCGAGGGCAAAGGCTTTGGGGCCATTCTGGCAGAACACAACCGTTTTAGACAACAAAATTTCGAGGGTGGCATAGTCTTATGAAGCGATGATCGATCAACTGGGTCTGGTTATATTATTCTGATTTTAGTACCTGAAATGAAACATCTCACCTCTTTAGATGCAGGTATGCCTTAATTAGTCTTTGTTTTCCAAGCGGCTGTATGTGGTTGAAGCTTTCTACCTAGCAGACCCATTACTTACTAACGTCACTCACCCACAGTAATGACTGGGGGCTAGAAAAAGGCTAGAAAAAGAAGCCAGATTACATATTTTAAAGTGTATTTCATGGTTTGTCATTCTAGAGGGACTAAATAACTCTGGTGTTATGCATATCTTCTTTGACTTTGGATGATAGAACATATGATTTGCCTCACTTAAAAAATAACGATAGCATCAAGAAGGAAAGCCAAGTGAAGCACGACATACGTGTCCTTGACTCCACGTTACATGATAAACAAACCTTGTGAGCTTGTAAGAAGATCGAATTACTCTGGTCTCTAAGGTCTGCTCAGAAGATGTGACTAGCTAGTCGCTGTTTATAGGAATTTCTCTAGTTGGATGAATGCTCCCACAAGGACCTGATATATGTTACGTGATCTGTGTCGCGAGTAAAGTTGCAGCCGCCCCTGAATTTCTGGTTGAAATCGAGAAATAACTGCAATTCCAGAGGACATGGTCGTCGTCGTCGTTGCTACTAGCGCCGGGTCTTAGGCAGAAAAGCCCCATGATCTTGATCTGACCACGCATGATCGAGATCAATGCAAGTGAAAATCACTCATCAAACCCAGTAGAACCCGCCAGTCCGATCTCAAATAAAGAAGACAACAAACTTATAGAATTTCGGGTTGTTCATTACGTTAGTACTAGACTATGAATGATGGCTTTGCACAATCGTCACTCCAGGAAAGGGGAATGAAATCCCGGCACAGTGGTTCAGAAGCAATGCAACCACAGTCAAATGCAAACGCCCCACTCGCCTTAGCAATGCAACAAGTTTGACTGTTCGTATCAACTGCTGTACAACGTCGAATCAGCAGCTGTATACATATAGACCATGGGATGGGTCGTCGGATTCGTTGTGATGAACATCGAACGAAACGCGAGTTGCACGAAGTCCAAACAATGAAGTTAAGGGAATGATAGTATTCATATGGAGCGAAGAATTATGTCGAATATGAATTCCGCTGCAACTCGAGCATGGGTGTAGTGATCATCGTTACTGGCGCTATGCATAACAACCATAAACTCTAGTCTAACGATAACTGTCCAAGCACCTAAAGAAACTCGTATCCTATTAACACTCCTTCTATAGCTCACTAGCTCTGTGGCCATACTGACGCTAAAGATCCCTGATCTTCGGCTTCTCTCACCGCATTTCTCACCGCATACTTACACCTACCATACCCCTTAGTCCTCCTTCTGAATATTCTATGTGATTTCACTGAGAGATCGTACCGCTTGTCTTCGTTTTAAGAGGCAAAAAGCTGTAAGCTATGATCCTCTTCGACACCATGTACGAGCCGTTCAACCCGAACTTGCGTCAAAATTCAACCCCTTCGAAATTTGTGAGATCTTCGCCTAGGAGGTGATGGCTTTGAGCGAGAACATGAGAAAAAGAGCCTTCTACCTATGAAATCGGAATTAATTCGAATCTAGCCAGAAGCATAATTTCATATCATGCAAAGTCCAGATACCCAATGTTTCATTATGCTATTCACGCTGTAAATAGACGAAATACCGTACAGGTGCTTTGAACATACATCAAGAGGCCGGAAGAATGCCTCATTGCACGTGTGCCAAGGATATTGTGCTGGGGTCGGTCGTACGAAACCGGCCCGGGCGCAATGCGCAAGCTATGCCGACAAGGCATTGATCGGAGCCAACACCCTATCATCGCCAGCGTTGCATCATAACTGGGGCACGCTCGTTCCATTTCCAGTGTTGTTTCCCCACCCAGCACTGTGGCTAATACACACTTTTCTAAAAATAATCTGGCAAGTACTTCTAAAAGGGAAACATTCTAGTGCGCTAAAGGATATTGAGACTATGGGTTACCCCAGAGCATCTGGGAGTGGCAGCGCACCCGGTCGATCAGTACAGAAAAGGGAGGTGGCTCCCTATAGTTGAGCAAGGATAGACCCTCGTATTATGAATTGAAACTGGCTGTTCTTTCTTGAGTCCGTATTGCAGACCCCATCATCACGAGAGAGCGTGCATCTCGGTGGATTCCGGCAGTAGACCACTTTGTGTATATATAACTGCCATCTTCTCCCAGGAATAAGGCCATCACCAACAAACATCACTTTCTGTTTCCAACTATCTACCCACCAACAAACCAAATCACCACCACCTTCAAGATGCAGTTCTCCACCGTCCTCCTTGCTCTTGCCGCCAGCGCCTCCGCCGCCGTCATTCCCCGCGACGGTCAAGGCCAGTGGGTGGTTAACATGAGCCTTGGTCCCGAGCCACAGTCTGTCTACATTCACGCCGAGTTCACATCCGACGAATACCCAGAGGACAAGAAGCTCAGGAGCACCTGCGTCGAAGCTCCCAACGCCACGCTTCCTGTTGCCCACGGATGCGACCGCGCCGCGTTTGACTTCTCCTTTGATGGAAAGAGTACGTTGAGAATCCCACCCAGATCAATTCAGTAACAGAGACTAACATTTTGTAGCAATCAAGCTTCAACAGAACTTGCCTAATGGCATCACTGTCTTCGGAGAGGCACCCTTCGAGGGCGGCAACAAGTATGAGGGCATCATCCCCGTCACCAGCGCTATTGCGTAAATTAAGCAGTCATGAAACCGTCCTGGGTGGATTCAAAAGTTCTTCAGTCTACCGCAGGCAATAATGATCTAGTTGGTTGTTTAGCCAACAACAAATAATGTACATACCGTATTGTAATGCTATTTATTAGTACATATCCAGGCCAAACGCTTGTTAAGCAACCTCTCTGCTTCATATTCCATGTGGTATGGTCTTTGGTGAGAGGACACATTAACTTGAGTTGTGTTATCATCCCACTTCCAGAAGGGGCACAGTGCATCGGATGCTAATTCGTGATTCCCTCAGCCCTGCATTGAACCCAGTGTTCGTTACTCGTCATAACTTTACCGTTCAAGGGTACCATTCCAGATGGGAGACATTTAGAGTTTGATAGCAGACTCTTGTCAGTATTTGTTCTCATGGCGCTGTGTTGTCTAGCACGCGGAACATCGATGCAAACTACCTTATATTATGTAAGATTAGGTGGATGGTATGCCTTTGACGAAGATGACCTGATCGAAATCAGTTTAGTGTGATTGCTGACGTTGAATGGGTTGATTGGCCGCCTTACGAGAGATTTGCGTGTAGATGAGCCCTGGATAGCCTGGACCCTTCATACATGCATGCACTAAATTGATATGCCGCATGCGCCATGTGGGACTAATATCGCAGTACTGCTGAGCTATACCTACGCCATTATGCCTACAAAATCTTGGCGTACATTTGTATCCACTGTTGCTGTCAGAATATACCCGAGTAGCCCAAGGTTCAGTCGTACTAACTCAATAGCTGTTCTTATTCCAATACTGTAAACTTGACACAAAGGTCACCTCCGTAGTGTTTGTATCAATACAAGCAGCAATGGGCTTGATTCAAACTGAAAGAGCGATGAAGAAGTACCAAGTCTTCCTACGTTGAGGGGCGTTATCACGTTGATTTTAGGTTTTTGCACTAAATACTGAAGGCTTTGATTTCATGAGAAAATGTTTACAGAAGCACTGGAAAGACTGTCGCAGTCTCCTTCTCGGAATTGAACGGTTCATTATCTCCTCCGCCAAGATTCAACCAGGAGCTATTTGCGCCTTATTTGGAGTCTATTTACTATTCTTCGAAAGCTTCATGCCATTCATCCAATGCACCACGCTACTCATTTCTCGTTTACACCTCCAGTCACATCCCAAACTAGGCAGTGGCGGCAATTACTATGGTCCTCTTTGCTTGCCGCAGCACTCGCTTATACTGCTCAATCTTCGTAATACCGACCAAGATGAGGTCCTCCACCGTTTCGGGATCCAGGTTTTCCTTCCACAGTGCAATCAATCCGTTCACTTGCCCGTCATCAATCTCCACCGACATGACCAAGCTGTTTTCGTCCCGGTATTCCCACGACGCATGGCCATATGCCTTTCCGCCGGTAGGCTTCAAGTGCAGAGTGCTGAGGCCACTGCCAGGATCAATGCTACCCAACGTGTCGAGTTTGATTTTGTGCTGGCGCTTCTGAAATTCCACTGTGACATTTGTCATGTGGAAGTCAATGATGGCTATTGGGTCATCTTTGTGAGCACTAGACATGACATGGACCTGGCTCCCCCGACCACCGAATTTAGCTTGACGTTGGATTTCATAACGCGGTGTTTTCTCGCCTGCCGCGGTCAATGAGCGACGGTAGTCGAGTCCAGCGACATAGTTTAATTTTAGAGCAGGCATTTCTGAGGTGCGTCGTGGGTCTGGAGTCGCATCTTCGCGAGTGATGAATTTTTCGTACCAAGGGGCCATGTTGAAATTAGAAGATTATACGGAATACTGATAAACGTCTCCGGTTGTGTAAAGAAGTAAATTTAGTATTGTGTGTAAGCTGAAGGCGACTGTGAAGGGATCACAACTTTAGCTTGTTCCTTTTATATCATCCAACTGAGCGGCTCGTCTGATAACGGGACTGTAGGAAGAGACCCACCAAGAATACTGCTGCGAGATTATGGGGCTGAGAGTCCTCTTGGTACCTGCTCGTTCTTGTGGCGCATTCTAGGAAGAGCCGTGCAATCGGGCCGTTTCCCATCACTTTCCCCTTGCTTTCCCGCCATTCATTTGCCGATAGCTGGACGGTACGCCTGAATTGAGGCTATGCGTGTGGCAGTGACCGCTCAATTGGACGATTTTTTTGCCGTTTTCTCAAAAGACCGCTGGGCTTCGCCTGCAAGAGCGTTTCACAAAAGCTGTGCACAAGCAGCACTGAGCTGATAGTGTGTGCGCATGTGCAAATCAGCCGAATCCTTCGAAATACTAAAGGTCTGGCCGAGGTCACGCTGCCCCTCTAGTACTACACGGCCTGCTGCCGAAGCACTACCACTATGATCAGATTTGGCGGATCGATTGTTTTAAGTACGAGACTGACACAGCACGGATACCCACAATTGAACAGAGCGAATCTGAGGGGGCATAGGCAGCCCGACTCGCCAAGCAGCTGAGTTCTCAAAAATACAGTACTGTTTGGCGATAAATAGTCCCCCCTACCAGGGCTACATGCCAGAAGCAGTGCAGCTATGTCATAGCAGACAAGCTGTCCAACATAACATCTCGAGTAGATGTTGCGAGCAAGCTTGTCCGTGCTTGATTAGTTCAATGGATCAGTGATGAATCAATCATGAATTCATAACCGCTGAATCTTTTTATCACTAACCAAGAAACCATTGCATGACAGAATAGCGCCGTTTGAAGATATCTTTGTTGAATTCATTACTCCCTATTTCTAACTGACATTACTACTATAGCCCAGTACCTCGACAAGAACATTCACGGCTGTACTGAAGAACCACAGCGTGACCAGTCCCCAGCCAATCACCCTATCCATCTTCCACTTGCGTAGTGGTACAGTAATGAGTAGGCCTGCCAAGGTAAGAAGCAAAGTCGCCCCGGAAATAACCAGGGTAGTGCTGACAGCAATGTGGTAAGGCTTAAAATGCACAGACTGATCGGGGTGTTTCTCGTGCTGGTGTTCTCCCTTGGAAATCACCATGTAGCATCCGCTCAGGCCCACACCCAGCAGAATGTTAAGCATTGGACCACCGAAGCAAGCTGAAAGCGCCATGATGGGAAAGCCAAGACGAGCAACAGTGATGTCGGCAACGAGATCTCCAAGAGAATTTCCAACAGCGAAAATGGTAAGACCCAGGATTGCATCAGACATGTTGAGAATGACGCCCAGTGTGCGCAGTACGCCCACAACCTCGTTGGCAATAGTGCTGATCCATGCGATCGCGACAACAAACCCAAGGAAACAAAGTGCCGAACGCCAGCGGGGTGGTCGAGTCGGCGAAGTGGTGAGCAGGATCAATGCCAAAACGCAGAGCGAAGCCACGAGAGAGTAAAGTGTATGACGCAAGAGCATATGAGGGTTGTCCGGCTCGACGTTAGCCCAAACGACTAGGACAATGAAGAATGGCGCCGTAAAGATCTGCAAGATCACCAACCACCGGTTCCAATGCTTTGGTTCGGATAACGCAGGAATTTCAGGAATCTGTTCAGGTGATTGCGCCAGCGGTCCGGCACTCGTGATGGATACTTGGGGTGGCTGATTATTGGCTGAGATGAAAGAATTGCGATTGGCCTGTGGAAGGGCCAGATTGGAGGGCCTGTTGTCCTTGGAGTAGCTGACGTTCTCGGGTCTGTTTGGAGGCATAGTGCCAGAGGCGCTACGCGTATATGACTCCATACTTCCAATGTGTGTTGATGGCGATGCTGGCAAACCAAAGTCAAATGAAGGCTCTGGGTGGCTTGTCGCTTTCTCGTCCTGTTGGGGCTCAACTACTGGTAGCGTGATTGTAAGTAGGAAAACCGGAATGCTGGCGACCAGCCCCAAGATTTTGTCAAAGAAGCTCTTGCTCCTCCAATTAGTCAGTGTTGGGAACAGGGTTGTGATCAGGACATAGGGGGTGGGCAGAATATTAGACGGCCACCATCTAGGTGTCCTGGCCTGATCCAAAAGGCCAAATGGGTTCTTGGGAAAATAACCAGACTCTGGGGATGCACTGGGAGAAGGAGGGCGGAGACTGGCAGGCCGAGATACTGATTGCGCCGACCAAGGGTAGTCAGTATAAGCTGGGAAAGGTATTGGCGGCGAACTGGCGTCTGGTACCACCAGCCTCAGGTTTGGGGGTTGCTGGCGGTCGCCAGGTTCGATAACAGGAGAAGAGAAAGGGCTCGGTGATGATGTGCCCTGGCGGGCTGGTGTTCTGCTACCGTTACTGGGTGGCGCAAGCCTGTTGGACGACGACGCCCTCGTCCGTGATGGGGTCGAATTAGGACCATGTGAAGACGGAGAATTTGGTGGGGAAAGCGAGATGGTCGGCGAAGGAGGGGCGTTGAGCAATCCTGCACGATCGTTGGGAGTTGCAGATGCAAGTGTTATATCAGGTACACCCTGTACCTGCAGGGCACTGGGTTGTAATACGATGTTATCGATGTCGTTGGTCGAGACAGCTCGAACTCGATTACCCAGACCATTGTTAATGTCGACGCCTGGTCGACTTGCTTGTGCCAAGGCGTCAAAATTACTTGAACCCACATCAAAGGCAGGCTGAGTAGCAGTGTCTTGTGCTTGAGAAATGTAGTTCTGCTGCTGGACGGTGGTATAGGTAGGATCATCAGAGTATCGGCGAAGATTGATAGGCATGGACTGGATATTCCGCGACTTTTGCAGCGAGGACAGCACAGCCCTGAATTCAAGGGCTCCTACCAAGCTGGGGCGAATAGGTGTGTGGGTGTTGCGCCGCGACATGTTCGGTCGATTGAGACGCATGTTGTTGGTCAGCTCGCCCATCCAACGTTCGCGTTCTTCTTCATTGTCGTCGTCCTCTATCAAGTTTTCGTCGCGACCAGCATTTTCGAGCATGGAGAAGTCCTCGATAGACATGCCGTGACTGGGAGTTCTGCTATGGCCAGATGTTTCGTCGTCATGGTACTCTGGAATCTCCTCCTCTTCACCGCCCGGCATAACGTATTGGTTCCTCATCGCAGCTGCCTTTGTCCTTCGTGCCTTTCTCAGGTTCAGCCACCAGTGCCAACTCACGACGAAGATAACATAGAAAAGGTAAAACGCCACCATGCTGATGGCCTCCCAGAGATGTAGTTTGCCATCAATGATAAAGCCCATGCTGAAGGCCGCGGCAACAAGGAAGAAGCCAACATCACGGACAAAACTCTTGCGCGCAACTTGAAAGGGGCGGATGAGAGCCATGGAGCCCGATACGACAGCAGTGATGAAGCATGCGGCGCCGATGAGCTCGCCAACAGCCAAGCTTGCTGCATGAGTCCGGAAGGCAGCAAAGGTGGAGAACACATCCGGACTACCATTGCCAAAGGCGAGCAGGGTCACTCCAGCAAGACTTTCGCTCATGCCCAACATGCGTGCAATAGTATTAAGATTGACGCAGAAGAAGTCGCTCGCAGCAATTCCGATGGTGCTGAAGAGGAGTGCAAGCCAGAGCGTCATGATGATGAAGGCGACAGGCTTCGCGTGTGGCAGGCGACAGTAGTAGAAGGTCAGATACGATATGACACCCGCTTCTTCGTCAGGACAGTTGGCGCGCACAAAGGCGCACTGGTCTTTGGCATGGTGGACGAGGCGGCACTGCGCATAGTTAGTTTCACATGCGGGCGGAGGACGGAGTCTATGCGCACTTCTTCATCCAGAACCGTTAACTCTCGCCTTTGTAGCGGGCCAGACGACGTCGCGTCTGCTCCAGCGTGTGTCTTTGCCCATGCCAATAACGAGATGAGGGTAAGGGCGAGGATAGTAAGGGCGAAGGGGCGTGCCGAGTAGCGCGGGCGCCGCCATTGCTGGATGGTCTTGAGAATGACGTCGCGGTCCATTGTCACGACATGTTCTTAACGTGGTCGCAGAGGGGTTTTCGGCAGCGCAAAGGATCTGGCGAGAAGCAAAGGATAAGGCGGCGAATTTGAGTGTCTGGGAGAGTAATTTGCGCGAGCGTCACAGGACAACGGAGGACGGAGCGTGAGCTGTTTGAGCAGAGGCGGGCGCTGCTTTCGTCTGGGGTATGATAGGTTCACTAGTTGGCGGGCGATCGATGGACGAGCGGTGGGCGGAGGGTGTTGCGCGATAAGAATAACAGAGCAGAAGTGGTGAGATAAGACAGGGCGGTCAAGGCCAGAGTAATGACAAGAGTCAACGGCAACTAAGAGCCCAAGAGGCCGTGAAATGAGCGTCGTCACCACGCCAGTTGTCGCGGCGAAGAAGTGGCTGAGTGGCGGTGCAGAAATCAACTGTGGCGTTTGTCAGAATGGGGAAAGAAGGAAGGTGCTTAGCGCCACCCCCACGGCGCGTGGCAGTCTTGGCGCCTTTGCCCTGCGCTTGGACCAATGTGTTGACAAACAAGACCACCGATTGAGACAAGCAAGCCCCTCTTGCGGCGACGGGACGACAACGAAGACGACGACGACGTTATTCTTGGGCACTCTGAATGAGATCAACCACTTGTCTTGCTCCACGCCCACTGTAAAGGCCCAGCAGCCGTCCTGACTGCATCACACATCCCAACCATGCCACGCACAACCAAGTATGCAACGGCTGCCACGCCGCAAAAAACACCCATCAAGTAGGACTAGTCTGTCCTCGTACACTACACGAATGGGTCCGACTAACTCGCATAGAGTACCTCTCAATGACGTACCCCTCAACGACGACCGCCAGGAAAAGGCTAATCGCCGCCATGCCCATAAAGAAGCCCAGCGCAACTCCATGCGAGCGTCAACGGCCACTCCCGCCAGAAAGCGCATGTCGCTTGCGGCTGGCTACGACAACCCTCATACGCCCTCGCAGGGCGAAGATGACATGCCTGATATCACCGGAACTGCCGTGACACCAGGCAAGCGTGTCATGCCGCTGTTGGCCAACTTCGAGGAGTGGATGAAGATGGCTACGGACAATGTATGCACAAGATGGCATAAGTCACTCAGATGCTAACTCTTCGGAACAGAAAATCAATGCCAATAACTCGTGGAACTTTGCGCTCATCGATTACTTCCATGAAATGTCATTGCTTAAAGAAGGCGATGGCGTCAATTTCCAGAAAGCAAGTTGCACACTGGACGGCTGCGTTAAGATCTACACCAGCAGAGTCGACAGCGTTGCCACTGATACTGGCAAGCTGCTGAGTGGACTCGCTGAAAATGCAGGCAGGAAACGCCGCGGCGATGCCGAAGATGGTGAAGATGGCGATGATGATGGCGAGGACGACGAGGAAGGTGAGGATGGCCAAAAGAAGCGCAAGAAAAGGGCTGCACGCTCCGCTGAAGCTACACTTGCATCTTCCTTTGCTCAGCTTCAGAACAAGAAGATGGAGCTCGAGTTCTCTGTAGACCCGCTCTTTAAAAAGGCGTCCGCAGATTTCGATGAAGGAGGTGCAAAAGGCCTGTTGCTCAATCACCTGGCCATTGACGGAAAAGGCAGAATTGTGTTCGATAGCAGTGACGATGCAGGCGACGCCACCGCCGAAGATACTCGCCCTAACCAAGGTCTTGAAGAATTACGGCAGCAGTCCCTGGAGCCACAAGAAGCGCAGCCATCCGACAACATCGACATTGACATATCAGGGCTGGCTACGAAGTATTTCCCCAACCTAGCTCGACTTGATCAGCAAGATGTCTGTCCCTCCATGAAGACTTTTGATCTTGGGGATGTGGATGGTTCGATGGATCTTCCTTTTCTCAAGGCCCCTGATGACGATGCCAAAGATAAAGAAGAGGACGAAGAAGATGGACCAGGCAATCGATCAGGACTCTTCCTTGACGACGAAAACCCCATGGGTTTTGATGATGACGACATGAATATGGGCGGCTTCGATTTACCTCCAGAAACTGGCTTTGGTGAGGGTGGTGAAGTTTGGGCTCGTGAAGCAATCCGGGATCCACAGGCTCGCGTTCATACTATAGGTATTGAAGACAACGAGGAGGGTGCCGAGGGTGCTGAAGGTGCTGTTGGCGCTGACGCTCAGTATGGTGTGTCCATGGTGCATGGTCGGGACCAAGAACAAGAGAACATATTGAGCTATTTCGACCAAGCTCTCAAGAAAAGCTGGGCTGGACCAGAGCACTGGCGAATCTCAAGAGTCAAGCAAATCGGCAAAGCGACTCCAACAGTGAAGAGGAAAGAAAAGGAGCCCTTTGAGATCGACTTCACTGCACCCATGACCCAGTCGTTGGCGGACATGCTCTACACACCTGCGACGTCGAATTCCACCATATCCTTACCCAAAGCACAATGGAAATCGAAGTCACGGAATCTACTGCCTGACGATAAACATTTCAATTCGAAACAGCTACTGCGGTTGTTCCTGAAACCGAAGGCGCGTATGGGACCACGAAGAGAGGGACGACGAATGCAGCCTCCACCCAACGAACCCGCTAATGGTGATGCCGACGAAGCATACTGGGCTACCCAAGGCAACGATGTCGAAGACGGTGCAGCACAGGGCAATTACGATGCGGACTTCTTCCAAGACGATGGCCTGCCAATGCCTGGCGGGCCTATTGACGACGACGAAGATTTCGCAGATGCGCGCGAGCACTTCTCGCCTGCACCCGAAGCTCCTAATGCTACACAACCACTCGATGGCACAATACCTAGTTCACAAGCGGATGCCTTTGGCGCCCAACTCGTAACACAAAGCCGCCGGTTCCGACCAGAATACGTGCAGTATGCCAGAGTGGCGAAGAAGGTCGATGTAAAGAGATTGAAAGACGAGCTCTGGAAGGGTATTGGTCTTGAAGGCGTAAGTACTATCCATGCCACGAATATTCATCCTACATAACTAACATAAACGACTAGATCACCGCGCCACCCAAACCTGATGCCGTTGATGACCCAGCAATCAAGGCAGTAGATGGCTCCCTAACTTTCACCAAAGTCGTCAATGGCCTGCAATCCGTCTACTCAAAACAAACAATGGCAGATATCTCTACAAGTTATTGCTTCATTTGCTTGCTGCATCTGGCGAACGAACAGGGACTCGTGATTGAGAATCAGGAGAATTTTGAGAATCTGACTATTAGAAAGGATTTCACGGCTGAGGTATGAGGGGACTTGATTGATGATGATGATGGGGTTACGAATCCACGAGTTAAACATAGCGACGCATGGGATCATATCATGCGAATAAGAATAGATTATTCCTGCTTGTGCTCTCTCAATCACCAACATTGTTACGAACTCAGTTGAAGAACAAAAAAACTCAAGTGTACATTTCGTGTTCCGAAACCGTGAAACAACAACCCCCTAATCCCATTATTTCGAGCCTGGAGATTGCAGTAGAGTTCATGTACAACTATAGTACTGAGAGACGGAGAGAAGCGCACTGCAAAAGATAGACACACTTTACGCCAGACAAAGAAAGCAAAAAAAAAAAAAATAGACTTCGCAAAGCGAAGGAAAACCAAACAGGTTGGTAGAAATGGCATTAAGGCGTAACAACATCCCAAATAAAATCCAGAAAAAATCATCAATCGCAACAGGATGGTATCTTCGCGCATGGGTTTGCCCTCCCGCAATCCACATGAATAGCAGTTAGACAAAGAAGCAAACGCCAAAAATATCCCCTTCCTGGCAACGTAACGCAACGCACTTTCATTAAAAAAAAATCCCTTCTTCTTCCCTCGGCTCCCCTTTCCCTTCTCATTTCTTCTTTCTAGTCGAATCCTTACGAACAGCGGTACCAGCAGCCCATCGGAAAAAGGGCGATGGGGCAGGCTTCTTGCGTGAAGAGTGTCCGGAGCCGCCGCTGCCGCCACTGGGTACGACAATGACGGCGGGTGGTGACGTTTGGCCTCCGGGAGGTGGTGGCGGTGGTGGGGGCATGGCGCCTAGGGGCACGATGCCTGGGGGAGGTGGAGGAACTGTTACGACATGGGCGTGAGATACAGACTCACGTTTCCTGCTCTTATCCTTCTTACCTTTGCCCCTGAGAGGAAGATGGTCCGCCAGGAATTGCTGCGCATCTGGCGGTGGCGGAGGTGGAGGCGGTACAGCGTCCTTTGGTGGCTCTGGTGGCGGTGGTGGCGGTTCTGGCATGGGCCACATGTGCATGGTGATGGCCCAGTCAGGCTGAATCATGGTTTCCCAGACCTGGGGTAGGATAATCTCGCCGTCCGGTCCTACAAGATCGTAGTGGCCTTGATGGACATGAGGTCCAATAACGTCGACATGTAGGAAGGCTTGCTTGATAAGTTCCTCCATGCCCTAAATTTGGTTTAGTAAAAACTCATTGTCACATTGTGGTTGCGAACGTACCTTCCATGTCTTGCAGAGGTCCCATGGGAAGCTGAACTTGCGTCCAACTGCGTCCTTGAATTTAATAGGTAGCTTTGGTGCGTCAGATGGCTTGAGAGCGGCAGCCTCTTCCTCAGCAGCCTTCTTGGCTTTCTCAAGCTCCTCTGCGGCGGCTTTGGCCTCTGCAAGTGCTTTCTCGTGAGCTTTCTTAGTCTCTTCGGCTTCGGCAGCGGCCTTCTTCTCAGCTTCCTCTCGCGCCTTCTCAGCAGCTTCGAGCAGAGCCTTGGCCTTTTCGGCGGCAGCCTTCTTCTCTTCTGCAATTCTAGTAGCTTCGGCGTCTGCTGCAGCCTTCTCTGCTGCACGGGCGGCGTCTGCGGCGGCTTCTCGCTTCAGCTGCTCGTCTTTCTGAGCAAGAATGAGCTGCTCGAGTTTGGCGAGTTTGTCCTCATCACCCTTCTTCTTCGCCTCCTCAGCAGCCTTTGCTGCTTTTTCGGCAGCTTCCTTTTTGGCCTTGTCTTTTTCCATCTTTGCCTCCTGCTGGGCAATGAGCAAGTTCTCGAGACGAGCAAACTTGGCAAGTTCGGCATCTCGCCTGGCTTGCTCTGCTGCCTTTTCTTCCTCGTCAGCCTTTTGGAGTAGGAGCTTCTCGAGCTTTGAAAGCATGTTCTCTTCTTTGGGGTCTGGCTGAGCCGGTGCTGGTGGAGGCGGAGGAGGAGCCATCATTTGCTGCATCTGAGCCAATTGCTGCATCTGCTCCAGTTGTTGCATTTGCTGCATTTGCTGCATATGTTGCATTGGTGGCAGCTGCTGTAGCGCTTGCTGCATTGGCTGTTGCATAGGTTGCAATTGCATCTGTAGCGCTCCTGGAGTCTGGGGTGCTGCAGGAGGTGGTGGCGGCGGTGCGGGAGCTGGGGGCGCCTGGGCAGCAGCAGGTGGAGACGGGGCATGACGATCTTCTTCAGGTTGAGGTTTTGGTGTGGCTCGCTTCGAGGGGGGGTTCTGCGGGGGTGGGGATGGGTGTTCAGGGTGTCCATAGGGAGGGTACATGTGCGGCGGCATGCCATATGGCGCCCCACCGTATGGCGGATAATAGCCCATTGGTGAGTAAGGCATCATATCTGCTCCAGGTGCCGGAGGCATCGAGTTGCGGTGGCCTCTACGGCCCTGGCGAGGATCCTGATAGTCTGGGAAGTAGCCGCTGCGAGGGTCTGCAGAGGGAGGTGCCTGTGTAAAAGGGTTTTGTCCATTGGGCGCAAAAGGGTTCTGAGCATATGCACCATGGGAGTCATGGCCGAAAGGAACAAGTTGACCTGCAGGTGATTGAGAACCTCCGGGGTAGCCGTACTGGTATCGTGGGTCTGAAATCATGCTAGGCGCAAAGGCATTGGGGCCATGCTGGGGTATATGGCCCCAGCCAGCACTTGGGTGGCCGTGGGGCGGAGCTCCTCGAGCGGCGCCACCATAGGGGTAGTCGTCGTCATCATCGCCTTCCAGAGGCTCCTGGTGGACGGATTGAGGCCTTGGCCGTCGTGGCCTACGTTGGCGATCCAGTTTGCTTCGGCTTCGGCTTCGACTGTGACTCTCAGGACGGGAGGGGGGATCTGGAACAGGAGCAGCGTGGCGCGAAGATGCTCGCTCCCGTCGTGAGGCTTTTGGTCGGTGGACTGGTGGTGGTGCTACAGCAGGAGGATGTACGACGTGGTGGGCAACACGGTGGTGGGTGATGGCGCGATGAGGGGCAGCGTGGTGGTGTTTTGTACGTGGACGGGAGGCAGAGTCTGAAGGATTGATCTCGTCCTCAATATAGTCCCACGAACCTTCGTCTTCTTCCTCTTCGTCGTCGTCTTCGTCGTCGTCCTCGTCGTCGTCCTCTTCGTCTTCTTCGTCGTCGTCGACCTCTTCGGTCTCTTCACCAGTGCTGTATTCTTCTTCACTGGCAGACACGACCTGGATTCCAGCCGAGTCCTCGTCGGTGAAGTCGTCGTCGTCGTCGTCAAAAGCACCCGTGTGGTTGTTGACAGTAATTCCCTTCCTGAGTCTGATTGCAACGTTAGTGTCGCCCTTGACATGATAGCGGCGCTGGGGAGGAGAAATCGAAACACTCGAAGGGGCAGTGCTGGGCGTCGTGCGCGACGATGACGACGTCGCGCGCGACTTTGCCGAGCGGCGAGAGGGGGCACGAGGCATAGCGCGACGATGGGGGAGATGGGCTATGACTAACGGCATGAGGTTGGTGGTGCTGAAGGAGGAGCCGTACTCGAGCCTGCTCCTACCAGAGAATGGCCGAGTCCGGAGTCCTGAGGGCGCGAAAAAGGAAGAGCGTGAAGGGCCAAGTTGGGGGGCGGGCGGGCGAACAGCAGTCGAGGTCCGGAGCGGAAAAGGGACGGGGGTAGGTGAATGGGAGGGTTGTAAGTGGTGGTGGGGGTGTTTTCGCTGACCGCTTTCAGCGCGGGCGGGGCAGTGCGGCGCTGCTAAGAAGGCGAGACACTACCACAAATGGCGTATTGATAAACAGACGGCAAAGCACCGGCACTGCAGGCGACTAGCGGCGTGGCTGCAATGGGATTTGTATCAGGTTGATGCTGCGGGCGTTGTCGCGGTCGTGGGTGCCTTTGCTCACACGCAGAAGAGGGGGGGAGCGAGGAGAATGGCGTCTGGTCTGGACGGGAGCCAGGGTATGTCGTGGTTGATGAATGCCTGACGGCGCCGTGGTGGCCGGGCGAGACGCTGATTCGCCGGCAGAAGCAAAAGGCAGAATGTCTCGAAACACTCGGGCAGCTTGGAACCAGGCTTTTGCAAGGCAGACGGCCGGTCAGAAGGGGGGTTGCTGTCGGTCGCACGCAGGCTGGAGCAGGGCAGATCGTGTGACAAGACGAGTTCAAGGCCTGCGCCAAACTCTCCAAATCAGATGACAATGGGAAAAGTCCAGTCGTGCTGTTTCGGACATAGTCTGGCTCAACACCTAACAGCAGCAGAAGACGGGATGTAGTGACGACAGCGTCGTGGTTGCTGAGCCGCGAGAGCAAGTCTACTACTGCACATGCACTGCCCACTTTGGCTGCTATTTAATTGTTTTGGCCTGACCGGAGCAACGTAGGACAATTTGCTATGGAATGCATGTCTCTAGTCGCATACGTGGTACATGCTCATTGTCCACGTCCCTTACCGCCCACAGCCCAACCCGTATGCACGCCTGCCACACCCATGACCCAGAGGCTCGACGGGAGCCGCCGTGGAGCCCAACCATACCAAGCTGCCCTGACGTGCGTTTGTCACCGAGGGCCGTGACACGTGTAGCCCGGAATGCCCACCGTCCACACGACAAGATGCATCCGCCTTGGGCACTGGTGCAGCCCTTTGTTGCGCTGGTCATCAACATGTGGGGTCTCACCTTGCTTATTGCTCTCCACGACATGCTACTTCTGCACTGTTAGTTGTCTTTGCAAACTAAACTTGGAACCACAATTCAAGGTTTCCAAATAGCTCCCAACGCCCACTATATTCTCAGCCTCAAAGTGCCGTCCTCGCCTATCTTAGCCGCATGTTGAAGCGAATCCAGACAGTAGGCACAAGTAACATTGCCCCAGATAGATGACGGCATCTTGTGTCTTGTCTGTGAACCGCCCCCATGGGGCTTCCAAGGGGAACCTGATGGACAAGGTAGCAGGGCCAACAGGGCGGGAATGACAGGGTCGGAAGACCCTAGGGCCCATGCACGCCCTCAGTCGTTGCTTTTTCTTGCTGCTGATCACGGGACGTCACACACACACAAGCATACATCTCTCGCCCATGTCACAAGACAAGGAAATCTTATTGTTGGAAATACTTGGCACTGTACAAGATATAGAACACACGCTGCCGCTACCCGCTCTTCCAACCCGCGCAAAATGCAAAGCCGCTCGACACCTATTGGTTCGTCTTGCCGGAAGTGTTTGGCTTGGGGAGGTGGTCCAGGATGCTCTTGTTGGGTGGTGGCTGGTAAAGGATCTTTCGGTTCTTGAGCGGTGCCCACTTGTACCTGTTGTCATGGTTAACATTAGCCCACCCCATGTGTGCCTCTTATGCCAAACATACCTCTTGACCCAGACACTGAGAGCGAACAAGACGCTAGTGACAGCCAGGACCTTCCATCCCATCTTCTTGCGGTCATCCATCTCAGGCTCGGCAGCCCAGTTGAGGAACTCAACAACGTCCTTGGCCATCTGCGAAGTCGAGGCCTTGGTGCCATCCTCGTATTCAACCAGGTCGTCGTACAGAACACGAGCCATGGCAATGCCGGTACCAGGGAAGTAGGGGTTGAAGTTAAGGCCGTCCTGAACAACAGCACCCGCAGGTGGCTCCTCGGGGTAACCAGTCAACAAGCTGAAGATGTAGTTGCAGCCACCGTGGCGGGCCTTGACCATGAGCGATAGATCCGGGGGAAGGGCACCGTTGTTGGCGGCACGGGCAGCCTCGTCGTTCTTGTAAGGCGCGGGCATGTAGTCAGACAGCTTTCCGGGACGCTTCTCGATTTCACCCTGGTCGTTGGGCTCCGTGTCGTATTCGTTCTCCTCGGCAAGAGCCTTGGCCTCATCGACAGTCATGAACTTGCCGACAAGAGCTCGGTAAGGTACACGGGAGATGGAGTGGCAGGACGCGCAGACTTCGCGGTAGACCTGGAATCCACGGCGGAGGCTATGGACATGTTAGGAAGAGCGTGCGAGTGCTATGCGAGGAGGACGTACGCTGCGTGATCAAAGGTCTTGTACCACTTCTCATGCTCCCAAGGGTACTGGGTTGGGTGCAGACTACAAGTTGCACAGTCAGCTTCATCTTGTTCTCCTTGATACTGCTGCTGCTACTGCCATGACATGATGCACGTCATTCCCTCCGTCTTTCCGCCATAAGCAGCCTGTGAGCTGGATACTCACCCTTCTTCGGCGGGAGTCATGGCATCGACATCGCGTCCGTAGAGATGCCAGTACCAGGCAGTCGAGCCGACGGCGAAGATGGTGGCACCGGCGGGGAGGGCGTTGTTCTTCCATGCGGAGCCAGCTCCCTCGGCAGAGGCCGATGTCGAGGCGAAGCGCTGTGATGATCCAATCCGTCAGCCAGATATTCAATTGCAGCAGGAGAATGCTTGGGCACGACTGAGATGCCGGAGATGGCGTCGATGGAGCTTGCGGAAGCACTTGTCGTAAACTGGGCCATGTGGGAGGCGTACCGAAACTGGTCTGCTGGTGGCATTGCGAGCCGCGGCGCCAGCGGAGCGAGCCGTACGCAGTGCTGAGCGAGCCAACATGGTTGTGTGAAGCCGGCTCGAGCAAGAGGGGAAGTGGATCAATGGGGTTGTCGGCGTTGGTGATAGTGGTGATGGAGGGCTGTTCGGTCGCAACTTCTTCGCTCAAGGCTTGGCGAGACCTAATCAAGTCGAGGGGCGCTGTGATTGGCCGGCGCCCGCGGCTTTCGGCGATCCATGATCTTTATACTACGAGCAGCCAGTCGATATGCAGCACACGCACGCAACAGTCACTGCCCAGGCAATTGATGGTCAGGATGAGGGATTGAGTGCCTGTCTGGACAAGTTTCTGGCTCTTTTGTTGATGTTCCTACAGATGCAGCGTGGCAGAGGTCACATGACTTGTTGCAAAACATAGCCGGCACGCCGAACTTTGGACAGGAGGCGCAAGAAGAGCTCTGGGCTCGTGACATGATATCCATTCACCGGTCACTTGTGCGCTGAGTTTGGATGGAACGTGCAATGCCTCTCAAGAGACGCAACCATTGCATGCTGCAGTCATCAATCCACCTAATATGTTGGCGTCCTCATCCGATGCATTTGCTGGACGCAAAAACTGGCATGTAGCTCTACTTCTATACCCTTCCGCTCAAGGAGGAATTGCGAAAGGGCTCAAACGAGGGCAGTGTTTTCTCTGGCAAGGACTGGCAGTATCGCCAGAACACTCAGCGTCTCTGCAGAGGGAGATGGCTGGGAGGACTTCCTTGCGGTGTTGGAGAAAAGGAAAAAAGAAAAGCTTTGCCCAGGGCGACGGGCAGATATTTGAGCGGGGGCTACACACACCTCAGGCATGGGCAGCTTAGCGGCGTGTGCAGAGCCAAAGTCCGCATCGCCTCTGCCCTGACAAACCTCGCCCGGCCAATCGCGACGACGGCGCTCTCACCGCAGCACGCCCTCGTTCACTGCAGCTGTTGAGCTAGATGCAGTGCTTCAGGCAGAATGCCGCCTCTGCCCTGCAATGCGGGCGCGTGGTGCTATCGCGGCCTGTCATCACCGCCTCGCGCAGTCGGCTGAGCACTCGCCCGCGTCTGCTACTGCACACGCTCTCGAGCCCCACGACAAGCTCTCAATACCCCGCTACCCGCGCCCAGGTACAACACGCGACGATTCGCCCGTCTCGACCATCCCTCTCGCACCCCTCCCGACTCTCCCTCACTCCACCTGTCCGCTACTGTTCACACCGACGAAACATGTGCAGACACTTCGGCGTCGACGACCCGTCGTCCACCACTGTCACCCAGGGCCGAGAGGTGCTGCCTACCAATGTCAAGCCTGTGCACTACGACTTGACATTGGAGCCAGACTTTGACAAGTTCACCTACAATGGCACTGTCACCATCGAGTACGTTGGCCTCTCATTGCAACGCATGATGCTGGTTGCTAACACGCCGCCAGTCTAGAAGTCGCTGACGACACCACCTCCGTAACACTCAATACGAACGAACTCAAGATCCATTCCACCAAGGTCACAACGGGCCAGGAGGTCGTGTCGGATGCGCCCAATGTTACCACGGATGAGGATGCGCAGACAACCAAGGTCAGCTTCGACAAGACTATTCCCCGTGGTAGCAAGGCACAGCTTACTATGACCTTCTCGGGCATCCTCAACGACAACATGGCTGGCTTCTACCGCTCCTCGTTCAAGGCAGCGGATGGCTCCACCACATACATGGCAACGACTCAGATGGAGCCTACAGATGCTCGACGAGCGTTTCCCTGCTTCGACGAGCCGGCACTGAAGGCCAAGTTCACGGTGACACTCGTTGCCGACGAGAAAATGACCTGCCTGAGCAACATGGATGTAGCCTCGGAAAAACAAGTCGAGAGTACCATCTCAGGCGGAAAGCGCAAGGCAGTCACCTTCAACCCGACACCACTCATGTCGACGTACCTCTTGTGCTTCATTATTGGAGAGCTCAACTACATCGAGACCAACAAGTTCCGCGTCCCCGTGCGCGTGTATGCTCCCAAGGATAGAGACATTGAGCATGGCCGCTTCTCTCTCGAACTGGCGGCCAAGACGCTCGAGTTCTACGAGAAGACCTTCGACAGCCCCTTCCCACTGCCCAAGATGGACATGGTGGCCATTCCAGACTTCAGTGCTGGCGCTATGGAGAACTGGGGTCTCATTACCTACAGGGTCGTTGATGTGCTCATCGACGAAAAGGTCAGTGGCGCTGCCACTAAGCAGCGCGTAGCCGAGACTGTGCAGCACGAACTCGCGCATCAGTGGTTCGGCAATCTTGTCACTATGGATTTCTGGGATGGCTTGTGGCTAAACGAGGGATTCGCGACATGGATGTCGTGGTATTCTTGCAACGTCTTCTACCCTGATTGGAAAGTCTGGGAAGGCTACGTTACTGACAACCTCGCGAGTGCACTGTCCCTGGACTCACTGCGCAGCAGCCATCCTATTGAGGTACCAGTGAAGCGCGCAGATGAGATCAATCAGATCTTTGATGCCATTTCGTATTCCAAGGGCTCTAGCGTCATTCGCATGATCTCCAAGTGGGTTGGCGAAGAAACCTTCATGGAGGGTATCCGCCAATACTTGAAGAAGCATGCTTACGGCAACACCGAGACGGGTGATCTCTGGGATGCTTTGTCCAAGGCCAGCGGTAAGGATGTCGGTAAGGTCATGGACATTTGGACCAAGAAGGTTGGCTACCCTGTGGTCACCGTCACCGAGGGCAGCGACTCAATCCACCTCAAACAAAACCGCTTTTTGCGCACAGCCGACGTCAAGCCCGAAGAAGACCAGACGCTGTACCCTGTCTTCCTCGGCCTGCGGACAAAGGAAGGTGTCGATGAAGATCTGACCCTGTTCGATCGCGAGGGTGACTTCAAGCTCAAGGACATGAGTTTCTTCAAGCTGAATGCAGACCACTCCGGATTGTATCGAACCTCGTATACGCCAGAACGACTAGGCAAGCTTGGCGTTGCCGCAAAGGAGGGCCTCCTGACTGTTGAGGACAGGGCCGGCATGATTGCTGATGCGGGTTCGCTGGCTGCCTCTGGCTATCAAAAGACGTCTGGCATCCTCTCCCTGCTTGACAGCTTCAAGGACGAATCCGAATTCGTTGTCTGGGGAGAGATTTTGTCGCGCATTGGTGTGCTTCGTGGCGCATGGATGTTTGAAGACGAGAAGACAAGGGATGCTCTGAAGAAGTTCCAGTTGGACCTCAGCGCGGACAAGGCGCACGAGTTGGGATGGGAGTTCAGTGAAAACGACGGACACATTCAGCAGCAGTTCAAGGGCCTGATGTTTGGTGCGGCCGGTATGGCTGGTGATGAGAAAATTACCAAGGCCTGTTTCGATATGTTTGCCAAGTTCAAGGCGGGCGACAAGTCTGCTATCCACCCCAACATTCGCGGCAGTGTATATGCCATTGTACTAGACAAGGGTGGTAAGGACGAGGTAAGAAGTCGTTGTTCTGAGCACTACAGGTCAAGATGCTAACGAAAATCAGTACGACACCATTGTGAACGAGGCCAAGAACGCCGCGACGAGCGACGAACGCAATTCAGCTCTGCGTTCGCTTGGAAGAGCCAAGTCGCCAGAGCTGATGCAGCGCACGCTCAACATGGCACTCAGCGACGATGTCAAGGGACAGGATATCTATCTGCCCATTGGAGCTCTGAGAACGCACCCAGAAGGATGCCATGCACTCTGGAACTGGGTCAAGGAGAACTGGGCCGAATTAGAGCGCAGGCTACCCCCTAGCCTGAGCATGCTTAGCTCTGTCGTGTCCATAACGACGTCTTGTTTCACGCACCGTGAGCACGTTGAGGACATTGAGGCCTTCTTCAAGGACAAGAGCACAAAGGGTTTCGACATGTCGCTGTCTCAGAGCCTGGACAGCATCAACGCAAAGGCTGCATGGGTCGCGCGAGACTTTGAGGACGTCAATGCTTGGCTCAAGGAACACAAGTACCTGCAGTAATTGGCCATGATTTGTTTGACAGTTGCAAGAAAGGCCTGCAAATAGACGGCCGACACCAAATTAGATTAGATCACTATACCACAGCATATAGTGAAGAAAAAGGAGTCAGCAATTAAATTTAGACCCTGCATTACTATCTGTTTTCAAACACGATGTCTGGTGATGTCTGTTTCCAAAGTCTGTTTCTAACGTTTGAACACCTGTTGCGTCATGTTTTTGCGGGGGTTGGAGTTTTGCAGGGGGTTTAGGATGGCAATTGGCAATGAATGGAAATGCGATGTAGATAAGCAATCGGCTTGCTTCGAGGTGGCTCCCAAGGCGGGACTCGGAAGCGCGTTGCAGTACTAGGCGGAAGGCTACGTACTAGTGGATCTGCAACGTCAGCCTTGCCAGGCCGCCCGCAACATGTGATAATCGTCAGTTCAGCATTGGCCGCGTATGGCCTTTTTAAACATCACGATTGGTGCTGAGTTTTCGCGCCATCTCTCGAGATTCCCGGGCTTTTCGACTTCCCTTGTTGCTTTCGGTCTCTCGCTCTCCTCCCACCTTTAACATTGGGTAGTCCGTTCATTTTACACATCGCTCGACAAGAGACCAGGTTGCCGGACTTCTTCCACAGGTACACACAGCCCCATGCCTCGACAATAATTCGCCTCGGACTCCCAAGTCGCACATTCGACCGCTCGCTCTTATACGGGGAAGAAGAATTGGGAGCAGAAGCTACGTGTCCCGCGCCATGTCGCAGGATACTCGACCAGGCGACTCGCCAGCCCCCGCACTTGCGCCGGGAGACATGGAAGATGTCCAACTATTCCGGCGGTCACCACACCCCTATCTACGGCACCGGGACGAGATTCGCGGGCAGTCACCCAGCGGAGCCAGCGCCATGGGCAGTCTGGGGCCACGAAACACAATCCAAAGCACCGGCATTGGCAAGGAGAGCGCAAAGCGCAGAGAAGCCGTATCGCAATCCCCCAGCGAGAGTGGCACCGAAGCCGACGACGAAGGCTGTAATCTCGTAAAGGCGCTGCCTGCCCCTCCCTTACGACCACACAAGGGCCTTCGTACCGCGCGGCCCCTCGAAGCAGGCGCATGGGCAAGTCCGCTACTCACACCTACACAAATCGATGATGAAGGCGGCAAGTTCTCCGACGAGTTTGCAAACGGGAGTAATAGGGGGAAGCGGGAGGGGAGCGTGTACCACACAGACGACGAAGCAAGGGCCGCCAAGCAAAAGTATCTGCAGCGGCGGCGGAACGAGTTAGTAAGGAGAGCGACGGAGACGGCGTTGCTTGCGGCTATTGGTATACTTGCGGTCCAAGGGTGCGAATGCTGGGGCCAGCTGCTCTCGTGGCATAGAGGTCAGCGCTGTCGCTTTGCAGAGAGAATGAATGACTGACACGCGAACTTTAGCAGAATTGCTCACGCATGTTGTTGTTATAGCCATGCTACTTGGCTTGTATCCGATACGGCTACTCTATCATTCATGGAAGAGACATTCACATCTTACGCTCAGACGGAGGATACATGTCCCAGCAGCTTTCGATCCAGCGACTATACTCTATCCGCCAGTGCTACCCGTGCTAATTGCCATTTCACTCTTTGCGTCGTCGCCGAAGCCTCTGCTGCCGAATATCTTACTCGGACTTGCAGCGCTGCCAGCGAGGATTATTCCTTTTAACCCTTCGCCGCTGGGATACTCATCGCTGCACTGGTGCATTTCCATCTTACCGTTGATTGCGGCTGAGAATACGGATATCCCGTCCAAGTTGTTGGCAGAGAAGCCGTATAAACTTAAATTACCGCCGCCACACCAAGGCTTGGATCCAGAGCTCCTCGTCTGCCTGTTCCCGCTGCACCAGGCACTCCTGCCTCCGTTGTACTATCTCACTACGACAAGTCTCCTGCCAACAGAACTGCACTTGCTGTCGATTGGGCTCATCAACCTGCTTTTGTTCTCGGACTCACCGCAGGCGACAATCCTCGCGATTTTGCTGTGGCTGGGCGGACTCGGAGTGTTTGTATTTTGCGGCAAGGTGCTCAAGTGGGGAGTTGCACTTGCACGTATCCCTCGCTGGCGACTCAGACGTGCCGGCCAGGTGATCCGGGCCCGCCAAAACTTTCTGCAAATACTGAACCAGCGTCTGGGGTCTAGACGTAGCAAGGGAGGTGCTGTGGTGAATAAGGGCGACAGTGATGCAGACGAGGACACTGCTGTGTTTGATAATGAACACGAAGGCTTCAACATTGGCGGGCTTCAGCCGAGCATCAAGAACATATTCTCTACGGGCAGAGCTCAGTCTCATTCGGCTACCGAGACAGCAGACAAGGTCAACAGCAAGGTCGAAGAAAATCACGGGGTCGGGCGCACACGCAGCAATACTATGCCTGTTGTCGCAGCTGACAACCATACGTCACCGCATCGGCACTCGCATCGGAAACGGTCGAGATCGATTGCGCAGGCGTACCTGGAACTCACGCCTGCACAGGCAACGATGAGAAAGTGGCTTTATGCAGCATACTTTTACCTGGTGGTTGTCGTTTTGATCCTGGGCCCAATCCGGTATGCTGTCAGCAAGTACGCATTATATGACCACGAACCGTTTGGATGGGCCATAGGCTACCTCTTTGGCAACATATCCAGCGTCCGGTGGAAGGTGTTTGAATGGAACCTAGAGTGGTGGGTTCCGCTGCCATCCCGACTGGTTCCTGATGATTTGGCTGGACGAGCGCACGATATGCCAGTGGCAGAACGGATCAGTACGGTGGTACTAGGCGAAGCCAACACTCGACTATTACTGTGCATTTACTGCGTGGTCACCATTGTCGCTGGTCTTGTTTCGGTCTTTTCGCTGTCAGCTGTCGTGGAGGTGGACACGCGCCGCAAGGTGTTTCACGGAACAATGGTGGCCATGCTGCTGCCGACCATCTACGTCGACCCATGTTTCGTTGCGCTGGCTCTTGCGCTTGTACTAGCTATTTTTATTCTGCTCGACCTGATCCGCGCGTCGCAGCTTCCACCACTGTCGAAGCCTATTGCTAGATTCCTTACTCCCTATGTGGATGGCCGGGACCTCCGTGGACCCGTGGTTGTATCGCACATTTTTCTTCTCATCGGCTGCGCCATACCACTGTGGCTGTCACTGGCAGGCGTGGAGCGTACATCAGGAGAACCATGGCAAGAGTGGGGTGTCAAGAGTCGGGACATTAGCATGGTGTCAGGGGTGGTTTGCGTGGGCATGGGAGATGCAGCAGCCTCGCTCATCGGACGCCGCTACGGACGTCGCAGATGGCCGTGGGCTGGGGGAAAATCGCTCGAAGGCTCGCTGGCTTTTGCTGTAGCAGTGACTGTTGGGCTTGTGTTTGGCAAGGCATGGCTGTACGCTGGATGGGGGAGTGGTCAGGCGGCGCCCAAGACAGTGGGGAGGTTCTTGCTGGACGCTGCGATGACGGTGGGCAAAGCAAGTATTTGCGCGGCGGGTGCGAGTCTGAACGAGGCGGTGCTCACAGGCGGTAACGACAACGTGATCGTGCCGGTAGTGCTGTGGGTGCTTGTGAGAGGTGTCAGGCTGTGAGTGAGGTAGAGATGTCTGAGGCGGCCGTGTCATGCAAGGTACGGGACTCAGGAGAAGCCAGTTTTTTTTTCCTCTAGCGGCTCAGGTCGATGCGGCTACTTGTACATAGATAGAGCGGGAATGCAAGCATCCGTCCACACGGACAGGCGTGTGAAGGTGAGGGGGCTGGAGGGGGGGTGTCAGGCCAAGGGAGGCTTGTTACGTCATGGCAGTTGAGCAGGCGGACGCTAGCACTAAGTCACAGCAAGCCGTCGACGGTTGCAGCTGGGAGGCCGGCAGGGATGTCGCGGTAAGCGTTGCGATAAGCTGGTTTCTGGTTGTACTTTGTTGAGCACGACAAATGGCATATGGACATGGCCATGGCATGGCATGCTATGCCATTGCACAGGCGAATGGCGTGCGACGTGGTCATGCCGCCAGGCACATGACCGGCCTCCTCTCGCAGCCTGGCGGCAGGCAGCGCAGCGCAGCGCAGAGCTGAGCGTCGACGAGGCAATGTACTCGTGGAGGGCGCCACGGGGCCGGGCAAAAGAGGGCATACGAGCAGATACATCATCGAGTCATCTCCAGGCTGCTCGTGTTGCGGGCGCAGAGAGGCAGTCCTCGCACGCGTCGTTATCAGTCCTATCGGGGCGGCGCAGGCGGCGCGCTAAGCCTTGCCCCATGACTTTGAGTCGAGCCTGAGACCCTCCACCCCAAGGCCCGGAGCCTCTCACCAGCTGCTCGGTCCTCATTTCCCTGCTCCCTTTTCTCTCAAGCCTCTTCTCTCTCCCTACTGCTCGCCGCCCTCAACTCCTGCTCCTGCTGTCGCTTTCGTCTCAACCCGTTGCCCTAGCAGCTCGCGTCGCCCCATAGCCCGCCACCCTGCGTCTCGCCTCGCGTCCTGTCACCACTATCGATAGCACCGCAATCACCACCACCGACACCACCACAACCACCTCCTCCTCGCCGTGCCCACGACACGACAACCTCCCGCCTGCCCAGCCATAGCCCATGTACAACTCGCTCACGGCTACCCTGTACCTGCATCTGCGCTGGTAGCCTCCCTCTGAGCAACCCCGACCACCATCACTCGCCTCAACCTCCCGCAACACACACTCCCACCCTCCATCCACGCCGGGCCAGGCAGCACAGCCGGTGCCGCCAACATGGCTTCACCCAGCTCCCATGCCCCGCGGCGATCGGGCGCATCACCATCCTCCTCTGCTGCTGCCCCGGGCTCAGAGCAGGTCATCGGCAAGTTCAAGCGCCTGCACCACATTGGCAAAGGCAGCTTCGCCGAAGTCTACCGCGGCATTCACATTGTACGTTGTCGCCCCTATTGCTGCTGCTCTGGCACGGCGCAGACGAGGAGATTCATTGACAAGGAGATGCATTGCTGACCACACCATTACACAGGAGAAGCGCCAGTCGGTCGCCATCAAGTCGGTCAACATGAACAAGTTGAACAAGAAGCTCAAGGACAACCTCGTGTCCGAAATCACCATCCTACGCAGTCTCCACCATCCACACATAGTATCGCTCATTGATTGTCAAGAAGCGCCCTCGCGTATGCACATCATCATGGAATTCTGCGAGCTTGGAGACTTGTCGGCCTTCATCAAGAAGCGCACCGATCTCGTCAACCACCCGCAAACGCAGCGCATGATAGAAAAGTACCCGAACCCTGCGGTGGGCGGTCTGAACGAGGTAGTTGTCCGTCACTTTGCCAAGCAGATGGCGAGTGCCCTGGAATTCCTTAGGTCCAAGAACTATATCCATCGTGATCTCAAACCACAGAACCTGCTCCTGAATCCCTCGTCCATGTTTTACTCGCAAAGTGGGACCCTCGAACGAATGCCTCTTGCTGCTAGCGCAAACTCGTTGATTCCGGCCACAGGCATCGCCTCGCTGCCCATGCTTAAGATTGCTGATTTCGGTTTTGCTAGGATTCTGCCGACCACTTCGCTGGCGGAAACGCTCTGTGGCTCCCCACTTTACATGGCCCCGGAAATCCTGCGATATGAAAAGTACGACGCAAAAGCAGACCTCTGGTCCGTAGGTACCGTTCTTTTCGAGATGATGTGCGCTCGCCCTCCGTTCCGAGCCAACAATCACGTCGAGCTCCTGCGCAAGATTGAAGAGCGGAAAGACCAAGTCCGATTTCCGGAAGGCCTCGTTTGCACCAGGGCCATGAAGAACCTGATCCGCGCCTTGTTGAAGCGCAAGCCAACTGAACGCATGTCCTACGAGTCCTTCTTTGCAGACACTGTAATCCGTGATGAGATTCCTGGGATGGTGGACGAAGACCTACCTGGATCCATGCAAGCCTCCGAACGCCTCCAAACGTCTGCGCTAGAACCCCTTGTTGAGCCACCCAGGCAAGCTCAGAAAGCGCCTGTCGAGATGGATCGACCGGCTCCAGAGCATCACTACGCTTCATCGCCTAGGCATAGGGCTGGTCTTGGCATGTCACCTCCCTCGCGGCCAAGCTCTCGACCTGTTTCTGGCAATTACTCAAATACTCCACCATTACCGGGATCTTTCCGAAGGCCCAGCACTACCCCGATTGATCCCATGGAAGAACGCGCATCCCATCGCGAACATCGACGCCCAGTTCTGCCTAATGTTTCAACAGCACCAGCACGCACTTCAACTCTGCAAGATCCGACTGCGCCAGGCACAACCGTCAGCCACCGACGCAGATACTCTCGAGAAGAACAGTCGCCCGCCCCTTCTGGTCTGAAGGAGCATCTCGATCGCGAGCGTATCCCGCAAAGAGCTGAGGCTAACGTACTCCGGGAGGCGGCTGAACGAGCCGCACAGGACAACGCCTTGGATGAAGGGTTTGTGTTTGTGGAGAAACGCCGTGTGGAGATTGATGCTCTCGCGGACGAAATCGCCCATAGCCCACAAACACAGCCAGATCGACCTCTGCATAGAGATACTACAATGAAGCGGCGATCAACAACCCAAGGCTCGCCTACATCCACTACCGGCGCAGTTCCTTCCAAAGCCATCCAAATTCAACAAAAGCCCACCATTACACATCAACGGGCTGGCTCGTACAGCCGACGACAATACCGACCCAGCTTTGAAACAGCCACTTCGGCGATTACCAAGGCCATGAATATGGTTAACATCCGAGGGTTGGGTCTCTCACCGCCTACGATGAAAGGCGTCTCGCCGTCACCTCAAGGATACTCAGCCTTCCCAACATACCCCACAGCGCAAAGCAGTATACTGCTCGTTGGTGATGGCAGCAGGACAGCCAACAAAGACGAGGACTCGTTAGCAGTGCGAAGGATCGAGGATCTCGCGCAGCTCAGCCACGTTGTATATGGCTTCGCCGAAGTGAAGTATAGTCAATTGGTTCCTGTTGCACCAAGCGACCCAGCTTTGGGTGACGGGGCCACAGGTGTCGCTCGCAAGCCAAGCAACGATGTCATCGAGTATGATGAAGAAGATGATGAGCTGACACCTGATACTATACTCATCATCTCTGAAGAAGCATTGGTTCTATTTGTCAAGACGTTGGCGATGCTGAACAAGGCCATGGACTTGACCGGAAGCTACTGGAACCGGACTCGCCGTAACAGCGGGCTTGACGGAACCAGCCGCACAAATGCCAAGCTCGGTCAAGTCGTCTCTTGGATGCGTGATCGGTTCAACGAATGTTGCGTCAAATCCGAGATTGTTGCTCGCAAGCTCAAGCAAGCACAGCAGCAGTTGCCAGTCGACCACCCCAGCCATCCTCAGAACCAATCCGCAGCATCTGGCTCAGCCACAGCCGTTGGTTCTGCAGAGAACATTCTGCTTACCACTGGTGTCACTGCCGAGAAGCTCTTGTACGACCGTTCTCTTGAAATGAGCCGTCAGGCAGCTATCGACGAGCTGACAGGCCACAACCTGGCCGACTGCGACATCAACTACTGGACTGCCATCACTATGCTCCAGGCTGTCTTGGAAGAAGAAGAAGACGGACCAAGCAACAAGTCCGAAGCCGAGGAAATCAATGGTCTTGATGGCGAGGATCGACGGTCGATACAAAAGCGTAAGCATCCTTCTCTTTACAATTAAGCAAAGAATCTCAACTGACTCCATTCTAGTTCTCGAGCAAATGAAGAGCCGCCAAAAAGCCCTCAAGAAGAAGCTCGACGCGCTCAAAACTCAGAAACGCTCTTCCATCACGGGTGCTCCTTCGCCTCACTCACTCAGCCGCAACTCGCCTTCTCCAGCTGCCGCAAAGTGAGTGCATCAACGGCTGCAAACAAAGCATATTATACATGTCCATGTCAAGTACACACACATGCACGCACACACGCAAACACTCCGTCTATCTAGCAGTTGCATTTCATCGGCGCCCTTTTTTTTTCCCTCACCTCTGCATTGAGACACGCGTTCCTTCTCACTCTTATTCTCTGGGTATTCACACTTCACAGTTTGGATTTGAAAAAAGAGACAAACCTTGTTTTATTGCTCGTTCTATTCATTTTATCTTTGTTGTTTACATCTCCCCTCTTTCCTTTGGGGGGCCGCCATGTGATTGGGGGAAGAGGGGGCTTGAGGAGGCGCATGAGAACATGATACCAGGTGTTTTCCTTTTACTATCTCTTTTTTTTCCCTCCGAGGTCAGATTGAGGCGCGAGCTGCTTTCATTCTTGTTCTTTTTTTTTATTATGTTCGTTTGTCTATGGGGCGGAGTCACTCTACTTATCACTTGCTGCTGCTACTTTGGGGAGGGGAATTTTTTTTTTAGGGCTTGCAGGAGTTGAATTTGTTACGGGTGGTGTTTTTTCATCGCGGGGACAAACAGAGCGCAACTTGCATTTCGACGAGGGAGACTGAGATCTACTAGAGAAACTAGGGTTTGAAGAGGAAAGGATATTTAGGGCGAGTGTCAATTGTTGTTTTTCCTACGCCATGCAACACCCAATGGACACGAGTTTGGGGTTTCGTTTTCAAGTAACTATATATGTAGGAATGCAACGTATTGCTATCGCTTGTAAAGAGTTGGAAATCTTTCGGTCTTTTCTTCTTTTTTTTTCATTACTCTTATGTTATGCAAGACATAGATGACCATATCATCATTTTCTCTCTTTCACTCGATTTTTACAAAACATATTCATATCTTCCTTCTTCCCACACATCACGATACAGAGATCGAAATAATCTTAATATCCTCCTCCGGCTTCTCCTTGTACACCTTTGTGTTCTCAATCTTGTGCACGACATCCATACCCGCAATGGCGCGTCCGAAAATTGTGTGCTTGTTGTCAAGCCACGGCTGCATTAACATCGTTAGCATCATTACTCTCTTTTTATAATGTACTGTACACAGCCATGAAGAGAGAAAAAAACAAGAGAGGAAGAACAATTTGACTTACCGTCTTCTCCGTCGTAATAAAAAACTGACTCCCGTTCGAATTTGGTCCTGCATTCGCCATGCTCACCGTATACGGCTTGTCATGCTTGAGATTCGAAAACTCATCTGCAAACTCCTTGCCCCAGATGCTCTCGCCGCCCGTGCCGTCGCCGAGCGGATCGCCAGTCTGAATCATGAATTTGCGGATGACGCGGTGGAAAATAACGTTATTGTAGTAGCCGTTGCGGGCGTGGGTGACAAAGTTCTCGACAGCTTTGGGGGCTGCGTCGGGGTACAGGCGGATAGTGATGTCGCCGTAGGTCGTGTGTAAGGTGGCAGTGGTGCCTGAGGCTGCGAGAGCCTTATCGTCGTTCTTCTTGTTGGCGTTGGCGACGCGTGGTTTTTCATTTTGTACGTCGCGGACGGATTTGGAGACAGTCGAGTCGTTAGTGTACATGTAGAAACGGACTTTGCCGGAGCCGGTAGTGACGAGCATAGCATCGCGGGCTTCGGCTTCTTGTAGCAGTGGGTTCTCACTTGCTGCCATTTCGACGGTGACAACGCCTTTCTTCTCGGGTTGGCCTTGGTAGAGGCATAGCCACAGCGGGCGTATCGATTCTTCCTGGCCGTAGAGCTTCACGAGCTTGTTGGTCACTGTGTTGATGACTTTGACGCCGTACATGCTGCCATAGAGAATGAAGTTGCCTGTCTCGTCGAAAATGACATTCATGCGACTTCGTAGCAAAGGCTGATCGAGCTCTCGCTCAACGCCTATCCTTCGCCCAAACTCAATGTCTTCTAGATGCTGGACTGCCGTTCCGGCTTGTTGCATACTCGTCATAGTTTCAATAGACTCGTCGTAGGTCTTGTGGAGCTTTCCTGTTGCAAAGTCGAAAACGCGGACTTTGCGGTCAGGGAAGGAGAAGGTAGCGAATTGCCTTCCAGTAGGTGAAAGGGTGAGTGAAGAAGGGACGCATTTTGACTTTTTAAACTCGAACAGGCTGGTCGAGCTCTTCAAAGACCATACATTATCCGGCTTTTCGTAGTTTCCGTTAGGTCTCCAGTACTCGATCATACCGCCCTGGTCCACGCTCACAACACAGTCGTAGTCATTGTTGTACGCCATCAGACTAACAGGGGCCCTGTGAATACTCTTCAAAACTTGCAGCGGTTCCGGGTTTTCGCCTCTTCCATCGTATATGCGTATCCAGCCATTCTCTTCTGAGCTGACAGCTAATTGTGGAAAACTCGTGCCTCGACCATGCACCCAGCAAACAGCTAGAGGAGCGTAATCCAAGTTGAGCATAGCCAACAGATCGAATGTGACCACGTCAAAGATCTTGATAGTCTTGTCTACACCTGCAGTCGCAAAACTGCGGCCGTCGGCGCTCGCGTTGACAGACTTGATCTCACCGCTATGCGCCCGGAACTCCTTGACAAACTCGATGCCTCCAAAGACCTTCTTCCAGAACTTCACTACGCCATCAATCGAGCTGGTGATCAAGAAATCGGTATGAGGGGTAAAAGTCGTAAAGGAAAGCTGCTCGCGGTGCATGAGCGACTTGGAATACCGGGTTGCGCCAGGCAGCGCAGCAACGTAGAGCTTTTCATAAGGCAGCTTGCGCTTCTTCTTTTTCGGGGCCGAGGAAGGAAGGGCGGGTCCGAAGTCGTCGTCATCGTCGGAAGAGGTATCATCTGTAGGATATCGTGTTAGAGAGAATTGCGCGCATGTAACGCGGACTAACAATACCGTCGTGGGCCTGGGCTGCGGATTCCTTCGCAGGTATGCCGCTGTCAGCTTCCATTTCGGCGCGAGAGCGCTTTGCCTTAGTCGGCGACTGTGATCCGTCCATTTCCATTGTGCTGTAAGAGAAGAACGTAGGCGTGTCAATCCTACATGTCCTCACAGACTCGACCGATGGAGCAGCATTTCGCTAAAGCGCGTTGTCACGTGCATCGAAGCTGATCAAAGTCCAAGCTAGTGGCCATACGTCACTCAAGGTACAACACGTGATGCATATCATACAAGGAGAGCGAAACGAAGCTTGGGTAGTTAATATATTATTTTGCCATGTCATCGTCCCATTCTATCGTTCAAGATGTCCATCGCTCTACCCTCATTACGGCCGTAATGTGACTAATATACTAGCACTCTACAACTTTTGGTAATCGAGCTTGCCCTCCAGCTTCTTCGACTCAGCCATCTTCCGGACTGCCTTGTTGAAATCGTCCTGGTTGATTGAGTCCCGGTAATCCTTGATAGCGAAAAGGCCACTGGAGCATGTTAGCGTTTTGAACGATATTCCTTCTCAAGTTTTAGCAAAGTACTTACGCTTCTGTGACGACGTTACGCAGATCGGCGCCGTTGAAGCCGTCACTCATCTTGACAATGCTCTCAAAGTCAATCTCGCCATCTGTGACTACACTGCCAGAGTGAATCTTGAGAATCTCCAGACGTCCCACTTCGTTGGGTAGAGGGATTTCAAGCTTGCGGTCAAGACGTCCGGCACGAAGTAGAGCGGGATCGAGGGTATCTGGTCGGTTGGTGGCCATGATGATCTTGGTCTGACCGAGGTAATCGAAACCGTCCAGCTGGTTGAGCAGTTCCATGAGTGTTCGCTGAATCTCACGATCTGCCGACGTTCCTTCGGAGAAACGCCTGCCTCCAATGGCGTCAATCTCGTCCATGAAGATGATGCAAGGCTCATGCTCCTTTGCATAGCCAAACATTTCGCGGATCAAACGCGCTGACTCTCCAATGTACTTGTCAACGATAGCTGACGAAACAACCTTGAGGAAGTTTGTCTCCAGACTGCTCGCCACAGCACGAGCTAGCAGTGTCTTTCCGGTACCTGGTGGTCCATAGAGTAGCACACCCTTCGGTGGCTTTATGCCCACTCGCAGGAACAGCTCGGGGTTCTTCAGCGGCAGCTCGATGACCTCACGAAGCTCACGAATTTGCTCATTCAGACCACCAATTCCACCAAAGCTGACCTGACCAGGGTCCTCCAGCGACATGTTGTAGACAAGCGGATCGACTTCGCGGGGCAGCATGCGCATTATGGTAAGAGTTGTCATATCGAGGGCAACACGAGTTCCTTGCTTGAGCTTTGCCTTGTCGACCTTTGACCGGCATCCGACTACGTAGCGGGGGCCGGATGATGCCTTTACGATGACTGCACACAAAGTTAGCGGGTGAGGGTGGCGGGGTGTCCGCTAGAACATACATCGCTCTTCATCTAGCTGCTTCAGGACCTCTCCTATTATCTGACCCACGCTCTGCAGTGCCTTGATGTTCTCTTCCGATACGTCAAAGTCATGCTGTAGACCTTTTATTTCCAGTCGCAACGCTTTGAGCTTAGCTTCCCACTCTCTCGACTCGAGCAGCTTGGACTTGTAAGCTTCGAGCGCATGCTCGCGTTCCTGATCGCCACTCATGGTGGGCTATGTATATGAATGGGTAGGAGGATGGGTAAAGGCGGTACTGCGTAGATACACAGCGGCCGGGTTTGTGGCGGCGGGTACCTCTGCCTGATGAGGGGCGGCCAGGTATCAGGAATCGACTGATTCGGAGCTGGAGATCCGAGAGGTGTTGGAAAGCAGAGATGTTATGTAAGTGACGGAGGCGACGACGACGATGACGGCGGAGATGGAGTTAGTGATGTGCCTCAACGCGGCGGCGGAGCGAGCGCGCTGGAGGTGCACGTGCGCCAAGACCTCCGCGGCGGTCGCAGCTCCCAGTCGGCGTTAGAAAAAAAGTTGGCCGACCATTTTTCAGATCGCATCTGGAGAACGGACAAACACATCGCCATCGCCATCATGTCGTCGTCGTTCTTTACCACGCCAGCCTCACAAAGGAAACGAAAGCGATCCGAAGCTCAGGCTGGCGCTCCGAAAAGGCGCAACACCGACACCAATGCTCGTCGCGCCCAGCGAGAAGAATCTATCAGCGGCAGCGACGCATCCGACGATGACGGCGGACCAGTCTTTGACGACGACCAGGACGACTCAGAGACTTCTGAAGATGAGAATGAAACGGCAGCTGAGAAGCGCCTTCGATTGGCAGAGCGCTACCTAGAAAATATCCGCAACGAGGTCGAGCAAGAGGTGGGCTTCGACGCCGAGCAAATTGACAAGGACCTCATAGCCGAAAGACTGAAAGAGGATGTCGCAGAAGGAAAGGGAAAGATCTACCGCTCCATCGCCGACGAACTAGACTTTGGGCGCGCATCGCATACCGCAGCCTACTCGGGCCTCCAGAAGGCGATAACGGGCTGCGCTGTGAAGCTGCCCTATGCATGGACAATCAGCAAGGACCTGGTCGTTGAAAAGTGGGAGATTGCGGATCCGAAATCATACGCTCCAGATGCCAACCGTCCGACCAATATCACGCCGCGCAGGACTCCCAAGAGACTTCTCTGGCGCAAGGGGAACAAGAATAAGAAGGGCGACAGGGCCTTCTTAGGCCATACTGGCGAGATTGTGTCCATCGCCATTTCTGACTCAGGAAAATATCTAGCTACTGGCGACATGCACGCCCGCTTAATTATTTGGGACGCCGATACCCTCACGCCTCGCCACTTGTTTACTCGGCATCGCGATGCTGTTCTTTCGCTTTCTTTCCGTCGAGGGACTGACCAACTTTTCTCTGGTGGAGCAGACCGCGCTGTCATTGTTTGGAGCGCCCCTGAATCTGCGTACATTGAGACACTGGTGGGACACCAAGACGCTGTCATTGGTATCGCTGGTGGACTCGAGTCGAACCAGGAGACTTGCGTCAGTGTAGGTGCGCGGGATCGCACTGCCCGTCTATGGAGGGTCGTCGAGGAAAACCAATTGGTCTTCCATGGTGGCGGCACGGCACGACAGAAGGGCCTGGACAAGCTGCGCAAAGGCCGCTTTGGCAAGAATGTTGACGGGGACGATGCAAAGGACGGAATGACCAACGGCACCAACCCTGACGACGACGTACCAATCGCTTATGCAGAAGGTTCTATTGACTGCGTTGGCCTTCTTGATGCCAGCTTGTTCGTTACAGCTTCCGACAATGGCGCCCTCTCGTTGTGGTCAATCACTAGGAAGAAGCCTCTCTTCACCTATCCACTTACTCACGGTCGTGATCCGCCACTTTCGCCCGAGGAAATGTCAGCTAATCACGATGCTACCACCTCGGTCAAGCCTGGACCGCGCCTACCACGATACGTTACCGCACTTGCCACAGTTCCATTTGCCAACCTTGTCCTTACAGCGAGTTGGGATGGCTGGATACGTGCTTGGAAAATCACCGACGACAAGAAGGCTATCGAGCCTCTTGGCAAGGTTGGACAGGTACCCCTTGATGACGATGAGGATGCAGCGATGAACGGCGACAGTGAAAACGGTACAATTCTAATTCGAGGTATCGTCAACGGTCTGTCGATACAGGAAAGAGGCGATAGGGGAAAAGACGGATTATGCATCGTAGCCGCTGTAGGCAAGGAACCAAGACTCGCCAGATGGATGTCAGGAAAAGTCAAAAACGGCATTTACGTGTTCGAAGTACCTCGAAAAAGCCTAATCAACGGCACAGAGGCAGATGACGACGAAGACGAAGATGAGGATGAAGCCGAGGCTTGAAACGCCAAAAAGAAAAGCATCTTTTTGCATTGTCACGGCGTTTGCTTTTCTGTCTAAATGCATTTTCTTCATACTTTAGATACCAAATCTATTTCTGCGCTTTGTAAGGGTCAACACACAAATGCCAGGTGTCTGACTTCTTTTACAAGGTGCCATAAGGCAGTTTCTCCACATTCGCCATGGTGCCGTTCGCATTGACGCCCCCCGCCTCAAAGATGCTCGCTCTCAGTTCCATCTCCCCAAAGTAATTCGGTCCTGAGCTATGCTTGAACCCGAGCTTTTCAAACAGCGACAAGCTACGCTTGTTTTCCCGGTCGATTTTGACTCGCAGGTACCTTAGCGTGCTTTCTTTGGCTGTGTCTTGGTGTGTGTATTCTGCGAGAATGGCGGGCAGAGAGGCTGAAATGTACCATATGAATGCTTGCAAGGCTTCTTGTGCAAGACCCTGGCCTCGTGCTTCGGGACGGGCAATCATGATTTCCAACTCGCCGATGACTGGTATGCGGGAATCTTGTTGTTTCTTGTTTTCCTCGTCATCGTCGTCTGAAGGAAAGAGGAAAAGGTTCTGCAGGCGTAGGGTGTTACAAGGTCAAGGTACACAAACTGGATCGGCTATTTGTTGTTGGTTCGACTTACAACATCCCCAATCATGCGCTCGGGTGCATCTTGTTTTCCTGGAGTCACGTGCTTCTCAGACCGTGTGGCTGCGTCTGGTGCGTTGCAGATGATGAATGTCAATTTATCAGCATCCTGCCGCCAAGACTCTTGCATGGCGTATTCTTCTGGAAGTGTGAGCGGCTCGGATGCTGTAAGCTTTTGCAGGTCCTGTTGATGTACTTAGTTGGTGTTTGCCAAATATGGATAGTGTTGAGATATAGTACTTCATCTTGCATCCATTCGTGATATGTTTGTACGTGATGCGAACAGTATGGTACAAGCAGGAGTCGAGGGGTGAGGACGCCTGGGATGTTCTTAGTATTAGTAGATACAAGAAAAGTCGGTTGAGATTGCATACACTCGTTTTCGTTCAATTTCATTGCTGCGTTGTTGAGAAATAAATTTTCTTGTAGACTGAATAAGAGTGTTGAAGTTAAAATTGAATGCCGATAATTAGCCACAGATTTTACTGTTATCTCGCATTAACTGAGTGAAAGCCAAGTAGCGTAAAATTCAGTACCGTCATTCAGATTTAACTCTTTTCAGTGGGGATGTTGGCACACGGATATCCACACGTGAAGTCGTGTTGACGAACGTTCATCGTGCCTGATGTGGTTAGGCGAGGGCGGCAAGATGGACCAGCCGTCTCGCTAGTAACCTCATCACAACATACGTGCATACACAACAACCTTTCTCGCACAACCTCAAACTTTAACAAATTTTTGGACCAATATCTGGAGGAGATTAAAAGAAAATCACGAATCAAAACCAAGAATAGCCACGCGACCTTGAATTAGTGTTCCCGTTTTGCACTTCACCCTAACCCTCATCACAACATTCCCACCAATGGACCGCCCTCACGTCCTAGTAACAGGCGGCTGCGGTTTCCTCGGCACATCCATAGTCTCCGCCTTGATAGAAACCGGAAAATACACTATCACAGCAATTGACATCAACCCCCCTTCCCTTGGCAGCGCATCCTTCGCTACCAATGCCTCCGTACGCTACGTACGCTGCGACATTCTCGACAGCAATTCTCTAACCCAAGTATTTTCCGAAGCGCGGCCTACAGCCGTAATCCATACCGCAGCCGTGTTCTACGTAGGCTCAAGGCGGTACACCATGAAAGACAAAGACGCTGTCTTCAAAGTGAATGTCGAGGGCACACGCAATTTGCTCAATGTAAGTCGGGAGAGTGGTGTAAAGGCGTTTGTGTATACGAGTAGTATTGCCGTGGTGGTCGATGAGCTGGATCAGGATTTTAGGAATGTGGATGAGGAGTGGCCGATTGGAAAGGCGCAGACGAGTTATGGGCAGAGTAAGGTAAATATTCTCATTTTTCCTTCTCTGATCATTGAAGTCTTTTCTGTCTTTTTCTCAAAATCATACACCTTCTTTTGCACGAAAATAGAGTATCATTCATTTCTTCAAACTCCACAGCTGCTCACTACAACCTTCAACTTTTCTTCTCCTTGAACCACTTCAACTTTATCCTTCTCTATCCTCCACCTCAAAGACTTCAACCCCTTCTAACCTTACTCCCCAGGCCCTCGCCGAATCCCTCATCCTCACCTCCAACACCCCCTCCTTCTTAACATGCGCCTTACGTCCAGCCCCCATCTTCGGTCCCACCGACACCATCGTCATCCCCACCATCCACGCCTGCATCCCCGCCCACCAAACTCCCTTTGTCCTCGGCTCCGGCACCAACCTGCAAGACTACGTCTACATCGACAACGTCTCCCACGCCCACCTCCTCGCATTACAAAACCTCCTCTCCCCGAACCCTTCCGCAGCAGGCCAATCCTTCTTCATCACAAACGACACCCCGCTAACCCCCCGCGCCCTCTGCCTCTTCATCTGGCGCCAGTTTGGGCACGTACCGCAATACCAAGTCCAGTTGCCAGAAGCAGTAGCGCGCTGGATGGGATATGCAGCCGAATGCGTCGAAGCTCTTTCAGGCAGTGAAGCGGGATTAAGTAGGGGATTGGTGAGTGAAGGGTGTAGAGATCGCTATGTTTCTATTGATAAGGCGAGGAGGGTGCTGGGATATGAGGTCAAAGTGGGGATGGAGGAGGGGCTGAGGAGGAGTTGTGAAGAGTATAAGGCTAGGATTGAGGGGAGGAAGAAGACGTAAGATTAGAGTTGGGGTTCTGTTTTCTTGTTTTTGTTTGAAGAAGAGTGGATTTGGGTGGTGTTCTGGGCAAGGTACGTATGATTCTTGGAAGGCTTGGAGTTGAAATAACTCTTTTAATGCCTGTTAAGACGGATGGACATTTCAGTCTTTGGGCTAACACACTAATGTGTATCATGCTGCTCATTGTATAGTCATGATCAAATAAATCACAGCTGTGTCATAACATTCATGCATGATAGATGTCACATGATCTCATTGTCTCTCTCATGCATATTTTCCAACAAAATGGCTGTCCATATTATTTAATGCACGCCCAACTCAATCCTCCTGTACTCAAACCTAGTTGATAACCTCCTCCGACTCCTCAATAATCTCCTCGACAATCTCCTCAATCTCCTCCTGGTGGCCATCCTCTGCTTGTCCGGGAGTCTCTCCCTTGAGGGATGCCAACTCCAGGTCTGCACCCTCCTCACGCAGCCTCTGGGTAACTTCCTCGCGCCACCTGCGCCACTCGTTGAGCATCTCACGGCGGGCCTCGACAACAGCCTTGTTAGCGGAGCTCTTCTTAGCAAGATCCTGCTCGTCAAAGATCTTGGAGTAGTTGCGGAGATTCTTGCGGATCTCAGCTTGCTCTTCCTTGGAGAGCAGTGTCGGGGGTCGTGGGCGCCAGAGAAGTTGCTTGAAGCCTTCAATAGCTTCTTCCCGGAGAAGAGTGCCCTTGAAGTCGTAAAGGTGGTAGCCGTTTTCCATCTATCAAATGTTAGTCATAGCAACAAAAAACAGTTCATTCTATACATACGCGGTGACGGAAAGCACTGGCAACGGTGGCGACGTAGCGACCAGTGGGATCCCACTCAATGTCGGTGACACCATAGTGCTCGGCTGTGTCCATGAGCTGCAGGTTGGCGTTGACCTCCTTGTCACCCTTCTCAGACTCGTCCTTTGGCTTGTCAAAGCTCATGTCCCAGAACTCGAGCTCGAAAGACTGCTGTGATTGAAGGGCAGCAACAACGACGAACCGTCCCTTAGGCGACCAGTAGATGGCGTTACTGTTCTTCTTGTCGATTGTTCGAATGTGGCGGAAGTTTCCAACAGCTCCTCCCTTGAGCTTCTCAGTAGCGAAGAACGAAACGGCAGTCTTGGGGCCTACGGCAGCACCTTGAATGACCTCGCCAGTAGTGATGAGCACGAAACGGTTGCCCTTGGGCTCCCAAGCAAAGTTGATGACAGTGTCCTTGATAGAATCAACAACCTCGACTGGCACACCCTTCTCGCGCACGCGGAAGATTTCCAGATTTGTCGCGAGCGACTTCTTGGACTTGGAGTGGCGGTCGACCTTGACGCAGACGTAGGCGGCTTCTGATTGCCAGTGCAGCTTGGCATCGGAAACGTTGAAGAGGTTACGGGTACGTACAACCTCCTTGGATGGGATCGACATGAGACCGACTTTGGCGGGGTTGCTACCAAGCTCAGGAGTCCAGTAGCAGAAGAGCTGTTCGTAGGTCTTGATTCCTTCTCTGCGTGGAGTAGCAGGAGCCCACTCAAAGTCCATGACGCCCTCAATCTTGACTGATGTCTTATCAAGGAGGTTCATACGGGGCAGCTCGTAGATGGAAATGGACTGGCCCTGTGTCATACGTGCAACATACTTGTCGTCGGCAGACCACTTGAACGTAGGCCACTGCAGCTTCTTCTTGATAGGATTGCCTTCTGGGTCGGTACCGCCGGGGACGTCGATGGTAGCAAAAGAACGCAGGGGCTTGCCTGTGGCAATGTCCCAGATGATGTAGTTCTTGCCATCCTCCTCAAGCGAGAGAGATGGAACGGGGTGGTTCTCGTCGACCTGGAGTGGGCGGTGCGACCAGGTGGTGAGGTACTTCTCACCGGGCGAGAAGTCGACAAGGTTGACACCGGGATGCGCGAAACGCTTTTGCCTGCTCCATGATTTGCCACCCCACAGTTGTACACCTTGAGCGTGCATGGATGTGAGGTAAGTTCCTTGTGGCGACCACTGGATGAAAGACTCCGTCCAGTTCTCGCGGTCCACAACCTGCTCAGGCTGGTCCTCCTTCTCGTTCCAGTAGACGCCAACCCTATCCTGGCGGTACATGGCAATTTGGTCGCGGCTGTCCTCATCTGCGAGCCACCACCTCAGGTGCTCTTTCTGCTCGAACGGTGGGATCTCTGGCGGGTGGTATTCTTCATCAATGCGGCCCTCCTTGCCGTAGCGGTCGATATCGGTAAGCTTGTTCACAGCCATGGTGTGCTTCTTGTCGAGCGGGGTTCCGTTGAGCTGTTTGACGGCTGCGACAGCCTCGGCGGGTGCGCTGTACTCGACAAAGGCATATCTGTGTCGCCGTCAGTGCCTTGGCCTCTACATTTACCGGCGCATGGCAATATCAACGTACCCCTCAGTCTTGCCCGACTCGTTCAAGGGCATGTGTACACCATCGTCCTTGACCTTGCCCACGCTGTTCAGCTTGCGCAGCACGAACTTGACCAGCTTGCTCTTGCTGTCCTCTGGGACTATAGGCAGTCCGTCGATTACGACAAAGGCGTCAAGCCCCTCATCGAGCCGGACCTGGAACTGTTCTTCGATGTCGGTGAAGTCGATTTGGCTCTCGTCGAATTCGTCGTCGCCGTCCATGGGCAGATTCGAGTATGCCGACGCCATGGTTGCTGGCTTTTCGAGTCACTAGCGATGTGTTTCAATCTGCCTGCGGGGGATTGAGACTTTGGCGACTGCATGGTAATTTTGGTGCGCGCTAGTGGGGGGTGGCGCGCACGGGCCTCTGAACTGAACGACGACTGAACGATTGATTGATATTGGTTATTACACTACATGACAAAAGATGACAAGGCCTGCAAAAAGGAACCCATTCCTGCGCATACAAGGCAGGAACAGCGTGCCTAGTCCAACATCGTTAAATGGTCCTCGTCTTCCCTCTGGCTCTACATGGTAACGCCATACATGCGCTGCTCAGCTGGTCGATACCATCGTACAAGTCCGCACGCTGCCCAAGGAAGGTGTACACTAGAAGAACAAAACACATAAGTATCGGCTATTCTTACAAGCCGCGCTTACCTTCAACTGCGTCAAGGATTGGATTCTTAATCAACCTTCCGCCCGCAGAGACTCGCTTCTGCAGTCTTGCATCCCGTTCGCGTGACCTTTCCGACGGCGAGCTGCCATTTCCAGCCAGGATTGGTGGTAGAGGTGGAAGCTTCTCCATCGTGGCTGTCGTTTGGTTGTTTGAGGAGGGTGGCGGGAGCTTTCCTGCACGTTGATCCGCCTTGAAGTCGAGATAGGCTCGTGCCGAATAGCCCAATGGGATAGGAGCTGGTGCAAGCGGTAACTCGGCGCCGTTCTGCAAAAGTAGCTCTGCCACAGGAAAAGCTTTCCGTGCAGCCTGTGCTGTACCGGGTCGTGAAGGAATGCCTGGAGAAGTTGCTGGTGACGCTGATGCCGAAGGAGATGCTGGATCTGCTGCCGCAAGTGCTAGGAACACAACATGTGTGCCCCGCGACTTATCACGCGCATTCGGATTGGCTCGTAATGCCAATGCGTACAACACATTTTCAATGTCGTTCTTCTTAACCGACGCGAGCAGTTTCTCCTCAGGGTTCGCATAGTGCGACATGTTTGGCGTGATTGGTGCCACGAACGCTCGTTCCGCGTACTTTGATGTGATGAAATGAAGCCTCTGTTCTCTAGTAGACATTGGCCCTGGTTTCTTTCCTGGGTCTAGCCTGGCTTCCCAGATGGAGTTGCTGATGCGGTTGCCGACTTTCAACAATATCTCGATAATATCGGGCGTAAAGGAAGTGACATCAAGGGTCAACGAGCGCACCTTTGTAATGTGCGTGCCCAAGGACCGATGAATACCGCTGCATTCGATGCATATGATGATACCGAGGTTGATAGAGACCCAGTCTACCTTGATTTCTGTGCCACAATCCGCACATACCCTGTTGCTGGGATCCGCCTCGCGAACTTGCTTCAGCAGCTTGCCATCATCACCCAGTGCCTCGTCTCGGCGATAGCCGGGCCGGTCGCCAACTGTGGCATGGCGGGCAGGGGCCTTGGAACTGTAGTTATTGCGGTGGCTTGACATGGAGGGACTCTTTCCGGTGAGGACTGATGCGATGTCGCGGTGAGTTTGTCCAGGCAGTGAATCAGTCGATGGTCGATCGGATTGTCCGGCACTCTCAACGGCTGTTTGTAGGGCATTATTGACGGCATTGATCCACGACTTCATGTCATCTTCGTTGGTAGCCTGGTATACTCGCGTGTACTGTGGGGTAATGACTTCGAAACAGAAGCGACGGTCCGCGTTGCGTGCTTCACGCACTGAGGCCATGCGGAGATCAATGGGGTCCATATGCAATTCCAAACTTTGCTTCCAGTTGGTGTATTCCGAAATCTTGCCTTGGTCAAGGACGACCCAGAATCTAACATGTCAGTATTGCTTTGGCCTTTGAGTTTGTGTAAAAAGCTTACTTGTGCCAAGCTTGTTTGTTCAAGCCCTTTGGATCTACATGGCTTCCGGGTCTGCTGAGCGACCAGAGAAGCCCCTCTTTGCGGTATGCACCTGATCCAGCCTCCACCATAGAGGCGAGGTCCTTCTCCTCAAGATCTCTGATTCCCTTGAACTTGTCTGCCTGTGGTGCAGCCATTGCTACGTTCACTTTGCTGGCTTCTGGACTTAGCGGTAAAGCTATAGACGAAGGATTACTTGTAGACAGTGCGGTCTGAGGGGAAGCTATCGAGCCCGGGACAATGCTGCCCTTTCGGCCAGGAATAGACTCTGGCTCAGATCTTGACAGTGTTCTTGGTACGTTTGCAGCAGATGCTGCTGGTGACGTGACGGATGAGTTTGGTGGATCGTCAAAATTCTTCTTGATGGTCTCGAGGGCGCGTCGTTTTTCTTCTCGCTCCGTTCTCTGAATCTGGAACTCCTTGTCTGCCTCCTTTACCTCGCAAGTCAGAGCCTCAAGATGTGGTAGCATGGTTTCGATCTTCTTTGCAGTCTCGAGGTAACGCTTGGCTTGCGCGTCTGCATATCGCGTCAGGTGAGAAAGCACCTCTTGGTCTTTCCTACCGCCATGTAGATCTTGCATGAAGGAAGAGTAATCGAAGCGCTTCAGCTCAAAATTCCGCCTCTTGGCTAAGTACTTGGAGTCTGTTTCAGCGCGCTTCTTCTCTTTGAGGGTATCCTGTCGTTGGCCAAGATATCTGCCCAGGTATTGGTAGTAATCTTTGCTCTCTTCTTCAAAATCCTTGCGCTTTGTCTCGGCCTGTTTGATATCGATGTTGTACAGTTTGTAAATGGGGTCAATAATGAGTTTCTGGATGTTGGTCGCATTCGACTTTTCGTACACCAGAATTTCCTTTGCTATCTTGTCGAAGTAATGGTCAATGGCAGGCTGCACTGCGTTGGCATTGGAGGACGACGCTTCTCTCAACGCGTCCATGAGATCGGACATGGCATTGTTGCACCCCACCTGGGCTTCCATGGCAGCTTCGGCGCGCTTCAACACCTTCTTCCAGCGCGTGCGCATGTTGCCTGTCTTTTGCTCCAGCGACTTCATCGTAGCTCGAAACAAGGGCCCGTCATCCGTTTGACTAAGATCCTCGCCTGGCCGGGATACATCAAGTTTCACTGGCACACTCCCGCTGGACAAAGTGGTCGCTTGGCTCGGTACCAGTCCCAGACTATGCTCTGGTATGGGCTCAAAAGTGGGTGATTTGGGCGGAACAGCCTCCCATTCCTTGTCTTCGCCAGCCGAGTCGCTGACCCGAGATTCTATGGACTGAGTCGAGGGCACACGGAGGCGAGGCGGAACGCTAAGTTCCATGCGCGGAGCGGGCGACCTGGGACTCTGCACCTGGCGTGATGTATCTGGGACTGTCAGTTGGACGCTCGTTTCCCTACTGTTTGCGCAGGACTTACTCTGTACCCAAAAAGCGAAGCTTGCGAGTGTCTCGAGCCGATGTGCTCGCTGATCATACTCGACAAACTTGGAAACTGTCAGCTGCGTAGCCATAGAAAGGAGCCATTACACATACGCTGCAGCTCGTACGCCAGCCCCCGCCGCGGGACTCTGTAGGCTTGGGAGGGGTCCATTTCCACGACCACTGGAACTGTACCGAAGCATGCCCACCCGTAGAATAGTCGCCCACCAGCTCTACCTGGGGATTCTTGTGAAGGTTGGGGTTGGCGTGAAACTCGCGGGTGACGAGGTTGTCGAGGTCCTTTGAGCTCGAGGCGAAGAGAAAAGTTAGGCCGTTGATGTTGGTATCAACGAGGCCCGAGGGTGAAATGGCGGAATTAGTGTTGACATTGTATATGCTGGGAACAGCTAGATGCTGGCGGACGATAAAGGTGAAATTGAAGGTGAGCTCCTCGTCGTTGGACAGGCGGATGAGGAAGGCTGGGGGCCCGTCGCTGGACGGGGCAGCCTCTGGGTCCTGTGCATAAGGTTCAGCACGGCGTCGGGCATAGAGGACTGAGCTGAGCTGGCTGAGCTGAGCTGGGGTTGCTTACCTGGATGTACTCGACAACGCTATCGTCGCCAAAGTCGCGGCGGGCGGCATAGCGCGTGGCGGGGAAGGCGTTGGGGGTGACGTTCAGCAGCGTGCGGTTGCGGCCATTGGTGATGGTGAGGGAGGCGACCGAAACTGTGGGCGGGGGGTTAGCAGTGGGAGGCAGCAGGAGAGGGGGGCAAGGTACATCTGGTCTGGTCGCGCAGATACAGGGCGCCTGCATCGCCGGCTTTGCTGTGGACAGCGCCCATGGCGGCGAGGAGGTCGAGGAGAAGCGCGGGCGCATTCCTCTGGCGCCGGGATGAATATGGGGTATAGCGCTATGATTAGAGTGGAGGGGCCGACTCGACTGGGGGGGGGGGGGAACGTCGACGAGGGTTGGGCTGGGGCGAGCTCTTGCGCAGCGCAGCGCAGCGCAGTCAGGTGTGTCTGTCGTTTTAGCGACCCAAGGCCAAAGACACAAGGCGGGGGAGGCAACGGTCATGCAGGAACGGCAGCGGGTGAAACAACAGTCACGGCACTGCCAGATCGCCTGCGACCTGGTCCCATTATGCCTGGATATCGTCCCTGCATGCGCCCGCCAATCAGAACCCCCGTCCTTCCGCCGCCCAAAAATGCAGGGCCGTCATCATCGAAAAGAATCGATCAGAGTACTTGCACACGAACGACATCCATCACCAGATATCCACGCCCACCGTAGTCGCCCCGACATTGCCCCGTCCGCCAGCGCCCTGCGACGTGTCTCGTGTTGCCGTCTCCTGCTGACCTGCTCACAATGCCGCTCCGCATTCCCCCGCTGCGCCACGGCCTACGCCACGCCCTGCGCCAGCCCTCACAGCGCAGATGGGCACAGGTCCAGGACGTTCGCTTCCTCGTCACCCACGACACTCACGAGCGCGTGCTTGCAAAGTACCGTGACAAGCTTGAGACAAAGGCCAAGGAGAAGGGCCTCAAGGACCTCGACGAGCTCAAGGCCCAGTACAAGGACAAGATAGAGGAGCTGCGGAAGCAGGCCATAGTGCCCGGCGCAACAGGCCCTCTGACCCCTCCACCAGCGCAGAAGCAGCAACACCAACCACAACAAAAACAATCACAGCACAATGACGCCGCGTCAGCGAAACCAGACAGTCCCTGGCCCGCGCCTCCACCACCTCCCCGCGCAGGTGCTGGCTCTCCTACCGCCCCGCCTCCGGGTGTCCAGACACTCGAGTCCTTCCTCGACCTCTCCAAAGTCCAGACGCTCTCGAGACAAGAGATAGAAGCCCTCTGGCGCATGCGCCACGCAGGCAATCCCCAGGGCCTGCACTTCGCCGTGCCCGCAAACACCTTTTCCCAGCTCCTGCGTAGCGCAAAGCAACATCCTTCCTTCGTGCTGCCCGTACCCCGCGAGATACCCGCCGACGCTGAGACAGCCGGGCCCGACGCCCAAGGCCAGACACAGCAGGCTGTTGAGCTACACTACCTCCAGTTCGCACACCCCCACCCCCACACGACGACGCTCATGTTCACCACCCTCGCCGAGTTCAAGCTGCGCGGCGAGTTCGCTAGTCCCCATACCACCGTCACGTTCCACCAGGAGCTGGCTGATAGCCATAACCTCGTGCTCGGACAAGGCCTGGTCATGGAGAAGCGTGGCATTAGCGTCGACGAGGCTAGATGGCTCGTCATGTGCATGCAAAAGTTCTACGTTCAGACCGACGAAGGAAAAGGACGAAGTGAGCTGTTAGACATGTTCACTAGGGGCGACAGTGCATTCGAGGTCCAGCGGCTTATTGATGAAGCCGAAAAAATACTGTAAGATATACTTGTATGAATGTCGGGAGAACCCGTGTCTCTCCCACTTGTAAAATCACCATCATTATTATCATTACATCCAACACATTGTAACATGTATGTGTCTTTGTTTATCCCCGCAGCGGCAGTACATGCTGCACCAGACATGTCTGTCTGCAAAGTGGGCATTCTGGCTTTTCCCTCGCCCAGTCCCCAATGCACGTCCAGCAAAAGACGTGTCCGCACGTCGTCACGCTCGGGTCCTTCATTTCCTCCAAGCAAAGCGTGCACTTTCTGTTCGCTGCACCGATCCAGCCCATTGTGTCTTCGTCTCCTAGCTCGTACCTCGGCTTATCCGTCGGCGGCGTATGCGTCCACTTCTGCACGTCTGAGGGCGCTGCGGTCGGGACGGAGGGCGTAGCAGCGTCGAACAGGAGCGCGTTGTTGGCGCTGTAGGCGTTTGGATCTAGCGACACTTCTGCGCCTCCGCCCACCATGGCCGACGTACCGTGTGGGTGGCTGCCGCCGCCGACTGCCGCTGCTGCCGTCGACGACGCAACGGTATTGTGCACGTGAAGATAGGCCTGCACTGCCATCTGCAGCACCAGCAACACACCGAGGACCTCGTAGCCCGCGCGGTTATCTCCCTCGGGCACCTTCCGCGTGAAGATATACCGCAGCCCGCATATCCGCTTCGAGAGGTGGTAGTAGCTGCCGGAGAAGTAGAATGTAGCCAGCGACAGCGCGTAGATGGGAGACGGCGAGGTAATTGTATCCAAGTTCTGCAGTATGTAGTTTTGCACGCGCATACCCAGCGGCCGCCTGGGTTGCGTCTTAGACGTAGCGTCGTTTCCGCTCTGCATAGCAGCCCGCGCCTGCTGTCGCGCATACCATCGCAGATTCGCCTCGAGCTTCGCACGCACCCGCCGCCTGAACGCCGGCAGCGCGCGCCCCAGCATGTATGGACCCAATATACATGCTACAATGTATCCTGCTCTTCGACCCAGTGCAGGTAGTCTACCCGTCTCGCTTTCTACTTGTACAATGTCGGTGTATTCCTCGCCCAGCGTTCGGTTTCCGATTAGCGTCGTCAGGCCGAGGTAGAGCAGTTCGCCCAGCACGCGTGTCTCGGATACGTAGGTGTGGGCGAAGCGAGCGCCATAGAGTTTGCGGAGCAGTGACGACAGTTGCTCGAGGAGGACGCCAGAGAAGTAGGCGTCTTTTTGGTGTGAGCGGATGATGTCTGGAGAGGCGGCGAAGGGGTACGCGAACGGTGGTGAGGGCGCCATGGCGATGGCCTTGTGCGTGTGTGAGTATCGCAATCAGAGTGTGAGAAAAGCAATGCGACAGTTTCCTGATGATGGGCTTGTTGTTGTCGTTGTCGTTGCCGAGGATCACTGTCTACATGGTTTGGTGTTGATGCGCATGCGCTCCGGGACGCAGTGACGACCAACCTCGGCCTGTGCCTTGCAGGTACCCAATGCTCGGACGTCGCGTCTACCCTCCGGTTTGTTCTCCACCCATATCATAGCGCGAACAGAGCAGCTGTTCGCACATTCTGGTCTTGTCTGTCGCCGATACTGCTTCAATTCAAGCGTGTCTGGTCTTAAATCCCGCAATGCAATCGACAAACCGCGCAGACCTTTCTAACATGGCGCGCCGCCACAACGTCACTCATACTGTGTTTCGGCTTACTACTCAACAGGAAACATATATTGGGATTTCCCGGGTAAGACTCGTCACGCCATATCTAAACGCGAGTGAACGCCCTTTTCAAACGTTCGCAGCAAGAACATTCTACAACCCCTGAGCTTTTGTAGTGGACCGAGTGAGCGGACGACGGTGCTAACCGCTTTCTTTTTTACTAGACGGTGAGTTGTAAGGTAGGTTGAGATAGGTGGGCTAGTAGGCGTTAGGCGAACCGGTAAGAAGAAAATGCAAGGGAAAAAAGGTGATAAAAAGTGTCTTTTCTCTCAGTTCCTGCTATCATTGTTGAGTTCGTTTTATGGTTGATAGTTAATCAGCGTTCGTTCTCATGAATCTTTATATCCAAAGTTACTTGGTGTATCCAAACCAATACCACATTTCAATTGCAAAGGGCAATGCGTGATGTATGAACGGACCCCCAGCTAACTGAAAAAGGCACCCTTCTTCTTCCGTCCTTTCCCAATTCCTACACGTATCTTGTACTCTGCTACCAGGTCCCTGGCGCCTTCGAGATCCTCTTCGGGCAACCAGTCATGGCTATCTTCGTATCCTTCCCATTTCACAAGATAATATATCTTCTCGCTATCGTGGTAGTGCTCAAGAATGGATTCGACGACGTATTCGTCTTCCGTTGAATTGTCGTTGTTGGGGGAGTTGCCATTATGCTGGGTCTGTTGGGGTACTAAAGAGTCGTCAAGAGCGGCTGAGGGTGCATGTGAGGTATATTCCGGGGCAGGCGATAAAGATGCAGGCGGCTTGGTCTGAGGATAGGGACTCGAGTCTAGGTCCACCACAGACGAGCGGTCTGAGAAGAGAACGGCTTGTGCGAAGGCTTCTGTGGGTATCTGGGGCGCAGATGCTAGAGACAAGTGTCCGACCGAACCAGGGCTATCAAGTCTCAGTCTTTTAATTTGGTGATCATCCTCGTCTAAATCTTGATCCTGTTGCGCAACGAACAGGGGTGAGCCGTGTTCGTCGAGTACAGGTCGATGCGCGGTCGATAAAGAGAATCTCCTGTGGATTGGTGATACTGAGAGAGCGCTGTTGGCGACAAAGGCGGAGCGCATTAAGCCAGGTGATGGTTGAGACTGGCTTTCTAAGATCTCTTCTTCGTCCTCTGTTTCCTGTATAACCCGTTGTGATTCTTCGTCCTCTTGGACCACCACAGCCCCAAAATCGTCTCCTAATCTCTCGCCTATGTCATCGCCTCGCACTGATGGTGCTCTTGGTCTCCCTCTGCCCCTCCCATGCTTTCCTCTAGGCCTACCACGAGCTCGTGGTTGCGATTCTGAAGGTAGGCCTGGTGTGCTGACTATCCGGCCTCTTCCTCTTCCTCTTGCATTTACTTTTAGCCGCCGACACGCTAATTCCTCCATCTCCTCCCGCAGTGCGATAGCTTCTGCTTCTGCCTCCAGTCTAAACTGCTCGTTCTCGAACCGCTCCAGTTCAGCCGGAGATACATATTGCAGTATACGGCTGAGGTCTACGTATTCCGTCTCATATCGCTCGGCGCCTTCGTCGGCACGCGTAATTCGAACGACATAGAAGTTCCTTACAGTCGCGCCTTCAGTCTGCCTGCGATCGAGTATTCGCGTCTGTGCATGCTTTATAGGGCACTCTTCAGGTGGTTTTGCTGTGACGATGGCTGGTTCTTTGCGAATGCGCCAAAGCTGCTGATAAACATCAGAGCTAGGCTTGTATGGCTCCCACTCCCACTGTGAATTTAATGAGTAATTTTCTAAGCGTTGGTACCGATATCGCATACCAGCTGCATCTTTCCTCTCCCGCGTCCTCTACCCCGTCCGCGTCCGGGACCACCTTCCAGCACCATATCGACTGTGCGGTAATTTGCTTTGCCGTCCGCAAACACGCTGAATGCGGCCAGTTGTACTGCGACGCGTCATTGTGGAAGGCAAGTCCAGAATTGCCAGAAGGCGGGTCTACGATGTCTGAACACTGAGGTACTTGATTATTATGCCACTGCCCTGATACGCGTATCAGGTATAGCGCCTACCATACCAAGGTTAGCGTTCATCCAGCACCGTGCTGAATGTGATGAGCGTACGCATACAGAAAGTTTATTTATTAGACTAGTTGTGATAAAAACTAAAGTCAGAATATAAGAGTAGCGCACGTGATTTGGGAGCTGAAAAGTCGGGGTATTGCATAGATAAGCTACAAGTACACTACACTTTCGCCTTCCAGTCCCAGCCCACGAGAGAGACTCTGGTCGCCACAAGTAGGCATCCTCCGACGAAGAACGACAGAGCCGCCCAGGCATTGGCATACGTGTAGTCGCCGTCGTTAATCTGGATCAGTGCGCCAGCGAGCGGGGGGCCCGTGAAACTCGATACGCTTACGATTGTAAATGCCATGCCCATTCTCACGCCCGCCTTTTTCAAATCTCCTTCTCGAGTCATGTTCCCAATTACGGCAGGCCATAGTGCCTGGATGACGGCGCTTCCGCTGCCATATATGACAGCAAAAACATATAATGTAGCAATGGACTTGATACCGATCCATGCAAACATCATGACTCCACAAACAAAGGCAAAAGGAATCAACACATTCAATCTCCCAACCTTGTCAGCGTAGTATGTAGGCAGTACCCGGAACAAAAATCCCATGGAAACCTGCACGAGCAGCAGGTTAATCGACTGCTGATAGCTGACACCTAGGGTATTGCGTGCATAACTCCCAACGTAGAAGAAGGCAAAGTACAAGCCCCAAAATAAGAAGAAGGCAGCACTGCAGTACAGGGTATACGGGAGTTCCTTGAAGCTTTCCCAGTCGACCAGGGGCCCAGTTCTCCTAGGTGGGAGCCGGGTACGGTACAGAGCAATCGTGACAATGTTCACAGCGAGCATTATAAAGCCGATGATGCGAATAGTCCATGCGAAGCCCAGTCTCGGCAGGCATTGCTGCACAATAACCGGAAAGATTACACCTCCAGTGCAAGATCCCACAGCGGTAAAACCCAGTGCAAAAGCGCGGCGCTTGACAAAATAAGTTGACACTAGAGCCATACTCGGGCAGAACTGCAGTCCATTTGCGATGCCGAGACACACGCCTTGTGACAGGAAGATCTGCCACGCGCTCTTGCATTCCGCCAGCGTGAAGATGCCGACTATCTGGAATATTGCTCCAATAACATAAACAGGGCGGAAGAATCCAGCATCAGTGGCGCGACCGGTAAAGGCACCTAGGGAAAATAGAAGGAAGACCTGGATAGATCCGATCCATGATATCGTCGACGGCTCGATACCGAGCGTTTTCTCAAAGTAGGTCTGGAACACGCCGAACGAGGTGAAGAAGCCGAAAGTCGACAATATAGTTAGATGGGTGCAGAAGACTTGAACCCAAGCTGTGACGCCGCCCTCAGGAGCTGGGCCGGGATCAAAGGATACTGCAGAGCGGCGGGAAAGCACTCGGGCGATGGGGTTTTGGTCGGATTTGTCCAGCGGCTGTTGTGCATTCCGATTTTCGGCTTGGTCCTGCTTTTCGATGTCGGCATTAGCCACAGCAGGGCTCGTTGCCTGATAGTCTATTTCTCCTTCATTGATGCGTGGAGCCGCCATGGTGGTTGGTCATCTGGGGGTGGCGTTCCAGGCCAGCGATAAGGTAATTGCGATACCTTTATAGAAGGGAAAACTTCTTTCCATAATGGCACCCCGGGAATAACTCTGGATGGATCTCGTACCGCTGCAAGAGTTACCAAACGCCGAGCCGACGCAAGAAAATGGACCAATAGGCTCGTGAAGTGGGGTTGAAAATGTGGGGTATGGTTGTAGATGTGGAGTCATTAGTCGGCGTTTTTTCCGACAATCACGAGTTCAAGTTGCGTGCGCCATGTCTTCTATTACGTTTAACGCCCTTTTGTATAGTGACACCGCTGACTGTGCATATGCTCTCAACGATGACACAAAAGCGGTGGCGCATATTCGACCTGTTGAATTGTGGCGTTCCATGGTATCTTTGAACATCTTTGACTGTCAACTTGCAAGCCTTCATTCACAGTGTGCTTACGATATCGCAGCAGCTTAGCCCTTGCATAAAGTACTTACTTATACTTCAATCTTGGCATACCTTGGAAGGATATCTTGAGCAAAGCTTGTATTATCTACAGCACTACGGAGTACACAGCTTCATAGAGCCCAAGTATCGTCGCTCTGAGACTTATGTAATGATGCAATTGATGCGTCAGCTATACCAGACTCGAATCAAAGGAATGGCGTCTACTTTAGCATATCAACGCCTCCGTTCTCGATACCGATTGTTTGAGTAAAAAAAGGTGTCAAAACCACATGACAAAATATCGAGCATGTTCAATTCGCCGTCAACTGCTGGTGTTGACAGAACGGCTGATTCGCGTAGCAAAGACGGGAATGTGTACCGAGATTGGCCAGCCTCCCAGCCTTACACCTGCAGTATTCAACTTGAGCATAGTCTGCGAGAGATGTATTGGATACTGGGAGATTCCATCACACGCTGGATATCTGCATGGCCCAATCAATTCCTTATCGCGGCTTGCCACCCCTTCAGCGCTCTGGGTCCTGTCAGATATGACGTCGCACTTGGGGATCCCACCTGCACATCTACGACTATAACAATCGTAACTGGTACTTGATATTTTTCTTTGAAAAGTTCTGTACTTTGACTGTCTAAGGTTTCTGGTTCAAGGATTTAACTACTATTTCCGGCCTCCAGGTTTGTTCACTTAACTTCTTCAAACATGGGTTGCGGCCCGTCATCGCTACGCTTCAGCAAGACTGAAAAAGTCGACGACGGAAATCGCAACAACACAAATTGCGAGGGGTGTAAAGACTGTGCGTAGATCCTGCATCGGCGCTTTCAAAATTCACTGGCTGACCTTCACATGTACCAGGCCGGAACTGTACAGATTGTAAAAGTGAGCTGCACTCTAGCCGTCTCAATATTAGTTGTTCAACAAAATTGTGAAGGAGTCAAGACCACACATCTTCCAGTTCCTTTGTACATTCCGTTATGGGGCTGCAACTACATGCGCAGCCAAACGACATTGTCCTTCCTTTTCCCCGGCAACTATCAGCCATTGCATTTCTCAATGTCTGAAAGTTGTATCGAGCCATTTACCTTTCTTGCTAGTATTACTACATGGCCAGATTGCACCAGGTGCCGCAACTGTACGGACTGTGAGGACTGCACATCCTGCGGAAACTGCACGGATTGCGATAACTGCGCCAAGTGTAAAAACTGCCACGGATGCGATGGATGCGAAGGATGCCAAAACTGCACAGACTGCACTGATTGCATCAAGTAAGTGGCGACTTTCTAATCCAAGGTGTAAATCCAGACACCGAGAGAACATTGAACGAGAGGTTGATGAGGGCAGTTGCCAGAATTGTACCGATTGCAGTGGGCTGAAAAATGCACGTAACCAGACGGGCGTGCACAAATAATGAGGGAGGTTATGCTGCGGATCGGCGAGAGACATTGTGTCGTCAGCTGAAGTTGATTTTTTCCGCCATGCCGTGAGTTGTCTCACATCACAGAAAAGTAAAACTGCAGACAAAGAAATGTAGGAGTCGTCATTGGCACTCACCGTATTTTTCTCGGCATGCAAAACAGAATAAAGCGGCTTGCTATGGCTGTTGATCTATTAGTTTACTGGAAGTGACTTCTCACTCTCCCTATACCCATGGTTGATACAATGATCCAACCGTTCACACGCATCCATATAGAACACCAGATCTTTTCGTTCTTTGTACTGCTACAACTCGACATATCACACATTGTACATCATCAAGCGACTTTGAAGACAATGCTTAGCTCATTACAAACGTCACTATATATGAAGACCTTAAAATCCCGTCTAAAGTCCATCAGGGCAAAACTCCGCCTTCGCCACACATCGCACACATTTCCAGCACTCTCATCAGATTATCCGAAAATGGCTTTTCTTAAGTTTAAGCGCATTTGGCCGAATCGCAAGCGAGACGCGCCCGTCATAGACCCTAAGGATTATGCCATTCCCCGTCTGGTCCGCAAGAAGAAGAAGTCCAAGAAGGTGGCTTTGCCCAAGCCCCAACCTGTCGTCCCCGGGATCGTCCTTGAGGACTTTAGGGATCCAGCGCTTCCTAGTATTACGCTCCGGCCGGCTACGCCACCAATGCAAATCTTTGACGTACAGGAGCGCTTGTTCGAGCGCTCAGGCGCGGTGTTCATTTTGCGTAAGGAGGAAGCGTCGGCGCATGCGCTGTCGACACAGCATCTGCAAGTGCCCTCGGAGTCTAGCGCAGTACCGGTGTGTGGAGGCCTGCCGCCGATAGAGGAGTGTGATGAGTCTGAGGATTCAGACGACTCTGGCGTAGGTCTGGATGAGGATTGCGAGGCGGATTACCTCACGTATGTGGCTGCTATGGATGGAGAGATCTAGAGGCTAGGCAAGCCTGGTTTTTTTTGTTGATAAGTTCAGGTTAGAGGCAAGGTAATCTTCAAGACTTGGCTAATAAGTTACGCGCATAGCGATAAAAAGTGTATTGTGATCGATGCGAAGAATGTAAGCATGTAAGCGAAGCAGTCGATTTGTTGGTGCCTGATTTTATATTGAAGAACGCTGACAAAGAAGCTGTGGAGAAACTAGCTAGACAATGTCAGGCGATGTGTGCTAATACACTCTTGAAAGAAACCCGTCATTTTCTATGTATCATGTGTGATGCATCAAAAGTCCCCACCTAGGTCAAATGCCCAAAAGTCCGGGAATGTCCAACTACTGCCGTCAATCTGCATGTCTTGCAACATATCAAACGGCGAATCTAAGTCCCCTGAGAAAATCCCAGAACCCAGGATAGCATCTGCACCGTTCGTCTGAGCACGATTGGAATGCTCAGAATTCGTTGGAGTCATACTGAGTCTGTTTGCTGTATCATGAGCAATAGCACTCGCATTGTGTGCCCCGTCTCCAGAGGGTGAAGCGTTCGACATTGTGGCGCGGAGAGATGCAGCAAAACTATTTGTCGGGTCTTGCTGCATAGCTATCACTCGAAAGGCCAAGGTGGTAAAGCTGTCAAGAATTCGTTTACACCTCGAGAGAACTTCATCTTTGGGGTTCTCGATATAACTGATTGTTAAGTCGGAGGGAGGCAGAGTTGGTAGCATGCTAACCGCAGTCAAAATAATGCAATACTCCATGTACCCAGTGCCCAGTCTGAAGACCTTCTGTTCGAATATCTGCTTTACACGTTCAAGCATCTTGATGGAAGATGTACATAGTGTCTTGGCGATGAAGGGTTGATGCGGTATTATCGCAAGATACAGTATATCGTCAACTGGAGCTCGGCCTTGGGCTACTGCAGGGTCTGTAGAATGGGCTTGGGGATTCGAAGGTATGGTTGATTTTACCCTGTGCTTTGCACAATTCTGAAACACCACTTGAGACAACGTTAACCCAACTCTGAGAATGTCGTTGCGAAGATGGCTGAGGACCAAGATGCCTTTCGATAGTAGACCATCATGTATTTCGATCATGGAGTTGCAGACGTCTACACATGCAGTCAATGAGTACATCCAACGACTGTTACTATGAGCCTCTTTTGCAAATTGCTTATGCAATATCAGAAGATATTGATGAAGCTGCAACCGGAGAAGCGCAGATGGTACTACAGCTGCCTCATTGTCCCATTCTGGTAAGCTTGAAAGGGCTGCATGTATCTGAGCATCCAGAAGCAACACGTCAGCGTACTGAATGTTGCTAGATGGTGTGTTCAGTTGGTACGTGAGGTTAACGCGAAACGGTAATGTTTTCAGACTCGCAATCAGATAAGACGTGGAGGTGAATTGCTCATTTGGTTGCTCTGGGGGCAGTTTCTGCATGTCTGGGGAGAGTGCTTCGTCTTCAATATGTGCTGGCGGAGGCATATCGAAGTACAGCGAAGTAAGCCCGGATTGAATGCCACTCTCTACCGAGGACTGCAACTCAAGTTCCGCAACAGTAGCCCATAACCGTTTCTTCATTTGCTGATCGAAGAGTGAGATCCTATCGTTTCCCTGCAAACCCGGGTTACGGTGCATACCGGATGCCAGAGCAAGTCGGAGAAGATGCCCAGAATTGATCCAATCCTGTTTGAGGCCAATGCAGTTGACCCGCTTGGCGAGCAGCAACAAACATTGCGTTTGGCAAAACGGTAAAGTTATCCGCCTTGGAGGCTGCAGATTTATCCAATTTTCACAGACGACAATGAGGTCGTGAGCAGATTGTCGGTCGGCAGTTGTATCTCCAATGAAGATATCGTCTTTTGGACTGAGGCATTTTGTAACGGCAATGATCAGCAATAGCATGACAGTGAAGACGACACGCTCTTTATCACTTCCTTTATTCGCCCAGAAAGCTTTGTAATCTTTCCAGAAAGACGGTCCATGCAGAATTCTGTAGCTTGTCTCGCACATTTGAAAGTACAGAGCAGACTGCTCGTCGACAATGCTTTTCTCTGGAAGCAGGGCAAACATATCGGCATCGGAGTTATGGCTTCCAGTACTGTACTCTTTGGGGGACTGCTTCTTCCGACAACGAAATGCTTTGAAGTCATTTTTGACACGCATGATGGAGTGATCCACATTCAAAGCCTCACGTGTGAAGGCCTGCAGCTCAGGGTACTTGCCAGCGTGTCAGCTCCCACAAGGCATTCACAGATTTATTCGTCGGGAGGAATACCGTAGAGGCTATACTTATAACGCTTGTTCCACCATTAAATTGGGTCTTGAAGCCTTTCCCTCTGAGCATGAACTCTTCTGCAATTACTGGTTCTTCGGGTATGGGTTCATTAAACTGCGGCGTATGCTTCGCACGCTGCTGGACCCACTGCTGTTCCAGCGATAAAGTGCGTTTTTCTTGAGATGTAGCTTTCCATCGCACAGTGTTAGATGTGTCAACAGATGGACTGCTGTCTGCAGGTCGCGCTACCAGCACGTAAGGTGCGTCGCCGTCAGCTGGTGCGCCTACATTGACATGGGATTCTTCCAGAAGGCGTGGGTCGTACGTGCACTCGTGTCGTCTTCCCGTTTTTTCGCATCTCCCGCACACTGGAAAGACGCGGTCACACTTCATCTTACGATTCCGACACGCGTAACATGACAAGACCTTGCGCTTCTTGCTCGTGCGCTGGGACGGACCATCGTCGCCTTCCGGAGCGTCGCGCCGGGGAGGTGTGTTCTCACGCGACCTGTCGCTGATCCATTCTGCACCGGGAGCAGACATGGCGAGTTGGGAACGGTACCACTGCCAATCAATATCGCGGTGTGCGCAATAGCGTGTTAGAGGAAGCTGACAGGGAGATGGAGTGGAGGATACGCACGCGGCCTGCCGGCTGACACTCGGATATAATTTCACTAGTTAAGGCGGGGATAGCTTATTTGCGACTAAATACTTGGCTACCTGCATCCTTCCACTTTCTAGCCTTGACCACAACTTCATCGGACAGCATCCCCTCCATCATCCTAGCGCCGGACAAATCAGCATCTCTCATTAATTGTGTCTCAGAAGAACCACTCCTTTGGTTGGTTCCATGCATAGAAAAGAGCGGGGAACCCTTGTCTTGCCCCACGACCATTGAGTGCCGACCCTGAGCACATTGTCACATATACGCCACTATTGCTTGAACCAAAATATCGGGTTATTATAGCCAAAATCTCCCGCATCATTTTATTCCGTCTAGAACGTCTAGGCAGCCAGTCAAAGCCAAAGGGTGTTTTCGACACGAGGCCATCATAGGCCAAACCGGAACTGGGTATAGGTAGAGCACGGAACACGTTCCGTAAAACAATCTATACGCACAGGGATTTGAGCCAGTATCAGGGCAATAAGGTTTCAACATCTTGCTTGCCTACGTTGCGGCAGTGAGCTTCATCATGTGCTTCGCATGCTTAGCCGAATTTGCCGCTTATGCCCCAAGGCTTCGATATGGCCAATCCAGAAACATGATCACCTACTGCCAGAATGGCCTACCCCTCCCTTTATAGTATATTCAGATTGCGTACCACTCCACAAATGGTTGAGGTAGTGGTCTTCTCAAGGGCACTCTTCTTCGTCAGTGACATTGGGGGTACCCAAGCTTGACCTTCGTTGCCATTTCCTGCAACCGAGTTTCCCTTGTTCGTCCACGCGAGAATCGGAGAAATCAAGAGAAACGGTCAACAATTGGCTACAATGGCGGGTTTAAGATTATGCAGACAAAGGGTCAATATTTAACGCACCAGTACAAAGAAGAGTTACTGGCGTTAGCCTTTATTCCTGAATTACAGAACGTGACATTAGCTCTCCGAGACTAATTTACAGGATCTTCGCCATGTATCAAGAATACTACCGAGAGAACTTTCGAATCTATTAAACCGTGATGAGGCGGGATTCCGGTCCGCGCTCACTATTGTGCTGAGTATATAAGACCTCCTTGTCTAGCATTTTCCTAGACACCAAGGTCTACAGAGATATCAACATTCTCAACATGTACCGAACGCTAGCAGTCGCCGTATCTCTTCTCCACGCCGCCCGCGGCCAGCTGGTGGGAACATCGACGGCGGAAACACACCCTGGAATGACATGGCAGAGTTGTACTGCCAAGGGAAGCTGTACCACCAAAAATGGAAAGGTTGTCATTGATGCCAACTGGCGTTGGGTGCACGTCAAGGATGGGTACGTATGGGACACGCTGTTCATCGACATTTCCTCTGATCGTTTTCCAGCTATACAAACTGCTACACCGGTAACACCTGGGACACGAAATCATGCCCCGACAACAAGTCGTGCGCTGCCAATTGTGCCGTTGATGGTGCAGACTACCAGGGTACCTACGGCATCACTGCCAGCGGCAATGCCTTGAGTCTCAAGTTCATCACCAAGGGCTCGTACTCCACCAACATCGGTTCACGTACCTACCTGATGAAGGACGATACCACCTACGAGATGTTCAAGTTCACAGGTAACCAAGAGTTCACATTCGATGTAGACCTCTCGAAGCTGCCCTGTGGATTCAATGGCGCACTCTACTTTGTCTCCATGGCCGCCGATGGTGGTATGAGCAAGTATCCAGGCAACAAGGCCGGAGCCAAGTACGGAACTGGTTACTGTGATGCCCAGTGCCCGAGGGATCTCAAGTTTATCAATGGCGAGGTAAGTGAAACGGCGTGCATGTTGAACATCAACTACGTGCTAATCATGCTTCCAGGCCAACGTCGAGAGCTGGAAGCCATCCTCAAACGACGCAAACGCTGGTGTGGGTGGCCACGGTTCTTGCTGTGCGGAGATGGACATCTGGGAGGCGAACTCTGTCAGCACGGCAGTCACGCCCCACTCTTGCACCACTATCGAGCAATCTCGCTGCGATGGCGACCAATGTGGTGGAACATACTCCGCTGACCGTTACGCTGGAGTCTGCGACGCCGATGGTTGCGACTTCAACGCCTACCGCATGGGTGTCAAGGACTTCTACGGCAAAGGCAAGACAGTGGACACGTCGAAGAAATTCACCGTCGTCACTCAGTTCATTGGAACTGGCGACAACATGGAGATCAAGCGCTTTTACGTCCAAGGCGGCAAGACCATCGCCCAGCCCGCATCTACCATCCCAGGAATCGAGGGCAACTCCATCACAACCAAGTTCTGCGATGCCCAGAAGAAGGTATTCGGCGACCCAACTGTCTTCCAGCAGAAGGGCGGTATGGCCAACATGGCCAAGGCTCTTGCCAACGGTATGGTTCTTGTCATGAGCTTGTGGGATGACCACAACAGCAACATGCTTTGGCTCGACTCTACGTTCCCTACCGACAAGAACCCTGAGACGGACCTTGGCTCCGGCAGAGGAGAGTGCGATATCACTAGCGGTGTACCAGCGGATGTTGAGAAGAACTCGCCAGACGCTACTGTTACCTACAGCAACATCAAGTTTGGACCTCTCAACTCCACCTTTGGTTAAGTGAGAGGAAGTACTGGGGACATGGTAAGGGAGCAGAAGCACGGCTTGGAGGCTCAATTCCTGCACATAAGGCGGGACTTTTGTACATAGATCAGTTGTGACAGTCACTCGCTTTAGCATGTGTATGTTTGCATGCAAAAATTCAGTCATTGATCACTTCACTCCAAGCGAACCCTGCTTTTGAATAGGCTCACCGCACATTGATTGCGCGATATTTCCCTCTGTGCAAACGGATATGTCTTACCTGGGCACTGTTGCCTGCGATCAAGTGTCGGTATCGGAGGCGGTCCCGTTTGCGCCTCCCTCACCCTCTGCCTTCACCTGTCAGCCATCCATACAGAGACCGTTTGAGGGCACATCTGAGCACCTTGTTAGAAAGATTTTCCATATCTTTCTATGCAAACGGAAGATGCGCTAGTATTGCCAAGCTTGCTTGCGTCTATATATTTGGTGGTACCCGCCCCGATACCAATCTTCCTCTCCTCCACTCCAAGCCATCACCTCAACCCAACCACATACTCTCCTCTTTACTTCACTTCAATTATACTTCCCTCTGGCATTCATGCTATGTATAAGCCATTCATGCAACAATCTGCGGGTTCTCCCATGCACCTCCATCAATCGCAAGGCAAAAAATGCCTTAGGGCAACAACACCCAACAATCCCAACAAGCGTTATACTCTCTTGCCTCAACCCAGCCATGTCATAACACCAAGAACTTTATGTATTTGAGGTAAGACTTCCCCATTCAATGAAATCAGTTTTATACTTATGCCACTAGGATCCAATCACCTCGGACGGTGTAGAGGCGATGTTACAGATGAGGCCTGAGAACGCTCTCGGATAAGATCGCAACGGCGGCCGAGAACTCCGTTAGCCAGAGCTGGAGTGTGGGAAATGCCTGTGTTACAGATTTCCTATTTCATATACCCGCGTTGGGTATATCTCTTTGTTCCAGTCCTAGCTGGATAGCGAAAAGTCCCTGCGACGCAGACTTTTCATATTTCATACCCGCCTTGGGTATGTAGGGCTGTATGGCCAGTAGAGTGGCCACCTCTCCCGCTATGGCTGGCCAATCCAGCAGGTAAAGACGTCCTTCTCAGAGAGCGGAAGAAAGCACTTGGAGAACGGATTGGACGACCCAAAGATGTCGGTTCATTTGGTAAGCTACAATGCATTACCACAACAACGCGGATAAAGACTGGCCCAATGTTCTCATCCTACAGGCCCTTCTGGGCCATTTTACCCCGATACCATCAGAAATCATTCCTCTGTATGAAGAGGCGATGAAGGCGATGGTGTAGGAGGAGCGAGAGCTACCAAGGCCGCTCTTGAGATGCTTGCGGGCCATGACTCAGGTAAGTCGATGCAGGGCTCACCTGAATACCAAATTATGATAGATTGTTGACGACCACCAAAGGAACAACTTCGAGCACGACCGGAGCGGGCGGGGATGGAACGTCAGGGAGAGTTCCAACTTCCCAAAACTATGATCGACAAGCTTCATACGATGCTTGTTACATATAATGGGGCAGAACAAGAGACGGCGGCATTTCGTGAAGCATTAGCTGCTCACGATTCACCAATAATAATACAATTCACTCCACTCCACACTAAATGGCTGCAACTCACTATGAGAGCGTCAATTTTCATCAGCAAGTATGCTGGCGCCAAGGAACCAGCGTACTGTGAGTTCGCAGCACAGGTCTCGGACACATACAAGCTACCAGACATATCGGTTGACTTTGATGTCAACGACAAAAGTAAGGAAAGCCCTTGAAGCCTCTCTCCAATAATACTGACATTTATAGATTCTTTCATTGCTCTCTACAATGAGTGGCTACAAACGTGTCGTGACCAACGAGAAGAAATTGGCCTGGATCCCTTCATACACATGGTATGTCTCATGGAGCAGTTGAATCACTGCAGTCATCGCACTGACACACACAGATTAAACGACAGATCGAGTTGGCACAACAGAAGGGACCTGGGAACGGTCAAGCTACCTTGCACCATCCACCTGAGTCACACGAAGCACCAGGAGAAGAGAGGGACGTGGATACTGCCGTAAAACAGCAGCCCGGTACTGAGCGACCGGGCACTGAGCAGCCTGTCAATGAGCAGCCAGTCAGTGAGCAGCCAGTCAGTGAGCAACGTGGCGTCGTGGACGAACAAGAAGAGGACGATGGCGACGAATGGTTCCAATGCGAGAAATGCGGTTCTCTGCAGCTCCCCAACCGCAAGGGAGGGTTTATGGAGAACAGTTGCATATGGTGCAACAAGAAGCCGAATCGGCCTGACCGGCACCAATGGTGCATCTTGTGCAAAAAAGAAAAACTAAGCACCGATTTCTTTAAGTACGCATTGTCCACCTGCATCGTGTGCGACGAACAACTTGATAGCGAATGCGAGTTGGGCCATCCTCCTATTGACGACAACGACGACGACGATGGCGACAATAACAAAAACAAAACCTCGGATAGCTCCTCCAATCTAGTCCTTTCTTATTTCGTTTGCAAACGATGTCGCGTACCGAGAGCCAACCAGCGAGCAGATGAAACACTATCAGAATGGGACGAAGAAGGAATACAAATCAAAAGGGTTTGCAAGTGGTGCACAGGAGAAGAATTACCACCTAGAATTAGGTGGTGTCCAGCCCACGATAGCTTCGACGGCGCGGAACTCCTCGAAACGGAATTTGGGGATGCCAATTGGAAATGGCAGTACTGCTTGGCTTGCGGACCACGAATGGAAGCGAGGCGCGAAGCAGCCAAGAATAGGACCATGTAGCATCTAGTCACAGCTGAACAATTCCCCGATGCGATTGTGCTCGTTAATCAAGACGTAGGTGTTGTCTCTGTATGCATCACGCAGCTTCTCCTCGCCAAGCATCTACAAGATGGAGGCTTAACGTGGATAAGTAGATAAGTAGAGCTTATGTCAGCTTCTCCTCGACCAAACATCCACTTCTCCGCTTCTCCTCGTCAACTCTCCATTTATCCACTTACCCACGTCAAAGTTCCACAATGTGGAGAATTCCTCACCGAAACAGGTATTCTAGCAGGCGTGATCTTAAAAACTTCTTCAATCCCCAGTCACTCTACTTGTCGACATCTGCAACAATGATGCCAAATGAACCTTCAGGGTAAAGACGTCGTCAGACCACTGTGTTCCTTTTGCGTTGTACCTCCGAAGGGTTGTTCTCGCTCTCCTTGCACCGGTGGAGCGAGGCTTCCAGGAGAGTATGTCTTTTACAATGCTGGGACTTCAAACGGAGCTGCTCTATACAGAGCATATACGCTCAAGGCTCAGGAAGTAAAGGCTGAGTCTCTGCGGCAGTATTCTCCCTATTGATTCGTCGGGCTGGGTCGTCTTTATCAGTTCCCAGGCGCCTAATACTGTTGAACACACGTGGAGATAATAGCGCAAGGCTACCGAGAGGAATGGCCAGCCCGTGTACGACCTGAAATCTTGATTAATTCATCGGTATTATTGTGCTGAAGGTTTCACTTACGACGCTAGAAATCACGAGATACCATACTATGACCAGGGTCACTTCAGCCAACGCGATACAGTCCTCCCGTTCTGGATGTTCGAGTTGGATGCGGAGCAAAAAGTCATGCGTGACATACAGATAGAAAATAGCGCTTATGCCGATTGGGCCAAAGAAGCCCATGATAAGCGAGTGGCGGAAGTGACGGATTTGATGAATCTGTTTTCGAAGAGCGATTATGACTGGCAGGCGACGAAGGAGAAGAACTAGAATACCGAGCAGAATGAGTCGAGAGCTTGGTATGACGTCCCCAGAAAAGAACTTTTCCCAAGGACACACGGCGCCAAGCCACATGAACACTGCCACATTGAGGAGGAAGTCCATGATCGGCTGAAGGGAATCATCCATTGTCTGCTTGCGAAACCAATCACTAGGATCATGTCAGCCAAGGGCTGTAGATTAGATATGAGACTCGGAAAAGCTCTTACTCCCAGGTGAAGGTGTTTCCCGCGATGAAGCAGGCCAATACATCGTCCGCATCGATGAGTCCGACAGTACCTATGATCAAGAGCTGTAGAAAGATCAGCAACCGAGTGGTAGATTTCCATCTTGCAGAAAGATTGGCTTACAGCTAGGGCTATGGCAAATAGGTGGAGGCTTTCTTTGTCGACGAGGCGTCTTCTGTCTGCCCAGAAGAGCAGATGTTTCGCCGCCCAGCCTGCAACAGCGCCATAAACGACGCTTAGCAAGATCGTATACAAGCAAGTCACGCTCAAAAAGGAGGTTACTGCCGTTCTTATTCCACCTTCCTGACCAGCGAATTTGACCAGATATAGCGGAAGGAAGAGGAAAAGGTAGCCAAGACCGTCATTGGCGCCTGACTCTGCGATGATTATTTTTTGAAGTGGCTTCGACATGTGCTTGTCGGCAAATGTTCCCTTCACAATTGAATTTGACAGGACAGGATCAGTTGGCGTCACGCAAGCACCGACGATAAGGCTCTGCACCAGACCGAGGTCTGGCACGAGTTGCCATACCAGAAGGCTGGTAATGACCCACATGCCCAACATTCCAGGACCGAGCAAGATTGCCAGGCTCCGCCATTCTGTTTTGAGATATCTGTTGGGCAGCTGTATTCCAGCTATAACAAGTTGTATTCCCAGCACGAGGCGCGTAAAGCAAAGGGTGACAGTAGCGAGCGCTTCTGGAGAGCCGGCGTATTCGTGTGGGCGGATGAGACGAACACCGTATGGCGATAGGAAAACTCCGGCGCAGAGAGACACAACTAACCATAAAAGTCAGCGTGACAAGGAACTGAGTTCCTGAGGTGTAGATGCACATACGTGGTTCTGTCACATAAAATCCTTCCCTCAAAAGATATGAAACCAGCCCGAAGAGAGCGATGAAGCCGCCGCCGACGCAGCAAACCAAGTTGAAATTTAGTATGGGATCAATGCTCTTATTGGCCATGTTGTCGTGGAAGAGGGCTAGGCTGCCGACGTATATTGCTTGCCGTCCTGCAGAGTTTCCCAGGCGCGATTCGTTTGCTTGGGCCGAGCAGAAGTTTTGGACCACGCTGCATCAAAGTCGCGTCTACCTGAGTGAGGGGCTTGTCAAGGCGAGACGGAGGGGGTGAGCGAGCTCTTTTGACTGTTTTCATGCAACAGTTGCGAGGACTGAGCTCACCATATGGTACAAGGTTGTCCACGAGCTTGCCTAGCAGCAGCGTGAAGTAGCTACTGTAAAGTGTCGAGAGGGAAGAAACGAGGGCTATATGTGCCGCTCATCAACAGATGGACTACATCTTCAACGGCGTGGGTCATCGGTTGTTGATAAGCCGACGAGTGATGACAGCACAAGCCTCGGCCAGGTCATGCACCACGCTTATCGTGGTCATTAGCCTGGTCTGTGAAATTGGTACCGTGCCCGTGCACCTATTAACGCTAACTATCTGTCACGGGGTTAACCTCCCCCACTACGGAGCGAAAGACCCCTGCATCGCGATAGGAACGACAGGTACTTCGACTTTACTTTAGCTTTGGTCTTTCTCTAGTTATAAGATGTTTGTATTTAAGAATCTTACAACACTAGCTATAAGCAATTCTCTAGCTATAGTAACATACCCCAGGGAAAAGCGGACTACATACACAAGTGGGCTACGTTAGGTATTGCTCTTACTAAAACCCTCTCTCTACTCTAATATTATAACGTACTCCATGGGTGAGCGCGCCATCTAAAATCTCACTAAAATCTCAAAACTATAGGGGTCTAAACTAGAGACTCACTTGATAGAATTTTTTTTTAAGACTTCACATGGTCCGCTCGTCTGTATAGTCCGTTCATACATGAGGTACGTTATATCAAGTGACCTAACTATTGCACGCACTAATTATATACAGTACGTTCGAGGAGATGGCCGATGGCGTCTTCCCATATCTCAATAGCTTTCTTCCCATCCCCGCTGCCTTACTTGGATCCTTTAGCATTCTGTCGAGTAATTCGTTTACATAGGCAACAAGATAGCGGTAACTATAGCGTAAATAAAAAAGAATAACTCTAAATTATAAAATAAGTATTTTAAGATTAAATAGTTCTAAGAATTGCTATATAATATTAAGTTCTGGCTCTGCTTCAGCATGTCGTTCCTAGTGATGATTGCCAATGGCCCGGTCTCAAGTTTTTTGCCTATCATCATCGCCGGATTCGGCTTCAATCGATTGAATTCGCTACTACTTGTTATGCCTGCTGGTGTTATCATCGGATCTATTACACTAATTGTGACCTATCTGGCGTACCGCGTTCCTGGCATTCGAACTTGGACTATGGTTGGCTGCCAGTGCGGCACTATCCTTGCGTCCTTTCTGCTTTGGAAACTACCGCAGAGCTCCAAAGGAGGGTTGCCCTTCGCTTGCTATATTTTCTCCACATTTGGAGGAAGTTATGCTGTGATCATGGGCTTGCAGGTAGCTAATACAACGGGATACACCAAGCGCTCCATCACAAGTCCCGGCGTTTTTGTCGGCTACTGTATTGGTCAGTCCACAAGGTAATGCATTTGGTTGGGGAAAATTACTGACTCTGGACTTAAGCAACTTCGTAGGACCATTGTTGTTCAAACCAAAAGACGCTCCGGTTTACGCGCCCGGTTTTACTGCGGTGCTTGGAACTTCAGTTGCCACTGCAGTTCTTGCAATAGTATATCGCGACGTTTGTATCTGGGAGAACCAACGACGCGACAAATCAGGGACGCTTGAAGGATTTGACCATGCACACGAGGATGACCTTACGGACCTGAAGAACCCCCAATTCAGGTACACGCTCTAAGTCGCATCAGTCATATATCCCTTACAAAAGCTCTCGGAAGAGACGGCCAAACACATCGGGTACACGCCAGGGATATGTGGCAATGGCGTTTTGCTCGCTTATAATGTTACTGTAGCCGAACCAGCAGCTGAGAAATTGAGAATCAATTTGTTGCAAAAACGGTATCTGATTCTGTCGCTGCTAGCAAATCCTACATTGATGGTCGCCTCGCTGGATTCCGCTTCCCAAAACCTGCACACGGTGTAACAACAGTAAAGAAACTCTTCATTCTCTCAATCAAAAATATTTGTGAACCGTTAGAGCTGAGAGTTCTTGTTGTTCTCGTGACGTGATGGTCTGTGAAATGTCTCGAAGCTCTGTTCACCTCCAAATTTGACAGACCCAATTGTTTTCCTTAAAAATATTCCACTTGACTTATGTTCTTCTTGGAATATCATTTCATAGATCTCCCAGCTTTTTAGCTCTATACATATGACAGGGCTGAAAGGCATACAACAAGCAACATGTTCTGGCGCGGTCTTAGACACCATGCCAGCATCCAAGACGGCCCTCGAATGTCTTCAACCTCACAACTAAGCAGCATCATGCGAGAACATAAAAATGCTTTTCTGGTCAATTGTGTTTACCCACATCAGCGATCATGGCTAACAACCACTCTCTACGTGGCAAACTTCGCCACCTTCTCGGTCTCCCGTCAACCCTCGAGATCACCCAATCCGAAATCTTGCAAGCCCAACAACGCTCTGGAGATCGTATCGGTAACTGGCGATGTGCTTGTGGCCATCTAAACACGATCATGTATCTCGATGACCGACACACCCATCCCCTTGGTCTACTCCAGTGCCGTGCTTGTCCACTCATCTGGCACCCATCCATCACACCCAAGTTCACGAGCCGACGCCTCCATATCAACACCCACGTACTCGATTCTCACGCTGCGCGATCTTCCCACATCGTTTCCCAGCTTCGAAACCCCGCCTTGGACCACGTTTACATCTGTCTAGGCTATGGCTGTGGACTGACTTGGCGTACGGACATTAAGACGAAGTGGCTCAGTTGGGACAAGAAGAAGATTATGTTAGTCGGGGGAAAACGCGGAAAGTTGCATTGCGATTGTGGGGAGAGGATATTTGAGCCGGGGCGATACGAAGTTTTTGAGACCACGCCTGCTAGGATGCCTGCTTCGGCGCTTTTGGGTGTGCCCGTTGGTGAGGGGAAAAAGCGCCGTGGGAGAGGCTAGCGCTGGATCCTGGTTTCATATGTCGCAAAGTCAGCGAACGTTTGTGTATTCAGCATCGCTTGCAGTCATGTAGTTTTGGGTAGCTTGGTGGAGGAGAAGAATAGAGAGGAGGCGAGTGTATTGTTCTTCATGAGATCAGGTTATAGATCAATGCATTTCTTTTTCTTCAACAATTCTGCACGGAAGATTCCGTCTCAATTTATACGTGAGTTGTAACGATGAAGGAGGGATCACAAAAGAAGTAATAAGGCCCGCATTTTCCATTTGGAGTTTAGCCGGCAAGACAGCAACTAAACCTGCCTTAGCTTTGGTGTGTCTTGGATGTACGTGCTACCTACGATAACGATGCGCCATCTACCTTGGCACCTTCCATTAAATACCTCTTTCACATTCTTTCAACTGACCCTTATGTATAGCTGACTATGACCAGGTTAGATGTGCATTCATTGCGTAAGCGTTAATCAAGGGGAATACCACCACTCTGGTCCGGCATGGGTATGGGAACCGCCCAAAGACCGCGTTGGCAGAACATACCTCTTATCGTCTAGTTTGGTATCCTGCAGACGCGTCAAACGAGGAGATTAGAACGTTTTGTACAGCATTCTAGAACCCGTTCACGACTTCGCATGTCCTAAAGATGGCTTGACGCTACACACTACTTACCTATCACTTCCTGAGATCTTATCTTCGCTTATCACTAGCTATCACTAGGTATCATCAGCTATCTGTACACCCTTGCTCGTTGACTCTCGGTGCCTCCGCACGGAGAATAGTGGACCAAGGCAGTTCTTGGAACACGCGCTTACTTGCCGTGAACAGAATGGCAAGGGTAGGCCTTGCCACCGAACACAGTGCCCTATCATTGCAGTTACCAGGTATTTGAATCGGGTGAAATGAATGGGCGCGGGGTTCATAAGTAACGCGCGCCGTCTCCTGTTGCCGTATGACACTGATGTTGATTGTCTCTCTTCAGTCTAAATCTGCGAGAGGTCAATTGGCCAAATAAGACGACAAGAAAGACAAACACCATGTCGGAAAAGAAGGTGGAAGAGACGACCATAGGCAAAGGCGACGTCGATTATGGGGTCGGAAATGTTCAGGAAACGAGGCCTAGGAAGAGTTCAGCGGCTGCTCCTGCGCTCGTCGTGGGAGAAATCTTCGATGAGCGCTATGAGACTACGCAGCGAGGACTCAAGTCACGGTATGTTCTGACCGCCCAGTCATTTTACTTGAAACGAGAACACTGACAGTCGACAGACATGCTCAAATGATTGCGTTGGGTGGCACCATTGGAACTGGTCTCTTCGTGGGCAGTGGCGTAACTCTCGCTCGCGGCGGTCCAGCTTTCATCCTCACCACCTACATCATCATGTCCTTTTTGATCTTCTGCACCGTCGCCGGTATCATCGAAGTCGCGGCCTATCTGCCCACCCCCGGATCCTCTATGAATCTCTTCGGCGCGCGCTATGTTTCTCGCTCCCTAGGATTTGGCCTTGGATGGCTCTACTTTTACTCTCTTGGCATCCTGGTACCATATGAAATTACGGCTGCTGGTCTCGTCATTGAATACTGGAATCCGCCAGTCAACATCGCTGTTTGGGTCACTATCATGATTGTTGTGATTGTGGGCTTGAACTGCTTCCCAGTCAAGTTCTACGGCGAGACAGAATTTTGGTTTGCGGGTACAAGTAAGTTGACACTGATTTGATGAACCAACGATGAAATATTTTCTAATCTTTTGACCACCATTTTTACAGAGGTCGTCATGATTGTAGGCCTATTGTTCTTGTCCTTCATCCTCTTCTGGGGCGGCGGTCCCCACCACGACCGTCTTGGATTTCGATACTGGAAAAATCCCGGCGCGGCAAACACATACCTGGAAGAAGGCAATACTGGCCGCTTCGTCGCCCTGCTATCGACTCTAGTCCTCTCAGCCGTACGTTTGTTCTCTCTACAACCTGGTTATTTTTCTTTTGCCTGCAAGCAAGCATTTGACTAACAAGACATGTCGAATAGTTCCCCTTCTCTTTCGCCCCTGAACTCCTCGTGGCTACAGGTGGAGAAATGGAATCGCCCCGTCGTAACCTCCCGATCGCCGCCCGCAGGTACATCTACCGACTCATCATCTTCTACGTCTTCGGCGTCCTCGCCATTGGCGTCATCTGCCCTTCCAACGACCCCATAATCACATCCGGCGGCGCGGGTGCAGGCTCTTCTCCCTTTGTCGCTGGCATCAAAAACGCCGGCATACCTGTGCTCGATAGCATCATTAACGCAGGAATCATCATCAGCGCCTGGTCGTCTGGAAACTCTTTCTTGTTCTTGTCCAGCCGCAGTTTGTACGCGCTCGCGCTGTCAGGCAACGCACCGTCGGTTTTCAAATCGTGCACGAAATCCGGAGTGCCGTACTGGGCAGTAACAGCCTCGTCACTATTCTGCGCGCTTGCTTATCTCAACGTTGGCTCCTCTTCTGCCGTTGTGTTCAGCTGGTTTGTCAACCTCACAAACACCGCGGGATTCATTTCCTGGATCTGCTGCGGCATCATCTACCTGCGTTTCCGTAAGGCGTGTGAGGCACAGGGCATAACCGACTTGCCGTATCGCTCCCCTGTTGGCAAATGGGGAGCCTGGGTCGTCATTACGTCTTTCACCTTTTTGTGTCTCATCAATGGCTTCGACGTTTTCTGGCCCGCGAAATGGAACGTGAGTTCCTTCTTCACTGCGTACATAGGCATTCCCCTGTTCTTCCTCTTCTATGGAGGTCATCGTATCTGGGCAAGGGGAGATGGCTGGGCGTACAATCCCCTAGAGGTGGACTTGCAGACGGGACTTGACAAAGTGCTTGCTGAAGAGAAGCCGGCGAGAAAGATCAGTGGGCCATGGTGGAAGAAGATTTCGCTCATTTGGCAGTAAGCAGGTAGACGCATTGACCGAGCTCGAATACAAAACTTTTGCTGTATTGCTCTCACAGCATCCTTTTACAACCGAAAAATACAACACCCAAAATCTCGTATATACAAGTTGCAATGCGGTCTCTAGGTGTCCACAGTACGGTCCTGTGGGCTCTACCAGGATAGTTCCTTTTCTGGTCGATGCATCATCTGCGATGGGACACAGCCCCACGAACAGACACTGACTTTAAGCGGAACAAGGCCGGTGCCCAAGTGCGACATCCAAAACTCTATCCATTCTGCACGAGCGACGACATACTTTTTGTGACACATATGACACTCGCGGAAAACACTGTATCCACTAGCAGCATTTTCGTCTGCCCGCGTGAGTATCTTTTCTGCTGCACGGGGGATTTCAAACTCCCCGTCCCCACTTATCATTCTACGCAAATCTGCCACGCTATCCATCTCAAGGGAACGAGTCAGGGCCGTTGTGACCAGGGAAGGAACTCTTGACGATGAAGGCGGAGCGAACAAAGGCGAAGACGGTACGCCATAAGTACCTCGATTGGTTTCGATGATAACGGGATACTTTTCGTCATTGGAGCAAGGAAGAGCAGGTGAGCCATGCAGAAGGGTGCCTGTCTGGTCATAGTAGGAGACTAGGGTCCGGGCCATGTAGTGAGGCATACTAGAAAAGCAATCGTCTTTGTCTACAACACTCAGGTAGAGCGAGGGGTGATGCGGGTAGAAGCCCACACCCGCTTCCGTGTGGGTGCCATGTTGAGCGCCAATGCAGTTCGCCAAGGTTTCAAGGGACCGAATGAGCCAGACGGTCGCATCGCGATCTTCGCTTGTTGCGAGAGACTTGTAAAGTTTAGGAAGTTGATCGTGTATGTAATGACGTTGCCTGTCGAGAGGGTCAACGTTGTCTTGAGGGGGCGTATACGAGATGTCCGAACGGGCACCATGCCGAAAGCGTTCAGACGTCATTGGCTCCAAGAGCTCACTGCTCATGGCACTGAAACGGGACAGTTTGCCATATGGTCGGACAAGATTAAGAATGTCGAAAGGAAGGTATTTGAGTTTATTGCGCGCGAGGTTCAAAGACTCCAGTCTCGAAAGTTGACGAATCTCTTGGGGAAGTTCTTCAATACCATTGTCACACAGAGAAAGGCTAGTGAGGTATGTGATATTGAAAAGCGAAGGAACAAGCCGGTGGAGCCTGTTCTTGTTGAGGATGATGCGAATGTCGGGCTCAAGCGAGCGAAACTGCCCTTCGGTCGGACGCTCACTATCGTAAATGAGCGGGTCCTTTATGACGTTCTTCAGTTCGCCTATTCGTGTAATATCGCTATCCTGGAGACCTTGTCCTTCGAAATCGTACGTTTCCTGGTCCCTGTCTAGACCCTCGTCGATTTGTCGGTTGAACGCACGTTCGGCAGCGCTCATGATGACCCTGGGAACAGCAGGGACCGGGCGAACTGCGGGGCAGCTGGACACATCCAATTCCATCTCGTGCGCGTCACTGCTGCCCATGTCGATGGCGTGATCGTCTGTGTAGGCAGTATCATCTGGGAATGGTGATTTGTGCTGAGGGAGGAGATCGTCTGAGCTGTCGGTCGCGTCACTCAGCATGTACACGCCAGAGTCAAAGTTGCGATCGAGGTTGCGGCAAAACTTTGTCTTCTTCACCTCTGGGCTGTTGTGGGCGGACTCGTGATTATCCCACCACGCGCCTTTGCGTTTGTTCTTGTAAATTCGCGGAGATTCATAATTGGTCACGTCGACAGATTCGCGGGAATCGTCGCTGGAGAAAAGCGGGGGAGGTGAGCTTGATTTTGAGGTGAAAGCGCCGTGCTGGGGCTCGAAGAAGGGAGGGCTCTGGGGACTGATGCTGCCCAGGTGTGGTGGCGACGACGGGGGAATCGCGTCTCCCTCCATCGTGGGTAGAAGTACCAAGAAATCAGCGAATTCGATAAAAGAACAATATTTTCCTTGTTTCTGCGATTGCGACGTGCCGCACACTTCGCTTTTCCCTAGCGTGATGAGGAGGTTGGGATGGAACTGGAGAGGAACTGCGGGACGACGCGTTCTAGGACCTTCGGACGCGCAACCCCGCCAGCAAACCAGGGTCTTGATGCCGTCATGTCCCGCGCCCCGATAACGACTCCACGTGCCCTGCTCCACACGAAACAAAAACCAGTTTGTGTCTCGTACTGTGTTCAAGACATTAAGAATTTGTATTGAGCGGGGGATATGTCATGGTCTATGTAAAATATCTGGACGGCTAGACTGCTGCCAGGCCTCTGTATGTGGGTATGGCTGACCGAGAGCAACCACGTCGGACTGGACACAGTCTGTTGCAAATAGAGGCATCATCGTGCTTTCATAACTCAATGAAATGGAGAGGGAGAGCCAAGAAAAAACAAATCCGACGGGCTGCTATCAACAGCCACCCATCTGCCTGAGATGTGTATTGGGTATTAGCCGACCCTCCATTCCAACAGTTGGGCCCTCCAACGGCTCGCCCCTAGACATGGCCAACTCAGTCATGACCTTGCCCATGTTCCTTGTGGGTGTCATCATGTTCTTCCAGAATGGCTTGACTCCTGCAATCACCACGCTCTTGTACATTTCTTGCTTAGGTATAAACGGATGTATCTCGGGATGATTGGTCCAGTCGACAATTGCTGGCCGCACATTGTATACTTTGAACATGGGATTCTTTTTGCCAAACTCAAAGAGTGCAGACTCAGCCAGCCCCTTGACTCTGCCGTAAATAGGCGTGAAAGTGCCTGGAGATTGGGTAGCACCTTCGCCGGACACATGGACAAATACAAACGGCGAGTCGGGATGCAGCGTGGCAAAGCTGCGTGCCGCCGCAAGAGGGTATTCGTAGGTTATCTGATGATATTGCCTAGTTGCGGATGTCACTACTCAGGACTTCCTCTGTGCATCGACACGTGATTATCCATGTACGTACTCCTTGGTGACGGCGTTCTGCGATACGCCTTGTGCCCAGACACATCCGTGCGCGTCCTTCAGCTCGTCTAGGAGCGCTTGGCTGTATTTGTTGAAGTCATCGTGGATGATGACCGTGGCTTTGGCGTGGCCCTCTGCCATTTTGACTGGGCGCCTGCTGAGGATAGATATGCGGCTGATGCTTTCTTGTGCGAGCATGTTGTGGAGGACAGCCGAGCCCACGAGCCCCGTCGCGCCGGTTAGTATGACGTGCATCTTTGCTCTCAAGTTTTGCTCGCTGTAGCCTTGGTGTTGATAGGCTTTATAAATTATCACAAAGCAGCCTGCTGTCTACACCTCTATATATACCTGGGCGTGAGGGGAGTCAGCACTATCACTCTCGGTTAGTTCCCACATGATAGCGTGTCGCTGTTGGACAGAAGCGGCACCCTTCCCATTCTGACAGGTATGCGTGCATTGGTGCGTCCTCAGGTATGGAGATAGTCGTATGTCCGACTGCTTTGATGGCGTTGAGGACGAAGGGACGAAGCTCCGACAATAGTCCGGGCCATCGCTATGGCTTAGTCGCTTGACTAAGCTGGCGGCGTCACGAGACTTCTAGGCTTGTGCCCTGGGGGCCTGGGAAACGCACTGGCACAATCCCCCTCGTCCCACATAGCAGTATCAGAGACGACACATCCCGATCGCATAAGTCCCTGCGCATAAAGACCCGCATTCGAGGCCCTCTTCAATGGCAGGCTCTGATGCTTCTGCGGCCCTGGCGATCAGGTGCGGGCCGGGCTTTTGTTTTGCCCGGCCCCCCAGCGAGGCGACAAGGCCAGAGCAGCATGATTGATTGCTCAACACTTTCGTCGCGACCGGTGGATATTTTGCCGTTTTTCCCGCTCTCAGTCCTCGAGCAATCTCAATTCGTTTTGCCCATTACTTGCTGCTTTTCCTCTCTTCGGTCGTACTCGCAACCATGACAGCCACGGCAAAGGCCATGGCGGACCGCCGCATTGTTCATCTGATCCTACGTCACCTTTCCGACATGAAGTACAAGGATCGCCGACAACGGGGATCCGACCAACCAGTGGAGTTTCTAGAGTTCAGACCGACATTAGTGCCTTCCATTCTAGTCAACAAGCTGTGGGCAGACGAGGGTACATCAATTCTCTGGAGACGCTACCCACATCTTCCGGCTTTGGAGCACATGGCTCCGAGTCGGAAGCAGTGGTATGCCAATAAAGTCGAAAGGCTTTTTGTGCTAGGGCCAACCGATGAAGAGACCAACTTCGACTACTTGCAGGACTTGAACTGGCCAAACCTGAAAACGCTAGAACTGGAGGTTGACTGGAAGAAACATGAGCTAGGGTTAAGTTCCATGCTTCGGACAGAGCTTAGGCATTTGGAATTTCTGGGCCCACAGAGCGGTGATTCCGAATACATTGCTCACAATATCCTTCCAGCTTTGTTCAGACCAAGCCTCGTCAGCATTCACATCGGCTCGGATGTCATCGACCCCCAGGATCCAGTACATCACCAGGTGCTCCTGGACCTACTTGATTCTGCACCCAGCATAAGTGATGTTCGCATCATGAGCGCCAGTTTCTCGGGAAAAGATGTCATATTCCAAACTCTAAGTCAGCGGTTGGGTCTTGAAGCTCTCGAAATCGATCTGGAGCCTGGTTTACACTTGCTCCCTTGCATCACAGGCCCTAACGCTCTCCCATCTCCATTCACTTCTCTCAGGCGGTTGCACATCATGTGCTACCCAGAAATTGCTATTGCTCTGTTACCTCACCTGCAGCTCATCCAAGACCTGCACCTAGATGTCGCTAGGATACCCACTGATGTACAACAAGACAGAGATGCGAATACTCTGAACGACATAATCGGGGTGCTGCAGCAGTGCAAACAACTCCAATCATTGCAGGTCAACATCGGTCAGCTCGCAATCGACTTTCCCTCAGCTACAGCATGCCCAACGCTTTCTGGTACCGCACTGACAGAACTTGCCTTCAACTGCCCAAAACTGCAAAACATCAATCTCTTTGCTTCAGCACCGGGGGCTATTGATGGGTCAGAAATCTCCAGCATTCAATTTGAAGCATTCTGTAAAGGTGTACCGGAGCTGTTGAACCTCAGTTTGAAGCTTCATCCACAAACAGCAATTGACTTGGAGTTCACAGCGCTCAAGAGCTTAGGGAAGAACTGTCCAAAACTCGAAACGTTACGGTTGAAGGTCGCCTGTCATCTCCCAGATTTGCAAATAGCTATGGATTCAACGTCGCTACAGCCTACCGAGCCCGCCTCTCAAAGTCCAACAGGCCTGGAAGATGACTCACCAACGCCTTCCATTGCCAGGAAGGGCACTCAACGAGAAGCATCATCCGATATTCATGAGCTGGCTGTGTCCAAGACAAATAGCGCGCCTCTTTTCCAGAATCTCAAGCATCTTGCTTTCGCACGACCGCAGTCAATACTCTCAATCGCAAGCGATACCTACATACTATCGTCGAGCCCTCAAACTAGTATCATCATGGATCCCATTGTAGAGCAGAGCCTTGTTCATTCATGGGCTCAGCCGCTGTCTGCTCAATTTCCCTGTTTGGAAATTCTGGAAGCCTGGGGCGATTGGACGGGTCAAGATAATGAAACGCTCAACTACTTCTTACCACGTGAGGCATTGCTGGCAACTACCTGGGAGTTCCTGAGCGGCGTTGAACAAGACCTTTGGGACGAGGAAGACAGGAACCAAATTGGCATCGCGAATTGGGACGACAACTATACCGACCGCTATAGCATCGACAGTCACACTAGCATAGACTGGGATCTTGCAAGCCTTGTCAATGAGTTTCGAGTTCAGCAAGATTTCGACGACCTCCCTTCTTTGGACACGTACGAAGAGGAACCAGAGGACATGCTTACACCAGGAAGAGTTCTGGACAAGCAAGAAGGACCTTTTTTCGGGCATGCTAACAGCCAAGACACCTCCTCTTCTAGGACGGCAGTAATGTCGAATGCACCAGAAGCGATCGCCTGCTCCGTTTAGATACCTTCTACCTTGGGAATAACTTGGAACGTGAATCCTTCTCAACTGAACCAGTCAACGGCGATTTACCTATAGAAAGAGCGAGTTTTTTTTTTTCATCTGTCCATATTCGTATACAATAAATTAAGGGGTAAGATTTTAGAACACGAAGTGACGAAGGAACTGGAATTTGAGACGCTTGTATGAACATATATGCTAGCAATCTCGCAAGGAACGGTGTATACCTTCTTCGGTATTCCTAAAGACCTGTTTCTTCCCTGTAGTATGGTGGGAGACCTCTCGCATAACTTACCAGCGCAGTACACGTTGGGTATGTCCCATGTGCGTTACATCTAATTCAGGGAATCGACTTCTGGCAACAGGCACGGTGTTCGGTGTTCGGTTTTCCTTAGCGCTATTCCTCAGGCCAGAGACCCACATCCGGAATGGAGAAACATGACATGTCTCAGTATTCCAAAGATCCCTTCCAATCACGTCATCAGGCAAGGAATGGCATAAAAGTGATTTCGTTAACACCGGTACTAACTCTTTGTCAAGATGCCTGCAAAGCGTTTCGTTGGTAGTTGGGGGGTTGATTGAACAAAGCACATTGTCGTCTCGTCTTTCCCCGTGGGTTTACTACCAATCTTGACTTCAACACACGCAACGAAATTCTCAGAGCGACGGAAAGGGGTATCCAAGACTAGGACCTCGTTTGTGTATAGGGGAAACTTTTGGAGCAGCGGAATGCTAGTTCGAACACAGCCCAATTGAGCGCTCCACAGTGCGTATCAATCGCACGTCTCAGCGCTCTATCCTTTCGCGCAACCGTATCAAGGCATCCGCCTCGAGATATCCACACTGGCTCCTGAGACTAAACAGAAAAGAGCTGGACTGTGAGCGCATATTACTAGGTAATATGCGATTACCTATGGTTCCGCTTTCAACGATAGGCCGCCTCAGCATTTCCTTCCTCGCCTTCAGTACTCTCGCTCAGAATTTTGTCGTCGCTATACCACATGTTGTTTACACACGCCAGTCATCGCTCCTTTCAGCACTGCAATTACCAGGATGTGCGTTCCGCTGCTTCCTCACTCATCTACTAGACGATGGTTGTACAAGTGAGGCCGATTTTGGATGTCATTGTGCGGGTGATAAGCTGATTGAGGCTTCTTCGGCATGCATTATACAAGGATGTGGGGCGATCGCAAAAGACGATGCTGCTGCTAAGCTCAGGGCGGCTTGTGGGAAAGGTTTGGGTGGTGAGGTGTCGCAGACAAGAGAGCCAACCACCACCAGCAGTATGGCAGCGAGCAAGACAAGTGACGACAAAGGCGCTGCAGTATCAACTCCAGCAGCGAGCGCAAGTTTGACTAGCAGCGCGACTTCGTATCCGGCCACGATCCAGATTCCAGCCACAGCCGTAGCTAGTAAACCGACTACCGGCAGTGCGAGTACTACAATACAATCGATTTCTCGGACAGCAAGTTCAACACCAACATCTACAGAAACAGCGATAGCCCTAGCAGATGAAGCAGGTCAACTGTCCACTGGTGCCAAAGCAGGAATAGGCGTCAGTGTCGCTGTTTTACCTGTAATTGCGGCCGTCATTCTAGCGTGGTACATCTGCCGCTTGAAGCGCCAGGCTCATGCCACTCAACAGTCTGAAGGCGCATCTGCTGTTCCGGATCCACCTGCAATGCGAGGACGCCAGCTCAGCACATATGCTTACCACACCGGTCCACTATCGCCAGGTGAGAAGCGGAACACAATGGTCGCGGACATTGGGTACGGCATGGTGATAAAGAAGCGAGGACCTATTCTTAGTATCTTGGTTGAGCGTGAGGATGAGGATAAGACCAGTGTGAAAGAACCTGTTCCGGGGCAGCGAGAGGGACTGGCGCCGCCGCTGGAATTGGACGGTGAAGGGACGGCAGTGTGGGAGTTGCCGACAAGTATTACGCCTAGAAGCAGGAGCGAGGAGAGGTGAAGGATTTTGGGAACTGAAGGGGTCTTGGGTCACACATGGAATGGAGTGACGAGTAAAACGAGCACGGGGTAGTGCTAAGGTTATCGAGGAGTAATTGCGGCGTGTGACAGTGAGAAGTGTTGACTAGGGAGTCTGGAAACTCCACAAACACTGCAGTAAAGAATACTGCCTCAGCGATAAATGACATGATATCCCTTCATAGCCTAGTCTTCTATGCTGTCTATTTAATGTGAAAGCGTATCTAGCTCATTCAATTCTCCGTACGGTGAAATCACTTCCACGCACTGTGAAATCTGTTTGTTGGGCACTGCCCAAATTCACATTGTGGAAAGTGACTTCACTGTAAATTTGCTGAGGGTCGTTTGCCAACACTGCAGCAACAAACTACGTACATAAAACATTCTACACAATCATAAATCTAATCAACATCTACTCGTACCACTGCTCTAACATTGGATATACAACCAGCAGAAGAAACTAACATTAAAAAATTCTACGACTAAACATGAAGCTCTTCAATACTATCGCCTTCCTCTCCCTCTCCTTCCACGCCATCGCACGTCCCATTGAACCCCGCTCCATCGCCACTGGGCAGGCATCCGATATACTTACGCGTGGAATCGACCTTTGCTCGCCCAAGTGTAAGGTAGAGCTCGATGCCTGGCAGTCCTGCATCTACATCCCTTACTGCCGCGACAGTCGCCAGTTCAACAACCTTCAAACGACTTATGATAACTGCTGCAAGGTTGCAGGCCAGACGAAGCCGGAGCCTGAGAACAAGCCTAACGAGACTGTCGATAGGATGAATAGTATCTTGGAGTATCTAGGACTTAACCCTGTGGGGAAGCCGGCTGCTGCTTGAGTGAGTAGGTATTATAAGGCACGCAGGGAGAGTTAAGTGTAAGGGACGTTGGAGCTTCACGTATAGTACACATATAGAGAGGTTGAATAGTTAACAACTCCAGAGTACCAGTAACGGAGTTTTGGGTCGAAAAACATTTTCACAGTCCATGTTTTCTATGCGTAATGTCGAGATGGTTGTACCTGATGCACGTGATTGCCAAGCCCCTACCTCGGTCACTGCAATTCCCATTGGACTGCGATAGGGAGTGCAGCGATTCATACATAATTTGGCGTTTTCCGTCTAGCCCGATTCTTTCCACACATTTTCTGTGCAGATCGAAGCATCCCAAAGAACTGGTAAGGTTTGCGAGCGCACTAGGCTGCCACGCATCCACGTTTATTAGGTCTTACTAGCTCGCGTCGGCCCTTCGTCCCGTCTTACTGGGCCGAGAGAGGTCAGGCCTTCGTCTGGCTCAACATCGATGACGCGCATCTGATTTCTAGGACCAAAAGGCACAGCCCCGCCAGGGATCTCTACGCGAGGGCTTGTCGTCTCCATCACCATCGCGATGTTTGGAGCGCTGAGCAGCAGCTCGACCATGGTGTGGACTCGGCGACTGGGCGTTGTCTGGGCGGATGTAATGGTGGTGCCTGTCCCGAGGCATCTCTGCACCGCTAGCCGCGAAAAAGTACCGTTACACATGCTTCGGCACGACCAGCTCAACGTCTACGGATATGCAGAGACTGAAAAAGAAACCTGGTCCGGCGGGTTTGTTGAAGGGAAGATTAAATGGGAGCCGTGGAATGGAGAGTAAAGTAAGCCGGGACGTCCAACAGGGGCTTCATAGGGTGCACTCTTTCTACTCGTGCCTTTGGCACCCCCACCGGCACGCCATCACCCGATGAGGATCATGACGCGAGTAAATCGACAGGGATGCGGCGTGTCGAGGGGGTTAGACAAGACATCCTCTTCTCGGCGACTTTCCCATACCGCGTGGAGATATTGGCGACGGATTTGCCTCCACTACCTGGTGACATGTCTCGTTCTTCCCGCTTGAGTCGCTTTCCTCATTCTTCTGCTCGATACCCTTTTTATGCGCGGTCCCATAGTGAGTTGTGATGCAGTCGGCCCCAAATAATTCACAATAAACATCCGAGGACCAAGGCAACCACGCCCCCAACTAGACACGACCTTTGCACTGCGAGCGCACTCATCGCGGGAACACACGGCCATTATGGCGGGCGCAATTGTGAGCCAGACATGGATCCTCACAAAGAAGACGCTGCTCGTCGTCTTCGTGCGCCACTGGTTCTTTACCAGCGTGCGCGCATTCTGGGCTCCCATAATCTTTGTACGTCTTCTGATCCTTCAATGCTAGATCGATGGCTAATCCTGAGGCTTCCAGATGTTCTTTATTACCTATGCTAAAAACTTCTTCGTACCACCCTCTGAATTTGGCATCGGCAACCCTTCTCCCATTCGGTCCTTTCCCGACGCACTCAACGCCGCTCAAGGTGGCCGTGATAAAGTTGTCTTTGTCAACAATGGCCACAGTGGCGGGCGGATCGATCAAGTCATTGGACAACTATCCAACACGGTGCGCGATGCAGGGCTCCAGGCCATCACGATAGAGTCAGAGGTAGAGCTGCTCACGACATGTGCAAGTTCATTGCGCGGTGCGAGTGCATGCTTCGGTGCTGCATCTTTCTATTCGAGCCCCAATGAGGGCCAAGGACAGGTCTGGAACTATACAATGCGGTCAGATGGTGCTCTAGGATCGAGAATATATGTGGACCAGAACGACAATGATGTTCAAATTTACATTCTACCGTTTCAGCGCGCCATCGATCAGGCCATCGCCTCTATAGAGGGTTCCGCGGCAGTTCCCGAGACCAACGAGTATCCGTTCACCGATAAGACACAGAAAGAGTACGACGAAAGAATCCGGACACTGTTCATGGGTGCCCTTATTGACATCATGGGCGCAGCTTTATACATTGGTGTGTGCGGTGTGACATATCAGCTTACAGGACAAATGGCTGAAGAGCGAGAACGTGGCATCTCACAGCTTGTCGAAGCCATGTCTCCTGCGAAGAGAGCGTGGCACACGCAGTTTGCACGTCTCTTGTCCATGCATATCGCTTTTGACATGATCTACTTTCCCGGTTGGGTCATCATGGGAGGCATTGTCTGGGCACTGGCTTTCCCCACTTCTAGTGTTGCTATTCTGATCATCTTCCACATCCTGGCTGGACTTTCCTTGACGAGTTTCTCCATCTTTGGCGCGGCCTTTTTCCGGAAGGCACAACTATCCGGTATCACCATTGTCATCGTTCCCATCTTGTTAGCCATCATTGCTCAGGTTGCTGGTCCGTTCAGTACCGCCGCTGTTTACGTGCTCAGTCTGATCTTTCCTTCTATCAACTATGTTTTCTTTATCATCTGCGTGGCTAGATTCGAACGAAAACTTGTAGGCATGAGCCTGGTAAAAGCCCCACCTGTTTACAACGATCATGTTTGGACAACGCCCGGCATCGTCTTCTGGGTCTTCGCCATTATTCAGACTTTTGTTTACCCTATCCTCGGTGCCCTTGTCGAAAGATGGCTTTACGGTACCGTGTCAGCGGAAAGGAAAACCACGACTTCTTCGCCGGACTACAATATCATTCTGACAAACTTTTCCAAACACTGGACGCCTAGCTGGTTCCGTCAAAACATCCTGTCCAAATTTGGATTGAAGCCCCCGGAAACAGTCATCGCCGTGGAAAACTTCAGCATGAAGGCGCGCAAGGGTCAGATCATGGTCTTGCTTGGTGCCAACGGTAGCGGAAAGTCCACCACACTCGACGCAATTGCCGGCCTTAACTCCATCACTAGCGGCTCTATTGAGATTGACGGTACGGGTGGTCTCGGTCTTTGTCCGCAGAAGAATGTCATGTGGGACGAGCTCAATGTTTATGAACATGTCCGCATATTCAATCAACTCAAGTCCACTGGCACGTTTGATTCTAAAGAGACGATTGAGGATCTCATCCGTGCTTGCGATCTGGGTCACAAGATCAAAGCACAGTCATCCACACTTTCTGGTGGCCAAAAGCGCAAGTTACAGCTTGCCATGATGTTCACAGGTGGCTCTAGGGTCTGCTGTGTCGACGAAGTCTCATCTGGTTTAGATCCTTTGTCCCGGCGAAAAATTTGGGAGATCCTTCTCGCTGAGCGTGGTGACCGTACTTTCCTGCTCACGACCCATTTCCTTGATGAGGCGGACGTTCTCGCAGATTATATCGCCATCCTTTCCCGTGGTGTGCTCAAGACTAAGGGTACATCAGTCCAGCTAAAGCATGAGGTTGGTGCCGGATACCACGTTACGTATCCTAAAAACGCACCAGTTGAGCCACCTACAGATGCGATCAAGAAGCCTGCGCCTTCCGAAGGCATGGTTCAGTACCAGTTCGCTGATGCACTTCCCGCGACCAAATTCGTCGATGTCTTGAGAGACCACGGCGTTAAGAATTACGATATTGTCGGACCAACCCTCGAAGATGTATTTCTGGCAAACGCTGAAGAAGTCAAAGAATACAATCTCATGGATGCTGAGCACGGCGAGCAAACTGGTATCCTCACGTCCGACAAAGACTCGGGTTTACCTTTGGATCATGCCTCAGATTCGTCCAAGAGGCTTGAAATGGGTAAAGGCCACGGTACAGGACTTTTCAAGCAAGTTCTTATTTTGATGCAAAAACGAGTCACTATTGTCAAGCGCAACTTCTGGCCATATGTCTTTGCATTGATTCTCCCGATCGCTGCGGCTGGCTTGGTCACACTCTTTCTCAAAAACTACAAAGCTGTCGGCTGTGATCCAGGCGCTGCCTCCAATGATCCCGAAGTCTTTTCCCTTTCAAGTGTAGACAGGGTGCCATTGATTCCAATCGGACCTCGCAACATCGTCGACCCTGCCATAGACACCATCGTCGAGAGAGCCCGCATCCGAAAAGAGAACTTCGATGTCGTTGACACGCTTGATGACTTTAATGGCTTTGTGCAGACAAGGTTCCGTAACATTACACCAGGTGGATTCTTCTTGAATCGGGAAGGACCTCTTACGATGGCCTACCTGGCCAATGGAGGAGTCCTCGGTGGATTGATCACGCTTAACGCACTCGACAACGTTGCCAGCAACCTTAGTATCTCCACGCAATACCAGCAATTTGCTGTTCCGTTTGACCCTAGCGCGGGAGACACTCTGCAGCTCACCTTGTACTTTGGCCTTGCCATGTGTGTCTATCCGGCCTTGTTCGCCTTATACCCTACACAAGAACGGCTGAGAAATGTTCGCGCTTTGCATTACAGTAACGGCATCCGAGCTGTACCTTTGTGGTTGGCTTATACGTCATTTGATTTCATGTTTGTTGTTATCATTGCCGCTGTTACTACGATCATATTTGTGGCGGTAAGTCAACTAATCTTTTATGGACATAACACATGCTGACTCTGCTCTAGGCATCCAGCGCATTTTACGCACCAGGCTACCTCTTCGTCGTATTCTTTCTCTACGGCTTATGCGCCACACTCTTTTCGTACCTCATCTCCATTGTCGTTACTTCGCAACTTGCAGCCTTCGCCTTCGCGGCTGGAGGCATGGTCTCACTATACCTCATCTATTTCATTGGCTACATGGCAATTCTCACTTACGCCCCTGCATATGCGATAGACTCATACATCGACTACTTCCACTGGACAGTCTCATTAATATCTCCCTCAGCGAGTTTGTTGAGGACGCAACTGCTAACGCTGAATTCTTTCAGTGTCCTATGCGATGGCAACAAGATCCCGAGCTACCCTGGTGCTCTTGCTGTCTATGGTGGCCCAATCCTGTACCTTGTCGTGCAGAGCATCCTCCTTTTCGTTGCTCTTGTATGGTGGGACTCTGGGTACCGACCACCATTCCTCAACCGCGAGAAGAGCCGCCAGCCACACTCGGAAGAGAACGTGGACAGTATACCACCTGCCGTTGCAGCCGAGATTACTCGTACTGAGCAATGCAAAGATAGCCTTCGCGCGCTGCATCTCCACAAGCAGTTTGGTTCCAACCACGCTGTAAATGACATTACATTCGGTATTCCCCAGGGCCAGGTTTTCGCACTACTGGGTCCAAATGGTGCTGGAAAGTCTTCTACCATCTCGCTCATCCGCGGCGATATTCACCCCACGACTCACTTCAACGGAGGCGGCGATGTACTGATTGAGGACATTTCCATTGTCAGGAAGCGGGCTGCGGCTCGAGGCAACCTCGGAGTTTGTCCGCAATTCGATGCCATGGACTCAATGACGGTTACAGAGCACCTGAATTTCTATGCTCGTGCTCGCGGCGTTCCCGACCCCAAGGCCAGTGTTGAGGCAATCCTACAAGCAACCAGTTTGGCTCGATTCAGTGATCGTCTCGCATCGAAATTGTCCGGCGGCAACAAGAGGAAATTGAGCTTGGGCATTGCGCTCATGGGTAATCCTTCTGTCCTACTTCTCGACGAGCCATCAAGCGGCATGGACGCAGCTGCGAAACGAGTCATGTGGCGCACACTTCTTGGTGTCGCTGCTCCTGGCCGCGCCCTCCTCATCACCACGCACTCAATGGAGGAGGCAGACAAGCTCGCCACTCGTGTCGGTATCATGAAGCGCAAGATGTTGGCACTGGGGACTGTCGCCGATCTCGGCGAACAGTACGGCGACGCATGGGTCGTGCAGATTGTGCTGAAATCCGCCCCTGAGACTACCGAAGAGGAAATGAACCAAGTAAAGCAGTGGGTGGCAAACAATATTCCCGGTGTCCAATTCGACAAGTGGGGTTCTAGAGGCGGAGGACATGGCCAACTCCGGTTCAAAGTACTTAAAGCGGCGTCCCCCAACTCGACGGCTTTGCCTGCCCATACAGGAAAGCAGGACGGAAAGATCACGGAGCAGGAGGTCACCAAGCTCAACTCTACGGAATCTGTGTCCGATCTCGGCGGTATTCCTGGACTCATCCAGCTTCTCGAGTCCCATCGCGGAGAGTTGGGCCTGCAGTATTATTCCGTTTCGCCTACTACGCTCGACGAGGTTTTCCTCCGAGTGGTGGGTGAAGAGGAAGAGGAAAACAAGGGACCCAAGGAAAAAGGTGGCAAAATGAAGCGCTTGTTGACCTGTGGGTTGGCGCGCTCTTAATTCCTCTTGCTTTTAGACATTTGCATATTTGAATAAACGGCGTTTCCCTTCTTTTACTCTTGCATGTTGAAGAGACATTAAGTACAAATGTCTCTTCCCTAATCTTAGTCCCTGTACGTCACAGACACGCAAACACCAAAGAAAATCATCACGCGACTAAAACAGGCATTCAAAATTGTATCATAGAATCTTCTTACTCATAATGAGATACTCTGCCTTGACCACCTTGTTCCTCATGACCCTATCCCCAGGACTGCACTCATCCTTTTCATACCCCACCTTCTCATACATGGCTTTTGCACCCTCGTTAGCCGTGAACACAGTTAACATTGTCTTGCTGATGTGGCATTGGCGCGCAACGTGCTCGACGAAGGACATGAGGCGCGTGCCGAGGCCCTGGCCACGGAGCTGTGCAGAGAGATGGATCTCGTAGATGTAGACGACCTCGCGATCGTCATGTGGTGGGTCGTCCCAGGTGAACATGAAGGAAATGAAGCCAAGGATGGGACCGTGGTGATCGGGGTGTGGCGTGGATGAATTGGTGGTTGATGGGGTGGGGGTTTCATCGTCAAAAGCGTAGCCTTGGGCGAGTTGTTCGAGGTCGTCTAGCTGTGCTTGCTGCTGGACTTGAGTTGGTGGTGCACGCCTTGTAGTCTTTTTGGTATTGGAGGTTTCTTGGCGGCTGGATGGTTTGGCTACTGGGCATGCCTTGTCCGTGTCCCTGGTATCTGCTCGAGAGAATGGTTCAACGCCACATTGGCGTACGAGGAGAAATATCATGTCCTTGTCCTTCATCTCTTCTCGCTTCTTACGCGGGTTCCAATTGATGCTCGAGGCCCGATAGTGGTGTCCAGATGTCTCCTCCACGAGGTCAAGGCACGCCTGAAGCTCATCTTCTTTAAGTTCGGTGGCTGAGCATTTGAGCTGGAACCTCAGTGCATACGGTTCATCGAGTGCTTCGTAGGCCCTCAAGCCAGCAACATCGTTTTCGAACAGCTCTTTGACTGCACGTGCGCGTTGGACGGCTGGAGGCATGTCCTTTGTTGCGAAGCGAGCGTTGGGGCGTACTTGTCAGGAGAAAAAAAAAACAATGTCGTCTAATGTCTGCGCCGGGTATCGATACTCTGGATGGAAATTTAAGCCATTATCGAGTACAAGACTTGATCCTTTTACACGCGCAAATCTAATAGGGATATTTGAGGTTCGCGACTGGCGGATCGGCGCGCACTGCTGGGGTGAAACCGACGCGCTGTGGGGAGTCGCGTCGTGGGGCAACTCATTAACATCTCGGTACAGAAGTCTCAAGCGGTCGAACATTGGGTTCAGTAAAACTTGGAAGGCGTCACATCGAGATTAATGCACTGCTTGTATCTAGACATTCCATGCTCCTAAAAGATTACAATGGCTACGCAACGCCATTCGATCTTGAGAGAAAGTCGTTGTTGGCTGCGGTCCCACGTCGGCGATTTTACGATCTAAGTCCGTCAAAGCCTAGTTCATCTCTTTACGTCAACTTGCATCACCTTGAATAGGCTCGTTCACCTGCCAAACACCATCTCTCTATACTTCTGTGTCTTCAAGTCTAAGCAAGTCGTACGTGTCAAACTGCATAGAGGGCATGCTGCGACAATATGCCACGGTAGCGTCCAAGCCTCTTTCCCGGCTACGGGCTCGAGGCAAAAGTCCGGTTGGCCTCGACCACGTACGTGTTGCTTACCCACCCACTATCGCAAAGCACATATGCTTACTGAGAGCTAGTTCATCCAGAGACAACGGGCACTGGCGTTGTGGCGGGATATTGTACGGAGTACGGCGAATATCCCAGACGAGGCGGCGAGGAAGGATATGAGACAATTTGCCAGATCAGAATTTGAACAACATCGCCAAGTAACTGACTTGGTATGGAGAGGCCTGTGCATAGCAAAATCTCGCAGCTAATCGTTTCCCAGGGCCACATTCGATACCTCATCTCTGTATGATTTTTCACAGCACCCACAACGTGTCGTCCACTCCACTGACTCCGAGTAGTACGGGAAAACGCAGTTCCAGGCCATGAAAGACACTCTCATCAATTCCGGAGTGCTTAATGAGTAGACGTCGCTTCCAATCTTATCTGCATCAGCAGTCATCGTGCTCTATGTTACACTGTCTTCTCATTGGTCATCTCTCCGAAGGGTCTTCGTTTAGCGGATTTACAACTAGCATCAAGCACCTCATCACTGTCTTACTCCCCTCAACCTCTTGCGCTTATACCATCTTGTGGTCTTTTTTCACCCCCAAATTCTGAATTTTTTCATTCTGTTCATCCTTGCATATCGAAAATAATCACCTAACATGGCGATTCCCCGAAACCACTCAGTGCTGATTGTGGGCGCGGGCCCCGCAGGACTAGTTGCTGCCAAGACATTCAAACAAGCCGGGTATGCAGTCACAGTTTACGAGGCAGCCGAGCGAGTCGGTGGAATGTGGAGGAGTGAGTACGGGGGGCCGGGCGATAAGTGCAGTCCAGACATGCGAACAAATCTCAGCAGGTTTACTGTGGCTTTTTCTGATCTCTCATGGAGGTCCATAAATCAAGACTCTCAGCAACCCAGCGTGATTTCACCTCCCATGTTTCCAAAAGCGTGGCAAGCCGGACAGTATCTTGAGACGTATGCAAAAACTTTTGGTCTCCTCGACAACATCGCTCTTCGAACGCGGGTCGTCAAGACGCATCTACAAGATGACCAGACCTGGACAGTGACTAGCGAAGATGCATCTGGGCAGCTCAATTCAAACACATTCGATCGTCTCGTTATTGCCAGTGGCTTTTTCGATAAACCTTTCCGATCCTTCGATCCCTCATCCAAAGGGCTCCCAAACATTCAGCACTCTTCTCGTTTTCGCAATGTTTCCGAGCTAAGTAACGTTCCTGGAAAGATCGCTGTGATTGGAGGAGGCATCAGTGGCTCCGAAGCAGCATCACAAGCCGCCTTCCAGATCTCCAATGCAAAGCATTCGCCTGGTAAAGAAAAACCCATTCATGCCGAAAGTAAGGTCTACCATATCTTCAACCGACCTTTCTACTGCCTGCAGCGTTACCTACCCCAAGACCCTCAAGCTGAGGACGGCAAAACCAATCCAGCGCCAACATTCCTTCCTCTCGACCTCGTTATGTACAATCTCTCACGACGAGGTGATGGAGAAATAACCGCAATCATCGACACAGTGGCTCCTGAGAAGGCCCAAAAGGGACATGAGTTTCTGAGGTCGAGCTTAGGGGGTGATCAGAGTGATTGCGGGTACCCGGAACTTGTGTACGATTCGGAGCATACGCAGCATGTCACCTATACTGGTATTACAGACACGTATATAGAATTTGTGAGAGATGGAACTATTGTTCCAGTGCAAGGATGGGTAGAAAGGGTTAAGCAGCGAACGGATAGTGACCTTTTGGACATCGACTTCGAGAAGTACACACCATGGCGCCACACTCGCAGCCAGGAGGCAACTGTATGTTCAAGACTCATGCATTTAATTTTGCAGAAACTAAGATCTTTAGGGTACAAGTACGATGACTGATGTGGTGGGTATCATTGAAGCTACAGGCTACAAGTCTGACCTCGACTGGCTCGATCCTCGTGTTAAGAAACTCCTGCATAACCAAGACACTCTGCTGCATGCGCGCATACCTCTTGTCCTCTCACGCGGATCCGTATTTGCAAACAAGGTTCCCACCCTCGGCTTTGTGGGATTCTATGAAGGGCCATACTGGGGAGTAATGGAGACACAGGCCCGTCTTCTTGCAGAAACCTGGGCCAATGCCGAAAAAACCAACCATCTCAGCCTATTAGACCGGGAAATATACAAGACAGACGTCACGAAATACATGCAGAAAGCAATAATAGAAGACCCACTTCAGTTTCCGCAATTCTGGATGACAGACTACGTAGGCTTGGTGGAGGAATTCGCACGAGAAGCAGGGCTTACTCGCGACGACTCTGCATTCGACAACAAGCAAACTGGTCCCGCCTTCCCTGCACGCTATCAAGGCGCAAATACCGGGCCCCAAGCGAAAGAAATCGTGCAAGAAGTGGTTGAGCTAGTCAAAGCATCTGCTGAAGACGCGCGTTTCGTTGCAGCAGCCGTTTTCACAGGAATGCAAGGCATCTGGAATCTTCATCGCAAAATCGACTCTCTTACGGATACCCCTGGCGGCACCTTCACAGGTACAGCGCACTTTCATCCCCGCGAGCCTACAGATCCCACACTCTACTCGGCAGAGTACTTGTACGTTGAGGACGGCACTTTTACCATGGACACAGGTCTCGCATTCCCTGCAACTCGGCGCTACGTGTACAGGTACAACGAGGTCAAAGACCAAATCACGGCGTGGTTTGTCGCGGAAGACAACGAGACCGTAGGCGCCTTGTTCAATACATGGGAGTTTTCTGCGCCCGAGGATAAATCGAAGGGCTGGATGGCAAAAGGGTATCATTGGTGCGACCCGGATACGTACAGGAATACGTGTGAGTTCAGGTTCCGAGGGGCGAAGATTGAGAAGTTTATGATCACGTACGAGGTTCAGGGGCCGAGGAAGGATTATCGGCATGAGAGTTGGTATGAACGGCCCAGCGTTGGAGAAAGGAAGAGCGAGGGTGTGTGATGTGCTAGTGGTTTAAAACCATGATCATTGATTTTAAGAGGGGTATCATATGCATCTCTTCGTTCTATCGTACAGGACATCACTACGTGAATGTTGACTCAACGCCAAATCTGCTATCACGCGCCTCCGTTGGCAAGGGTACTAGGATGCGTAGGCGGCCCATCTCTGCCCACACTATTCAAATCGGCCAGCAAAAGCCGGAGATGATTTTGTCGATTCTGGTTGCTGCTCCAGGTGACAGCTTGCGAGTAATACAGGATATCCCAAGCGTCGTCGCTGATGTTCTGCAGAAAAGTCGGTAGCACGCGCGCCTTCTGGTAGGAACGCCACAGTACACGCCGGATATCGTCGTTTGCACCGATGTACGCAAACTGGATCGCTTGGTTGAAGGACTTGAGGGCAGGAGAGATATTGAACGGGGAAGGGAGGCTGACGCGAAGGCGGTCGAGAGCAGCACTATGTTCCGGATCCTGGCGGGCCATAGCCATGCGTTCTTTCAGCGTAGCGGTGTGGTCGTCGTCAAGCTCATATGGATCTGGCGCTGTTTCGTGCGCGACTGTTGTCAAATCGCCCGTCTGTGGCTTGTGTTCCTCAATGAGCCTTTGAATGTAAACGAGCTTTTCCATAAGCCGGGGATCTTCCATAATCTTGTCGACCTTGGCCTGAAGCTCGGCAGGCACCTCTTCTTCCTCTTCCTCGATTTGTGGGGGTTGCGACGCCTTGGATAGAGCGAGCTTCTTCAACTCTTCTGCAAGCTCTTCAGGATCCATTTCACGCTCAAAGACACCTTCTTGGTCTTGCGTGCCGGTTGGGTCTTCGCTGAGCGCTGCGTCGAGTTCGGCTTCGAGGTTGGAGTCTCCGCCTAGCGATTTCATAACATCGCGCATCTGGTGCAGGAGCTTATCCACATCCTGCATGTCTTCGGGTGTTGGCACGGCGAGATCGTCGTCTGGCGCTTCGGCTTCGGCTATGGCATCACTTGTGTTTCTTTGATATTGTTCCCATTCTGCCTCCAAGTCCGCATCGTCCACATCTTGTTCCAATGCAGCAAGCTTCTTCTGCATAGCCTCGTTGCCTTCAAGCTTAGCCATGGCCTTTTGTAGCACCTCTTGGAATTCGGGGCTGTCAATGTCCTCCATTTCGGGCATTTTGTTGACGACTTCTTGCAGTGCTTCCTTCGCATCGCCAATATCTGGGTCGTCGATGAGTTCTTGCAGGGCTTCGTGTGTGGCCATCCGTAAGCCTGCGTTGAACTCTTTGCTGCTTCCCTCGACCTCAAGTGCGTCTTCTTTGTCCATCGCTTCGAGTTCCTTCTTCGACTTGATGCTTTGCTTGATGTCTTTCAACTCTTCTGTCAACTCAGCGAAATTTGGGTTCGAGAGCAGGCTGTCAATGAGGCGGCGGTTTAGTTTCGCATCGTCGTAATCGGGGTTCTTTTGCGATTCTTCAATCATGGTGAACATCTCCTTGTCTTTCTTGCGGTCTTGGGGCGTCGCAATGCGATCAATCAGGCGCCGAGGTGTGCCCTTGTCCAGGTCCTGCTCGTACCAATTAATGACAGGTAGATCATCGCTCTCAAGTTCAGCGTCAGACAGTGGGCGCATTGCTTTGTCCATTTTGGCTTCATCATCGAATATGGTTCGAGAACCCTTTACGCGCTCCAATACTGACGGATCTGGCTCTGAGGTGGCATTCGGATGCACTGTTCTATCCTTGGAGGCTTTGGAGCGTTTTCCACGGAGAAATTGGGCGGGGAGAGGACGAGCAAGAGGACACCTTATGGGCTGCGGTCGAGAAAGCGCTCGGATGAGTGCTCTCGAAGGAATGTATACTCTTAAAGGCGCCATGACTGTAACTAGTATTTGTCCCGATAATGACGCTGATTGTGATCCCGAGAGTTTTTGGCATGTTTGCAAATATGGCAAACGCTCTTGGCACCTCCGAGAACTCCGCAAACAGCGCTAAGCCTAGTTGGGTATCCTTCATCCACATCTGAACATGTGCTCATCGTTTGGGGCTCTAGAAGCTTGCGTGTCTTTACGGCTGGTTCTAGATGTCTTTGATGTGCACACTCGGCAGGAGTAGCATCTGGTAGTTCTGCTGCTGCTGGGAGCCTTCCTGCTCTCTGAAAAATCCTGGTATCCTCGAAAGTTTATCTGGAAGGTCCGGTGGACCTTTCATGACGCAGTGCCGGAAAGGTCATGGTAATTGCTGACTGTATCAGGACCCATATTCACAGCTTACTTCGTACATGGTTGTGAGATATAATTAGCGCAAAGTTTGGGATGATTGCTTGGTTTTGCCCCAGCCCCAATTGTGAAAAGCTTTCTTGCACCTTACCCAGAGCTCGCCCTGCATACATCCGGAATCACTGTGATGCAACAGGCCGTCTAATATCAAGACACAATTGCGCAGACACAAAGCGACTTACTGTCATCTAATCGCACCAATCATTCTTTCCGGTGTTAATGCTAGTTCTTACAGAGTTCAGTCCGCAAAGTCATACTTGAATGCTCCAAGATACATTCTTGATCAATTCATTGCAACGACATGTGGGACAAATGGTAAGCCAATCACATTCAAAGGTACATTGCTCGTTCCTTGCTTTTCTACGCTTACTGTGTACTTGGAGTAGCTTAGTGACCACTGGTTTCTTGGACCTTCCCATTATGGATTCAGACTCCAGATTGGTATTGACAGGATCGGCGTCATGCGATGATCTGATATCGGAAAGACACCACTCGTTGCAAGCTCCCGAAGCACTTGCAGGGATCATCTCACGTGTATTCTCGCAGCTCGGCAATTCTGCGGGACACGGATTAATACCACCAAGCAAAAACCCGAGCGAACATCATGTGCAAGGGTAAATACGGGTATTGAATGTTCGATCGCGCTTGGTCCCGGAGGCCAGTCTTCCTTCAAGTACACACTAGCGCTTCCCCACCGTTTGTTTGTCGATCCTTGCCCCGGCTATCGTTTGCGGGTAAAAATTACATCCTGAATAGCCAGAATTTGAAGTTTGGAGTCCGATTTATCAAACACTAATGTTTAATTTGTGGTCTAATTTCATCCTGACCAGTTGTGGTCATCCCTGTAATATACTACCCCTGGACTATTGAAACAAATGTCCTCTACTCGTGACCTCATAACGCACAGCCAGTCATTCCGTCAATGAGCGCTCAGCAAGGTGAGAAACTATAAACCTGGTGCATTTCCTGGGGCCGCGCAAAAATGCGACAGCGATCTCATCAAGAAGCTTCAAAATGCGCCTTTTCAGTGTGGCAGGTCTGGGCCTGATAGCCTCAGTCGCCAATGCATCGCTGCAAATTGTACCCGGAGCTACATGGACAGCAGTGCGTTACTTTCGTGATTAGCACTGCACCACCTTCAACTAAGACTGATTCAGACAAACATTGGCCAACACATCCAAGCCCATGGCGGAGGTATGATCAAGGATGGCGGAAAGTGGTATTGGTATGTCGTATAATTTACAGTATGCATATCTAGACTCACAGTTAATATCATTCCAGGGTAGGCGAAGACAAAACCAACGGCAGTGCCTTCCAGAACATAAACTGCTATTCGTCAAGCAACCTGGTAGAATGGACTTACGAAGGCGCTGTGCTTTCGCGCACCGCATCAGGAGACACGGGCCCCAACCGTGTCATCGAGCGGCCAAAGATAATGCACAACAAGAAGACCGGAAAGTATCTGCTATGGATGCACATTGATAGCTCAGATTATAGTGATGCTAGGATTGGCGTGGCTATCGGTGACACAGTCTGTGGAAAGTACACTTACCTGCGGAGTGAAAGGCCGCTGGGCTTTCAGAGCAGAGACTCGGGTGTGTTTGTTGATGATGATGGAAAAGGCTATCTACTCACTGAAGACGTAAGATCCCTTGCCTTGGCTACTCAACCTTCATGAATAACTGATTGGACTAGCGTGAAAACGGTCTCCGCATCAATGCCCTTTCAGACGACTACTTGAATGTCACTAAAAACGTCTACAAATGGGCAGAAAAATATGAAGCTCCAGCAGTGATCAAGAGCAACGGAGTGTACTTCATGTTTGCTTCCCAACTATCTGGCTGGAATCCGAACGACAACTACTACAGTACATCGACGTCTCTCTCGGGCCCTTGGTCTTCCTGGAAAAAGTTCGCCGATTCCGGATCAAACACTTACGCCTCTCAGACAACATTTGTACTTCCTGTGGGGAACAACTTCATGTACATGGGCGATCGATGGCACAGCGAAAACCTTATGAGGAGCACATATGTCTGGTTACCGCTGCAAATATCCGGCACCACTGCGACCATGAAGAATGCAGTGAACTGGATCATCAACCCTAGTACTGGCGCTATGACTTCCGGACCAAGCGAAAACTCCTACGAGGGCGAGGCTGCAACCCTGGCCAACGGTGCGAAGTCTGTGTCATGCTCAGGTTGCTCTGGTTCTCAATTCGCTGGTTACATTGGCGGGACATCATCTGGCACTATCACCTTTTCCAACGCCCAGTCTTCGGCTACGACACGTACGACACTTCGAATCAAGTACCTCAATGGAGATAGCACCCAGCGGTATGCGGATGTTACCGTCAATGGGAAGACACAAAAGGTGGCTTTTGTGCCATACGGTGGAAGTGATCCCGGAAGTTCTGTCGTGCATGTTGATCTGAAGCAAGGCAGTAACGAGATCAAGATTGCAGGAAGCAACGGAGGATGGGGTCCAGATATCGATCGGGTTTTCGTGCCTGTGAACTAATCACGGGCCTCGGGTTCAGGACTTTAAGGCCCAATGAAGATGCCGCAAGCCTCGAAATATCCGTGTCGAAGAGTCATGTTTGAGCTTTGTACATAACACCTATAGGAATGTATCAAATCATGATGTTTGGTGCGTACGGAAGATCGTTTGGATGTGATAATCTTCGGCAACTATAATACCCGTATCTGGTTCCCCAGAAGAGTATTCATTATCAAACATCACATCATAATCATGCCGCTCTGAAAATTCGCAAAGACATTATTTTTTTACTAGTTACTATTGTGAGGTGAATTTTTGATCGGAGGGGATGTGTGTAAAAAGAAAAGGCGTATGTATGGCACGCTGACCAGCAGCCGTTGGAGATTTGAAACCCAACAATTACCCGTACAAAGATATACAAAGAAAATTTGGAGGGTTTCTCCACAGAATGTAATTATGCAGTGAACATTTTCGCGCTGACTGATCGCGCAGCAGCTGCACCACCTGCGCCCACTTTGCTCATAACGAATCTGGCAGCCTGGTTGGCATTTGCTCCATACGACAGATGGGGTGGTAGAATGACAGCTTGTCCCGCGCAGATAAGATCGCCCGCTGCACAGAAAACTTTGGTGTTTGCAGCGGAAACCTTGCCCACCGGCTTGCCGTTGTTGGGATCACCGAAAATAACGGCGCTGGATACAAAGGCGGTGTCTTCAGCGCTAAGCATGTTGGCTGCGTTGTGAACGAGCTGACCTCCTTGGCTTTGATATGGTTAGTACACATCTTGAGATCGAGAATATCCTTCAAACAAGAGAAACGACTTACGAGTATCCCGCCATGACTAGCTTCGTGTCTGGGCACTTCGCGCGAACTTGTCCAACCATTTGTGCCATCAACTTGCTACCACCAGCATCCCCACCAACTAGGAAGCCAGGAACATCCGCTGGATATTCGATGCCTTGGACAGCGATATTGCCACCCATCATGGCACCGACAGCTGAGACAAACGGTGGCCCAGCAATACTGCCCATGTTACCGAGCTCAGTGGTACCACGGGCAAAAAGCACTGTCATCGCCTTACATCCCCCGCCATTCTTAACATCGTTTTGAGTGGATGATATAAGTGCGGCCGTTGAGACAGTTGGAAGGAGAAAGAAGAGAGACTTCATGTTGATAAGTGGGTATACTGTACGATTTGCTTTTACTAAAGAAGAATATAGGATCAACCTATAAGGCAAGAAAGGAAAGATGAGTCTGCGGTGAAAAAAATGATGTAGAAGGAAAAAACGATACGCTACTGATTCGGTATTGTAGGGATTATTATTTCTTCTTATAGAACAGTCGAGTGCATCAAATCACGAAGCTACCGAGGTACTCATGTAAGTCCAAGTCGTTCCGACTCATGGTGTACAAGCCAGCAATGTTTCCAAATCCCTTCCAAGAACGCATCAAACATCATGCCGCTCCTCAAATAGCACAACAGAGAGCGGTCAGCCTGTTCCTGAGACATGTTCTATGCAACCTTCCGCATTAAAGTGAGCCTCCTTAGGAATTCCTTTTGTCTGGCGTCAAATGTCGTAGGGCTACAGGTGTGTGGCTGTCGCAGTGTACCTAACGGTTCATGCCGTATGAAATGCCAAGAACGAAAGGACCTTGTTTCCATGATGCGGAGCATGGTTAGAGTAGATAAAACAGACAAAAGGTCAGAAGACTCCACATCCGCGATCTGTTCACGGAATATTTGGTTACCGATTCTGCAATACGATGCGGCTTGTCGGTCCGGCCCGTATCAGCTAGAGCATAGCATAGCAGTCCAGTATTACCCTTAGTCTAACTCTGCAAACATCGCCAGCCCTATATGGAAGAAAGTTATTTACTTCAGCGAAACCCTCCAAAGACTTACCTTAGTATTGGAAATATCGCTGTGCGGCTAAGGTAATACGTCATGAGACTGGGTGCTGTCGCATGTGTCGTTCAACAGTAGCGGTTTCAGCAAGAAGTTCCACGTTTCCAGCTTTCGCATCACATTGCGTTTTACAACAGAGGCCATGGGGTCATCTGATTTCACGGCAGCATGGTCTTCCGAGAGTGATCTACCGGCCTTGTTTGTACAGTGGGGATTGTGCGACAGATCTACGAGGCTTGGTGAGCTTATTCAGGCGACAAGGCTGCGATTAACACTAGAGATCTGATCGGGCCTGATAAAATGGTATATATTCACTCACCAGGAGAGCCGAGGCATTGCAAAATTTGAAATATGAGTTTCAGTTGTCCCAACGATGAAGACAATCGCGAGGCGATGCGACTGGACAGGTGCTACAGCCGTCAGCAACCAACGTCAAAGCCGGTACAGGGAATATAACAATATGCATTTTCAGAGAAAGTCACAGAGACAAAAAGAAAGGACTCAGTGTTCTAGGCCTCTGGTTGTACTTGAATAGTGCAACAAAGGCTGTCCCTACCTCGATAGTCCAGCCACCCACTAATTCCCAAAAAAAGGCACCTTCGAGCCCTTAGGGAAAATGTATAGGCACTACTAGGTTCATTACATCATTGTGGATGGTTCTTGTGATTTATTGCACAATAGTAAGAGTTCTTGTGGTGGTTTTGACTATGGATTGAAATGTTTTGGTGGGGTAGTGTTTATTTCATCATTCAAGTATCGGGAGTCTCTCCGTCGGCAAAAGGATTTAGATAAGGGCGCAGTCTCCCGCTTCGTCATTGGACATCAAAAGTCCAGGGCCTAACGGATTCCCCGTGCCGCAACATGAGTCATGTGCTTGCGCCCTTCGTACATGGGTCTATTTTCGTGGTGTGAGCCTTATGGGCAACTCAAAATCAAGAGCCTGCCTGAAGAATTCACCCTTGCTGAATATCATTACCTCGTAACTCGATCAGAAATACAACACTATGCCGCTGGAATTGCACCGCATAACGTCGCCAGACGACTTCGAGACTTTCAGTACCATCCAACTCGCCGCTTTTGCGAGCGGCGGCGGCATAGCTGCTTTACTCAGCCCCGACCTTGACAGCAAAGAGACTCAAGAAAAATATGTTGAGAGACACATTCAATCCTGGCGCGATGAGCCCGACGTCGTGTATCTCAAAGTTGTAGATACAGATATTGAGGGTGGAAAGATGATTGCTGGAGCAAAATGGCGCATCAACGAGAAAGAGCGAAGTGAAGAAGTGGTAGAGAAGATGTATCCTAAGCCTCAAGGAAAAGATCTGGAGAAGCCGGCGGTGGTGGACTTTTTCGCGTTCTTGAGCCGAGTAAGGAAACAGTACATGGGCACCAAACCTTTCTGCTGTAAGTTTTGAACTATGAATCAAGGCAGAAATCAAGCTAAGTTCAACCAGTTCTGCATATCCTAGTAACGCATCCGGATCATCATCGCAAAGGTGCAGGGACTATGCTACTAAATTGGGGCATCAGCAAAGCTGACAGCTTGGGGCTTCCTGCTTTCTTGGAGTCGTCAGCCATGGGTAGGCCGCTGTACGAGAGGCTGGGATTTCAGGCTAGAGAGGTCGTCACCTTCGACCTGAAAAAATACGGTCTCGAGGGTACGGATACGAACACTGTCATGATTAGGGAGCCATTGTCAAACACCGCTTGAGATTATAAGAGTACAGAACAGGCCACAGTCTATTTTGCTTGTCAGAGTTATCGCATTTGCAACATGGCCCCTCATTCGTCTGCAATAGACTGTATATACAAGATCTCAACGCGTCGTTACGTGGGAATAGCGAAGTATCGTATCCATCATTGCCATCGTCTGGAGCTCAACTTAATATGCACAACAACTTCTCGCTCCCGTAACTTTTCCAGCCTTCCTATGAAATCTGCACACTGCTTCTGTTGACGTAGCCCTGTCGTATGTGCGAATTGATCTAAAGTCACCTCCGATAGCTCACGGATGTTCTCCAATGCACTGAAGAACCTGTCCACAATTTCCTGGCTTCCCTCCTCCAGCACAAGCTGCATCAGGACAAGAGACTTGATCTCAGATGATGCACTGCCTGTGTATGAGAAAAAGAGAACAGCAGTCTGTAAGCTAAAAAATTTAAACCCACAAGTCGCGCAAAGGTAGGAAAGCGCTTCTGCGCGGATCTGGCGGGACACCCGAAAAATAGGAGGACGAAGTACTGCCGCACCGAAGTGCTCAGGCTTGGTGCAATTAGAGATCGTAAGGGGGCTCAAGTCGGGGTAGCTGTAGTAGGCATATATTTGGTTGCGTATCTCGCCCGGTAAGTCTAGGAATGTAGTGCGGGTCGCTCTAGGCTTCGTCACGATTAGCCACGTGCGGGGACGGAAAGCCAGTTCACGTTACATTTTCAGTTGATGCACCGGTAACCTTATTGCGGAACCATCTTCTCATGTTCATCATGTTGGCGACGGTGTGACAGTCTCGACGCTGTTCTCATAGCTTGAGTCGTCACATCTACCTACGGGCGGCTGCCTGAGCGCGTTCCCTAATTAGGAATGCCCAATCATCGAACACCCCGCATGCAAGACGCCCTAATGATGTGTAACATTAATTTGACATCGAACTCATCTCGCGATTTATCCTATCACCTGCGAAAGCATTTCTTCTTGGTTATCTTCACGATACAGCATAACTTCGCAAGATGTATCGCACCCTCTGTGCCTACGGCAATTGAACTCAGTGGTATCATGGCATCTGGAGGAAGTCTTAATATACAGGAGAAAAAGAAACTAGAGAGGTATGTTGAGCCTATTCTTCCTCGTCTTCTTTTTTCCGCTGACGATTCAGCTCGTCAATCACCTTCTTACCACATGCAAGCACTTCCATTGTTCGGCTCTTGTTATCATGGTCTCGTGTCTCTGGAACCAGGAAATAAGTGGTTACCGCGCCGGCAAGCATAAAAGCACTCATGACCTGCAGAACGTGTCCAAAATCCCGGCGTTCCTCCCACTTGAGATTGTCTTTGTCGTTTGCGCTGCCAGTTTGAAAGGCGTATGCGATGAAGATCTGGACGATCCAGGATCCTAGCTTGCCACTGGCGGCAGCTATGCCGTGGCATGTACAGCGATATCTCGTTGGGAAAATCTCGGCAGGGATGATGAATGTTGTCACGTTTGGCCCTAGGTTGAAGGCAATGTGACTCAGCACATATAGAATGATCAGGCCGGATCGACTACTGTCAAGTAGCGTCGTCCAAGCACTTCCTGTTACGATGAAGAGCACGAACAGGGCCACGAAGCCCCAGAACTGGATGACCTTTGGCGAGACGTACTTGACGATCTTGATCATCAACAGGCCGCCGACGACCGTTCCGGTCGAGACCATGACCAAAGTGTGTTTGCTGTTGCCGCTCAAAGTTGCATATACCGACAACTTCTGATCGGGATTCTCCTGCCAAATATGGTTGACAATCTTCGGTGATGAAAGTCCTAATCCATAGACTAGCATAGGATTAGTAGCAGTCGAGGTGCGGATTCTCGGCTTACTTACATGCGAAATCAAGGAAGAGCCAGGCTAGGGATGTTCCCAGCAGATAGTGCCAGTTCTTCTCCACGATGAAGAAGTTCTTAGCATCTGCCCAAGAGGCGAGTGGAGGAATATAGTCAGGGTCACCAGGCAATGGCTGTGCAGATTGAGGCGCATTTGAGCGGTTTTGGTCGTTGCTGATTTGGTGCTCAGATTCGTCGTCGCTATAGACAATTTCTTCGGGCGGTATTCCAGAGGAGCTGGATGAACGTCTTGAGGTTGTCTGTGCAGGGGCCTCGGAATGTATGATGTGTCTCATCTCGGCTTCACCGTTTTCTGGATTGAACTCGGGCGCGCCAAAGTAATTTGCTGTGTCTTGGAGGGTTTCTTTTGTGTTCTGCAATATATCGAGCGTATACCTTGGACTTTCAGGAATCGTGAAACGGAAGACCAAAGCAATGACAGCTGGTATGACGCCGATGCCGATGACCAACCTCCAAAGTCGGTCGATGGCACGGAAACATTCCAGGTCGTCATCGCGGCATGCTGGAAGTTCCTTTTCAATCCACGGTTTGTATGCTTCTACTGCAGCCAGCGACAAGACGTTGGCAAGTAGCTGTCCTACAGGTTGAGCGAAGAAGACCCAGCTCAACATTCGCGCCCGGTGCTTTCGAGGGGCAAACTCAGCCGTGATAACCTGGCATCGCGGTCAGCTGTTGCTCCTTCTAAATGGAGAAAACCTACAGCACTAAGTGGATAATCGGCTCCAATGCCAAGGCCTTTTTTTGATGTTAGGACATTACGCGTTGTGAAACGGTGCCAACATACCCATAATTGCTCTCCAGGTAATCAGCCATCCTCCAATAGCCATGCTATTCTTCTCGCCATTGGAGCTCATTAACAAGAGCATAGTTCCGACTATAATAATCACCAACTCGAGTCCATACATCTTTCGTCTGCCGAGGAAGTCGGCAGCGACGCCAAATCCTATCTGACCAAGCATAGTACCAGCAAGCGTTGAACACATCATCGCAGTTTTTACTTGCGACGGTACGTAAGGCATACCATTGTCGAGGTGTCGTGGCCAGTATACATAGCCTAGCATTGGGGTAACAACGTTGAGTGCAAACAGGCCAAAGGCATCGGTCAAGAAACCTATACCAGCAACTACGACGACCCAGACCTGGAAAGGTGCGGCATCGATGGTAGCCAGTGTCCATCGTCGCCGCCTTGATTCCTGAAAAAAGTGTCAGACAATGATAGGGATTGGAATGTTTCGGCCTGATCTCTATGCTTACCGGAATACCACTCCCTCCTGCTGTAAGGTCCTCTACGCCAATCTGGTGGCCTCTGATTGGCCGCGTGATCCAGTTGCGGAGGCCCATATTGTGCAATACGGATAGTTTCTAAGAAGATGATCTTATTGCTCAAACCTGTCAGATTCACAAAGGATCAGCTGCATATGAGTCTTATACTAAGCTCGTCTCGGGACTACCTGGAGGACTATGGCAGATGCGCAAAGCCTCAGCCACAGGTGCAGAGTATGCCTAACATAGACGGCGGAAGTACGTGCACTGCCCCACGCCGTGAGGCAGACCGGTCAACTGAAAGGTACATGTGCAGGCTGTCACTCATTCTCACTTGCTACGCTCTCAATCAGTACAGTCTCGCCCGCCGAAGGCAGACTTGGTGGCGTCCGTGGCTGCATCAAAACATTGCGAAACCTTTATCTGGCTAGTCTGAGCCCCGCGGTCACCCTGAATAGACAAGACATGTATGACTTGTCGCCTTCTCACAAGAGTCAGGACTGCCTCCAAGAGCGTTCAATTGGCAGATCTCGTATGCAGAGGGGCTATGCAGATACCATTTTCCAAAAACCAGTCTCTTGGAAACAAGAGTCGACTCATGCGTGTTCGCGAGAAAGCCACAATGTTCTGGGTAATGAGGGCAAGCCGTTGTGGTAGTTGACGATGGCCGTTCGCTTCCCCACGTGGTGTTGTTCGGCCTCTCATTGAACGTTGCATGGGATCGTCCTAGATTCGGCGTCCAACCTCGGAAGCGCCACAAGTATTAACGCGACCTTTCTTCCGCCCCCTGACCAGCTCACGATAGGCAATCTTGTCATGCCGTCTTGTGAAGCTTCGCAAAGCGTGTGCCTGGCCCGAATCCGTCGGTAGTCAATATGCTGAGCCACCCCATATGCCGCAACGGTGTCCCATTGGCGTGGCCTGGACCGGCGCATGCTCAGAAAACGCGCGCCCAGAGAGCATCCCCTACAACACTGTTACTCTCTTCTGGGAGCCTTGCGCTCTCTCCACATTGCAATCCACCAGATACGAGCAGTCCATAGTGAATGAGCACACTTTACATTGTTAGTGTTGCGCTTCAGCGCGGCGCAAGACAACAAATATGTCTTTCGGATGTAGCCCATCAGACGTGCTGAAGCTGCTAGAGATCTCCACTCGGGTGTACCTCGCTTTCAAAGGTATGTCGTTAGCAACTGTCGCGTGGCAAGGATCTACATGTTAATGTACTTTTACAAGCAGATGCCAATGAGAATTCCGAAGCACAGGTAGCAAGTCTAGTGAAAGAGTTCACGGCCTTTCACACTTGCTTGACCGAGTTGGGCGAGCTGATGAAGCAGTATGGCCAGCCAATGCCCTTCCCTGTGAAGGACTTTGAGGCGACCCTCAAGAGGTGTGAGAAGACTCTCGACCCATATGCAGACCATCTGGTCGATAAGAAGATGGGCGTTAAGAAGTTCATCTTCACGATTCGATATATGGGAATGGAGAAAGAGATCGATGGATTGAGAAAGCAGATTACTGGTCATTACCAGGCGTTGCACATGTGCATATCGTTTCTACAGCTGTAAGTATACAGTAGAATCTCTGCGAGAGTGAAGAACGACTAACCATCCGCAGGCGCTTGCATCTCGAGGCGACCAAGCAAACCCAACGTCTTCTTGACTCGGCTCCACCACGCACAGTGACTCTGGGAGGACGCGCCTATTCAACGAATGCGATAGGGTTCTCGTCTCAACATGCGCCTTTGGCGCTGCCTGCACCAGATGAGCACCCACTTTTCAGTGAATGGGTGATTTTTGATCGTTGGTTGCAAAGCGAAGACGAGCGCATCGCAAGGGAAGCTGAGCATGCGCGCCCATTATCGTTGGGTGACACACCGGCTGCTGTACCCAGCGAAGATGACCAAACGGCTGCTATATTGTATCATCTCCGTCGACAAGTTGATGACGCTATCTTGATCGAGGAAAACCGCGCCAAACGTATGACTGCTGGGAAGCGGTCGCACCTCTCGCCAAGCGATGCCATACGACAAGAAGTACGCAATATGCCGCCAGCGCCTTCACGTACATACACGCTCGACACTGACCATTCCGGAAACTTCACTGGTTTCGAACAACACCAAATGAGCAGTTCCTCAGCAACTGTTCGACCCACGATAAGTCCTCCATCGCCTCATTCGCCCAAATCAGGAAGCCCGCCGAGCGACTCATATTTTGGTTCAATAGACTGGGCGCAGTCACCAACTGAGACCTCAGCTTCGCATGATATCGGCCGTACAACTTCTGTTTCAACAAACAGAAGCAGCATGAGCTACTCACCAGCTTCGCAGCCTTTGTCTGGTGCTGATGTGAGTCCTAGTGGGACTGTCCAAGAGACTCTAGCATCGTACAGTCTGCGACGCAGTCTTTCTCGAACGTCCCTAGCGACTATGGCTTTAGGCGAAGCGGCGCTCAAGTGGAGGTGCATCTCCCGATCCGTTGACGTTGAACGAAAGTCAGTCAAGTACGGAGCCGAAAGTGAAAAGTGTGAAGTTCGATGGCAATACCGAGAAGACACGGGAATATCAATCCAAGCCGTATATCGCTCCAAATCAGACAACAAGCTCCACAGCTGGATTGAACAGCATTTTCCAGCTACTGGTCCTTCGATACCCCTGACAACCACATATCCGGATGGTGCGGTATCCATCGACTTTCCACGCAACTCGTTTGGGAGATTGGATAAGCAATACACAGATATCAAGTACACGTTTCTCAGCTACGAGTCGGCAGAGAAGTTTCAGACCCTTCTTTACACCAACAATGGCGTTGATGCTGCGGAACTCAAATTTGACCGGCCAATTGCGACAATTTCATCAAATCTAAACGCCACTGAGTGTCGAGGAAGGAATCTGAGGGTGTGGAAACGCACAGAGACTCACTTGGAAGACGACGGCCCCGTCAGCTTCGACGTCTTGGTACTCCTGTTCTACACTAGCGCGTTGGAGGAGAAAGGCCATTGGGTGGAAGAGCCACACTACGCATTTGAATGGCTGACAGAAGCCACCTTCAAGAAGGACAGCGACAAACTGACCTTGGTTTTCTCCAAAGAAGCGTCGCGCTGGAAATCCGACAAAATCTTCCAGCGGCGCAAGTCCTCTAGCGCTAGCACGGCAACGACATCAGCACCAAAGAGCCCATCCATCTTCTCGCGGAAACGTAACGACTCGATGGAGATACCAAATTTGACGCGTTCAGGTACCAGGGCGTCAGTCGCATCCAATGAATCAGCAAAGACGTTCAAGAGCGCCCTGGGCAGTGGCAGTAACCCAGCTCGACAGGGAAATATCAATCGTTTTGGGTACTCTGAATTGGAAATCAAGTTTCAGAACAAAAAGGATCGGAGGGCGTTCTTGGATGTGTGGAAAGAACATGTGAAGCCGTTGAAGCGATGACACGGGCATGTGGATGGCTACAATAATGAGAAGCATCGAGTTGCAGGAACGTAGTTATGAAAAGGGAAAATATATCTAATACAACATTTTTAATCACCTGAAAAGATGCATTCGTATGTACTAGTAGGAGAAGAAGTACTGCACAGTGAAACTATTTATACTATAGTTATTCAATTATATTATGGTAGATACACGAAGAAGACATTTACACCCAACTTAATCACACCTCCTATGCTCAATCTCCAGATCAATTCTAGTACACGATAGTCGAGACTTAATTATTCACGTCCTTATCTTACTACTGTACGACAAATCCCCCTATCAAACACACGTCTTGTTCGCCACCACCTTCCCAAACTCCTCTACATACTTTACCTGCCCCTGCTCATCATAATCAATTCTCACCTGCTGATTACTCTGCACCGACGGGTCACCTTCGAGATAGTTCAGGGGCTCCAGCCGCATAGACGAGTGCGCGGAGCTGAACATAGTAACTGGCAGGTCAGCCGTATTGGGTAGATGGTGCATGCCTAGGTTGAACCAGAGGACGCTGTTTATCGTATTATCGTTAGCAAGTTGTCACAAACCTCAGCCCCCGTTCTTTGCTCGTTTGGGAGCTAGTAGATTGGGGGTGTTTGAAAGTGGAAAGGGGTACTTACACATCTTCCTGTTCGAGGTTCTCGCCATCAAAGAAAGTCGCAAAATCCACCAGCGGATCCTCCTTCTGAAACTGGTTCCACGGATCAGCAGCCCGGGGCTCGGTATCTTTTTGCTTGGTAATGTAAAAGTCGTGTGTGACGAAGGCGCCTGCTTTGCCCGTGTTGCTCGAGTTGGTTTGCGTGAGGTGGATGGTGCCTGCAGTTCTCTTGAGGCGGTAGCCAGGGTACTCTCCGAAGCGGTTCGGCGTGTCCTTGTTCACAATCGCGTACTGGCTGTTGTCGTTTTCAGCCCAGTTGATTTGCGATGCCGATTCGTTTTCGACCCACGAGCGGTGCGCTTTAAAGGTGTTGTAGCGGTGGCCTTGGCTCCAGGGATAGTCGGTGGTGATGGCTTGGAAGGTCATCTTCTGGACGCTGTTCTTGCCGCCGTTGATGTCGAGGTCCGCTTTGAAGGTCAGTGTGTGGTCGTGCGAGCTGCCGGACAGGTAGTCGTGGACGTGGAATCCGTATTCGAGGTCATTTTCCCAGTAGCTGGCGGAGATGTAGCCAGAGAAACGCGAAGAGACTTCAATGGCACCGTCGTAGAAGAAGATGTAGTCGATCATGAAGTCGTAGTTGCCGACGGTGGCGATGGTGCGCATTATGAACTGGATGTTCTTTGCAACACTTGTATGAGCGCCAGTGTCGGTGAAAGAATGGCGGCGGATCGGGTATCCGGCGTCAAATTCGAATACGCAAATGGCATCTGGGAGTGTTTTGGTAGCATTGCCTACGTTGATGGATACGGGCAGATATGTGGCGTGGTTTGGACAGTCGTACCCATGGACGAGGGGCTGTAAGTCTGCTCCCATGCCGCTTGTGGTGTCGAAGAAGGTCGCTTCTGAGCCAAAGGGACTCGAGCTTGCGTAGGCTGTCAATGCTTCTTGAAGAGAAAGCTCGTACAGGATACGTTTCCCTTTGTATTTGATATCATAAAGCGCCAAACCTCGATCTTGGGTGACAGTATGGAAAAAGTCAAAGTCCATCCAGGAAATGTAATGCTCCTCAGCATCAATTCCGAACCTTTGGTCTCCCTGCGCGATAGAAGCAGGAGGCAGCTGCTCATCCAAAGGAAGTGGTGTTCCTTGTTTGTCGGTAGACGTCCAGTTGCCCACTACATTTGGCGAGGGTACTTTGTAGTCCGTAACGTTGATTGCCGCTCGAAACTCCGCTGTAGTGGCGTAAAACTCCCCGGCCGAGTACCATCCGGCCACTGACCAATCCTCCCAGTTTCGGGAGGTCAGATCGAATTTGATATCAAAGCCCTGGGGCAGGACAGTGACGCTGCCGAGCTCTGTACCGGGAGTACCAAGCACTGTAGCCCAAGAGATAATTCGGCCATCTTCATCCCAGAAGGGACTACCGAAACGAATGCCAACAAGGCCACCCACAAATGTCTAGGATACGGTAAGTTGTTGATAGAGCACATTATTCGCAAACTATCACTTACCGTGTTGAACAATCGCTGGGCAATATCGTCGTGTTCAGTTGCAAACTTGGTGAGGAAACTTGTACCTTCATTTACAGAATACAATTTATGCATGGTGGTTTTTCCTGGATGGGTATTTTGGAATGGAAAAGTGAGAGGCTGCACTGCTGTTGCATTGGTAGCTGGTAGAGGGCCAACCATGTACTCTTGCCAATACACTTCCGAGGAATTGGTAGCGCCATGCTGAACTGTTGCCCGTGCATACCGACAGGGAGGTTTTGAATCTCCGTCGAGAAAAGGAACAGTGGCGGTCTTGTTGGGCTCTAAGAGCGCGACTTGCACTCTGAAAGATGCTCAATATGTGAACGCTTTCTTGCATCAGTCTGAACTTACACATAACTATCGTGGCTAGATCCCTGATTGCCGTTCAAGTCCAAGCTCGTCTGTAAAAGTTGATTGATGCTCGCTGTCTCATCTTCCGAAAGCTGTTTCCATGGGTTAGGAAATGGCGCACTTAGTGTAGGCTGTCGATCTGGGGTGGAAGCATTCTGTGCGGCAGCTGATGAAAGAAGGGCAGCAATGCCGACCACGACAGTAGAAGCCCACTTCATGATTGCTTGCTTTCCAAGACGCAAGTGACAGGCTTAACATGTCTATTCATGGGGTGCCTGCATGTTATATGATGGATCAGACGCTTACACTAATCCAACCGAATAGTGCGTTGGGGCACTAATCTCATGTCATCACTCGCGAGACTGGCTGAGAATGGTCTGACTCGGCCGAAATCGAGGCCCTCGCTTCGAAAGGGATCTACCTTGGGAAATCCCCTGTTGTGTTGTTTTTTCCTGCATGACGGGTTCAACGAGGCGAGATCGACAGGACAACCCTTCGTCAAGCGATTCAGCTCCGGGCTGCAACAATACTAAAGTCTACCCCCTCACGCTAACAGTGCCACAATTATGAATAGAACTCTTGTGGTAGGTATACAAGGGTCATTTAGCCATCTTTAGAAGGTGTGTAATACCATGCGATTGGTTGTACAAATATGTGGCGTTTGATCCCAGCCTATGGCTGTTAGCGTGCTCAGCTCGAGCTCGGGGCGAAAATGTGCCCGCCAGATTCGTTCCTCGCAAAAGAGTATATCAGAAACAAGCACTGTCAGCATTCCGGTGGTCCAGGGATACGCCAGACGGGGCTGATTGACAAGTGATCGTTCCTGGATCTCGATACAAGCTTTTCAGCCCCGGCTAAGACACATGATCATCCAGAGCAAACTTTCCACATGAACCACACTGATTTATTCATGTTACGTGATTATAAACACCAAACACGTCCATCTCGCTTGTTCTGCAGCTCTGTGGATTCTACTTTCTGGTTTACTTTATTGCCATGTTTTAAACTACAAAGCTACATTCCGATGCAACCTCCTCGGAATTACCGGAGTGGGAAACTCTGCCAATACTTCAGCACTGACCGCAAGGCTGAAATGCGGAGACTTTTGTTTTGTACCTAGCAGAGCACTGAGACCAGAAAGAGAGCCTGGCTCGAGGTTGCGTAACTAGCAGAGAAAACAAATGAAACAATTCGATTCGAATACAATCTGCTATTGGAAACGGAATAAAAAAACCGGCTCGGGATGCTCATACCGGAAAGCGCGTTTCATGGCAACCCTCAACACTTGAACCTACCACGCAATTTGCGGTGGGAGAAGCCTACGGTTATTTCGGTGTCTGGCCATTAGGTTGTGTCGAAATCGCCTCGGTTCAGCTTGAATTTCTCTTCCCATGTACTTGAGCTCATCCGCCCACAAAGCAAGCTCAACCCTCTCTGGGAACGCCCGGTAGATCTTTCGTACATGTCGTGACAAGGTCTCTATTTTACGAGCGAGAAAGTACGAATCTTCATTGTCGCTATGCAGACCCGGTCGGTAGTAATGGTGTATGTTGTAGAAGGTTTGATACAGCGTTTGCACAAGGGGTGGAATTATGTTTCCCAGCTCAACGAGACCTTCACGCAAGCCAGGCTAGTTAGAGTAAGCACGGGAAGCAGTAGCTAGACGATATCGCTGCGCTTGAAAACTTACAATGTTGCTAGATATTCTGCAAAAATCACAGCATGATACGCTGAAAAGGTCAGGGAAAGCCCAACGATGTCCTCGCATATTCCCAGGTGTCCAGGGGTCACGAAAGCGATGTGCATGGCCAATGGGGTGTTCGAAATCGTGGCCACGGCACCATGGACAGGAGCAGAAATCGTGTGCCATTTGGAGAAACTCGGTCAAATATAGTGCGTTGTGTCAAATGTTTAGCTTGTAGGCTGGCGTTTGAAATGCTTCGCCTTGCAATGGGAGATGATTTGGACGGGTCTTATATGGTACTCTCGGGCTCTGTTCTCGGTCATGTCATATGTTTGATACAGCCCTGCGACTTGTACGACGGGGCAACGCAATGGCTTCAAAGTTCTCGATGGTGGCACGCAAACACTGGTGGCGGTGAGCAAGTTGGGTCATTTTCTGCATATCAGGCCCTGATCAGTAAGTAGGTAGCAGGCGATCCAGTCAATGGCCGTCTCTGTTGGGTGTCCATGACAAGGCACAGGGATTTTGGAGCAAACAAGTCGACGAGGCCATGCCCTGTGTGACACGCCCACCGCCGCTCCGGCTGTGGTCAGGTTGAGGGTGTACAGTGACGTGAATCAGGAGACGGTCGGATGCTGCCACGCCTCATTGAAGAGGGCTGATTGTCGCGACTCCGCTGGCAGGTAGAGAAGGGCGATAATGAAGCACGGCTAACGTCTTGACTGTACGACTTGAGGCACGTGTCGAGACGCGGTTTGGGACGACGCGGGCGCGACGGCGCTAGTCCGTTTCCGGATCACTTAACGCGTCGCGTCCATTACGCTTTCTCAAGCTAGCCGACGAGCTGCTTCCACACCACCACTCCCACCTTCCCACATTGCGTACCACCCACTGTGCCTTCTCTCCAAGACTCATCATGGCTTCCACTGTTCTTGGAAAGAGGACGCGCAGCTCCGCACGTGTCGCTGCCTCCGCAGGTATGAGCAAGCAGCGCCCTGGTAGCACTTTCCCGGGTGACACGTCCCTAACACGCCCAGCAGATGCAGAATTGAACGTCGCAACACGGGCGAAGCGGAGGACGCAGTTTGTTATTCACGACGAGGGCGAGATTGAGAACCCGTTCGTCACACCCAAGAAGCAAAATGTGCGCACCGAGGATGCAATGGAACTGGATTCCCCCGAGGCCAAGCCATCGACAAGGCGTGGAAGAAAGACGGGGACGACACCTGCCAAGCACAGCGAACCATGTTCACGGTTTCCCCTGTCCGCAACAAAGGAAAATTCTCCGCAGAAAGCGCTGGTCGACATACCGGAGAAGTTTGCGCCTACTCCCTCAACACCCAGACATCGAGATGCGCTTGCTGCCAAGGTCGCCGTCACACCACGACACCGACTCATCATCCCTGGACGCCCGTTGACACCCCGCACACCGCACACACCAGGAACCCCAAGGAACTCCGCCCCTACTGTATACAACGATGCCCGACAAGTGTTTGCTAGGGGTTCGGCGCCCCCAGTGCTATTTGGACGGGACAACGAGAGAAAAGAGCTCGAGAGCTTCATTACTTCGCGCACCAAGGGCCACAAGTCTGGATGCATCTATGTTTCAGGACCCCCAGGTACTGGCAAAAGTGCCTTTGTAAACGATGTATGCCGCACTGTGTCATCCGACGATTCTGTCCAGACAGGCTACATCAATTGCATGAGCGTCAAGAATGCCCGTGATCTGTACAGGACCCTGCTGGAGGAGTTTGTCGACATCTCTGAGATTGTTGAGGGCGAGGAAATGGAAGCACTCAAGAAAGTTTTCATGCAACGAGACTCCTCTTATGTTGTCACGCTGGACGAAGTAGACCACCTGCTTGAGCTCGACATTGATCTCTTCTACAACATCTTCGAATGGTCATTACAAAAGTCCTCAAGTCTGATTCTCGTCGGCATCGCAAACGCGCTCGACCTCACAGATCGATTCCTTCCACGACTCAAGGCCCGTGGTCTCAAGCCACAGCTCCTGCCCTTCCTTCCATACAACGCCGCGCAAATTTCCTCGGTCATCACCTCGAAACTAAAAGCCTTATTGCCAGCCGGAAGCACCAGCCAACTTCCCTTCATCCACCCCACTGCCATCATGTTCCTCTCCAAAAAGGTCGCGGCTCAATCCGGCGACCTCCGCAAAGCCTTCGACATCTGCCGCCGAGCCATCGACCTCATCGAAGCCGACACACGGGACCAACACGCCAAAAAAGCCAGCGAAATCACACCCTCCCCCACACCCTCACCATCCAAAACGCCCCTAGTCGAAAACGTCAATCTCGCCTCTCAGGCTAGCCGCTCCCCCTCCAAACCCAAGGACCTCAGCACCGTCATTGCCGCCTCGCTGGCCTCTCTCACCGCAGAAACCGCTCCTCGAGCCACCATCGGCCACATGGCCAAAATCACCGCCGCAGTCTTCAGCAACGGCACCAGCCAGCGCCTGCGCAACCTCAACCTGCAACAAAAAGCCGTCTTGTGCTCTCTCTCCGCCATTGAAAAGAAAAAGCGCGCCACGGCCGCCGACACCGTCTTGTCTACCCCTTCCCGATCTCACACCACATCCCCGACTATCAAGGAACTCTTCGAAGCCTACACCGCCCTGTGCAAGCGTGAAAATGTGCTGCATCCCCTCACCAGCACAGAGTTCCGCGACATAGTGGCTAGTCTGGAGACACTGTCGCTTGTTTCGGCGGTAGAGGGCAAGGCTGGTTCCTTGGATGTGTTTTGTGCGGGCACGCCGAGTAAGAGGGGCAGGGCAAAGGCTTTTCCTGGTGTGCTGGTTGAAGAGCGGCGTGTGGCGAGTGTGGTGGGTGAGAAGGAGTTGGCGGATTCATTGAGTGGACCTGGCGCAAGTATTTTGAGGGGGATTCTGGAGGGTGCGGAGTAGGGGGGTTGGTGATGATGTGGATATGAACTTGGACGTGAGCGTGGATCTTTTTCTCCTTTTTTTCTCTCTTTTCTTGTACTTTGTCCTGGGGGTATAACAGGACGTTTGTCTGTCTTTCTCTCTTTTTTTTTTTTGAAAGACGGTTTGGTTCGGCAGCTTGTTGCATTTATCATGGTACGGTATTGCATGGGCATTTCTGCATTAGACACACTTGTTCAGACTCTTGGTTAGGCGTCTGGCATTCAAGCGATTCAGCGAGTTTAGCATAGTTTAGCGTTAGCATCAGCATCAGCATCAGCATCAGCATAAGCTTGGTGTTTGGTATCATGTCTTTGAAATAAAGAGAAATTCCACAACAACCCTTCAACGTCACACGTATACTTTCAGTAACAAGAAGTGATGTAAACACTGGGTATAAATTTCCCCATCGGAGCATGAAGTCTAAAAACAATATTCCATCTACTCTTGCACAGCACCATTCTCTTTCTTCTGTTCCTCTCCCACTTCTTCCACTTCCTCCTCGCCCTCCTTGTCCTGCCTCAACGTACTCGTCGGGACCTCGCTCTCCTCGCCCTTCTTGCGGAAAACCGCCTGCATCCAGCACCGATACATTTTGAGTCTGCGCTGCCGATTGACCAGCATGCGTCTATCGACGCCGATATGCGCAACCTCGAATGTCGGTCTCTGGGCATCACTTACTTGCATCGCCTTGACGCCATTGACGAGCTCATCTTGCTCCTCGGCACTCTCCTTCTTCTCCACCTCATTCTTCTCCTCACTCTCCTTCTGTGCACAGCCAGCACCACCCCCCCAAATGCTCTCCAACTCCTCCCTCTCAAAGAAATAAACTCTCGTACCATCCCCCCTCACATAAAAATTCTCCTGCAAATACCTCCCCTTCTTGAACCTAACCTGCGCCAGATCGCCCCTTCCATAATCCCTAAACAAGACCTGGCCCCCCGGCTTAAGCACGCGCCAGATATTCCTAACCGCCTGGTCCCACTGATCCGGACTCAACGCACTAAAGATGAATATCATGAGCACAACATCAACACTACCTTCTGAAAGACCGGGGGGTAACCCTGCATTCTCAGAGTCTGGGGAAGACGCCACGTCCCAAACATCCGCCTGTATACGCTCGGGATCATACAACTCATGTGCCCGTATCAACTCGACTGCCTTTTTTGAAAAATCACACGCATGAATCTTCAGCCTCTGATTGCGACTCCGCTGCAGAATAGGAAACGCACTATTTCCCGCTCCAGCACCGACCTCGAGCACCGTGGCTTTGGGACCATCCTCCTTGCCCAATTCCTCAAGCACAGGAAACTCTTGGGCTAGCCACTTTCTGTTCTTGAAGAAATTCGTCTTGTTGTTCTTGTAGAATTGGTTCCACCACTTCTCGGGCTGCGCATTGTAGCGTGCGCGGTCGAATTCAGAGACGGGTTCGGCGCGCTGCTTGGTGTATTGTTCTTCGGAGAAGGCAAGGTACGAAGAGTCGACGGTTACGTGGTCCCAGGCGTTGAATTCGAATATGTCGTCGCCTTCTTCGAGGAAGCGGCTCCCGAAGGAGAAGGGGTCGCTGCGCTTTTGGTTGTTGGTGGGGTCGTGCGAGCGCGAGGCAGGGGCGCGGACGGGTGCAAAAGAGGCGGGGACTCCGTAGGCGTCGTTTTCGGTGGGAGTTTGTTGTTGTTGTTCTGAAGGAGTGGTTTGTGACTCTTGGGGTGGTGACTTTGGTGTAGAGGAATGCGGGATGGGGTCTGCGGTAACTGCAAAGCGCATGTGCTCCATGGCTTTTGATAATTGCTGTTTCGGCTGCGGTTTCTTCGACATACTGTTGTCGGTTTGGAATCTGGGGTCGCTGGACTCTACAGCGTTCGCCGCTGGTGCGCTCGTCGTATCCATATCCGCAGCCATTATCTACTGTTCAGTCGCGTATTGCGGGGATTCACACGGAATAGGAATTCTTGGAGGGGCTTCGCTTGGAGGGGGGGAAATTTCCCACGCTAGCCACCCCCAAAAACAGCATAGTGTAGGCGCTCCGCGCCGCGGCGGTCCCTGACATGAGCAACCGCGTCATATGGGCAGAGCCGCAATGCTTTAGCGCGCGAACATCGCATTGCCGTCTCAGATACCTCCACGTCACAGGAAACCACAAACAAACTCGCTATGAAGCCGCGATAACACAATCCGACCTGCCCTCTCAACAATTAAGATGGCGACCCTCAAACCCACCGCCCCGTTACCGCGCCTCCTCCGCGCCATCCGCCCACAGTACTACAACCATAACCACCAACAACGCCGAACCTTCCTCCCCAACCCCTTCTCCGCCCTTCCAAACCCGCCCTCCTCACCCCAGCGCCTCTCCGCGACCCGAACTCTGCCCTACCCGCCCGCCCCAATCTACTCCATCATCGCCGACGTACCTAACTACTCGACCTTCCTCCCTTACTGCCAACACAGCTCCGTTACAAAATGGTCGCTACCCGATGCACGGTACGGACGGCGCTGGCCATCCGAAGGGCTACTGACATCCGGGTTCGGCGGTATAACTGAGAGTTTTGTGAGCCGAATCTACTGTGTGCCGGGGAGGTATGTAGAAAGTGTGGGTGGGGATGCGGAGACGACGTTGAATGGGGACGAGATACGGCATCATGTTGAGGGCGAGGACAGGGCGGGGCAGAGGAGCAGGGATCGGAGAGGAAATGGGTTGCTCACGCATTTGAAGAGTAAGTGGGAGGTGCAGGGTGTGCAAGTGGGTAGTGAGGCAAGGACGAGGGTTAGTTTGACGGTCGAGTTTTCGTTTGCGAATCCAATGTATGCGGCATTGAGTGGAGGGGTGGCACCGAAAGTGGCAGAGTATATGGTCAAGGCATTTGAGCAGCGGGTGCAGGAGCTGTTAGAGAGGAATCCAGGTATGGTCAAGGCAGATTTGGCGGATTTGGACGGGAGTGCGCTGAGGAGAAAGTAATGGGCTTCATTGCATGGTGAGCGTGGGTAATAGACAGGCGGCATTTTGAGCGAGCAAATCAAGAGCAAATGGTTCAATTGTCCAATACTTTTCTACCTGAACACCGAGCCATGTTCCAACCACCACTACCTACTTGGCACCTTCAAAGTACTTTCTGAATCTTGGTTCATTCTCCAAATCACACGCCAAGACCGCTTCATAGCAGCTCATGAGCAACTGGGGGAACTTGACGGTCCAGTACCTCAGATATCCACTCGGCAGCGGCCCAACCTTGGCCTTGATTGAATCCTCCATATCCTCGTAGTGATTCTTCTTGTTGCGTAGCGCTCTCAACAAGTCCAACATGCGGTCTCCCGTGTACTTGCGCTGCTTGCCCAACGAGTTGACAAAGCCTGGGTCCAACTTGGCCAAGAAGTTGCGTCGGTGGTCAAGCACATCCTGGGCGTACTCTTCAAGCTGTGCAAGATGGTCCGACGGTGGGTCTCGAGGCTCGCGCTCCCAGTGGTCCGAACAATCACAGAGGAAATCCAGCCGCTTTTGGTCGTCCCAGAAAAACGGATGGTTCATGACCTGGAGGGCTGTTGGGCGGGACTCGGGGCGTGGGCGAAGCATCCATTGGATGAGGTGGTGTGGCTCCACTGAGTCGGCACCAAGAAGAAGGCGGTCGAGGTTGGACTTTTCCTTCTTGATGTTGTACTCTCGAATCTGCATCCAGCCTTCTTCATCGTCAAATGGGTGGCAGCCACCAGTGAGTACATAGTAGAAGACGCAGCCGAGAGAGAAGATATCGACAGCACGCTTTACACCCTGCGCGACTGGATCGGTCGAGCTCGACGAGTCACGAGAAAAGCCCTGGGAGCTTCCGTTGACGAGTTCCTTGGGTTGCGTGATAAGCTCAGGGGCCTTCCACCCAACGGTGCCTGCATTGCCAGTGGTACCGACAAGGGTACTAACATTGTCGGGCAGAGTCTTACACAGCCCAAAGTCTGAAATCACCAATCGGACGTCGTCCTTGGAGGTGATCAGAGGCTGGGCAACGAGAATGTTCTGAGGCTTGATGTCGCGGTGGATGATACGGAGGTGGTGAAGGTGGTTCAGACCGGCGGCAAGCTGGTACAGGCAAGACGAGGCCTTGCCGCTAATCTTGTTAACCAGGCGCTGATGTTCTTCGCTGAGCTCTTCTCCAGGACGTCCGTCCTTGTACAGGTCGAAAAGACTGGCCTGGCAGAGTTCGACAGCAATGTAGAGAAAGTTCTCGTCCCTTTCATCATCAAAGTATCGGATGACGTTGGGGTGAGGATCACTATTTTGTAGGAGCTTGACTTCTTGTTCCGCGAGTCCAAAGTACTGAGGCAACATGCGCTTGACAGCCACCTTGACTTCCTACAACGGTGTCAGGATAAGAACGTTGATGACAGACCGCAGCTTGTTGACTTACCTTCCATTTGCCTTCAAAGACGAATGTGCCACCGCTTCCGTTACCAAGCAGTCGGTCTTGGTCAATGGTAAGCTTACCAATGCGTTTGATCTCAGAGATATTTTGCACGTCACCACCGCTGACGGTGAGCTCATCCGGTTGCAGACGAGGACCAACTTCGAGCTGTTTGGCTGCGTTGACAATACGGTTGACCTCGTCTTCTTCCTTTTGTTGGTTCTTACTCAGCTTACGGCCGCCCCTTCGTCCTCGATGTGTTTTCTTCTTCTTTGGGGTAGCAGGCGCAGCATTTGGGTCTTGTGAGATGTCTTCGGTGCTGTTCGTCATTGAGTCAGCGTCACCGTTGGACTTTGCCTCTGGCGAAGCAGTCTCATCGCCGGTCGGAGAGGCTTGTTCGATGGTCGTTGTCCTTGAGAGTGGTGCAAGATCTTCATCCTCGTCCTGTGGTACGGCAAAGGTGACCTTCTTCTCCTTGGGCTCTTCGGGTACAGGTGGTTGGATCTGATCCACTTCAGGGGCTACTACTACAACTGGCTTCTCTGGTGTGACATCCTCCGCATCTGGGACAGCCACTGGCTTCTCTTCGGCTGGCTTGACTTCAGGCTCTGGAGAAGCATGGAATGGAGGAAGAGGCTGCTTGGTCTTGTTGCCTGCCTGAACCAGTTGCTTCAGGTAGCTCAGGCAAGACTCGGCCATTGTGGGCTTGACAGAAGCTCCAAGACCACCAAAGAGGCAGATGGCAACCACAATGTACAGATAGACATTGACAGACCGTCCGACGACTTCGGTCTGAGGGGGTACATCAATGGTTGGAGGCTGGTGGTGTTCCCTTGGGGATGTTTCTGGAGGATTTGAAATGACCTGATCGTTTACATTGTCGTAGGTCGGTGCGGGGATGCCCACTAGTTGAGTGGGCAAGTTTGGAACTTTGTAGTCGAGTCTGTGGACGCCAATCAGACTCTTTTTGTCTGGCAGGGCATAGGGAGCATCCCAATCGTATGCCACCTGATTTTGCTTGTAGCAGCTCGCGTCTGGAGCGCCGTCGGTCACGGCAGGATAGTGAACTTCGGACAGTGCATACCACGCCCCAGAGTTAGTTGTGTTGAGGAGGACGTGGTTGGCTTTGTCCTCTGAAAATTGTGGCCCCGCAGGCTGGGGTAGAAGAACCAGGGGAGGGTCGGAGGACTGGTCGTTCAAGGGCCGGGCAACATCAAAAACGCGTGCAACTGGGAAGGGCAGATTTTTTCGGTACAGCGGACGCTGGTGCGACCTCGGACGCTTGTAGTCAAAAGCAATAACTTCACCGTTGTACAGGGTGTAGATGTATTGCTTGTCTAGGGTCTGGTCGTACTGGGACTGCAAGTCTCTGTCTCGACTGTTGGGATTCCACTCTGCATATTTGAGTGTGCAGATGTGCTCATTTGTCTTCTTGTTATGAATTGTGATTGTGTATTGTGTCTGGCCAATGTCGATGACGCCGCGGCAATCACGTTCTCTAGCGGTAAAGTAATTCTTGGACTCGGGAGCACAACTGTCGTCATGGGGAAAGGAGCCGCCGGGACTGAAGCTCTGCTTGACAATGCCTGAGGCGGCATCGACCAGAAGCATAAAAGTCTTCTTCTCGACATTGTAGACGACCGGAAGGTCCGGATCGTCGCTCGAATAGGGTGCATTCTCGGCCAATTGCTTGACCGTGACGCCCAGGTGCTGGAGCTGGGGATAGGGGCCGGGGGAGAGGAGGTAGAGGGCTCCGTCTTCTCGCGGCTCGACGATCCAGACAAAAGGCTGGTCTTGGGGATCGACGGTGCCGCCGGACGAGTTGTAGATTGTCTCCAACATGGGGCGTCCGGTCAGCTCCCAAATCTCCTCTCCATTGTATCGGTCGCGGGCGTGTATGTGGCCGTCGACGGTCGCCAAGAGCACAAAGTCCTCAACTTCCCAATCCTGCAGAGAGCGCGCACCGGGGACAAGGCCTCCCGAGGCTGCATATCTGGCGGGATCGGCTCTGACAGCACGAATGGCTGGAGCAGAAGGAACTCTGGTTGCTAGGGCGCGCACGTTGTGGCTGTTGGGGGACGAGTAGGGACGACGGCGGGGAGCGTCGACTAGCGCGTCGTTGTCGGCGGGCTTTGGGTGTTTGTGGCTGTGGTTGGGGATGGGGTTAGGGGGCACGATATTTGGGTGCTCTGGCTGGACGGCCGGGCGGACATGATGGGCGAGGCGTGGTGGTGATGGCTGCTGCTGCTGAGCGACCACGAGTCCAGTGAGGAGCAGGAGGGCGAGGGTGGTGAGCGCCGAGCCAGCACCAGGCGGCCGGCGCGGACGCGGCATTGCGTGTTTGTGGGGGGGATCAGTTGAGAGCCTGCGGCAGGCGGCGAGGGTGAGGGAGATGGAGCATCCGCAAGCTGTGATGGAGGCGGACTGGGCAAGAGAAGAAAGGCAGAGGGTGCCTGTGGCAGCGAATTTGGGACGATATTAAGCCGTCGCGGGGGGACGGCCTGCAGCTGAGGTGCGTGTGCGTGTGCGTTCCAGTGCCCCAGCACGACGGGGGGGTCCAGTCGGGGCCTCGTCAGCCCACCCGTCACCTAACAGACTGGCCCATCTCGCTCGTTTCTGCTGCTGCCACTCCACGCAGGGACCGAAGGCGACGGGCCATCCCATTGCCACCTCCAGCCTCCCTTGGGGGCCAGCCCGCCCGCCAGCGTTGGCCGTGGCCGTGGGCTATACACAGACAGCATCTCGGACACCGTCGCAGTGGCGCAGTAGGCGAAGTGTACTTGCATGCGCCCACACACGCACCCCCCGCACCACCACCGCTACCAACACCACCACTACCCACTACCCACTACCACTACCACAACCACAACCACAACCAACACGCACCAGAGTCCGTAAGCCCCCTCCGTGCCTTGGAGCAGGTTTCAGCGCCTCTGTCGACTCAAGCTGCCGCCGCCCGTGACCCGTGACCTGTGACAGCCGTCTGACTTGTTTGCTGCACCGCAATCCAGCAGTCCAAGGTTTGCCGTTTTGGTGCTTGCCAACGCCTTTACCGTCATGGCGAGACGCCGACTTGAAACACAGGTCAGCGCTCAGACCCCACCCACCCAGGCCTTTGCCGTCACGTGAGCGCCCCCCCCAGTGAAGCATCTAGAAACTCGCTGAATCGTGGTCCACCCACCGCAAAGTTACTTTGTAGTAGTATGCCCGCCTGCATCAAGTCCGACGCGCCCTGCTGCACTATGCATACTCCGATACACGTGTATGCAAAATGGGAAGGACCCGTATTACCTGCATCACGCCTCGTGTCACGGTGCACGAAAACTTACATGCATGCATTCATTCAAGCTCGTGAGCGTGCTGCTGCATTCATCTCGGCCCGTCATATTGGTACTGTACACTCTATCTGGTGCCCGTGACTGCATTGCATCATTGCCTTTGGTTCCCTCGCCCTTACATGCGGTCGCGTCTTCGCGGCGCGCTTCGAATAATGTTATCCACTCGCAGCAGCAACTGTCTTCGTTAGCACCAATCCTGTTCCTCTCGTGAATCTGGTTGCTTACCTCCGCGGCCTCCGACGCCGACGATACCACCGCCCGCTTTAGCTTGTAGCTCTCAATCACGCCCAGCTCCCTCATGTCTGCAATGCCTCCTCCCGGCGACAGCAGATCCAGACCCGAGCTCGTCAGGCCCGAGTAGACGGCCTTCCGGAGTCGCGTCACCAGATCGCTCGAGTCGAAACCAGCATTGTCCGCCAGAATCGTCGGAAGCTGCTGGAGCGCCTTGGAAAATGACTCTACTGCAATAGCCTTCTTGCCAGCCACGTTCTGTGCCGCCTCTGCTACCGCCTTGGCCATGTTCATCTCTGCGCACCCACCACCCAGTGTTGTCCGGGGCTCCTTGACAGTTTGTGACAGCACGGCAAGAGCATCGTGCAGCGATCGCTCGGCTTCATCCAAAAGCTGCTCGGTGGCACCACGCAGAACAATGGTGCAGGCCCGTCCCGCCTTGGTGCCCGAGAACTTGATCAGCACATCCTCTCCAATAATCACCTCCTCGACCAGATCGCAGTAACCAAGCTTGACGTTCTCGGGGTGGTCAAAAGTTGATGTAATCTCTCCTCCAGTGACCAGAGCCAGGCGCTCAATGCCGTCAAAGTCTGCGTGCTCAATCGAGCAGATGCCGGCATCCGCAAAGAGCTGCTCGGGCCAGTTGTAGATGAGCTGTCGGTTGACAAAGCAGTTGATGCCATGTGCCTTGATACGCTCTACCTTGGCCTTCATCTTCTCGCGCTCAGCCTTCTCAAGCTCAGCGAGCTTGCCCGTTGAATCCACCTTGACTCGTGCTCCAAAAATCTTGATCTTGTCTGTGTCCATGGCCGTGTTTGCCACAAGAATCTTGGCGTTCTCTATCCTCTTGGGCTGGTTGACACCAAACTTCTTGTCCAGAATAAATCCCTCGTCCAAGTATGAGTCCTTGAGCTTTCCTCCAGCCTTCTTGATAATCTGGATGTGTGTCAAGTCCGTCGAGCCCCCGAGCTTGAGGACAGCGTCTACGGCAAGCTTGGCAAACTGTGTGCGGTCTTGTGAGAGGACCTTGGAGCTGAGCGTTGTGCGGGCAATGGCCTCGAGGTCTTTCCTGAACTCCTGCTCGTCATTGCTGTGGTCCACGGCAATCTTCTCCAGCGCCTTCAGTGCCGCATGGCTTGCTATCCTGTATCCCTCGATGATAGTCTGGGGGTGGATCTTCTGATCAACCAGCTTCTCGGCCTCCCGCAGCAGTTCGGCGGCAAGGACTGTGACTGACGTGGTTCCGTCACCGACTTCGTCGTCTTGGACTTTTGAGATGTTGACCAGGACTTTTGCGGCGGCGTTGTCGAGAGCAATCGCTTTGAGAATCGTGGCACCGTCGTTTGTGACCATAATCTCTCCAGTGGAACTTTCCGCACATGTCAGTTGAGCCGTATACTGGGAGCGGGGCAAAATCCACACTTACGCAGACTGCAATATCTTGTCCATGCCCTTGGGGCCCAATGTGCTCTTCACCAGGTCTCCAACTGCAATAGCTCCCACAAAAGCCGAGAGGCGCGCATTCTCGCCCTTCTCCTCCGTTACGTCTTCCGCAAAGATCTGAGTGGGGTTGGACTGCAGGACTTGTCAGCGACCACTGTGCTGTTATTGTTAAGTGAAGAAATTCGACCACTCATACCATCTTGCTGTGATTTCTGGGCTACCAAAGAGGGGTATCTCAGAAGGTGTGGGGTTGTCGGCTGGGTGGTGCCTGGACGCGACTTTTTTCTAGTCTTGCCCGCGTTGGAGCTGTGTTTGCGGTGTTTGCGCGGAGCTTCCCCGGCCAATGGTTCCACCGGAGTCCGTGACCTCTTGAATGTCTCTCACTTTTGTTGCACAACACCAAACCACTAAGAAATCGCCAGAAATCTTGTCGCATAGCGCTGTAGAGTTGCATATTCCCTAGTCAAGTCACAACCAAGGTGCCACCACAGCTCTGCAAAAATGTCGAAGCGACCGGCCTCCGGGCCTCTCGAGGAAGTATACGACGCGCCATCGCCAGCGATGAAGCGTCCAAAAGTCGAGGATGAAGAGATGGAAGATTCTGAAACAAACGGCGCCACGGAAAATGGGCATCTCATGGCTCCCCGAGCGCAAGATCGAGACAGGATAGACATTGTAGGCGCAGACGCGGAGGAGCACGAGGAGCTTCAAGAAGCTGGCGCATTAGACGACGAAGACGATGAGCCCGCAGTCGCCGCGCCGAGGCGACAGGCTGCCCCAGAAGCCGGATATACCGATCTATATCTCGACACAATAAATCGCAAAGTCCTAGACTTCGACTTCGAGAAGCTGTGTTCCGTCACGCTGTCGAACATTAACGTATACGCCTGCCTTGTATGCGGAAAATACTACCAAGGTCGAGGGCCAAAGTCGCAAGCATATTTCCATGCGCTGGAAGAGGGACACCACGTATACGTCAATATGGAGACGAAGAAGGTCTACGTGCTACCAGAGGGCTATGAAGTGACCTCCAAGTCACTAGATGACATCAAGTTCGTCGTGGACCCGCGCATGAGCAAGGAGGAGGTTGCAAAGTTGGACAAGGAGCCCAAAGTCTCATGGGACCTATCCAATCGCGAGTACATACCTGGCTTTGTGGGCATGAATAACATCAAGGCAAACGACTACTTCAATGTCGTAATACAAGCACTCTCACACGTGGTCCCGCTCCGCAACTACTTCATGCTTGAAGACCTATCGAAGCGGCCTCAACTCGCCCAGCGCTTCAGTACCCTCGTGCGGAAAATCTGGAATCCCCGAGCCTTCAAGACACACGTTTCGCCCCACGAACTCCTACAGGAAATTGCCCTACGCTCCTCAAAGCGCTTCACCCTGACAGATCAGTCCGACCCCGTAGACTTCCTGTCTTGGTTCCTCAACAACCTGCACCTTGCCGTCGGTGGCTCCCGCACAAAACCCAACAGCAGCATCATTCAAAAAGTCTTCCAAGGCACCTTAAAAATCGAACAACAAGAAATCACCGCGCGCGCCGACGCGGGCGATCGTCTCCGCTTCGAAGACGCCGCCGTACAGACAGAAATCACAAAATTCCTCGTCCTAACCCTCGACCTGCCCGCGGCCCCTCTCTTCCAAGATGCCATTGAGAAGAATATCATTCCACAAGTGCCCCTCGTCAACATCCTCTCCAAATACAACGGCGTGACTCCTCAAGAGAAATCAAAGAAGCGCGTGCGATACCGTCTCCTCCACCCACTTCCCCCTTACCTCCTCTTCAACATCAAGCGCTTCTCCAGAAATAAATTCGTTTCTGAGCGCAACCCAACTATTGTCACGTTCCCCGTGCACTCGCTCGACATGGCGCCCTACGTTGAGCCTAACCCGGCGGAGTACCCGCCTGGAGAGCCCATCTGGTACGACCTTGTTGCCAACATCACGCACGAGGCGGTCAAGAAGAAGGATGATAGTGTCGAGGGCGAGCAGGAAAGCAAGATTTGGAGGGTACAGGTTAAGGACAGGGCGAGAGATGAGTGGTATGGGATTCAGGACTTGTTTGTCGAGAAGGAGAGGGCTGAGACGTTGTTTACCAAGGAGGCGTATCTTATGGTTTGGGAGAGGAGGAGGGGGCAAAAGGGGAAGGGGAAGGCGTAGGAGAGATGAAGGGATGTTTTTTCTAGCAGCACTTAGTATAGGAGAGGAGACATGGAGCGGCGATACCTCCTCCTTTTTGTTTTGCTGTGTAATGGATAGAGATGTGTTTGTTGTATGATATGTACGCAGGAGACTTGAAAGGAACAAGTCAGTTGAATTCAAACAACATAATCATCAAAACAGTCGCATTCAAATGTCCACTCTACCATGGGATAAGTCTGAAAGAGGAAAAAAAAATGAACATGCATATTGTACTTATTCACATAGCATCTACTCCACCATCACAACATCCCTCTCAAGCCCCATGCCCGCCGTCCCATTCGTAATCGCCGCCACCCCACCCGCGACCTCATCCATCTCCCTCAGCGTAAAATCCAGTAGATAGCTCTCATCCACCAACTCCTCCACACGCTTATAGTGCCTTTCTGAGTACACTTTAATCGCGTCCAGGATATCCTTCAGACTGCCCTTTGCCGCAACCTTACCCTGTGGCCTGAGGGCCACAAGCCGCGACGCCGGATACGATTTAACCACTGTGTGCAGGATGCGCTGTGCAACGGGTGCAGTACGCACATTTGTATTCCAGTCGCGGAGGCGGAGGAGCAGCTTGTAGAGCTGTTCGTCGGCGAGGGAAGCGAGGACATCGTCGACGCTAGAGAGACCAGAGAGGGAATCTGGATCCGGGGAATCTGTTTCTACGACGGATTTGAAGAGAGAGAAGAGGCGGGCAGGCTGGTCCATTTGCAGGGCGAGCACAATGGCGTCGCGGTAGTTGCCGGCGTAGGCAAAGTTTTGCAGCTTTTGGTCCAGTTCGATGCGCTCTGTCTCGGCGGTTGTGGCGGCTTCGAGAGTTGTGCTAGTGGTGTCGCGCCAGAAGGTGATGACGCTGTCGCCGCCGCCGGAGACGAGGGCGCCGGTCTGCGGGTGGGAAACGAGAGCCCAGACGCGGTCGGTGTGGTTGTCGAGGGTGGACATGGCCTCGCCCGAGACGGAGTCCCAGATCTTGACCAGACCATCACCGGCTGCCGAAGCGACTTGTGGTCCTCGTTTGTCTCGGGCGTCAACGGGGCGATAGGGAAGCCATGCGAGCTTCAGAACGCTGTTAGAGTGCCCCTCTAGGGTCAGGAGACAGCTGTAGTCTGCCAGACTCCAGATCTTGACCGTCTTGTCTCCGCTGCCAGTCGCAATCAAGCCTTTGTTGCCTGAGTTTGGAGACTGGGAGTCTTTGGGAGCAAATTTGACACTCCAAACACCACGACGATGACCTCGGAGGACACCAATAGCCTCTCCTTCGGCAGCCGAGTATATTTTGACTGTGCGGTCCTGCGAGGCTGAGGCAAAGAGAGTTCCAGAAGGATCAATATCGATTGCATTGATATCCTTATCGTGTGCTTTGCGGGTATACTTTGCACGTATCTTTCCTTTCATTTCCTTGGTGGTGTCCCATCGCTTGACGGTCCGGTCTTGTGATCCTGTTACAATGTATGCTGGAGGGTGTGATAGCGGGTCCGTGAATGCAGCTGACGATTCTTGGGGTACTATGTGCGGCAGCGCAATCGCCCCCAACGATTCAGCGTGACCAGTGAGGACTGCTGCACAGGTGTATGATCCGTTCTCGGGATCTAGTCGCCACAAGCGGGCTGTGTTATCTTTTGCACCTGTAACGAGCCAGTGTCCTGACCAGTCGACGTCTAGACAGATCACAATGTCTTCGTGGCCTTGTAGCAGCCCCACGTCTGCACCAAAGTATCTTCCCTCTGTCGCATCGTCTCCGTCTGACTCGTTCAGTGTGATGATCCGGATATCCTCAGAGTTGGTATTCAACGCCAGCAGCGACTTGTCTCTGCCCACGTATGCCATGTCGATTACCTCGTCATGTGTTCCGGAGACACGTCGGAAAACTGGAAGAGGATCAATCGTTTCCTCTACAACTAGCGACTCGACTGGCTTAAGAGAGTGGAAGTTGAGCACCTGGTCGGCATGCACGGAGACTAGGTAGGGCAATGATGGGTAGTAGAGGATGTTGACAATCTCGTCTGTCTCTGTCCCCGGCTCTTGCTCTGATGTGAGCTCCCGTCCGCTCGACGTTGACCAAAGTCGTACGCAGCCGTTTTCTCCGCCAGAGTACAGAATCTTTCCATCTGCAATAAAACCAGCGCTCTCGATTCCCTCAAGCGCGGCAAAGGTCCTCTGGGGTTTCCATTTGTGCGAATCCCACACAATCAAAGTTTTGTCTCTGCTTCCAGAGAGAAGTAGCTTTTGCTGCGGCGAATATTGCAATGACCGAACAACAGAAACGTGCGAATCCAATACGGCCGCACTCTTCCTCTTGTGTAGATCCCATACTCTTACTTTGCCATCTTCAGCACCCGAGGCCAGTCGGAATTGTATTTGGCTCTCGCCGTGAGCTTGGTCCGCTTCTGCGCCTTCTTGCCTTGACTTCCTTTTCCTCTTCTTGTTGTTCTCAGATGCATCCTCACGCTCAGCCACCTCAACCTCGAAGAAATGGAGCGCCGATACAACTCCGCCGTGGCCATGGAAGGTGTGGGTGGTATAGCCGCCCCGAATATCCCAAACTTTGACAACACCATCTGCGCCTCCAGTTCCAAGCAGAGTTCCCGTGCGGTCTGTGGCCAGGGTAACCACAGGAGATGTGTGCGGCCGAAGGGTACGGACAAGCTCGAGCTCGATGGAATCGTCTCCGTTCTCAGTAGGGTTGAGGGAAAATAGGCGCATAGACAACGATCGCGAGCATACTATGAGATGCGACGCCGAGGGTGTTACTGGAGAGTGTTAGTGGCTGTCGCCTCTAGCAAAAGCGCATTACTTACACGTCAATGATGTGATTGCCTCTCCGTCACCTTCAACTCTTCCTAGCTCTTGCCCATTGGTAAGGTTGGTGATGAGGACATCTTCACCCAAGCTAGCAGCCAGAATGCGCCCGTCCTCGCTCAATGCCAGGCTGCCTCCCGAGTAGATGGGCTGCAAGGTCCGATCGACCTCGTACGTAGTCTTGACAGCAGTTCTTTGCGCCGCCATGTTGTTGGTGTTGCGGGAACGGTAGGCGTCAAGACTCTGCGAGGTCGAGGACGATGTCGCGAAACTTTGGATGGGAAAAAAGTTTATCGATAACAGCCCGCTCGCAACCACGCGCTGACGTTTGGCGCAAGCGCGTCTGTGTCTCGACTACTCGGCCACCAACACAATGCTGACCTTGCACCCACCACCCAACATGCTCATTAGACTGTACGCTGCAGAAGCGATCGTTGCATTTACTTGTTGCACCTAATAGAGACCAATCACATTTCTCCGCGCCATGGGCCGACAAGCCTACCTGGATAAGATTGCATTTGTACAGACCCCACCAGAACGTCCCGCACAAGACATGGCTAATGAATACAAAAGGGTCGGTCTGCGTTCGAGCCTGCGTCGTCTACCTCAGAGTCAGCAGAATACATCCAGCTCGAATCGGCGCAATCTGAAATCCCCTCACAATACTACGAGGCTACTGCGAACAACTACATTCAGCTATACGATGAGCGCGGAAATCCCATCAACCCGCGCTCTCACCAGTATGGCAAGAAGCTTAGAGGCGCACAGAATGACGTGCTTGCGTCGGTAGGGGTAGTGGAGCGAAGGCGCTCGCCTGCCGAAGGACTCCCAGGTTCCAGCCAAGAGCGCTTTCAAATACTCGAGGCCGAGGATACCATGGGAAATGCCATTGCTTTGGTGACCACGCTGGCAGAGAACATCTGCACTTGGTGGGTAGGGTCTATCAGAGACAGGTTACTGGTGCGTTGCCCCTGCTCTAGTTTTGGGAAGCCCATTGCTAACTCCTGCCCGTAGACATTTCATTATTACCCTGGGTTATCTTTCAGTCATATCCTTAGGTCCGAATGTGCCCTCTCTGGACACTCCATCATATATGAAGGTTTTGCCCCCCAATTATTTGCGAGCGTGAACATCCAGACTGCCATGTATAGCATGCTGATGTATCAACCAATTGAACGGTTGCTCTATGCAACACGCGCAAGTGCAACAACTCGAAACTTCTTCCGTCGGACGAAGAAACTGCTACGATCAAGGTTTGGCTCATAGGTCTCCAGCCAGATAAATGCTTACCCAAAATAGCTTTCGTCTGGGCCTTGACGTTATCTGTTATCCATTCTACTATCACGCGGCTCTGCAACGCCTAGGCCTGGTGGCTGCTCGACCACTTCTTCCGTCATGGCGCACTCTTATTCCTTTTGCGGGGGCATCACCACTGCTTCCGCTATCCTTGCACTATAATGTATCAAACTCCATGGCAGATTGTGTTAGAGGCATCCTGACTTCGCCCGCTGTCCTTTTGTGCGCCCACCATGCAATGGAGCGCTGGGTTTATGCTTGTGTATACGAAGCTGTCGAATCATCCATCATTCGCCCCAACAAACCTGATACACCCAGCCGGGATCCCAATGTAAAAGACCGTGCCATGACTATGCTCGGCATACGACGTGAGTCACCCACGCCAATCCGGAACAGCATCCACAAGGTATTGTCCATGCTCGGTTGGGCGTCACCACTCGTAGCCCAGAGCAATGTGCAAAAACAAACCATAACGGTCGAGTCAACACTAGACCCAAGCGATGGCCAAACGATAGATGTCGGTGGCACGCGGGTTACCAACGCTACCCCACTAAACCTACCCGTATTGCAAACCCAGGATCAGCCCGCAAGCGAGCCGACCGAGGTGGATGTGATTACCATCCCGATCGGCGCAGTTGAAGAGCTGATGCGTTCTACAACCCCACCGGCGTCGACAACCGGGCCAGAAGACGATGAGAATGATCCGCGGATTCGTATTACGTCGCGCGAAGGCATTGTTGAAATGGAGGTTCGCCTTCCTCCCAGGACACTATCAAGTCACACCGAGATTGAAGAAGCCTTTGGATCCCCACGAGAGGGCAGGACCAGTGAGTCACTGCGTACAGCTCACTTGGCGGACGAGAAGCACTCATACCACCGGGTCACGCAACTATCGTGTGAGCCTGCTCAGATGATTAGCGCAATGGTACGCGCTCAGCTTGTGGGCCTTGTCATGCTTCCCGCTCGCATGGTGATTCTGAGGATGATAGCCTCGCACTACTTGGCGGGCCAAGAACGGCACGGAGGCCCGCACCGTCTCGTCAGTTCACTAGACGTGGCCGGGGAGCTGAATTGGGCTGGGATTGGTACTCAATTGTCGCGGGTAGCACTCTGTGGCGTGTTGGAGGTGGCCCTTGATCTTGGTCTGTGGCAGTTGCAATACCTCACCATCACTAAAGTTGGGAAAGAGCTATTTGGATGGGGTACACTATAGAGAAGGCCGTCGGCTCGCAGAGTGCTGGTACCAGTGACATGGCATTACACGACACGGTTTCGAGTCCGACCAGATTATTTTTGTATCTGTGTCGAGATAGTCGGCAGCGGCCGATGCAGTGGCCTCTGGGTGGCACTTTTGCGCGTTTCACGAGTAACTAGGTCGAGATGCCGACGTCAATAAAGTTCCGAAGAGAGCACAGTAGTGACCTCTCCACGGTTTGAGTGGAACTGAGGCCTCTTTCTGACCCTAGCGATGAGCCAGGCCACCCGACCCAGCGTTTCTGGGCGATGAAAGTGGGAACTTGCTCTTGTTGCGATGGTGGCTGAGCATGGAGAGATCAGAGGGGACTGGAAAGACGCTGTCACGTGTATGACAACGACGACATGTCTTGGGGCTTTTGGCGCGACAGGCGTCCGAGGTAGTAGGCCACAGTTGGCGCCGCCATGCACCACACAAGGCATTACTTTTACGACGGCATGCATGGGAGGGGTCGTGATTGGACGAGTTAGATTACAGAGAAGCCGTTGGGATCAACCTTGACTCTGTGATACGGAGATTGCGAACCACAGCAGCAAGACAGTAACAAGGTGCAGCCGGGGCCGAAAGCCGGAGCATGGTAAAGGGCATAAATGTGTTGACAAAAAGCGTGGCCGGCATGAGGAGGTCGTGCTGGGAAGGGATCAGCAGGTGATGGCGCGTGGCTGCCGTGTTTGCTGCGAATGCCGTTGGCGTAGGGCGTCGCTGGGGAAACGCCGGTACCAGGCAGGCGGGCGGGGCGGGTAAAGCTGAGAAGATGTAGAGTGAGGCGGCTGTTTGGAGGGTACTAGATATAGCGGTGGTAGTATAATGCGTACATCCATAAGAGGCTGTTTTGCATGAAAGGCGGGAGCGTCGAGTGATAGACGAGCAGGATGGACAGGGCGTGCGACTAGGGCTGGAGCCAGGGTTCGCTCGAGGACGGGCATGTGTGGGTGCGGATAGGCACGCTTGGACGGAGGTTGGCGTAAGGCCTAACGTCTTTAGTAGGCAGAGCCAACATGGATGAGTGCTGGCTGGCTTCAACCCTCCCCAAAGAAGCTGGCCATGACGATGCATGCGCCCGTGGGGGAGCCCCTTTTCCGCCAGCATCGCAGCTGCCATGGCTTGGCCGTGCCTGCCGCCCTCGACGCGCAGCATACGTAGTAGTAGGAAGCCGCAGCCCGCACACGAGGCAGGCCCTGTCCGACGCTCCTTCCCTCTCTCCCACGCGTTCCTGCTGTCGACGGAGTTTTTGCCAGTCGCTCCTTGCTCGGGCCCCTGCACCCTCTCACCAGGGGACACCACGCTTGGGCTTCTCGGCGACCACCCGACCATTCACCAACGCTCCTTTTTCCCCACCACGCCGGGCCCGTCGCCGCACGCCTGCGAGAGAGAGAGAGCGAGAGCGACTGAGACCCTGAGTCTGGTCTTCTCGCCGCCGTCCTATCCTCGCTGTCCTGGCTCCTGCAACACGTCCCCGCGCGCCCACTCCCGTTTGCCGCGTGCACCACACATCATACCAAATCTTTCTCCAGACGCCCGCCAGCCGGCACTTCCCCACCAACACACCTCTGCCACGCCCGCGCAGACGCCTCCGCTGCTGACAATCTGCCCCGAGCCCAAGTGAGCCTCGAGTACAACGCCCCTCCGACGCTGGCGACCCTAACCGGTGCCTGACGGACATGTCTGCAGTGGCGTAGCTGGACTACTTGGAAAAACAAAGGCGACCGCGCGCCAGCAGTGCAGCGCCCGTACCTGCTACTCAAGCTGCATTAGCACTCCTCCACACGCGGCCCGCCCCATCATCATGTCGGGCAACTCGCTCCCTCGCCCTTCGCGACCGTCGATTGCGCCGCCAACAGGCCCTTTGCCTTCGCTGCCCGTCCCAAAATCAAGAAGTTCCAATGTCGGGCCCACCTCCGGCCGCCCCTCGCTGCTTCCAGGAGCCACAAACAACCGCGCAGTATCTTCATCAGCACTACCCTACCGGTCTCCTTCCATTTCCAAGCTGCCGCCATCCCCTGGCTTAACAGGTTTCTCGCCTGACGAGAGTGCTCCCCCTACAGCGTTGCCAGCCGGAAAGTCGTTGCGCAAGACGGTCAGCATAGGCGCCTTCCCACAACCGCCCAGACACAGCGTGAGATCGAATCCCTCGAGCCCGCTCTCGACAAGTTCGACACCAGGAGGAGATATCGCCAGTCCAAGAACCGTATCAAAAAGCTCGCTGCCCCCACGGGAGAGCAGCCTGAAGAAACCTCGGGCCTCGAATGTTGGGGGCGGGCGAGGTTTACTACCAAAGTCTCCCCTCTCTCCTCCCAGCCTGCTCAACGGAAGTGCAGATTCGGTAGCGGTAGACAGCGGCCATCTTAGCCTTCCCTCTCCGCCACACAGCCGGAACTCGTCTCCACAGGGATCGTATGCGACCAGCGCAACCACAGCAGAAGATGGCGAGGATAGTACGCAAAAAGATGGAAAGCCACACAAGGACGGAAAAGGCAACGTCATTGTCAGCGTACGAGTGCGGCCAGACGTTGGAGCAAAAGATGGCAAACATGACATGGACTGGGAAGTTAGCAACAAGCGCGCATTGATATCCTACAGGGGCAAGGAAGGCGGTGATTACTTTTATGGTACAGTTTCACAACCCCGCGTACAAGCTAAACCAGCTCAGCTAATTTGACATGAAGACAACGTCTTTGACCCGCAGGACAACAACGCGCGTGTCTACGATGCAGCAGCCAAGCGACTTGTCCGACGGGTTATGGAGGGTTATCACGGCACGGTCTTCGCCTACGGCATGACGGGAACTGGAAAAACTTTCTCCATGCAAGGAACAGCAACCAATCCCGGTGTAATCCCCTTGGCCATTACCGACATCTTCTCTTACATCCGAGAGACACCACAGCGCGAGTTCCTCCTGAGAGTCAGCTACATCGAAATCTACAACGAAAAAATCATCGACTTGCTGGCAGGACCTCCGGTTGGCATGAATGGCCAGAATGGTCCCGTCGAGGAGATCAAGCTGCGTGAGGACAGCAAGCGCGGTGTTTATGCGACCCCGCTGAAAGAAGAGATTGTGCAGAGTCCAACACAACTGCTGAGAGTCATTGCTCGTGGAGACAATTCACGAAAAGTGGCGGGTACGCAGTTCAACGCACGCAGTTCTCGAAGTCACGCGGTTGTGCAAATTGTTGTCGAAAGTCGAGAGCGTGCGCCTGGCCCTTCCACATCAGGTGGCGACAAACGGTCTGGCATCATCCCTGGTGGTGTCCGTGTTTCGACATTGAGTCTGATCGATTTGGCCGGATCTGAGAAGGCAGCTGACAGCAAAGAGAGGAGGACCGAGGGTTCACACATCAACAAGAGTCTGCTCACCTTGGGTACCGTCATTGGACGCTTAGCCTCAGATAAAGAGAAGTCTGAGAAGGACAAGGGCAAAGGAGACAAGCATCTGCCCTACAGAGACAGCAAACTTACTCGACTTCTCCAGCCGGCTCTTTCTGGCAACTCGCTGGTCAGTATTCTGTGCACAATTCAGATTGGCGCTAGTGGGAGCCCCGCGGCGACGAACAGCCATACCGGCGAGACATTGAACACTCTCAAGTTTGCATCGCGAGCAAAGAACAACATTGTCAGCCATGCCAAAAAGGCTGATGAGTCTGTTGGTCCTGGCGGGGATGCAGGCAGCCGAGCTTTGCTGGACCGCTACCGCTTGGAGATCGAGGAGCTGAAGAAGCAACTGGCCGAGGGCAAGTCCAAAGAAGTCAAGGAAAAGGAAGAAGTGGACGACGTCAAGAGGGACAAGGAAGAAGAAAAGGCCCGCGAACTCGAAAACAAGCAACGACACGAGGAACAGATGCTCGAGATGCAGTTGGCTAGGACTGCACTCAAAGAGCGCATTGAGCATCTCAACAGACTGATTCTGAGTTCCAAGTCGCTTGGCGTTAATAATGGCCGGTCCTTCTCATCCATGAGTATGAAGCGCACATCGGTCATGAGCAATGCTCACACCGATATGCGGCCGATGTCGATACGCTCATCTGCAAGCCATGCCACCCTCGGAGCCGGCCGTAGGAAAAGTACCCCACAGCTTCACTTGGACGGTTCCGAGGAAGACGACTCTGTTGGTGACAATGGGGACGGCTTTGCAAGTCAGAACATGCAGATACAGGCACTGCAAGCAGATCTTTCGGACAAGAACCGGTACATTGCTACCCTCGAGAAGCGCCTGCTCCATGCTCGTAGAGCAAGTCATTCCCGAGTCTCACTGTCACTATCACACAAACTCACTAGTAGTGAGGAAGGTGGCATGATTGCGGCCCTTGCCGAGAGGGACAATGAGATTGTCAACCTGCGAGCACAACTTGAAGACAAGGAGCGGATGATCGCGGCCCTCACGTCAGCACGCAAGAAGAACGACAACGCACACGACTTGGGAAGCGAATCGCCAGGCAGCCGTCGCACTTCGGGCTACCAACGCAGTACCAGCGACGGCAGCGCCGCCAGTGTTATTCCCAAGGGCCCAGCGTCGCCAGCTCCTAGTGTAAAACCCCCCTTCCTTCCTACTTCAAATACCAACGGCTCGACCAAGAACATTGAAGAGATGACGCGCATGCTCGACGAGATGATCACTGGTCGCGTTGAGAAGACTGCCAGGCGGAGCAGCTTGATGCCAGTCACAGAAGGCTGATGTACCTTTTTCCACACATCACGAAGCAAACACGAGGGCATCTCGTGCCGAGCACATGGCACGGACCAGCACCGTATCAATCTATTCCAGACGAACCGAAGTACAGTAATGGAGATGATGAACGTCAGCACCAATGGTGTTAGGCAAAGTACTTCAAAAGTTTTTATTTCCTTCACATCTAGCGATCTCTTACATCACGAGGGATTCCATAGCGATTGGCGTTAAATGGGTCACGGAGTACAACACTGGCACAGGCATGGATTCCGACCTGGACATCCTGGAACCATGTATGCGATGGGTACGCACGGGCGTAGACGATTGGGGGGGTCTTCTGTTCTGTTGCCCGATTCGATGCAGCCCCGGGAGGATTGTACACCACTTTTTTTTTCTTTTACTTCCTTCTCTTATCTTCCTGTGCCAAGGGACTTTCGATCTGATACCCCCTTTTTTTCCATCTTACATACTAGTTGCTCAAACATTTTCTTGCTTACGATGCATACTTAGCAGTCGCTTCAAATCACTTCGTGGTCTGTTCTTGGACGGATCACATGACTAGTTTCATGCCCATTCCCCGATGCGCCCCCAGCGCTTGCATTGCTGTTAATAAAGTAGAGTTATTCAGATTGGCGTTGTTTAGAAAACGCTGCATATTGCAACGTCATCCAATTGGGGGTGGCGTTGGTACTGTACGTAGATAGTGATACTAAATTGATCGTAGCCTACCCAGAGTACAGTACATTTTTCCCGTACGACTAGTCCACCATGTCCGGCTTATTGCATACTCGGCTCTGCATAATATTTCTAAAATAGCAGAGAGCCCTTTAATAGCCATGGCAAACGCCCACCTGACTGGAACACCTGTCTATTCCAAACCGGCATTCCAAATGCAGAGGCCACATGGACTCCACGCCACCCAACTGCGTCAAAGACCTTGGTAGGCACTGTCCTGTATGGCTTCTTGGGTATGCCTAGCGCCGGCGAGGGATGGCTCCTCTAAGCACCAGCGTCGACGACGTTGCATTTAGCGGCCAAGCTGAAACCCACTATGCCCCTCGCCCCGCACATGCAGCGAAATGAGGTCCCCTAACGCCTTCCGTATTCTTGTTGCACCCGCTACTCAAATAAGCAAGTCGGATCTCCCTCCTAATCTTACCTTGCACCCTATTGTGTTCTTTGAATCCTTCGCTTCCTGCTCTCGGATCGCCCGCTGGTCTTTTTTCGGCTTCCGTCTGGTAGTGGGCAATCCGTCGTTTGCCACATCTCACTCGCACTTCGTTTTGAGTGTGAAACCACTTTTGCACCAGGAACAAAAGCATCTTTTGCCGAACTCTGTTTCGCTTCTCTGTATGGCTTCTTGAAGCGTCGGCCTTCTTTCTTCTTCCTTTTCTGCTTCCTTCGCCTTCCCTTCCTTCATCATACATTCCAGCCATAGGGACTGTGTCCTGATCTTCTACTTTTTTTTTGTAAAGGCCGTGCCTTCGTCCACTCCTTCACTACATACTACTGTTCACGGCCTAAGATTACCTGTTCGCAACGGTCGCTCTGCACGGTCAAACAGTGACGTTCACCTTACTTGCGTATACCCACATACATCATCCTCGCTGCATAACCCCTCGTCCTCGGAGTGGTACCACCACGCGCACAGCCAACAAAATCATCCGATTTGGCCGGAAATCTCACCTCTCACCCCTAGTTGCAAATCAAATCATCGGTGGGGCTTGCAGCAGAGCAACTTTCTCTCGGCTTTTTCATTATGCTGAACCAGGCCACTCAGAAATTCACCAAGATGCATGCAAGGCGGAACCCCAACCTGTCTTTGCAATCAACGGCGCATTATTCGCAACTGGAACCCCCACCTCATTCGGCTACTTCCAGCGCTTTTCTGTCTCCTACCGTCCCGTCCCGGCGCGGACTACTCTCAAGATCGCCCCCGGCCAGCCCAAGCCTCCCGAGTCTGCTACCGAAACATGGCAAGATCCCGCGTCAGAATTCTGGAAAGTTGATCAAGAAGATCCTGTTGGGATCCTGTGGTGTAGCTCTCGTGCTATGGGTTGTGTTGAGGCTGATCTACACAAATCCGCATCACACACTTGGCTATGATGACGAGACTGACGACGAATGGGAAATGGTTGGGGGTAGCCGGTTGCCACACGAGCCGTCTGCTGTTGCGCTCGTAGATGCCAAGGGCAAAATGAGGTGGACAGTGTCGATACCGGCAAGCTACGATTTCCCATTGCAACCAGCGCAGTACCAGGAGATATGCCATCAGTCTATGGAGTTGTACAAGGAGTTCGAGCAAGGAGGGCGGAGGTCTTCGAGCTTTGGCAAGAGAATGTTGGATTATTATCAGAAGGACCAGTACTACATCGACGTTCAAGAGGCGGAGGAACAAGCACTGCTGCCGCCTGCCAAATCAAAGGGAAGACCAAAGAATTTCGTGGAGGATGAATCCATGAAGAAGGGGGCTTCGCAAGAGGGGCTCAAGGTCTGTGACAAGAGCTTGACCTTTGTCATGGAGACAAAAGATGCTGGGTTTGGCAACACGTTGATGTACTTGTGGATGTCGTACGGTCTGGCGAAAGCTGAGAACCGCGCCTTCTTCATCGACGACTCTCGCTGGTATGCTTAACCTCCATGGAAGTATTGAGGTGTTTTCAGTTATTAACAGTGACCAGGCCCTATGGCAAGTTCTCTTCATACTTCCAACCTCCACCTGCCACAAACTGCCTTCCACCTCCTACATCACATATTGTCCCTTGTCCTCACACAGCGCGCCATATTGTTGTCAGCGCCGCCACCACAAAGGCCACTTATGGCCATGCCTTCACCGAAGAATGGGAGGATCCGCGAAAGGTAGGTGTGCTACGCCAATCCAAGATCTTCGGCCTTGCCAGGACGGGCTACGAAGCCCTATTCAAGCTCCGCGAGGACGACGAAAAGTACGTTCTCCAAAAGTCTCTAGACATGTACGGCGCCGTCAAGCTCGAGGGCGGCCTCAGCATCGGCATGCACGTACGTCATGGCGACAAACACCCTATGGAATACCAGTACCAAGAAGACTACATACCCCTAGCTCGCTACATCGAGACCGCCCGCGACCTGTACATTGAAATTGTCGAAGGCGAGTCCAAAAACAAAAAACGCGCCCGTCTCTCCTCTGCCTTTTCGTCCTCCAAAGACACCCTCACAACCCGCCACACGAGCTCCAAAATGGTCCTCGCCTCGGACGACCCTCTCGTTTACGACTCCCCAGAGCTAGGACCCAACAGCATCCGCGCCCAAGACCGCATCGTGCTCGCCACCAAGACGCAACTCGAAGCCGCGCAAAAGGCGCCAAAGAAGAATGCCTGGATCGATGAAATCACGGGCTGGGAAGGGGGCTTCTACCGCGACGTCTTTTTCTCGCTCGGCCAGACGACGGGCAACGCGCAGGACTCGAAGAAAATCAATCAAGAAAAAGTGCCCGAGAACGCAATGAAGCTGCGTGAATTGGTGGGTCGCGCGTACCTGCTTGACCTGGCGGTGCTGGGCAAAGCGGATACGATAGTTTGTACGGTTAGTAGTACGACGTGCAGGCTCCTGGCGGTCATGATGGGCTGGGAAGATGCAATTCCAGGGAATAAGTGGAGGAACATTGATGGGTCGTTTGATTGGAGGGGGGTTATTTGGTGAGGTGGTGTATTTCTTTCTTTTTTTCATGTGGATATTCCTGTTGCGAGATACGTAAAATGTTTTCTTGTTTAAGCGTTGTTCTTTTGAGCGGTTGCTTGTTAGCATTGCTGCGTCCTCGTCGTCTTTCGTTTGAGTAAACAGCACAGATTTTTGCAGGCGAAATCATTTAGCGTTGCTTTTTGTCACGGCCGCTTTTTTTTTCTTTTCTCTAAGAAAATCAAATAGATTTGCTCTTTGATAAATGGTGAGAGATGATATACATATAAGTATAGTCTAGTTATACTTGCTTGCCTAACACCCATTGCTCAGACCCTCAAGACAATTTCCTGCTTCAGCCTCTAGCTCATTAATCCATCAAACCAACTTCTTTGTTTTCCATGCCTTGCTTCACTTTTCTCCGCTCCTATCCTATACACAAGCCTCGCGGCCCGTCTTCCTGCTTCGTCATCACCGCCTCCATGCCTCGGCTATATGCGGGCCTCCCTAAAGCTTATCCGCCGCTAGTCGCTTCAGCCTAGCACCCTACCTAGGTAAATTGACTACATCTCCTCACGTATATCCGTCTGCCCTTCGGCTCTGCGGAGACAACCCCGGATATCTGCTGTAGAAAAGACCCTGATATCTAGTATCACTGTATTTTGTGAAAGATAAATTTTGTATACGACTTTGAGCAGTTATGGCGCAAGGCAAGATCACCTTTTATGTGGACATTGTGAGCCCGTTTGCTTACATTGCTTTTTATATTCTCAAGGTACGTCTGCAAGAGGATGCTTGTCGTCTTTTGTTATGAAAAAGCGAGGGAGGATTCAGATTCGGGATGATTGAAACTGGATTCTGGTGATACATGACTGACTTTTTTTGATATTAAACAACAGAATTCCCCCGTCTTCAAGCAAGTCGATATCAAGTATGTGCCAATTGTACTCGGCGGCTTGATGAAGACGTGTGGCAATACGCCGCCGTTGCAGATTAAGAGTACGTATTTCCATCTCATTATCCCGTATCATTCTACCCATATGATCTGTAAACAAAAAGCCCCAGACCCATCAACTCAACCTCGCATACACAAACCCAGAAGAAGAAACATATTTCCCTTTCATTCCTCTCCCTCTTCTAACCACCACGACTCCACAGACAAGGATAAATGGATCGACGCCGAACGCACCCGCTGGTCCACCCACTTCAACATCCCCATCGCCCCCTCTCCTCCCCCTGGCTTCCCCCTCAACACGCTGCCCCTCCAGCGCGCACTAACCGCCATCTCCCTCTCGCACCCACACAAGTTGGAGCCCGCGATCCAATTGTTCTGGGACAACTTCTGGGTCAAGTACAACGAGCCCATGCAACCGGACAACTTGCGAGGCCTGCTGCAGACACTGCTGGGTAGTGAAGAGGAGGCGGGGAAGATGGTGGAGAGGATGACGACGGAGGAAGTCAAGGGAAAGTTGAGGGAGAATACGCAGGATGCCTTTGAGAATGGGGCGTTTGGGTTGCCGTGGTTTGTGGGTAAGTGGAATGTGTTTGTGAGGAGAAATGTGCGGGATTTGAGCTAACGGAGATATTGTAGCGACGAATGCAAAGGGTGAGAAGGAGGGGTATTGGGGCGTTGATCATATGGGGCAGCTTTGTGATCATTTGGGGTTGGAGAGGCCGAGTGGTAAGGGGTGGCGGTCTCTGCTGTAGAGGATTGTAATGGAAAGGTTTTGCTGGTGTTGGTAAGTTGATGCAGATTGCATCAGTGAGCCTTTCTAGCGTGATTTTGCGGTTGTTTGGGTTCACTCCACTCCATAGTATGTTAGTTTTTTAGAATGAATTAAATGTACGCATTTAATTACTCTGGCCCTTCGAATCTTGAAGATATGCTGTGAAGAGGTTGAGTGGGATCCATGTGATGGGTTGGAAACAAAAAACGCTTTGCCAGTTGTTATCATGGCATTAGCGTACCGTGGCACAAGACTTTTGCAAAGAAAGGGTGGTTCAATGACAAATAACTATTGAAGAGCCGGACGTATCAGTAGGTGGTAACTAATCAGTTCAGATGGGCGAATTAGACCAATTAAATTTACATTGGCTTCTGGTGAAGTCAGGCTCCACTGGATTGTGAAATCCGTTGGAGAGTGATTCAGTCATTGTACAATGAAGCATGAAGCACAGTTTAAATACCAAAAACATGATGGCAAGAGAGGAGGTTTCCGTAAACATTGATTTCTTTACTGTATTCACATTATCCAGTTACAACTTATCTACCAACTTTCCTGCGCTTCCATCATGCCCCCAAATATCCTGCCCTTAAATCCCTTTCGCCAGTCCATTATTATTCATCCTATTATTCAATCTTATCCTCACTCTCCCATCTACACCTCAAACATCTTCGTCGTACTAACATTAATCCTGCTCCACGCCTTACCCCTCACCAACGCTTCTAAAAACCTCGCTGGCCAATAAACATGATACAACGCAAAAAAGGGTACTGGGTCCTCGAACGTATAGGTACCATCCTTCCAGATCACCAAATGCCTAAAAAAAGTCAAGAAATCCTCTGTGGCCTGCTGAAACGAGATGGCACCAAACAAGGCATCGAGAAAAGGTAAGATGAATAAGGAGACGAGGTCGTGCCCAACCCAGTAGTAGCTATGTGTCGGTGTGCGGGGAAAAACAGGAGATGCAGCGTTCTTGGAGGAGAGGGGGTTGGGACTGTTGAAGATGGAAAGATAGGCTTCTGCCATTTTGGGCGTCTGTTCGAAGAGTACGACGGCCGTGTGGGCGCGAGGATTGCATTCGATGGGGTAGAATTTTGCGTCGGTGCCTTTTTCCTCGTCTTCAACGAGAAAGTCGAAACTAAGGTGTCCGGTGAAGCTTTCTCCTCCGTCTTCGCAGACGCGTTCGGTGAATTCGAGCATCTTTTGACTGAGAGGCGAGGAAGGTGGAAGCGGTTCGTAGTGCATGAGGAGCTCGAGACTGGGGCAGCTGGTGAAGGTCTTGACTTTTCCGCGGATGACGAGCGCATGCGTGCAGTACTCGTTTCCTTTGATGAATTGCTGGAGTTGAAAGGGGTTGTCTTTGCTGATGTTGAGCGAGCGGATGTATTCGGCGGTTGCTTTTGGCGTCTGGAATGGAAGCAACGTCATCATGTTGTTTCTGGCTTTGTCGTCCACACCGATTGGCTTCATGATGAACTTTCGCCTGCTGTCTTGTCTGCCTTTTGTAGGCGTTCTGTGTAGCTCTCTCATAAGTACATCAAGTGCCTCGGATGCATCGGTGCAACGATGGGATTCCGGGACAGGGAGGCCGAGTGACTCAATGTATTCGATGAACTTGTCTTTTTCGTGGAACTTTTCAACAACGTCTTCACGGAATTGAACAGCCTGAAATGAGCGTCCCCGCTCCTTTGCTTGTTGCTCTGCTATGCGGACGACCTGCCCATCCTCCACTGCGGCAACCACACTGGAGCAGGATATCCACAAGTCAACCTTTTCCTTTTGAATAATAGAGAGAATAGAGTCGATGTATGGCTCTGCATCGTCGCCACTAGGTGTTTCCAGACGGTAGTACTTGGAGATTGCGCTGGAGAAACGGCCTGGAGATAGAGCGGATATGTCGGCACCAATGATTCGATGTGGTGTATGCTGGGCGAGATTTCGCGCAATAGTAAGGCCCTTTGTCATGGACACGCCGGTAACGAGGATCGTCTTGCGGCGGCGTGTTGCTGCAACATGTCTCTTGTCCTCTTTGGTGAAGGTTGCATTGCGCTCTCCATGGAGCTTCGTCACAGCAAGCCCAAGCAGCACCAGAGCTGCCGAAACAGGAGCCAGCAACACGCTTAAGACCAGTAGGAGCACGTTCTTCGACACATGACCATAGTAAAACGGCACAGCTGCATCGCCTTTGTTGCCTTTGGCCATGTTTACCTCGAGGACTCGGTGCTGGGTGTCGGGAGCTCGTGACCTCGGTACGCGTTCTGACAGCGCTTCACCGTTCAGACGGTCCCAACAACACCCTGACGGACTTACTTTAATCCCAAACGCACCGGCCAGTGGGATCTGTCCACGCGAAGGCTGCAAGCTGCAAGTAATGAATGCTAGCGGCCCAAACGGCTCGGTGTTATATTTTCCGCGCTGTACATTGGAGAGGTGGTCGAGATGCGTGGGGCAGACAGGCGCTCAACGAAAGGCAGATGGATGCGGCTAGTCTAGACGTCATTGTTATTTCACCCATGTGCGACATTTGCACGCAGCGCTAGAGAATTGTGGTTCCAATCTAAGATTCAGGCAAAGTAGATCCTGATCTGAGATGGGCATGGGTATATCGGCGCGATCATCGGGTGGGGGATTCAAGGGTTTGTTTGACATGTGGGCCTGGTGTTTGTTTTTGTGAGACTGACATGCTTCTGCATAATCACCGCATTGCATTCCGTGGTGGCGCTTTCAGGGCTCTCATGGCTGGAACAGCAGCATGAAGGATTGCATCTTTTGATCACATTGACTTGTGCAGCTTGTGCCATATTGGATATCCCGAGTCCAACTGCCTGCCAGAACCCGGACTCTACATTCATCCTAGAGCTGTCCCTCGACCCACCAGCAACGAAACTAGCCAGTGATTCAACTGTGCCGCCCGTATTCTGACAAGTCACGCACTTTATCCGACGCATCGCGTGATTTCGATACCATCCTGTGCTGTTGGTAACCAGTCATGGAGTTGTTCGAGGGTTCCAACTTACAGGTACGCCTGTGGGCTCGAAGCTGTTGATCAGCTTGCTCTCGTATCGTAGATGCGGATTTCCCTTGCTCTGGCTGAACTTAGCCTTGCCATATCGCTTCTCGTACATCTTGACATTGGTTTCGGCGATGCCATTGAGGTTTGTCTGGCCGCTTTCTCCAGCCTCCTTGATCTTCTCTTCGACGCTCGACCTGACATATTTCAAGTACGGCGGGTTTCCAGGCTTGATTACATTGTCTGCTGCGAGTACTGAACTCTTGGTGATTAGGCCGAGTTCTTCGCAGAGCTTCAAATCGGTTGTATAAGCTGGCTTGTAATGATCTAAGAACATGAGATCAACATGCTTGAGCTGTCCAGATGCCACCAGACGTGCAATGCCCTCGTCACTGGAGCCCACGACAACCTTTACGAGATCGCTCAGACCGGCGAGGTCGACGAGTGACATGATTACCGCAGCGAATGCTGGGTCGCGCTCAAAGCTGAAGTATCGCTCGCCGCCAGCTTTGCGCACTGCGTCGGCGAAGAGGATGCATGAGTAGCCCACGTATCCACCAAGTTCAATCTACGTTTCTTATTAGGAACTGATATTTGTCCCTAGAGACTTGCATACCATGGTTTTTGGCTTGACTTCTGCAATCAAATCGGTTACAATACGGCCCTTGTCCTCTCCCACGTTCATGAGATACTTCTTCGTCCGTCCGTATTCGTCAATGGCAGCCAGAACATTCTCTGGTGAACCTCTTATCTTTTCAATGTTGGGGTGTGAGTAAACAAAGTGCAATAGCTCAATCTCCCGTCCATCGTCAAAGAAAGCACCCTCTTCCTCTTGTGCTGCGTACGCTTTGCTTTGATCGAAACCACTCATGATTGCGGCTGTTCAATAGCGAAATAGAAATTGTGTTTAATGGCTACGAGCCTGACGCGTCCAGCGTACTCTATGCCCCTCGACGCGTCGACTAGTGCGGGGCTGCTGCTAATCATGACGAAATGCATGCAGGAACATGTAAGTCAGTGGAGAGGGCCTGTACTTCACTCCACGCTTCTAGCACGCAAGTCACAGAAACCCCTGTCGTGGAAGAGTCCAGGTGTCATCGCTTATGTTACGACATTAGCAACAGCTTGCCGCCGCGAGCACCTGCAGCGTTGCTTTTCTTACTGAAACCCCGTATTGCGCGCGGGATGCCAATGTAGCTGAGACGCTAGGTGATGCCAGTTTTGTGGTTCGAGGCCGTGTGTGCATCGAGAAAGGCCCTTGGCGTTGGTTACGGCACGCTCTATGCGGTACCATGTGGATACTCGATGCGGTTGTGGGCCGCTTGACTGGTGCATATCTGGTTCCGTGTGGTATTGACGTTGAGGTTCGTACATACACCCACTGCCGTGGACGATCTAGAGCTTGATAGCATGTACTAACCCTGTTATAGTTGGAAGTCGACAGCCATGACACTGTGTACTTGACCATCCTAAGTAATATAGCTCAGTGATCTTGGGATCCGCAAAACTTTATCTACCCGAGAGCGGGAGCTAGGATCGAAACCTCTGTATGGTCGTCACTATTTTATTTTTCTTTGTTCATCTCCCAAGCCATCTTAGGGTGAGGGGAAGGGAGGCAAAAGTTTGTGTTCTTGTGGTACCGGTGGTGTACCATCTACCTTGTGTGCATGTAGCAATTGCCTGGGACTCGCTGGAGATTCTGTCCGCTTTCGTGATCACCCTCACTACATCTCTAGCGTGTCATCCACCGTTCAATGCATGAAGTAAAGTGGGCATGAGGTGATTTCCTGTGCTTGCCCCGCAGCTATGGTATCCCTTTCTCCACAGGCGGGTGAGACTCCGTTTTTTGGTACCAAATAGGTTAATGGCTTGTACTACGCCAATTCTATCCGGGGCCTATAGTAATTACTGGGGTTATGCGTGTCTCCAAGCACACAGAATCCCATGCGAGCGTGGACAAATTGCATGTTCCTTGTGCCGGAGCCGGTTTTTACCGTTGCGTGCGTTCTCGTCCCCAGAGTCATATCATCATTGCTGGCCAGTAAGAGTCTAGTTTGGGTCCTAGTAATCCCACATCAGGCCTAAACAACACGAGGTCCACGAGTGACAACATCATGGACAAAAGTCGTGCGTATGCTTGACGTTCTCCAATCGCTCTCAAGGTTTGCGAGCCAATGGAAGAGGAGCGTGTATCCAATGCCATGCCAGTGGTCGTCAGTGACACTGATCCAGTGAAACCTATATAGGACCATGTGTCGCAGTGCTTTCATCCGGCAGAACTCAACTTTTCTCATTCACACTTTTTCCAATCTTTTTCCACCATGTCAGATCTTAAGGCTTCTGTTGTCGAGACCCAGAACGGCTTCCATGTCGAGGGGTACGAGAAGATTGAATACGACTTCACTTTTCTCGATGGCGTCTTCAACCCTGCCAACAACAACCTGGCCAAGTGCTATGAGCGCTGGGGTCGCTGCCTTGCTGTCATGGACTTGAACATCTTCAACATCTATGGTGAAGATATGCAAAAGTACTTTGACCACTACAATCTTCCCTTGACAATCCACAAAACCATGATTGGCGAGAAGGCCAAGTCCATGGAGACTCTTCTCAGCATCGTCGATTCGATGACTGACTTTGGTATCATTCGCAAGGAGCCTGTTCTTGTAGTCGTAAGTCATTCCGGTGTTTCGATTGCTGCTGTCTGATACTAATGTGACACAGGGTGGTGGACTAGTGACTGATGTTGCTGGGTAAAAAACAGCTCTTAAGGCACTCTGGCCTGCATGCGTTGAATGAACAGGGCTAATTCGTGACCCTAGATTTGCTTGTGCCGCTTACCGAAGGAATACCAACTTCATCCGTATTCCCACTACTGTCATTGGCCTGATTGATGCTAGTGTCAGTATTAAGGTTGCTGTCAACTACGGCAATTACAAGAATCGACTCGGAGCATACCACGCTCCAATGCACACCTTCTTGGACTTTTCGTTCCTGAAGACCCTGCCTGAAGGCCAGGTGCGAAATGGCTTTGCAGAGTTGATCAAGATCTCAACATGTGCTCACAAGCCAACGTTTGACTTGCTGGACAAGTACTGCGAGAAGCTGATTACTTCCCGCTTTGGCCGTGAGGGAGACGACAAGGAGGTCCTCCAAGCAGCGGATGAAATAAACCGCGCTGGTATCCACGAGATGTTGAAGCTTGAGACACCCAACCTTCACGAGATTGGCCTCGACCGTGTCATTGCCTACGGCCATACCTGGAGCCCGCTCCACGAGGTGAGTTTGCTGAGATCCATTGAAGCAAATGTTGCTAACCCTTTCATAGCTCTCTCCCAAGGTGCCACTTCGCCATGGTCATGCCATTTCTATTGACATGGCATACTCTGCCACCTTGGCAAATGAGCGTGGTCTCCTGAGTGACGAGGAGCACAAGAGGCTGTTGAACCTCTTCTCCAGGGCTGGTCTGTCCATGGACCACGAGCTCTTTGATGAAGACATGCTCGACAAGGCCACCAAGGCCATTCTGAAGACCCGTGACGGCTTGCTTCGTGCTGCCGTTCCCAACCCCATCGGCACCTGTGTCTTCCTCAACGACGTCTCTGCTGAGGAGATGAACAAGGCCCTGCGCCGACACAAGGAGCTGATGAAGGAGTACCCACGCCAGGGTGCTGGTATCGACGCATACGTCGATGCATCTGACACTGGATACACCGTGAACAACAAGCCTGTCGAGGATGCCATGCACGAATCAAAGAAGGTGATGAACGGTATGAGCAATGGTGCAGTTAACGGCACCGCCAACGGCCACGCCAATGGCCTTCCCAAGGGCCTCCAGGAAGTCATGGTGAATGGATACGAGAACGGTTACAAGAACTAAGCAATGACATTGCCGCGAATAAGTCCGACTAGGCAAGCGCATGTCTGGTGGTAGGAGAAGAACCGCAGGGTTCTACTGAGCGGTGATGCTGTCATTATCCTTGATGGGTTGCGATCTGCTCCTTCCTTATTAGCCACCTTAAGATATAAATGCAAAAAAATGTTTGACTTTTGATATTTGTATCTGAGAGTGTGCAGGTTGTGTTGTGAGTCAAGTCTCTGAATGAAACAGGGTGCTTCCGGCCAACGGGGCTATCTCTATCATTTTTATTGTGCTCAGAGCTTTCATGCTCGAAATTCAGCCTCGGCATTGAATATTCTGCTTGCAGTTGGGAGGTCTGAAGCCCGGTTTTGGTCGCATTGATAGGTCAGCTTCCGAGGGCGTTGTTGTTGCTACCAAATATCTATACATGGTGAATTCTATCGATATACAGGCCGTGAACCAAGAATCCGAACGCAACCAGGAAACAAACAATTACCATACCGTAATCCAGCCACTTGTTCATGAATTCTCTGTCCCAGCCTCATCCTCTGCCGTCCGTGCACCGTTGCCCACCCAAAAAAAAACTTGCCCGCCGTCCCGTGCGCAAAGTCTTGGCACGGCACAGCTTAAAACCCGTCCGGCCCTCGTCCTCCTTTCTGGCTCTTTGATCAAAAAAATACAAACGATCCCAGCCACGACTATCAGAACATCTTTGTCTTTTAGTTGCCAGCCACTACGGTGGCGTGGGATCGAAGAGCGAACCTCCTGTAGGAAGCTGGCATCTCGTTGGGTCGTCTTCAGTGATGGCGATGGGATGTCGGTGTCGATTTATTGGGAGAACATACTTTTTCGTCCTGTGATGCATTTGTGCAGTGGCTTTATAATGGTGTGTGCAAAGCCTGAGTGTCACATGATATTACTTGCGGCCGTGGAGTAGATTACACGGCCGCGTGGGTGTTATCTGGTGCTCGGCCGTTGTATGTGAATGAGTAGCCCTGCAGAGCCTCATGTCATAATGCTCAGGCCGAGACAGTTCGTGGGGGGCCTTTCCCGTATGGTACATCGATCACAAACTCATCCACATACATGACGTTGCCACATGAAGACAAAATGTGTCATAATGTATCATTGTCATTAGTTCATGGCACATTTTCTATGCCTTGATTTCATGAACGTGGTAGTCATTCCCGGCGCCTTTTCCATACTGGCTACCGGCTTTGTACCGTAAAGTGTTCTAGCCCCGTATCCTACACCCACTATGGGATTGCTACCTTCACATCATCCTCATACTCTACATCCTTAATGCCATCCTTCGTTATGGCCTTGACAATGACGCCCTTGAAATCGATCGGTAGACGACGCTTGAGCTCCTCGGTGCACATCCGCATGATCTTCAGGCCTTGCTCGTAGTCGATGTCGGGGTGGTGGTGCTTGTCGAGCAGGGAGAGACAGTAGTATCTGAAATGTCCATGTTAGCGTCATTCACTGCTTGTGGGAGAGTGCACAACGTACTGAGCATAGCCATGTGCCGCATAGGGAAGTGATGCTTGACTCGCCAGGTAGTCGATCCAGTATAATGTAGGCTTGTTCGCAATTGTGTCGTAGCCACCGAGAAGCAGATTGACTGTGTAGGGTTTCCGTGACCTCAGTGCTGATGCTAGCTCTCCCCGGACAAAGTTGGCGGTTGCTGCTGGTGACAGCTCCATGTTGTTACGCATCGAGTATAGCTGCACATTTGCTTGGATGAACTCGGCAAATTGGACAGTGTCTCCCGCTTCACCGGAAAAGGCCATCAGCGTGTGTGCATTCAGCGCCCGGGTCTTGTCGTCGGATGCTTTGAGGATGGTGGCGCCTCGCATGGCGGCTTTGGAGGCGGCGATGAGGGTAAAGTCCTTGCCCGTGATGCCTAGCAGAACTTCCATGGCTGCTGATTCTGTTGTCTATTGGGGATGATGCTTATAGTTCGGGGAAGACTGTCCTTGGGTAGCCTGGAGGGGTTCAGAGGGGCCTGGATGCTGAAGGGGGGTCCAACGCGAATAGAGGTACCTATGATTGACGCGCAGGCTACACCGCGGGAGCTTGGGCCACGTAATGTCTTGGCATATTGCGAGCTACACTGAAGAGCCGCGCTTTTGATTCACAAGAGAGACGCTTCGTAGTTCAAAAGCACTTGTAACGTGTACATGTGTCTACGCCCAAGTCAATTGGTACCCCGTGCCGTTGATTCTGCGGTCATGCCGTGCGGGGCCAGCCTTCTCCTGCCCATGTAGCAAGCCACACCGCGAGGCTTGGTATTGGTATCGGTCGTTGCGATGCTGGAGGGAGTATCCATGTTGGAGGGTATTGACCAATCTCTAGTTTTAGCCGCAAAGCTTCTGGCTATCGTCTTTTGGGCTTTTCAAAAGCAATCCTAGTATGTCGGCTCCGCTTCGTCTCCGTAGGAGATGAGACCGCAAGCAGCCGGAATGCATGTCCGCCCTGCCGTCGACATGACTTGCCATGGCTCACGGTACAAACTGAATGGTCCGTTCATCACGACACAAGAAATGCTCAAGTCTACTCCTGAGCACGATGGCGCTCTCGTGCATGGCAACTGATGGATGTCACGACATCAGCCGATGCAGCAGCTGTGTCAGCACACGCCTCGTCTTCCGCGTCAAGAACTCTCTCTCTTCTCTGCATAAAAGACCAAGAAGCGGACAAAAGAAGCCTAAGCCAGACGATCTCCCGTGCATGGATGGCACAAGGGTCTCTGGTGGCCGTGGGGAGGCTCAATGGGTTTCAGTCCGGTGGATTCCATGGCATTCTGTGGGATGCTTGCGCGGCTCTCCCCCCTCGATGGATTCTGCGATGATAATGTTGCTGCATGCTCTTACGAGAAAGGCCGTGGCTGCCAATGAGGCGGCAGCGTCATAGCGGGGCTGAATCTGTTCAACGACCCCTCCAAACCTTGCTGGGCTTATAAGCTCTGGAACACCCCACCCAAACAAAACAACACCGACCTGAGCTTTTACATAGTACAACTAGTAAGTCAAAATTTCTGCTCCACCTCCTGTCCGCGGCCGGACCCTGTGACCCGCGCATCCGCCCTCTCTACTACTTTATCTCCTGCTCCATCCCCTACACTTCCCATCTCATCAATTGACTCCTCAACAGGTTTGCAGTCACCATGGCCATCACAAAGATCCACGCCCGCTCCGTCTACGACTCTCGCGTACGATCACACCACCCTTGCAACTATGACCTCAATTGCTGACCTGCTCTAGGGTAACCCAACCGTCGAGGTTGACATTGTCACCGAGACTGGCCTCCACCGTGCCATTGTCCCCTCTGGTGCCTCCACTGGCTCCCACGAGGCTTGCGAACTCCGCGATGGTGACAAGACCAAGTGGGGTGGCAAGGGTGTCACCAAGGCTGTCGCCAACGTCAACGACATCATTGCCCCTGCTCTTATCAAGGAGAAGCTCGATGTCAAGGACCAATCCGCTGTAGATGCTTTCCTCAACAAGCTCGATGGCACAGAGAACAAGACCAAGCTGGGTGCCAATGCCATCCTCGGTGTCTCCATGGCCATTGCAAAGGCCGCCGCTGCTGAGAAGGGTGTCCCTCTCTACGCACACATCTCCGACTTGGCTGGCACCAAGAAGCCCTACGTCCTTCCCGTTCCTTGTATGTTCTTCAGGCCTGCTGTTAATGTCTCTGGCTGACAATGCATAGTCCAGAACGTCCTCAACGGTGGCTCGCACGCCGGTGGTCGTCTTGCTTTCCAAGAGTTCATGATTGTCCCAAGGTAAGCTCGCTGCGATGCTTTTATGCAAAGGCCCATCTAATGCCCTGCAGTGAGGCTCCTACATTCTCCGAGGCTATGCGCCAGGGTGCCGAAGTCTACCAGAAGCTCAAGTCTCTCGCCAAGAAGACCTACGGCCAATCTGCCGGAAACGTTGGTGACGAGGGTGGTGTTGCCCCGGATATTCAGACCCCCGAGGAGGCCCTTGACCTCATCACCAAGGCCATTGAGGAGGCTGGCTACACTGGCCAGATCAAGATCGCCATGGACGTCGCATCCAGCGAGTTCTACAAGGCCGACGAGAAGAAGTACGACCTTGACTTCAAGAACCCCGACAGCGACAAGAGCAAGTGGCTCACATACGAGCAACTCGCCGAGCTCTACAAGTCTCTGGCCGAGAAGTACCCCATTGTCAGCATTGAGGACCCCTTTGCTGAGGACGACTGGGAGGCCTGGTCTTACTTCTTCAAGACTTCCGACTTCCAGATTGTTGGTGACGACCTGACTGTCACCAACCCTGCTTTCATCAAGAAGGCCATCGAGCTCAAGTCTTGCAACGCTCTCCTTCTCAAGGTCAACCAGATTGGTACCATCACCGAGGCCATCCAGGCTGCCAAGGACGCTTTCGGTGCCGGCTGGGGTGTCATGGTCTCTCACCGCTCCGGTGAGACCGAGGACGTTACCATTGCTGACATCGTTGTTGGTCTGCGATCTGGTCAGATCAAGACTGGTGCCCCAGCTCGATCTGAGCGTCTCGCCAAGCTCAACCAGATTCTCCGTATCGAGGAGGAGCTCGGCGACAACGCCATCTACGCTGGCAAGAACTTCAGGACTGCCGTTAACCTGTAAATGACCCATGGGTAGAATACGGCTGGAATGAATCGTCTGTTGCTTTATGAAGGAAAAAGAAATCGCTATGAATAATAGAGTGTGACATTGGGGAGTGTCAGATATACGAAATGAAATGATATACCATCCCGCGCAATGCATGTCCCATCCAAATCTCATGAAATACGGTAAATTCGTGTCTATTCAGAGATATTTAATCAGCCTGCCATATTCTATAGTATGCTAACCAGTAGGAATGCCAAGGAGGTCTGCTTGCTGCAGATACAAGACATAGCTCAGTATTGGCATTAGCAAATTCAGGACTGCTTTACGCAAGCATGTGTAAAACATGGCAGGATTCAAACGACCTGTTGCTGGCAACAAGTGCCTTGAATAGCTCGGAACCATGACACAACCTGAGAGAACCATACAAATCATCACAAAAGATGTAGTCAAATAGTCCATTGAACCTGCCCTGTCATTGATAGAAAGCCTAGGTTCTAAATCATTGTCTAAGTAGCAAATTTCATGCTATTCATACATGTTACTCTGTACTTCTTGAAGTCATCATGTTCGTGAATCGCTCCCCGCCTCACACCCCACATCACACAGCCAGCCCTTAATCCCTCTTGAGCGGTGTAAAAGACTCAGCTATGCCATCCTTTGTAATTATCATCATCTGCAGCCCATCACCAACCTCAATGTGTCTCTCAACCGCACTTGTAAACGCATCTCGGACCAGATCCTCAACATGATCCCTCGGCAGTGGCTCTGCTTGTTTCGACTTGAGCTCGTGGCCTACTCCACTTCCCGGCTCATACATGTTTTTGAAGTTGACTTGGTTGTCCAAAAAGGGCATGATGAGGGATGCGGCCGCTCCCGCTGCCCTACATTGCTCGCGCTCGTAGCTGCCGACGGGGTCGTACGAGTACAGCGCGCCCTTGCCGTCTTCATCAAGACCGCCCAGGATGGCATGGACGTAGTAAGGGAAGAACCGCTTGTTGTAGAGGATGTGGCTGAGGCGCTGGGCGCATGCAGACACAGTCATAGGCTTGCCGTGCTGGTACTTGTACATCTTGACGATGGTGTCGAGGCGCTCCTTGAGGGCGTGGGCGTCTGCTGCGAAGCCGACAACTGAGAGTACTATCCTAGCGCCCTTGTTGTCTGAGCCCTCGCCGCCGATCTTGAATAGCTTCGGTGCGTATCGTGTGTTGATGTTGTAGCCAGATGTCGAACGTGTGTCGCCGGCCAAGATGGCGAAGTCCGCTCCAGAGATGCCTAGCGTCGATCCGCCGTTGTCAGTGTATCTGCGGACTGTTAGTGAGGTACATTGGCGATTTTGAGGGGTATATGTACGGGTAGAAACCATGTTGCCGCTCGCCGGATGGGATCGTTGTGGGGGTTTGCTTGAATGAGTAGCCTGGACCGCCTTGTGGAGGTGCACCGGTGTAGAGTGCAGACATTCTGATTTTGGAAGGTCTGAGCCTGCTGGAGTTACGGGATGGTTTTGCAGGAGAGTTTTAAGGGCGTCGTGGGTCAGTCGGTCGGAGGTTCTGTTCGTTAGTGACGGAGCTGTAGTACGCGGAGCTCGAATGCCTGGAGCTTCCACGCGCTAATGTCTTGGCGCTAGGTAATGGCCATAGTGAGGGCATACATCTTGATCTGAGTTTAATTGAGAATGTAGGTTTTGCTGGGGAAAACAATATCAATATTTTGCAAGGTATATCCTGACAGAATATTACATTTTCATTCAGTTATAGCAGTCTCTATGGACACACGTCCGACTCCACAGCTTCGGACCAGTCTCACTGCTCATGTACATGGCTCAGGGTGATGCTCTGGTCCCTATCTCCTCTCCCTAGACCTGGACCTTCTCCTCTTAGGCGACCTGGATCTGCTCTTCAATGCGCTTCTAGAGCTTGAATCATCTCTTCCTCGATGCTCCAATTCCTTGCGCTTTCCCGCACTTGACATCGATGGAGTACCTGTTCCGCTTGAAGTCCCAGACTTGGTTGCAGAGATAAAATCCACAGACTCTCTTGGTTTCTTAGATCTCTCCTGCTCCTTCGCTTTCGCAATGTGCTTTTGAGAAGCCTTCAGTTCCTCTACGTAGGCCCATGGTGGAAACACGGTCGGTACTGCAACATCTTCCGAAAGCGTCGACGCATAAGATTCTTCCTCACTTATTCCCGCAAAGTCCATCAACTTCTGAGAATGGCCAGGATCGCGGAGTACGGACGAGCTTTCCAATCGGTGATTGAAATGCTGGTTCTTCTTCTTGAGTTCAAGGAACTGCGCAAACTTCTTGGTTGCTCTTTGAGGTGGCGATCCAGGAGGAGAAGGCGGTATGTTGAAATTGGGTACGGTAGGTAGAGTAAGGTTCTGAATCAGAGCACGGGTCGTTGTGTACGGTGAGCCTGGGGCAGCATCGTCGGCCGGGCCGTCATCTGCGGGAGATGGCGATACTCCCGGTCCTTGAGAGGGTCCACTGACTGGTCCTTCAGAAACAGAAGGTTGTTTGGGAGCTGGAGGAGCTGGAGGAGCTGAAGGCGGTGCTTGGGCTGGCGCAGGCGCAACTGTTACAGGAATGTTGGTCAACTCTATATTAGTAGCGGTCGGAGCCCTTAGAATCCGTTTACGTGTCTCACCTCCAGCTGTGTCGCCTGTGTGACCTCTTCCTCATCACTGTCTGGATAGTCGATTCCGAGCATTTTGGAGTGCGCAATGATTGCGGAAGACTATCTCCAACTGACTTGAGTATACGGAGCTTGGGCCATGTCTACATCTTGGCGGGCGAGCTGCGCAACCACCGACTGCCTACCAGCACCGTGACAACAACCTCACCTCCCAGCCCACTTTGAGATACTCGATTGTAGTCTCAGCCTCGGAATCTCGTCTTGATACCATCCCGAGCTCCAGCAGCCGTCTCAACAATGAACCACCTTCCACAGGCATGGGGTCGTGTATGTCTCCCGCTCGCCTCCACCAAACAGTAATACTAATGCATCCCAGCCTAGAGACGATGTTTATGGCGCCTACGATCCCTCGCACTTTGCATCTGCCGGCCCAAACCAGCACACTCAGAGCCCCATTGTTACCGGTACCTCAGTGCTCGCGGCCAAGTTCAAGGATGGCGTGGTCATTGCGGCGGACAACCTAGGTAGGACAATGGAATGTAGGCTACAGATGATATTCTTGCTGATGCTATTTTACAGCTTCGTACGGCTCCCTTGCCCGCTTTACTGACGTTAAGCGTCTCCGAAAATTCAACGATGAGGTAGTAGTTGGCTTTGGCGGCGATGTCTCGGACATGCAGTACATCGATCGCCTTCTGAACTCTCTCGACATTCGCGAGAACTACTCCTCCTCCGAGAACTCGCTAAATGCGAAGAACCTTCATACCTACCTCGCCAAAGTCATGTACAACCGCCGATCAAAGTTCGACCCTCTTTGGAACCACTTGCTCATTGTTGGCATGGACGGCGAGTCGAAGCCCTTCCTCGCAAGCGCAGATCTCCTCGGTACCACATTTACATCGCCATCGTTAGCCACAGGTTTCGGTGCGCATCTCGCTCAGCCGATTCTAAGGACCATATTGCCAGACGAGGCAGCTGTGGAGCACGTCACAAAGGAGCAGGCAGTGGAGAAGATCAAGGAGTGCATGAAGGTTTTGTTTTACAGGGATGCCAGGAGTATGGATAAGTACTCGATTGCAGTCGTCACCAAGGAGGGTGTGGAATTGGATGAGAACGTGAAGCTGGAGAACCAGAGCTGGGCATTCGCAGATAGGATTAGGGGATATGGCACACAGACTGTGTAAGTCTGCTCACGATGGATAGGACCAACACCATGATGCAGGAAACCACGGCCGATGAGAGGCTGAATGCTAAACGATAGACATGAATGAATGTACCATTAATGGTCTGGCTTTCTTATTCTCCATCCTATCGAATCATGTGCTTTTGCAATAGTATATGTTCAAGCAAATGCTATATCTTGCGCGTTTGACGACTGGTATTGATTCATAAGCCAAGGCACCGACAAAGACCGAGTGGGGAACTCCGCTAGCATGCGGGGAAGTCGACGCTCCATACGTCGCTCAGAGACTGCGCTTACAACAGAAGTATTTGTAAAGCGACATATTAGAAAGAAACTCAGCATCATTACTTTCATTAAAAATACTAAGAATTCCTCTGGTTCATATAAACAAGTATCTTCCCTTTCATCAACAGCAACGCAATGCCGTCTTCAAGCTCAACATCAAGAAAGAGGATCGTCTTTACTGGTGGTTCTGGGGTATGTTACGCTCTCTTCGCTACAAGTCCCTCTTAATCATCATATATCTTACTAGTGTGAATACATGCACTCAAAATTTATCAGATGTCTTGGGCTCCATCAAGCGTGCAGAGTCATGGATTTTACAAACAATTCCCTACCAAAATAAAACTGACTACGGATTCTCTTTAGGTAGCAGGGCGTCATGTCATCTCAGGACTTTCGTCTCGGGGTCATGAGATTCTCAATGTCGACATGACACCGTTGAGCAACTCTGATGTGTATACGCTCAAGGCAGACTTGACAGATGGTGCGCAAGCATTCAACAGCTTGTCCTGTCATTTCCAGGTCAGCGAGCCATTCATGGAACCAGTCAAAACGCCAGATGCAGTTGTACACTTTGCTGGTATACCACAGCCGATGAGGGTACCAGATAACGAGACGTTTCGAATCAATACGATAGGGTCATACAATATTATCGAAGCGGCTTGCAAGCTGGGAATCAAGAAGGTGTGAAAATCGGCTCCGAGGTTGAACAACTATTGCTAATTTGACGAAAAGATCATCTTGGCTTCCAGTCTGACAACCTATGGCGTCACTTATTCAGAAGGCGATACTGATTACGCACACTTCCCCATAACCGAGGATACACCTACACGGCCCATGGATGTCTATGCGACGTCTAAGCTTTGTATGGAACAAACTGCCGCATCATTCGCCCGGCGCTTCCCGGGCGTCGACATCTACTGTCTCCGTATCTCCGCCGTCATTGAGCCAGAGAATCATGATTGGAAATTTGAAGCATATCTGACAAGGCCACAGGATTTCAAGGTCCATGCGTGGAGCTACACGGATGCGAGGGATCTGGCGGGCATGGTACATGCTTGTTTGGAGACTGACGGACTGGGTTTCCAAGTCTTCAATGCGGTGAATGATGAGACTACGATACCAGATTCAGAGGGAAGCATCGAAGATTGGTTGAAAAAGGCGTGTCCGGGTGTTGAGATCATTCGCAAGATGGGTGAGCGTGAATCACCAGTGTGCAATAAGAAGATGAGAGATATGTTGGAGTGGAAGGAGGAGTTTGGCTGGCGAAAAGTGTTGAACAAGGAGTGACGCAGAGCGTCTTCGTGTCACACTCTTGAAGTCAGATTTGGGGTGCAGCGACTCATTGTGGGATGTGGGATGTGGGATGTGTTTTTTACCAAATCCTCACCAAATATTCATGTGGTTCAACACGCACCTTCCTTTCTTAAGTCTTCCCGAGTCATGATATCATGCATAACGTTCAGCTTACGACATCTTGCAGACTTCATCTTCACAACAAACACGGACTCTCGCTCTTAGCTCCCACCATATCCGCCAGGACTTGAAATCTTGTACACGCATTCGGTTGAAATTCGTCCATAGGCTCTTCTCATGGGTGGGACACTTGCTCACCACGGACACTGCGGAAGTCGGAGGACCGGATTTGAGCAACGCTTGTTCTATGGAGAACTTTTGAGCAAGCATCCGACAACTTATAGACAACTAAAGCCGGCACCCATGTTATTCTGTGACTAACTCGCCGGCCTATGGATCATCAACTGGGCAGTTCCTAAACGATTAATACGGCGGAACGCCTTTCTCAAGTGAGCTCTTTTCTGCTGGAAACTACTACTTTACAAGGTATGTTCGTTCGGGCTATGCTGATCGGACATTTGTCGCAGGATTGGACGAGGCACGAGCTATATCAATGAGATGGATTCGAGATATCTTCTAATTTTGGATACAGGGCAACGCCAGATGCATATGCGTACGAAACACGGAGGATCGAAAATTTGCCCTACGTACCCGAAACCAGGTCTACAGGATCTTTGGAAACATTACTAGTTCGATGAATAGTCCAGTGTCGTATACCAGTCGGGCATAGCCGAGACCCCCTTCAGCCTTAGCGACCCTCCGATCCTCCGCGCGACCCACCCCGCACCCATATGGCCTGTACGCCATTCCTGCTAAGCTAAACCATACCGGAGGATGAGTCTCATAAGGCCAGCCAGCACTTTATCCTAAATGAGCCCCTATTGGTGCATTGTGTTGCCGTGGCACACACTTCCTCATGGGCATGGCGGCCCGGGCTGGAGATAAGGAGGATCTCAATGAATACGCCCTATTCGGCCATGTATTCGTCCGCGATTGTTGCTTTTCGTCTAGGCTCATAAGTCGGGGCGTACGGTCATTTCGTAGTCGGAGGGTCGCTCTGTCTTGTATCCGTAACATGTGCGGCGTGGTTGTCCTCGGCTTAAACAACCTTAATCCTCCTTTTCTTAAGAGCTTCTGAGTACCATCCAAAGACGGAATTTTCCATAGTAGGGTTTCCTGTTAACTGATCTGCAAGTGCCGGCTTGGTTTGAAATTGGGCAGTTGCTTCTCTCCGACTGCTTTCTATTACCTGACTACGTTTGGTAAGGCTTACTCACTCTGGATTGGCTGGCGATGGAAACGGTCGTATCATGCTGGTACATTCAGCAGGAAGATCTCAAAAATATGTTCGCTAGATGTCAATGTGCTAACAGTATTGTAGCCTACACCGCATCAGGTCTTCACAATGGCCTCAGCAGTCTCGCAGCCTGATCCCACACAGGAGACACAACACCACCCAAACAGAGACGAAAAGGAAATATACGAGCAAGTTCAGGATGCAGATACAACAGTCGCAGAAGACGCGTCCATGCGAGACCCAGAAAAGGCTATCAAAAGCCCGGCATCTTCAGCAAACTCAACACATTCAGACCAGCGAACACTGTCCAACTCAAGCCAACCCGGAGACGGCCAACAAGCAGATCCCGACATAGTAGACTGGGATGGCCCTGACGATCCCGAAAACCCTCTGAACTGGCCTGCGAAGAAAAAATGGATGCTGATCGCCAACGTCAGTTTCATGACCCTCATCAGTCCAGCCGCATCGTCTTTTTTTGCGCCAGGTGTGCCGCAAGTGATGCGTGCCTTTCACGAAACATCCAGTCTGATAGGAGCCTTTGTCGTTTCAGTCTATGTTCTGGGCTTCGCCTTTGGTCCCATGCTCATTGCGCCCTTGTCTGAACTCTACGGCCGAAGCATCCTATATCACGCCGGCAGTATACTCTTCGTTATTTTTAGCATTGCGTGTGCCGTCTCAGATTCCATGGGCATGCTCATCGCTTTCCGGTTCTTGGCTGGCTGCGCAGGCTCTACACCTTTGACAATAGGTGGCGGTTCGGTAGCAGACATGTTTCCTGTTCAGGAACGCGCAGGAGCAATGGCAATCTGGGCCATGGGCGCCTTGATCGGACCCGTCGTTGGACCTATTGGTGGAGGCTACCTCGTCGAGCGCCTTGTCTGGCGCTGGGTGTTCTGGATCCTGGCCATTGCCGGTGGCGTTGCTAGTATCACGTTCCTGTTCGTGGGCCACGAAACATACCACCCGGTCCTTCTGGAGCGCAAAACAAAGGCCTTGATTAAGTCGACTGGTAACACCAACCTTCGCTCCAAACTCGCAAAAGACCTACCCCCAAAGAAGGTTTTCGCTCAAGCCATCGTACGACCCATGAAGATGCTCTTCTTGTCACCTATCGTCTTTCTCATGTGCCTCTACGTCTCGCTCAACTACGGCATTCTCTACCTCTTCTTCACAACCATCACCTTTGTGTTCGAACGCCAGTACCACTTTTCCTCGGGCTCTGTCGGACTCGCCTACCTTGGCATCGGTATAGGTATGGCAATCGGCCTAGCATCGCTAGGTATCTGGTCGGACAAATTCGTTATCAAGCATCAGAAAAAGGGCAACCTGAAACCCGAACATCGCCTTCCCATCCAACTTACGCTGCCGGGAGCCGTCTTGTTGCCCATCGGCGTTATCATTTACGGCTGGACGACTCAGCACAAGGTGCATTGGATTGTGCCCATCATGTCTATGTCATTTATTGGTTTGGGCAATCTAACCTGTCTTATGACTGCGCAGACATACCTGGTGGATGCCTTCACTATTCATGCTGCCTCGGCAATGGCAGCAAACACTATCCTCCGATCCATTTTTGGCGGTGTCTTGCCACTAGCTGGACTGCCCATGTTCAACCAGCTGGGTCTGGGCTGGGGAAACACACTCCTTGGTCTCATAGCTTTAGCTTTTATTCCTGTTCCGATACTGTTTAGGTACTATGGCGAGAGAATCAGGACGAACCCAAAATTCCAGGTGCAATTGTAGGGTCCTGGGACAGGAATGGTAAAACTATCATTTTGAGTTTTCTTTGCATGATTGGAGCGTTCTTTTTGATGGTTAAGATCTGTTTTCCTGTTTGTTAGGATATGAAAAGGGAAATCAGAGCTCGATGTAATCTACCCGAATATGGATGGTATAGATATCTAGATTTGATATGTGAATTAGGCACATGTCCTTAGTTAGCATTCATCATAATGCTGAGATAAATACAGCCTTGTCAAAGTTCTTCTTACGCTTCTATCAATATGTTGTCACTCGCGCTGTCAGATGTATATCTCTCTTTCTCTCTCGTGTACGTATAAACACACACACACACACACACACACACACACACACACATTTAACATATTTTCCGAGACAACTCAAAGCATCTAGCAATTACACACATCAAACTGACATCCATCCCATTTCTAGAAAGACATAACAGCTCCTACAGCAAAGAACAGTGACTAGTTTTTCACGAAAAGATGGAACGATAACATCGCGGCAGATAGAAAAATAATCATGAACAGATTCCATTAAGCAGTATGTATACTGCATATCCCAACGCTACCCAAAAAAAACGCCAATGAAAACTTCTATAGACAGAGAGAAAGAGAGAGCCATGCATGCGAGCCGCACATCGTTTTTCAAGTGCACTCAACACAGCTGACCTCAATCCCCTCAATAACGAACGGCTTGCTCAGCTCACTCGGGACCGTCGTCTTCGCCAAATCGAGATCCTTCACACTGCTCGTCTCGCTGTTAGCCTCACTGCCTAGCGCCGAGTCGCTCTGGCGGCGGCGCCTCGCCTCCGTCTCCTCCTCAATATACGCATACTCGTTGCGCCAGTCACACAGCATCTTGCTGGTGACGTTGCTGCCGCCACAGAGGACAATCACGACCTTGTCTTCTGGGCGGACTGGGCGGCCAAGCGCTTTCTCGAGCCGGCCGTCGTAGCACAGAGCAACGTTGATGCCGCATGCGAGCTCGACCATGATGCGCTCATCGTCGGCGAGACGCCAGCATCCCATTGCGGCTTCGGCATCGGGAAGTACGATGCTGCGGACGTTGCCGCGCTGGGCGTACTTGAAAGTGGCGTCTGTGACGCGGGCGCAGCCAAGGCTGGTCGCTTGAGATGTGATCTTGGGTAGGGTGATGACTTCCTTTGCTTCGAGCGCGGCGTGTAGGCTCTCGGCTCCGGCAGTCTCCATGGCGAGGATGGTGGTCTTGGTCATGTTGAGCGAGTCCATGGCTTGACAGATGCCATTGATGAGACCACCACCGCCGACGGAGCAGATGAGCACGTCGGGTTCTTCACCTCCTGGCATTTGGGCGGCAATCTCAGTCATGCAGGTGCTGTTGCCTTGCCAGATGTCGGGGTGGTCGAAGGGTGGGCAGTAGATGGTTTCTGTTTGTGCCTGTGTGGATAGTGTTAGTTACCAGGAAGCACACATATAAGATGAGTTAACGTACGTAGGGCATGACATGTTCTTTCAGGTATGCGTCGGCGTCTTTCCATGCAGCACCATGCTGGATGACATCGTATGCGCCTGCAGCCCTGAGTTTGGCTACCATCAAGGGTGCAGTGGCTGTTGGTACGACGACAGTGCAGTTCAGGTTGAGAGCGCGGGCAGAGTGAACAGCAGCGAGACCAGCGTTACCACCACTCGACGCAAAGATATGAGGACGCGATCCTTTTGGAAGTTCTTCGAGACGGCGGAGAATGTAGTTACCGATACCTCTGTTGTTGTATGAGTAAAGTGACAACCTTCTGTATCTGCAGCTGACTTGCCGTGACTTGAACGATCCGGAAGGCTGGAGATTCTCCAGCTTGAGGAAGACTCTGCTTCTGCGATTTAGAAATCTCTCTTCTTCAAGGGGTCTTCAAAGGGAACACAGTCTAGGGGGAGTGATATTGAGTGACAGGAGAAGTGTGACCGTACCATCCCGCTGCTTCAGAAAGCGCATACGACTCCCTCAAAGGAGTCTGAACCCACGGGTTCTGCTCTGCCTGCTCCTCGGTGTAGTATTCCTTGACGGCCATGTTTGAAGATGATAAACGAGTTGGGTATCACAGAATGGTATTAAGAGTACGTTGAATAGGAAAGCCAAGTGAACAGTGTGAGACGTGGAGCTTCAAATTTTGTTTGATGGATATCGACTTGAAGAACCAGGCGTGATATCTTTTATCTCTATCAAATTCTTCTTATCGCTCCGCACGCACCCGCAACCCCAGACTTCTGGTACATACGGGTGGTGGGGTATCTAGCGCACCGTAACCACGATACCTTGTATCCATTACCCTATAAAGTGCGGATATTACCCTATAGATACTCGATAAGGGACAAGCGACCACGTAGGTACCGCAGAATGACACAAGCATGAGACCGGTACTCAAAAATCTAGTCCCTGGTTCTGATTTCCCGATGCGGTTATCAGCGGCGGAATACGTTCTGCCAGGCAACACCGCCCTGGATGGCGTTACAGTTTGCGCCAACTTGCCTATCACAGGTCGAGCGCCAGTCTTGTGTGCAGGGGAGCTCATCCAACACGTCCTGTTCCGATGACAGCTCGGCGAAACGGTGGGGATGATGTTGGCTCGGAGAGGTTGCGGGATCGCAAGAGGAGATCCCCGACGGAAAGGAAAACTAAAATGCCCGAGTGGAAGACGCGTCCAAGCTTTATGTCATGATCCGAAAACTGGTCAACAACCCATTGTCGGTTTCTACAAGCAGTTCCGGAATATAATCGCACCTGACTATAGAAGCATATGATGCAGATCCGCAGTGGTAGAACAGGGGCTTGTGCGATTTTTGCTTCTGGAAATTTACTCCGCTCTTGATCTACACAGCAACCTTGGGCTGTTGAAGCTGACTCTTTCTGAAGTTCCAATAACTTGCACGGATCGGGTCATACTTGGTCGCCAAAAGATCCAACGCCTGTTCGGCTCTCCTCTCGCCGTCCTCTTGTTCGGCGTAGATGTCAGCTAGGAGATCAAGAGCGTGGCTTGAGTGAACATCGTCGGGTTTCTGGATGTCGGCAAACTCGCCAGCAAAGTCCTTGAGGGTGGATTTGGGAAGTCCGGCTGCACGGAGGATGCCTAGGATGTAGTTCCAGGGACTCTGGTTCTGAGGCGCCTTGCGGATGGCAGCTTTTGTGTACCTAGTTGGGTTAGCAGTCTGCCAGACGTAACGGTGACAGAAACCTACTCTATTTCGCGCTCCGCAATATCTGCACTTGGCTTCCCTTCACGGCCACCGACAACCAGGTAGTAACGGTGGTTCCACGCCGAGTTGTTCCGCACATCTTGCTCAATCATGCTATGCGTCCATTCTAGCTCTTCTGGCTTGTCAAACAGGTCGAAGCGCTTGACCAGCCACTGCCTGTAGCTCCACACGTGGTAGTTCTTCGAGTCGAGCTCCAGCATGGAGTTTATGAACTCGGGCTCTCCCTCTGGTGAGCCAAGCTGGTCAATGATGGTTTGACGGTGATGCCAAATCTGGTAGTTCTTGAGGTGTTTGAGCGCAGTCGGGTTGAGCCATGCGATTTCGTCCTGCAGTGACCGGCCGATCTCGGAGAGTGTTTTGGCGCGGTAGAGCCTGTGGAGCATCAGTAGCTGTCGTGGAGTTTGTGTGCACGCGAGCTGTATGCTAGTCCCTCCTGCGAGACTCGGCGATGGGATGGCGCGTATGGACTCACCAGACCGTGTAGTGTGCAGGGTTCATGCTGATGATGTGCTCAGTGAGTTCGAGGACCCTTTCGCTAAATTCGTTCTTGGCCATGATGGCGCGCAAGTAGCCCATGGCCTCGCTGTACTCGTCGCTATACGCAATGGCAGCGAGCGGGTGCAGGCCACCGTCATCTTGTGGGAGTGGCTCGACGTCCGCCCACGCCTCGTTGTCGTGGTAGAATTTAGGCATTCTGTCACCTCCACAAAAAGCGTCCAAGTCGTCAAAGAACTGGCGTTCGGGAAGCAATGCGCACAGTAGGCGATATGGCGGCAGGATGATGGCCCGAAGCCCGGCGCGAATGAGGTTGAAGAAAGCCATGGTGGGGTCAGTCGAGCCACCTAAACTCCGCCGCTTGGCAGAGACCACGCTCTTTTCTACATGTCGCCCAGAACAATAGCAATCTGTTTCGCGCAAGTACAGACGCCAAATCCATAGCCTTGATTTGTGTATACAACTACTGGAGCCATTACATATGGAGAAACAATAGGTGGCGTAAATTGGTATCTTAGGCTAGGACACCCCTCGCGCATCGGCTCTTTGTGGCCTCCAAGTGCTATTCTCAAGGACGTGAAATGAACAATGTTAAGGAAGTTTACGTTTCATAGTCCTTGCCAATTTGACTGCGCTCATTTTGTAGTGCAGTCTGACCATATACGAATGGAGGCGCTACAAGCCTGACAAATGCAACGTCACTGACATGCCCTGGTAATATTTAGACAGTGCCCGTGAGTAGGGACGATACGTATCACATGATCTCGAATATGGCTGTAGGCGGTCTGTCTGGTATCCATCATCAAGATAGAACCTTTGCAATCGGTTTTACTTGTCAAAGGTGATGGTCATGTCCAAGTGCCTTTACCCAGGAGGTAACGGTGATACCCAACGCGTCTCTCAGCGATGTCTTTGACCTGAATTCAAGCACGTCGTGTCTTTATCAGCATTCGAAACTCATTGTGCTGAGAGAACAGGGTATCTGACCAGAATTCGTAACTTCTACTCATCCCACCACCCGTCCTGCACCTCCCTCGAATCCAACAACCCGTGCTCCTTCCAGCACAACACCACACTTTCCCAACTCCCAATCGGCCTATTCTTCAACGAAATCAAGACCATGCCACTCTTCCTCTCCTATCCCCCGTCCCATCATCCAACCATACCCACAATGTCGCTCGCGGACGGACTCGCTGCCAACGACGCTCAGGTCCAAAAGCTCATTTCAGAAAAGCATGCGCAAGCCGAGCTCTTGCAAAAACAACGCGAGATCCTCGTCAAGTACCTCATCCTCGACGTCGAAGACTATCTCGTCGACGTGCGCGCAAAAGCCAAAGAAGCTGAAGAAGATTCTGACCACGCTCTCCATCAGATCAAAGCAGGTCTACCTTCTTTCTCCCCTTCTTTCTCCCCTTCTTTCTCCCATTTCCTCCCCAAATACTCCCAGAAAGAAAAAACGAAAGAACTGATACGTAGCTAACCCACCTTCGTCATAGCTCCCCGAATATCACCACCTCCACCGCGGCCGCTTCAACTGCGTCGCCCTCTGGCGTGGGTTCTGGCACCAATCCGTCGGCATGTGGGAACAATGGGGTACCAACCCATACAAACTACGCCCTCTCTGGTATCTCATGATCATGATACTGCTGTTGGGATGGATGCTCGGCAGCATCGTCATCGGCCGTTACGAGCTCGGCTCCTTGACTGGCAAAGTGCGGCTGGCGAGATTTGGACGGGCAATTTTGGGCGCCATTCCTCCAGTTGTACAGTTCCTTTTGTTCTTGTTTCCACCTCTGTTTGTGCAGTTTTGATGGTGGTGGGGCTAACTGAGCCCATTCGGCCAGAGAGCTGTGCATCTAGCTTGGATGACGTGAGAGAAGACGGGGTGGGAAACAGGGGGAGGTGCTAGAGATGGTTAAACCCTCACTTCACCAACGATTCTGATATTCCGCTTTTACCACAAATGTTCAAGTAAACAAGTTTATGGATCAGTAATGTACACAGAAAGTACATCTACTAAATACTCTATACACGACTATAATACTACACTGAGTCTTACATCTGCTTAAGCTTTTAGAAAGAACATGGAAAAGAAAAGGAGAGAGCAAAAGGATATTTCCCACTGCCACCTCTACGTATCCTAATTCTCCCCCTCCTCCTGACTCGCCTGCTGCTGCGTCCCCAACAACCTCATTAAATCGCCCAACCCCGCACCCGCCCTCTTCCTCTGCTTCCCTCCCTCCTTCTCGGCAAACGCCAGACCCATCAGCTTCCTCTTCTCCTCTTGGATCCCCAGCACCCTCTCCTCAACACTCCCCTCGACCACCAACCTGAAAACCTTGGTTTCGCGCTTCTGACCTAGCCGGTGCACACGATCGACTGCCTGGTCCTCGATAGCGGGCGCCCACCACGAATCCGCCATGATGACTTGGTTGGCAGCCACGAGGTTGAGTCCTACGCTGCAAACGGCAAGCGAGGCGAGCATGACGGTGGTTTTTGGGTCCGAGTCTAGTGCTTCGAGGGCTGTGTCACGGCGAGCGGTCGACATGCTGCCGTCTATGCGAACGTATTTGAAGCCGTGGGCGGCGAGATGGGGTTCGAGTATGTCGAGGAAGGAGGTCCATTGGCTGAAGATGATGGTTTTGTTGGTGGGGTCTTGAGCAGATGCCTTGAGGATGTCGAAGAGGGCTTCGACTTTTGTGCTCGTATTCTTCTCAAGAGACGCTTTGTCGGCGATTTGCTCCTGAGTTAGTGGGGCAGAGGGCGCTGTAGACTTCTTTTTGGCGGGCTTGACGGTCGTCGTCTCGAGGCTTTCGAGCTCAGCGCGGCACATGGGGCATTTGTGCTGTGTTTCTATGACGCGTTCGATACAGGCGGTGCAGAAGATGTGGGCACATCTAGTAATAACGGGCTCTTTATATATATCGAGGCAGATGGGACAGTCTTCCTGGCTGTCGATAGAGAGCTGGAGCATCTTTTGCAGTGCAACCTTGTTCTCCTCTGTCAGGTCGACTGCACCATCTTCTTGTAGCTGCTCTATTATGGAGTCGAGACGCTCCTTGCCAACAAGCTGCCAGTGGTTGCACACTTGACGCATACGAAGCAGTACTTCCAGGAGATGTCGGTAGGTCGATGCGGCGTTCTTCTTGCCAATGCTCTTCCTGTATTCGTCGAGCTGGCCCTTGGCCTCGGCCTCCAACACATTGTACTTTTCTTGCTCGTGCGCATGTAACTTCACTTTGTGTACATACTCGTAGAGCTGTGGCAGTCGCAAGTCAATGAACCCCATCTCCTTCTTACGGCGTAGACATATGTCTGACATAAGCATCTGGAGAGATTTTTGACCTCTTGCGTCGCCCTGCATGACTGGACGCATGATAGCACTGTGGAACACCTCGAAAGAATCAAGACCACCAGAGAGACGCAGGAAGCGGACCTGACTATACAGGTCTTTGAGGTTATTGATTATTGGCGTTCCAGTGAGCGTCCATCGCGACTGAGCCATCAGATTTGAAATGGCAATAGTCTTCTTGGCTTTGGGATTTCGTATGTTGTGGCCTTCGTCCAAAATAACGCGACGCCACTTGACGGAAAATGGCCCTGCTTTCCGCGGCAAGGCAGTACTCTTCTGGCTATACCAATCAGAGGATATAGACTCATAAGTACTGATGACGACATCGTAGTTGTTGATGGTTTGGGGCGTAATTGGCTCCTTCCTTTGCCCGTGCCAGAACATGATACGGAGTGCGTGTTCTGGCTTGATGTGGTTCTTCATCTGCGTGCTCCAGTTGCTCATGACGGACACAGGCGCAAGTATCAGGGTAGCCCCGGATGCATCTTTGGCGCCGCGGCCAAGGGCTCGATCGGCAACAATGAGGGAGATTGTCTGGATGGTCTTGCCCAAGCCCATGTCATCAGCAAGTATACCACCAGAAGCCAGTGCTGGTTTTTTGGTAGAGAAGCTTGTCGCCACATTGGTATACACATTCGATATATGGGTATGTGGCCGCCATAACTGAACAGTGTCTTGGGTACCTGGGGAAGGAAGTTTGGGACTTTCCTTGTCCAGCATCCACTGCAATCCCTGCAACTGGAAAGGGTGCAATTCCGTGAGGAGAGCCTCGGGCTGAGGGGCCTGAGGCATCGCCGCAAGATCTTCCTCTTTGACTCCAAATTCCTCAACTATTTCGTCCATGTTTCTGGGATTGAATCGCTCACTGCCACTGATGATATCCTCTAGGCTAGGTCCTGTCATGGAAGGATCGCCCTGTGCCAAGTTCGCAGCATACTCTGCCATGCTATTTTCAGTATCTTGAAGCGGTTGAATACCCTTCTTCCCTTTTTTGCTGGCCCCTTTGGCGCGGCGCTCTTGCTCCTTTCTGGCGGCTGCCTCCCTACGTTGCCGCTCGCTGGCCTGTCCTACGGGCAGTCTATCCTTCTTCATTTTCGACATGAGTTCCTGGCGCATTACCGGATCGTCTGTTCCGTAGAGATGGAGCTCAATTGGACACTCATAGTAGCCTTTTTCTCCCGTAAGCTGGGCTTCAATCAATAGGCTGCGGTCGTCCATGTATTTCGCTAGCTTAGCTGCCAGTAGTCTTGGAATATGGCCAATCTGCTCTCCTTGGACATTATCAACACGAATGGCGTTGGAATCGTATTGGTTGTGGGGCTCTCTCCTCAGAACAACTGTTTCCCCAGTCGTGGCATATCCATTGTAGTACCGTACGCCCACAATTTTGTTATCTAGAGAACCGTACAGCAGGTAATTGTAGTGCTGTTGGCTGTATCCTTGGGTAGAATTGGGAGCCTCTTGAGAAGCGTCATCTTCTTCTTCGTCATCCTCGTCCTCGTCAACAAAAATTGGGGCATCTTGCGATGAGCCCGGCGGTGCCCGTTGCGCATTATTGCGCGACGTACGAGCCTGCTTGGTTGCGCGTGGGCTTGGTTGCGATTCCGCGTATCCTTGCGACGAGGAAGCAGGCGCGTCATCTGCTGTGAGATCTATGACTTTTGCACGTCGTTTTGGAGGCATTGCTTCTCTTGAACGTTTGATTGCAGCACAGGGGAAAGAGACGAGATGCTTGCGACAGCAGGCACAAGGTTCGCTGCCCTCGTCACATGATGTAGCCGTAATCGATGGTGGTCCATGCGTCGCGACAGAGCTGACCAGGAACAATGTCTCACGCTAGGAACGCGTATGCAGGTGACATCACATGAAACAGGCGATCGGAATTGAATTCAGCTGTGACCTGTACTTCCTGTGTTGTAACAACAAGGGACCCTAATGTTGTTACCACCTTCTTCTGCTTGCATAATGTTGAAGCCGCATATATTACAGCTCAATACAGTGTAGACTAGCGATCGTCCATTTGCACTTTAGCACATAACACTTGCAAGTGGTCAAATTGTATTATCTTTATCGTCTTCATTACACAACAGCGGACATATCCCACCAAATTTGAACATTCTGATACATACGACCATAGGCTCGAGGGAGCAGGATTCCCCGTTCGATCAATCATACTTAAGCTCGAGACCGGCGGACTAGTAGCTAGGTAGGTGACTACTAGCGAATCCCCGCTGTCGTATGTTTTTTTTTGTCTTCTAAACACAGGTCACGTGCATCTTCACCAGAACCCAGTTTCCATCGGATTACTGCAGTCTTTTTGATACTCGCCACCAGGTGGAGAACGCTGTAGTCTACTCGCTTCTCCAGCAGTTCCTGAAGATCTGTGCATACTGACTGTACGAGAGTGGGTATGGAAGATATGCGCTTATGCACTTTGCCACATAACCTATTTCTACATCCATCTTTTTAACACAACAGCTTTATCCTGTCTGCAGACTGGGAGAAACAAAATTCAGTCTAGACACAGCTATGCGAGGATACCTGTATCAAGTGTCCACAGTTTCAAATAACAAGTGTACGGAAACCTAATGAAATATGAGTTACTTTAGATCCTGGTTACATTCCACACCATTTTCTCATCCGCACTATAACCACTAGAAAATTATATTTCGCAACAACTCAAATCAGCAAGTCACACGCGCGAGATGCAAAGCTGATAGAGTATCAAGCTTCTCACATTAAATTTTTCCATCATGTAGGTTTCGCCAAAAGCGTTAAAAACCAATATATTGTCATTGCATTGCCTTTAAACGTGAAACACATGAAAATTTGTTGGGAGAGACAAAGAACACATGACCGCCAGGGCGCACAGTGCAAACTCATCGCCCGATAGTTAATGCCAGGCCTGACAAAATGATTGTTACGGCCAGCAAGTCCCAGCATAAGGTGTAGGAAGACGGCATAATAGTAAGACGAGGCCCCCCAAAAAAACAAGCATGTAGCGAGGATAAGGGTACGGCCCTGGAGCATTTTTAATTGCACCGTGGTTTGGCCAGTTGTATGAAACAAATGCTGATGACAGGCCAGTCGGGACAAGCATCATCAGGCGACGAGAAAAGTCAAATCTCGATGGCGCTTGTTATAATATCAAAACCACATGTGCATCTGTGTTGAGTTGATTCTTTTCGTTTCAATGACGACACCTGGGGATGAAAAAAAAATAACCCGTCGTCTCACGCAAAATTATGTTCTATCCTTTTCCAGTGACGGCGCCACTAGAGACAGGCGTCGTCACAAAGTGTATATACGATAGATTGTGCAATATATTTTCTCTGGCAGGTCAACGACACATGAAGGGCCATGGGGTAATGGCCCTCAAGCAACCGGGGAAACGGACTATCGACCTGCGCCGCATAACGAGCAGAAGCAGTGCACAGAATCGCAAAGCTTTTATCTCGTGCTCGGCTAGCGCCGGCGCGCAGGTTTCTCCGATCACATCACGTGAGCTCGGGTAAATCCCGGCAAGAGCGAGGAACTTCAAAAATTTCTCGCGGTGGACTTGGCCTCTTCTTCTTCTTTCATGGCCGCTGATGATATCTCACAAAAGATAGGAAGAGTAAGACGTGGCCAACTGGCTGCGACTGATTACAACTCATCACCACCTTCTGAGGCCTGTTCTCGCCATCTTGGCACGTTTCTGTTCAGAATAGCGACGCGACTGTTGCAGCTTTGTTGTGGAAGCTAGACGCGACCGTTGGATGACACCTGTATGTTTCGCAGATTTGAGAGCGATGCGCAGGCCTGTGAAACGACCTGAGTGCCAGAAGGGCATGGCAACCTCGTACAATGCCGTTACTGCTGCTTCAGATGACCGGGCCTTTTTTTGCGATGCCGCTTGTTTCAGCGAGGATGAGAATGTGGGCAGGGCCTGGATGCCCCACCACCACACGTGCGCACCGGAGCAGCCATCGTATTTGTACTGTGGAAATTCATGCTTCACGTGTTTTTAGGGCACAATGGAGTCTTGTTCTTGGGTAATGCATAGCTGCATCTCGGCATATGAGCCGCGGCCTGCTCTTCCAGGCCAGGTCCGTGGAGGCATTTTGCGGTGTTATGCCGTACGGTGCTCACCGACTCGAAATTTGATCGAGCTCGTCCCGACCAACGGCAGTCTGCAAACGCTCCGGGTCCGTACAGAGATGTGCTCGTAAAGAGAATCCAGACCCTCTGGTATGTTCTCACGATATCCGTAGACAAATCTCGCACGCGAATCATGGCAGTGATGATTTTTGGAGATGCGCGTATCGGCTACTGACTGCCTCGAATTTGAAATCACGACTACTTTACGTCAAGATGCGACGTCACTTTATTCCATCTCCAGAATACATGGTAGATCTACTTGCTCATCCACACGCCTTGAGTTGCCCGATTAGCTCAACAAAGGTTGCATCTATTGTCTGTAAGCGTTCATTTGAATTGCGATCGTCGAGCTTGCTACGCTCATCTGCCCAAGATCTGCATCTGGGATCGGCAAGTTATCACACGTTACCATTTGAGAAGCACAGTTGCTAGCCGTCCACGGACGGTTTGGCCCGCAGCGTTGCAAAGACCCTTGGATGATATCGATGCAGTCTCTCGCCGAGGACTTGTTGAGGCACTGGGTTTTTTACGAGTCGCCGCGTCGAATCATGGTCGAGCGGAGGCTGGCAGAGATTTCGATTGCCGGGCCAAGACACGAGTTGCCAGCTTGACAAACGAATGGCATAGTACGGTACGCCATGATAGACTTGGGGCAGTAGCTTACGCGGGCATGACGGACCTGGGCCAGCCAAGGCTAAACCGGATTGACAATGGTTTCGGCGTGGGCTTATCATGGAGCGACCATGGCGATAGATGCCCACGTGTCTGTGGTCAAGATCCAGCCCACGGCGGTACAACCTCGACCGCCTGTTCGTACTTGGGCAAGGCCGGCCGGACCGGCAATGGCCATGACGGCTCCAGAACGCGGGCCCTTGACGAGTTCCACTTGCCGTGTGGCCCAGACGAGATGTGTCTGTCAGTGATGTCTTGCGTCTCAGACATTGGCCTTTGGGGAGCCTGAGCTGCGTTTTACAAGAAGGGTCTTCCTGGAACACATCGAGTATGACAGTGCATAGCAGTTTTGCGTGCATTCAGCACTGAGCACCCAGCATCAATGTGGGGAAGTATTCCAGAAGCCTGAACGCCAGGGACCAGTTGCACGGCACCGGGCGGGCTGGGAGGAGATTGCACGCGACCCTTGACCCTGCCTCAGCATAACGCGAATTTCGTTTGACCAGGGCCCGGACGACCGTGCTTGAGACTGCGACAGCTGGGACAGGTGGACTCTGCGATCTGCCAGCTGCCTCATCGGGATGACATGGCCGTTTGTCACTGCGTGCTGGGGCAATGGCATCATCTTACCCACGTTTCACAAGGCCAGAGGGCGAGCGTGGTGGGTGTGCGTCGAGTTGGGTACGCGAGACAGAGGCTTCGCGTCTGGGCCACGCTTGACCATGGGCGTAGATTGATAGCGATGGCGACGGCGGCGGCAATGAGCGGCGGCGGAAGAAGATGGCAATAGTTAGACACGACGCGGTAGAGAGGCCTAGAGAGTCAGGCCATGGGTTTGCCTCAGTGCCCCGGCGTTTGTTACGAGGCGGATGTGAGGATAGCGTTGTGTTGGGGCCGGGGCAGAGGCGAGTGGCACAGGTCGACTGACTTGAGGCGAAAAGTCGGTGGTGGAATGGTCAAGCCGGGTGTCATGGGAAAGGTTCCGATGGGCATGGCGGCGAGTCAAAGGGCGACTATGTGGGATAGTCAAACCATGGGCGAGCGCTGAGCGGCAGGGCAGCGAGGAAGCCACACGACCCCGCCAGACTGGAAACCTCCTCGAATGATGGAAGATCAGGGCCTGGCGGGGCGCTGGCCAATGGCAGGGCGGCCGGAAGCAGTGGGCGAGGTGGGCCGAAGCTAGTATGGAAGCCAAAGGCTCCTTCCCCGGCGCCGAAGCAGTGGCAGGACCATGCCGCACCCACCGCACCCACTGCGCGCCCACTGTGAGCACGACACGGTCCCTCTGCGCACGACGGCAGAGCCCTCTGCGGCGTCTTGAATCGCTGCCTTTTGCACGGCGACCCTGTCGAGTCGTATGGCGGCCCCGCTGATGTCGCCTTCTAGAAATTGCAGCGCATTTCATGTGCTGCGAGTGGCTGCATGATACGACCGAGGGCAGGTGCGGTCGAGGTGGAGCAGTGGCAGCAGCGACCGGAAGCGTACACAGTTGGCAACAGCAGCAACAGAGGCAACAACGGCAGGCAGACGGGCATCTAGACGTCCAGACATGCAAACAGACTGGCGGTCAGAAAACACCATGCAGGCTGCTGCACGCGTTTCCTGGGGTCGTGATAAGGCCCGGTGTTGGTGGTGTCGTTTGTTCCTGCATCGTTCCTGCAGTAGAGGCGCCTCTGCAGCAATCAGCTCTGTGCAGTCATTGTGGGGGAAGGCGCGGTCTAGCGGATGGGAAGCGATCGGGCCTGCTCGACTCGACCAACGCTTGTTCCGCACTCTCGCGCCGCTTTAACATGCTGCCCCATTTAGGCCTCGCCGGCGGCTTCATAACTTTGCATCCGCTGCATTCAATAGCTCATTTCTATTTTGTGCCGACATTTGTACGAGCACCCCGGCCCTGCACAACTCTTTTGGACCGCCGTGTGCCTGTCGACATGGACAGACGTGCCGCAGCACCACATCGCGGCCAGCCAACAGCAGCCGTTGGCCATGCGTCTTCTTGTCGCGGTGGTTGTTGCTGCTGCTGCTGCAAATGGCACGGCACACGCGCCCTGTTCGGTTGCTGTTGTTGGTGTGCTGCTGCTCTTACACATTGCATACATACATGCTACTATTGCCCATTCGCCATGTGGCAAATCAGCCTCTGAAACAAACTTGCATCATGGATTCAGATTCAGGCCGCAATTCCCAAGCAGCTATATGTCCATCCATCCATCCTAATGCCATGCTTTCACGCGTCTTTTGGCAAAAAAACCTCGGTCGTGGTGGCGACGTGCAGCTCACCGCACTCGACCATGTCGCACCATGGGCTATCCGTCGTGTTTCTGACCACTGGGAGGCGGCGGTGCCAGCCTACTCCAGCTGCCAGCTGCCAGCAGCCATTCATCCTCTTGCATCATGGCTGACGTTCCTGCCTGAGCCCGGCGCGCCCACTTGGACGCGGTGCGTGTGGCGATGGATTGACCTTCTCCATTTGCTCTCGCCAGCAGGGCCCGATGCGGTTCAATGACTTTGGCCTCGCATTCTTGGTGCCCATTCTGCCCACGCCATGAGACATCGCTACCACACTTGGCTGTACCGTAAGGGAAAGCATGGCGAAACTGTCGCACTTCCGCGCTCGACTGTGCTCGCCGCCTTTTCGCCCGTTACCGCTGGTCAGCATTTGCAAGCGGCGCTCGTTCGTTCGTTACGTTGCTTCTGCTGTGGTCGACGACGGTCATAGCACGGGCGGGTACGGCGAGCGCTACCGTCTTGTTTGGTGTGACAGACTGTTGTAAAGCGCGCGCGGCCTGGCCCTCATCAGCATCATCGTCATCCGCAGCGGAAGGCCCGCGACGCTGAGTGGATGTTTCAAAACACAGAGTACAGGGTCGCCCAGCTATCATTATCGATTGGCAGATAGCAGGATAGGCTGAATGAAACCCGGCATTGCGCTAATGGCAAGGCGAGTTGGGGTCGTGTGAGAGGTGAGCAGCGCAACAAAGACATGCCTGACTGACCACCCACCCCACCCCACTGCTGCCCACACCCTCCTCTATCCATCCATTCACCGGCAGTATCAGCATCCGTATCTTGTCACACTCAAGGCCGTTGCCGCCGCCGCAGCAGCAGCTAGCAGCCCGCCAGCACTCACCATGAATCTTCCCGTAGCCAGCAGGCAAAAAGCTCGTCACCCTCAGCTTCGGTGGCTTCGCCATTCGGAGTGGGCGGCCAGACAGTCAGCGACTACGTAGGCCGACCCTCCCTCCATGCCACCCAGGCTGGCCTCCAGCCAATACGTGGAAGCGTCCCGGCACCGCCGCGCACATCTCATTTCGCCTATAGCCCCGTGCAGCTATGCATTGGGCGAATAATTTTAGGCCCCAAACCCATGCATAAATGCTCTCGCTGCTTTTGACGCGAGTCAAGACTAGGGTCTAATGCAGGATCCCATTCCTGGCTGGCATGTGGAGCGCGCTGCGCCCCGACACACTAAAGCGAGCCGTCCTGGAGCGTGTGCGCATCAGTTCTCTTTTTCACTGGCCTGCCCTGGTCCAAGGTTCATCAACCACGTCCCTCTCGTTTCTTTCCGTTCAGGATTTCATCTTGGGTCATAATTTTTGTGCCCTCACACTCTTTGATCTTTATTATCTATTAAGTGACGGTTCTCGTTATTACGATCCGTTCATCAGTCATTCCTTCCACCACCACCTCTCCCTACTACTCTCCTATACACTGCCCTCTGAATACTACTACTACTATACAACTAATACTCCTTCATCCTTACCTGGCACCACAACAATCCATCAACCATCGGACGAAACTAAACCACCTACACACCCTTCCACATCACATCACCGCCTGCAATGGACGGCTCATACCCCATCCACCCTACCCAAGCAATGCAATCACCATTCTTCTACTACAACCCAGACCCTCAAGGCGAGAACAACCGCCAGCACGGTCACTTCACACCCCACCCATCAGGACAATCCACCTTCCAGCCACACAACATGTACTACCAGAGGCCGACATCAGCAAACTCCCACATGTCCTACCCTCAGACCGCCTACGCCAGCCAGATGATGACTCCCGTCGCGTCGCCCCAGCCAATGTACCAGAAGCCGGCCATCTTGATCCAACCTCAGGACTCGCCCTACCTTCACCCAATTGACACCGACTACTCTTTCTCGCCTGCTACTCCTCCTCTCTCATCATGTGCCAGCAGCACCAGCAGCCCTTCGTCCTACGACGTTCTCCCAACTCCTCTGCACGACATGTTCCCTGGTGAGGGCATGGAGGGTGTTAAGCAAGGTTGCGAGGGCGAGGTCTTTTCTGAGATTCTGTCGGCTGGCCTCGAGTGGCGTTCAACCACACCTCCCATGACACCAGGTACGTTGTGACTAGTTTCCGTCTCATTCGTTATTAAAAGATTGCACGTTTGCGTCACTCTTAAACAGCAAACAGACGGTGTGTGTGCGGATCTCATCGCTAACTCTTACCAGTATACATTCAGCCCCCATCCACTACCCAGGGATCATACCTTCTCTCTGCCACTTCTTGCCCTTCTCTCTCACCCTCCCCATCGCCTCTTCCCCGCGCTTCCGTTGCCGAGGCTGAGAACAACTTCTGCAACCCCCGCGACCTCACCGTCTCGGCTGCTTCTGAGCTTCCTATCGTCACACTTTGCCCTGGTGACGAGGAGCACAAGGTTGTTCTCAAGGGTGAGACTGCCAAGGTTGACAACCTGGAGTCTGCTCAGTCCTTCAACTTCCACGGCCTTCCCACCTTTGAGCCCCTGTTTGAGCTTGACTGCGAAGACGAGTTCAACGGCCTCGTCAACTTCTCCACCGACAACACCCAGTTCCTCGGCAGCAAGCGACAGCGCACTGACCTCGGCGCCTTCTCGCCCGAGGAGGACTTCCTAAGCGACGAAAGCTTCACCGACTTTGAGGAGGAGCTTGTTCACGGTCTGCCTCTCACCCCTGCCACTAGCGAGTTCGACAACATGGCCGCCGTCAAGAGGCAAACAGTCAAGAAGGCCCGCGCCGTCTTCAGCGAGACCGAATCTGACTTCCAGGGTAAGCAACAGACATCCGGTGTTGAGAACACCGTGTCTGGAGCCTCAAGCCAACAAGAATCAGGTCAAGCCGACAACGCCGTCGCCTCCAGTTCCGACGAGAACCCCACCCCGGTTGCTCCTACTAGCCGCCGCGGTCGCAAGCAGTCGCTTACCGACGATCCTTCCAAGACCTTCGTCTGCACTCTCTGCTCACGCCGCTTCCGTCGCCAGGAGCACCTCAAGCGCCACTACCGCTCTCTCCACACTCACGACAAGCCTTTTGAGTGCACTGACTGCGGTAAGAAGTTCTCACGAAGCGACAACCTCTCTCAGCACCAGCGCACCCACGGAACTGGTGCCGTCAGCCTCGAAGTCATGGGCTCCGACTTCCACCATGCTGACATGCACCATGGCCAGGCCGGTGCCTTTGCTGCCCAGGCCCCTTCCACTATGGGTGAGATCCTCTACAACGCTGCTGCTGAGATCCCTACCTCGAGCTCCGACGGATCCGAGCATGAGTCATCACCCAGTCAGAAGAAGCGAAAGAGGAACGAGTAGGCATTTGCTTTTGCCGCGCTTTCTCCTTTGAACTTTTTAACGACCCTTCATGACATTCACCACATTCGGCAGAAGCATCTTGCATTGTGCGAGGCAACTACAGTCTACTTTGACGTCGATACGCAAAGGCGCCATTGCTAGACAGGCGGCACAGGTTCGCATGGGCGGTCGAAACACCACCGGCCATCAAAAGTTCCTCGCTCCTCTTTACCCCTTGTATTCTACGCGTCCGATCTGGGTGGCAAACACACTCTGAGATTAGCTTCTTTTTTCCACGCAAACAACAACTTGGGCTTCTTTTTTTACTTTTGCGCGTTTCTTCGGGGTTCTGGAGCGGGGAGACTGGGCACCACTGGCAGAACGGATAGATTTGGGATTCATTTTTTGCTTGCTTGGTTTCTTTTTTCTCATGACGACATGGCCATTACCCTACTCACCGGCCATTATCGCCGTGCTACCCTCCTGTTCATCATACCTCGCATTTCCTACACTCGTTGTAATTGGGCATGCGGCATCTACCGCTTGCACCTCTGACATTCTGGGAATCTTCGCTTCTTTCTCACCATACACACATGTAATCGTCTGACTTGTACCCCCTGGCTCAGCAGAACACTTTCTTCAAAGCTTTATCATAGCCAATTGTAGGTTAGGAGTGCTGGCACTGTCCGACTATCATAGCAAAAAACTGCGTTACACCGACACTTGAGCCTCTCTTTTACTTTTTCTCCAATGACGCCTTGCATGTGAACTTGTGGGTGTGTGAAGCCACGTAATACAGAAGAGGTTCTCTCCCTTCTTTTGCCTGGGCTGAGGTGATCGGTGGTTTCTTGACCCTGAACCCAGTTGTCAGCAGTCGGTAGTCGTCTTTTCTTTTTTTGGAAAACACCACGGCTTCTAGCGTGTGCTGACCTTTTAGCGAGTACCACTTTGCTCCTGCATCACTTCCATGCATCGGGCCGCCTCAACCCCAGCGTCGCTTTTTCGAGCCAGTCTGCTGCGGCACCCTTGAAAATCTGTGCGCCATGGCGCAGTCATCATCATTGAATGTTATCGCGTTAATCTCGGGGGGCAAAGATTCGCTCTTTTCCATCCTCCACTGTCAGGCAAATGGCCACCGCGTCGTAGCATTAGCCAACCTGCACCCGAGGCCTTTGGCCAATGGCGACGAACAAGACACAAACAGTTACATGTACCAGACTGTCGGCCATTCCGTCATCCCTCTCTATGAGCAGGCCCTAGGACTTCCCTTGTATCGGCGGGAAATCACGGGCACTGCAGTGAACTCTAGCAGGGATTACGCGGCGCCTTCTTCACAAAAGCAACAACAAGAACAAGAACAAGAGCAAGAGCAGGATGAGACTGAAGACTTGGTTCCGCTGCTCACGAGCATTATGCGGGCGCACCCGGAAGCTAATGCCGTATCTACGGGTGCGATCCTCAGCACATATCAACGGACACGCGTGGAGTCTGTGGCGCTGAGGCTGGGGCTCACGCCGCTATCGTATCTATGGCAGTATCCGCTATTGCCGCCATATACGCAATCATCCCTCTTGCATGACATGTGTGCCGTTGGGCAAGAAGCAATCATCATTAAGACGGCGTCCGGTGGCTTAGACGAGGGCTTTTTGGGCCTCAATGTCGCTCATCCGGTATCGATTACTCGGTTGGCTAAAGCAATGAGTCGATTTGGTGACGCAGGTGACGGCGCTATACTGGGCGAGGGAGGCGAGTTCGAGACTCTGGCGCTCAACGGGCCCCGGCCGCTATGGAAAAAGAAGATTCAGATTGACGGCGGGCCGTCGGCCGTGCTGGAGGGCGGGCAGACGGTGCTCAAGGTCCAAGCGAGTTCGCTTGAGGAGAAGACTGAGGAAGATGAAGGGTCCGCTGGGTGCTTGAGGGTGCCAGAGCTCTTTGACGATGAGTTTGCTAAGCTGTTGGATACGACAGAGAGTGGTAGCGACAACCAAGACGAGGTTGATGCGGAGGATGGCACTGCACAGGACGCTGTATCCTTAGCAGAACGGCTTCCTCGTAACACATGTAGCGACACGGATACAGTGTTTACATACTCGAATATGGCGACCCCCGTCCCGCCGCCTTTGTCTACGCCTTTGTCTATGCCTCCGTGCCAACAGCTCCACTCGCTTCTCGTCCGCCTCGAGACTGACAAACACCATTATTTCTCCAAAACAAGCATCAACCACTGCACGCTTCTCCTCCGAGACATGGCAGACTTTGCTCTCCTAAATCCAATCTACGCCCGGTACTTTAGCCACGTAAACCCTCCTGCCCGAGTCACCATAGCAGTGGGAGATGCGATGCCCACAGGCATCGACGTAATGCTTAGCGTAGTCCTAGACAAGAGTGCCAACAACACAGACAGACAGGGTCTCCACGTCCAAGGCAGAAGCTACTGGGCACCCGCCAATATCGGCCCCTACAGCCAAGCGATATCTGCGCGCCTACCTTGCCCAACAATCACTGGCGAGAACAGTAGTACCAATGTAGGTGCAGAAGTTGTCTATATAGCCGGCCAAATCCCCCTAGTCCCCGCCTCCATGGAGCCCTACACATCCCACGGCTTCAAAGGCCAAGCCATTCTTTCCCTGCAACACCTCTGGCGCATCGGCCGCGCAAAAGGCGTGAGGTGGTGGACCGGCGCTGTAGCCTTCATCCCCTCCTCTACCGCCATTGATTCAGATATCCGGCACTGTGTCCGCACTGCGCAGCAAGCATGGCGGGAAATCCACATGGCAGCTTTACCCAAAGAAAGCACAGAAGACAGTGATGACGAGGGAGATGACATGGACCCCTGGGATAAACTCAACACTGCTTCCTCTTTTTCCTCTTTCAAAGACGTTACTTTCCGCGCTCAGATACCAGATTACTCTGTTCTGAGCGAAACCACAGATTCTGAGCCCAAAAGTATGGTCCCGCCATGCTTCGTCGCTCAAGTAGCTTCCTTGCCGCGCGGGGTAGATATAGAATGGAGTGCTACGGGTCTCGCTATCCCTTCTTCATCTTCACAGAATATCCAGTTCACGAGGCACGCGCAGTCACCTTATCTCAGCACGACAACGGTGCATGGTACACGCTCACGGTTTGTGGCGCTCGAGGTACATGGTGAGGAGCGTGTGGAGGAGAAGTTGGGCCCCTGGAGGACAGCTACGGCTTATGTGAACTGTCATTTGCAGAGCAGCAGCACGCATTTGGAAGGGATTTTGAGCAACGGCGGCGTGCAGTGGGTTCCTTGTCGGCGGGTATGGGGCCAGGATGGAAGAGAGGTTAGGGCTGTGGTGGTGGGGAGGATAGACGAGTGAGAAACATGATGCATGAGATAAATGACTACGAATAAAAGAAGTCCAAGTTTCAAGAGTGTAAAAATCGTGCTTCATATTCCATTCATTCATATCCTTTGTTCGTCTCTATACCAGACAAAAAGGCTGACCAAGTAGCTGCCATTACGTAGCAAAACTCATGTCATATACCAAGAACATGCCTAAAACGCCGTGTTTTCGCTCACGTGTATGTGTGTATATGTATTGTATAGTACAAAAAGAAGAGAGTAATTCCTTTTTAAGCTTACTTTTTTTGGGTTCGTCTCAAGCGTGTCATGCGTCCATCCAGGGTATCATGATATCTAGGCAATATTTCCGGCCAGTCCGAGAAAGAGGGCTTGGGCTGCAAGCTGCAGGGTCCAAATGCCCACCTTCTTGATGCGGCGCTTCCGTGTAGTTCGGTCCTCGAGGACGTCGCGAGCAAAGGCATCGTACATCTGCAAGCGTTAGTGCATGGGTTGCGAAGCGAGGGCATGGACAGCAACTTACCTCCTTCGATACCTCCTCCATCAGCCCGCTGTCGTACAGTGTCCAGCTTCCGTTAAACTCGCTGACTTTCTTGACAACTCTGCAGTTGACTGGAATAAATGTGCGGCTCGAATTGATGTAGGCAACAATCGGTCGTACAAGAGCGTTGTTGACGTACGAAATATCCCTCGTAAAGATGGGGACAGCAGCACGAACGTCATTGAGATGGACGCGCATGTCCATAATCATGTAACGCGAGTCCTCTCCTTGCTCAGCTTTGGCATCTTCATGATGATGTTCATCGAAACCGTGGACTGCATGGTCGGAAAAGTGGTGCTTGCGCTGTTGGGTAACAGTGGCTTCGACGCGGTCATACATATCAGACATGACTTTAGCAATGCTGTCGTCATTGTCGTTGGGGAACATGACATCTGCGACAATATCGACGTTGCCCTCATGGATCCAGGAAAATGGGCCCTCGTAACCGCGGTTGAGATGGTCGATGTTGAGCCCGTCAATGCGTATCCGGCTGTGCTTCTTCCAGGAGCTGCCGTCCTCTGAGGCACGACCGCTGCTCAGCTGGGCGCCTGTATAGTTGTGGGTTTGCCGGGGGTGAATAGTGAAGAGCGAATTGTCGAAAGAACCAGACATCATGTTGGCGGAAAGAAAGTCATAGAAGAGCCATTGCTTTCGGAGCTGAGGAAGGTCGCAGGAGTAGATGCTGACGGAAAAGGGGCGGAAGCCGTTCGGTTGGTAGACGGTTACCAGTACATCTTCCATCTTGAACGAGTCAAGCTCAAAATCTCCAGGCTGGTGCTCATGCTTGTATGACCTCGGGTCGACGCCTTCAATAGTACGCACTGAAGTTCGATCGACCACGCCTCGAATGCCCTTGATTTCGACGTCCTCCAGCAACCCTTTCCCGTTGAACCACTTGGAGAAGGACAGAGTGATGTTGACTGTATCAATGGAGATATCAAACTGGGTGTAATTTGTATCTTCTTCTGGCTCCGCGTTGGCTGAAGTTCCGCTCTGAGCGTCCTTTCCATGCTGAGCCCGAGCTGCAGCTGCAGCCGCCACCTCTGTCTTGGAACCCTTGCTGACCTTGCCCGTGCCTTGGCCGGGACGGCGTGAGACAAAGACATTGCGGAAGGAAATGACACCGTCTCTCCACTTGGGGACTACGGCAGTCTCGAAGACGACCTTAATGCCCGAAGACTTTGTGAGGTAGTTGCCGATCCACTTGCCAACCGTCTCTTGGGAAAAGGCCGTGTTGATGAGAAAGATGGTCAGCATGAAAAAGGTAGTGGTTCCCAAGACAATCCACAGAACATGCGCGGCAATGATCCACGAGAAGAGAGCGTATATCTCGTCGGCATTGAAGGGCCGGGTGCTTCTGATGGTAAGCCATTTGAAGTGAATCTTGATGCGTGACCAGAAGCCTGAGGCCGCAGCCAGCAGTTCAGCCTTACTAGGGCGGTATATGTGTGGTAGGTGGTGGGGTAGGCGGTCGAGGAGGGGTTTTGGCGTGTCTGGCGACTCGGGCTGCTGGTCTGGCGCCGGCTTCGAGGGTTTGGGCGGCGCATTAGGCTGAGGAGAGAGATTGGCCTGCGGTGCCTGGCCAGAAGACCCACGCTTGCTATCTGACGATGGGCGGGTGACTGAACTCTTGTTGCGGCGGTTGTTGCTTCTAGTCCTGCTCAGTGCGCGCGAGGCCTTGGACGAGGCGTGACGTATACATGCTGCGAAGACAGCGCTGGTGATGCTCTGCTGAATACCGCATGGGCGAGGCTGTAGCAGTATAGGGCCCCGACTCAGGATCCAGCTTGGGCGAGGCCATGGGCTCGGAGCCGTGGACAGGCGGGCGAGAGCATGTGAAGTTGGCGGGCGGGCAAAGGCAACACTCTCTCGCAGCGGCGGGGTTGCCAGGACGGGGCGCCACAGCAAGCCGAGCGTTCGCACATGCTTGTTCATGATAAGCGCGGCGGGCACATTGTCGACGGTCGCAGGAGGAGGAATTGCGGTGCAGGCAGGGCGACAAGACGGGCCAAGAGGGAGGGTGTTATTCACGTCATTCCATTTGACGCCTCGCATTCGCCCGCAAAAGAAGGCGGCGGGCAGCGATGTTGTGCCGCTAATCCTTTTTCGGCCGCCCACCAGCGTCGCCTCTCCAAATTTCTTGAACACGCCCCACATCTTCACTGCCGCGCCCGACGACACCTGCGACTCGACAACTCAGTTTAACTACAGACCAGTTCGCATACACGTTTTACTTGAAAACACCAGCCTGCGCAAAATGCCTGCCCCTACCGCCCTACAGCGCCGCCCCGACGAGTTCGCCGACAATGTCACCATGGAGGCCGAGTCTGTCCCGCTACCCACCGAGTCCGACGGCGACCTGATTTCTATGAGCATCGACCCGGTCGATGCTGCGCAAACAGCCCCAGAGGCCCCCGCAGAAGATATGCCCATGGTGGACGAGAGCGGCAAGCCAAAGTTCCCTGCCGCCAAGTCGATACCGCTCGCCTTCCGACGTGAGCAGCGCAAGGTGCCCATCCCGCCGCACAGAATGACTCCGCTCAAGAACTCGTGGCCCAAAATCTACCCTCCTCTTGTCGAGCACCTCAAGCTACAAGTCCGCATGAACATCAAGAGCAAGAGCGTCGAGCTGCGCACCTCGAGCGCCACTACCGACACGGGCGCACTCCAGAAGGGAGAGGACTTGTACGTGAAGCCAATTCAACAGGCGAAGTCTTGCTTTGAGCGGGGCTCTCCATGTAAACTACGAGTGCATGCTGACTTCCGGTAGTGTTAAGGCCTTTACTCTGGGTTTCGACACAGACGATGCGATCGCGGTATGCCCACACCATTTCGCACACGAATTGACGACAAACTAATATTGTTTTAGCTACTAAGGCTGGACGACTTGTACATTGAAACCTTTGAAATCAAGGTACATACCAATCGTTATGTTCTTACCATACATACGCTAATTCGGTGCCTCAGGATGTAAAATCACTCACAGGCGAACATCTCAGCCGAGCAATCGGCCGTATTGCCGGCAAGGACGGCAAGACAAAGTTTGCCATTGAAAATGCCAGCAGAACAAGAGGTTCGCATCAGCTCCTGCTCCCAATTCATCAGGTTCTAACGAATACCAGTTGTTCTCGCAGACCAAAAGATCCACATCCTCGGCGGCTTCAAGAACATCCACATTGCCCGCGAGTCCATTGTCAGCTTGATCCTCGGACAAAACCCCAGCAAAGTATACGGCAACCTGCGGACCGTTGCTGGCAGGATGAAGGAGAGGTTTTAGAGGGAGGGAACGAAAAAAGTTACCTTTTTCAAAGAAAGCGTTCGCACCGCAACAAGGCTAAAAAGCGATATTCGGCATTTACATGGCGTTCAAGGAGAAAGGGCTGGGGACATGGCAGGCAATTACAATACCATCTGACATGACTTGATGACGATTGGAAGACGATGGGCTCACGCTACGTCGTGACATAGAGAGCAAATTTACGATTCACCCATTTTCACTCCTCTGCACGTGAGCATCGAATACGCTATACCACGACTTCTTTATCCACAAAGGCGAAATTGTTAAAGCACAAAAAGACAGCGATACAGACACTATGAATTCGTCAGCGATACCTGGCTTCCAACAAAAGCTGCTATTATTTCTATGTTCAGCTATATACAACTAGATGTATCCCTATGTTCTTCCACTACACAAAAAAAAGGAAAACTTTTGCTCAGGCCTTCTTACCCGCAGCCAGCCCCTGGACTCTCTTTACACCCTTTCCCAGCGCCCCAAATACCTTCCCCAGTCCAAAGCTCCACCCCTTAATCCTCACGCTCCACACAAAGAAATACACCAGCGCCCAATTGCTCACGCAAAACGCCAGAAAGATGCCGAAATCGCGCCACTTGTCGCCCGCATCGATACTCAACGACGCCAGATAATCGTTGCCGACACTATACGGGCAATACTGGCACGCCTCTGTCGCCTGGGGATTAAGCAAGTACCCGGGGGCACTGTCTGCAAAAGCACCCGCATACTGTGCACACGTGGCGCCCGGCGGGGGGTCAAACACTGCAGTTTCGGTGTCGAGGCAGCGAACGGGGACGCCGTTTAGTGTAGCAGCCAGAACACCGCCGACCCAGTACGTCGAGGGATTAACGTAGTACATCCAGTATTTCCAGAAGACGGGCATCATTTCATAAGGGCGCACAACGCCGTTGAAGAGACCGAACATGACGAAGAAGAAGGGCAGGACATTTGATATGACTGTGAAAGAAGGAGCGAAGGCGCATATCCACTGGCCCCACGAGGAAATAAAGAGGAAGAAGAGCATCGTCATGAGGAAAACGTAGCCGGACGTCGAGCTCTCTGTTGGCAAGCCGCTGGGGAAGTACCAGAGAAGGAAGTACACGACGCTTGAGACGATGGCCATGGGGATCTCCGCAACGACTTGAGCGGTTGTGAAAGCGACCCAGCCATAGATTCTAGAGGGCAGCTCCCGGGCTTGCCAAAGAGCCATGTTGGAGTAGAATTTGGGCACGACGGCGTTGACAATGGTAGGTGGAATCAGGATGATGAGGAAGGCTGTGAACATGCGGTTTTGCAGGTCGCCGACGCTGTTGCCCAGTTGCCAGAAGGTGAAGCCGTTGAAGATGCCGATGATGAAGGCGACGAAGAGTTTGCCGTAGAGGTACGAGGGGTCGCGCCAGTACTGGGTAAATGTGCGCTTGGTCAGGAGAAGCGTTTGCTGCCATGTCGAGGCTGCAAATTCGGATTCTTCTTCGACATCGCCGGCTTGATGAGTCTCGGATACGATTTTACTGCGCGAGCTTTTGATGCGTTCGATTTCCTCAATCATCTCTGCGTTGTTGGAAGATTTGAGCCATTCTTCGTTCCAGTCGATTTTGCTGCCGTCTTTGCGTTTGACGGGTTTGGCGGCGGTTTCGAGAATGAATTCCGCGACGTTCTTATTCGGAGGACAGTGTACGCCGCGGTCACCAAAGTATTGGATGACGTCTTTGCCGTTTTCGCCGACTGGGCCGAAGTAGAAGGTGTTGCCGCCAGGGTTGAGGGCGAGGATCATGTCGAATTGTTGGATCAAAACACTGCTGGGCTGGTGGATAGTGCATACAATGGCCTGACCTGCTTGTGCAAGCTTCTTCAGAAACTGAACAATGGAGTATGAAGAGTTGCTGTCGAGTCCACTGGTGGGTTCGTCCAGGAAAAGCAATAGTGAGGGTTTTGCTGCCAGTTCAACACCAATGGTCAGACGCTTCTTCTGTTCGACACCCAAGCTCGAGACCAGCGCATCTTGGATATCCTGAAGCTCAAGAAGGTTGATGATCTTATTGACGTAATCGAGCTTCTCTTGTTTGGGCGTCTTCTTGTCCTGTCTCAGCAGAGCAGAGAACTCGAGAGCCTCGCGGATTGTAGCGGTGCCGTCATGCAAGTCCATTTGCTCGCAGAAACCAGTTCCTCGTTGGAAGGCCTTGCCAAGATCCTTACCGTCAACCAGGAACTCTCCGGAAACCACTCCCATGGTCTGTCGCTGCGAAAGAGTGTTGAGCAAAGTCGACTTGCCCGCACCCGAGGCACCTACCAGCGCAATCATAACACCGGGTTTCGCATATCCGTTGACCTTGTTAAGAAGCTTACGCTCACCGCCTTGGTAAGGGACAGTATACTCGACGTCCTTCCAGGTAAAGACGCTTTCGCTGCTCGAGATGGACTCCAGTGCCTCCTCTTCCTCATGGGCGGTAGTGTTGGTGCTGGCTGTCGACTCGCCAGCCGTCACCTTCTCCTCATCGACATGACCATCTTCCTGAATAGCCTTCTTCGCGCGCTTGGTTTTTGCAAAGACCAGCGCACCTCCGCCAGTCTGCGCGAAGGACACCGTCTCGGTTGCAATCACTGTCACCAGCAGATACAGCACAGAAAAGGCTATCACAACACCAAAGTTGCGCCACAAGTTCGATCGCGAGTAGTTGAAAGAAACCTGAAGATAGTCGGCCCCCGGTACCTGATTTGAGTTTGGCGATGCGCCTGTTATGGCACATCCTTGGTATGCTGGGTCAACGCCGGGGCCCTGAGGTACCAACTGGCTAGGGGCACAGTCCATGGTCCGGTCAGAGAATTCGTTGGTAAGGACAGCCTCGAACGAGTAGCCCACGGGGTTGATCCAGTAGATCCATCCGAACCAGATGTAGTCATTCAGCAGCTGCGTCTTGGGAATGACATATCCAGTGTAGATAATCAGCAAATTGAGCGCGATACCAGCGAATCTCACCGCGTCATCGATCGTCGGCGACAAGGCAGCAAACATGCGGTACAGCGAGGTAACGCAGAAAGTAGTGGTGTAGATGAAGAGGAAGTAGATGAAGAACTTGGACACGTCGACGTCGAGGCCAGTCATGAAGTACATGGCAATGGAGAATGGGATGACTTGCGCCAGCAGCAGCGGGATATCCTGTACCACGCGCGCAACAACCACCGCACTGGGACGGTAGAAAGCATAGTCTTCGTGTCGCTTGACGACATTGCGTCCCGAAACGGCTTTCATGAGTTCGGAAAGTTGGAGCCAGCCCAGGAAGAGAATAGAGAAGAAACCGGAACCGCCGCGGGTAAAGGCACCGGATGTATCCATAGCTTGGCCGTAGAACAGCGAACCGACGATGAGACTGTTGGAAATGATGATGAAGAACTTGGTGTAGAGCGTCGTTTTATCGCCCCAAGTTAACCAGAACTCTCGCTGGGTACAAGCCAGGACCTGGCGGACAAAAGAGACGGTAAAAGGCGACTTCTTGCGTACTGTCTTGCTCTTGCTCTCGCGGACAGCTCCCTCAAACTCTTTGGCGTCGGAATATCCACTCCGCTCCAGCTCGGCCTCATACTCCTGTATCTCCCTCAACACGCTTTTATATGCTTCACTCTCGCGGAAAGCCTTTTCAAGCTCCTCTGATGTCTTGGGCGCCTTGTCTTCGAAGCCTGGTCGGAACTGGCGCTCCTTGGGATCTGTAACTGCGGTTAGGAAATCAGCAGTAGTCTGGCGCTCTGGACATTGGAAGCCGAGTTCGATGAAGTATTGCTTTGCAGCGCGTGCTGGGCCCTGGTAGATGCAGCGACCAGCATCGATGACCATGACCTTGTCCATGACCTCGTAGATGCCTTCTCCTGCTTGGTACAGGGTGACTAGCGTTGTCCGGTTGCTCATATCGGTCATGATGCGCAGCGACTTGGCGTAGTCGAGGGCAGTACTTGCATCGAGACCTCTTGTGCTGTTGTCCCAGCAGTTGACCGTGCTCTTGGTTGCGAGGGTCTCAGCAATAGAAACACGCTTGCGCTCACCACCACTGACACCTCGGACATACTCGTCTCCGACTTTGGTATACTTTGTGTGGGATATACCAAAGACTTTGAGAAGTGCCTCGAGTATAACCGGAATCTCGTGTTTCTCGTTCTTCTTGGTCTTGTTGGTGAGCGCAAACTTGAGCGTCTGCCACACGTTCAAGTCGGCCATGTGCGAGTCGTCTTCGGGGTTGTAGTTGACCTCGCCCCTGAAGTACTTCTTCTGTTTGTCGGCAGGGATTCCACCGTAGGAAACCTCACCTTCAACCGCAGCGTAGCCCTCCCGGTTGTTGGCGATGGCCTTGAGGAAAGTCGAACAACCAGATCCAGGTCGTCCCAGCACCAGCATCATCTCTCCATCCTTGACAACTCCAGAGAAATCATGGATCAGCGTCCGCATTTGCTTGTCCTTTCCAAACTTGAGTGCTGGAACAAAGTTTGACACAATACGGTACAGGTCGGGCCCAAACGTTCCCAGGATGGCATCAGGGAGGGTTCTCGCGAACGAGGCAGTCGATCCTATGCCTTTAACTGTGAGATTCTTGTACACGACACCGACTTTCTTAGCTGATTTGCCGTCCTTGCGCTTCTCAAAGTGGCCTTCTCGCATAAATTGGCCAAGCTCGAAGTCATCCTCTTTTTCATCAGCAAAGGCAGCTTCAATTTCGCCAGGTTTTTCGTCCTCTACATCACTTGTGCCTTCTTCGGCGCGTGTAATGGAGTCCCGGCGGTGAGTGTGCCGAGTACTGACTCTACTCAGAGTCCGGGACAAAGCATCTGATCGATGCGATTGAGCACCGCGTGATCGCGACCTGGAAAGCGAGGCAAGCTCTTCTCGCAGCACCTCCAGATCTTCTGCCGCGGTTTTCGAGTCTAGCTTTCCGGCATCGCGTTCGCCCCATGTACCCGACCGCTGAAGATGCTCGCGGTCAGGGCTCTCCTCCTCACTTGGGGTCTCAGGAGTCACTGCTTCTTCTCTCCCATTGCGAAGATAGTCATCGTCGTGCCATGGGTTCCGCCTACTGTCTCTTTCTGAGGGTGGGAGGGAGGATCCCCACATTTTTTTCAGCCTATGATGAAACTAATTTGTAATCAAATAATTGTATGAGGGATAGAGGAATCGAGAAGAAAGAAAGTCTGCAGAGATGCAGCGAAGGCGATTAAGAAAAAGATTGACGACGAGTATACTTGTGACAGAGGAGTATTGACAGAAGTAGCCTGGTCACAACGATGGGCAAGAAAACGCAATGTATACCATTGCTGTGGACCTCAGGCCAAAAAAATCCATCAAGTAGCAGGAGGCAACGGAGATAAGCAGGGATGTCGTCATGCCCGAGATTGGCTCCATGATTTACTTGCCTTACCGAGAGACTAGAGGGCGACGTGCATCCACTCTACCTCACAACCAACTCCGAGACAGTGTTGTAGGCCCAATTTTTTTGCATTACCAATCAATGCTGCCCAAAAAAAGGATGATGAAGGATTTCCCGCAGGAGAAGGTGTCCCTGCATATTCTTGGCACAAACACGAGTCACTTTTCGCTCGTGTAATGTGGACCAATTAGTCAAGATTGACACGCGTGTACTTGAAGCCTGCAAATAGCCGTTGTTAGAAATCGGACAGACGGCGGATCCCCTCTATGTATGGATGTTTAGGCCGATGCGGCTGTTTCTACCGCTGCCGTTCTGCATGCATCCTGGCATGGATTTTCCCTCCTGCGGACAGACCCGTGAACCGTCGATCCTGCCAAGACTGTTACCGCCTTGTCTTAACTCCGTCTTGCGTGCTTATTCCTATGTCAGCATCTGACGCGATTTTATCAAGTCGCCTATATGAATACCGGTAGTGCAAACTGGGCATGCCGCTTACAAACGTTGAGAAACAAACGCCCATAAGTGGATTAGCGCCGGGGTTCACAAAGATAAGTACCACAACGTCGGTGAGCGTTAATATGGATAAATTCTACCTTAAGGGGTATTCGCATGTGAATGTAATCGTGTGTTTATAAGCATCACCATCCTTCTCCTGACCGAAGGCATGCGCTGCAACGTCTACGGCTTCTTCTCAATGAGCTGGGGAATATCCTCGGGCTTGTTCTTTCCCTCGAGGATGTTGTAGACTGCAGTGAAGAGCGGGAACTCGTCTTCCATACCCTCAGCCTTGAGGAATTCATTGACCTCATATGCAGTGCTGGTGCCTTGCAGTTTCTGGCCATTGAGCTCCGTCTGCTCGATCTCGTTGATGGGCTTGCCGCGCTCAACGGCCATCTTTGCGCAACGGAAGTTTCGTCCACCCATGCACGACGTAACCACGTCGGCAACACCGCAGCTTTCTTCGGTGAATGTACTGGTGCGCGCACTCTCTCCGAAGAAGGCCTTGCCGAATCGGACCATTTCCAGAATACCAACACGCATGACAGCGGCCTTGGCGTTGTCGCCCCATCCCAGACCATCTACAAAGCCTGCCGCAAGAGCGATGATGTTCTTGAGAGCACCACCAAGCGAAACACCAGCCACGTCGTTGACGATGTGCACATGGAAGTAGGGGCGGTGGAACAGTCTACGAACGTTTTCGTGTGACAGGGGCGGGTACTCATTAGGCAGAGCAGTCAGATGGGCAGAGCGCTTACTAGGTTGCTGCTTGCTGGGGTCGATGAGATCGACGTGGGAAGTGAGATCAACCTGGGACGCACTTGGTGAGCCCTTTGGTGTGGGATGGCGCGAGTCCATTGGCGGGGGGTCGTATGCCACAGTTGTCTCCGAGTATTTCTCCTGGGCAATCTCAGACGCGATGTTGGCGCCTGAAAGTGCACCGCAGTAGATGTTGAGCGTCATGCCGATAGTTTCCGACATCAAGCGAATGCCCTTCTCACTAACATCGACGCCCTTTGTACAGCAGATAGCTCGTGCATAGGGGAGAATCTTTCCAACCAATTGCTGGCATGAACGTGCGATGAACTGGTGGGGTAGCACGAAAATGAGTATGGTAGAGTCTTTGCACGAGTCCGGGAGATCGGGGTTGGCAATGACGTTGGAAGGGATCGTGATGTTGGGGAGGTACTTGACGTTCTCGTGAACCCTGTTGATGATCTGGGACAGCTTCTCGGGCTTATCCTCGCCGGTGTAGTGACGCGAGTCTTTTGAAATCGTGTACTCCTCCTCGAACACCCACATCTGCACGGTTTCCTCGAACAGAGTGGGGTTCTCCTTGACGTTCTCGGCGACTAGTTTGGCCATGGTGGTGCCCCTGCAATGCCAGTAAGCCAATGCTCCATACTGTCTACTCATCTCCCAGAGCTCGCAGAGAGAATTATTAGCTGCCTGTTACATACCAGTTACCTGAACCGACCACTGTGACCTTGTGCTTGCGACCAGCAGTGAGAGACGCCATTGTGCTATAAGTGTATGCTTTTCTCTGCAAAGGCTTGTTGGAGAAGAGGCGACTCGACACGGCAGCGTGTTTTTGTGGGATTCGCAGGTATTGGGGAGTGACGCAGTAAGAGAAGGAGGAAGCGAGTGTGAATAGGCCTCTAAATTTGCAGAGTGCCACTTTTTGCGGGTTCCTATGATGCGCGCACGCAGTCAGTATGAAGAAATGGAAAAAGAAGCTTCTAGCCGCACAGCAGTTTATATGCCACCATAGGATACTCGTTGGGACCACAAGCGACAGACTGACCTCGGCAGCTCGTGATACGGCGTCGCCGGAAGCTTCAATTGCTGCTATGGCCAACGTCCCAAGGTTGGCGGTGAGGGGTTTTGACAGTGGAACTAGGCTTGGCAGAAGGTTGTCGAGCGTGGGCGTCAAGCGGCTTACATACATGCGTAGATAGGGTTGATAGGCTGGAGGGGATTTCGGTCCCTTTGCGTCATGTGCATGGATCTGCAAGGTCGATTTTGGGGCGTTCGTGGATCAACAAAGCATGCGCGCTCGACAGCCAATGGCATTCAAGGAGCGGCACGCCAGGCCGACAACCAGGACCAACATTGAGTACCGACGGGAACTAATAGTACGATATGCGTTTGGTGAGCTTGCAGTTCTTGGCAGCACAGACAACAGGGATAATAACATGGGCAGTATGTGTAGTATTGGGGTATTACAAGTCGTGTGTTCCTTCATAAACCATCGCATTAAGTATCCTCCGAGAGGCACCACACCCTCCGTCAGCAGTGATGAACAAGAAAATCCGCAAAGATAACAGCCAAAGCCATGAAACGCCAACGCTAAGCTGACGAAGATGATCCTCCTTCACCCCCAATGTCCACATCTCGTGCTGATAGCAGTAACCCAAGGCCCTCTCGTCACCGTCGAACAGGGACCGGCCCGCGACCCTTCTGGTGTGGTACTACTTTACAAGGCCAAGCCGAAGAGGGCGAGGAGACCACCAGCAAGGGCAGAGGTGCTGTACATGGCAAGGTTGGCAGCAGCGCCGCTGGGGGCAGAGCTGGACGAGGCGGCGCCGGCCGAGCCAGTAGGGCTGGGGGAGCTGCCGCTGGTAGACGAAGGGCTTCCCGAGGCAGAGCTGGAGCCGGAGCTGCTGGAGCCAGAGTTACCGGCTTCAGTGGCCTGCTCGATGGTCTTGTTGCCGCACAGGTTGTCGCGGGCCTGCTCACACTCGAACTGAGCAGTGGCGTCAGTGCCGGAGGCGGAGATACAGTTGCTGTACCAGACCAGGCACATCTGGCCGGGGACGGTCTGCTGGTACTGGCTCATGGTGCTCGAGACATCGGTACCGTTGCGGCACTTGCAAGAGAACTTGAGGGTGGACTGGGCGCATGTTAGTACTAAAAACTGCCAGTGGCACACGACGGGACACGTACGGAATCACACTGGTTGCCGTTGCTGGCAAGCTGACCGCGACCACCGCAGAGCTCGACGCAGGTGTTCTGGTTGGCCTGGCACCACGACTGCCTGTCGTCCTGGTCGACCGAGTTGGGGTCAACAGTGCAGCACTGGATCGGGGTGTTGAAGGTGCTGTTCTGGGCGGCGGCAAAGCCGGCAAAGGCCGAGACGGCGACGAAGATGGTGGAGGAGCGCATTGTTGTGGATGGGGCAAAGTATCAATGCCTGTGGTCCGAGGAGAGTCAGCGGAAGGCCGGCAATGGGAGCAGAGGAGGGCAGCGCGGTGAGGCGACGCGAGGGTGAATGTGCGACACCAAGCGCGCAGGCAATGGGCGCAATTGTGTGTTTCCTCGGGCCGCCGTCCTGTCTGGGGTGCGGCACACTTACAGCTTGATGTATAATGGGGAGACGGATAACAGAGACGAGTGGTGTTGCTGGGGACGGCAGGAATATATGCTGCAACGCACGGGCGATACAGGACGGCTAGTCGGCCGTGCTTGCCTACTCGGAGCTAGTGCTAGGGCCATTGTTTTCATGATACGCTCAGACGCGGCGGAACCTTCACCTTGGGCACACGCTGCTTGCCCATTTTGTTCTTTGACTGCCGGCAAATGGCTCACCATGGCCATGGTGCCTCGTCTTGCTCTCCTCTCCTCTGCTCACGTCTTCTGTTCCTCTGGTGCCATTGAGGCCCTTGATGCCTGCTGCCCATTGGCGCCTCTGCCTCTGCCGTTGCACGTCGCGTGTCATGTCATGACGACTGACGGCATCGTCACCATCTCGCGGCTTCGGTTTCAGATATCGCCAGTGACAAAACCCGCCACGCTTCGGATATGCGCCTGCAGCTTGCGCCAGCCAAACCCCGCTCAACCGGCTGGCTGCCAACTGCCAACCAAGCTCCCAAGGCCCTACGCTGGTTAGGTTGTCCCTCTATCTGACGGTGCTATGCCGCCTCGGCCCAAGTGCGTCGCGTCGCTTGGTTGGGGCATGGAGGATCGATAGCTGGTCGCAACCCTGCACAGTGGCCGTGCATTCTGTGCAAACCCCATCCAAATGAACAGTACTTGGACTGTCATATCCGGGGCGTGCCAATGAGGTCCGCCTTGCTCGCCCGGGCCACGCTCTGCCGCTGCACCACAAGCCTGAGCAAAAAGCAGTGCCAGTGTCGGATCAATTTGGGCCCTCTATCCCATGGTTTCACGTCGCCGGCCAGCAACCACTGCCGGCGACATGAAGCCACAGGTAGACTACGTACGTGTACACCCGCCTGCCTGTGGCCGTGGCCGTTACTGGAGGAACGCTATTTGCTTGACTTCCGCATTACCAGCCTTAGCGTATTGCCTGCCTTGCTGGGCCGCGTGCATACATACCAGTCCTCGGCCCGCCCAGGACCAGCTGCATGTGCCCACTCCGACGGCCCAATCACCGCCCGCCCGCCAGATTAGCCATTACAGGAATGCATGCTGATTTTGTTGTGAAGCCATGCCCATCGCCACACACCGCCATGCGCTCAACACACTGCTCATCTCCACCCTGTGCGGATCCTCCCACCAATCACCCAAACACAAAATGCGCCCTATCGTGCAACCATGGGGAAAGCACCAGCGCTTGTCTGTACACGCAACCCAGAGGCGGTGACTCTGGCGAGTATGGCTGCAACAATGCGCGTCCCCATGTTACCATGTACCCCGGAATCGCAGTAGTCTATCACCAGAAAGGTTAATACATGCACTCTACGCCAGCTGCTTGCGTGGCTGGATCGTGGCGCGACGGCACTCCATCTTCTGTCCGTTCTGTCAACTCGCCAGCCACCATGAATGATCGCTCCCTCTTCACATCAGCAATGTGCATGCACACTGTCACTTTTTGCGCGTGTGGCATGAGATAAGACAATGTGGTGTCATCACACAGGTGGGTCCTTCTACTCCACGCATCACAACTCCTACGAATACGATAGCCCTCACCTCTTCTTTCGGTTGAATTATGGAACAAAAACAATGCATGCAAAACCCGGCAGATAGCCGCTTGGGCCCCCCATCGAACATGTGGTTTGTGCGCACCGTCAACATGCTTATCTAAATCCATCACCGCCCTCTTCCGCAGAGTCTAACACTGCCTGCTTTTTCTCAACGAGCTGCCTGCTTTGTTGCTTCATGTTCCAGACTTCGTGTACATTCTATAAAGTTTGTGGCTCGTGTTGTGCTGAGGCACTCTTCATAAGCGCTTGCAGTAGAGTAGAGTCGCGCTTCTACCTTTACAGCCGAGATGATGTCACGACTCCAAACTGGGTCTGGCAGTGAGGTGGGACTTCACACACATCCTATGCAGTTTCGAGCGGACGCATCGCCATTACTACCATTGGTAGCCCGTTTCCCACCCATTGGCATCCCATTTTTGCAATGCACAACAATTATTTCGTCTGCACCCTCGGACAAGCGGCTGTTCTTAATACAAGTCCGAAGTCGTACCGAAACATCAGCGAGTTCCTTAATTGGCAGGCCCATCACCACCCCTTACTCCCTGCTGTCGGCTTTCCGATTCCCAAGCCAAGCCATCAGCCGTGGGAATATAAGGTCGCCACTTTTCAAGATGTCAATCATGGCGTGGATGCCTTCGCCTCACGACTCTCGACTGTTCTTGGCCCATCGTGTGTCCCACAGACTGTTGCTCTGTTGTGTCACAGCTCGCCTGAATTCCTATTCACTTGGCTGGGATTGATAAGACTAGGGCATGCAGTCTTGCTTATAGCCCCTCAATGTCAGCCAGCTGCGATTCTGCACCTCTGCACTTCATGCCGAGTTTCAATCTTACTTTACGATGAGGCCCATGCTGAGAGGGCGGGACAAACGGATGAATTAGCAAGAGAGCAAGGATCGTCTATACTAGAAACAAAGCCGCTACCACTAGGTGGCTCGGAGGACATATGGGAAGTAATTGAGGAGCCGAGCGAGATTAGTATTGAGCCTCTCCATGTTGATGGAGGTGCAGTCGCATATCTGCATCACACCTCTGGAACTTCCTCTGGCCTCCCAAAGCCTATTCCACAGTCGCACCGAGCAGCCATTGGCGTGCTTCCGCACCTCCCGAAAATACCGGCCATCGCTTCATTCACTACAACCCCACTCTATCATGGAGGCATTGCAGACTTATTTAGATGTTGGACTAGCAATGCCCTGGTATGGCTCTTTCCGGGCAAAGATGTGCCCATCACAGCACGCAATGTCTGTAATTGCCTAGATGCTGCCAAGGAATATGCAAAAATAGAAGGGCTACCCAAAGTCAAATACTTCTCATCAGTCCCTTATGTGCTTCAGATGATGGAGGCGGACGAAAGAGGGCTGGAACTGCTCCAGGGCATGGATATTGTGGGTGTTGGAGGTGCAGCATTACCTACAGAGGTCGGCGATCGCCTCGCCAGAAAGGGAGTCAATCTCATCTCACGGTTTGGAAGCGCGGAATGTGGCTTCATCCTATCATCGTATCGTGAATTCAGTGCAGACCAAGACTGGCAATACTTGAGAAACTACAACCCACCAAAGCTTTTGGAATTCGAGAAGCGCGAAGGTGGTCTGGCTGAACTTGTTATCAAACCTGGGTGGCCACATATGGTAACGTTCTCAACTCTACACACCACATGGCTGGCTGTTAACATCATTCAGGCAAAACAAAACCGACCAGATGGATCGTTCGCTACCGCTGATCTATTTGCGCCTCATCCTACAATCAAGGATGTTTGGATATATCACTCACGAGCAGACTCCCAGCTCACCCTTATCACAGGAAAAAAGTTTGATCCGACACCACTCGAGGACGCTCTTGCGACGTCTCCCTACCTTGATGACGTTCTAATCTTTGGCAATAATCGGCCATTCCCAGGTGCACTGCTCCTGAGATCCAAACAAGCCAGTGAGATGTCTGATGACGAATTGCTCAGCATTGTCAAGAGACATGTAGAGAAGCTGAACAACGACAGTCAGGACCATGCCCGGATTCCGTTTGACATGTTAGTCCCAGTCCCCCATCAGGAAAAGCCTCTCGAGAAAAGCAGCAAGGGTACCATCATCCGAAGGGTAGCAGAATCCCGGTTTGAAGACGTCATCAATCATGCATACAGCGCTCAAGACTCTGATGATTCACTCAAGGTGAAAGATCAAGACTTGTCGCAGCACTTGATCAATCTCATCCAGGGCCTAACCGGGCAAACCGCGGAGCTCACGGAAGATATGGACTTGTTCTCATATGGCATGGATTCTATTGCGTGCATGCAGCTAAGAATACGACTAAGACGGCTGGTTCCCAATCTGGAGGGACAGCTGCCCATGAGCGTGGTCGAGGATTGCGGTTCTATTCGACGGCTAACAGAATACATGTTGCGAAAAAGACACGGAGAAAGTGACGCGAGAGAAGAAGATGACGATCAATCAATGTTGGATATGGTAGAGCGGTACAGCTCATTCCAGAAGCCAGATCCAGATACATCTGTCAACGGTCCTCCAGAGCAGAACCCAGGCAACGATGTTGTTGTGCTTACTGGGGCCACTGGCGCGCTAGGCGCACACATCTTGAGTCTACTACAGAAGACACCCACTGTCTCAGCTGTATACTGTCTCGTCAGAGGAGCAGACGAAGTAGCAGCAAGGGAACGCGTTAACAAAGCGCTGCAGCAACGTGGTCTCATCAGCATAGGTCCTCCTGGTACCTCGAACAGCAAAGTCGAAGTATTACCAGCACAGCTAGGCAACGAGCGTTTGGGATTAGACGATGAAACATACGGTTATCTTGCGGCGAAAGTGACTCTGATCATTCACGTCGCATGGACCGTCAACTTCCGTCTCAAACTGCGCAGCTTCGAAAAAGACAACATTGCTGGGGTGCGAAACCTCCTCAACCTTGGGCTAAAGGCATCACGCTCACGGCCTCCTCGCTTCTTGTACTGTTCCTCGACGGCAGCAATTATGAATGGCGCCTTGGATGACACAGGCAAACTGCCTGAAACAATCACCTCTATGCCCTCTTCAGCGTCGTCTTTGGGTTACTCTCGCTCAAAATGGGTCGCAGAGCATATTTGCTTGCGAGCTCACGAGCAAACAGCGCTTCAGGGGCGTGTCGCTGTTGTGCGTGTTGGTCAGCTCACCGGTGACTCAACCACCGGGGTGTGGAACACAAAGGAAGCTTGGCCGATGATGCTGAGCACGGCAAGGCTGATTCAATGCCTTCCTGACTTGGGCGCAGAACCACTTGACTGGCTACCTGTAGACGTCGCCGCAAAAGCCCTGTTAGAAGCAGCAGACACGCTCGAGAAAAATGCTTCCATGCCCGTCTTCCATGTGCTGAACCCGCACCAAACCCCGACTTGGCATCAGATGTTGAATTGGCTGCAGAAGCGGGAGAACCTTGACATTATGACGCCTAGAGAATGGGTCGAGCGGCTTGAAGACGCTGCGGATTCCAATCACTCTGCGTTGAAGCTGTTGGGCCTCTGGAAAGAGTCATACGGTGTTGAATCCGCCGAATTAGGCGCCCGACCGCAGTTCTCAACGAAGAATACAAGCAAGCGCGTGTCGGTGTTAAGAGATGTGCAGCCGCTGGATGAGGAATATATAGAGAGGATGTGGTACTGGGTACAGCAAAACGTACGCTAAAGGGAGCCATTTTTGGGGGGGTTGCGGGGGGGTTCATAATACGTAACTTCGCGCGTACCCAAGACCCGATACCGAGATAGACAATGCCACATGCGAGAATCAAGTCGTTTGATCTGTGTTGAGTCATTGTCAATGTTTATGCACATTACCTGTTTATCTAACCGAAACCGGGAGGTGTATTGCTTTCAGTTGGTGGAATGCGGTCATACTATGTTTCTCATAATTTGCTCTTGAACACAGCCACAGAGAGTATGTTGTGTTGTGTTGGTAGTACAAGGGGTTGCCCCGTGCGTATGACGTGCATACTTATTACGGTCGTAAGCAAATCCAACGTATACCGTGGCATACAGCCGCAGGGCACACAATAAAGAAAAGGGCGCTTCACAAACATCAGGAGAGATGTGAGTCGTGTATACCCGACTTACGGCCTTCTAATCTATTTTCTTGCCTCTGGCATGAAGAACTCATCTGCGACTTGTCTGAAGCACTGCAAGTGACTGGTGATGAATGGCTTGAGTCATGGGGACTATTTTCGCATTCCGTATCGTTCTCGTCGTATAGCGGGCGGCGGAAGGTAATTTGGCTCCGACCTCCGATCTAAGTGTGCCAAGCCGTGCGCCCCGGTCCAATCCAAAGGGCTTGACAGAAGGTTAGCCTTCTAGTTTATATTATGGATCCACTGGGCGTTGGAGCTAATTGCATCTGATGAGGGTTAGTTGGTCGAGATTTACGTAGCGAGGAGATCTTGGTTTTTTGTTCTGATCGGTTCTGCGCACGACTGAGAGAAAGGAGTAGCATTGCCGAAGGATGTACGTGTGTGAGTCATGGAGCAGAGATTCCGCGGCGGAGATTTGTCTCTCTCACTATGCATTTTGCATGAGAAGTAGGACGTCAAGATAGACAATCCAGGTGATGATGTCAGCAGACAAAGGGTGGTCGAGAACGCGGAAAAAAAAGAGTTAGGGCTGGCCCAGTTAGCGTCGAACGCTTTCGGGGTGCGCGCACTCCGTTGGTGGTCGGCCATTGCAATTCCAAACCGCACGGCTTGTGATGAGAACGGAGACAGATTAAGCCACAAGGATCGGCGCGCCGGCGCGAGGTTTTCTCTGGGACAAGTTTGCGGTCTGCTCGTTTCGGCTACCGAGCAAATAGGCCCCCTGCGATGTGCTGCGAGGTGCAAGGCGTAATGCCATCGGTCGTGCGGCTGGCGGCAGAAGACCGCTCAGAGTCGTGTGGCTTGTAATCAGGCAGCAAAACAAGCAGCCGGACGAAATGTCGTTCCGATGAATCATCGTCGCGCCTTAGGCTGCCCTTTTTCGCACACCGAAGTAGCCCTAAACTCCGGGAAGCCTGGACGAAACGTCGGGATCTGAGCTCACTTCTAGATCCTTCGTGATGCAGGCTCCACTTGGACGGTTATGGTCAGGAAATCGAATCCGTAGCTGCCCTGCGCCCTTTGTGGGGGAGACTATCTTGACTCCTTTTTTTTTCTCGCCAGCCGCGGAGTGGTCCATATAACTAGACGCGTATCCTTCACTCTTGTCAGTGCTCCTGCTAGTTGTATCATTCTCCTCTATATCCAGTCGACTCCGACTTCCCTGCGACAAAGCAAAGACGACACACGTGCACGTACCGACTCAGTTGTCTAGATGAGCGACCCAAACAACAACCTTCGTCCATCTAGTATGGCCGACTCGGAGAAGACGGCCACACCGAGTGTCCAGAACACACTGGGCAACGAGACAAAGGGTCCTGTCGAGACTGTGCTTCCCGCATCGACAGCGGCCGTAGATGCTGCAGCACCCATTGCTGTTGCCGATGAAAAGACGTCGCGACCAAACTCGACAGCCAGCCCAACCGCAGCAGACGACGATGACGACTTCGAATACCCAACCAAATGGAAGCTGACTGCTATCACGATTGCTCTTTGTCTTAGTGTCTTTTGCATGGCCCTGGTAAGTCTGATGTAATACCCGCGATTAGTCTGCCGTGGTTCCACGGCATTGGTACACACAACGGTGATCGGCGTGACCTGCGTGACGCCAAGTAACTCTTCATATGAACGTACCGAACGCTAACACCTAGACGTAGGACAACACCATCATCGCGACAGCTATTCCTCGCATTACAGATCAGTTCAAGGCCCTGAATGATGTCGGTTGGTACGGATCTTCGTACCTGCTCACCACATGCGCAACCCAGCTCATGTACGGTAAATTCTACACCTACTACTCCATCAAGTGGATCTACCTCATCGCACTTGGCATCTTCGAACTCGGCTCCCTCATCTGTGGTGTTGCGCCAAACTCGACGGCACTTATCCTTGGACGTGCCATTGCTGGTGTCGGCGCCGCTGGTATCTTCTCGGGAGCCATTCTGATCGTCTCGGTTACGGTGCCGTTGCGCCAACGTCCCACCTACATGGGTGTGATTGGAGGCATGTACGGTATCGCATCTGTTGCTGGTCCGCTCATGGGAGGTGCCTTCACTGACCACGTGACGTGGAGAATGTGTTTCTACATCAACCTTCCCTTTGGTCTCATCACGGCAGCTTTCATCATCCCGTTCCTCAAGGTCAATCGCCGCGGTGCAAAGATCCAAGCTACGTGGCGCGAACAGATCCAGAAGTTTGATCTTCCTGGAACAGCCTGCTTTTTGCCCGCCATTGTGTGCTTGTTGCTCGCTCTACAGTGGGGTGGTAGCAAGTACCAATGGAAGGATGGTCGCATCATTGCCCTGTTGGTTCTTTTCGTCGTCCTTATCTGCGGCTTCCTTGCAGTCCAGTGGTGGAAGCAGGAAGATGCCACGGTTCCTCCCCGTGTTTTCTTGAACCGCAATGTCTGGGGATCCGCATGGTTCGGTGCTATGTTGGGCGCTAGCTTCTTCGTCATGGTCTACTATCTCCCCATCTGGTTCCAGGCGATCAAGGGGGCTTCCGCAACCAAGTCCGGAATTATGAACCTTCCAGCTATTCTTGGCCTTGTCATCATCTCCATGTTAGCTGGTGGTGCTGTCACCGCGATCGGTTATTACACCCCCTTCATGCTCATCTCGTCCGTCCTCATGGCCATCGGCGCTGGTTTGCTCTCCACCCTGGAAGTCGACAGTGGCTCCTCAAAGTGGATCGGCTACCAGTTCATTTTCGGAGCTGGTGTCGGTTTCGGCATGCAGCAGATCCTCGTTGCTGTTCAGACGGCGCTTCCTGCCGAAGATGTTGCAATTGGCACAGCGTGCATGATGTTCTTCCAGACCCTCGGCGGTGCTCTTTTCATCTCTGTTGGCCAGAACGTCTTTACCAACCAGCTCATCAAGAACCTGGAGAATATTGTGCCAGATCTTGATGCTGGCATCGTCCTGCGCACAGGAGCAACAGAGCTCAAGCACGTCATTAACTCTCAATTCCTCTCCGGCGTGCTCGTGGCATACAACAAGACGCTCGTCCAGACCTTCTACGTCTCGATTGCTGCTGGAGCAATTTCGATTGTTGGTGCAGCTTTTGTTGAGTGGAAGTCGATGAAGGGCAAGCAGATTACCATGGCTGCTGCGTAAACGGTCGTAAATTGACGCCGACCTTTACCTTTATGCTGCCTCAATGAACGCCTATTGTAAGGGTTTGTTTGTAAAATGATACCCCTTTCCTACAAAAACTGTCTTAGCATCGAACATGGCGTTAGAGCGATTTCTGTTGTCAGGATTTTTCTTATTGATAGATTTCAAATACGATGAGATAGCGGAATTAGGAGACGTAGCTTATGAGCTATGGAGATGGATGCGCTGAAATAATGACTCTTCGCTCTCCGAACAAAAGATATGAATATATTTAATACATACTAGTATTTTCAATTGCAGTAACTTGAGAAGAAGAGTGATGTTTCTTTCGTTAGTTGGCAATGAGGTCAGAACTTCCACATGCTGTAAACTTGGGTCAGTTGATGCAATAATATGGTACAAAGAACCAGGTAAGTAGTACCATAGTTCGAGAGCGCCAGTCGTCTTTTGTATATACCCCTGGCATTTCCGTTCCGACCATCCGCAGACGCCGCCCGGAGAAGTCGAGCAGCCGGAGCCGAGGGAAATGAATGACGTCAACCTCCCCTCTTCGCTGCAGGTTCTGGGGCTTTTCCGTATCTGCTTGTCACACGGAGAGTATTTTCCCTATTTGGGTGTTGGCAACAGCCAAGACGAGGGGACCAGTGGAGTCTAACGTTGACGCCAGCAAATGAGCGTCGCTGTCCGAGATGAACGCGACGTAGCATTGGACTGCGGTACGGGGGTATTCGAACTGTCCGCTGGTTAGCCCGAGGCTTAGCTGAGCTTGTTTTTCGCAAGGACCAGGGCCTCCCACAGAGATCAACACTCGGCCGGCTGCTGCGCCCGCCTTGGATTGCGCGTTCGACCAACACCTTTCGTTTACCCGGCCTGCATAGCATTCAATCTAGATATCACGCGATGCCGTGGCCATATTAGTCGACATTGCGACAACGAACATCTGCACTGAATCCTTAACTGCTCCGTCCGGCGCCCGCCGAGCTCCCCTGCGCCGCAACGCGACGACCGCCAAAGTCTGCACGCCCTCGAGTCTTCGATTGACGCGCCGTCGCATACCGCCAGCATGACTGAAGAGAAGAATGCCGCGCCAGAAGGTGCGCAGAATGGGAATGCGGAGGGTGCAGGAAATAAAGAAGGGGCTGCGAACGGCGCAAACACAGAGTACCCAAAGCCGCAGAAGACGGATACGGCCGGCAGCAAGAAAAAAGGACCAGAAGGAGGCTTCGATGATACGCCAGTACCGCGCGCACCGCCTGGATACACGATCAAGTTTACTCTGCATCGCGCCAACAACCTGCCCCTTGCCGACATCAACACTTTCTCCGCCGACCCCTTCATCGTCGCGCAGCTGACTACAGGCCTACCCACAAGACACAAGGAGGACCCTCCTCTGACGATGCGCACGCATACCATACGACAGAACACTGACCCAGTGTGGAATTTTGAGTGGATAGTCGCCAATGTGCCCGCGTCAGGATTCAACCTCAAGTGCCGTATTTACGACGAGGACCCTGCCGATCACGATGACCGTCTCGGTAACGTTCACGTTACGGTTCCCTCTGTAAATGAGAACTGGGGAGGCATACGCGAACAAACGTATTCTATCAAGAAGCGCATGGTCAGCAAGAGGGCGTTTATCCTTCGTGCCGTCGCGGTTTGCTTCGGCAAGGCGCACCACATGACAGGAACACTTACAGTCAGTGCTGAGGTACTGGGTAGGACACAAGATGACAATGGAGGGCGCGTGTACACCGTAGGGCCTCAGTTCTGGATACGACATTACTCGCCGCTGCTAGGGCGCCTGCTGGGCCAGAAAGAACCCAACGACGACGAAGACCAAGTGTCACGAAGAACCGGTAGACATAAACCGGAAAAGTACAATTTTCAGTCCAACCAGATGCAGCTGCGTGGTCCCGTCCCTGAGGCAATGTACCACCGCTATGTTGAGTTTAAGCCTTTTGTCAAGAGCATGTTTACCGCAAAGGGCGTAAGGGGATTCATCTTGTCCAAAGCCCTGCACCACCAGCACGCGCGTGTGTACAACTTCGATCACGCCACCGATTACCAAGTCTTCAGCGAGCCCTGCAAGGAATTTACCCAAAAGTTCCTCGAACTCGTGCACTACGACCAGGGCGGTCGCATCTTCACCTATGTTCTGACCCTCGATGCCCTCTTCCGCTTTACAGAAACTGGCAAGGAATTCGGAATCGACATGCTGAGCAAACATACCATGCATAGCGACGTAGCACCCTATATTGCCTTTTCTGGCGAATTCTTCATCCGCCGGCTCAAGCACAAGGACCGACTACCTCCCGACGAAGGCGGACACAACGTCTCGCACCCCCCCTGTGACATCGAAGGTGGGCCCCCTGACGAACCGCCCAAAAAAGACCCCGCATACTATGAACTCGTCATCGACAATGACTCGGGCACTTACCGCCCCAACGCCGCGCTCCTCCCCCAACTCAAGACCTTTTTCGAATTGAACTTCCCCGGCCTCCACATCCGTACCCTCGACTGCCAAGGCGACGCCGAGAAAATGCAAGCCATGAAAGAAGAGCAGCGTGAGCGCAAGAAGCGCGAGGGCCAGCACGTCGTCTACACGCAGATATCTCGTAGTAGCTCTGTGAGCAGCAGTGACGAGGAAGAGCTCGATCGCTTAGAAGCTCAGGGCGAAATGTCGCCTAGGCATCTACGACATCAGATTCAGCGCGAGGCGGGGGCCAAGGTCGATGCCATGAAGTTCCATGCTAAGGATTACCGGCCGAGAAGCAGCAATCCTCCTGCGAATGCTGAGGATGCGAAGCCGGATGCTATACCGGCGAAGCAGGAGAGTACGGCCACGGGTGTGTGAGCGTAGGTGGGGAGTGGACTGACTTTCTTTTTCACCAGTACTACCATTACTGGTGTTACTCCTTCTACTCTCTCTCTCTCTCTCCTCTGTATCCTCCTTTTGACCTTTATGCCCCATGTACATGTTTCTCCTTTGTCACTATCGCCTTTACCCCCTTACTCCCTCTTCCATCACCAGCACCTCTTCCTTTTCTTTTGTCGCCCAAACCCTTGCTGTACGTACGATCCGAGAGCGTTTGTTTTCATTCCCTATTCTGAACCACTACCATCATTACCTGAAAACCTATATTGTCTAGTTGACAAATTGTTTTTCAAAAAGGGGGACGAGGACAGCAAAAAATACTTTTTGCTCGACTTGGATTTTTGTGGCGAAGAGAGATACCCACCCGCTGCCGCAGTACTCTATCACTTATCTGCTGTAATAATCTAGCTTTATACACTTCATCCTGCACAGCCATGTAGCTGAGTCACATCCTCTCCCAGTTCTCACAATCCCCAGTCCCTCACGACCCGCTATTAAACCAATCCACGCCCCTAACCAACCGATCGCACACATACCCCGTAACCAGCGCATACACACCCTTGTGCAGCACATCCACCACCTGCTCATTAATCGGCCACGTCCACGGCAGTGCGCTTGTCCCCGCCGTCAACTCCACCGTCTGGTCCATCATAATGCGAATCCCCGTGTGAACAAACGCCGCAACAGGACCAATCACACCATAGTACGACATGAGCGCGCGCACAGGACCTGCTAGAATCCCCATGCCGAAGTGATGCACGTGATTCAACAGGTTGAAATTCTTGCTATAAAAGTCCGCGGAGACGCCCAAGTGGTTGCCGATGGTGCGAGCGGGTACGTAGGAGTTGGGACGCCCGGTAATCATTTGCTCGAGCTTATTGGTGCCAGACATGCTGGGGGTTATGTCAGTCATTGTGTCAGGGAACGAGGGAGGTTTGACGTACGCGAGGGCACCCAAAAAGCCAGCTGAGAGGCCGATTGCGACAGCGCGACCGAAGCTGACTTTTGGGAGGGATGGGTAGATGGATTTGGGGTCGGGGTAGGAGACGGTGCCTCCGGGGGTATGGTATTGTGGCATCTTGGTATGTCTGGATTTGCGCCGTTGGAGATGGAGGTGAGTGAAACAGTTGGTGAGTGCGCGCGTGTTCTATTGGAAGAGTTGCAGTTTGCGTCGACTCGTTTGTCGGAGACCAGAATGCTGGTGAACTCTACTCAGTGACTTGCTAATTGGGAAAGTGCGTCGCGTCGCGGTCATGAGTTGCGAATATTGCTTTCATCCTGACGTCACGCATCGCAAACAGTACTCGTATGTTACAACAACTCAACCCATGGAGACTCGAATTTATCCTTGAGTCTCGTCGTCATCGCCCCGTCATGATGCTGCAAAAGTATGCGAAATATCAAAATGAGATGTTATACAAGTTGGTCAGCGAGCGGCGTGAACCCTCAGTTCAATTCAAAAATTCCATTTAGATAATACGAACCAAACAATATGGTCGCCGAGAACTTTGCAGCAAAACAGGCCGAGGCTGTCCTCGGGCACGATCAGCAGGCTAGCGCAATACAAACTGATATTTCCAATCCAGACCGAGATGGCCAAAGCTACGCGGATGCTTCTGGCGAGAAGATGAAGGCGCTAGTGTGGATGGGAAAGAATGATGTTCGCGTTCGTACGTGCAACTACGTACTATTTTCCTAAGCCCCCAATTAACAATGTAACACAGAGGAAGTCAGCAAGCCCAAGCTCATCGAAGACCACGATGTCCTCGTAAGAATCACGGGCTCCACCGTCTGCGGAAGCGATGTGCACCTCCTTCACGGTGTGATCATTCAGACAGAAAAGGGAGATATCCTCGGCCATGAGTTCTGCGGCGTAGTTGAGCAAGTAGGCTCTGCAGTCACTGAGAGGAAAGTCGGAGATCGTGTTGTCAATAGCTTTGTTGTCTCGTGCGGCGAGTGCAGGTTCTGTAAAATGAATCTTACTACGGCGTGCGATAAAACAAACTCATCTACTGTTCATAAGATGCTTTACGGTGAGAGGACGGCGGGCATCTTTGGGTATTCGCATTTTGTAGGAGGATATGCGGGTGGCCAGGCTGAGTATGTGAGAGTACCGTTTGGGGATCAGAATCTTCTGAAACTACCGGATAACGTCCCTTTTGAGAAGGGTAAGTGATTCATGTGTGCTTGTAAGAGCATGCAGTTAACTGGAATTAGGCCTGTATTTGTCGGACGTGCTCCCGACCTCTTACCACAGCGTAAACGACACTGGTGTTTACGAAGGCGAAAGCGTTGCAATCTGGGGTCTAGGTCCAATTGGTCTCATGGCCTGTGTATGGGCATTCAAAAAAGGTGCAAAGCGAGTCATTGGTATCGACAACAACTGGCGCACTGAGTTTGCCAAGCAGAAGATCCCAGGATTGGAAACTATCAACTACGAAGAGCTGAAGAAGCAGTCTATTCCTGCCAAGATCCATGAAATGGTCCCCGGAGGCGTCGATGCATGCATTGAGGCGAGTGGTGGCGAGTACGCGAAAACATGGGCGCACAAGCTCGAGATGCTGTCTGGTTTAGAACAGGACACATCGGAGATGATCAATGAGTGCATCTACTCGGTGAGAAAATTTGGTAGGGTTGGTATCATTGGAGACTATACTGGATGTAAGTCGTCATGTCCTATTTGATTGTTTTTTTGAGCTCACTGTAATACAGTTACCAATCACTTCAATGTGGGTGCGCTAATGGAACGTGGCATACGTCTCGTCGGGTGTGGACAGGCGCCTGTTCAAAAGTGTAAGGATCATATGAAGAAAACATACAGAAATATACTGATATGCGATAGATTGGAAGGAGATTCTTGAAATGATCGAGAAAGGAGAAGTCGATCCGACAATTATGCTGACTCATCGCCTCAAGATTGAAGATATTGCAAAGGCATATTACATGCAGGAAAAGCGCAAGGACGGCTTGCTGAAGTGCTTTGTCGAAACTCGCTTCTCGGAGCCAAGGGCTGAAGGTACGCCGGAGCTGAAGGAGATTTGATGAGATGGTGGTTTACGATGGGCTTCCAGTATGGCGATTCAATAATGAGAGTAATTTACATGAGGTTCCAGAGACCTTAATAAAACCCACAAACTCCTTGTGGGTAAGAAAAACATGCATTCTCTAAGAAGATGCTGATACTTTTCTTCTCTCCGTCATTGAGCCCATCCAAGGGCATGGCAGCGTATTCGAAATTTACCGTGGCACCTACCCGCTTGCAAAACAGGTTTGCAGCAATGATTCTACAGCGTACTGTTGGGGTTGCTAGGACTGAGCATTCGGCATTTGAGATTTATAGAGTTTGCTGGGATACCGTGGTCAGCATCAACCGTGTGACGTACGGCTACCCCCTGCTGGTGCCGTTTTCCATCGCGATGGGCATCTTGAAGACGGCAGTTAGAAGTGCTGGGTTGAAACTGAAGACACTTGGCATTAACACTAATCCGGGTGGTAAATTGGTGTGATTGATCTAAGATATTCGAACTGGTGTCGGATAGAAAGTGCATCTGGAGTAAGATGTTGCTTTGAGGACTAATACCAACGAGCAGCTCGAAATGGCTACTAAGTCACTGAGTAGGATTTTGAGTAGTTCTGCAGCACGTGTGATTAGTAAAAGCCAGGAGCATTAAGTGTTGGTCATTGCGATAGTTGCGATTAAGCGAAGCGGGATCTCTGTTAGTTTCACTAAGTTTTAGCGCGTGAATTGAGTAAGTGATGATGTCAGCCTTGTCGGGCTTTGCTTCCGGCTTGTGACTGGGTTGGACCTACGTCTTCACTTTTGTGTTTCGCGCATATGATGGTTGACTCTCTCATTATCTCCTATCTCAATATTTGCCTTAACGCCTCATAAGTAATCACAGTTGGTGCTTAACTTCTGACCTGGCTGACGTCTACCCAACTTGTTATCTGATAATACGACTATCATCCCACTGACGACATGCGATCTTCATACACTCAAGGATAGTTATATGTGGCCTGTGGTGCCCTTGTCTTTTAGTGTTCAGTCATCGTAGCACTAGCGTAGTCGAGCATGATCTAGCCGTTTACAATTTCCGACCATTGTCATCATCTCACTGCCATTGGCTATAGCCCAGAGGACAGAACGGTGCGATCAACCTTATTCTGAACCCTGAGTACGATCCAACATGATCCCTTATATTACAGCAACTACCAATGCGTGAAGAACTCCTAAAGAACGGCCAGCATGGACCTGTGAACAGGACAAGCAGAGTGATTTTTTCAACTTTCGATGACAAGCGATGATGATAACTTTGCATGGAAGCGAAAACATATAAGTAACGCAACAAAATAGTCTCTAGTAACTGGATGTTTCGTATATGAGGATAATGTAGTGCCTGCTCGTATAGATAGCCAAGAAAGTATACTTCTGTCAGAAGGACCGATGCGGTGGCGTGAGGCCAGTTGAGTTTTTTGATATGAGCAGAGATAAAACCTGCCTTGTTAACCCAATCTCCCGGATGGTATCCATGGTCCAGCAATAAGTCGTTTCTACCTCAAGAGAGCTATAGATAAGGATTAAAACCATACCAACAAACTATGATGATGTTCAAACAACTATGTCCGGTCGCTTTACTAACTGTCCTCGTATCGTCTTCCCCAGTTGAGCGGGCCACTACAGACAGTGTCGCCATTTTGACAGCTATATCTCAAGACCCCGAGCTCTCCACTTTCTACAGTCTTCTTAATAGCACAGGAGGTGCTAGTGGTATCCCCGGTCCTCCATTCGAAGAACGATTCAACAGCCTCGCCGATGGACGAAAGTACACAGCCTTCGCACCTGTCAACTCTGTAAGTCGCGGGAGCCTAATGTTTTGTCCTCATACAGCTAACCCATACAGGCATTTGAGGCATTACAACCAGGTGTAGCAACAGCACTGACCACACCAGCCTCATACGTGCTCCTCGAGGCTATCCTCCGAACGCATATAGTCGAAGGCCTAGTAAACCCAGAGGAAGCCCTTAACGTCAACAAATCCATCATCAGCATCGAAGGCATCCCCCTGACATTCCAGTCCTCGGGCAGCACCATCTCAATCAACAACCAAGCCGCCCTCGTCTCCACCGAAAGCACTCCCGTCGGAAACGGCGCAATTTTCAAAATCACCTCCGTCCTCGACCCCCTAGTCACTATTTTCGGGACAGACGTAGGTAAAAATGGGTCTGTCATTGCGACTACAAACCCCCAGGTGGCAAACGACGTGCCTCGAGACTCACAAACCATCGCTTCACTCCTGGCTTCCATCTCTGAGCTATCCACATACACCGAACTCCTGAAGACAACATCGCCATCTTTCTTCAACCTTCTCGACGCTTCCCTACGAACCGATAAGCACATCTCCGTCTTCGCCCCAAGCAACGCTGCATCCGCAGCCGTGGGCCAGACACCCAAAGCGATTCAGCCGAGCAACCAGCCGTTTACTTCGTACCTGCTCGAGTACCCATTCATTGACACGACGTCTGCTGGGCAAGAGAAATCCATTGTTGGGTTCCCTGCGATCATGCGGAGGGATGCGAGAGGGACGGTTACGAGTGTGAACAATGCGTTTGTAAAGGGAGAACCGAGATGTGTGGGAAACGTGTGTGTATATGTGGTTGAGAGGTGGCTGGACCCGGTTTTTGGGCTGTTTTGATGTGAGTATGATGTGAGTGGGCTGTCTAATGGTGTAGCAAGAACCCCCTCCTCCCCTCCTCACTCCGCTTCTTGGCAAACTTTGTAAAAATGGTTACGGAAATTTGGATTACATATCGAGTATATTGGAATGCACATGATCAGTAGTTGGCTGATGCCAAAAAGGTGTTTATATTTCTTCTAATGCTCTGTTGCTGTTGAAGAGACTGCCCGCCCATATAGATACTTTTATTCCAACTGTCCAGAAGACGCGCTCCGTCGCCAGAAACCAGGCGCCTCATTGAAGTCGTTCTCCCAACGCATGAGCGGCGGCCTTACATATAAATCCTCCCAGTTATCGTCTTCCCACAACGCTTCCTGAATATCAATATAGTCGTAGGTGTTGACGTACATCCAACCAACATCTTCAAGTTCGTCATTTGTTTCTCCGCCCTCCCAGTCAAGCCTTTCGTCTTCCTCATCTTCGTCTTTCTCAGGTTCGTCTTGTTCGCTGTCAGGCGTCCAGTGGCTGTTGACGAGCTTGACCACAGGGCTGGTCATCTTTTCAAGGGATTCGAGGCAGATGTCGTCGACGAGAAGACAGAAGTTGTAGCGAGGTCCCGCTACGAAGCGAGGGATTCCGTCCTCCATTGGGGGCTCGCGGTCAGCACGGCAGTTACGTCGTAGCTCATCCACGGACCAACTTTTGAAATGCTCGCGGATCTCCTCAGGACCTGCCCCTCCAAATTTAGACTGGTCATCCATTACGACTAAGTCATGTCTCAAAGAAAGGTCAAGTTGAGCCTGTCGCGTTACTAGTGACTCTTCAATGTCTCGGCGGAGTATAGAGCGCATTTGATCCCAAGCCGTATCGTCACTATACGAGACACGGTATATAACCAGACCCCAAGGCGCGTTAGGTTTGAGGAAGAAAGAATTATCTAACACCAAGGGTTTCTCCGTCAATCCTTCATCGCGACAAGCCTGGAACATATCCTGGCTGATAGGATGCGCCCTAGCAACCGCCTCGCGAGCAGCACTAACCTTGTCAGCATCGAACTCTGGAATAGCGCCCATGGCTTCTTTCATGGCGTCTATGTAAGCCTGAACGCGGGCTCTATCCGCGTCTGTAAGTTGCATGGCAGGGGCTGTGTGAATGGACCGGGCACGGTGGGGGTAAAGTGGGAGACTGAAGAACGGGCGACTGGAGGATTGGAAGAGACGCTTGCTCACTGTGATTGCGGGGTTCGGATATATGGATCCCCTCAACCAGGCAGGCATAGAAACTTGCGGAGATAAAGAGAAAGATGGGTTGAAGGGTGGGTTGGGCTATTAGACGGTAGCTTGCTGCAGAGATAGAAAAGATAGTCATAGTAGTAGAGGCTAGCTAGACCCAAGCTAGTGCGCGACGTTGGCGCACGCTACTAATGTACATGAAATGCCACATTGAAAGACATACTTGTACTTCATGTGAGGCTAGACAATAGAGCACATCTCTCAGTTGTATCTAATATTATCGCATTAATATTGCGGATCCATCGCCCAGAACGTCACATTAGGTTTGGTGGGGTGCACAGCTTACTGGCGGAACACGTTACTAGTTAGTTAATACAAGGACGGCTGACTAATTAGTGAAGCGATGCGGTGACATCAACTGAAATTAAAGACTCCCTAAGTAAAATCGTTGGTTACTAAATCTTGTTAATCGGTTTGCTAAATAATACATAGCCAAAACAACAAGCCATTTCCAACCCTAGGATGTATCAGAAGTATCTATGTAAAAGCATGATGAATCCCTGCTACTTCAACTCTTTCACCTAGTTGGCGTAGTAAGAGCATGTATTCAACAGCTATTCGATATGAAGGGACATGGGCATCGGAACCTTGTCTGTCACGGTTTTCTTGACTTGAATCCCTACCTCCTGAACAAATAGCTGGGCTTTCTCCACTACAGCCACCTTGTACGCGGGCGTGAACTCATCAAAAATGGTCTTGATGCCTTTGAGCTCGGGCATGTGGCTGTCCATGTTGGTGATTTCTTGCGTGATGGCATTGAGTGCCTTGCGCTCCACAATCTCAGCTGTAGCATCGTTTATGTAGTCAAAGACGGAAAAGACATTCCTGAACGTCGTTTCAATCTTTTGGCACTCAACTTTTTGCCCGCTAGAGCCTCGGTGAGGAGGCCCTTCAGCTTCTTGTCTGCTATGGGGGTGTTGAGGCTAAAGGGCTGCAGCTCCTATATAAAGCCTTTAGAAGATTCTATCTAGCAGTTAGTAGATATAATCCAGATACCTAAAAGAAATATTACTCCATTACGCCATGCATCCCAGCAAGTAGGGACAGGCATTAATGAGTGAAAGGGTATGATGAGGGAAGGTTAGTTTCATGTGACTATGATATTCTGATGCCTACACGGTGATTCAACATGAATGAATTAAACTTTGCCTATTTCAGATTACCAAGCGTGGTTTTAGCGGTGAGCTTTTGAAAAAAATGAAATAGGGTATGGCAGCCTCCTATGTTGTTTTCTAACGATCCATCAAGATTAGGACTATCGCAGCTGATATCAGTGCCATACCACTATGCGGATCAAAAGCGTTTTTGTAAGTATAGGCAAATCTTTGTTTCATTGTCTTTCTCCAAGAATAACAAGGCTTCCTTAGTCTGTGGCCGCGTTGCATCTTGTAACTCTTTGTCTCATCTCTACACAGCGCCATACAAGCACCAAAATGCCTCACGCGGCGATAGTTTCTTTCTTTTACCCCAGAATTATCTATAACAACCAAGAAATTTTGCTTATATTATATGTCTTGCCCATGCCCACGCAGCGCCCGTGCGATAGTCTACAAACGTGCGCTAATCCGACAGCGGCTTCACCATTACCGCAAACTCTACACCGCAAGGACCTGTATACTTGGCAATGTCAGACACACCGACGATCATCAACCCTTTCACCAAGCACAGCGACCGAATGAAGCGAAATTCGCAAAATACTAGATGGATTTCCGATAGCGAAAACGTTACAAGACAGCCACGAAAACAAACCAGTTCTAGGAACAAAGCCCAGCACATGTCAGAACCATGCCCAAGGCGTGCAAGTCCAACAAAGACGGCCACACGTGGTGACTTGGGAGGTATTTTTCCTCCTGTAGAGACCGGACAGCAGCAAAGCGGGCACGAAGAAAGAGTATCATTTCCTACGCCATGGTATCGCGCCGCGAAAGCCATATACGACTCCGGACCGGAAGGCGAAGGCCAGGAAATGTGGAAAGTGTGGAAAATGTACCAGCGAGCGCGTAAGGAACAGCGGAACAGTGATAAGGTGTCCGAGAAGAGGGGATCAGTCCGACGAAATGTAGTTTTAGAGGACGAAAAGGCTCCACCTCGGACACCGCACATGCGTCCGCTGGTTCCTCGTCATCCTCCTCCGCCGCCGCCGCCGCCGCCGCAAGTGGACACAGTCCAGGGTCCGCTTGATGGGACCGAGAAGAGGAGTATGTACAGACCAAGGGACGATTCCTGCATCTCACCGTCGAGTATCGAGATACCAGTAACCATCGACGACTGTATACAACGCACCATCGACACGAACAAGCCTCTTCCTGCTGTCCCGTGCCCCGAACCACCGCCAGAGACACACGAGACGGTACGTCCAATGGCTCCTGCATCTCCACCTCTTACCGTCAAGCTACATGACAACACCAAGAGTCCCGCTAAGAAACTCCGCTCAGAAGTCAAATTAGACTACAGCCGGTGGAGGAAGCATCAGTCCCCAAAAGCCCAAGCTAAACTGAAGGCTAAAATCTCGCATCCAATACCGCTTGCAGCTTCATACGAAGGCTCAGTCACGAATGTTGCTGCCGAATGCGGTGGCATCGGTGGTCCTGCGGCCGCCGGTCCCCTACCTATCGCACGCCCCGGTGCTGCTCTGCCTCAGCACCAGTCTAGGAATACCGCGTCTACAACCAATACTGAGCAGCGGGAGATGAGAAGACTGCCGCCGTTGAGTTTTCATGTTCCATCGCTTAGTCACAATCGCACAAAAAGTGCACCCGATGTCGAGGACAAAGACAAAGCAGTCGTACGAGACGACATGCAGCCCACACACTGGAGCGATACTCTTGTAGGACCTGCGTATGAGGCCGGTAAGTCGATCAAGCAGAGTGCAAAGGAGAAGTTGGACGGCGTGCATGTGGTGAGAAGACGCAAAAGCTCAGATGCTAGCTTTGTATGTCAGGGTGTAGTCGATAAGAGGCTGGATAGGTACCAAGTGAGTGAGGCGGGAGAGCCAAGTCCATCTTCTGGTGAGGATGAGACCAGTCTGGTACCTGAACGGCTGTTCTCTGGTACGAGGTGGGGTAGGAATACGCAGTTTTATCAACCGTACGTAGATGTACTCGACGAATACTGAAGTGGTTTCGTATGAGAATCAAAGGCGCAGCTCCAACGTGATTCCTGACATGTGCTTGTCTCACTCTGTGTCTCTGTTTCGCCACGCTGTCATCAGCAACTACGCCTTCAAGCAATGTCGTCATTTCCTAGTATTTTCGTAGACATGGTACTAATAATAACGTCGTTTTGATAACGGGCCGGATACTGGCAAAAGGCAGATTTTGCACCTAGGTGTCGTACGACCACGTAGTTCCAAGGCGGCCTGAAGCCCAAGAATTAAAAAAAAATGGCCGGGTTGAAGAACGCCTATCTGCACGAGCAATATCAAGGTGGCCAGGTAGAAGGCGAATTTAGGCCAGAGAAGATCCAGCGTGAAGGAAGCGAGGCTGAAAGAGGGTTAAATTGTTTCGAAACGGGTTGCACGGCCGTGGCAGCTTGGGGGATCCGCTCTGCATGCAGAGAGAACGGCTGGTCTTAGTGCTGGTCAATGATGGGAATTTGGATGGAGATATGCATCGAAGAGGATAAATTTAGTCTTGACATGGTAGAATGAGCCCATGAGGTCGCGCACATGTTGTCATCAGCAGTCTTAGTGCTACCCCACGATGCATCCAGCAACGGGAGGCCAAAAATAACCTTGCAGCAAGCGAGTGAGAAACGAAACCAAACTATCGCAAGACAGCTAGTGTACCGACGACATGCAGATAGAGGGCCTTCCTTGATGGGAGGGGGCGAAGCGGTCCGGGGACTAAGGAGCAGACGTGGTGCCCGGTTGTGCAGTGCAGGCTCTTCTGATAGGCGCAGTGTGCGGCTTTGGGGCCACGACGCAGCCGGCCTCACATGACCTAGGCAGCGGCATTGACGACGCTTACAGAGCCAAGGCGCGAGACGTGATGGATGGACAGCAGTCAGGTTGCTGATGGTGATGCTGATGGTGGATTGCGTACACATGAGAGGGGCCAGCAGCTTCATGTCGCTCTTCCTTTGTTGTTTCTGTAGCTGTTCGTCTAGAAACTGCCGGACAGACAGACAGACGAGTGGCGTTTGACTGGCGTGTGGCACCTCGCAGCGGACCGTCTGGCCTGGTTGAGTGTACGAGTTGAGCAGACTCGAGAGCGAGGGCGGCAGCGGATTGGATTCAGGCTAGGGTGGGCCGCTATTAGAGTGGGGCGGCGCCTTCTCAGGTCTTGGGAGCTCCTTCCCGCGGCGATTGGTGGGCAGGAGCTGACTGCGCGCTTCCCGCAAGCTTAACCGGCTTAGCGCGCCTCTCGTCTCATGCAGCGTCCTTGGGCCGTCCAGCCACTCAGCGACGACAACCGCCGTGTTGCATTTTGAGGGCGTCAAACGTCTCCCAATTATTGGACATGAGCAAATTCCATGGCCTGCCTTTTCTGCACCAGCTCCCTGGGCACAATTCGCTCCCGAGAGCACGCGGGCGCCGTCCAAGCCATGGCCTGTCCCTCGGTGCTTCCTCGACGACTGAACGGCTGCCGCCCTCTTGACTTGTCGACACAAGACGAAAGCATAGGTACATGCATCGCCGCAGCCTCTGACCCATCTGACGTCGGCAAAAAAAAAAGAAGAGAAGGGAGATAGCAAGCGTGATATAGCCAGAGAGCGTTGCATATTGCCACGCTGACGAGCAGCATAAGCACCAGACAGCCCGGTCGCTTCTGTCCATAAACCAAGCTCCTGGCCCTGCACTCTTCGAGTCTGGACGGGCGCCGTTTGTACATCCTCTATCGACTTCTCCCGGGCGTCTATTTCTGGGCCACCACTCCCCTCCTCGATCTGCGCGCCATTGGCATCCACCTCGTCTCCCAGCCCGGCCTATCACACGGGGACCTGCAGTCGTGCCAGCACCCTCCCTCTCTAGCCGCCATACATACATTTAGAACGTTGTAAGTACCCGCCCGCTTTCCCTTCTCTGCTCTCCCCACCTGCTACCATCCGTGCTCCCCACGATCCAATCCTCGACCCTTCTTGCTTTCCAAGCGCCCCGAGTCTAAAAGCCCAGCGCTTCGCCCTCTTGCCACGCCTCTTCCTTTTCTCCAGCAGGTCTCTTATTGTAATTCGTCGTGCTTCTTCTATCTACCGTCCCCCCGTAGCCTGTCGCGACTTGTCTTAGCTGGGCTGGATCATAGTCGTCGACGTTGTTGCACTGGACTTTTCTTTCCTTTCTCTTCGTCTCCACTTGATGCAATCCCCCATTTCCCTCGAGTAAACCTCGGATATTCCTAGCATGGCCGCCAACGACAAGAAGCTTACTCACATTACGATTGAAAGACGAAGTTCCAAAGACTCTCTCGACGTCAGGACGCCACGCGCAGCACGCTTCGCAGAAGCAACTTCAGTTCACTCGCCTATTGACCCTCCCCGGTCACCAGTCGAGTACCCAACAAACCACTACAAGCCTCAACCCCAGATCTCAGACACAGGCTTCGGCTATATGCAATCAGTCGAGATGGAGGAAACCGACCGAAGATACCTCCCTCCACCCACGCCAAAGACGCCACTCAAGAGCGCCTTGAAGTCGCCCGGTGCTCCTCCACGAACTCCAGGTGGCGCCATGTCCATCATGAGCCCTACCTTTAGGGAAGAGCATCAGCTCGAGAAGCGCGAGGCCATGACCGAGAAGGAGCAAGCAAAGGACCTGGTACGTTGTCAATGTCGCCACCTTCACCACGTGCAGTTGCTAACACCAGCCAGAAAATCAAAGTGCGCGTCAGGTTAGCAAAGATCTTCCTCCGAGGCGTCAACTTTGCCTGCTCTCTTATTGTTCTCTCCATGGTTGCAACCGCCTTTTCCATCTTCAACGCTACCAAGACCCTGGCACCTCGTAACGGTCTTCCTCCATGGGCTGACAACACCAAAGTCTGGCCCCAGATTCTCCTGCTAACCATCGCTTGCATCTCTCTGGTCATGTCCATCGTTGTCATCATCGCCTACTGGAGAGGAGGTCACCATCGAGCAGAAAAAGTGGCTGCCTACTACACCGTCTTCGCCGTCGCATTCTTCATCTTCAGCATTGTCATGTGGGGTGTAGGAGCAGCTGTTTTCAACCAAAGCAAAGCACAGAACAACAACAAAGATATGTGGGGTTGGTCTTGCGTTGACAACCGACGACGACATCTCTTTGAGGATGACATTTCCTATGCCCTCGTCTGCCGTCTTCAAGTAAGTGTTTCCTGCATTTTCCTTTGCGAATCAATTCTAACGACATATCAGAACTGGGCACTTGTCTGCTGCATCATTGAAGTCGTCATCGAGGTCCTTGTCATTGCCATCTACGGTATTGTCTTCTACCGCTTCTGGTCCAAGCGCAAGCTCCGCAAGTCCATGGCTATGCGTGACCGCGCCCGATCTGATCTCTACCTTGCTCAGCTCCGCTCACAGTCAGCTCCCAACACTCCTGGTTTCGGTCCCATGTCTCCTCGCTCCGGCGGCTGGCGCCCACCACCAGGCCACCCAATGTACGTCGACCCGCACTCTGCGGCTGAAAACGGCGAGAACGACAAGGTGCAATACGCATACGCACGTGAAATCGCCCAGCCTCAGCCCTTCACTCTCCAGGCACCGCCTATCAAGGTCACTGGTGCGACACCCAAGGTCGAGCAAGATGGCTTTGAGTCGGCACCCGCTCGCGCAAATACCGTTTCGCCACCCCTTCCATCGCCAGCATTCCAAGAAAGAGTAAACGACCACGTTGGTGCTGCGCCAGGCGAACAGCAATACGCTGCTGTGCCTATTCCTGGTGCATACACCCCGCTAGCATCACCCTCATACCCACCGCCACAGCAACAGCAGCAGCAAGCGCCTGCTGGCTTCGACTTTGGCCCAACCGTCACTGGCCACCAATAAGCAACCTGCTGTGGGCATTGTGATTTAGCGCGCATCATCATCGTTTTTCTCTTCTCCTCCGGATATCTGCAGATTGGGCCATATACCGCATGGAGTGGCGCATGGTTTGGGCGATGTTCTGGAAACATGTATTTTTTCTCTCAACTTACGAGCAGCCGGCTTGGGGCCGTGGCTTGTTTTTTATTTCCTTTGTTGGTCTAACTACTATCGCTAACCTGTCGATATGGTGTTTGTTCTTTTCTACGGGATGGAAATTGCGGATGAATTATTTATCGCTTGATACCTTGTTTTTGAGCAAAAACTGAACTCCTACTTATTACTATCACCACCACTACCACACTTCTCTCGCTCGCTGCATAGTTTGTCTTTCTTGATGAAAGGGACGATATACATGGATATGATACATTCAAACATTGTAGAGAAATGGAAATTGGAAATTTGTTTCTCTAAACTTGGGAATTGCTGTATCAACCATTCTACCCAGTCTCGTACTTGCACATGCAAATCACGTCGCCATCGCGCCACCAGCTAGGTCCTAACAGCCTCAAGTATATTACGCGTCCCATGAGTCAAGACAGCATGCTATCTTAGACCCACATGGCACTTGAAATAGTGGCACGTGCGGCGTCTCGCCAGTCGCAGCGCCACACAGCCAGCAACTTGTTACTTTGACAACCCTGGTTTGCGTCTCTGCTTGACGTCTTGACGCACATGTCATGGGCCGCAGAAAAGGTCGCTCTCAATCCATGCAGCTGTTTGAATATGTGTGTGTATGCCAAAATACCGCTGTAAAAGGGTGAGTAGCCGCCGTGCGTGTGATGAGAGTGTGATATTAGCTAGGCGCGCGGAATCCTGAGGCTTTAAGTTTACAGTATCGCATGAGATTTGAGAGTAATAGATTGATTGTGCTGCTTTGGTGCTGTGGCTGTTTTCTCACGAATCCGATATTTCACTCTCGCACACGCAAATGCAAATGCATTGGATTTTCTCATTCTTGGGCTCGTAGACCAGGCTGCTAGCCTCGTTGATGATGTCTCTCCAAAAAGCGACAAGACCCTGCATCTTGCTGCATGTGGAGCGTATCAGAGCCTTGAGCTCACTAGCGTCTGAGGCTAGCAAGGGCGGCAACCAAGACTCGGGCGGCAGACTGGTGGTTTTTTCATTTTGGACACTTGATTAAATTATTATGTTGTCATGAGCTGAGCCTCTTCCCTCTTGCATTCAGTGCTTTCAAATCCTAACCTCAAGTGTGGTGAATTATTGCCTTGGCAAAGAAGCTCAGGTGGAAGTGACCGAACAAAAAAGGGTGTTGTACAGGGTACCAGGGTGAGGAGAAATAAGTCCTTTCGAGAGCATGTTTTCAGCCCAGGTGTACTGCCATAAGGCTGTTTTGAGGGCTAGCAGATGTCATTTACCGGGTAGGCAAGTATGTTTTTATAAGAGATGTTGTGACAAAGATATCAAAGGAAATGCCCAATTTTGAAATGTATAACGGCGTGTAATTAGCCATTTAATGACGCTTCCATAACGACCGTCTTTAACTGAAACCAGTCACGATAGCCCTCGAGCCCGTTTTCTGCGTTTTGACCGCTTTCTGCGTCACGTTAGTGTGGTATTAGTACGAGTGAGAGTGAGCGTGAAACCTACGCTTCCAGCCCCCAAAAGGGATATCGTTACTAACAGGCATCGAGTTTATGCCTACCGATCCCGCTTCAAGTCTGTTTGCGAGCTGAAGCGCAATCCCGATATCTTTGGTGCACACGAAGGCTCCAAGACCGTACTCCGAATCGTTGGCAAGCTCAATGACCTTCTCAGTGTCATTGAATGCGCAGATAACGAGCACAGGCCCAAAAATCTCCTCACGTAGAATCTTGGCTGTGGGCAGAGGATTCGTGAAGATGGTTGGGCCTATGTAAGGGTCACTAGGGTCTTCGGGGCAGCCGTCAACAATCATGGTCGCCTCTTTCTTTGACATCTCGATATATGAGCGCACAATGTCCCTCTGCCGAGCGTGAAACAAAGGCATACTGAAGGTCTTCTCGAGCAGAGGATCTGACCGCATGTTTTCGTGATACGATTGGGCAACCGCCTTGACGCGAGATAGAACATCGTCGAAGATAGACTCATGTATATATGCGCGGGTAGGAAGAGCGCCGCCCTGGCCGTTCAGCGTCAAAAAATAGGTACACATTTGCGCAGCCTTATCCAAGTCGGCGTCCGGAAACACAATGACTGGGCTTTTGCCACCCAGTTCAAGCGTGACGCTTTTCAGATTGGACTTTGCAGCAGCGATCTGAACTTGCTTCCCAACAGCAATGCCACCGGTGAAACTGATTTTGCGTATTTTCATATGTGATGATAAGGCGTGGCCTGATTCAACGTGGCCGGTGATGCAGTTGACAACGCCAGGGGGAATTCCCGCTTCGATGGCTAGCTCCGCGAGGCGAAGGCAGCTGAAGGGATTGGTGTCACTAGTTTTCAAGATGATGACATTCCCGGCTGCAAGCGCAGGACTAAGCTTCATTCCGGCGCACATGAGAGGTCCGTTGAAAGGTAAGATCGCAGCGCACACTCCGTACGGCTGGGGGTAGGTGTACTGTATCAGATGATTAATGCCAGAATCTTACAAAAGTCTAGCTGCAAGAACACAGCGACAGACTAGTAGAATGTGTACGTCACCTTGAGTGTTTTGTCATCGAAAGAAGCCGTTTCTCCAGGAAACTTATCCATCAACGTTGCATAGTCTTGACCGGATGTTAGTACAAAGAATCATCGAACTGCTTTTGACTGTTTGCTTACATTCAATGGTATTAAAAACGGCGTTCAACTCGAACCTACCGAACCCGCTGGCCTTGCCAACCAGTATACTCTCAAGCCAATTCAACTCATCCGTATGTTCTCTCACAAGCTTCGCGAAGTTGAGGAGCAGACTCTTTTTTTGCACCTAGATCGCGGAAGGTTTTAGTAAAACGACAGCTGCGTCGACGTATCTCGCTGGAACCATACTTTACTTGTTGCTTGCCAGGCTTCCAGTCCCTTCGTGGCAGATTCTACAGCAGCATCGACGTCTTCCGCATTTGCCCATTGAACATCTTTGACATCGCCATTAGTCTCTAGGCGAAGTTAGCGCACTGGACTGCTATATCTTACCTTTGCAAATGGATTGACCAGAAACGATTGAGGTGAACTCTCGTATCTTCCCCCCTTTGCTGTCTACCCATTTTCCATGAATGAACAGCTTGTTTGGAATAGGGTATCGGTTTAGATCAAACTTTGTAGACATATTGGAATTGACTGTATAATTTGTGGCAGTGTTACTGTGAATATTCTGATCAGGGAATGAGATTCGAGAATGTAGAGCCAAAAGCTGGAGTTACACTTTTGATTGCAAGTTGAAGCTTTGCTTTATAAGTTTTTTCCAATAGACACTAGCCATCACTTTTCAAGTTGTGAAACATTACCAGAAAGTAACCTTGGATGTTGGTTCGTCACACACGGAACCATGTAACTCGCATAGGGCGGACTCGCTTAACACCATATGATTAGTGAACATCTGGCATCCGAAAGTTTATTATACCCCGGAGGCACGGATACTGGCTACTACTGCTACCGTCAACCGACAACCAACTAGGACCATCGCACTAGTATCTAATCCGTTAATCCAGGAATTCTCGACCTCCATCCTCTCACTGAAGCTATTCGATGACCCAGGAAACACCATGACTGTGAGAAGTCTGATAGCAGCGAACAATGAGTGAGGAAAGTCTAAGATTGACTCATGTCCATCTAGGGCTCACAGCTATTTATATTTATATAGGCAAGTAATACATTTCTATGGGACGCCTTCTCAACGCTCTTCCTCCACTATGGGTGTATAATGACGGGTTGAGTAATCAGTCCACGGGTCCCTTATATCCAGTGGCCCACCAGTGCGCCGATATCGCGGCACTGTCAAGGGGCCGCGCCCTTACAACAACCCACGGAATGGTCGCTGCCATGCCATGAATGCCACGCCTTCGCCTGGTCGGCTTTGGGTATCGCTAAAATCCGAAAGTGAAAAGATGTTTGGGATTCGGACGAAAAAGTATCCGTACCAGTGCTGGGTTCCCACAGCCTTTCTAACCGCAATCGGTAATATTCGCTTCGTCCGTAGATCTGGGAAACATACCATCTGCCTGGAGAGCAGGTTGGCTGATCATGGGAAACAAGTCTGACCATTCTTCAAACGCTTTGCGAAAGAAATCTCAAGCAAGGATCAATGTCAATGAAATTGGTATAGCTGACCGGCTACAGTGCAGCCCGAAGCGTCCATGCTTAATTAGTAGTTATATGGAAATTCTTTTCCCGCCGAAAGCTATGAGAGACTCTACTTAACCTTGAAATTAGACCAGAGGTACCCTCATTGTCTTATGTGTAGGTTTTACACTGATCTTGAATTGAAGATGCTTTACCGTGGAAGCTGGTTCACATTATTACCATCTCTTACCAAACTCGAGACATCATCCTACATTTTTCCAAGATCGTAGTTCGAATTATCAACTTCAGCACCTCTAGAATATAAACAAGGATATCATGGCTTCAATCAACACCGGCATGCGTCCGCCTGGACGTGTCTTCAGCGTTACTGGAGGTGCCTCTGGTATGGGCTTTACGACAGCATCTCTGCTCGGTGAACATGGTGCGAAAGCTATTTTGGATTGCCGATCGGCAAACAAAGCTATCCGACATAGTCCATGCAAAACGTTCAACAATCAATCCGTCCGTTGAAGTCCAGCTGGACAATGTTGACGTCAGTAATTCTTTTGAAGTCGATATATAGGTGGATGGGATTACCACTAAGCATAGAGTTCTCCACAGCGCTGCAAACATTGCAGGAGTTGCAAAATCGGCTCTCAGAGGGGACAGGTTAGAGCCAGCGCTTCTGCATGAGACCAATGCAAAATGGCGTCAAATCTACTCGGTCAACTTGGACGGTGTGATGTATTGTACACGCGCCCAATTCCGAGTCATGTATCAAAAGCCTGAGAGCAATCCATCTATCGTGAATGTCTCAAGCATGGCAGCACTCATACATGGCGGCCACGCCTACTCCTACGGTACAAGCAAAGCGGGTGCTGGGCATTTCATGCGCAATGCCGCCGCGGATGGGATCTAGTATGGAATACGAGTCAATTGTGTTCTTCCAAGTATGTCCACGAAAAACGTGTCGCCAATGAGTCAAGAGCGCCAATTTGTAACTCTCTTTATGCTTCAGGGCAAACAAAAACGCCCATGTTGAAACAATGTTTCGAAGGAGCTTCTGAGGAAATGAAGCAAATGTTGGCGCAGATTGGTCTTTCATAAGCTATAGAAGCTTCAGGTATTGCGCAAAGTGTTGTCTGGCTGCTAAGTGAGAACTCTTCCAAGGTGCATGGTATCAGCCTTCCGGTGGGAGCGGGCGCTCCGTACATAGTCTCACCTCTATAATACAATGAAATCATGGCCTTGTGTTTGAGTTTGTTACAAAATTGCAAATTCTTTGCTTGGTTAATCAAGTAAATTCTTCAAAATCATAGAGTTATTTATTTATTTTTTGCCCTTAACCTTCTGGATACTTATGTCTGTGAATGTTGGTCCTGACTATTTTAGCGGGGCTGTTGCACTAGGAGGCTTTTTCACAGTGGACAAGGTTGGAAAATAGTGGCCCTAATAGCGATGTAAAATCACCATATGCTATCACTTCTTTACATAGCTGAATACTCTAGATTAACGCATCCAGTCAGTGTACCTAGTTTGTTATATTTGTATCTCGCTTAGGTGATAGATCGCTATTTTGATTCTCCGGGTTCACCGGTTGTACACGAGAAGGATCTCAGTGTCTTAGATACCCCTCACCTGCCTGCTACTACATTAACCGGCCGCACCTCTGTGGTTGCGATGTCTCGTCGCGAGACGAGCAACGTTCCAAACAGTCATATTAGCGTATCGATCTATTATAAACATCCCGCAGCTAGTACATTTGTTTGCAATGGTAGATCCGTTGTCCGTTCTTGGTGCTGCGGTTGGTGTGACGTCTTTGATTATCCAACTCGCGGATGAGTGTGTGAAAGGTTTCAATACCTTCAAGCATGTAGAACTTTAGCTAATTCATTATAGGCTACAAAACCTATAGCGAAGCAGCAAATTTACCACAAAGTCACCGTTACCTGCTTGTGCGCCTTCACATCGAGCAACAGCGCTTCCTCAACTTTGCACTAGAAGCTGGCGTATTGAATAAAGACGGTGTTATTTGCAGCGCCCTTCAGGTCAACCGCTCCTTGCTGTTGGCTGTCCTTGCTGAAATCAAGGCCTTGTTCGAGAACTTTGCGATAGCCAACGGCAAATACGAGAATATTGTAGAGAAGAGTGACATCGATTGGAACGACCATTCGGAGCCAGAGAATACCCTTATGAGTCTTCTATGTATAACGGCGAACGACCATGTTCAGTCGAAGATGGCGAAACCTACAAGCAGGAGGACAGAGGCTGCTGGTCGTATTCGTGGACTAGGGAAAAGCATGACCGAAACAGCTCAGAACTTGCGGACCATCGTAGTGGAGCCTAAGCGCCTAGTTTGGGCGGCCTTGGATAAAAATTCATTCGAAACCTTCATTTCGAAAATTGGAAACCTGAATTCGTTCCTTGTCACATTGCTAGACAGCTTGCAACTCCGCAGGTTACGGGATTCAATGAATACGACCTACCTAGAGATACTACAACTTCGCAACGATGTTGTTGATCTTACAGCTCTTGTCAAGGCGCTGTCTCCATCAGCAGAACAACAACTTCTGGGAGCTGATCAGACGAGTAATGCGTTGTCTCAAGCAGTTGCAGAGGAGCAAGCAATACAGGACAAGAAGAAAACCTACCTTAAACGCCTGGCTGAAGTAAAGATTCAGCTCACCGAAATGAACGATTTAGACCACACAGCAGCTGTGTCGGGCTTGAGCCAGTTATTTGATACGCAACTCCCACTAAACGACTTCCAGTTCGAGGAAGATATACGTGAGTCCGAGAATTTACAACAACGAACACGGGCGATTTATCGTGGTAGAAGCGCCTGGATAGAGTGGAAGGACGTCTCAGCTGGCAGTGCGCTTTCCCCTGATGACGTGCAGATTCAGTATCGGATGGGCCTCTTAACAAATCTCCTACGCTCTGTCAAGCCCGACGGCTTTAGGGCAGCGCCATGCCTGGGGTATGTTAAAATCACAGACGCAGAGAACGTGATCCATTTTGGTGTCGTGTTTGAAGGGCCATCAGCTGCTGAGTCCAAGATTACCAATCTTCGAGAGCTGCTAGGACAAATGCCGAAACCATCACTCAGCGCGCGTATGGCGCTTTGCGCAGCACTTGCTCGCTGCGTACACAGCCTCCATGCAGTGAACTGGTTGCACAAAGCCATACGATCAGATAACATTGTCTTCTTTTCCTCGTCCTCGTCTCCTCATCTCGATGCACCATATGTCTCTGGATTTGAACTTTCCCGTCCAAGCATCATGGACGAATGGTCCGAGAAACCTGGATTCGAACCTGCCAAAGACATCTACCGTCACCCGTACGCGCAGTCCAATCAAACGGATGGTAGCTATCGCAAATCATACGATATGTACAGCCTAGGTGTCGTGATGACTGAGATTGCGCTCTGGAAGCCTATTGAGGAGGTAATAGGAATAGAGAACCTCGTAAAGGCTAAGCCTTCGACACTTCGAAGAATACAGCCCAGACTTTTAAAGAAACCATCAAAGGGGAGTGCTGGATCTTGTTTGCAACGGATTGCTTCTGCATGTGGTGATTCGCTATGCGGCATTGTTGAGTGCTACCTGGATCAGGATACTGAACCTATGCCCGAATCAGATACTCCGTTGAAGCAACAGAAGCTTACGGAGCTGGATCTTGTAGAGAAATTAGAATATATCTCTGAAGCAATATAATTACCGCGACGAGGTTTCTGAAGACCCGTGCAGTCGTTGCCGTAGTATCTTGTATAACATATAGTTGGGACCACCTGTAATTTTCAAGATCGATCTTTCTTAGCAAATCAAGACTACCTACAGGGCTGTACCTTGCTAGCGGAATCATAGTGGGGTTGCACTGGTCCGTATCTGGCACATAGTCTACATTGGCCTTCGGCAAGACACGCTATGTAGTTCCATAAACAGTTTTTGGTTGTATAAGCTGGCGCTGATGAGGCTGCCCGTTATATCCGTGGGCATCCTTCGGCAATGAGGCCTCGCTGCGAACCAAAACGATGTTCCCTGCAGGGCTGTCAGCATAGCCCACTAGCTGACCTGAAGGTTGGGGGCGGAGACATTCTGCATTGGTATACACCACGCGCAGCTGCCAGCCCTAACAACACCACATCCATTGCTGCCAGCGCAATCAACACTACAATCAGCACCAGAGTCTCATACGAGACGAACATTTGTGTTCATATCTTCATGCCCTCCTACTAGGTTACGTTTGTTCCTGCGACTGTCGCCGCCCTCCGGGCCGATGATAGATGCCTAGATATATCGACAACTCGTGCCTTCCTATGACCGACAAAAACGAAAGCCTCGAACTACACTTACCCTACACAGCGGTCGCGTGTGATGGAGTTTCTCAGAGCAGTAGGCAATCCTCACCGGCGCAAGCCTGACAAGGCAGAGCAGCCGGGAAGGAACCGCCGTATGGCCTACTCTAACACAAGTCCGCTTAAGGACACGTCAAGACGCAAGCTCTATCACGGCGGGAGTGATACCGAGACAGGGGTCTTACAAATAGACTACGAGAATGATACCAAGATAGATTATCCGGAAAGGAACCGGCGCGCAGTCAGCCCTAATACGATTGTACTCGAAGATCGACCAAGACGCAGTTACCACTACAGTCGGAATAATACCGGGACAACCTCTATCAAAGATCGACCAGTACGAAAGTACTATCGAAATGGGAACGACACTAAGACGGTCCCAGTTGAAGATCGACCTAGACAAGGGTACCGTCAAGATGGGAATAGTAACAAGATAGACCAGCCTGGAAGGAACCGACACGCGGACGACTCCGATTCAAGTTTAACCGAGTACCAGACAGAATGCAGGTTTTATCAAGAACAAAAGTATGCTGAAGCAGAGCCGCTATTAAGACAATGGATTGAGCTGGAGGAAAAAGCTCTAGGCACAGATGATGAGGGCACGCTTAAGCGTAAGCACCGGCTAGCAAGACTGCTCTTTCGACTAGAAAGGTATAAAGAATCAGAGCAGCTATTGTCGGAGATACTTCGCCTGAGAGAGAAAGAGCTTGGAGTGGATCATGAGGACACACTTGAAAGTAAGTTCTGGCTAGCAAGAACGCTTTATGAACAGGATAGGAATTTTGAGTCAACGCGGCTATTGCATGAGCTTTTGCAGCAGGAGCAATTGGTGTTTGGCATGGATCATGAAAAAACTAAAGGAACTAAAAGGCTTTTGCATAGAGCGATTGTTGCTAAGGGGCGGCTTATCCCGCCCCGAGCATCTGCAAGTCAAGAACTTCTCTACCAAACAGTTCATGCGCAGCCGCAGCCGACTATCCCGGCCTACGTATTCCCAAGTGAAAAGCCTCTCCATGAAGCAGTTCACGAAAAGGAGCCGGCTATTCCAATGGAAGCATCCGCAAGTAAAGAGTCCTCCACTAAAGTAGTTCTTGCGAAGAAGCTGGCTGGTCCAACAAATATATTTGCATGGGAAAGGGGTTTCTCCAAAGAAATTTCTACGCTTTCTACGAATGAGCCGGCTATTCCGACAGGAGCAGCTGCAAATGAACGGTTCTCTCTCGAAGCAGTTTCTGCGAAGGAGCCAGCTGTCTTAGCAGATGCAATTGAGAGTATAGGTTTTCCCCACAACGTACTCCTTGAGCAGGCGCCGACTGCTTCAACAGACGCACTATCAAGTAAAGAGATTGACCGGGAGGAGATTCCTGTGCAAGCACAGGTTCCCTCAACAAGCAGCCTTGAAGATGCCGTTCAATCCCGGTTGAGTGATTTCTTCGCTGATAATAATCAGAGACAGACAGCATACACTGACTCTGAGATTCAACGGGTCTCGATACTCTTAAGTCAACTCAATCTGCAATGGAGCAAAGTTCCGAGGACATACATAGTACTTCGAACTATCGGCTGCTTAGATCTCCTCAATACTTTCGTCGACCTAGGTTACTCTGATCACTGGTTCCCAATTACCGAGCGGAGCCTTCCGTTAAGCCTTCGGCCCAGCAAGCGTTCACAGTTTGTGGCAGCTCAAAACTTGATAATGACCAAGTCTATGGGCCTTGAAAAGGGCCAACATTGCTTTTTCCGAAAAGGCGAGCCTCTTCCTCTTGAGATGAAAGAGATGCTAGGCACTGGGTCACACAGAAAGGAAGATCGACAGGTCAATCGGGTTCTCAGCTTGATCAGCTTCCAAGAGTATGCTCTGAAACAAGTGAAACGCGCCACAGGGTTTGGTGGGAGAGGAACAGAATCCGTCAAACAGTTTATCACTGAGATCCAGATCCTGAAGCGGATAAAACACGAGCACGTGGTGGAATTTATTGGAAGCTATACTAATCCAGAGGTCATAGGCCTACTCATGTTGCCCGTTGCTGACATGGACCTATCCACCTACCTCGAACGTGTCGACATGGCCAAACACCGAGAGTTGCGTACGTTCTTTGGCTGTCTGGCGCGGGCGCTTGAGTTTTTACACGATCAAAAGATCCGACACAAAGACATCAAACCTAGCAATATCTTGGTGCATGGCGGAAAAGTCTTGTATACAGATTTTGGGTTAGCACTTGACTTTACAGACAAAGACGGTAGCACAACAGGGAGCATGGTGAATGGAAGGACAGCAAAGTATTGTGCACCTGAGGTGGCTGATTGTGAATCTCGGAACACTTCGTCCGACATCTGGAGCCTAGGAGTCGTCTTTCTGGAGATGACGGCAGTTCTCAAGGGAAGAACAGTCGGAAGTGTCTACGATTTTCTCAAACTGCATGGAACAGGGCAAGGCTATGTGCGCACAAACCCAACGGGTACTGCTTCTCTTATTGCAGAGCTTAAAGCGACAGGTAGTCCTATCGACAATGCAGCGCTTGTATGGGTTCAGGACATGATCATGGTGCAACAGCAGCTACGGCCTACAGCTGCCTGGCTGATCGGCGACATCATCAATGTTGGTCAGGAGAGGGATGGAAATGGAGCTTTTTGTGGGATATGCTGTGCTTCGCACGACGACCTTTTCAGCGATTGGGATGAGCTCGAGATAGCGGATATTAGTTGAAACTACGCTAAGGTGACAAAAGTTCTTGCATGACCAATGGGCATCTAGTGACGAATCCGATTTCAACGAGTTATAATGTGCCCTAGAAATATCATGACAGTGAAGAAAGAGAAGCAAGAAAGCCCTACAAGTCCAGAATAGCGAACGTGTTGTCACTATCTAGTTCTTTAAAGCGATATGAAGCATACACGTAGCGTCTTTTTCTATATTTATAGTTAGGTTAGAATCATATCCATACGTATGTTGCAACGGGTCTAAGTATCTTGGTATTCAATTCCTCTGGTTCCATGTACCAGAGATTGAACTTGGAAATGATACATGCTTTACGAGTTGGCCAGTTTTCTTCTTTTCAACAAAGCTTTTTTCACTGATATGGCTGCGGCTGAAGAACAACGTTTAACAAAAACAAGCTGTATCAAGCCAGGTTACTTGCAATGCGAAAAGCCAGTGATGTCATAAAAGGACAAACTGTCTATTCTTTTCGCGACAAAAAACTCCCAACCCAAGTCACGACACAAGAATTCACATCGACTCACCATAATCCATACGTGCATATCAGGCAAGTGATAGTATTCCCTAGCAAAGGCCTGGCGGTTAGTAGTTGCATCTAGAACACACACATCACTAGCAGATAACAACGAGCATATAGACATGATCACACAATGGTTAAGCGGAACATCACCCAAGTGAAGCCTCCATTGTATATGTGATCGTGGACCCGCTCAAACGAGACAAGGTCAAGCTCCATTGATAGGCCGCAAGTTCAATGCTTGCTCTTTTTGTAAGATACATTCCAGGACTCCGTTGGACCGAACCCCCGAGACCGAAAATGCTGGTTATCGTGCAGAATCTTCACTTCGTTCCTCCCTTCACCTCTCCGTCGAGACGTTTATCGGACGATGCCCTCGAATCGGTTCTTGTACCACTTGATGGTCTCGGCCTGGTTAACGCGGTGGGATGGGCCAATCTTGCTCTGACACCTCCTGCGCTTGGTGACACGCTCACCGGGGCGGGTCATGCAGACGTAGAAGTCCATACCGTAGATACTGCTCCAGTCAGCCAATGCCTCTCTCGCCTTCACTGCCCATGTTCCACGTACCCAATGCTAGGGTCGTACTTGATACCCAAGTCGATGTGCTCGTTGATACCGAAACCGAAGTTGCCGGACTCGGAGAAGTTGCGCTTGCGGAGCTCGTACTCCTTGACCTTGAGACCGCGCTCGAGGATCTCCTCGGCCTTGGGGCCACGGACGGTAACGTGGACGGCAATCTTTTCGTTCCTTCGGATACCGAAAGTACGGACGGTGTAGCGGGCCTTGGAGTAGACGGGAGTTTGACCGGACAGCTGCTCAAGCACCTTGGCGGCACGAGTGAGACGATCACCAGACTCGCCGACGGAGATGTTGAGGACGAGCTTCTGGATGCGGAGCTCCCGCATGGGGTTGGAGGCCTTGGAGTCGGACTGCCATTGCTGTTAGCTTGCGCAGTGCAAGATACTGTCGAATTTTGCTGCGTACCATTGTGATTGACTGCGGAGGTTAGTAGGCGTGGGTGGCTGTCGAAGTCGCTGGAGTTGATTTCTTGCGAAAAGCATTTGGTCCTGTGGAGTTCTCGCTTAAGCGCGACTAAGATAGTCACGTGACAACATGCCTGAGCTCCGGACATGAACTTTGTCTTGCGAACACCAACAGCTCCAGACGCCCCGCCGATCGCCCACGACACGGGGATAACACCTCAATAACCCGCCTATACCCATTCACCGAGCTTGCAAGTCGTCTCCGGACGCGCAAAACAAGTCATGTCTGGCGCCGCCAACCGTCAGGGAAAGATGGTAAGTAAATCTGCCTAGCAGCTCGAGTCTTTGACCTGAGAGGAAGACGCGCATAGAAACTAACTGACGCTTGACGATGTAGCAAAATCTAGTAAGCGCCCCTGATTCCGCTCACAGTCGCATCCAACTTACAAGACTAGATCAACTACCGCATGAAAGTTACGCTTCAAGATGGTCGGCAAATGGTTGGACAGATGCTCGCATTTGACAAGGTCGGTGCCAATACTCTCTCTACAGGTGCCCAGCTAACACGGTACTTTCTAGCACATGAACCTTGTACTCGCCGACACAGAGGAGTTCCGCCGTACACGAAGGAAGGGTAAAGCCGCACCGGGCGCAACCCAGCAAGTCACCGAAACCGAAGAGCGACGCGCCATTGGACTCACTATCATCCGTGGCGCCCACGTCATTTCCCTGTCGGTCGATGGCCCGCCGCCTGCAGACCCTGCCGCACGACTTGGAGCAACCTCTGGACCTTCTACTACTGCAGCACTGGCTGCTGGACCTGGTGTCGCCCGTCCTGCTGGACGCGGTCTGCCTGTTGGCTTGACTGGACCAGCTCCTGGTGTTGGAGCTCCTGGCCCCGGATTTGCAGGTGGCTTCCCAGGCGCCCCTGGAGCCTTCGGTGGACCACCTCCCTTCCCAGGACGTGGTGGCCCACCTGGAGGACCACGTACGTTTCCTCGAACAATTCAGAATCGCAGTTGCTAACATCTTACAGCTGGTTACCCTCCCGCAGGTGGCCCTCCTGGCTTTGGAGGCCCGCCAGCATTTGGTGGCCCGCCAGGTTTCCCTGGTCGTGGTGGACCACCTCCAGGCTATGGTGGCAGGTAGATCAACAACGGAACCGGCATAAAGGACGACTAAGAGAAGAAACAAGCATTGGAATTGGCAAGCTAAGAGCGCAACGCGCTGCCTTGTTGCGGATATCAGGGAGCGCATCGGGGCACTGATGAGATCAAAGTCCAGCAGCCCATAGGCGTTGGAAAAGCTCAGTGATTTAGGTTGAGCTCAAAGGCCACAAATAGCACTGACAGGGCGGGCATACTCAATCCATAAGTATAGGAGAGTTCAGTTTGAGGGGTTTAAGATATACCATTGGCCCAAGGGCCACAAAATGAATCGAATGCAAACATGTCAGTGTTTGCGGTTTTCGGACTCCCACGCTTTTGCCTGTATACAATCACGCCTAGTCCAATGACTGCGTCAGCATGCACGTGGTGTGCCTCCGATGTTGCGTCTCCCGATTGCAGTCATAGTAGTTCCCGGTGCGCCGCTCGCTCGGCCCCAACCAAAGGCTTGGCAACCAATCCGTTCCGCATCTCGCAAACTGCGCGACCCACGACACGAGCTTACCTCCCACGCCTTCCGCCCGTCGCATATACCCTTTGCACTGCTCTTTCTTGCGAGTAGAAGCGAGCAAAGGACGTCACAAATATGGCCGCCGCAATCAAAGCCCTCAATGCGAAGATTCGCTCCAACAAGTACACAGATTACTTCTGCTCGACCCGTACGTTTTACCCGCTTCTCGGAGGCCGAATCCGCACCGCATCACTTGAAGACTTCCCAAGAAGAATCTGAATGTGCGCGGGAGGAAGAGAGCGAAGGGATAAACAACTACCATGATTTCAATGACACAACCGCTGACAGCGACATGCACACAGATTTCTGGGGCCCGGCGAGTAACTTTGGTATCCCGATTGCGGCCATTGCGGACATGAGCAAAGACCCCGAGATGTACGTTTTTGCCCTGCTCTCAGCCCAACCGCTACGTTAAATTCTCAATATTCACCTACTTCCGATTCACTATCGCCTACATCTCTCTCCTTCCCCTCACCACATACACTCACCCCTCCTCCAAGCCCTCTTTACTAACACTCCGAACAGCATCTCTGGCCGCATGACCGGCGCCCTCACCCTCTACTCCGGCACCTTCATGCGCTACGCCATGGCCGTCACACCCGCAAACTACCTTCTCTTCGGCTGTCACGCGATCAACTTCACCTCTCAACTCGTACAAGGCTACCGCTACCTGAACTACTGGCACTTTGGCGGCAGGGACGCCACGCTTGCGGGCAAGGCGGACAAGATCAAGGCGGAGGTGGAGAAGAAGCTGTAGTTTGTTGCGAAAGTATGTCTGGAGCGTAGGTCTAAAGTGAATAGCGACAAGGAGAGGGAGTGACTGTGCATAAGAATATAGGCCCTTTTCTTTTCCTCTTCTCTGTGTAGAACATTAAGACAAGAAGTATACAATCCATCTTGTGTTTTTTGCTCTCGATTACGCAATTTTTTTGCTACGTACAGTACATGGCGATACGTATCCAAATGGTCCCATGAAAAATTTAACCAAGTTTCAAAACATAACAGTAAAAATGCCTTATGAATTGGGCTTTCGACTATGGATATCGCAACCATATTTCCAAGAAAATCGAAAGAAGAAAACGAAACAAAAATCTTCCTAGCAAAGACAACATAATGTCCAATTCCCTCTCTCATTACTGCAACTCTACTTACTCTCACATCAAACTACTCCTCCCCCCAATCTCAGTGCCACCCTGTCCATTCGGCAAATTGCCGTCCCTCCCATCTACAAACTCCGTATAAATCCTCTTCAAACGCATGCGCTCCTGGGCTGAGATACTACTGCGACCCGACGTAAGCGATGACTCGATGTGCTTCCACTGAATCTGAGGGTCTTTTCTTTCCCCAGCAGTACCATCCGGCAGCTTCGTATCTGCGTCGTGCGCGTCATCTTTTTGAGAATCCACAGCCCCACTGACGGACCGCTGGAGCTGTTTTTGTTTGCGGCGGAGAGACTGCAGGGAAGCTATCTTCTGGGCGATCATGGCACGCTCAGTGAGTTGGTGCGAGGTGCGGAGAGCAGACTCGGTATTGTTATCATCGTTGTCGCCGTAGCGGAAGTAGGAGAAGTCGGGGATGCCTTTTGTATCTTTTGTACTGCTGTTTTTGTTGCCAGCGGCGTCGAGTTTGGATGGGTCAATGTCGCCGAGGGCGTCGTGAATGGCTTCTAATTGTGCGTTGTAGACGACGGCTTGCAGGTCGGCGCCAGAATATCCGTCTGTTCTACTAGCGATTTCTCGTAAGTTTTGACCGGATGCATCTGCGGAGAGGATGCTGGGTGTAAGATGCAGCTTGGCTGTCACGGCGCGTAGAATGTCGATACGCTCTTCTACGTCGGGCATATCACAGAGGAGCGACTTATCCAGACGACCTGGGCGGAGGAGCGCAGGATCGATGAGATCAGGACGCGATGTAGCGGCTAGTACGTAGACGCCTGAAAGACCTTCGGCACCGTCCATCTGTGTAAGCAGTTGGTTGACTACGCGATCCGTGACACCGGTCGAGTCGTGGCCACGCTTAGGTGCAATCGAATCGAATTCATCAAAGAACAAGACGCAAGGCCGTGCTGCTTCAGCTCGCTCGAAGAGATCACGGACGGATTTTTCGGAAGCACCAATGTACTTATTCAGGATTTCGGGGCCCTTGACTGAAATGAAGTTGAGGCCGCACTCACCAGCTACGGCCGAGGCGAGCAGTGTTTTTCCACATCCAGGGTAGCCGTAAAGAAGCAGACCTGAGCGGAGACGCAGCGGGCATTTCGCAAAGATAGGGGCGTACGTGGTGGGATATTGTAGCGTTTCCAAGAGGACCTGCCGTGTAGTGTGTAGCCCACCTATTGAGTCCCATTTCGTGGTGCTGGATTGCAAAGTGACGTTCCGCAGTGAGGCTGGGGTGAAGCCTGAAAGGGCGTTGGCATAGTCTTCTCGCGTGAGCGTGACTGTAGGTGACGTTGACGTAACGGAACGGATGAGTGCTTCATTCCGAGCGCGAGAGGTTAGTAGGACGAGATCGCCAGGCATGTAACCATCTGTCTGTCCCGCAAGGTCGAGGAAGTCAATGGTAGAATCGACAGTGAACCCATATTCGTCAGAAGGCGGTTTTGGTATGCTGTCGATGCTAGGCTGACTGCGGTGGGCAGTGCTTGGTCGACTGTTTGAGGGAGAAGCCGGGAAAGCATGGCCGTTCACTTGCTCCGTGGACTCCGTCTTGGCATCCTTGAAAGCTAGCATCTCAATCACCTTTCTTCTACCTTCCTTGTTGGGTGCCTTCAAACTGACAATTTCCCGAACAATGTGGCCTCCTACGATAACGTTGTTAAGCGATTCTTTGCCTTGTGCCGTCGCTAGTAGCACCACGCCAGAGTCCATGGAACAGTACTGTCGGACGATGTTGATCAGGCACTCGCTGACTTGCCGGCTTCGGCCATTCTCGTTGCCAACCTGAAGCTCAGTTTCAACGGGACATAGCTTGTCAAGGTCATCTAGAATGACTACGGCGTTTCCGCCGCCTCTTGCACCCCATGATGCTGTGGCAAACAATCGGTTGAGCGTTTCCTTGATAGTCGCAACACGCGTCTCATCTGTCACGAGTTTTCGACAGGGAAAGTATGTGGTATTGAACAAGTACTCGGTCCGAAGCTGATGGGCAAGAAGCTGTGCGCATTCTGATTTTCCTGCTCCAAGTCCTCCAGTAAGCAGGACCGATGAATTGTGCGTCAGATGCGACCTCAGCTGTTGAATCAGAGGATCAATTCCAACCAGATGCGATGGTGTTTCTGGGAGCGGATCGCCTTGCTGCCATCCCTTGGCCCAGGTTGACGGTACGGATACCTCTTGACCAAGTTCAAGTGGAGGTTTTCTCTCAGGAAAGAGAACCCATGAAACCCCGCTGGCTGTCGAGGGAGGATCAAACCTGACGATACCTCCTTGCCACCCAAGTTCAGAATCTTTGGCTGGCGGTAGTACCATACCATCGGTGACTGGTCCGTCCAAGATACCGTTCTTCTTTCCATAAGTAGTTTTGATCTTCTGGATGGCGTTCTCCTGATCTTGCTTAGACTCTCCGCCAAATTTTAGTGATGCGTTGCTGAGTGACGCTGCTGTTGCGAAAGGCAAAATCTTGACTGACTTTACAACCGGCTCTCTAGACTCTTTTGTGCCTTGTGGCTTGATGGCGGGCGGCTTTGGGGTTTGAGCCGGTGCACCTTCAATGCGAACCAGTCCACCTACGAATTTCTCGCAACCAAGGACCTTGCAGAGGTCTGTCGAAAGCGCTACATGGCGACTGTCAGGCGCATCTTCCCATGGTACGATTCTGGCTACCACACGAGCTGCAGCTTTCTCCTGCTCCTGTTCCTTTGACATGTCGACCGGCTCTTGCAGACCTGCAGGCTTAATGACTGATACGGAAACCCACGTGGTGCCTCTCAGTGCCTTTGTGGCAAGCACTTCAGGATCTACCCAGACCTTCAGACCCTCTGCCTCTGCCTCTGCATCATCGTCTTCGTCAAACCACTCATGAACGACGCTTCGATCAACACCACGCAAAAAGACGACACCCTTGCTTGCAGCATCCTCACGACCGCTGCGCCGTCGGACTGTGCTCGCCGTGCTCTTTCCGCTTTTTCTCGAAGCAGCGCCTACGCTCCTGCTCTCCCGTGACGAGCTCTTCTCCTTTTGTCGTGTCTTGGGCGCAACGATAACTTCGGCGTCGGGCGATATTTTGACAAAGAGTGATGTATTCTGTGGCACAGGGGCGATGGACGTCACGATGATGTTCGCAGTCGTCGTAGGGGATAGATGGAGGGTTAAGGGGTGCGGCGACTGAGCTTGTGGATTAGGCAATGCGCGTATCTGCGAGAGGAAGTTGAGTTCGAGGAATTGAGCATGAAGCTCAATCATTTCCCAGTCAACAGGTGTCAATGGCTCAATGTTGATGGTGTGCGCTTGGGGAGGGTCAAGGTGCAGTATGATGCCGACTTTCTGTCCCTGCTGAAGCCCAATCAATCGCGCAAATGTGGCGTCTACTTCTACAGCAGGGAGATCCTGTTGGCTGACTGCCGGACTGCCTCTTAACCCATCCTTTCCAACCACAGGCGCGATTCTGCGCTTGCTCTGCATGCCGGTCCATCCCAAGAAGACCGACTTGGGAGCGGCGTTCTTGTTGTCAGCGGCGCCTGGAGGAGGAGGCTGGCGGTACGAGAGCTCGACGACAACATTCTGGGCAACCTGGACACAGTGTCAGCATTGAATATCAAGGACGACACAAGTCCCGTACTGTGTTGGCATTGACAAGCACCGAAACCAACGACGCCGGCAGGTTGACGAGGCAGTTCTTGAGTGACTGCTGCAAGACGACCTCAGCCTGGACGACGTTTCCGGCAGGCTTCCTGGGCGCCATAGCTAGAGAAGGGAATGATTAGGGGACTGGGGAATGGAGAATGCAGAATGACGGCAGCTGTTCCCGCCAGGCGCATGTCGTCCCCAAGCGCATCTTCCCTCCGCGAGCCGAGGTCGTCGGCGCCGATGGTTCCCAAGGCGGTGGTGGGCGGCAGAACCGGGCGCGGGCCAATCGCTCCACTGCCCTGGAAACGCGGGTTGACGCGCTCCTAGCCTGCAACGCGCCCAGCCCCGATTTTGCTACCGCGCATCCTCCCCGCTGCCACTGTGCCCGAGATAGCAGTTAAACACCCGACTCACGGCCTTCTTTTTTTTTAGCAGCCAATTACTATTCTCGGATATCATGGCGCTGCTTACCACGAGTGCGCCGGTCAACTACGACGAGCAGGAGGGTCTGTACAACCGCATCCAAAACACCCTGGCCGCCCTTCGCTAACAGCATACAGCTGCCTTTGTTGACTTCCTCAAAAACTACAAATCCACCTCGACAGAAGCTGCAGACCAGCTCGAAGGCCTCAATCTCAATGGCAATGGCGACGAGGACGACGACAATATGGCCGACGACTCAGACAACCCCGCAGCAGGCGGAGCCCAGTCTCGCAACAAGTCGAAGCTCAAGTACATGGACCAGCTGCAAGAAGTCGCAAATCGCATGCGGGACGAGATTCAGATAGACTTGAACGATGTCGAGGCTGTGAGTGGCGGTCAACAACTGCCAGTAACCCACAACTGATTCAGAGCCGCCAGTACGAGAAAGCCACTTCAGACGATGAGCACAACTTAAGGTTGATCGAGTCCATCGAGCGCAATGCGCACCACTATATCGAGATCTTTTCGCGAGCCGTCGATAAGTGCCTTCCACCACCCACGAGAGAGCTGAGGTACGGCACCGCCTGCGATTTTTTTGCAGAGCAGCACTGACTACGTACAGCTTTAAAGACGATGTGTTGGACGTTATTATGACACAACGGTCCAAGCGCAACGAAAGGATGCAGGAGCTACAGGGTGTTGATGATGCCGCACAGGCGGCCCCGGAGTCCATGTTTCCCCCGGCCTTGACGCGACGCTACACGCTCAACTTCAAGCCTAGAGTACCGTCTGGTTCGAGCAGCCAGCGCAGTCTCAAGGCGCTCGCCGTCCGAAACGTCCGCGGAGAACATCTCGGCCACCTCATCACAGTCCGCGGTATCGCAACAAGAGTCTCTGATGTCAAGCCTGCAGTACTTGTCAACGCCTATTCCTGCGACCGCTGTGGTAGCGAGGTCTTCCAGCCTGTGACAACCAAGCAATTCACTCCACTTGTCGAGTGTCCCTCAGAAGAGTGCAAGAGCAACAAGACCAAGGGCCAATTGTTTCTCTCTACTCGTGCTTCGAAATTCCTGCCTTTCCAGGAAGTCAAGATCCAGGAAATGGCTGATCAAGTACCTGTCGGTCACATCCCGAGACAGCTCACCATCCACTGCCACGGTGCCTTGGTTCGCCAAATTAACCCAGGAGATGTCATTGATTGCACTGGCATCTTCCTGCCCACGCCGTACACTGGATTCAAGGCAATTCGCGCTGGTCTTCTTACCGATACCTACCTTGAAGCCCAGTATGTCTTGCAGCACAAGAAGGCTTACGATGACATTGTGCTTGCTCAACCCACTCTACGGAGGATGAACGAGCTTGAGAGGACCGGACAGTTGTACGAGTACCTTTCGCGATCCATTGCGCCTGAAATCTTCGGTCACGTCGATGTCAAGAAGGCACTCCTTCTCCAGCTCATTGGCGGTGTCACAAAAGAGGTGGGCGACGGCATGCGTATTCGTGGCGACATCAACGTCTGCCTGATGGGTGATCCTGGTGTGGCTAAATCCCAATTGCTCAAGTATATCACGAAGGTTGCACCTCGTGGTGTCTATACCACCGGTCGTGGTAGCAGTGGTGTTGGTCTCACTGCAGCCGTCATGCGTGACCCCGTCACAGACGAGATGGTACTTGAAGGAGGTGCTCTCGTCCTGGCCGACAACGGCATGTGCTGCATTGATGAATTTGACAAGATGGATGACAGCGATAGAACCGCTATTCACGAAGTCATGGAGCAACAGACCATTTCCATCAGCAAGGCAGGCATCACGACCACCCTCAACGCGCGTACGTCGATTCTTGCAGCTGCCAACCCGCTGTATGGCCGCTACAACCCTCGCCTGTCGCCTATCGAGAACATCAACCTTCCTGCCGCTCTTCTTTCTCGTTTCGACGTTCTTTTCCTCATCCTTGATACCCCCGCGCGCGACTCGGACGAAGAGCTCGCCCGCCACGTTACCCACGTCCACATGCACAACGCCCATCCTGAAGCTCCTGGAGGTATCGTCTTCAGCCCTGCCGAAGTACGACAGTGGGTTGCACGTGCTAGGTCCTACCGGCCAACTGTGCCCAAGGAGGTTGCCGACTACATGGTGGGCGCCTATGTCCGCATGCGCCAGCAACAGAAGCGTGACGATGGCAGCAAGAAGGCCTTCACGCACACTTCGCCGCGTACGCTCCTGGGTGTGCTCCGTCTTGCCCAAGCTTTGGCCCGTCTTCGATTTGCAGATCAGGTCATCTCGGAGGATGTTGATGAGGCCCTACGTCTTACAGAGGTCAGCAAAGCTAGTCTCTATGCCGATGAGAACCGCAGGGATGATCATACTCCTAGCAGTAAGATCTATCACCTTATCAAGTCTATGGAGGCTAGTGGTGCTGCCGCTGTCGGTGATGGCACTCGGGGTGAGCTTGATCTCCGCAGAGTCAGGGAGAGAGTGCTGGCCAAGGGTTTCACTGCTGATCAATTCGAATCGGCCATTGATGAATACGCTATGCTTGATGTAAGTTCTTGGCAACATAAAGTTGTTTACGACCCGCTAACGTCGCTGAACAGGTTTGGCAAACTACCGGTGAAGGAACACGACTTGTCTTCATCGAGGCAGGTATGGAGGACGAGGATATGGATGCCGATAATGACTTCTAGATTATGCATAAGAAAGGAACAGAGCAGCTGTGGATGTAGGAGTTTCTGGGTACGGCGTACAAAGGCGTTGGATATCCAAGCGACGCTTAGGGCATTTCTATTGTATTTGCAGCTATCTGCAGGCTTCCGCATAGCTTACAACCTAACAATTGTATCCCAATGTCTGCACTGAATGCGTTTGGATGAGCGTCGTGTGAGCTGGGTGTATGATCACATGCCAAGGCAAGCATCTGCAGACGAGCATCATAGTAGCGGCATGAACGATCGCGGGGTCTTTAGCGAAAAGTGGGAGAGCTTCGCAAATGCAGGATACCTTCCCATTGTCCACATCAGTTCAGACCCTGCTTTCGATGCTTGCAAAAGGAAGTGCTTCTTCCGAGTCTTGTTCCCGGGATTACCTTCTAGAATAGGCTTACCTCCAACGACGATTCTTGCGCCTTCGCGGCTAGTAGACGACAACGATAAGCCTGCGCCAGCTTCCACTTGGCCTTTATTCATCCCCGGAGACGGTTGCGCATGCCATAGACTTTGCAACTAGATTCACATCGCAACCATGGCACCCGTCGCAGCAAACAACTTTGCGCAGTTCATGGTAGTGGGACGTATGTAGACCCCTCACTCAGTTCAGCCTCAGCCCCAGCCCCAGCCTCAGCCGCCGCCGCCGCCTTGCAGCGCAAAGCCCCGTCGCTCTCACATATTCAATTGCGCATACAAACCTCCTTCTAACAAGCATACAGCAACATGTTTTTTCCTTGGAATCCTGTTCGCACAATTGCCCTACGACTACAATGTCCTGTGGGCAACACCGGACGACCGCACGTCGTACTTTGACATTCTCGAGTCGCACATCAAGTTTCTCTACGCCTCACCTCCCATCGTGTCCCGGATCCTCAATCTCGTCATTGGCACCGGCCTCCTCGGCTTCCTAATCAAGCTCTTCAAGCCCAACCAGGCCAACATGCTCTTCGACGGCGCATCCCTTGTCCTCTACATGGCCGGCATTACCGTCTACCTGACCAACATCGTCAAGGGCTTCAGGGTCGTGACGGCCGGTATCTACGGTGATATTGACAAGGCAAATCCGGGTGAGATTAGCGAAGAGGATATGGGCGATTACATCTCGAGGGAGGATACGCTGAGGGTTTTTGCAGCCAGTAACACGATTCTTGCGCTTGTGCTTGTGGGTGTGCTAGTGCTGCAGGCGGGTCAGTGGTATGCTAAGCGGGTGGAGGAACAGGAGATTCAAGAAATTGAGCGTTTGGCGGAGGAGAAGAAGAGCGCGGGAAAGAAGAAGCAGTGAGAAAGTGTTTCCTTCTTTTTCGAAATGGAAAAAGCAAATGCCACGTAAGGTTGATAGTGGGGTGTTTTGAATATCTCTCATCCTACGAAGGACATTGCATTGCTTTGAGATAGGGTTAGGGACTATGGAAGACTGCATGCGTGTGAATAGGAGGTTCCGATTTGGGAATGTTATGTATCTAGGTAAAGGCAGATGGGAAGGCGTGGGCATGCATATTTCTCATTTTTCAAGCTACATAGTGTCGAGTTCATGTCCTAATCAATCACTTTGACATTATAATTTCTCGCCCTGTATATCTTTGTTGCAGCAGTGTAATAGAGCAGGTGATTTTAGAGCGTTGCCATAATGTCTGCTTTGACTACAGCCGGACGCCACCCAGCATTATCGATCATTTAGCCGTCTCACTCAGTTCCTCACATCTAAACTCATGCTTCCAAGCATCTTTCGTTCGCAGCTGATGTAAGCCACGCAGTCTCGTGGCATTGGCACAGGGTCCACTTGTTTGCTCCTTCATTGTTTACCTGACAGCCCACCCTGAGACAAGCACACCTTGACTTTGCAACGCCTTGATCGAACTCTCGCTGCACCGACCAAACATTGCCTCTGCCGTGTGAAACACTGAATCCGAAGTTTGTCTAACATGACGCATAGTCTCCTCAGTCATCAGCTAGCAACCATCACGAATATCCTGAGAGAGAGTGAGCAACGTGGAGCAAACAAACACGCAAGAGTTATGCCATCAGGATGCAATGAAGGGTCAGAGAACGTAGCCTCTGTCACAGCCAGAGCGGTGTGCGAAGACACAGCAAGGACTACCGGTGTGTCACTGTCAAAAGGTAAGCGTCCCGAGGCTTACCAGACCAGCACGCAGAGATTATCACTCAAATGCACTTGCTAACATTCGTGCTATGAAGGCATGCACATGAAGCAGCATACCCTGCCAAGCGAAGTGAATGCCGAGGACTTGGACAATCCACGGCGAATGCTCAAAGAGCTCATGCGTGATTCGCAAGAACGCCGGGCCGAGAAAAGCCATGCCGGATCCAATAATTCAAAGCGTACAGACATATCCAAATCAGTCGTGACCACAAGCCAGTACGGCGCTGTCGGAGACGACCCAAAAGAGATGCTGCAGGAGTTGAACCGACGCTATTGGGCTGCAAAGGCGTTAAGCAGTCACGACGAGACTAGTCATCTCACCGGCTCGAAGGCTATGCTCACAGACATCAAGAAGGAGAGACAAGCGTTAGGTCTAGACGCGTACCAAGACACTGAGTCCAACCTTGAGACTGTCTTTGAGAGATCGACAACCACACATTCGCCTTTCCGTTTGTTAGCGCCCCAACACACGATGAGTGCTAGCGGATCAATGCTTGCTTCCTCCGCGGCGACGTCGACAATCTGTCGGCACTCCGGACCACCCATGACTGACGCGTTAGACCGGGAGACCATCCCATATGCTGTGGCGCTCATGCTAGAAAGTGCTGGTTGCAAATGGGAAGAAGTCATGGGTTGGACCCTGTTTTTATTCAGCAGCGGCATGGATGAGTACAGGGTCAGGCAAGAGAGGAAACAAAAAGCTCAGGAAAAGGAGACATTCGACGCTATGATGGCACGTTTGCTAGCAAGAGAGGAGAAGCGCCGTGCAGTCGAGAAGACGCCGTTCGCTAATCGTGTTATTCTCTCCGATCTAGCTGCTGACGTCGACCCAAAGTCCATCCACCAATTCTTTTCCAAATACCAAAAGGATATGTAAGTTTATTAGCTGGCTGACTGTATTCAAACAAGTACTGATTCAGATGCTTATAGTCGCGATATCACTCTGCTTCCTGACCGCGACCCTGTTAAACGGACAAGAACTGCATACGTTGACATGTCCTCTAGGACCGCCGCAGTCTGTGCTTCGTTTGAGTTTGGATACATCTATGGGTTGAAAGTCCAGAGCAAGTTGGCAGTCGAGGAGTAGTCGGGGCTAATACATATGGCTGTGGTGGTTCGAATATGGCGTGGGAAGGAGTCCGGATGGCTTGTGTATGTATACTCGTATGTACTGTGAAAGTTGAGGATGTGCTGTGCTGTCGTTATGCAGGGAACGCGAAGCAGAAGTAAAAATACAAGGGCTAACTAATAACGTCATCAGTCTATTCTCTTGTGCCAAACCACACTTTATTCATGCTTTCACTTCCATTCATTTTCTAACATCCGCGCGTACATCATGCCATGTGACGTTACGCACGTTACATATGGTAGTCCGCTAGTCTGCAAACCAAAAATATCGGGAGCTTGGACTCGCAATTCCACAATGAATCTGTGACTCTCCCGGATCGACGTCCAGCTTGCCACGAGGGCAAGGGCAAGTATGGGAAAAAGCAAAGGCCATTTGCAAGCAAGGAGTGGATTTCCACTCTGTCGGAATTCGGTCCTTGGGGATGCCGTGTTTCCGACATGAGTCGCTGCTTTCGCTACTATGAAAATCGGTGCTTCATGTTAGGGCTTTGCGTTGTTTCACGTCCCACTTCAGGAGGAGGAGGGCAGAGGAGGGACCAAGAAAGGGGGCGACTGCAAAGAAGGAGGGTGCTGGGCGTTGAGTCATGGGCAACAGGCCATGGCATGATGTTTCTTGGACCTGATTGATTGGCATGGCAATTGGTGCTTGCGTGTGCAGAAAAAAAGTATCGTCTCAGCTCTCCTGTAGGAAGCGAGTCGTTTCCAAGCTACAGGACGGGGAGGCTTTGACCTAAGAAGATTCCGCGTGGTAGGCGAGTAGGGGTCGTGCAGACAAAGAAATAGTACAGAGGAGCGGAGCCCAACCAGTTGACGAACTGGTCGGGGAAGCGAACGGGATAGGTTCGGAGGGGCCATAGACCAGTGGCGGGACGGGGAAAGGCAGACGGCGATCTGCACGCACTGGTGACATTTGATCACAAACTATGGATATATCTAGCATTAACCGCACTTAGCTGTGCATCCTGAGCTATCCGAGAGAAAGAGGGCATGTTTTCTGGCTCCCCGGTCGAACCACTGCTGTAGGCGACAGCTCCACGCGCCACAATTGGCTGTGGCTGGGCGGATGGGCCAATTTCCAACGCCCGCTCGGCTATGTCCTGCTATCAAACTGTCCGAGATACCCCCTTGGGTAGAGGCCTTTGCAGCTGATTTTAGCGAGTGGGCATCTCAGGAAAGAAAGTCGTACGAATCATCCAGCTGTCAGACTTGACAGGACTGAGTATTAAGCCACCCGCTTGTGGTGTGAGAGGCCCTGGTTCAGTCCCCTACACTGGCGACGCGTGGTGCATAATGTTCTCAGATTTTGGCACATGCTGCGCCCCAATCTCGCTCTCTCGATCTCTTCTTTCTCGCACGCCGTCTCGCACCTGAGTAAGCGTACCGAGCGCCGACATGCTTTTTCTTGCTGTTTTGCCATTGCCACACACACGGGATATTCCGATCGCTCGGGATGTGGATGGCGATGGAGGATGGCGCAATCTTTACTAGATCAAGTATCGCCCAGCACACACGCACATGCACACGTGTGCTAGATCGGCTGCGGGAGAGCATCGCCTAGATTACGGCCGTTTCTCTGACACTGCGAGACAGGGTCTGCACGAGACAGGTGGATTGGTTCGTCGGTGCCTGACGGGGCGCATGGACAATGGGTATACACTAACCTTCCCCGGGATCACAGGTAGAGTGGTAGGGTCATCGTTGCCGGCCCACGATTCAGCATGTATTCAAGTGGCGTCTCAGTTCATTTAGCACGGGATTTGTAAGAAACCATTGAACCGGAATATCGCCGTTCCCCGGTCCTAATTAGTACCTATCTACGGTGCCTTTCTGTCGCTCAAAATTCTAGAAAACAAGCCGTGTCCTCATTGCTGCTGATCCCTTGCTCCGGTTCCTTTTTTCTTTTTGTGAGGCCGTTTGCCCATCTCATCGTTGCGAAGAAGCGCCGACCTACCCTTGCCGATGTATCCGCGTTGCGCTGTCTGATTGAAGATGGCATCCAACTTCGTCAACATGGACCCACGTCTGGAGAAGGAAACTCGGGTAAGCAAGCGGGAGACAAGAATTTGGCTGACATTGCATGGCTGACGTCCTTTAGGTGCCTCTTGGTCTCGGCATAACCATCGGCTTCACAGTACTGTCGTGCTCCACAGTGGCTCTTCGGCTTTACACAAAGTACGGTCACTTGCAAGCCCATTACTTCATGGCACTAACAAACATCTAGGAAAGTAATTCTGCGCCATGTTCGGAGTGACGATTATGTCATCCTCCTGGCCCAGATCCTTGGTTTGGGTCTGGCTACTGTCAATATCATTTGCTTCACTGTCGGCGGAATCGGGCGGCATGTTCAGTTTGTCACGGACAAATTGCCCATGTTCTTGAAGGTGGGACAGAAGATACGTGCGAAAAGGTGTACTGCGGGCCACTGACTTGGAGTAGCTGGTTTATTCTGCAATGGCAATTTACAACGCGACACAGATTGCCACAAAGATATCGCTTTTGCTGCAGTACAGACACATCTTCCCAGACCGGAAGATGCGGGTCATATGCAATTGGGGCGTGGGGTTTCTTTTGGTGTGGGGAGTTGCACAGCAGTAAGTTCAAGTTCATATGGAAATGTTTTTGACATCGAAGCTGACATGTTGTTCCCAAGGATATACACCTCGTGCGCCTGTGGAATCATGCAACTCATACACCCAAAGCAGGTGGCTTGTATCAGACCAGACATGTGAGCAAGATAACACTGGGGTCCGACGAGTATTCCAGTTTGCTAATCAAGGCGCAGACCATTCTTGATCAACGGCGTCATGAACATGGTTACAGACTTTGCTATTCTTATCATCCCGGTCAAACCTATAGTCAATTTACAGATCAACACTCTACGCAAAGTCTACCTCTTGGTGGTTATGTGCTTGGGTCTCATGTAAGTAACATCGCTTCCAACTCTTCACTATCAGGATTGACCTGACGCTCTTAGCGTATGTGCTATTTCGGCCATAAGACTCGGCCTGCTCGTCAACACCGGGAAAGAAGATACAGATGGAACCTGGGATATGGCCGTGACAGCCTACTTATCCATCATGGAGACAAACCTCGGCATAATATGTGCATGCGTGCCGACGCTTCGCCCACTCGTCAAGAAGATTGCGCCCGTTTTGGTCGGATCATCCAACAGAGATATTACCGGCTATGGGAAAAGCACCAGACTCGACGAAGAGAGCTCGCGGAGACACAAGAGTACAGCGGATGGCTCCATCTACATACAAAAGGATGTCAATTTTCATAGCACAACAGAGCTTAGGACGCCTTCCAACAATGTCAAGGATCCTTATGCGATTGAGGACAGGTCGTCGGATGAAATAAGCCTGCAGCAGCTACAGCCATCCGGTTCAAGGAAGGTGTAGGATGTCATTTCTTATGTAATACCTGAAGACGTATATGACGACTAATACGCACGTAATATGTTCATGATCTTAGAGTAATACGATTACCATGGTAATTCATGTTCCTATGTTGGAATTTCTTATGATTATCCTCCAAACTCTTGTTACTTGGCTATGTCCATCCAGACAAACAGGAGAGCAATCCGCCTTCAGCTCTACCAGGGTCTGCGCTATCCCTTTTCATTCTCAAGCTCTCCGCACCGAAGGACAGAAAGTATACGCTAGTACGGAGCGAGAAGAATGAGCGAGAAAAGACAACCCTCCTCGAGCTAGTCTGCTCCCTTTAGAGCAAACAAGATCTAGATTAGCAAGACCAGATCTTGTGCCATTGACCGCGATGCGTTAGGCTTCCCGCCAGGCTAGTTGGGTGCGCGGATGTGATACCCTATGCATTTAGGCACATTGAACACACGAGCCCACAAACACAAAGTTTAACTACGAACCTGTATATGTAGGTAGGATTTAAGGTTTTTACGTGCGGTACTTTATGTGCTGTCTGCCGCATGCAGAAGCTTGTGGCTAAGAACAGGGTCTGTACCTATGGATGACGCTAGGGGAACTGAGCGGGATACAGCGAAGTCAAGACCGGAAGACTTGCACAATGTATATAACGATGATAAGACAAAATCATGTCGTTGTGCTCTTCACAGTCGGTGTCTTCCTTCAAAACACTACGCATCAACAAAGAGATTCATGAAAGCGCACTTACGCGCGTCTAGCTAGCCCTTTTCTTCTATGTACCGTGCCGTTCCGTGCCACGAACGCACGTCTTCGCGGCAACCGAAAGCGGCAAAGAAACGCAGAGTAGGAACAGAGGATCACACCGATCGCGGGATCTGTGGCACATGTAATTTTATTGCCTGAATCCTTTCAACAGTGCTGTGGAAAAAAATGAAGATGTGGCAGAGGAAGCGCGGATAGCCGCCAGCGGACTCTGCCGCCATCAAGGCAATTACCACTAGTACCTACCACCTGCCCCAGTCTGGTCTTGGGCTCCTCGTTGTAGGAGTATGCATTGTGCAACGGGCTTGCCTGTGTATGCTAGCAGCAAACGTGCTGCTGTAAATGTGCCGATGACGAAGCTAATAGAAGGGTAGTAAACCGGGGCGAGGCGGAGAAGGCGAGGGTGCCGCCGGCGTCTATTGCTTCAATGCTGCGGCCGGCGGTTCTCTCGGCTCAATAGTAGAACGTGAGTTACGTGCATGTGACGCAGGATTCGTACAGAGATGCGAGGCAAGGGTTCAATTGTGGGTGTGGGTGTGGGCTGCCTCGAGGGTTTTCCCAAGAGAGGGAAAGGGCGAGAAGAATCACACATGGGTTATTTACACCGGTGAGAGTAGTCTGTATGTGTTGTGTTGGAGTAGGTGTATATTGGTTTTGGAGTTTCCTGTATCGATTGAGCGTTGTTGTCGCAACGCAGCAAGGTTGAAAGATCCTGTTCATGACGGGTTGTATGGATTGCGGATAATGAGGTGTTGAAATAGTTGTGTACCTGGGTGATAGTGAATTAATACTTTCTCCGCATCAATTCCCTTTACCCTCCCCCAACTCAACCACATAACATCCAGAACAACCTAGGAAAAACCCCCTCGACAACGCACACATCACCCACATTCCATCTGTTCTCAATCCCCAATCTCCCCATCCCGTCTCCAACTCACATGATCTCACGTACCCTCGCAGCAAAACTCCCCTAGCGCCGCCCGTCTCCACAGCCCTGGTTAAGCGCCCAACCCCTGCCCCCCATGTCTGCATCCCTGCCCACCGTCCCGCTCCGACCTTGCAATTGGCCCACTCACAAAACAGCAGGCGGCCCATACAAGGCACACCACACCACACCACTCCGCTCCGCGCCCACCCTTGTCCAGCGCAAAAAGGAAGCGGGAAGGTAACACAGTCTTGGGAATCTTGAGTCTCTCTGGTCAGCCCTTGTTCATGCTCGATCAGGTTTCCCCCTTCTTTCGTTGTGTGTTTCAGTCGTGTAGTCCTTCGCTGTCTAGCTCAGCCCCCCTTCCCTTCTATCTCTGTTCTAATCTGAGTAAGTGGTTGACACATTTCACCCCTCCACACATCCCCAACCCACCCATGATACCAGTAATTTGGACAACACTCGCCAAGCCTTCCACCCATCGCATCTTGCGTGATCTCCAGCCAGAGACACGGCGGCAAGTGGAGACTGACCGAGCAAACGAGCGACAACACATACATACATGGTACATACATGCCTTTTTTCTCACCTGCCTACCTTCACATGTACGAACACAACGACCTCGGGTTCTTTTGAGAAAGAACCCAAGAATTACTTAGAACAAGAGTGACTGGAAGTACATGTCTCACTACAAAACCAGCCATCCAGTGAATTTTTTTTTAAGAAAAAAGCCCTATTTGGCTATTCCAAGCGCAAAGTAGATAGCTTTTCGGGCAGATACCCCATGTCGTCTTATCTAGAGTTAATTGGAGAGGTTTGTGCTTGTGCTCCAACTTGCAGTCTGCGGGCGGTCTATCTCTCCTGCAAGGCCAGTTCATCAGGGTAAAGACAGTGCCAGTCAAGTCAACGTTTTTTTTTCGCATCCGATTTTCATCCTACAAAGGGATTAGGCCGCCTGCGAGATTTTTTCTCACTCTCTCTTCACCGGATTAGATGCGACGCATCACAATCAAAGAGGGAAAGGGTTGCGGGCGTCTGTCTAGCGGTCTGTGACAAGTTTCTTTCTTTTCTGATTTCGTGCATATATATGTAGGGGTGTTGGGTATTATAGTTCTGGGGGTGGGGTGCTTAACCCTTGTATTACCAGTCACTGACAAGACGAAGAACATGAACAGCAAGACATCGTATCCATTTCCTGCATATCGGGGCATTTCTCAATTCTCTCTCTGTTAATCTCTCTCATACACAAAACCCTTGCATACGCTCATCTCGGAGTAAAGCCAAACAGAAAATATGCGCATACTCATCTGACCCTGCTAGGCCCGCGTACAGGCCCGCTCTCGAGCCAGGCCCTCTGTTTTACCGCTCTCTCCTACCACACACACCTCCCCCCGGCCCCAGATGTGGCATTCCAGCCAATACAAAAAGGGCCTTGCATGCAGCTTCTGTTTTCTTGCCGCCCAGCATACATGACAATCGTGCCCCACGTGCGCCCCTCGCTAAACCTCGCCTTCCTGTACCCTCGTTGCGGGCAGTCTGATAAACTCCAAGGGTAGAGAGTTAATCAATATACCCGCCCACACACACACCCCTCCCCTCCATCGCGCTCAGCCTATTGGTGCACCAAGGATGCGTTGGCGCCAATCGCCCCGCAGCCCGTTGAGTGGTATCCTTGCTAAGAAAAAAAACATGGTAATGGTGACAGAAAACTTGCCCAACGCCGAATGATAACATTTTCCGCCGTGAAAAAAAGGTGTCGTGAGAAGAAGGACGTGGCCGTAACGTCGTTCCTCTAATTCATCGTTGGGGGGGTTGTGATACTAAACATAAGAAAAATAGAAGAGGTGATCAAAAGACAGCAGTAGAGTAATTGTGGTAGATTGTCGATTGTGGATAGTGATAATGTGGTGTGTGATGATTGGAAAGTAATGTTTGCGATCGGATCGCCTGGACCCGAGAGTATTAGTTGAATGGCCGGGTGATTGGTGTAAGTCGTGTATAATGTCGGCGGTTGATGTTTGGACGAATAGAAAAACTAGGCGCCGTATGTATGTGTGGGCGCCAATGCAGGGCGTCAAGAAGCATTGTAGCGTAGCACAAGCGGTTGCGTCAACACCCATGCTCAACCTGTCCTAGCAAAGCCAGTGTGTCTGCGTAACAGCGGTGCGTCGCTACTCAATCTTTCTTCTTTTCCCGCGCGGTGCGGGGTCGATTTGTGGAAAGTGTGGCGCTTTTGCGTCGACGGGCGTGCGACTGTAAGTCACTGTCCTCGTCACAACTTCACGCACGCTGACACGCCTCGACCTGCCAGTCTTCTTCTCCGCATCCCACGTCTTGGGTGATGAGACTGCAGAGAAGGGTGATTGGATAGACTTTGCGCTTGCAGGCGACCTTACTGCAGCAGGCGAATAGGGTGATGGAGGGATGTAGAGGCGGGGTGTCCGCGCTGAGTGTGGGCGTCTGAAGGGTGATGGAGGTGGAATAGTGACGGTCTGGACCTTGGTTGGTGGCGCAGACATTGGTGGTTCTTTTGAATCCTCCTTGGAATTGTCGCAACTGCTGCAGCTGCTGGATCTTGACGTTGCTGGCGAGTCCTTGTCGGCTGGGGCAGATGTCGATGTGAATGATGCACTCGAGGCCGCTGATGTGATTGAAGGAGTACGGCTCTCTCCAAAGACAAACCTCGAACTAGTACCGGTGGACATGGGGCTTGAGAGAACGGGCGACAGGTTCTTGAGGAATTCCAGGTAGGCCGTGGGTGGAGTGATGGGCGTCTTGAGATCTGAGTCTTCTCTCTTAATGTTGGCAAAGATGGGTGTCGTAGCAGAAGTGACCATGGGCGACCTGAGTTCTGACGGGTAGGTGGCAGACATGGGAGTCTTGAGCGAAGACAGCGTCGGCTTAGAGTCGGTGGCAGCCATGTTGTCGAGAAGTGGATTGAAGTGGTCTTGAACGAGTGACGGGCTGGCGGGCTGTGCTATGCCTTCTTCCACAGCAAAGTGGAAAAGTTGGAGAGCGAGGCAGGCAGACAGGTACCTATAGGCGCCTGGGGAAGGGCGTGTTTATTGTATGTACGATGACACTAGCTTGACGCGGATGCGCTGTTGTCGTTGGCCGCTGTATGGGCCGGGTGGGGTTATTTTTGGGCGCGAAGAGTCCCAGCGTTTCCTAAGCGCCGAGGGCAAGGATATGCAGGCCCCGTGCACTGGTGAACACCTCCACCGGGATTCGATTCGCTGAGCTCAAATGTGCCGTCTCTTCGGCCCCTGCAGGTCTCGAGACTCTGACCGGCCGGCTGCCGTGTCTGATTCGCCGCGAGATTGACGGATGTGTGATGGTAGAGGCGGATGTGCGGGAGGCCAAGCTCGTAACCTGAAGCTGAACGTGGCGACCTCGTAGTACGGTATAGCAAAGAAAAGCCTGAGACAAGCTGGCTGAGACGCTGGCGTCAGATGATGAGCAGAGGTGGGTGTAGCAAGCAAGTACAGTAAAGGTGCTTCAGGATAGTTGGTGCTGCTGCATACAGACCGGAGCAGTGTGCAGGCTGTGCAATCTCCTTTCGGGGGAGCATTACATGATTTTATGTCTTGCTCGCAGCCGCTGTCTATCTCTATGCTGCTCACGAGAATGCGCGCGCTTCCATCTGATACCTTGCCTCCGCTCTTCTGCCACCTATTCTATGCTCCCAGCACCTGACTCTGGTTCGCCGTTGAAACAACCACGACCAGCGCTTACACATGGCTCTTGCTGGGTGCCTATCACGTTGTCCAAACAGGTCCTCAACCACGATATGTACGGGTATGCGGCGACCCGCCCGCCTGCCCTTTGTTACACTGCACATAGCTGGCCAGCCAATGGCCGTTTCCTGCCATATGCAAGATGAAGCCACGCGCGGATACTCCGACTATACGGTCCAAAAAAAAGTCCAATGCACCATCCTCGGGTCCTCTAGACTGTGGCGACCGAGGAGGTCGGTCCAAGTTCCGTTGTGCCCCGCCCCAACCAGGAATCCGGCTGTCCCTTTACCAGGCCTGACCAACAAGGGCCGTGAGGTCGCTATTCAGGTGTACCTCGTCCTCTCTCACAGGGCTAACGGCATCGCCGACCGCAATAGTGGGGTTCTGCGCAATGGGTGACGACACATCATTCCAGGGCAGATGGCATGTATGCTCTCCAAAGTAAACGCGGCCATCGAATCGGCGTGTTTTGGAAAGTGTTACGAACGGCTCTTGGTTTCTTTCAGCAGTTTGCTGGTCAATGCAAACCATTTGACACCTTCGACACGCTCCTAACATCTCAAAGTACTGCCGGCCAATCTGAAGGTAGCGCCAGTCGTCCTCCGCATACGGGTCCTCCAGCCCAGGCGGGTAGGCTGGGTTCTCCGCAACCACAATGTTGGCTCTGAACACTTCTGCTTGAGCCGCCTTACCGCCCTTTGCTTTGATTAACTCGTTCAAACGGTTGAGGCTTGATCGTGAGATAGTAAGAATAGGGCTCTCATTCGCCAGCAAAATAGGCTTCGAAACGCACGCGCCAGGCGTAACCGGATCCGTTTCTGGGAAAGCGCCGGGCACTCGCATAGCGCCCGTCTTCTGATACTTCTGGAGATGCGCTTTCGAATGTCTCGATACGCCGTTGCCATTGTTGACAGCGGGGAAACGCGCTAGATGGCAAGGCACTCCGAGAGCTTGTGTAAAGAAGGCTGATATGTCGCTCGACCTGTACGTCTTGGCTTGGATGGCGTCTCCGCAAACTTTGGCATTGGCGTCTCTGTACGTGGTTTCTTCTGTAAACAGCCGTGGATCTGCTGAAAGAGGAACGGTGATCTCGTGCTGAGGAGCCACGTCTTGTAACGCACTCGCTAGACTTACTCGTAGCAAGCCTTTTTCAAGGTCAATGCTTGGGCGCATGAGAGCCATCTTTGGGTAGCGCTTTTGGCTCAGTGCTGCTCCCGTTCCCTGGTGGACAAGACACCATTCACGATCCCATGCAAGGCCCTCTGGGCGTACCTCCCACGGAGTACCCGGCGGTACGCTGAACCCTGCACAGCTTTTTATAGGGTAGACGCAGAGACTCTCCACATGTAGGCGACTTTGCGTTGGTGGCTCAATATCAGCAATCATCATTGGAGGTGCCTCCAACTTAGGGCTGTCTTCAACGAAAAACTCGTGCAAGAAGGCAACAAAACGCTCTACGTCTGATAGGGTACTCATAGCCCCGAAACTGACACGTATGATGCCAGTTGGTTTTGCGCGAATGATGTCGTTATCGTTACCACACCGCTGTCCAGCCGAGAAGTTTTCACGCATTTCCCATGGTGCCAATCCCAGCGACGATGCAACGCCACCAGGGTTGCAAAGTCCTCCAGTTCGAAGTTGAATATTCTTGATTGCTGCTAGTTTCTCCACCTCTGCGTTGCTAACCCAGCCACCATGTTGGTTTTGAAGATTGAAGGCAACAACTGGACCTTGAGTAAGCGAGTCCCCATACGTGGAATTCGGGTCCTTGTAGACGTGGCAGACCTTACGGCCATTACTGTGCCGTAATGATGAGAGTCCTTGGTGTAACCTTGAGGCAAGAAACGTGGTGTGCCTTGAGATTCTCTCCAATGATGTGTAGAGTTCCTCGTGAATGGTCATTGCGCTGTCAAGCGCCATAATACTATGTATGGGCAGAGTGCCGTCCTCTAACCTTTCGTGCAGTGAGTCTGCCTTTTTTGCATGCCACTGCTCCTCGAGGCACACAACCATGTCGACAGTGCCACCACCAAAATAGCGCCGCTTGTCAAATATTGATGCTGATGCTTGCCTGACGATCAATGCGCCAAGATCGGGAAACCCGAATATCTTGTACAGGCTCAGGACTGTGAAGTCGGGTGCCTCATCAGAATTCCCGAGATCAAGCGGCGATGTGGAAACCAACGCGGCAGCGTCTAGCAGGGTATATACGGCGTTTGTTTTGTTGGCACGAATACGGCGTGACCAACACAGCGGAAGGCGGCGTCCGTTCATGTTGGATTGTGCTGGGTATGCGAATAGCTGTGCAGAGCCACACTCGTTTTCGTCGTTGTCGATCCATGCATTGACATCGTCATCTGAGGCGAAGCACCTGTGCTTGGTTGCACCCTCGCGTACGCCTATCAAGCTCGTATGCGCATCACGATGGTAGCCATACCAGAATCCTTCGTCTTGATCGCGAAATGCCTCCATAACCAATTTAATCCCGGCGGTGGCGTTGGCGACAAAGACCACGTCAAACTCTTGTGGGTCGGCGTTGAACATTTGCAAGAGGCGTAGCCGTACATCTTCGATTCGGCGTGTGGTAAGTTGGGAGGCGTTGGAGGCGGAGTGTGGATTGCCGTATAGGTTGACCATCATGTCAGCAGAGAAGCGCTCGATCAGCGATTTGGAGTAGAGCGTAGTTCCTGCATGGTCTAGGTAGGTTGTATCTGTTGAGCGTGAGCAGCTTATCCTCAAATCATCGGGCTACACCCACCCTGCAACATAGGATACTCTCTGGCACGGAGTTCTTCGATCGCATTGTTGTAACTGATGCAGTTTTTGTCGTCCATAGTGCCTGGTAGGTCTGGCGGCATGCGGCAGAAAGCCCTGTTCATCCGTAGCCACTTGAACAAGGAGAAGGAGGAGCAGAGTTTGCAAAGAAACCCATTTGTTCGTAGCTGAGCACGCTGTTCGCAAGAGTGGGGGAGACGCGAAGGCGAATCGCGGAGTCTTGACCTGTGGGCCTAAGTAGCGGCCGGTTCCGAACGCTCGGAATCAGCCATCGTATTCGTGCATGGTACGCTAAAACTCCACACGCCCGGTACCTTGATAAGACATACAGCTTTGACATACAGGAAGTCGAACGCATGAACTTCAACATTACCAGGATATCGTGCCAAATCGTGAAGTTCTTCTCTATTCTTTCCAAGTCTAATCTATCAGGGGACAATCCCCATGTCTAAGTACACGCGATAAAGTCATGTCAAAGAGATGTCGGCCGTACTTTTCGGTTCTAAATCTGTAAGAAAGCAGTATCCTTGTCATTTCCCATGACCCTGAATCCTTTACGGCGCTCTTTTTATCCCAACAAGAGCAAGATACTCATGCCAATCTGACCCCCTACAAACGAAGTCTTCTGGCTTTTCTATGAGAATTTAGGTTTGGTATCAAGGTTGCGGTAGATGCGTTCAGATGCTCATAGCTGCTTCTCCTCCCTAGCTTTCTTCTCAGCAGCTATGGTTGCCTTCGCCGTTCTCTCCTCTCTCAATGTAGAGTACACCCAAAGCCAGATGCCGATCTCAATGAAACCCCAAGTGAAGATGATGCTGTTGTTCAAGCTCGCACCTGCACTTGCTCTGAAGTCGACACCCGTTGCTCCAAACAGGCCGCCTTCCTTGAATGCGTATGTATAACCGGTCAGACCAAAGAGGAAAAGTAGGCGTACGGGTGCTTGGAGACCCCAGTACTCGTCTGAAATTTGTTCGTGAAGCGAAAGAGATGTCAGATCGCTGATGCCGATAAAGGCGAAGAGGACAGCCAAGAAGGCTGTTGCCGCGGAGGGTTTACTGAAGTCGTGTGGCACGGGCTGTAATCTATTAGCCTTCATTGAACGGTTGAATGTGGCATTCTTTGATGGCCGAACACGTACAAGTTGCATTGATTGTCCAAGCACGAGGACGATGCCTTGGTTCGCGATCAGAGCGGGATTCTTGAGCAAGGCGACTGCAAGGGTAAGATGGAACAGCGATAAGCTGCGTATCATGGTGTTTGCTGATATTATCGCCATTTTGAAAGATGCAGCTCTGTAATTGAGACAACTATGGGCAGGCAATGGACAATGTCGTTGCAACAATCGGTGTGCAGTCCTTCGCGTCCCATGTCGTCTCGGACAACACTCGCTAAACTCCGACCGCTGCCAAGCCCGACATGGTACCTGGAAGATAACGCGCTCGGAGTCTCATGCTGGACTTGATTTCTCTTTTGCGCACTCCTCACAGTGAATATGGGGAAGCAGGATGATTCTGTGGCCAGTGCCACAACCCATCGTAATATCACCAAGAGACGGCGCGTATGCAGCTTAGACAGCATCACCGTCTCTGCAGCGCTCTTGCTCATCACCTTTATACTGCTATGGTCCGCAGACATCCGGGGTCTACTCTGGTCACCCCATAATCACACGTGCCGAAAGAACCTGACGGTCGAAGAAAGAGCCGTCAGGATACTCAAGGAGAATCCACTTATCGGTCAGTATCACCAATCACTACTAGTATTTTCGCACATCCTGACGTTGCGGAGATGGCCATAATGACCTGATGATCTTCATTCGAAGTAAATATCAGAACCATATCTATAACGAATCTGGAAACGACTTTGCGCAGAAATTCGAGAATGGAGGGCTCGCACAGCACACTGATATTCCGCGCCTGCAAAAAGGAATGCAGAGTGGCGCATTTTGGAGTGCTTTCTGGCCTTGTCCCTTGGGCGATGGCACCAACTTCTCCGACACGAGATATTCTCACAGTAAGTCAGAACACTTGCCTTTCTGCTCGCTTTGATACTGATCATATCAGTTGTTAAATCTACACTTGGCCAACTTGATCTCTTCAACCGCCTAGGTCAGAATTACCCCAAGTACTTCACGCCATCAAGCAACAGTGCGGAAGCCATCAAAGCATTTGAAAAGGGTAGCTTCATTGCTCCTGTCATCATAGAGGGCTTGCATCAAATCGGAAACTCTATTTCCACGCTCCGTCTGTACCATCAGCTGGGAGTACGCTACGCGACACTGACCTGGAATTGCCATAACAAGTACGCCGATGCCGCAGTGGAGACTGCCTCTGATTGGACTTCCCATATCGCTAAGCCATACTGGAAAGGACTGAGCCCAGCGGGTCGAGATCTGGTCAAGGAAATGAATCGACTAGGTATGCTAGTCGATCTGGCGCATGTGAGTCAAGACACAATGCGCGACGTCCTCGTAGGCAACGGTTCCTCTCAATGGAACGGCAGTATTGCACCTCCCATCTTCAGCCACAGCTCAGCTTATGCAATTTGCCCTCACCCACGTAACGTACCCGACGACATACTCCAGCTGGTTAAGCAGCGCAACTCTATCGTCATGGTCAACTTCAACCCGGAATTCATATCCTGCAAACCATCTCAAACACCCGATGCCTTCCCAGAATATGTTCCAGAAAATAATACTCTGGCGCAGGTAGTAAGACATATCAGACACATAGGAGAGCTAATTGGATACGACCATGTTGGTCTTGGCTCAGATTATGATGGCATTGAGGATACGCCAACGGGTCTCGAGGATGTATCCAAATTCCCTGACCTTATCGCGGAGTTGTTGAGGCAGGGTGTCAGTGATGAAGATGCTGCAAAAATTGCGGGGCGCAATTTGCTCAGAGTATGGAGTGAAGCAGACGAGGTTGCAAGCAAGCTGCAGAAAACCATGTTGCCCTTGGAAGATGATTTGGATGCTTTGTTTTGAGCCTAAAATCCACAAGGGACTGTAGGCGCCAATGCACCTGGCGGATATATCGGATATAGATATAAAAAGCACGTAGGTACAAAGTTTCAACCTGGCTACGCTATCCCAAACTATTCTATTTGAACCCCAGCTCTCACAACAACGTCGTTTGTGCTTGAAAGAGTCTAATTGCTTTTTGCGGAATATTTGGTTGATGTGACATCAAACGAGCAGGATCAGTGGCTGAGCTTGTCCTGCAAGGACAGCATCACCCCACATTCTGAGTGCCTAGCTCTTGGCAATCCGGTACCACATGCAAGGGCAAGAGCTCACAGCTGGGAAGTATATAGCTTCCAGATGTCTTCAATTGCTTTGTTTCTCTTCCTCTCTCTTCTTCTCTCATACCTTTCCTTGAAGCAACAACCCTAGTTCACTCTACAACAATCCACACCCTCAACTCAATCAGTTCCATCAAACAAGCAACCACAACTACATCACCTACCAGGACTTAGTAAAAAACACAAAACAATGACTCAGCCCAAGCTCAAGACCACAATCGCCATCCTCGGCTGCGGTGATGTAGGCTCCACCCTAGCCTACACCCTAGTTCTCCAACCGATTTGCTCCGAAGTGATCATTGTAGATCCGAAGACAGCCCTCCTTGAAGCTCAAGTCCGCGACCTATCTGATGCCACCTACCGAGGCGGCAGCGGTGTTCGCGTCCGCGCTGGAACGCACGCCGACGCAGGCCAAGCCGACATTGTAGTCATCACAGCCGGCGCGAAGCAAAAGCCCGGAGAATCGCGTCTATCACTGCTCAGCCGCAACCTGCATATCCTAGAAAGCATCTTCTCTTCCATGGCGCCAATCAATCCGCACACGATCCTCCTGCTCGTTGCCAATCCAGTAGACATCCTAACGTATTTTGCGCGCAAGTTGAGTGGTTTGCCAGAGTGCCAGGTGCTGGGGACGGGGACGAGTCTGGATTCAGCGAGGTTGAGAGGTATTCTGGCTCAGAAAGCAGATGTTGCGCCGAATAGTATCGATGCATATGTTCTTGGGGAGCATGGGGATAGTCAGTTTGTAGGTTTTCTGCTTTTTCTTCACTTTCGCTCTCATCTTCCAAAATTACCATTCAGACATTCAAGGAATACCTCCTGGAATTGAAAAGACACGATTTCAGACAAAAAATACACCAACACATTAACATGCACAAAGGCCATTCACTAACATTTTCCAGATCGCCTGGTCTTCCGCCACAATCGGCACCACGCCCCTCTCCCTTGCGCTGCCCTCCTCAACTCTAACCTCAGAGTTCAAAGCTAGCATCGCCGAGCACACGCGCGGCGCGGCAGGCGCCATCATCGCCGCAAAAGGATGCACTGCCTTCGGCATCGGCAACATTGCAGCTAGTATCTGCAAGTACATCTTATTCGACTCGCGTTCCGTTCGCCCGCTTTCTTTCTACCAACCGGAGCTAGGCTGCTGTCTCAGTATGCCAGCGATCGTAGGGAGAAAGGGCATTGTGAGGCCGATGCCCATTCAGCTGGATGCCGAGGAGCAAGCGCAGTTGGAGGCTTGTGCCAAGGGCCTGAGAGGTGTGATTGAAGGGGCCGAGAAGGAGTTGAGTGCAGATAGGATGCTGGAGAAGGCACTGGAGGCGGATAAGGGGGCTTGAGGAAAACATTCATTGTTCGGTTTTCAGTCTAAAAAAGGTTCTTCTAGTCGTTGTTATGTGGTAGGGGAAGCTTTATATGCCAGTGTATCAGCAGCACCTTTCTAAAACAAACCACTACATCCCCAGATATCCCCTAAGCTTCTCCAGCACCCCCGCAACAACCTTCTCGTTCTTCCCCTCCTGTCTCTTACTCTCCCTCGTCGCTACCTTTTCCAACTGCTTTGCGACATCCTTGTTCTCGTCACTCATCCAATACGCCTCAGCACGCTCTACAAATCGGACAAACGCCTCAAGCACAACCTCTTTACCCTCCCAACTCTTTCCGCTAAGTGCTTTATCCAACACAGGCCAGATGCTCTTCGCAGTCACAGGCTCAATCTTCTCGCTACCTACAGCGTTGGTGATTTGCAGCACGCAATCCGCCACCGTTTTTGCAGCTGTGTGCTTAATGGCCCACTGTCTGCTCTCAAGATGCATGTCGGAGAGAGCGAGAATTTCCTTTAGATAGAGGGATACGGCGCGTGGACCGGCGACATGGTCGTCCCAGGTTTCACTGAAGCTCTTACGAACTTGTTCTTCGGAATCGTGTTTGGCTAGGAAAATAAAAGGGAGGAACTCGGCAGCGAAAGAGTTGAAGCGATCCGTTGCATGTGAGCTAATTGCCCGCATAATGTCTGCGGCTAGTAGACGGTTTCTATCGCTGTTTTCTTCCGACTCGAAGTAGAGTTTGTTGACGAATGCAAAGGTGGAGAGGATCTGTTTGTCAGATGCTAGTCGCGCGAGGTAGCCGGCTGCCGCTGCATACGAGGAGCTAACTGTCTCGTTGCGATCGTGGATTTGCTTTTGGATCAACTTTAGGAAACCGTCGGCGTAGGGATTGAATAAGAAACGGTGACGTGTAGAGAGCGTGACAAGGACACGCGAACAGCCTACTTTGGAGGGTAGACCGACTGCGTTCTTCATTGCAGCTTCAATGCGTGGGACCAGTGCAGCCATGGTGTCAGCATCTGCGAGGTCTAAACAGCGCTCCACAGACTCTGTCAATGGAGACTGACGCACGCTTGCGAGACGCATATCGTCAATCTTTTGCTCAGTGAGATTGTATTTACTGGCGTTGAGATGGACGTAGTTGACTGCTTCCGGTTCCAAACTGCTGAGCAGGCCAAGCAAGCGCTCAACTAGCTGGGGAACATGTGGATTGAGTGTCTTTGCATTACTCTTCTTGACGATCTGGAGAAGAGTGTGCACGGAAAAGAGTCGAACCTCTTCGGCCGACGACTCCAGTCCGGAGGTAGAAAAGAGGAACGGTATGACACGCTCAAGCTGGACAGTCGCAGACTTCAACGAGGCATCACCAGCCTCCAAAGACCGGGTCAATATGCCTGTGAGGACACGGGCGAGAGACGCTGCCGCAACACGGACCGTCTCTTTGATATCATCCAAAACTTTGAAGGTCTTTTCCCAGATAGCATCCAGGTACTTCTCATACTAAATGGAACCGTTAATTTAGTCATTACAAGAAGTGCACTTTCTCACCTTGTCGATGCTACGTCCTTGAACAAGATCTGCAATGGCTGCACAGGATGCCTGGCGAACTCGCCACTCCTTCGTGAGGATGCTGACAAGAAGGTCATCCATGATGGCATCAAAATGCTTGTCTATTGTTGCAGAAGAGTCTTTGACAAGGGCGTTCCAGATATCGTTCATTGAGCGCTGCACATTAGGGTTCGGGTCGAATCTGAAGCTTGGTCAATATCATTCGGACACGAACAACCATGGATTCTCGTACCTGTACCGATAGAGCTTGGGATAGAGCTTGGGATTCTGTGCGAGGTATCCGTCGACACTAGAGTCTGAGAAGATGTTGCTTAATCCAAATCGGCCAAAGGCAGCTCTGCTGGACCAAATCGAATTGTGCGAGGCCATGGACATGAAGCGGTAAACCAAACTGGAATCACCGACTTCGGCTGCCAAGTTTAGGATGTCCTTGTATGTAGTGATCGAACCGTCGCCAGTAGGTAACGCGCCGGGTTCGAAGAGTTGCGTATCATCCGTGACCGTACCGGCCATCTTGGACTTGTTATCCGAAAATGAGCCAACTAAATCACGAACAAGATCATCCTTGAGCTGCCGGTCTCCCTTTTCATAGACAAGGCCAAGTCCTCGTGAAGCTGCCTCTTGCACGACTTCGTCACGATCAGAAAGACAACTCTTGAACGCCACCTGACACTGACCCAGATAACCTTGCATCTCAGGCTTATGGCCACAGTATTGTAACAGACACAGCAGCCATATCACAGAAGCCTTCTTCAATGAAGGCTTTGTCTGCACACAACCCTTCAGAGTCTTTTCTAGTACCTTGCCAAGTGTCTTTTCGCGTTTCGGCCCAGATGGGGTTTTGAGAGGTGCATCCCAGGGCTCTAGTGGTTGGTTCGGATGCAAGACATCTAGCTCAGCAGTCAAAGCTTTCGACTCCCAGCCACTTGCAAAACAGCTCAATGCCTCGCCGACCGAAAAGTGTACTTCTGGCTGTCGCACTTCATGGAGTTCATACAGCTTATCCTGTATAGTCTTATAGTCGGGTGCATCATCAGAGCCAGACTCAGCTTCCTCGGTGATCATAGAAAGATGTCCCAGTGCTAATATTGCAGTTGTCGTGCCCGTCTTCGCAGAATCATAGATCTGCTGTGCAATGTCTTCGACTTTGGCATACTTGGATAGCAGCGAGGGCGTGATCACATAAAAGAGACTGAGCTGATCAATGCAAGAAAAGGCAGCATTCTTCAACGTCGCGTCCCGAGACTCTTTCATGATGGCTACGAGGGAGCGCATCAGCGAGTGAAGCGGATGGCCATCTGTAATGGCGAGACTGCCCCTCCAGAAAGCTCTACTGTAATAGTAACCAAGTGCAAGGATAATACCACTGATTTGATTGATATCAGCGCCGACTGCTGTCTTCCAAGTTTCCAGCCTTTCAAAGAAGGCAGCTTGGTCGTTTTGTAGTGCATTTTGATTAATGCTCTCATGTGATGCTAACAGGCCATAGGCGTGAGCAGCAGCAAGGCGCCGAGCGGGGTTGTTGGATAAGATGGATCGCTGCAAGTCGCGGAAGTCCTGAACAACCTTTGCCTGTACCCAGTGGCGCTGTGGGAGCAAAGACAGTATTCTCGCCAAGGTCGTGCCAATATCGCCAATGTCGGTAGAATCGTCTCGTGTAAGCCTGTCAAAACTGGCGCGTAATATCACCGCCAATGAGCGAGCATGGGAGTCGTTTGCAGCGTATGCACGGAACGCTTGCCGAGCACGCATATCAGTAGTCATCTGTGTATCAAGCTTCCTTTCCCAATCCTCCGGGATTTCCTGGTCCATATCTTTCTCGACCAAAGCAGATTGCATGGCGACGCTCGAGCAGAAACTGATGACAGCCGGCAGAGCGCCTGGGAATTGTTGATAGAAATACCGCACCTGCACAAGAACATCTTCAGAAGGGTCGATATCCATAGCGTCGACATCCTGCCCTTGCTGGACGATGATAAAGTTGACTAGTTTATCAAAGTCTGGAAAAGCCAGCTTGGTTTGCTCACGCTCACCGGGTGGTGTATTCGACATCCTGAACCAGTAAGGATCAAGGCCTCGCCGGCCCTCCTCTATCAACTCGTGTCGATCGCCCGGACCTCCACTGACAGCGAGAATGTCTATCCACCGCGCAAGCACGTCTTCATATGGAAGGCAGCGATTTGCGAAACGCGTAGCAACATAGCGAGTACTCCTCGTGAACCTGTCCGAGGCTGGCGTATTATCCTGATCGACGGTGGCATATCGAAGCAATATTTGCCTGAACCTAGGCATAATTGCATCATCGAATGGTTTGGAGAACGCTCCTAGCACGGAAGAAAGGGCTTCTTCTATACTGACTGCCACATCTTTGCCGGCCGAGTCTTCACGCAATGATCGGAAAAGGAATTCCAGAAGATCGAGTGATGGCTCCAATAGTATCTTTTCGGGGGCAGCTTTGGCCAAAAGTCCAATGGTTTCATATCCGTAACCTCGCAGTTCCATATCTTGGTCACGATCTGGGACTGGCCAGCCTTGGTCTTGAATGAAAGCCCTCAGGTTTCCGACAAGACTTTGAGCAACTTGGGACAGGTCAGACGCTGCTCCACGTCGGGCGACGAAGTTCACAAGGGAAAAGATGGCTGAGCGAAACTTTGAAGCCTCCCTTCCAGCTGCCTTATTGGTTGCGTTTAGTTCGGGAGAGAGGAGGCCTTCCTCGACAATCCTTGCTATTTGGCGTGGATATGCTGTGCATTTGACAGATTTGGAGAGTACAGTCAATATTTTGATCCGTAGCGGCGTCTTTACTGGGAGTGGCCCACCAGCCGAGCTAGAGCCGAAATAGAATTCAAATAAACTCTCTACGAGTTCCGATTGCTCAAGATCTTTGGATAGCATGACACGCTTCAGTGTGTCTTCACCGACCTCTGATATTCGGGAGTTTGTGTCCGCAGATGCGAACAGGGCGGGGAAAAACTTCTCGTCGTCTTTGAACAAACCACTCGCCATGAGCCGGGTAACCAGAGCTTTTGATTCAGCCAAGTTTAGGCCAGCATCTGCGCTAGGATCCCAAGCATCTGGCTTTCCTTGAAGGGTAAGGAACTTGTACTCTTCGGAAGACAGCCCAGGACATTGCAGAGACGCCGTGTCTTGTGTGCTACTTGCTCGCACAATGGTCAATAGAAGCAACTTTCCAAACCACTTTGAAAGAAAGGCTGCATCGCTGTCTGACAGACCCAAGGTTGTCCTAAGCTCATCGTCTTCTTTGCTCCCTCGAAGCGGCAACTTGAACAGAACCAAAAGACGGAGGATTAGGTGGAACAGCTGAGATGCATGCTGTTCTGATTTTTCATAGTCGTTGGCGATACCTTGAAGAAGTATGGGGAGAAGTTCTAGCCGTTCAGCTACAGTAAGACGTGAGATGCCTTGCTGGATATATAGAATGTCGAAATGCCGGATGAGAGCAACATGAGCATTGTCTTTGTACTGCTTCAGAAGCGCACTCACTGGGAGTTTGATGTCTCTTTCAGGCTATGTTAGCTGGTGCGTCAAAGTGATGTTAACAGATAGGAGGACCGTACTGAGACTTGATGCGCGTGTTGATGTGCTGGCAGATGGAAATGACCTAGGAAATCCGCTATCAGCGGTGGGCAAGAGAAGGCAGAGGCCACAGCATGTGGCCTCGATCTCAAGTCTTACCTTGTTTCGCACAGCGGCGCTATCTGAGCCGAGCTTGAGTAGCAATGGGGCAAGATAGGTCTTGAGCAAATCTTGGAGTTTCTGGTCTGAGCTGGCAAGCGCTATCCGCATCTCGACCTTGCCGACTAGCGAAAGCTCTTTGGCTTCTGGAGACAGTTCTGTCGCCATGTTGAAAAATCGGGTAGTGTATGATAGTGGTGATGCAGACGGAGATGGAAGCACAGAGCAGTTTTGGCGAACAAACGATGGCTCTGATTATAATAGCAAGCACGGCAGGCAGATATGGAGGACGTGTCCCATTAGCTGACGAGATAGACGGATGACCAGAGGCGGCGAGGCCCGGAGGCGCGTAGTGTAGTGGCCCTGGCTAGAAGGGCGTTTCTGGAGCCTCTTTGGCCACATGTCGCGTGTCGGACATTCACCTGAGAGGCGACAGGGATTCGGCCGCACGGGTCCCCGAATGACGCAGTCGCCGCTGCCTGCGCATTCTCTCCCCTTCGGAACTGAACTGAACCACCACGTCGCGTCTTCGACGTGATTCCGCCACCGTCGACGTCTCCTGCACTCAATCCTCCGCCTACAAACCCACCAGCAACAGTACTTCGCCTCTCTCGCCCCCACCGTGCACCAGCGCCCCTCCCCCGCGGTGCTCCCGTGTGCCAGAGCAGCCAAACAAAGCGAGCTTGTGCCTGCGTTGTACATTCACCGCCACCGAGCCTCATCTTCACCCGGCTCCTGCATCGTCGCCCTTCTGGGTGCGCAGAGGATCCAATCGTTGTTCGTCGAGGGTTTCATGGGTACATGAATTGCCCCACCACTGGTCGACTTCCACCGCAATCGCAACCGCCACACAGAATTCTTAATCCACCGCACCCTGCAGAACTGCTCCCCTTGACCCGAGCCAACTCCTCGGAATAGCTCTCCGTAATCACAACGTCTTTCGCTCTCTGCGCTGCAAGCTCAAGCACACCGCCCTTCGACCAGCACTTCGCATCACACATCTTCACCGACGAGCGAAACGCGAACACGCGCCCAAGATGGACGAAGAATCTGTCCTCAATTTCTGCAGTATTACTTCGTGCGACCCTGACAAGGCCGCACAGTATCTGCGCTTGACAGATGGCAACTTCGAGCAGGCCATACAACTCTTCTTCGATGCCCCCGGGCTCGACTTTACTCCCTCTGCACCGTCACAGCCCGCCGCTGCCTCTTCTGTCCAGAACCCCATAAACATCGATTCCGACGATGACATGGAATTTGACGCCACTTCGCAAGCCACAACCCAACCTGCGCGAACCCAACCTGGTATCGAGGATGATGAAGCCATGGCACGGCGGTTACAGGAGGAGATGTATGGCGGTAGTGGCTCTGGAGGAGCTGGTGTCGATGAGGTACGCGCACCCATGCAACGGACTACAGAGACGCTGGTCGGTCCTGGCTCCAACTGGGGTCCTGCCGAAGACGAGGACATAGACGCTATGGTCCAAGAACAACTCGCTCGCAGGCGAACAGGTATGTTATCATCCTCATTTCTACAGTCCCCAAACTTACTCACCCTGCCAACTCAGGTCGCGCGGGCATCTTCAACCAACACACAACCCATACCAACGTCTGGGACAACACCACAGATTCGAGCACCCGGCGACGCGAGCTTGCAACCGCAACGGGAGGTGCCTCCGAGCAGTCTTCTAAGATGAACATGCTGGCAGAGCTCTTTCGCCCACCATTCGAAATAATGTATCAGGGGTCATGGGAGAAGGCGCGAGATATGGGCAAGGACGAAGAGAAGTGGCTGCTTGTCAACATTCAAGATCCCGCAATCTTCGACTGCCAGCGCCTCAACCGGGATATCTGGAAAAACAAAGATATCAAAGAGACTGTTCGGGAAAACTTCATTTTCTTGCAGTACGCAAAGGACGACCAGCGTGGACAACAGTATATGAATTACTACTTCCACGCTCGCGACAGCTCAGATGCCTACCCACATATTGCCATTGTCGACCCTCGGACTGGTGAACAGGTCAAAGTCTGGTCTGGACCGCCAATACTTGAGGCCGTCGAGTTCCATGCCCAGCTCCACGAGTTCCTTGACCGCTATAGCTTGAACGTCAATGCAAAGAACCCGGTAGCAAAGCGAAAGTCGGAGTCAAAAAACAAAGACGTCAACCGTATGACCGAGGAGGAGATGCTGGAAATGGCGCTACAAAACAGTTTGGAGAACGGCAAGGGGCCCCAGGACGACGATCCAGACGCTCTCACCAAATCGACGGACAACATCAAGGGCAAAGGCAAAGCAGAAGAAGCCGCGCCAGAACCAGAGCCAGAGACCGCTCCGTCAAATCCCGCTTTCGCTGCCATCTCCGCTCATGCTCCTCACACGGAGCCTACAGTTACCGACCCCAAGGTCACTACACGCATTCAGTTCCGAGGCCCCTCAGGCCGACCTATTGTGCGCCGCTTCAACCTAGCAGATCCTGTCCGCCGCGTTTACGAGTGGGTCAAGTCTGATGTTCCCTGGGAAGGCAAGCAGGGCGCTGAGTTTGACCTTTCCTTTATGGGCAAGAACCTTATTGACCATCTTGACGAAACCGTCGAAGCTGCTGGTCTCAAGGGCGCTAGTGTCATGGTCGAGTTCCTCGATAATAGCGAGTAGAGTTACCTTGGGTATATGGTGCTGTGAAGCTGAATGGATTCCATAACACACAAGGGCACACTTCCAACTCGACAGGTGAAGGCTGTGGCAACGGTGGCGAGCAACACGTAACTAGACCTGGACTTCTCATTTTCGTTCTTGACACATTTACACTACTGTAGAGGTCTACTCTAAAGACCTTTTCTCCTGCCCCACTACGGAAATGTAGTAAATACCCCTGCATGCTCCGGAACTGTAACTTATTTTCTGCTTTTTTTAATGGCGCAGACTTGGTAGTGCAGTGACTGCTGTGATGATGAATAGATTAGGATACTTTATGCCCCAGCAGTTGGTGTATCTCTTTGCCCTGCGATGTTTTTGTTCTTACTCCATTCTTATCACACACTGACACACTCACACAAGCAAATTGACAAAAGAAAAGACGTTTCGAGTGAGGAAGTTCATCCCACTAAGCCATATAACTCGTTACTAAGTTTAAACAGCCAGACTTGTTCTACGGAGTCCGAGATACCGTCGCTGGATCAGACACAGCTTTACTATCCAGTCGTCAAAAACCCATACCTTCAACCCTCCATCTTCTCATCAATCCTTAGTAGACCCTTGACCTTTCCTTGCTGGACGTCAACCTTCTCTGTCTGCTGCTCTTCCACTCCTCCCTCCTGCTGCCCCTCAATATCTTCCTCCTCGCCTTCAGCATCAACATCAAATCCGAGCTCTAACTCGCCCTCATCGCTATGCGATCCATCCCACGCATCGTTTTCCTTGGAAACGAATGAGTCTCTCTTCTTCTGTGCTTTCGCCTCTTCTTTCTGTGCTTCGGGCTTGACATTCTCGCCCTCTGTCTGGGTACCCTGCGTCACTATTCCACCCTCGATTTCCTCACCGATAGGTTTGTCCGCTGGCTCGTCGCCAGTACTTGTCTTATCCTTGGCATTCCTAGACATAGCTTTCAGCCTGAGCCTCTCACTCCGCCTTGTGCCCCTTCGCACAGATCTGCCTCTCCTTGGACTCTTTCTCTCGACTTCTTTGCCACGCTTGTTCCCTGTCGGTAAATTGCTTTCTTCGTCATCGAGGTCAAATCGAACTTTTATGGTGCGTTTCCTGGACTGCGAAGTATCCCTTAGCGCTGACTTGATTGGAGCACGTTTCTCCTGGTCGACGTTCTTGGTACTAGGGGCGTCTTCATCACAGTATTCGGGTTCGCTGTCGAAGGGGGCGTCGACTTCGTCGCCTTCTTCGCCTTCTTCGCCTTCTTCGCCTTCTGCACCACCCTGCCATATGACGAATTGGACGGCTTGCCCTGCTTGCTCGGTTGGGTCAGAGGGCGGCTGGTCTTGTAGCTGTGGCAAGGAATCAGCTGCGTCGGCTTCATCCGTTGATTCGGTGGGCTCAGCGCCCTGAGCGGCAGCTAGTATGTCCAGGAGTTCGGCCATTTCTCTTAAAATGTCGCTTCGCCTCTGTATCCGGGCCGCCTTGTGGGTGTCTCCGGGTGGAATGATGTTATCATCAGAGGAAGAAGAGGAAGAGGAATCACTGAATTCTTCTTGGATGAGGGGCGCTGGACAGCGTTCTCTGGTCGGTATGCCACGATGGGGATCGTCGTCTGAAGAAACGACCTCATGTCCGTAGTGCTGAACTTGCAGCCGCAAGCGCATGGCAAGATACTGCTGGTACGGTGTGCCTGTAGGACGTTTGTACGAAACAACGTTCCCTACTTCGTCCAGTTCGAGGGGCAGCCCTGCGTGAGAGATGCCTTTTCGACGGGTAACCGCCGGCGATGGGTCCTCATTGACGACACGCAGCTTGCCTCTAGGTCCAGTGTATAACCCACTCTCTTCAGTGAAGTTTTTCTCGCCCTTAGGCGCATTCCGCATTATTGTGTCAAGACCCTCACCTTCAATGCCCTCAAGTTGATCGTCGATCTTGGTGATTTTGGCATCGAGTTCTGCTATTCTTCGTTGAATTGATGCCCTGAGGCTGGAGCTCAAGATTGCCGGTTCATAAGCCGACCTTGTAGTAGCGTCGCTATCAGGCAGTATCTGTTTTTCAGGTTTCTCGTTGGCTTTTGCTCTGGGTTTGCTGGACACTACATCAATAGATTTATCGGTGCCTTTGCTGTTATCCCCTGGAGAGTCAGCATCTTCATAGAACCTGGACACCGCCCTGCCCATGTCCCAACCAGAGCCTTCAAGATAATACTCTGCGACTGTATCGTCTGCATTTGTGAGGCTTTGGAATAATATCACAGCCTGATCTCGTTCGCTCGGACCCATGGTATTGGTGTCACGGACAACGCCTGGTCTTGACCTTGCCTGGTCTTCTTGGAAATACGTCAGAGCGAGATCTATATCCCAGTTGGCGCGGGTCAGATATTCCTCACACTGGTTGGGCGGTGCACCAGTAAATTTTGCAAGCCGATGAACTAAACCGGCTTCCATTTTCTTGATTTCCGCTGCCTCACCCCAAAGATTGTCTTCGTCGGAACTGTAGCCGTCTATCTTTGGAGCACCGGGCGGACCAGATGGTTCTAGCTCCGGCAAATCTGGGTCGCCCGGGTCATCGCACACTGTGATCGGTAGAGCGAGCTGCTCTAGTATCTGTTGAATTATGACATCTCGTTCAGATATCAGATGAGCTTCGTCTTCTTTATCGAAATCCGCTTTTCGTATGTCGTTCCCGTTCTCGTCTTCATCGGTATACAGAATCTCGAAATCGTCTGCATTGTCTCTGAGCCTTTCCACTAGACGGTATTGTTGTTTTGTGAGCTCATCCTTCCCCTGACGATTAGCCCGACCACGCAACTCTGCCTCAAGATATTGGAGAATCCTGTCATGATGATCGGGCTTCTTCTTGAGCACCTCCACATTCTGGCGGATGGCAATTCTCTGTGCCTCGGGGGGGTATTTGCTGATGCTGATCGCGTCCGGTATTCGAGGCTCGGGTTTTGGCGACTGCTGTTGGACAGGCACATCGGCCAACACAGCTTCAAGGGTTGACAAGCCATCTGCCGTAAACGACATCATACTCCACGCTCGTCTTGCAGTAGCGAACAAGTATCTCCAGCGAACACCATTGACCTTGTCTTTCGGAACTTCTGTATACCTCTTCCAGTTGATGGGGCCCATTTTCTCAAGAACAGCACCGGCGAGAACAACGACAGCGGCAAAAAGTGGACCTTGATACTGCAGATGATACGATTAGCGTCACAACCATGGCCAAATTGTGTTCAATGATGCAGCTTATTGCTTGTGAGCAATGGTCAAGCAACATACATCGCGTGCACCGTATGTACCACCATAAAACTTTGCGAGATGTTCAAGCGCTGGTACGCAATACACAAAATCATGGCCTGAGTTGGTGAAAGAGCGAATGTAAACGATGCAGCAGTTGATCGGGTCTTCGAGTGTCGCGAATAACATATCCTGGAGTTCCATCTCCTGGCTGCGATAAGGTGCATTATGAAATTCCATCCGCATTCTCCACACATCTTTAGACGGTATGTTAGCTCCTCTGTCCATGTCAGCCGACGCTATATCGTGTGGTTCAATAACTTTACTCGTCAATCCAAATTTGGCAAGAGGACATTTGGATCGCATCGTCTGTCTCTCGCGCGACTGTGGACTCAGAGGGGAGGTTGTGATTTGACTTGTGACCCATAATGTGTGATGACAGAAAGAATATCCTGTAATGTTGAGCGATGGTAAGCCCTTGGCACTTTTGAAGAAATGATAACTGTCGTTTGAGCGAGAGGTGCACAAGGGTTTCCAAAGTTGATGTTAGATTGAAGCAAGACATAGCGTTGTTGTGCATATGGCTATGAGCACCGGGCATCTCACAAGAAAGGTAAGTGTCGACGGCATGCTTGAGTTGCGTAAGGTCAGGGTAACGACCACCAACATTGTTGCTCCTACTAAAACTCTTGACATGGCGTCATTGCTAGCTTCAATACTCTTTCATGATTTTCTCGTCGCCGATCCGTTGAGTGAAGGTCACCGTTCTGTTCTTTATCCTCCAGATTCCGCTCGCACCTCGTACACCTGCGATGTTGGCCATGAGTTAGCATGTTCAATATTTATTGCATAAGCAGAAGTCACAAACCCTCATAGTCTCCATTTTTCGCCTTCAACAGTATCACATCATCGACGTACTTGCCGTACGCACTTAGCATCTTGCCTTCATGAGGGCCCTGCCCAAACTATATGGAGCCTGTAAGCCCGATTTGCTCGTGTGCACATATTGCCACTTACGTGAACGCCCTGAAAGTAAGTCATGACTCTTGCCGTCTGCCCATCAGACCTGAAAGTAATCGTTTGGGTGGTGAGGTTGTGATGCGTGCGGATTGGTCCTAGACTGAAACCGATCAGGTTTCGTGTTACTGCTAAAACATTGTGGAATTTTGTAAGCTACCGATTCTTAATGGCCTCCTGAACTTCGGTTAAGCTCTTCATGCTCGAGTTGAAGGGGTAATTTGCTTCAACGTCTGGGTCGAACACCTTGTTTAACATGTCGAAGTTCTTTGTGTCTAGCGCTTGGCAGTAGCGCGATAGAACATTCTTGATTGCCAACACATCGAGTGAGTTGATATTAGTCATGGTGCCCAATTTGAAGGATAGTATAGAACTCTTGTGTCCAGAAGAGTTATATGCTCCCTTCTTCGGTACCCCGCTTCCCGGAACCAAACTTATCAGTGACAGCATTAACCCAGAAGTCGCTTCTTCTTTCTACGATATATATGCCATACTCTTGTGTTTCCGATATACTTCGCCTATTATGTTTTCATTTTCTATTTAGAAAGCCAAGCTCTACTCACTGCCAAGCTGTATAACAAGGCTACAAAGCCACAGCATTGCGGTAGGTTGCTCTGAGGGTGGTCGGTGTTTGATGGCTAACATGATGATTTTGCAGATATCTTGTGTCAAGGGGAGCAATAGTACGCATGAGGAGATGATATAGTTTGTAGGGGAGAGAGCAGCGTTCGACAATGAACAGTGATTGGCCGTGAGCCCCACTTTCATATTCGGTCCTCCTCAACGACTGCGCACTCCTGTACCTTGTTGACATGCTCACCTGAAAGCTTCTTCCATCCGATCTAGGCCTTTAAAACTCAATTTCAGACAAATTTTTGCTGATAATGACATAAACCACTGTTCTGGTATCTCAAATACAAAGCTTCACATGCCAAACTCAGGAATTGCTTTTCCGCCACAGCATCCTTCAACGACAATAGCATTCCTGATTGAGATAAACTACGACACCTTCCTGTTCTGCGCTTTCATCGCCATCCTATGCATATGCACCAAGACGCTGTCAATTTATGCATCTATCTTCAGCATGACCTTCGGCGTCCTCTCAGGGTCGACCTCAGCCTTGGGTGTACCACAACGCTGCGGGCCAGTCCGGCATTATGCGTGCCGTCAGGATTGACACCCTGTCTTGCATGTAGCCCCTGCAGAATTCTGCTCTATTCAGCAAGAGCTCGCAGGATGCTTACAGTTGTGACTAAACAGAAGTGGATCATTGCTGGAAGAGTGATCCGCTATCTGCAAACACCAGAAATTCAATATGGTAAGTTACTGCACATCGCACTCCATACGCGACGCGGGTGGGCCTATCAGACGAGCTTACATGCTCCTTCGTCGATGTCTGGCATATCAGCATGCAGATTATTAAGCTCTTCCCCAGTAGAGGAACATGCATACCCACTGTTATAATTAATTGCGGAGAGATCCAGCATAAAACCACTTGCTCATTTTGCATTACGGCCTCGTTAACGAATCCAACCCACATTTAAATAGTCTCTGTAAACGTTTGTGAAGCAAAGACATCCAATTCATTGCAAAAATGGCGATGTTGGCAATAACGGACCATATCGGTAAACCACTCAATCTCGGCCTGACGCTGGTTGGGATAATCTTCACGGCGATACTATGGCGCATCTTCTACATGCAGAAGCTCCATCCTCTGGCGAAATTCCATGGGCCGTGGTATGCAACTTCATTCTCCATTGTGGGCGCTATGATCTCAGCGCTACGCAAAGAGCCTCAATGGATTGCGCATCTTGAAAAGAAATACGGAAGTAAGGCATTTTCCAAAATCTGTGTACCAGCAAAGCCCTAACATATCTCACAGCGAAGCACCCGATTCGCATATCTCCTTATATGCTTCTTTTCTCTAACCCGTCCGCTTTGAAAGATATCTATCGAGACCCCCAGTGTAATATCAAGGCGGGGCTCTACTCGGCCGGAGCTCTAGGTGAGTAAAGTAGTGAATTGCGTACAATCTGCATGCTAATTCTGCACTTACAAGGCCCCCCGAGCCTTGTAACAATCATAGATGGAGATGAACACCGCGCATTGCGGAAAGCCTTGTCGAATGGTCCGTGGACCATTGGTCCGTTGAAGAACACATGGGAGTCATCCTTCGACAACCATATCATGCTCTTCATCCAGAAACTTCGTGAACATGCCGAGGCTAAGCGCATCATATGTATATCCGATAAACTGACAGAATTTGCGGCTGATATTCTGGGTATGATTTCGTTCTCAGCGCCTTTTGGCAGCGTCGAAAATCAGCGCGATGAGAGAGAACTACTTAAGAACTTCCGTGCAGGCCTACCCTTCTTCGGCTTTGCAGGACGATTCAGGTACTTTAGAGAGAAGGTCCTCCCGCTTTCGTTCGTCGGTCCCGCACTTTTGCCTTCTAGCACTGACCAAGTTGGAAATGGCTGGCTTATGGGGGAGGCTGATCGTCAGATAAGTACCCGCGAGAAGCAAAACGCTGAGAAGACATTTGAAGGACGACCAGACTTTCTGCAACAGTATGTCGTACGAGATGATTTTTTTATGGAAGATTCACTAAGCGCAATTAGCTGCCTTGATGCCCGCTTCTCAGATGGCTCTCCTCTGAGCCCAATCCAGAAGCGTGGTCACGTTACACTTCTTATTCAAGCCGGAGCTGACACGACGGGTACAGCAATGGGAATGACGCTTCAATATATACTCGAGAACCCTACCGTGTTAAAACGAGTGAGAACAGAAATTGAGGCGGCAGAATCAAAAGGTTTGCTTTCCACGCCAGTCCTTTACGACGAGATGAAGCAGCACCTCCCATATATGGGAGCATGCATCAAAGAGGGTCTTCGTCTTGGACCACCAGCTCCGAGTCTATTTGCCAGGCAAATTCCAAAGACCGGAAAAGTCATCGACGGCCACTTCATACCTGGCGGTTCTGATGTCACTGTTTACGGGTATACCCTTCAACGCAACAAAGAATTCTATGGAGAAGACGCCGAAGAGTTCAAGCCAGAGAGGTGGCTGGAAAGCCAGCAAAGGAGTTTCGAAATGGAGGCAGCTCAATTCACCTTCGGTACTGGGTCTAGGGTTTGCTTGGGTAAAGACGTGGCGATATTAGAGTCCCATAAACTCTTGCCAGAGGTGAGCTCCCGGTCAGATACCGCCCCATATACCCAAATCCTGACTGGAGCAGATTATCCGCCGGTTCGATTTCGACGTCAAGCAGCTCGGTCAATACATAGTTACTGGTGGGGTGGCGTGCAATGCTGGCTTAATGGTGAGCCTCACACCAAGGGAGTGAGGCTAGCAGGGTTCAAGAAAGGCTATTCACTCTTCTTCTAGAATGCTTATTTCCAATGTGTCGTTTTGGTTTCCGAAAGACCTGCAGCGGTTAAAGAGGGTAAAGGGGAATTCTGACGGCTTTGTCTTCCCCGCACTTAAGCTCCATACCAAGCCCATCGGTTGTTTGTGAAACACGTCTTTAATATCTCCGAAAGGATTCAAATGACACGTTCCCCTTGCATAGTGCGCTCTTCGTATACCAGACCCAGTCTTAGCACTATGTCAACCAGTATGGAAGATTTCCATACGAACATAACACTCTGTCAAACATATGTCAAGACGGGTATTCAAACAGATCTGCATGGCATGTGAATCAAGAACCGGGGCATGAGATCGGTACCATCCTGCGTTGCAGATCGAGTATAAATGGCAAGCCGACTCCATGCGAGAATATGTAGGACTTTACCTGGTATCAAGCAAGCATGCATTTCTCAATCCTTACCAGCGCCCTGGCTCTCGCTGGCCTTGTGTCCAGCACACCTGTCTCCCCTCGGCAGCAAGCCACCGCCCTCAACGATGCTTTTCGCGCTCGAGGCCGCTCCTATATCGGTACTTCATTGACTATTCGCAATGACAACACTGAGCAAAACATTATCCGCAGCTCAGAATTCGGCTCCATCACGCCTGAGAATGCAATGAAGTGGGATGCAACTGAGCCCAACCGGAACCAATTCAACTGGGGTGCTGCCGACGCAATTGCAAACTTCGCAACGCAGAACGGCAAGCAGATGAGATGTCACACACTGGTCTGGTACAGCCAACTACCAGGTTGGGTAAACCAGATTAACAACAACGCTACGTTGATGAGTGTCATGCAAAACCACATCAACCAAGTTATGGGAAGGTACCGAGGAAAGTGCACGCATTGGGATGTTGTCAACGAAGGTACGTCCATTATCCTTTTTCAAGAGTAGCAAATCAGCTGGGTAGAAAATATTAGTAGAGTAGAGTCTCACGCGTTACACAGCCCTCAATGAGGACGGTACCAACCGAAACAACGTCTTCCTCCGTGTCATTGGAGAGCAGTACCTCCCGATTGCATTCCGGATGGCTGCTGCCGCTGACCCCAATGCCAAGCTCTACTACAACGATTACAACCTAGAGTACGGCACTGCCAAGCATGCGGGTGCTCTCCGCATCGTCAAGCTCGTGCAGTCCTGGGGCGTCAAGATCGACGGTGTTGGTCTGCAAGGCCACTTGGTTTCGGAACCAACGAACACAGCCAGCGATGTCACTCCCAGCGTGCAGGTTCTGACCAAGGTGTTGCAAGACTATGCCGACCTTAACGTCGACGTCGCATACACCGAGTTGGATATCCGCTCCAAAAACCCGAGCAACAGTCAGAAGTTGGCGGATGCGGCCGCTGCATGGGCGCGTGTGGCGCAAAGCTGTATCAATGTCCAGAGGTGTGTCGGTATGACCATCTGGGTAAGTTCTATTTCCCCGTCCAAATCAGGAACAACGATTGCAATAATCAGATGCTGACTAGACATACTTAGGGTATTGCTGACAAGTACTCCTGGGTTCCCGGTACTTTTAACGGCGAAGGTTCGGCACTGTTGTGGAATGACAACTTCCAGAAGAAGCCTGCTTACACAGCTTTCTTGGATGTACTGAATGGTAAAAACGTAACCATGTGAATTGCGCATTCGAATAGTCAGTCCATGACCATAGTCCAAAGGTAGATGTGAGATCTGCTGTTCAGAAATGTCAGTCCGCAAGGGCGATATATGAATCTTCACCTAGAATGTCTGTATAAATACTCAGTGTTGCAACTGTTCATGTGTTCCTCTTCTAAGCTTGTAAGGGACGGGATGAGCAACTCACAAACAATCCAAGCAGCCGTCCCGCTCAGAAGGACTTGCTCCACTTTCTCTTTCTCTCTCTCGCGTAACCACGTACCCTCTTCCGCCACCCCACCCTCCCCAGTCCACGCCTCTTTCTCTCAATTTCCCTATCAAGCAATTCTCAATCTCCCATCGATCGCTGCGAGCCTCAAGGCCTCATCCATGACAGTCCGTTTCTCGCTGCTCCTTTAGCCTCGCCTCTGGCATGCACCATGTTCCGTGTGTCACCCACCCATTGGCCACGCCCAAGTACTTCATGCCTGGAAGTGGATTGTGCACATCGGGCCGTTCTCCCATGTTGGTATCGCGTACACAGCATCGTTGGGTTGTTCCCTGTTTTGTTTCTTGGGGCATGACCCGGTGCATGTATGAAATACGTGCAGGAGACTTACTTTGTACTAGGTCTGGCGTCGAGAGGCGCAACATGCCGTTGGCGGGGCTAGTTGCCGGTTGTGGTGGGTGGCGGCGTTAGCACGTGCCGAAATGTAGCCGGTAAAACTCATTTCCCTTGTGTAGTCAAGCTTCGGCTGCGGACGTGCCGGGTAAGTGTGGGATATCCCGTAGTCGTTCCGTAAATCTTGCACTGGTTTAGGGGTTGGAGGTTAATTGTGCCGCTTTGCATTGTGTGGGGCGATAGGGGACTTTCTCAAAAGTGGTGGCTCACACCACTCGATAAGGTGATCATGAGACTAAGGTGTTTGGAGATATTCCAGATCACGAGAATCGCCCAAAAGGAATATGGTGTTTAATATACCAGCAGCCAAAAAATTGGCGAGCAGAATTCACACACCATCTTGTTTGCATCCGACACCGGTACTATGCGTACAAGAAAAAAAGTTCGTGAGCGAAAAGATGGAATTGCCGAACAAGATCAGCGAATGTTCAATAATAACTCTGTTTTCCTTCCACTTAACATGCTCCTTCAAGCGTAGTCCATCTGCACTCTCTCTCCAGGTTCTCGTGCAAGCGATCCCTATGCCGTTAGTACCGGGCCGCACGCAGCCAGGAGACCCACGGCTTGCGCTTCCAAGGTTTTTTCTTTTCAAATCTCCGGGCTAGCATGACACCCACCTAGCCCGGCCGCATAGACGGTGGCCCGCCGTTGTTCCACAGCAGCAACCCGATTCAACTACTACAGCCAATGACACCTGTCCTTGGCTCCGTTCGGGACCCCAGGGAGCTGCATTCTTGCAGCCCTTAGTGTGGTGTTTGCAGCCGTTCCAGGAATCAACGGATGTCTGCATTTACCGCATGAGGCAATTAGAGTTTTTCTGAGCATGCTGGAGAACGAGGCATGGGTTGTGTACGCAGGTTACCCTCTCTGTGGCAGATTTTTGCGCTTTTCCAATAATGGCTTTGCAAACTTGCCTTCCTTTGTTACGTAGGCTGTCTTGGACAGTTATACATATGATGTGTAACTATGTGAGGTTATCTTCTGTTCCCCTCGGTCCCATTTGCTTCGTATGGAGCTTTCAACTGCCACTAGTTCCGACTGTTTCTTGTTTGAGCCACAGGTAGTTTGGTCGAATTTGGATAAAACATGTCGTACAAAGATTTATTGTTTGTCCACCACTGGCTGCGCTCTCGGATGTCCAGTTGTCATAGACAAGGCTCAAGCAATTCAAGGAAAACTAGCTTCCTATTTGTCTCTGCAGAAATCATACAGGGAGTCGCTGGTCTTAGCCGCTGAAGCCCTTGACCTTTCTGCAATCGTGAGCATGTACTTGTGGAGAGACGTCTTAAATGACTTCACCAAACATGAGTTGAGCGTTCACTCTGGCCCCGCTCCATGATGAAATACGCTCCATCCATATGAAGGAGAGGATCGATAACTGGGGAACAGAACCTAAGGAAAACTTCTTATATTTGCTGATTCTGTCTCGAATAGCTCTACAGGAGCTTGGGATTGAGCGTTTGATGCATTGCTCTTGGTCATAACTCAGCAAAATATCCCATGGTATTTGTAGGTGACTTCTGCTGCAACGAGCGCGTCAACACCAGCGTCGGGCGAAATTTATAGCTTGCACCACAACAAGACGCCACTCAAGATGAGCAGAAGAAAAACAATGAAAGAAATTTTTGGAATTTATACCAAGTCATGATGATCGCTTCAATCTGCTGATCCGCTGTGGGTCGCGTCGATGCGGGGGACGACCCAGACAGCCAAGCACCTCGGCCCTTCATCATTTCTAGACTAGAAGCTAGCGCAACACCCACAACTTACACCCACAACCTTATCCGACATCATTTTGTCAATCAAAAGATCCTAGGCTAGCTTCTTCGTGGGATTGCAGAGTGAATTCACATCATAGAGAAGAAGAAAAATAAAGGTACGTGCGAACCATGCACAAATTCTCACAATCTAAAAGACAACTCTGACTAGGTTCGCAGCTCCAGCCTCAACAACACCGACAACACCAACAATCCTTTTCTTGCAAAGCACACCACTCCTACCAGGAAAACAGCTTTGAGGAAAACTACCAAATATGCCGTCCAAATCCCTCCACGACACATACCACCCCCCACCCCACCCGCAGCTCGTCCCCATCCTCATCTGCTTCGTCGTCATGTTCCTCTCCGCCCTGCCCACGCCCTCCTTCTTGCTCGCCTCTTCCACCCCTCTCCCTCAAACAGCCGCCAAACTCCTCCGCTGGACCCAGTCCTTCCTCTTCTACTTCCTGTACGGCGCCCACGGTGTCGAAACGATTCTATTTACCAAGCGGTTGAGGGACCATGGTGTCACAGTAGGAAGCGGCGCGTGGTGCAAGTGGATGGGGACGTGTTTTGTGGGAGGTATGTTTTGTTTTGAGTATTTTGATCGAATTGTAGGGAGGAAGGCTTAGAAAGTATAAGGTGCATGATGCGGGGGAGAGGGGATAGAGGGGAAGAGAATATGAGTAAGAAGAGATCGAGTCCTGGAGTACGAGTTCCATGTCGATATTTGCCAATTTCACTCGTCGTTCGAACCATGGGGTTGGCTGTCATTATGCTCTCTCCTCTCCTGCCCTTGCTGCTGTTTCATTCCTACCCTGTCCGTCTTCCTCATCTCCCCCATCCGCATTTCTCGCCTGCGAAGCGCCCATAGATTTCGTTTCGCTCGCCACATAAGAGGCTCCTTTCGTGTCTTCGAAAGGCGAAAAAGCGCAGTTCATGTGTAGCGCAGTGTATGTATGGTACGGTCTCGCCTCATCTCCGGCTGCTAGTGTGCGGAATGACGGGCGTTCGGAGGCGTCGAAGTAGGGTCGCATTGTGTGGTTCTTGGGTTTACTGGCGCTGGGAGAGGGTTTGTGTGGAGTGTGTTATGCTAAAAATGAGAGTTTTATGGTAATGATGTTAGGATGGGAGAATGAAGAGAGTGACCTTTCTTTATACATGATTGTGTCTCTGCTGATACTTTTACTAAAAAGGAGGCGATTAGCTGCATGGGGAGTGCATAGTGCTGTGGCGGGTAGAACAATAGTAAGACTAGATGGTGTAGTTGACAAAGGGATGGAAGCTTTACGGGATAGTAGGCTAAAAGGCTGGGATTGAGTTCGGGAGGGCGCGACAGTGATTGGGTTATGAGCATCAAAGAGAGGATCGGATTTAGTCTGCTGATTAGTTTCTATTGTGTTGGTGAGTGCTGTAGAAATAGTTGGTGAGGGATGCGCTGACACCCATAGTGTTAGAATCGCGCTAGATGGAAGAGCATTCAGTACAAAATCAATCTGAAAATTCTCTTTTCCGATATCTATGAATCTTTCAAAACATACAAGTAAGCTTACATCCATAGCCTGCTCAGTATCCGATATCACACGTCGTCACGTCCTCGACAAAATGCTTCTCACGATAGGTCCTCGTCCACCACAGATACCACGGCACAACATTCATCTTGATCTTGTGCCCTAGCCACGGTGTGTCCTGCACTGTCTTCACCACACTCTGGCTCTCATCAAACGCAATGTCAATCCTCGCGCGCCTGAGCGCTTCGTACGCATCGAAAGCTTCTTTGACTGGCACACCCTGATCCCGCCTTGTCTCCATCCACTTTGCCAAGCACCGCGAGAACAAGACACCGTCTTCAAACACAATGCCTGTTGATTCTCCCTGTGGCGGCATAGCATGTGCAGAATCGCCAATAAGCATCACACGGTCAGTAGCCCACTTGCCGCCCTTTGAAAGCGTAAAAACAGGCCAGAGATACAACCCCTCTGCATCCTCAATCCAGTGAGCGATTTGCGGGTTTGCAGCCCCCGAGTAGCGTTCAAGCATTTCATTGCGCGTTTTCTGTGCGTCGGCGCCTGCGGCTTTCCAACCGTTGCGGTCAGCGATTTCTGGGACTTGCATCAGGGCGCCCACGTAGATACTTTCCTGAGCGCGGTCGTGGAACGAAGTCAGAAGTGCGCCGCGGCGCCCAAAGTTCATTCCGCTGACGGAAAAGTGTACGGGCTCAAACTCGCCAGTAGAAGGGTCTTTGCGGCGGGGAGCGAAGCCAAAAGCATTGCAGATGCCACTGTATATGGCTTTGCGCTCTGGCTCAACGTGCTTGAGGCGCGTAACGCTATGAATGCCGTCACAGCCTATCAGTATATCGGCTCTTGCCTTTCCTCCATCTTCGAATTCGATGCTGACTCCCGATTCGTCTTCGTCGATCTTGGTGGTTTTCTTTCCGCAGATAAGCTCGATGTTGGAGTGCTTTTCGATAGCAGCAAGGACGCCTTTCAGAGCTTCACCTCTGGTTATTCGCAGCGCTGTGAATGGCGGGTCTCCTAGGCCTTTTCCTTCGGGTCCTTTGAAGGAGGACTCGGCAATCTTTACGTTTGTGTAGAGGTCAAATACTTCCACTGCAAGACATTCTGCGCCGTAGTCCTTGGCACGAATTTCGTCGAGCGCGCCTAGATGTGAAAGAAGGCGCAGGGCATTTGGCGTCAAGTTTACGGCGCCGCCGATGGTCGCAGGCTCAGGCCGAATCTCGTATATGGTGATGCGGGGTGGTTGGGAAGCAGGAGCAAACTTGATGAGAGAGAGAGCGGTAGTGAGGCCGGCTATGCCACCACCAAGAATGATGATCTCCATTGCATTACCTGAGGCCATGATGAAGTGCCGAGATAGGATCTGCTAAATTAGAATATGGTCGGATAAATGTCCATATATAGTCAATGCTCTGACATCCAGGATGTGGTCAAGTCGGAGAGTGAATCAGGCCTAAAGTGTGCTCCGTCAGACGGAACGACACTCGAGTACCGGTCTGATGCATGTAGTTATGTCTCTAGAACTAGCGCTGGCCAATGTTGTGAGTGGCTCGGATGTGATGGGGGCTCGGAAAAGTTGGGGAACCGACCAGACTACATCACTAGTTCAGCATTCCGAACTGTCAACCTGTGTGCATCAGATAGAGTGGCAAAGAAAGCAGGACGCGCAATGCTATCCGAAGCCGTAAATGGTGACACGGTTCGCACACGCGATGAGATATGTGAGCTAGTGGAGTATTCAGTAAAGCCCGTGGATATTTGCGACAAACGAGAAGCAAAAACTAGGTTTGACAAGCTTGGTATTTCCCTACAAAGTCCATAATCCATACAACGCCGGCGGCATGCTTACTAACGCACAAATCGTACAAGATACACAAACGAGTTCGCTGCTAAGTTCAAAAGACGTTCTACTGCTTCTTCTGCGCATTGGGGCCCATCTCCTTGCTAAAGGCAAAGTATGAAACCTCGAGGCTGTTAAGGGCCCGGATGCCGACAAGCAGAATGAGGAAGAGGGGGATAATGGCAGCAAAGCCCATGAAGATACCAGGTGTGAAATATTGGTACCTCTCGAACAGGCCGCCCTCGGTCGCGTTGGCTGGTTTGGCGTGAGCCGAGAGATCGCGCTTCAGCTCCATCTGGATGGCGTCCGGGAAGGGCGTGTCCATCTCGTATGTATACTGTTGGATAGTTTCCTTGGCTTGCGACTCGGTTTGGGGAGTGGTGATGTAAATGACGGTGTAGTCGCTGGATTTGGCGTCGTTGATGATGAACTCCTCCAGTGTCGCATCTAGACAGGTCAGTATTGGCGCTGCATTTCAGCCATGGGAGAACAAACCATCAGACTGAAGCTGCTCAACGCGCAGTGCTTTGGACGTAGGGGGCGCTGCGAATGTCTGTCTCGCGAACCATGTATCGTCATCGTTGTAGCCCTTTCCACACTTGGACACCAAGTGCCTGGTGATGGCCATCGTGTCGATGTTTCCGGCAATGTCCGGAATGGTTACCGTCGACTTGACTTCGGCATGCTTGCCGGCCATGTACTTGCTTAGCTGGGGTGCAGCGCGGCCATCTGCGTAGTCGGCAGCCGACACGCCCCTCTGCTCGACAACCAGGTACGACTTTGTGGGACAGTGCTCGAGAGCCTTCAGAACGTCGGCGGTGACATCTGATGATGCGGCGATGGCGGCGTCATTGTTTGGGATTAGCAAGCTGCATGGTGGTTAGCTACGAGGCGTCAGGATGGACTGGCTGCTGAGCAGGCATACTCGGCTGTGGAGAAGAGGAAGAAGGGCGATGTGTTGCGGAATGCAAGCGCCGAGGGCAAGGCAGCCAGGGCAAGGGCGCCAGCGAGAGTCTTGACCATGATGATATCGGGGCTGATGGGGTTGTCGTTGGTAGTTCGTGATGTCTATCTGAAGCTCAAACGCGATGCGGCAATCATTGGCAGCAGCCACCCATCGGCACCAGCCACAGCACCACTAGCGCCGAGTGGCGCGGCCAGGCCCTATGACGCGCCCTCGACGTGAAAATGCAATGGAATTTCGGCCCAAGTATCCCCTCACAAAAAGGCAAACTAACCACGCGCTCGCCTGGCTGCGCCACTCGTCTGCAAAGGCCCGCCGCTGCATTGGTGCCTGTCTGCCTGGCCTGGCCTCGCCGAGGAATGAGTCTGACTTGACTCATCCCGTCACTGTGGCTGCATCTTCTCGAAACGGCTGTCCTAGCGTGCTTGCTCCCACCTTTTCTCCGATATAAATCACTCGCCACTGCACGCCTCCCGGGCATCACAGCAAAAGTCGTCTTCTGTTTTTGATTTTCTTTCTTTTCCAGTTCAGCGGGCCGTACAAATAATAGAGCTTGCTATTCCAGACGATTCTTTTCTATTCCGGCCTGAGGCCCTTTCACCAAAACTATTCCCTCAAGCATCAGCACAGTCGCTTCTGAACCACAAAACATGTCGGCTCCCACAGTTGCCCCCCAGCCCCCCGTTTCGGCTCCAGCGAATGCCCCAAGAGCACCACAAAGGCGACGGGGCCCGCGAAATCGAAATGGAAATGCGAGCTCGAGCGCAGATACACCCTCACAGCCAGAGCAGCAACAGCAACCACAAGCAGGACAACAGTCTCAAAGAGGAGGCGGTCGAGGCGGCAGGGGACGCGGTAGAGGGGGTCGCAATGGTGCTGGAGCCAGTTTGCAGCCTAGTACTGCCCCAGAGCTTGTGCCTGCATCCGTACAAGAAGCCGCACATCGAAGTACAAGAGGTGGACGCGGAGGGCGAGGCGGTGGGCGGGGAAGAGGCGGTCCAGAGCGTCCTCCTCAGCGGATGGCTGCTGGAGGCCGTCAATTTGGAGGACAGTTGACTGTCGAGGAAGACACTGCGTCCATTTCTTCAGAGGCGCCCCAAGGATTACAGCCAGATGCACCCTCCTTCCAGCCAGGCAAGCCCATTGCTCCCCGCAAACCGCGACCGCCGAAACAAAAGCAACCACAAGCCCCGAAATCGACAGCTCCCGATATTGCCACCAGAACACACGAAGACATTGACAACGGTCACTACGAGTGCGCCATTTGTACAGAAGAGATCACGAGGCGATCACGAGGTGTTTGGTCATGCAGGACGTGTTGGACTGTATTTCATCTAGGATGCATAAAAAAATGGTCAACCAACGAGGGCTCTGCCGCGGCGCGACAGCAGGCTCAGGACGGAGAGACCCCTCCTCCGAGGCAATGGCGCTGTCCAGGATGCAACTTGCCAAAGGATGTTCTGCCAAAGAATTTTCACTGCTGGTGTGAGAAGGAGCTGGACCCGCGATCTACACCTGGTTTGCCTCCGTTCTCTTGCGGTCAGTCTTGCTCGCGGCCACGAGTCCTTCCCAAACCTTGTCCTCATCCATGCGGCTCAACATGCCACGCTGGTCCTTGTCCACCCTGTAGCCTGATGGGACCTACGCAACACTGCTTTTGTGGCAAGAAATCAGTGACACGCCGCTGCATCGATACCGACTACGAACATGGTTGGAGCTGTGGTGATGTTTGTGGAGAACTAATGTCTTGCGGACAACATCGCTGTGAACGGCCGTGCCATGAAGGCCCTTGTGGTGCCTGTGAAGAGCGTGTACCAGCGCGTTGCTATTGCGGGCAAGTACAAAAAGACATTCTGTGCCATGACAGAGAAGTGGAAAAGGACAGCAGTCAGCTCCATATCGCTGCAGATGGCACAACTACCAAGGAGAGCTGGGTTGGCTCGTTCAAATGTCCTAACAAATGCGGACGCTCTTTTGACTGTGGAAAACACACCTGCCAACAGGCATGTCATCCACAGGAACTAGAAGCATCTCATTGCCCACGGTCACCCGATGTAGTCACCCACTGCCCCTGTGGTAAGACTGCACTGAGCGAGATGTCAAACAAGCCTCGAGTGACTTGTGAAGACCCAATACCCAACTGCAACAAGCCTTGTGGGCAGATGCTTTCGTGTGGACACACATGCCGGCAACACTGTCACCAAGGCGAATGTCGACCATGTTTGGAGAAAGTCGACATCTCATGTAGGTGCGGGCGAACGTCGTCCCAGACGGTATGCCACCAAGGTTCTGAAGAGCACCCTCAGTGTATGCGTGTCTGCCGCGTCTCGCTGAACTGCGGACGACATGAATGTGGCGAACGCTGCTGTGCTGGTGAGAAAAAAGCCGCTGAGCGACAATCGAACCGCCGCAAACCTAGACCCTTGGACTCAGTCCCTCGCCGGCCCCTTGAAAATTTCGAGGCTGAGCATATCTGCACCCGCAGTTGTGGCCGCCAGCTGAAGTGTGGCAATCCCGAACATCGCTGCCAGGAACTCTGCCACAAAGGTGCTTGTGGAACATGTCGCGATGCCATATTTGACGAACTCAGCTGCCACTGCGGACGCACTGTTTTGCAGCCTCCCCTACCCTGTGGTACCAAACCACCACCATGTCGTTTCAAGTGCGAGCGACCCAAGGATTGTGGACATCCTCAGTTGGACCATAGCTGCCACCAGGATGACCAGGCTTGCCCGAAATGTGCTTTCTTGACCACGAAACCCTGTTTGTGCGGCAAGAGTGTTCTCAAGAACCAACCGTGCTGGCTGAACGAAGTCCGTTGTGGCCAAGTCTGCGGTCGGACTCTCAAGTGTGGCACACACAAATGCCAGAAGCAATGCCATCGACCAGGAGAGTGCGAAGAACCCTGTACTCAGGCCTGTGGAAAGGAGCTCAGTGCGTGTGGTCACCCATGCTTGGCTCCATGCCACTTCCCTCAGCCATGTAAAGAAGAGAAGCCTTGCTCACACAAAATCTTTGTCACATGCGAGTGCCAAAGAATCAAGCAAGAGGCCAAATGTAACGCTTCTTGGAACAGTGATGGCAACTTGAAAAAGACTCTCAAATGCGACGATGAATGCGCACGGTTAGAACGAAACCGAGTCCTAGCACTTGCTCTCAACGTCGATCCAGACCATCAAAGCGACCATATCCCCTATTCGGACGCTACTTTGAATATGTATCAACAAAATTCTACTTGGGCGGCTACACAAGAGAAGCAACTGCGAATCTTCGCAGCCGATCCAGACGCGAAACGCCTTCGCTTCAAGCCCATGCCCCGCAATCAACGTGGATTCATACACTCACTTGCAGAGGACTTTGGCATGGATTCAGAGAGTATGGACCCAGAACCTCACCGACACGTGGCCATCTTCAAGACTCCAAAGTTTGTTATGGCGCCAATGCGGACACTGGCCGAATGTGCACGCACTCGCCAAATACAACAGCGTATTGTTCCCACGCCTGCTCCAGCTGCCACTCCGGCTGCAGCACTACGTCCCAAGCCTACCAACGCAAATACTGACCCATACAACGCCTTTCTCATCCTTAACCCTCGTTTCGCGCTCACCATAGAGGAACTTGCCCCTATCATCAAGAGCGTGCTGTCAACTACATCTTTCCGCTGCGAGCTAGAAATCACATTCCTTTCCGATGAATCAGTGGCGCTGAAGCCGCCTCTAGCAGCGCGTCTCAGCATTCCGGAACCCGACATGCAAGCCATGCTTGAATCTATCCGAGCCCCACTAGCACAAGCCCTCAATGCACACAGTATCGGCAAAATTCAGCTCGCACGCCTTGACTCGACCCTCACGGTTCTTCGCAAGGAGAGCGACATGGGTCCCGGTTCTGGCTGGAGCCAGGTAGCTGCATCAAAGGGTGTTCCTCTACGACAGGTACCAAAGAGTACACCGTTTGGTAACAAGGGTGGCTTTGCGGTTCTTAGCCTGAGTAGCAAGAAAAAGAAGAAGGAAGAGCCAGTAGAAGTAGCAGAAGATTGGGAGGCAGCCGAGGAAGAGGAAGAACAAAAGGAAAAGACTAGTGGTGCTAACAGTGATATTGTCGGAGAGGACGAGGGTGCTGTGCTAGAGGATCTACCCGAGGCCTCTGGTACCAGGGCTACCGGCAAGGAAGATAAGGCTGCGTCTTCTTCGGAGGATGTGCTTCTCACTACTCAACCCTTGCCGGGCCGCTGGTCTGACCTCGAAGAGGATGAGTAGGGTATTCTCACTCTTTCAGTTTCTGTAACATTGGTGTCTTTTGGAAGTCTTGTAGATGATATCCTAGCGTAGGGTGTAGAAGAATAAACATGCATTTATGAACATGAGATAACATCAGGCGTTCAAGTGACGAATGTACTCCAATCAAACACACCCTATAGGTTTCCATGAACGTACTACTAGATAGGTAATGAGGGTTTTGACATCTGCATATACTCGGTACATGAGCACAACAAATATGGCATGTTGGTCCCCAACGAAAAGAAGAGAATGGATCAGCACATTCCGCCAATAGCATATCTGACAGCGCTTTGTCTCAGGTATCAAATGCTCAAGACACAATTTGTTCCAAGTACTACCCGGCTTTGACACGTCTTTGCAGCTACACTTTCTTTCAATAAAAGGCCCAAACTCATCTGCCAAATGCCCCATTCTCACATTGTCATTTCCCAAACCTAGACGCCCATAGAATTCGTGGAGCAAGTTATTGCCACCTCTGAAAAGTGACAGACCAAAAACAAAAAGACGTCAAACGCCATCACATGCATATCGCCTCCACACCCATTCCTCCAAATCTCTTTCCCTGTCTCAAAGAAGACGGGCAAATGACGAGACCACGGCTTTCCCTTAAAAGTTATTCTGCTCCCTTTGCATTCTCTCCGCCTCACCCTCGCTAACAATCCTCTTTCCAATCCACTCCGTCTGAAAACTGTCGTTCAGCTTGGACAAATCCGCAATCACTTCCCTGCACGTCTTCATGACTGCTTCCTTCGGTGTAATCGATCCGTCTGTTTGAACGCGCAGCTCGAAGGTCGCGAAGAGCGGGTGCGGCACTTTGTATGCGGAGAAGAGGACAGCTGGGTTCTTGAGCAGCCGCTGTGCGAGAAGGTTGCCGAGCGTGTGGTCTTCTTTGTTGAAGGTAAAGACGGCGGTGTTGGGGACACCTGGTTACGGGGACTTGTTAATTTGGCGGGCCAGGCAAGAGGGAGGAGAGAAATGAGGAGGACTTACGGGTTTCCGCCTTCTCTTCGACTTTTTCTTGGCCTTCGTCGAGGAGGAAGAGCTCGAATCTGAGGAGAGGGAGTGGTTAGCGGAGAGGTCATACAGGGTTGCGGTGCTGATTGTCGCGCGGTTTGTGCCCTGAGGGTTTCCTCGATACACTGCCTGGTCTCTGACAAGAAGAGCATGCGTATCCATCTCTTGTCGCGAATCTCATGGCTTCGCATGTCGCATGCTCCTTGTTACAGAGACCGGGTTCGCGGACCACGCATACCGCGAGAAACTATATGGATCGAAGGGGAAATACAAAAGGTCAAAGCATACCTGTCTGGCGCGTTCATGGTGTCGGTGTTGTCTTGGTCGCCTGTGTATTCTTTCTCCTACTCGTGTGTATGTACGCGATTGCCTAGCACTCGCACGCCGAAGACGTAAACTTTATTGGTACAAAGGATGGGCAGATATCCAAACACAAAGGATCGAGTAAAGCGACTGGGTCGGGGCGATTGTTTGACGGCCGAGAGGGGTTGCGACGGAGTGTGATGGCTGCGGTAGAGGTATTCGGAGGTGAGGCTGGTGGTCCGCACTTGATGTTCTTTGTGCCATCTCTGACCGCCTGCAATGCTGTGAACGTGCGTCGCCACCCGACCTTCACTCACAAAGGCCGTGTCATACGCAAAGACGCTTAGGTGTAAAGACAAAACTGCAGGACAGGAGAGCTAGCTATTTATTGGATTTCGCTACATGAGAAGTACACTTCACACTCACATAGCAAAGCTATACAGATATTAACGACGAATGTTTCTCGATACTATTCTCGAGTTGTGATATTCAGAGAGATCTACAGGCTTTTGTTTTGAGGCCCCGTCAAAAGGGCGATGCGATATCACCAGCAGAAGCTAGAATTCACCATAACCACACCTGCCCGCTGCCCAAAACTCATTGCCTCGACGACCCGCAACAGCGCCGCTAAACGCCACTAACACCATGCTCCCTTACTGCGCAACTCCTCCACTATGTAACAAATGCCAGATTCCACACGCTTTAGAAGAACAACGCTAACAAGCAACATTAAAAGTATATACAAGACAAGTGTGAGGAGACGGTCTCGTGGCGAGTCTCTGCCGCCAATCGGTACACCTAGGTCCGGTTGACCTGCGCTTGCTGCATACCCGGACTTTGTTGCATTTGTGGATTCTGCGGCGTCGCGCTTCGACTCGGTGGTCGACCGTTCAGCCCTGGACTACCGGCTTGCTGTCTGGCCATCAGCCGCTGTTGTTGGACAAGTTGTTGCTGATAGTTCTGTACCGCATTTGGTTGAGGAGTGTTGGCCATGCTGCCATTTTGCTGGAAGTATTGGTTGTTGGCCATTTGCGGGCCAGGAGATACGCCAGGTGATCCGGCTGCGGCGTTCATTGCCTGTGTACGTTGCTTAGCCAGGAAACGGGAAAGGTGGTCGGAGGCCTGTTTTGAGACTTGTTCCGGGGTCCAGTCCGGATGCTGTACCTTTAGCTGGTTTTGGAATTGGAGAAGTTGAGGCATATGTCCGCTGGATAAGGGCCGGGCCGGAGTTTGCATGTTCCCGCTGCCCTGATTGATCCGTGGAGATCCGGCATTGTTCGACATTCCGTTCATCGCATTGTTCATGTTTCCATTCATGGATGCTCCCATGTTTTGATTCGGCATAGATGCCATCATGTTTGCATTTGGCATTCCGTTCATGCCCATGCCCTGGGAGAGATTGCTGGCCATGTTGATTTGTTGTTGTTGCAACTGGAACTGGTGTTGCTGGTTGGCGTTGAACTGGCCTCTCTGCATTGCCATACGCATTTGATCTGGTGGGCCCATACGCTGCGCATTCTGCATGTTACCTTGCATTTGTGCCTGGGGAACACCTGGTGTGCCCATAGGAACGCCAGACATACTACCGTTTCCGAAGTTGGCTGGCATTCCCTGTTGGGACTGATGGCCCCGTGCCGCCATTGCCGGGCCGTTCTGACCCTGCTGCAAAGCCGCGTTAGCCATTTGCGGAGGAACATTGTTGCCTACAGGCGTGCCGTTGCGCTGCATCTGGTTGCTGACACCGTTTGCCATCCCTGCCTGTGCTTGCATCTGTGCCTGCTGACGCTGTGCCGCCATTTGTTGCTGTATGTTGTCAGAAGCGTACAAACTTTCAAGATAGGGGTTTCTTACTCTAGCCATCATCTCCTGTGCCATTTGCCGCTGTTTCAGCTTCTCTTCGCGTTCCCACTTGAGACGACTGAACTCTTGAGGCGTGTGCACATTGTTCTTTGGTGCGGCAGGCTCATGCGCTTTGCGAAGCGCGGCGGCCTTTTGGGATTCGGCTTGCTTGTGAGCGGCAGATTCGCGTTTCCTGGCGAGCTTGCGCATGCCATCAATGATGGCGAGGTGTCGGTTCTCCCTTCTCCTCTCAACTCTGATTGGCGTGGTCGTAGGCCTTCGTCGTGGCTGTCCTGGTGTCTGTCCTTGCTGTTGCTGTTGCTGCTGCTGAGCTTGGAACTGAGCGAACACAGTCTTGTTGGCTTGCTCCAATCGACCTTGGTAAGTGCGGAAGTACTGTGTCTTTGACATTTCCGCCGGCAGTCCCTCGAGCTGCACCCAGCGTTCGAAGCACTCCCACGGTGTGCGACGACCTGATCCAGATACAAATAGAGATGGCAGAGAGAGCTGTTGAGAAACCAGAGACCAATTGAAGGTGTACTCCTTTACCAAGGCTCGCAATTTTTGGTCCTCTTCCCACAACCACTGAGAAGGCGTGCGATTCTCGAAGAAAGACACAGTAGGCATGTTGAATTCTGTTGGTGGTCTGAATTGGTGGGCGGCTTGCAAACGGTCGCGGACGTGCTTGTTCTCAGCATTGAACAACGCAACGTTGGTCATCTCTGGTGGCAGGTCGTTGCGACAGAATAGTCTTCGGCCTGGAGTAGATGGCATGGAATGTTCTGCTGAAGTTCCACATCGACTGGGAGGTGTTGAAGGCTCGTCCTCGGAATCGTAGTCGTATCTGCTCCGCTTCTTTGGTGGGCCTTGTATTTGCGAGACAAGCTTTCCAGTTACAAACTTTGAAACAGGAAGGATGGGTGGCTCGGTTAAAGAAAATGGATTGGTGTCGCTAGAGCCCTCGAACATGGGATCGTAAAGCGGCAGTTCTCGGAACATGGTATCGCTGGCGGGTGTGCGATCAATCTTCATGACGACATCATTGTACCCTAGAGAAAAGATGCCAGCAGGGGGGTTGGCATTAACGGGCGTGAGAACATCGTCGTCTTCGCCGTAAGACTCGCTCTCCGTCTCATGTGTACTGGAATGGACGAGATCTGGCGTGGGGGCATCATCCATGTCTTCGTCGTTGCTTGTACGTCTTGCAGTCTTGGGAATACGTGCGTTCACACGCAAGCTTGTCCTTTCTTCGGGTGAACAGCTCACGTACTCAGCGCACCATTCCGCAAAAGTAGCAGCAAGGGCCTTTTTCCATTTTCGTTCCTCCTTGAAGTCTGTCTGCATCCATTTCATGTCTAGGAGAAGCTGGTCCTGGTGAGTGAAAGGACGTTCGGGTTCAGCTGCCTTGGAAAGCTGCCGTAAAGACCACCGATTCGCATTCTGCAGCTGATACACTCTCTTCAAGATTTTGTAATCTTGGTGTTCACGAATCATAGCGAGCGTTCCAGCTGTCGATACCGTCTTGCGTGCGGATGCAACAAGGTCCTGCAAAGGTACAGACCGTGGCGGGTGATGGGCCTGGTATTTGAACAGTCCCTCCAAGTAATCCCGACTGGAATCTTCGGAAGCACCTTGAAGAGAGGCATAGTCTTCATTGTAAGATTGAAGCGCTTTGGATGCTCGCGTTGGAGTCTTCTTTGCAAAAACAATGGTCGAAACTTCTTGAGATTTGCGATGGGAAGTCCTCGGTCGTGGAGGACTAGTGGAAGCTGACAGGTTGCTTGAGCGAGGGGTGAGGATTGACTTGTGGGCGGACTTGTCAGAATTGATCTCAGAAACAGATTTCTGCCGAATCGTTCCAGAAGTGACGCGGGTGGTCATACGCTCATTGTGAGAGGTTTGTTGATGGGGTGGGGATGTTCCGTGGGCATCCGTTGCTGGTGCATCACGCATCTCGGTATCACCATCGGCAGGAGGCGTTGGGTGATCGACAGTAGTGGACATCGGTTGCGACTGGTTGTTTGCTTGTTCGGCATTGTCACGGTCCAAGGCCGAAGGTTCTGCAGCAACCGTAGTTGGTGTTGGCAACGAATCAACTGCGTTGTCTTGAGCGGCTTTCCATTCGGCAGAGTAGTTAGTCTCTGACACATTGTTCCGCGAAACGTCCTCAATACCCTCTGTCAACGAATGTGCGTCACCCCTTGGCTGTGATTCGCTCAAGCGACTCTTCCCATCTCGCGCGATACGTATCGCCTGCTCATTCTCAATCTGTTTCTCAATGTCGGGTGTCGGGGAGTCGTCTTCCCGTGCTCGGGCATGTTCTCTTGCTTCCGTCATCCGTTTCTGAAGCGCACGCTCGTGATCCTCCTTAACCTGTTGAGCAGCAGGGTCCAGAACATCGTCGTCTGGTAGCGGTACATTATTGCGTTCCTTGTAAGCTTCCATGTCTGGGCTGGTATCAGGAGAGTGGTGTTGCGCATGTGGCGTTGCTTGAGAGTACGGTCCAACTGTGGATGATGGAGAAGACACATCGACAGGTACATGTGTGGAATGGATGGCAAGGCGTTCCTCTTCCTTCCTTTCCTTCTCGGCAGCGTTGCTCAACTTTTTCTCCGTCTCTTGCAGCCTGGCCTCCTGCTCCTCCTTGGGTGGTAGATGTACGACTTTTGGTGACTTGGGTTGGCCTTCCGTCTTGAGTGTGGATACTGATCCATTAGGGAATGCGAAAGCATCTGCATCTTCGACCGTTTGTGGAGCAATATCATTGGGGTCAGCAGTAGGTTTGTCGATAATAGAACCATTCTGGGGGACGGCATGGGATGTTTCAACATTGGCCTTGTCTTCTTCCTTCTCTTCTCCAATGGGCGTCGTAGCACGCGATGGCTTTGCGCGGGGAACAAGATCAATCGTGTCGTTTTTCATTGATGTTTCAACCGAAGGCAGAGTTTGGTTTGCATCGGAGGGTGAGGCAGAGGCAGCGCGAAGTTGATCCTCAAGGCTTGGGGTATCGACGGTTGGAGATGGCGACGACTTCACAAAAACTGATTTGGAGGGGTTTTGGAAGGGCAGTGTACTGGGAAGAGATGCTTGATTGTCCGTATTGGCCACAGGGTAGGGCAAAGATGCATCGTTGAAGTGTCGACCTCTAGAGACGCGACCGTGTTAGCAGATGGAGGCGGCAGCAACAACGCGAACCCCCCAACATGTTACTGCAGCGACAGTGGAACAACAACAGAGGAGGACAGGTGTCTTACTTTGAAATGTCATTCTCTTCAAGAAAACGACGTTCTTCTTCGTCCGGTTCGTTGTAGACGAAGTCCTCTGGCTTGGGCTGGTGCCCGTTCAGAGCGGCATTGCAGCAGCCCGTGACCTTCCAGAGTGCCCGGAAATGGCGCTGCAACGTCGTGGATGCGAGTCTGCGAACATGGCATTAGCAACAACTCCACAACAACGCGTGATCAAAACAAACGGAGCGATTTTTCGGTGTCGCATTGACGCATTTGATCGATAGAATCGCTCTAATATCAAACGCGATGCGTGGTTGTTGACTTGTACTTACGCGGCTTCATTTGTCTTCTCCTGGCGTAGGGTTTCCCGTAAACTGTCGAGGGACATATGAAGGCCGACGAACGGTGGCCGACATCCGTTATCCACGAGTGCCGCCGTTGTGATGAATTATGGAAGATGGTGGTCGCGTTGGTTGATGAAAAAGTGGTATACGGTATGCTGGGCTGGTTGCGCGGGACTTGCAAGAACGTGAGGGAGAGAGCACCCGCTTTCGCTGTTGCGCGCCGCAGTGCAGGGTTGGGGCGATAAGACCGGCCTAGCTTGGGCTTAATTGGCCTCCGCCGCTGGCGCTTTGCCGCTTCGGGATTAGCTGGTCTTGCTGCATCAAAAAACTTCTGGATCTTGGAGACGAGCACGCGGAGAAGCAACAACGCCAAACAACATCAAAAAAAAACCCGCGAATTACCTGCAATGGCAAAGCGAAAGAGGGAGAATGCCGACAATGCCGCCGCGCCCAAGGCCTTGAAGAGCAGGAAAAACGAGGTCGCGTCGGCGCCCAAGCAAGCTGAAGCCAAGGAAGTCGCGATCCGCAAGAGAAAAGAAGGCGCAACCAACGGCAAGGCAGCCGCAAACAAGGCAGCCACAGACAAGGGCACCCAAGTGACCCCCAGCGCAGAAGACAGCGATGCAATCTCAGATACGACAACTATCCACGTCGTCACTGGATCCTACGAAAGAGTTCTCCATGGCTTTGCAGCATCTATCCCAAGCAGCCTCCTCACTGGCCAGGACGACGCCTCGACACCTGAAGCAGACCAACCTAAAGTCGATTTTACTGACACTTTCCTCTTCAACGCCCATGCATCCGCCATCCGCTGCATGGCGCTTTCTCCTCTTTCAGACGAAACCTCCAAGATCACGCTGGCAACAGGCAGCACAGATGAGCGCATAAACCTGTACTCCATCTCGACAGCACCACCCGCGCCCTCAAAGCTGCGGCCCAAACTCCCCTCGCTCAATGGAGGCTCAATCACCGAAAACCCAAAGAACAAGGAGCTGGGATCCCTTCTCCACCACTCATCTAACATCACAGCTCTCTACTTCCCCACAAGAAGCAAGCTTCTGAGTTCAGCAGAGGATAGCACCATCGCCATTACGAGAACACGTGACTGGACAGCGCTCTCGACCATCAAGGCACCGATACCGAAGCCCCAAGGACGACCCAGCGGCGACACAGCCGGACCCGGCGAAGTACCCTCCGGAATCAATGATTTCGCCGTGCACCCCAGCATGAAGCTCATGCTCAGCGTGGGCAAGGGCGAGAAATGCATGCGCCTCTGGAACCTGGTAACGGGCAAAAAAGCTGGTGTCCTGAACTTCGACCGCAACATCCTAACTGCCGTGGGCGAGGGCCGTTTCTCCTCGGGCGAGGGCCGCCGCGTCATCTGGGACCCAGAAGGCGAAGAATTCGCCGTAGGCTTCGACCGTGCTCTCGTCATCTTCAACATCGACTCCAAGCCCAAAGCGAAAATTGCCCCGTTCCCCCGCTCCAAAATCCACCAGATGCACTATCTCCCCGAGCAACCACAGCATCCAAATACCCTGCTCGTATCCACAGAAGACGGCCGCGTACTCCTCTACAACACCGCCGAAACCACTACACCGGAAGACCCGTCCTCATCAGAAAAATCAAAGCAAAGCGATATCCCACAGAGCAAACTCATTGCTCAGATCGGTGGGCCCGCAGCAGGAATGACCGGCCGCATCAAGGACTTTGAGATTCTGCCTCTTTCGCCGCAGCGCTGTGTCATCGTCACGGCGTGCAGCGACGGCACAGTGCGCTTCTGGGCGCTGAGCATGGCTGATTTGGACAGTAAGAGCGCAGAAACAGCCAATAAAGCAGCCGCGCAAAAGGGCTTCTCGGCACCGCAAGTAGGCACACTGCTTGGTTCGTACTCGACAGGAACAAGAATCACGTGTATGAAGGCGTTCCCCATGACGGGGAAGCCGGACCAGGATGACGAGGACGAATTGGTGCTGGATAAGGAGGCGGGTTCAGAGGAGGAAGAGAGTAGTGACGAGGAGAGCGAGTAGTGTTGGAAACGCATGATTCATTTTTTTGGGACCTTTCTCTTTAACGTTGAACAAGGGGACATATAAAAGCGTGCTGTCTCTAGTATATAATTTTCTGATCTGTGCACGAAAATTTGGGTAAAAGTAGATTAGATGAATGTGTATTCGGATATGATGATCATATTACGTCTTTTCATTCTATCTCCCTTTCTCTCTGTCTCTTTAATACAGAAAAGCCCCATAACCAATAGAAATTAAGCCATCAGGTCTCACAAATTCATAGTAACCGTCATACTATTACTATGCACCAGCAGCGTCGGCGGCAACCCCTGACACAAGACCTCCAAGTCACTAATATACTTTACGCTCTCCACCTCGCTCTCACACGTGCCCTGCAGTGGACTTGGCAGCGTGGTAAACACGACGGCGGTGTCGTCGCTATGGCGCCGCATCAGCTCGTTCAGAATGAGGTGTTGGGCGCGGCACGGCAGGTCGTTGAAGGACAAAGGGATGGACTGTTGGGCTGGGAAGCCGGAGGCGAGAGAAGGGGTCGTGGTGCCTGTGGTGGTACCCGTAGGTTGAGAGGTAGGATGAGGGTTGTTGCTAGTTTCGGATTCGGGACCCGGGGTTGAGGCGGCTTCTAGAGGGTTTTGCGAGGTCGACGTGCTGGGTTTGGGTGTATCGACGAACATGATGGAGGGACCTGGTGCTTCTTCTTCTTTGGGCACGGCGGTGCGCGGCATGGGGTTCGACGTGAATTTTGGCAGGGATTGGCGGCGCATGGGTGGGGGTATGGATGACGGTCTGGGGCGAGAGGAGCTGGAGATCTGAGAGGAAGAGCTGGCTACGCTTGGTGGGTTTGAACGCTTCTTTTCGGTGCGAAGGATAGCTGTGTCGGAAGCACTGGCACCAGAGTGGGGTTTGAGAGGAGTTACAGATTGCATGGTTGGCCTCTCGTTGTTTTGCGAAGGGGCTTCCTTACCAGTACCCTTCCAGATGGCCTTGCGAAGGTCAAGTTGTCGGGAGAAGAATGAGGTGCTGGGGGCCGTCTTTCTCCGCCGCAACGACATACCCTGTCCCTCTTGATCGCTCTCGTCACTTGATGCATCCAGGTCGTATTCATCAAGGTTACTGCCGCTGATCACAGCTTCGCTATCGGATGCCACACCTTCGTCATCAGCGTCGTCATCCTCTCTGCCATCATCGCCATGATTAGATCGTTGGGTATCGCTGTCACTGTCGAGTAAATAAATAGGCAGCCTCTGGCTTTGCATTGCGAGTCTGCCACCATCACCTAGGTTACCGACTGACGACCTACGCTTAGCCTTGCGCAACATTTTTCGTAATGCAGAGAAGCGCTTCGGATTTGCTTCCTGTCTGCCATGTTGAAACGAGGCTATCGGCCAGCTTGTGACTGCCTCTAGAATGTCGACTGTCTGTTCTAGTTCTTGACTAGCGGTCAGACTTTCTGGTTGGCGAAGTCGCTTGACGTCTTGCCACCAGCGCTCGTCTTCCAGGGAATAGTCAATGTCTCGCGCAGTCTGATCAAAGTCTCCCTCATCCCGCCCGTTTATGATGACTTCGTACATGCCCAAGTCGCCGCATGACAACCAGAAGACGTGAACCTCGGCTTCGATCCGCAGATTGCGTAGCAAAGTAGTCACACGCCCACGTTCCTCTTCTACGTCCGTTTCGTACTCGACGAAGACGCATACCCTGAGTTTGTATATACGTTTCCATGATGGCACAGTGTGTAAAATACAGCCGAGCTGGAGAATGAGTGTATATGTGTCGAAGTTGGTTGTCAGGACGTTCTTTCGAACAGGTTCGTCCCCCGTAGTGGCAACCTCCGCCGACATTTGGATCGGCCAAAGATCGATGTACTGTTTGGAGGGCTCGTCGATCTCAATGTCACCCAAGCCGAGCATATGGAATGCTCTTTGCTTCGCTGTGGGCTTTCCCGGTGGCACCTCAAGCTCTTGGAAGCCCTTTCCTACAGCAACGTTGGCTTGTAGCCTCAGAATCAGGTCTTCTATGACTGTGACGTAGCTGCGAATTGCGATTGCGTTCTCTGGCTTCATGGCATCCGTTGGAAGCACACTATGTGTGTTACCAGTGATGCGACGCCTGGCCGCTGCTTGTATAGCTTTTCGAGACATGGGTTGATTTGCGGCCTTGCTGGAGGGTCTCGATGGTTGGGGTGATGGAATATCCACCGACGGCTGGGCTTGCCTAAGCTCCGGCAGATTGTAGAAACCCATGACGACAATGTTCGGCCTCATACCACCTAAACCTGCACCAAGCACGAGGTTGCGGGCGCCCCACTCTATTGCAGGGGCGATGGCAATGTTAACGAACGCTTTGATCCTGGAGAAATCGATATACTTTGTCCAGGACTGTTGTTGCCGTCTAGCCTCAGGCACAGCTTCCCCGAAGTCGTCGGAGACGATGACATGTCCGAGGACAAAGAGGCCGCCTTTCTTTAGGGAGTTGCAGAATTGGATCAGCTTGTACTGCCGTCGTGGATCATTGACCAGGAGCAGGATCTGTGGTCTCCAGAATTTTACGTGCTCTTGACGAAGGCGGAGTAGGTACTTTCGAACCTGATGATAGATGAGACCCTGACTGACATCACCCCAGGGTTTGGGGGGCGTCGTGTAATGGATCAAGAGGAAAATGACCATCAATAGAGCTACACATCCAGAAGCATAAAAGCCATCAACAAAGAACATGGTTGCTCCGCAAGCGACAGTGCCTATCGCAGCAGTCTGCCAGTTGAAGTAGTGGAAAGAAGGCCGAAAATTTGGAGCGGATCCGATTTTGAGCAAGAAACAAGCCAAGTTGGTGACGAGAAACGTCATGAGATACTGATCGTAATTAACTTCTGGAGAGTGGGACGAGTTGATAGTCAAGAGGATAGACGTACCGTCATTGTAATGAAAGACGCAATTTGGTTAATGTTGGCAAACATGGTCACTTGTGCAATGATATATGTAATGATGATGGCGTAGATAGGCTGCAACAGATTAGACATCGGGTATATGCGCGTATTCTTTGGCAAATCTCTTAACCTACCTCGTCCGACTTCTTCGTGCCTTGACCAAACAAGGAAAGTCCGGGAATAAGATGGTCGCGAGAAAGGGCCTGGAGGAGCTTGGAGGAGCCAATGACACCCATGAGCACCGAAAATAGCGATGTTGCAATCTCACCAGCAAGTACAATAACACCAGAAATGTTAGTTAGTTGGATGACATTGGTGTTGCTGTACAGCGTCTCCCGGGTTATAGACGCTGCCATGGCAAAGATCACAAGAGTGTAGAGCACAAATGTCAATGCTATGCCATATAGAGTGCCCTTTGGGATAGCTTTACTGGGGTGCTTCAAGTCTCCACTCATGCTAGCACCAGCGAGAATGCCCCCTGTGGCAGGGAAGAGAATCCCAAATAAGTCTTGGAAGTTTTCGCGATGATGAATCACGCTGCCTGCAGCGCCGCGAGTAAAGTGGGGGAGCAAGTTCTTGCGGAAGGTGTCCATACTCAGGCCCGTAAACACAATACTTTCCTTGGGCTCGGAAAACGGAGGGTTAAAAATTGCTGATAGAGGAATACTCAGGGTTGCAACAAGCAGAACAAGTAGCAACCCATTACTGCATCGCGCAAACAGCCCGCTACCAGCTAGACAGATGATGGTGGACACAACCAACACAGTGGTAGCCCACAAGAACTGCCACCAAAAGCTTTGGGGCAGCCACTCTGCCATGTTGCCTCCGCGGGTGCCAAAGTTTTCGATGAGACAGTCGACAAGACCCACAGCGTTTAGGGAAGTGTTGAAGACGGACCCAAGGTAGTAGACGATGCCAATACTCCCTCCAAACTCGGGACCAAGACTTCTTGAGATGAGATAGTATGCTCCTCCTCCCCTGACAGTACCGTTTGTGGCAACGGCAGAGATGCTCAAGGTAGTCAGGAGGTTTATAGCGTAGGCTGCAATCAGCATGCCCATCATGCCAACCAATCCAGCTTGACCCAGGAGGAAGCCAAAACGCAGAAACATCAAGATGGACAAGACATTGAGCGTGACAGGGACAAAAACGCCAGCAAATGTGCCCAGCTTGTCGGTGCCTCCGACGGGCCTAGGAAAGGCTCCAGGCCGTGGCTTGGAAGGTTCGGTGACAGACTGCCTGTTGCCATGGCTGGTGGGCTGCTGGCCAGAATCTGCTCGCGACGAAGTGAATAAACCAGAGAACCAGCTGCCTATACCTCGCCGTCTTCCTTGGGTCCCTTGTGCGCCATCCAAAGCATCGTCATGCTGCGAACTGGGTCTTCCACCCTCGGCAAGGAGTGGAGTATCTTCAGTTGGAGGCGGCGAATGCTGGACAAAAGAGCGTCGGTGCAGGCGCTCCCTATCGTCTTGTGCTGTTCGAGCTGCAAAGTTGGACCTCGCCCTGGGTAATGGACGTCTTGTCAGGTGTTCGTTATCTGCATCGGCCATGGTGCAGACATGTGTAAGCCTAGCTCCAGCACGTGTTGATGATGGTTACGTCGATGGGTCAAAGCTTATGCGCGGGATCCGCCGATGGTACCTAGGATGTTGTTCCAAGTTTCTCGAGATGATCCAAGGAGAAAAGTAGGATTCGGTGAGGAAACCAAAGAGCGAGGTGTAGCAGAGCTGGCCTAGCCCTGACAAGCAAATGATGCTGGAGCTGCATGAGCATCAAGCAAGCATGAAGTCATGTCTGTGGTCTGGGTAACCTCAGTTAGCGCCTTAGCCTCACTCATATCGAAGACGCAGGGTTTTGGCTCATGGACGTGACTTGGTCATGGCCATCCCGCGCCCCACGCGCCCTCCACACGTCTCGGCTCGGCCAAATGACCTCAGCCTCTCGGCACCGTCGCTGGCAAGCCAGCCCGTCTCAGTCTTGGTTGCTTGTTCATCGCGTCCTTTGCTCGACTTTGAGACTCGACACTCCTCGCGTTTGGCCTCCCGTGCTCTCCCGTGGGCCAGCATCCGTTGCCCATCTCCATTCATTGCCAAGCTGCTTCTGCAGGTCCCATATCACAACCTTGCATAGCAGACGCCGATAAGCGAAACTCCTACTTTTGTTATCGCAACAACTTCTGCCTCACAAATCATCTTGGTACCACCCGCGACGCAACATGGCGCCTGAGCGCTCCGCATCCTCGAATCCGCCCGCCGCGTCGTCCTCTCCGGCGCGAGAATCTCGCCAGAGTTCTCCAGCCGAGGCCCAGTCCATCCGCGCAAGCTCGACTGCGAGGCTGGGCTCGTCTATTCCCTCTCTACCCAACGGCTCGCCCGTCATACGCCAGATACCCACTCCCTCCCAGGTTCAGACGGCCAACTCGTCTTCCCTGCAGACGCCATTGCCTGGGCGCGCAGACCCAGATTCGTCCCTCCCTGGACCGTCCGAATCCAACCTCTCCTCCGCACTGAGGGAGTCGCTGGGAAACTCACCTCCACGATTCGCTACGCCTCCAATACGCCCTCTCTCTCCGGCCCAGGAAGTGGCTCCTCGCGGCCCTCCCAGCAACTACGGATCTTTTGACGGCCGTGGCCGCTCACCCGTTCCTTACGAAGATCCAGAGATTGTGCGTCGCCATCTGGTAGGCCACTATGCCTCGCCCAGCAGGTCTCACCGTGGACGGATAGGCGATGACGATGCGCAGTCGACAGGCAGGAGGCTCGAGGAGGACGAGGAAGAGTTTTCAAGTCTGCAGCTCCAGGGTGGTGATATTACGCGACAGATCTACAGGTGGAGCGAACAGCAGCAGGCCGAGGAGCAGGGCAAGATGCAGCGCAGCAAGAGCTTCCACGGCTCTCGTCGCAAGCCTGAGGACGAGGCACTGGATATTGACTCCATCCGCCAGCCGGGTGGCTTCCGACGCAACTACATACGCAGAGCCGCGGGTAGCCCTTCACCCGCACCTGGGCCGGCTGGATATGGTACTGTTCAACAGTCTCGTCAACAGCCTCAGGTCTTTACAAGCAATTTCCTCGAGTTCCTGACCCTGTACGGCCACTTCGCTGGTGAATCACTTGAAGAGGACGACGAGGTACTAGGGCCTGACGAGTATTTCTCGTCTGATGCGTTGGACTCTGCGGTGCAAAGCGAAGACGAAGACCGAGAATACGGCGAGTCCAGTGCTCTGCTCACACCTGGGAAGCGCAGGAGGCGCAAGCCCAAGAAGACGGGCACGGGTTCGCCTACGGGTGCGGCTCTGTTGCTCCTCAAATCTTTTGTTGGTACGGGTGTGCTCTTCCTGCCTCGAGCTTTCCTGAACGGTGGTATGCTCTTTTCCAACCTCGTGCTTCTCGCTGTGGCGGGTCTCTCGTACGCGTGCTTCGTCTTACTCGTCTCCACGCGTCTTGTGGTTGAGCACTCTTTTGGAGACATGGGCTTCCATCTCTACGGAAACTGGATGCGCAACATGATCAACTCGTCTCTTGTCATCTCGCAGATCGGTTTCTCATCGGCCTACATCGTCTTCGTCTCAGAGAACCTGCAAGCCTTTGTGCTCGCAGTGTCCAACTGCAAGACCTTCATCGACATCAAGTATATGATTATGATGCAAATGGTCATCTTCTTGCCTCTGTCTCTCTACCGCAACATCAACCACATCCAAAAGCTAGCCTTGGTTGCCGATCTCTTCATTCTCATGGGTCTCGTGTACCTCTACTACTACGATCTCTTCACCATTGTCGATCAAGGCGGCATCTCCGACATTGCCAGTTTCAACGCCAAAGACTGGACTCTCTTCATCGGCACCGCCATCTTCACCTTTGAAGGCATCGGTCTCATCATTCCCATCCAGACCGGCATGAAGGAGCCAAAGAAGTTCCCCAAGGTACTGGGACTCGTCATGATCATCATCACCGTCGTTTTCCTCAGCGCCGGCGCACTTTCCTACGCCGCCTTTGGATCCAAGACCAAGACGGTCGTGCTTCTCAATATGCCTCAGGACAACAAGTTTGTCAACGGCGTTCAGTTCATTTACTCGCTCGCCATCTTGCTCTCCACCCCGCTGCAAATCTATCCTGCCATTGAAATCACCAGTCAGCAACTCTTCAGCCGAACCGGCAAGTACAATCCGTATGTGAAGTGGAAGAAGAACTTTTTCCGCTTCTTCATGGTGCTTGTGTGTGCTACGCTTGCCTGGGCTGGTGCTGGCGACTTGGACAAGTTTGTTAGCTTGGTGGGAAGCTTTGCTTGTATCCCGTTGGTCTTTATTTACCCTGTAAGTTTCTTCCCGAGGAAAACACCAAAGGAGACATGTCATATACTAACGCATTGCCTTCATAGCCCATGCTGCACTACCGAGCTGTTGCGCGTACAACCGTCGCTCGTGCCTTTGACGTCCTGCTATGTATCGTCGGCGCTATATGCATGGTGTACACGACCACTCTTACCGTCCAGAGCTGGATCCAGGGCGGCGCTCCAAAGGCGCCTGGATACTGTGATAGCAAGTAAATACCCGTCTTTTGCTCTTGATTGTTGATCGAGAGTGTGTTGCTGTTGGTTTTTTGTTATGTTGAACAAAGTTCTTGCATCATGTGTGAAGCATTTCAGCGATGGAAATATGTATGTCAATTCGAAACTATAGGATGAGGATACTACAGAGCAAGAGGAGTCAGGACGAAAGAGAGATTTAGGTATAAGGTTAAATTGGCACGAATTTGTATGTGTATGTATGGACAACTAGAGATAAAGGCTGCGAGGCTGCTTCATCATGCACTTGGTTTGGCCCGGTGTGGAATGTAAAGACTAGATTGTTGAGTTGGTTTCAGATTCTCTTCTCCTTTTTCTTCGTCGGTGAGAATGAGCGTGTGATGACGATAAGACTCGAATATGTAAGGGCGATATCTCAAGCTATCATTTCGTTCACATAGAGTTTTGAACATTCCATGGTTCCCAGCCGAGGGACATACGTAGTGCTAGCTCCCAGGAGAGAAAAAAAGGCAGGGACCGAATAAGAAAAAAAGAAAAGAAGATACATCCGTGACTAAAAAAACACATACGTATACATTTGATGCCCAGTCTCTTCTAGAAACAACCAGTCGCACGAGTACCAGAACTACTAAAGGAGTGTGAACACGAGGATTTCACGAGTCATGAGCGCTGAAATCGGGTTGGAAACGTTTATATCTCCGAACAAGAATGCAGCCGGTGAGCGCGAGCGAATGGTGGAAGTGGAGTTGGGATACTTTAACGACGCTAAACTTATTTCATGGCGCTAGTAAAAACGGGTGCCACAAGAGAATACGAAGGGGGGCGGCATGATGGAAGCCAAGGGTTAGCATAGCGAGTTAGTAGCAAGAGAGACACGGAACAGAGGACACGGTAGGGCGTGCAGGATCGGAAAGGAAGGGAAGGAGTAACAAGGCTGAAAAGCCGCCAAGGCCACAAGATGTTGTGCGGCTGAAGAAGGATGACAAGAATATGCGCCACATGTTTTTGTTTGGTTTTCGCCTTGGATGTGGTGAGATGGACAAAATAGACAACAAGCGGTCAAGGACTGTAAGGGAAAGGATGGGTAGATGTGGCCTTTGAGGAAAAAATCGGCTGTTCCTAGGCAAGGGCAGATCAATTGCCCATCCATGAGATTGAGGGCGGGGATGGCCATCTACGAAGCCCGCCCACCCCGCCCGGCACGCCTTCCTGCTCTAGCTAATCTCACATAAACGTGCAGCTCCAGTCAAGGTCGAGCAGCGCTAAAGCGAGAGCAGGAGCAAGATATGCTGGCCAACCCTTTCAACTGCCTCAGTGTGTTTGCTTGCTGGTGCTGAGCAGGAATATGGGCTACAGCTGCACGTTGAGAGTTGCAGCTGTTGATTCGCTCTGTAGCGGGGTAAGCCGACTAACGAGTGGCGTGCGTTTCTGGACGTTGTTTGGTTTTTCTGTTGACTTTTTTTTCTCTTGCCTGTGCAGCATGCAGGGCAAAGCAACGAGAACAATATGCACGCACAAAGAACCAAACGGCTGGCTGTTTCCCTCACCGTCCTGTCTTTTGACACATGGAGCCAGGCGGGTGGAGAGCTGGAGCGCGCGGGTGCAGAGCTGCGCCGTTAGCGGGACAACCCACTCGGTTTGTGTGTGTTTTTTTTGTTTTGTTTTTACATTGCTGTGGTGTCTTTGCATATATGTAATATGTACGTATGCATGCGGTGCCAGCTTGCAACTCGACAAGAAGAAAAAGGATCACTTGTTGATCGACGGGCTGATGAGGCGTCGTGTTTACTTAGCACCGCATTGGGAGCTGCAAAACCCGGAACTGCTGACGTAGCCGGTACAAGTCGTGTATAGGGGAGGGGTATTGGCGAACGCCCGCCCTGACTACAGAATTAGCAATACCTCCCGTAAGCTCCTGGGAGCATTGGTCATGGACACGAGGGATGGATAGTATCGAATAGAGCATTCTTGGTAGCTCGAGGTGCAAATCATCGAGGCGTGGAGCTAGTGTTTCTATTTTGGAGGTGCTGCGCCTCGCGGTCCCTGAGCAGCCATTGGGATATTGGGCAATGGATCCAGGAACAGCGACGGGCGAGTGTCCCACTATTGGCCGCAGCGAGGCTCGCGGAATCCGAGAGACAGGGCCCATGACAGTTGCCAGTGTGCAGGGCTCGTGGCGTATTTTCAGGCGTAGCATCATATCGCGGCGTTTGGGGTGGGTGCAGTGCATGGGCGAGACTAGCAAGGTCGAGTGGAGAAGGGCGCCGCTGGGGCATGCTCAGTGCTTGGCTTGAGACGTATAAGTCAAACACACCACCGCTCTTTCTCTCCTCTCATACCCGATTCCTCTGCTCTCCTCTCCTCCTCCCCTGCTGTGCTGCCAATTCCCCATCCCCGACATCTGCACAATCGCTTTCCGTTCCATAATCGACTCCCTTCTTTCGTTTCTTCGCCATGTGGTAAGTTCCCACTGCCCCACCCCGGACCTGCGAAGCTCCACCATCGACAGCAATACACCATGGACGCCGACCATGCAGAAAGAGAAGAGACACTGAAGCTGACGAGCCATTGCCTACAGCGGAATCTTCGGTTACATTAACTACCTAGTGGAGAAGGACAGGAAGTACATTCTTGACACATTGATCAATGGTGAGTTTGTGGTGCCACTCCCTCCCTGGTGCTGCAGCAGCTTAGGTCTGTTGAGGATGCCGGGGGGGTCCAGACCGACCATTGCTAACGTTACTTTTTCTTCCCCGTGAACAGGTCTGCAACGTCTAGAGTACCGCGGCTATGACTCTGCCGGTCTCGCCGTTGACGGTGACAAGAAGAACGAGGTCTACGCCGTCAAGGAGGTCGGCAAGGTCGCCTCATTGAAGAAGCTCGTCGAGGAGCAGAACTTTGACCTCAACAAGGTCTTCGACTCGCACGCCGGTATTGCCCACACACGATGGGCCACCCACGGCCCTCCTTCGCGTGTCAACTGCCACCCCCACAGGTATGTCCTTTCGGGCTCTCCTCACTGCATGCTCACATGCTGACTCCCCACCGCCAGGTCCGACCCCAACTGGGAGTTCGCCGTCGTCCACAACGGAATCATCACAAACTACAAGGAACTCAAGACTCTGCTCGAGAGCAAGGGCTTCAAGTTCGAGACGGAGACGGATACCGAGGCCATTGCCAAGCTCACAAAGTACATCTACACCGAGCACCCAGACCTGAGCTTCCCATCGCTCGTCAAGGCCGTCATCAAGGAGCTCCAGGGTGCCTTTGGTCTTCTTGTCAAGTCTGTCCACTACCCCCATGAGGTTGTGGCTGCCCGCAAGGGTTCTCCCCTTGTCATTGGTGTCCGGACACAGAAGAAGATGAAGGTCGACTTTGTCGATGTCGAGTACAACGACGAGGGTGCTGCTCTCCCCGCTGAGAGCGCCTCCCACAACGTTGCTTTGAAGAAGTCCAACAACTTGCTCGCTCCCCCAGACAAGTCCCTCCTCCACCGATCGCAATCTCGCGCTTTCCTCTCCGACGACGGTGCCCCAATGCCCACCGAGTTCTTCCTCTCCTCCGACCCATCTTCCATTGTCGAGCACACCAAGAAGGTCCTGTACCTCGAGGACGACGACATTGCACACATCCACGAGGGCTCGCTGAACATCCACCGTCTGCACAAGGATGACGGATCGTCCAACGTCCGCACCATCCAGACCCTGGAGATCCAGCTCCAGGAGATCATGAAGGGCCGCTTCGACCACTTCATGCAGAAGGAAATTTTCGAGCAGCCCGAGTCCGTTGTCAACGCTATGCGTGGACGTCTCGACCCCGTCAACAAGACGGTCACATTGGGTGGTCTCCGTCAGTACATTTCCACCATCAGGCGATGCAGGAGAATCATCTTCATTGCCTGCGGTACTTCTTACCACTCTTGCATGGCTGTCCGTGGTGTCTTTGAGGAGCTTACTGAGATCCCCATTGCCGTCGAGTTGGCCTCTGACTTCCTCGACCGCCAAGCACCCGTCTTCCGTGACGACACTTGCGTCTTCGTCTCCCAGTCTGGTGAGACTGCCGACTCCCTCGGTGCCCTCCGCTACTGCTTGGAGCGCGGTGCCCTGACTGTTGGTATCGTCAACGTTGTCGGTTCCTCCATCTCTCTCCTCACCCACTGCGGTGTCCACATCAACGCCGGTCCCGAAATCGGTGTTGCCTCCACCAAGGCCTACACCTCGCAGTTTGTCTGCATGGTCATGTTCGCCCTCTCTCTTAGTGAGGACCGTGCGTCCAAGCAGAAGAGGCGCGAGGAGATTGTCGAGGGTCTCGGCAAGATTTCCGACCAGTTCAGGGAGGTGCTCAAGCTCGACCAGCCTATCAAGAAGCTCTGCGAGAGGTTCAAGAACCAGAAGTCTCTGCTTCTGCTCGGACGTGGCTCTCAGCACGCCACTGCCCTTGAGGGTGCCCTGAAGATCAAGGAAATCTCATACCTGCACTGCGAGGCCGTCATGTCTGGAGAGCTCAAGCACGGTGTCTTGGCCCTGGTCGACGAGAACCTCCCCATTGTCATGATTCTCACTCGCGACGACATCTTCGCCAAGTCACTCAACGCATACCAGCAGGTCATTGCCCGCAGTGGCCGTCCAATCATCATCTGCAACGAGAACGATCCCGAGTTCCCTGCTGACAAGACTGACAAGATTGAGGTACCCAAGAACGTCGATGTTCTCCAGGGTCTCATCAACGTCATTCCTCTGCAGCTCATGTCGTACTGGATGGCAGTTGCCGAGGGCGTCAACGTCGACATGCCCCGTAACCTTGCCAAGTCGGTCACTGTTGAGTAAGCAAGCGGTTGTATGATTTACATGGCGTTCTCTGGGATAGAGAAGTTATGTACAGTTTGGGTTTGAGCTGGACCCTGGGATTTATGAATGGAAGCTCTGGACATAGCTTTTGTGTGTATGGCACTGAACTTTACGATATTTAGGATGCGGGGCAATGGGTCTTGGTCCACTTCTGGTACTAGACGGAATGACAATATCTCTTCATTACTCTGTTTCTTTCTACTTGTGATTGTGCATTGGAATCCGATTGGGTCGTTGAAGCGTTTTTTTTTGGTGAAGGTCTTGGTCATTGCGCAGCATCTGATATCCCTGTTCCGATGACACCATCGCAAGAAATGGGATCCCTGCTTTCTCGGTTGCGGGGCAGCCTCATGGGTAGTGCGCCGTTCCTGCATCCTTGAAACCCGCTCTGGCAAGCAGGCTGACAGTACCCAGCCCACTCCGGAGCTACCGACTCATTCACCTCTACGCCTCTCATCTCCAACACCCACCTGCACATATACGAATATTTACCATGGCATCTCTCAAAGGTCCCGGCGCGCCCAAGACGTACGATGGTCCGTAGCTCTCGCATAGCAGTGCCAACCCCGCCCCCACCACCGCTTGAATCCTCAACCGCCTTCGGAGCTGCATGCTGACGGCACATGAACAGGCTCTGGGCTGCGCATCGGCATCGTTCACGCACGATGGAACACCAAGATTATCGACGCATTGCTTGAGGGCACAAGAAAGAAGCTGAGGGAAGCCGGTGTCAAGGATGAGAACGTGGTGGTGCAGAGTGTACCTGGAAGCTACGAGCTGCCGTACGCTGTTAAGCAGTATGTGCATCATGCCTCTCGTCTTGGTTATGGGAAGACGAATGAAGAAAGGTAAAATGCGCTGACAGCCAGTTCAACAGACTATACTCGGCATCCCAAATCCAATCCTCCAACACAGGCGTCGTAGGCGCAGCAGCCGACCTCCTTGGCTCCACATCCGACCTGACGGCACTCACTGGGCAGTCCACTAAGATTTCCAACCAGCCGTTTGATGCTATAGTCGCCATTGGTGTGCTCATCAAGGGAGAGACGATGCACTTTGAGTACATTGCAGACGCCGTCAGCCATGGCCTCATGAGGCTGCAGCTAGACAACAATGTGCCCGTCATCTTTGGGCTGTTGACGCTGCTGAGTGACGAGCAGGGACTCATGAGAGCGGGTATTGGAGGAAGCGACGGCAAGTCTGGACACAACCATGGAGAGGACTGGGGTAGTGCGGCAGTTGAGCTGGGTGTTAAGAGGAAGGGATGGGTCGAGGGCAAGTTTGTGGAGTAAGAGGCAGACTACACATGAGGAAATGCGGATAAGGATACAAGGGTAACACTGTGCATGTATATCCAAAAGTAAAATGTCATCTGGGTTACGAGTAGGCACATACTCCGGCCCTTGCCTACGATCTTGGGCCTTGTTCTGCGTGCATATTCCTAGTGGGCCCGAAAACTTAGGGTCACATGCAGCAGACGTGGTGCAATTACAGGCGCTCTTTGTCCATGAACATCCTCGCGTGCCATTGACTCGATACAATGGCACTGCCCCCAGGTTGTAGATGGCTTGCTGAACTATTTTTCCTGTGTGCTGCTGCCATGTTGATGTCTCTCTCAGGCTGTGTGGCCGTGCTAGCGTGGCTGCAGGCGCAAATCGAGCGATGACGCCGTCGGGGCTGGCACAACAAGGCGTGCCTGGTACGTGCTCGCGTGAAGCTGGCTGCGCAATTGTGAGATGTGGCCTTGGGCTGGCAGTTCCAGACAGTAGTGGATGCAGGGGGATTATGCGACCGTGTTGGCCGTGTCCGAAAGGCGCATTGTCCCAGAAGAGTCGAGTTGAAGAAGGATGGTTGGCAATCACAGCATTCTCCTTTTCTCTGCTAAGGGCCGCTAGCTTGGCAGCCGGGATCCGCAACCTCACCTTGGAACCTCAGATTCCTGAATAGCCACTCTCACTCAACACCAGCCCCATCTGTGCGAGACGAGCGCCGAGGACTGGATCGCGCATCCCATCTGCTTACCTTGCCATTCTCTTTTCCCCTTTCCGCCCTTGTCCGGTCCGCCTGACACGTCTTCACCGCGCGGGTGCGCGTTGTCCCCTACAGCAGCCCTGTTGCAGGCCTGCCGGTGCGTCGAGTACTCTAACTTGTAGCGCCGCTCCTGCCCACTCTCCGTCTACCACTCGCCGTTACACAAGCATGGAGGGAGCACACGCGTGCTAATACAAAAAGTTGATCGGTACTGAGGTGCGCTGTCACGGTGTAGCCATCAGAAACTGGGTCTGGATCCCAGGTCCATGACAAGAAAACCAGGCGGCGAAAAAGACAACCGGTGACTACGGCAATCAGCTCCGTACCGCGAAAACTCATTCATTTCTTCACACCCAGCGTGGGCTGTTGTGGCGGCAATAATAGGAAAACGTGTGGCATTGGGAACAAGAATATAGGACCCAGGGAACGATGCGCAGCGCCCTAGCCATCTGCTAGAGGACGTTGACTCGACTTCCTCCACTTCTACGGCTACCTCGTCCACCGCCTCCGCCCTTCCTTAACCATGTCGCTTTCTGGTCACAATAATTCTCTCCACGCCCTCACACCTTTGACCAGCTCAGATTCTTCTCCGCCGGGCAAGTTGCCCAGTCCGCGGTCATCCAAGCTCTCGCATGAGACGATGCACGCGACCTCATCCTCCATACGCGCGGCCCCATCAAGCGCATCCAACAATGTCGCCGATACCATTACACCCATAAGCACACCGCCCGAGACGCGCAGATCCGTCTTCCCAGCCGACGGCGTGCTGGGCCAGCGCTCCACCTACGACGCACAGCTTGACCCAAAGCTTGATAGAAGACAGAGAGCGAAGGGAACGGCGAAATACAGCACAATACTGGATAAGGTACGTGAAGGTTACATACATATACATACATAGATGTGGTCGCCCTGTGACGCTAAGGCTAACTTGACTTGTGTTACAGGGCGACTCATCTCCTCCCCCCGACCCGCGTCTGGCCATTGCCGGCTATACCACTGGGAACTATGTCATTAAGACTTCTTTCACAGGTGCCCCGAAATCCAAGTTGAGGATAGCTCCCTATGTAGCCAAGCCCTACTCTTTCGATCAGCGCATATCATGCGGCCCCGGACCTGCGACCCAAGTGGTCGTCACAGGATTCGATCCTTTGACCCCGGATGTCCAGCTACGTAGTTTTTTCTCCGCCTACGGCGAAGTAGAGACTGTGCGCAACCAAGTACACCCTGACAATGGCAGTCCACTGGGAATATGTTTGATCAAGTTTCGCGACACACCACCCGGCCGTGGTACAACTGGCATGAAAGCAAGTACTTCAGCAAAGCGTGCTGAACGAGAAGGCACCAACCAGCGCATGGCCCAGAACACGATCAAGGTGCAATCCGATCGCGAAGGTCGGAGATGTTCGAAACTCGTGGATATGGCGGTGCAACAGAGTCGCAAAGAGGAAGAGAAGCTGCGAGCCAAGTACGCTGCCAAAACCACCAGCGCTGCGACACCCACAGGTCCAGCAAACTTTGACCTGCCAGCCAATGTTCCCAAGGGACCCTCTGGGAAGGGTGCCCGTCCGATGATAACGATGCCACGAGAACCGCTAACACGAAAGGCTGCGCTTTCCTACCTCATCGAACGAGAGCCGATCAAGCCTACGCTGAAGCGAAAGCCTTACATCTTTATCGCGCACGCATATGTCCCTGTCCTCAGCACCACAATCGAGCATCTGAAGAAGCGCTTAAAGAACTATCGGTGGACTGCAGTACGATGCGACCCGACGGGTTACTATGTGACCTTTGAGGAATCGAAGCGCGGAGAGGACGAGGCTGTTCGGTGTTATAAGGAGTGCCACATGCAAGCTTTGTTCACGTATGTCATGAATATGGAATGCAATCAATACGGCGACCCCAACTACGAGCGAAGTCCCAGCCCCGAGCGCGTCATGGCCGAAAAGAAGCGAAAGGCTATAGAGAAGCGGATAGAGGAGGAAGAGGCAGAGGATCTGGAATGGGAAAAGAAGCAGAGGGCAGAAGCGCTCGATCCTGTGCGGGCTGCGATGGATATCCTCAAACAGGAGCTCATGGAGAAGCTTCTCAGTGACATCAAGACCAAATTGGCTGCGCCCACTATACTTGAGCTGCTGGATCCTGACTTACATGTGGAAAAGCGTCGGAAGCTTAACATTCCAGGTCCGCCAAAGAAGGACGACGATGTCCGACCACCAGCATTGCTTGCTCCAGGTTTCGATGCCTTCGGCGCCGGCACTCCAAGAGGTCGCAATGGGGGCTTTGGAGCCCGTGGAGGCCGCAGAGGTCTCGGTGGTTTCGATCCAAGCACGAGACGTGGGAAGAAGCCGCCGAAGGTGGTTAATGCGTTTGCCGACGAGCGAAGAAAGGCGTCAGCACCCAAGCCTCGTGTGGCTCGTGGTTTGCATCGCCAGATGCTGGAGATGTTTGAGCCAGACGAGTCGGATGACGAGAATCGCAGCCAGTTGACACGCGGTACTGAAGAGCAAGAAAGCCGGCCTATCAGTCGGGCTCCTTCCACAGATATCGAAGATGAAGTAGAAGAGTCTTCGAGAGCTCATCGTGCCAAGCGGCGACGTATTGAAACTGGTTGGGGTGAGGAAAGCGATGAGGAGATGGATGATTCGCATGCACGAAGTTTGCTTGCCCACTGCATTCACAAAGACCCTGAAAACATGGCAGAAAAAGAACTGGAACAGGTCCTAGCAATCCTTCCACGCTCATCGCCAATTTGGAAGAAGGCCGACAAAGCACTCAAGGGTTTCAGGAGGCTGAGGAAGATTGAGCAGGAGGCAGATGTAATATTTGGCGTGGAAGGAAGCCCGATGGAAAAGACGGAGCCCGAAGTCATTGTCACCCAGGAGGACGAACCAGAAAAGTCTATTGAGACGACCGAACATCCCGAAACACTCACATCGCTCAAGAAGAAGGCTGCCGCCAAGCCAAAGAGGAAGACTAAGAAGCAACTTCAAGAAGAAGCGAAGGCAGCACAGGCAGAAGTCACAGAGATTGAGACACCTCCAGAAGAAGAGCCACCTGAAGTCAAGGAGGCCAAGGAGGTTGCCGAAGAAGCGGTGGCGGAGGAGACTACTCCAGAGCAAGATGAACGAGAACGAGCGTCTTCCGTGTGTTGGAGTGTATCTCATGACATACCTCGCAAGACGGTTGATGACGACTTCAGTGTTGTTATGGACATTGATGGTTGGCAACATCTGCTCAAAGACGAGGAAGATCTACGTCTCCTCAAGCAGGCCATCGAACCCGTCGCTCCTGCTAGCATTGGAGACGCGCAGACGTGGGCCTGGAAGCAAAAGTCCATCAAGCACCTCAACCGCAACGGCCAGGAAGGCGTCTCTCGTACCGAGACCAAGATTGAGGGATACTACGTCCCCAACCCGACTGGCTCAGCTCGTACAGAAGGCATCAAGAAGATTCGCGAGTCAGAGAAGTCGAAGTACCTACCTCATCGTATCCGTGTGCAGAAGGAGCGCGAAGAGCGCCAACGCCGTGCCAAGCAAGAAGAGCGAAACACGGTGTCTGTAGAAGGCTTCAAATTCTCAACGAGTGCCAACAAGGCATCAACCGCAAACTCACGTGCCAATCGCGCCAACAACCGCCGCATGGTCAATGACATCAACATTTCCAAGACTCTGTCTGGAGCTGAAGGCGATGCCCTCCGCTTCAACCAGCTCAAGAAGCGCAAGAAGCTTGTCAAGTTCGACCGCTCCGCCATCCACAACTGGGGTCTGTACGCCCAGGAGCCCATTGCTGTCAACGACATGATCATCGAGTACGTTGGCGAAAAGGTGCGGCAGCGCGTGGCCGACTTGCGAGAAGCCAAGTACGACATGCAAGGCGTAGGATCGAGTTACCTCTTCCGAATTGACGAAGACACGGTCATTGATGCGACAAAGATGGGTGGCATTGCCCGCTTTATTAATCACTCTTGCACGCCTAATTGCACCGCCAAGATTATCCGTGTCGACAATACTAAACGTATTGTTATCTATGCGTTGAGAGACATTCAGTCGGGTATGTTATCCCGATTCTCTTCTTTTTTTTTTAATATGACAATGAAGCTAACAATGAACAGACGAGGAACTCACATACGATTACAAATTCGAGCGTGAAATCGACGCTACAGATCGTATCCCTTGTCTCTGTGGTTCAATCGGTTGCAAGGGCTTTCTCAATTAGAAGTTTGATTTTTCTGGTGGTGTTTAAGAACAAAAAGGGAGAAATATATGCTTGCCACACTCTCACATACGAGCACACTCATACAATCCTCCGACACCTACCTTCTTCCTTGTCAAAGTCCCCAACAAATGCCTCAACGCAATACGACTTCCCCTGGTCCTCCTCTTCTGGGAATTATACCTCTTTCCTCTTCTTCTACTTTCTTCTTTTCTTCAACAACTTTGCATACCTGATTCTATGTATTCTTATCTCTCTTCTTTCAGCCCTCTTCTTTCTTCTTTTTCTCTCACCAATTCAAAATTTTCTAGATTTATAGCCCGCCCTCTCGTCTGCATGTTCGTGTTTTTTTCTAAAGGCAGGAAACAGGGGTGTTTTTACCTTGAGGCTGGTGGATGCTCTTCGAGGGTGCTCTTGCTTGGCTTGCGGCCACGAGTAATTTTCTGACGAATGAATGGACGGGTTTGACAAGGTTCTTACTCACTGCCCTTCTCTTTGCAAAAAGCGGGCTCGGACGAGAAGGACGGAAAGCGGGGTTTGTTTTGCGGCTTGATAATGATGGCAAGGTAGGTGTAATAGTAGAGGGGGGAAAGAGGGATCAAATGTAGGGAGGGAAGAAGGAGATTCGGTAACATGTGCAGAGCAAGGGGGGAATGCAGAAAAGCTAATGTGAATTTATATTATGTGTCTTGGGCTCAGTTACTTTTGCGTGTGTTGTGATTTGTAGATTGAAGGAGTGGAATGACGGCAGGAGGGTAAGATACTTATCTCTTGGTCTACCGGCATAAGGAGACAACAGGATGTATGCAGTATTTTTTTAAGCAGCGAAGGTGTTAAGAAAGAGAAAAAAGAGTGAATGTGAGGAGGTGAACTGTGTGCATGTCTCCAAGACGTCGTTCCAACAACATAAATGCTAAACTCAGGCTAAGGAAGTCTAAAAACTTACATCGAGCTTTGTATCTTTACTAACATAGTTTTATGCAAATAAGATAAATATCACCAACAAGTATGTAGTCCATATAGAAAAATCTCATGCCACGTGAACATAGAAGATGGGAACGCAACACTTAGTATCGGCAATCACGCATCAATGCAACGAATATACAACATGGTAAAAAAAAACATGGAGATCTAATATTATCAGGTCTAATCGCTATCATCATCATACCTATTCCCCGCCCCCACATCTCCCAGTAAAATATCATCAGGCGCCGGGCCGCGATGATTCCTCACCCACTCCGTCTCTACACGGAAAAAGATCCAAATCCACCTCCTCAGTACCTCGAGTACCTCCATTGTAAAGATTCCACCTTCGAGATCATTAAAGTGGTCGAGGTGCACGCTAAGTTTCAAGCTCCATGTGCATCTCAGCAAGGCATCGACGACAACGGCAGCGTAGTAAAACTCTTTTGCGTGGAACCAGCGGTGGCGACGCAAACCCCAGGGATACTCAGGCGAGTTCCTCACACGGGCATTGGAAAAGAGGGTCAAGTCCCAATCTTTGGCTATGTCCCAGTAATAGGAATAGCCTGAGTTGACGATAACGGCGACGAGCCACATGCGGTAGAGTGTGGCTTCTGAGACGCCGAAGCTCGAGGGGTCAGGAGAGCGCTGCAATGCGCTGAGGATGATGACTGGGAACGCAGTCGAATATTTTGCTGCGTTGGCCAAATGGGTGCCACCCCATCCTGTGGCGGGATTGATCTGACCCGTGCGCTCATTGCCTCTCTTGACGCGATAGTATTCCGTGATACATTGTCTGAGGCGGATCATCGAGGGTATAGCAATTATGAATGGAACCCAGAACGTGCCGCCGCAGTTGCGATTCGGTGCCGCAGTCGAACGCTGACCAGACGAGAAAAACATGCAAAGCGAAACGAACAAGTCACCCAGGACTTTGGCGTAACTCGTCAGCGCATCCGCAAGCAGTATGTCTCCGAATTTCCCATCTTGTGCTTCGGCAATGCCGCCCGTGCTGATGCGCTTCAGCGTCGCGAGTGTGCGGGACCGCCCATTGCGGCTTACGAAGGGAACGGGTGCAACGAAGCCTACGACGAGGACGAGGAGGTAGAGGTTGGGCAGGATTTCCCAGTCTGCGATTGCCCTGGGGTTCCCGTGGGTGACGGTCCAGAAAAGGAGTAGCGAGAGGGCGAGTGGGATGGAGAGAAAGGTCGCAATGCGGTAGCACGAGAGGTGGTGCGGCGGATGATGCGGCGAGGAGCGCGACGGGTAGCGGATTAGGGAAGGGACGTCGATTTTTATGAGGGAGAGGTAATGCAGGTTGAGGCCCCATGCCCATATTCCTGTTGGAGAAGTCGTCAGTCGGGAGAACCATTGGCTATGCAGTTGCTGCCAAAGGGATGCGTACCAAGCACAATGATGATGGCCACGCGGTATGGCAATGGCAAGATTCGAGTGAAGCCATCGATTTCAGGCTCGACAGCAGGATCACCGTCCATATCTTGATTGCGCGTAGAGTGTTATGGCCGTGGCTGCGTCCCAGCTTCTCTTCTGCCGAGTATTCATGAAGCTTTACCCAGCGAACAGTCCAATCTAGTAGCAATTCCGTCTTTTTCCCAAGAACCCTCTTGTCGCGTGGGCGCAAAGGGGCTAGGATAGCCAGTCTCACATGCGATGCAAGGTAGCGTGTCCACTTTCCCCCAATGTTGCTCCAAACTAAAATTATACACCAGCCACGGGGGGTTGAGCCACAGCAGCCGTTACGTCAGCGTTGACTTTGGAAGTGTGGCGCAGCCCGCGTTCTGTTTCCTCGGGAGCTTACCCTAATGCAACGCAACCATGACGCGACCATCGCGACACCAATACAGCATTTGCTCATTGCGCGCAATTGGATCGTTGAACGGGCTAGACCAAAAGGTCGCCCAGATCGTGACATCAATTCCACCATTTGCTTTTCTCCACGGCTCTAAAACTGCCTTGTTCCCGCCATAGACGTCAAACTTGAAGCTTTAATATCTCATTTGATCGCTGTTAATATCTTCAAGAACACCCGCATACATCATCCCTCCTCTACCTCCTCCACGCCCACACACATCCGCGACCGTACACCTGCAATTGTGACTACACAAAAGCGACATCACGCGATCAACCATGTCTCCTCTTTCCGTCCCAAAAATCTTTATGGCTGGTGGTGCCGTCGGCTTCGGCTACTACCTCTACATGCGCCAATACTGGTTCCCCAACCCATACAAGACGCAGGGAGTGCAGAACATTGAGGACCGCTTCTCCTCCGGCGGCGCCTCATCTACACATACTCCCGCTGTTGCGAGCCAGCGCGGTACGGGTACTTTTTACGGCCCCCAGACCTAGCTATCTGGAGAGCTCATGTGGTGCAGAGTTTGCTGACGTGCGTTGCAGGTAGCTCGACGGCGAACGATGGAAGGCACGATGGCCCCAGCAAAGGACCGGATTCAGAGCACTTTAAGAAGAATATCAGTGATCAGCAGAGCGAGGTGAGTTGTTTGTTGGATTCGTGGGTGGACAAAGGCTAATGTGCGTTTTGTGTAGCCTGTCTGGCCAAGCAAGTTCTACGAGCAGCAATACAACAATCCCAAGGGCAAATAAGCATCTTCACCATCGTTCCATCGATAGGATACATATGAGCAATGGAAATGCGTTGATGGAGAGTGGTGGACATCGTGTGCATGGCATCATTGGCGTTTGACATAAAAAAAGAGGGGTGAGATATAATAGCATCCCATGTATACCTCAAAACATATCAGTGGTAGCTGCAAGTCTAGATGCATGGCAGTTTGAAACAATAAAAAAAAGTTAAGATATTCAGGTCTTCTACCCACGACAACAACTCCGTGTATCTCTATCTTCTAGCCATGCAATTGCTGCTTAGTACCATCCCATAGGAACCATGCTGTCATATAATCGCATGGCTACCACGCGTCATATTCCACAGCGATATTATGAACTTGTAGCACCAATCTACGTCATATCTACATCTTGGCATCGACCTTCCGTCTCGCAGCTGTGTTCCTACTAGCGTCTAGCACCAGCCCCACGTGATGGCTCAACGCGACCAGCTCGCCTTGGGCATCGTGCACAAACACCTCGAGATCCATCCTCCCATTGGCAACCTTCTTCATCTCGACCCGGACCCGCAGCCATTTGGCGCCGCCTGGCGGAAGCGACTTTTTGATGTCAAGATTGAGCAGCAAAGTCGGGTACCAGTACGGGCCAGTCCCTTCGTCCTTGAGCGTCTCGATGAGCTGTGGAAACATGTCTGCGACGAAGCCAATGGACGAGTCGGTAAAGTTGCTGCCGTCAGAGAAGCAGAGCCACTCGTCGGCGACGTTCCGTGCAGGCTTGCCTGCCCGTGGAAAGTGGAAACTCAGTTTGGTCGTTGCCTTGCGGAATTTGGAAAATGGCATTTCACCAAATGGTTTCCAGTTTGGATCTTGGTCGTTTGCCAGCTTGGAGAGGTCGACAGGAGCTATGGGAGGCGAGAAGGTGTACTCGGTGTCGTAACTGACGCCGGATTCCGTGTCCATGTTGGAGTTTGTCACGTATGCGACGATTTCTTGTCGACCGTCTTGCTGCATGCTAACATGCACGATGGAGGTCTGGCGGCCGATCTTGACATCGTCGACGGTGAAGGTTGCTGGGCCAGCCTGGGTTCGTCGGAGAAATTCCACGTGGAGGGCGATTGTGTGAGGTTGGTTGTGCGCGGCCAGGGTGGTGCTGAAATGTGCTTTGACTACCTCTAGGAGACTGACATGGTTTGGTCAGCGGCTATGTACGCATGTTGTGCATGCTGCATGCTGGCAAGGTGCCCCTCACCATCCGGTAACATATCCGCCGTTTGGAACTGCGTACGTCAGTCAGAACGGCCCGTTGCGATGGATATCTGGGGCGTAACATACCGCTTCCGATGCACCAATCATCGTGTAATGTGCAGGAGTAGGTGTTGGAGGAGAGCTTCTCCACCGCAGTGGCTTCTTGCCAACCCGGCATATTGGCAACTTGTCGGTCGCTGGATAGGATATCCCTTGGTGTTTATTTCATGAACCAGCGCCAATATCAGTTGTCCTGGACAACAAACGTCGAGGCGGACCTCGGAAAGTGTCCAGCTATCGCTGCGCTAACGCCGCATGCGGAAGGAACCTCGGCCATGGCATCCCCAGATGTGGGGTGTTCCCCGGCTTAAACATTATCGCCGACACTTGACAGGCTGCCGCCCTCCGACCATAGGGCGCATGCCCGAGGTCCAATGTGGAATGCCACTGTCTCTCTTGTTTTGGCTCCCTTTCCCTTTACACCCTGTATCTTCCGTGACTTTGTCCTACGGTAAGCTGAGTCGCATATTACACCGTTGAACTTTCATTGCCAAGATGCCTTCCGACAGCCAGTACCCCAGCTTGCCTATTCCCGATGTTGATCTTGTGAGTTTCCCGTCTCGGAAATAAGCTCGTATGTCAGCTTGATGTGCTGACCGGCGTGTGTGACGTTTCTAGTGGGCATTTCTATTTGAGAGGAAAGAAAAGCCATTTGCAGATGACAAAGGTATTCACATGCGACTGGCGTCGTGTTTCTATTGGGTGCCGAGCTGACGGTTATCACAAGTAATCTACTTTGACCCATACACCAAGCGGTCCTACACATATGCACAGGTCCGAGAAACAGCCATTACTTTTGGCAAGGGGTTGAAGGCACAATGGGATTGGCAGAAGGGTGACGTCCTTGCACTGTACACACCAAATTGCATTGACACCCCAGCGATAACATGGGGCTGTCACTGGGCTGGCGGTGTGTTGTCGCCTGCTAACCCAAACTACACGGTTGAGGAGCTTGCTTTCCAGCTCAAAGACTCTGGTGCAAAGGCTCTGGTAACACAGTTGCCGTTTATCAGAAATGCGCAAGAAGCGGCGAAGAAGGTTGGCATGCCCGTGGATAGGGTGATTGTAATGGGAGATCAGAAAGATCCTTCATACAAAGTGAAGCATTTTACCAGCATCATCAACACGGCTGGATCCTCCAAGTGGCGGAGAACCAAGGCGAGCAACCCAGCTGAGGATTTGGCATTCCTGGTGTACAGCTCCGGTACCACAGGTCATCCAAAGGGCGTTATGCTTACCCACCGAAACATTGTTGCCAACACCTTGATGATCAAGGCCGGCGAGGCCGGAAATCTTAAGCCGACAGGAGGTCCTACAGGCGAAGGAGATAAACTGCTCGCATTTTTGCCCTTCTTCCACATTTACGGTACGCAAAAGGCGCATGATCAATCTGGAAAGCATATGCTGACATTCACCAGGTCTCACGTGTTTGATCCACCAAAGCTTGTTCTCTGGCCTCCAACTTGTTGTCATGCCAAAGTTTGATCTCGAAGACTTTTGCAAGTTCATCCAAGAACTCAAAATCACATTCGCATATGTCGTACCGCCAATTGTCCTTCTTCTGAGCAAGAGCCCTGTGGTGTCAAAATACGATCTCAGCTCTATTCGTATGATGAACTCTGGTGCTGCGCCGCTTACACGAGAGCTTGTGGACGCAGTATATAGCAGACTCAAGATTCCTGTAAAGCAAGGATATGGTCTTTCGGAAACGAGTCCTACTACGCATACCCAGCCATGGGAAGACTGGAACAAGACGATTGGTTCGGTCGGTAAGCTGCTGCCTTATCAGACAGCTAAATACATGTCTGCAGACGAGAAGGAAATGCCCGTTGGTGAGGTCGGTGAGCTCTGGATCAAGGGACCAAATGTTTTCAAGGGATACTTGAACAACCCAGAGGGAACCGCACATGCAAAAACAGCCGACGGGTACTTCAAAACTGGAGATGTTGGATACCAAGACAAGGATGGCAACTTTTATATCACGGATCGTGTTAAGGAACTCATCAAGTACAAGGGTTTCCAGGTGCCACCGGCGGAGCTTGAGGGTATTCTGGTCTCTCACCCGAAGATTAAGTATGTTCGCCTCGCAGCTTTGATGTTGGATTTTGCTAACGTGTTTCTCTCTCGTAGCGATGTGGCAGTAATTGGAGTCTACAGTAAAGACGACGCAACAGAGCTTCCCAGGGCATACATTGTGCCAAAGGACGGTCTTGGCAAGACCGATGCAGATGCAAAGGAGATTGTGGATTGGTTGAGCACAAAGGTTGCACACCACAAGCGGCTGAGGGGCGGTGTGAGGTGGGTCGATGAGATACCCAAGTCCGTGAGCGGTAAGATCTTGAGAAGGGTGTTGAAGGTAAAGGCGCAGGAGGAGGAGGATGCCAAGGCGAAGGCGAAGCTGTAGTCTAGCTTTACCTCGAAGTATGAGACATTAATATCACTGGGATTGAGCTTCTCGCTTCGCGTTACAATATCTATCTCTTCTATCACATTCTCATCTTCTCACTGTCTTCTTACTGTCTTCTCACTGTCTTCTTACTGTCTTCTCACTGTCTTCTCACTGTCTTCTCACTGTCTTCTCACTGTCTTCTCACTGTCTTCTCACTGTCTTCTCACTGTCTTCTCACTGTCTTCTTACTACATATCTTCTTAACAACTGCACTATCTTCTTACCAGCTACACTATCTTCTTACCAGCTACACTACCTTCTTACCAGCTACACTATCTTCTTACCAGCTACACTATCTTCTGGACGTGCGTTGTCTACCAGCTACAGCGATTGAACAAATCTGAGCAACATCATAGCGTGATTGTTTCACTATTCCAAGGACCAAACTAGGTTATACATTGCTGTGCATCCTCCAGCGATTGCTGTCTAGTCTTCTATCAGCAGCCATGCCGTCCAAACGCAAAGCTGCAAATGACGTCGATGACGACGACGTCTGCATCCTCAGTACCAAAAAACTGAAACCCGTCGACCCCGTACTATATGGCAAAGACTTTCCATACCAGATCTATACCAAGCTACACTCCAAATTCAACGTCTTCCCCGAGTTACTACGGAGCAACCTCCAGCAAGCTTACCACCGAGACCTTTACAACAACCAACAGAACCTCATTACCAATACCCCCAGAGCCCCCCACCACCAGACATACCAGATCCTCAAAGGCAACCGGATTCGCTCCACATCTCTCAACTTCACCTGTGAACACCTCTCTTCAAACATCCCCTCGCTAGCGCTGGCCAACGCCGCCCTCATGGAGCACCTTCTCTCTGACAAACAGCCCAACCTATGAGGAGAAGAAGAAGTGACGTTTTCACGCACGGCGACACAAGAGGGGCTACAGAATCCAGAGTTCCTGGAACTGTATTTAGTGAGGGCAGGGGAGGTGGGATGGGGCCTGGACGATGGAGGCGCCTTATCATTTTATTTTACAAGGGTGGAGGGGAAGCGCTTGGAGGAGATGGTGTGGTATGTTAGCAGGGGAGAGATTAAAGTTGAAGAGGAGGGTTGAGAGGGATTGGAGAAGAGGGATAGGTATGAATTTCTTTTGGTCTGATCTGGGAGTTGAGGATAAGGGAGATTGAAAAGTCGCAACACAGGAGTTTAGGTATTGTACTTTTTTGGTCTTTTCATGACATTTAGGATGGCTCTCCTACAAATAACAAACCTGGAAAATCAAAAAGAGTCCACCTGCTGAGACAGGCTGTCGACATGGAAATAAAAGAATAGCTGTGACGACTACTGCTACTTCTTAAAGTAAAGTTTCAAGTGTAAAGAACACAGCAAATAATAAAATAACTGTCACAACTATAGCTACATTTATGGTAGATCGCCGTTTTCTAGTTTGACTAGTTGTGGGAGAGAATGGCTAGACAGGTGCCCTCGTATAGGGAAGAAAATTACATCAAGGAAATTTAAAGACACTGCGTAGGTTCGAAAGAGGAATTTAATGTGCTAGCTGTATGGCACTTGTGACACAGTCGACGGCGGCTATCTTGAAAACCTCCTGACAGCCTTCTAGAAATACTGCTTTTGGAGCATACGACGACAACGGCGTCTGGACCCGGCTTTCCTGGATCTCGAGCAGAGAAAGAAATGAAGTTAGCAGGACTGGAATGAGCTTGATCTTCATCCTCGAGTGTCCTTGGTCTCCGCCAAAAGCAAAGCTAGGTTGCTAGGAAAAGATGGCAGAGCGGTCACGGAAAAGATTGAGAGCGATTGTAGCGTCATTAATAATAGCAATAGTTTAGCCCATAGCGGTTATAGAAGAAATAGATGCATATTGTCTTTATGCTCGAACTAGTAGTGGCATTCAAGGACGCCTAACTTGGTCATATCTTTACATTTCTTGCAATGTGCAGTCCTCCGGACCTAGGTGGCAATGGTAGGACATGTCTGTTCAGCTAGCGCCTCCTTGGGATGTGCAGGACAGGACGGCGAATCAACGGGAGACCGATACTTGGCGACAGTATGAAATATTCCTTCTACAAATGTGCACACATTTTTACCCAGCGCTTATTGCATCTTTATCGTTGCATTCGAATCCCTGATTTTTTTTTCGCTGGAATATTTGCGATGAGAAAAAAGAATTTGTAACATGAAGTATCCAGCACGCGTAGTGTGGTTCGTACTGTCGATGGATGAGATGGCTCCAATCAAAGCACGTGCCTGCTTACAGCTAGCGCATCTTGGCACCACCGCACAGCCGAGCCAAAATTACCCTCGCAAATCTACGACCTTGAACCCATCGACAATCGACAACATCACGACCGTCACGATGCCGAAAGAAGTCAAGCAGAAGTCTGGCCTCATCGTTGGCCTTAACGCCGGCCACAGTACGTCTCACCCGCGCACCGCTCTCGACGCCCCGGAACCGCCACAACTGAGATAAAAAAAATCGTTGGATGGACGCTAACATGGCGAACAGAGGTCACCCCCAGGACTCCCGCTCCCAGGATCTCGAGGAGGAAGGGTTTCCTGTCCAAGCGCACTGCCTTTGTCCGTGAGATCACCAAGGAGGTTGCTGGGTACGTTGTATTCTGGAGCTTGCTCAAGCGCAGGACCGCGCAATTACCTTTGTAATGGATTGCTAACGATGGTTGTGTCTATAGTCTTGCCCCTTACGAGAAGCGCATCATTGAATTGCTCCGAAACTCCAAGGACAAGCGTGCCCGTCGTCTGGCTAAGAAGAGGGTACGTCTTCCTGCGCCCATGATACGATTCGATTCCGCACCCACTGCACATAATCTAGAACACACACACACTAACATTGCAATAGCTCGGTACCTTCGGCCGCTCAAAGAGAAAGGTCGACGAGATGACCAAGGTCATCGCCGAGTCGAGGCGCGCGGGTCACTAAACGGTTTCATGATACGCGGTGGATGAAGCAAACACGGCGAACGACCGACCTTCTTTCCGATTCTGTCCTGGGTGTTCGGTCTCTTTTTCACAAACGGGCGGCTCGACACGATTTCGGAACGTCACAGCATACCATATAAAAAGGATGGCACGATTATCGGAGTAAGGCAAATGGACAGTGATGGTTCCTGAACGTACCTAGCATGTGTCACTCAAAATCATGAAATGTGACGATTGGTTCACGCCAAAACACCATGTTCCAGTGCCGCCTGGCGTATGCGTGACTGAGGTGTGACATGGTGGTTATAGTGATATGATGCCGACAATGTTGTCGACGCTGAACTAGCATGGATGTCAAATTCCTACTCTATTGCCCTTATCAATGGCAGAGTAAGGGCCGAGAAATGCTTAAATTGAAACGCGCTTTGCTTGGAGACAAGACTGCTCAGGCCTCACACTGCTACTGCATGTATGTGAGGTCTCGGGCAGAGGCGCGGACATACAGGATTGACAGTGACTCCGATTGTAGACTGACCAAAAGACACGTACTGTTGTCTGTTTCTAAAAGAGAAGCATTTCACAAAGATTGTCTGGTTCAATGTCTACTCTATCCACAGAAGCTGTAAACGCTTATAGGGCATTGCTAGTTGGGTTGCATATCTCTATCCGTGGGGTGAAGAAAGTAAATCATCCATTGAGAGGGAACCAGACTTCAGGCTCAGTTGCCAGCTTCGTCTGGACCTGTTCGTGCATGGTAATTTTGTTTATAGGCATCCTCAATCATCGCCACCTATCTTCTCAAGCTTTCCCATTTCACGCTTCTCACCTGTCTCGCCGATAAAACGTATACGGTCGATGCGCGTCTTCTCGCTGTCGCCGTCGGCATCCGCGACGAAAAGCACGACTGAATAAACGTTTTGGAACTTGACAAAGCGGAGCTCCAGCTTGGCGGTCTGTGTCTGCTCGTCCCAGTCCGAGGGCTTTAGCTCAATGATCTGGGTTGCAGGAATATCTTCTGCTTCCTCGAAGCCTAGGTTGTGCTGGCGGTTGATCCAAACGTGGATTGTCTTTGGTCGAACGGGAGCTTCGTCGTCATCTTCGTCGTTGCCCGAAACACAAGAGGTGATGTGGATGGTGTGCAGCTTGACATTTGCTGTAAAAGGCACATACAGCATCAGTTGATTGTCCACGTCGCTCTCAATCCAGTCTTTGCTTCCTTCTGAGCTAGTCGCAGCTCCTTTGCCCTTGTTCAATGATGATGGTGCCGATGTTTCGAAAAGCGTCCTGACGGTTCCGAAATCGCTGTCTGCGTTGAGCAGATCGAGACCACGCACATCTACAGATTCGGTGACGTCGCTGTATCCGCGTGGTAAGCTGGTGCCTATCCAAGCTCCGCTGCCACCACTGCTACCGCTTCCACTTGCGAATCCGGTGCCGCCTTTGCCCTCATTCTCGGCCTCGGCGGCAAGTGTCTTGATTGCCTCGGAGAGTTGTACGGGATTGGAACCAGAGTATTTGCGTATTTGCTGGTTGTTTTTGTAGATGATGAATGTAGGGGTACTGTTTTGTAGGCTTGGTTAGAAGCCTGTCTCTTGTGTGTTGGCAGGTTGTGTAAATGTGCATACTTTGTGACATTGTAGCTTTGCGCAATCTGTGCTTGCTGCACTGTGCTGACTTTCGTAAAGGTAACCTTCCCTGGTCTTGAGAGCTGACTGGCTAGCTGGTCATATACCGGCGCGATCGCTTTGCTCGACATGTTTTCCTCATTATAAACTACAAGAGCCAAATGTCAGTGGACAATCAAAGGTGAGGTGATGTCTTTCGACGTGTATTGCGGTGGCGGCGGCAGTGGCTGCTTACAATTGACCACTACGACGCGTGAGGATGATAGTAGCGAGCTCAGCTGAGCGGGCGATTTGATTTCTACGGTCTCAGACATGTTTGCGGCTCCTAAAAGAGAGACTGATAGGGTTTGTTGTCGGTGTCGGTCTAGGAGAGGCGCGACGTGCAGCGCTCTCGAGATTTAGTGGGGGCGGGGTGTTGCTCTTCCGTCACCGACGATCACCGTGGATGCGTTTAGTGAGTGTAGTCAGGCACCGACACACTACGCGGCAGAGCAACGAAGCTTCCAGAACACCAGTTTGCATTTTCCCGTTACGCGACGACCCTATTGAGTTCCGGTTTTCTAATCCAGAAGACAGCTGGCCCTTGGATTCGGTGCATCCAAATCGCCTTCCACGTCCTTCCCTACCTTGCCGCCCTCTACATCACTGCTAGCACGCGCTTTCGCACCAGCAGCGTCGCCATCTTCTCGAGACTAACGGCACCTGGCACCAAGCCTTTGTAGAATTCACTCGGCAGCTTCTACACATACCCACACGCTCACGGGATTGGTAAGCGCCTCTCCTGGCGTTCGTCCCCAACATTGCGTGCGCCTGGACCCTAATCGCCTCTTGATGGCAGGCCAAAGCCATCTTCTCCTCAGTTTCACCGAAGCAAAGCTCCTGCACTTCGCGACCCTCCTTCTCCTTGTTGAACGAAGCAACTCTACCCGAAGAGCACACCGTTGGGACTGCTGGTACCTGCGTATTATTTTCCTCGCAAACGCACCTACTGCTTTCCTTCTCGCACACAACCTCTATAGATTGATTCGAGCATAATGTCGCACGTTGTCGTGTTCAACTCGCACGCGAGGTCGTTCAAGATCCCCACGACACCTACAAAGTACCTGACCGAGGTGCGGGACGAGGCGTGCCAAAAGTTTGGTGTCAACAAGGACCAGTTTACGTTGAAGTAAGCAACATTGTGCTTCGAATAGAGCCCTCTCCTAACAAATCTGTAGATATAACAACAAGCCCATCTCTCTCTCCCAGCAAATACGCCTTGCAAACCTTCCTCAGGGTGCCCGATTAGAGCTCGTTCAAGCGTCACGATCACCTACTGTCATATCTGTAGCGCTTCAGCTTCCGGCAACAGAGAAGAATGTACGCCTTACAAATAAGTTCGCAAGCAACACCTCATTATGGGAAATTCTACGTCATTTCGAAAGCAGCCAGGGGGCCAACTACAACTTTACACAGCGTGGTGTGCCTGAAATGAGTGGCGCATCCGGTGCTGGAAGATTACACTATGAGCAACCTGTTATAACCGTCATGCCGGGTCATAAGGAGCAATCGAGCTTTGTCGAGCTGCAACAGACGCTCAGTCAACTGGGTTTCGACAATGGATCAGCTTTGCTGAAACTGTCATATAGAAATAGTGGCACTCCGTTAGAAGAAGCTATGGCGCAAATATCACAGTACTTCAAGCCGAGCGAGCCTTCTGCTGGAGCAGAGGGCGCACATGCTTCAACGACCGACCAATTGGCCTCAATACCGGACCCAGCGCAAGCCGCTCCACAGGCCACAGAAACCGTAGCTGGTGAGACTGTGCGCAGTGACGAACCTGACCCAGAACCCATGGAGGTTGAACCAAAATCTGCTGCTCAGCCTGCACCTGAACCTGAAATCTCAACTGAGAAATACGCAGCCGAGAGCGTTGAGAACACCTCCCCTGCAGCGGCTCTAGCAGCAGCAACATCAACAGCTTCGTCTGCGCCAGCACAACCTTCTGAATCTTCGCCACAACCTACCAAAGAGTCGTCGCAGCCGACCGAGAAATCTCGCAGTGTCCAAATCTTTTCTGCACCAACATCGTCGACTCCACAAGCAGCACGAAATGCGTTCAACGAGAGCGACTATCTTCCGACCATTGAACATGCAAAAGCGCATCAGAACGCGCTCTTGAACAGGACAAAGAACACCCGTCTGCTCTCTGATAAGGAACTCGAAGAGCAAGAAAAAGAACGGCAAGCCAAGATTGCTGCAGCAGCCGAGAAGGGTGGTTCACTGCGGATACGCATGCCTGATGGTGCACTTATTCAGATGTCCTTTGATAAGAACGATACTGCTGCTGGGCTCTACGACTTTGTGCGCAGTTTCTTGGAGAGGAAGAATGAACCCTTCCAGCTCAAGAACACGGGTCCTACTGGTCGCCTAGTCCTTGTCCCAAGAGACGACAAGCGTTTGGTACAGGACCTGCGCTTCTTTAACAACGAACTCGTGACGTTTCAATGGGCGGAGAACGCAAGTGCAGAAGCAAGGGCAAGCCGTCATACACTCGCATCGGAATGGCAAGCAAAAGCTCAAACACTGAAAGTTGAGGAACCAGTGAAAGAAGACCCAGCTCAGCCACAGACGAACCAGTCTCAAGAAGGTAGTGTTACTGAGGGAAAGAGGAAGGCGGCTATGAGCAATGAGGAGAAGGAGAGCAAGCTGAAGAATCTGCTCGGCAAAGGACTGTTCAAGAAGAAGTAATGGGGTGTTGCTGAAGACCAGAGAGGAAATCTTTTGTTATGTTGGGTGCTTTATGCGGCATTTCCTGGGGAGTTTCTTTGATGTTTCCACTACATAGCGAAGAAGCAATGGAATGTTTATGAATGGCCTAGCCTTCTGGTAGACCAAAATGTATACAATAGTCGTGATGAGAGATAGCTGCGCTAGAATGGTCAGTGTGATCTCAGAGTCATTTGACTCCTGTGCGGACATTGTGTTATAGACTGGGCTGCAATGGGAGTTGTCTTGGTCATCTTGTAGTAGCAGTGACGTTTACATCACTTGTACTTTCATTCCACGACAAGTTTGCTATAATTTACAAACGGAACATTGCACGGCCCACTCCTCACTTTCACCGTACGCAAAGCATAAATCGTAGCAAACTTTTCTCTTCTACAGCACCCTCGACACTGCTCTCGACTCCACTCCAAAGGTCAATTCGGAGCACGAATCTGACACGGCAGTGCTACAGAAACTAGTGCCAGCCTCTCTCAATCACGATGGTCAACACCGTCCCTGTTCAGTCAGAGAAGCCGCAGTTTCCGAAACAGCCTCGCCATCTGCCACCCGATCCAGCTTCGTCAAAAGGTATGCCGACACAGATCAGACCCTCCACGCCCCCAGTCACCGAAAAATGGAAGAGCAATGCTACCGAACCAACGAGCCCATACTTTACACCTGCAGAGAACGAAACCTTCATGTTCGCCACGCGCCACGCGCTCGAACAGGCACTGGGAAAGGACACCCTGGGCCGCCTCGAAGAGCTGCTGCAAAACGAGAAGAAGCTCACACAAGATTACATTGAGTATCTGGAAGAAACCGTCAGGCAAAAGAGCGGCGTGGCATCCCCGATGCTGAACACACTCGTACAGAAAGAAATTGCGCATTGGAAGGCGAAAGCAGAAAGCCATAGCGAAAGCACCAAGACGGAGTTGGGGCTTTTAAGGGACTGGAACGTGAGAATTAAGGACAAGAAAGACATGTTACAGGAAGAGGTAAAACGTTTGAGAGAGGAAAACAGCATGTTGAAGGCGGGAACAGAACGACAGAAGGAAACGAAGGAAAATGAAAAGGAACGGGACAAGGAAGAAAACAAGAGGCTACGCACACGCAACACCCAACTTGAGGCAGAGAAGGATACATTGAATGCCAACATGCAGATGATGCTCGAAGAATCTGTAGCCTTGAAAGCTGAGATTGAACGGCTGAAGAATGGTTCTGCGCCAGCACACAAGCAGGAGGAGTCTGACATCGAAATGAAGGACTCCCATGATGAAATCGCTGGCGCCAATAAAAACGCAGCTGCAACTCCAGGCAAAAACCATGAGAAGAACGCCAGGAAAAGGGCTAAAGTAAAGAAACTACGGGAGCTTATCATAGTGCAAGAGAACAAACAGTTATCAGCCAAGCTTGCTGAGGCCGAGTCGCAGTATGCCAATGCACAGGCGGCTACCCTCGCTGCCCACGAAGAACTTGTGAGAAAGCTTCAGGAGAAAATCGAGGAACTGCAGCGAGAGATACGTTCGAGAGATGAACATGCTGAACGACAGCATCATTCACCTGCTCCCGCGTCTACTCTAATGGCTACTTCTACGGACGCTTTGAAGAGAAAGGATAAGAAAGATAAGAAGATAAAGGAGAAGAAGAAGCCCAAAGAGGGAAAAAAGAAGAAGGAGAAGGAGAAAAAGACCAAGAAGAAGAAGAAAGACGAGGATATGAGTGAATAATGCTGTTTGGCTGAGAGCTCGGCAATGTCGCTCTTCCTACTAAGGTTCTGAGATTGTTCTTGGTGAGACGGAGGGATATCTTGGGCTTCGCCAAGTACAGCTCTCGCGACGTGAATCTAGGCTGAAGTCTACGAAATCGAATCAACCGATCTCAGCGCCATGATCAAAGGAGTTCTAGTCCGACAAGAAGAGCAACAAGGCGATGAGATGGCAAATGGACCAGGAATGGACTGTAGGGTAATAACCTTTAAATCAAAATTTCTTTAAAAAATGTTCCAAGGTCCTATAGCTTAGCTTTGCTGCTGTTCTTGAGACGTGCATGATACCGATCCCTCATCTCGCGCCTCAGCATCTTGCCCGATGGTGTCCTAGGTATCTAGACATTTCATTAGCAATCAGACTCCAACCCTCTCGAAATTGACTTACTGAATCGACAACCTCAATGCCACCAGTCAGCCACTTATGCCGACTCAGCCGTTCCTGGACCCATTCATGAAGCTTTCTTGCTACTTGTTCTTCACCCTGTTTCTTTCCTTCAGCTGTGAGCACGATCCAAGCACGCACAAACAGTGAGCCGTCGCCACGATTGTTATCAACACCCGCTACACAGGCATCTTGCACCAAGCCTTCTGGGTGATCAAGCAGCGTGTCTTCGACTTCTGTCGCTGCAACCTGAAGACCCTTTACTTTAATCATTTCCTTGAGACGGTCCAGATAATGCAGTCGGTCCTGTTCGTCGCGCATGACGAGGTCTCCCGTACGCAGCCACCCGGGCTCAGCGAACATCTCAGCCGTGGCTTTTGCATCTTTGAAATACCCCGGTGTCACGACGGGGCCGCGCGCCCAGAGCTCGCCTTTCTCACCTTTGGCTACGTCTTTCAGTGTGTCTGGGTCCACAACCCGTCCTGACATCCCGGGGAGCAGGTACCCGATCATACCAGGAAGTGCAGGCTCCAAGCCAAAGATTCCGGGCGCTGCTGGACTTGCAATGCTGGCTGCTTCGCTGAGTCCGTAGCCGCTGGGAATCGGCATTGCGGCGCCTTGCGGGAGCTTCTTGGCTAGTTGGTATGCGACGTCTGGGGGTAGGTAGGCGGCGCCGCTTCCGGCACCAATGACTGAGCTTAGGTCGTATTTCTCCGTCAAAGGGCTTTGGGCGAGCTGACGTACTAGCGGTGGGACGAGTGGGAGGTGGGTAATCTTGTACTTTTGGATACTTTTGAGCGCGAGCTCGAGATCCCATTTTGGGAGCATGATGCCAGTGTTCTTGAGAAGGTTGACTCGGAGCATCCAGACAATCATTCCGTATGAATGATACATTGGGATCACGCCTAAGGTGGTGATGGGTTTCAAGGGTTCGTCGCCTGCGAAGCGGGAGGCTTGGACTGATGTAATAAGCGTTTGCATGCCTGAATGATAGCCATTGCTGTGCGTTATCATCATGGCTTTGGGGAGACCCGATGTCCCTGAGGACTGAAAGAGGTATGCCATTCGTTTTCCACCCCGGAGTTTGCGTGGCCGTTCAGGAAGTCTTGAGCCTATTCTTACAAGAGACTCGATAGTGGGATATCCAGATACGCTATCAAGCTTGGTGTTGTCACTCAGTACAATGATCTTTTTCGGATCTAGCTTCAGTTTCAAAGGAAGATTATCGCCTTCTCCAGATCCCAACTCGATTGCTGCTTTCAGCACTGGAAGTAACGTTTCGTGGCACATGATACTCGTGATCTGCATTTTTCTGAGTACCCACCACAGCTCGTATGGTGTGCTTGCTGGACTGATACCTCCAAATACCAATTCTGATCGGAAACATGCGTGCGCTACCATTGGATAGTGGATATGATTTCGTGAGAACAACGCTAGAATTTCACCATCTTGCGTGTCATCAACAGGGCTTTTGCCCAGGCCCAGCGGGTTTGGCCCATCGTAACGCAAAACACGTGCTAATGCGCATGTTCGATGGTAGAAGCTGTGTAATGTGACAACTTCCTCCGTTACTGCATTGATGATGAGAGGGTAGTCTTCAGGTAGCGGGTTGTTGGGTGGGAAGCAAAGCTCATGGATGTTGAGATCGTCAGGTGTCGGTGGAAAGGGTCCATACGGTGAAGTGAAGATCGCTTCATTGTGGGGTTGGTACTTGAATGCATGTGGATCTGGAGAGTCGGGGCCTAGGAACCTAGACCAATGCGGGTTGAAGATGTTGTGTGTCATTGAAGTAAGAGAACACAAGAGACTTGGCTGTCACTTAATTCCTGAGACTTAATAGTTAAGGGTAGTCGCAGGGCGCGTAGGTACATCTTGCTGGATTTGCGGGTAATAAAGCAGTTCCCTACTAGACTTCCGAGGTGTAATATGCACCCCGCGTTTCTCCACACAGATTTCAAGGTGGTGTAGCTAAAGAAGACAAGCGAAACCTGCTTGCGCGTATCCTTTTCCAGCTTAAAAAAGTATCGCAACATCAATGAAGCCTAATTAATCTACGTTACTGGCCTTGCAGATACAATTCAACCAGAAACAGAGACGACACGAATTCATGTGGAGTATCGGCGAAGAGTCGGTCCTATTCGTAAAGAGAACCCGGACTTCTTCAACATTCACTATATGCTCGAACACGTGAGTGCAGATACAACTTGGGGGCCATCATAAACTGCATTGGAGCAGAGCGCACCTGGTATTTTGCTGACCATTGTGCGATTTCGGATCTCTTCAAATCGATAGTGCTGCCTGGTTTTACGGTGGGTGGCCTGAAACTCCCGGACACCCTCGATTGTCAGCGTTGGTTTCAGCTGATCAAGCCACCTCAGATTCGACTTCATTTGTGGGGCTGCCGGTCTGTTGACAGATGTACCTCAGTTGTTATGAGAAAAGGGGATGCGCAAACAATGAGCTGGCATACGTTTCAGCCCTCGAAGCGTACACTTAAACTCTGGTGGCGGTGAACCTCGCATGCTGTTCTCCTGGGATTGTCGCGATTTAGTCTCAGCCACAGCCTTCTCTAGATTTTGGCCCCAACTACGCCGTAATCCACATTTCAGCCTTTATAAGCTTTGCGCAGCCTCTTCTCACAACTCTGCCGTTTTCTGGGCAGTTTTTCTTAACCCATTCTTCATATTATTCGTGGGATGTGTTGACAGTAGTCATGTCTTCCGACTATGCAGAAAGCGACAAAGCACCGGCGAAAACAGGCACAATACCGGCGCTTTGGTCTGCAAAACTCATCCCTCATAGTGCAGAATTCCCAGATCCGTACGAGTTGATTGGAGATGCATACGAGCGAATATCAGTCGCGGATCAGTGGGAGATACAAGACCCGTAAATTTGCAAATCGTTCCACGACGTCGAACGAAATACTAATGCAGCACAGTAAAAGCGAAAAGCTTCCATATTTGGCACATATAAAATCACTTTCAACCTCGTGGAAAACACTGCGCCATTTAGCAGACTGGATGCAAGTTGGTACAACACCATTACGATGGAATGAAATCAAGAACCACCCTGAAGACCGCGAGAGACGTGCACACAAAACGAATATAACCTTTGTCGAATATCAGCCTGCTGCCGAACCGAAATCAATTCCGATCCAGACATCTTCCGCACTTCGGGAAACGCTTCAGTCATTATCGCACGAGCCTGGAAAAGAACCTCCGCTTCGTTTGTTCGTTGTAGAAGACCTTTCTCAGCAAGTTATCAAACAGCTAGGGGAGCGCTTTGACATCGACCCTCACTTCTTCCGTGAACAAATTGACGACTATGTGTGGTACAATACTCGGGATCCTTGGGCAATACCGCCCAGCCTCGTCTCCAGCATGAAGCATCGTCAGTGGTTTCGCTTGCGAAACATGCGCCTTCGGTACCACAAAACAGAGGAAGATTATCAAGCCTCCAGGCTGGAGGCTAATAGTTGGAATGTACTCCGACGCCCCGACAACGACGAAAATCACTGGCACTATCTAGACGGAGAAGGCGCTGTTGTATCTATTATTCGTACACGCACGACAGTGTGGATTGGAAAAGACAAGAAGTGCGGCTACGGCACGGTCGGTATTGTACTACTCGATCCAACAGTCAGTCAAGGACGGCCATTGTGTAAGTTTTTCTTCCCACTGAGACCCCTTGGCCTGACTATAAGTTGTCTGGTGGAAGCTTGTGCTAAACTCAAAAGGGTACGACCGTGATAATTGGTTGCCGACTCCAAAGATGGAAACAAAAGTCTACCCATCTATAAAATCTTCTGTGTCATGGTTTGAGGATATTGTACAGATGACGACCGCCTTTCCATGGTTTGAACGATCAGAGGGCCACGAAATCAATGCCCAGGTCCTTGCCAAACCAACCCTCTATACTATCTGTGCAGAATGGCTCGTAGTATGCGACTACGTAAGAACACGACTCAGCCAGATAGAATGGGAGCTGGAAAAGCCACACCTGTTCCGTTCCAAAGGCGATGCCATCGACAGTTCTTTGACGCGTCTCCACACCTGGCGACGACATATACCAGTGTTCAGGAGCATGGTAACAGAGACATTGGAGCATGCGCTTCCAGCCGCAGCACGATTAACGACACCATCATCTTATTCCTCAACTGCGCCATCCTCGCCCATGTCCTACACTGGAAGATCTCTTACATCCGACAAGATTGTCATCAACTTCAACAATGCGGATGGCTTCGAGGATATTGTGCCAGACTTTCGTCGTGTTCTCACCGCTATCAATGAACTTCAAGAGCGGGTTGACCGCCTCACTAGCATCGTCACATCTGAGATCTCTATTGAGGACTCGCGACGAGGATTCAAGGAGAGCCATAACATGGCGCGCATTACTTGGCTGGCGACGGTCTTCATCCCGTTGACATTTGTCGCGGGCTTATACAGCATGAACGAAAGTGTTTCAGCGCTCAAGGAAACATATGGATGGTACTTTTTAACTGCCGTACCCTTCACATTAATTGTCATGGCAATTGGCTGGGTAGTTGGGGGTGGGAGCTTGATGCCGTGGAGGGAAAAAAAGGGCGTAGGACGTGAGAATAAGGGGAAGTAATCTTGGGGAAAGCATAACACGTAATCGTAGTACATGTCGGGTCGTTGCATGTATACGTCCTGTAAATAGATCACGATAAAGCGTGCTTCACAATCTAGTTCGTGGCTTTCTGTGCGACCTTAGTTATTCTATCTTTGATGAGATTCAGCGTCTAGAGTGTAAACCTGAAGCTCGGGTGTCGGTGTCCAAGCCTATCGGCGTCGCTTCGAAGCAATCTATCGTCGCGTTCACCCTTGTCCCTCTTCTTGTTCTCCCAACCCAAATATATGCATTGGATGGAAGCTAAAATTATTGTGATCACTAGTGCACCAAGGCTGATCGAATGCCCCAATATGTATCTCGGAGCGTCGCGCTGCAGGTAGATGAAGGTTCCAATAAAAGCGGAGCAGTTTGCAATGGAAATGACTAGGCCGATTCCGACAGCTCTTACATAGTGCGGAGCGAGATTGTTCGATGCCCAGCCCTTTATTACCAATTAGCCAGGTTGCAACGAATGAGAATGAAACACTGCTTACCATGAGCATAGGTGAGCCCTGGAAAACACCAATCGCGACGAGAAAGGTCCCAGCATACCGCACTGCATTGGTTGTCGCTACAATCAACATGACGTATCCGCAAATTCCAAGGACACAGCCTCCAATGATGAAGTATCCTCGATTCTTAAGCCTATCGGAAGCGTATGCTGTACCGATGACGGTGAGAAACGCGGCCATGTTCGGCGGCACTGTGAATAGCTGTGCTGTTGTACTCTTGTACCCCATACCTGCAATTATGCTAGGAAGAAACAAGGAGAAACTCTATTGTTGCTGGTTAGTGTCACTGAAATGTGTATTGAGCGAAGATAGAGAAAGGTGCGGCATCAACTTACATATAATGGAACCAGTAAAAAGAACCAGATGAAAGCAGAGAAATATGTCTGTGGAGCTAAGAGAGCCATTTTGACCCAATACCAACTGAACTTCTCATCGTCAACATCAACTTCTGTAGATCCGCCGGCGTCGATACGCATACGACGCAACGCCCATTCTTTCTCTTCGTCTGTAAGAAAACCTGCGGCAGCAGGGGTGTCTGGCATAAAGAAGAAGCATATGATTCCAAAGACGACCGTTGCCGCACCCTCAACTATTCAGCGTGTTAGTATTCCCCAGCCCGACTTCAAATGTAATCTTCGGCGAAGAAAAAGGCGGCAATCTTACTGAAGAATATCCATGGCCATCGATCATACCCACCCACACGTATCTTTGCCAGCCCGCTCGCAAGCAACCCTCCAAACGCACCTGACAAGGGAGCTGCACAGTAAAACAGCCCACTTCTAAGCAGCATCTCTCCTCTCCTATAGAACATTGCTAGATAAATAATGACGCCTCCAAGGATACCTCCCTCGCACAGGCCGAGTAGCAGTCTACACGCAACAAGGCCAGCGAAGTTCTTCACAAACCCCATCATAGCGCATACAAGGCCCCAGGAGGTGATTAGTGCGGGTAGATAAACTCCAGCACGGAGCCGTTTGACGAGCAAGTTAGACGGCACATCGACGAGTATGTAGGGGATGTAGAAGACAAGAAGCGCAATGTTGAACCGCGTGCCGGTTGTTATGGAGAGTTCATCCGTGAGGCCGGCTATACGGGCGTTGCCGATGTTGCTGCGGTCGATGAAGGAGAAGAGCCTGGTGATGAGATTGTTAGGCAGCGATCAATGTTTTGTGCGAGACGAAGAGAGTGGTAGGTCTTAAGAGAAAAGAAAGTGCACAGTCGAGTATGAAGGTTGTCTTCCATACCATATCCCAAATAGCCAGGGCAGAATGCGCACGTCAAATTTACGATTGAGTCGCTTGTCAAGCGCTAGATCAAAATCTTCATTTATAGCGATGACCTTTTCGATTCGAGTCGTTTCCTGATCCTGCGGTTTTTCTATATCCACTGCGCTCATGATTCGGGTTCTGATGCGGTTAAGTTGTCAACTTGGTAGTACAACGTTCAAAGCAACAACGGTGACGATGCACGATTCGGAATGAAAGAAGTTACAAGAGCGCGTTTTGATAATAATTGGTCAATTAGAACCATCCAGACTCTAGATTATTATGATAGAAAACAAAAGGCCATGGAGACTCTTATCTCTAACCGGCATTTGTAGGGTAAATCCCCTCCATCGCATGTATCCCCACAAGGCGGGGAAGAAGGATCGGAAGGATCGCCACGATGCGGGGATATTTGCATAAGACATGCCGAGGGCAAAGCAGCGTTACTCCGCACCAATCTCATATGAATAAGGCTTTTAGGACAATGGGCATGTAAAGATGACCTTTTCCCCACAAGACAATATGGTGTTGGAGAACAACAAAGCTGAATTATTAGTCGAAACAAGTATAGCTAGCTGGTCTGGCTGAACTGGCTAAAGTAACATTCGCGCATAGCCTTGATGTCATTTACTTTGTCATAAACGCCCAGAAGCCCTTTGCGAGCAAAACGCTTGGCAAGTCGACGACGCGGTAGAAGACCTCTGCTACCACAGTAGTCAGGGGTACGCATATCAAGAAACATAACAGTCCATTCACTGCGTTGCTCATCCCTGACGCAGCCATGTGCTGATAAGCTTTGATTCCGACAGTGTATATGATGATGGATTGGACAAGGAAGAAACCTATGACATGTAAGTAACTATTTGCTGTTGGCTATAGCTGCCGGTAGACTTACTGAAGCTTCTCTTGCCAAGTGCAACGAAGAACCCGCTGGATAGAACCCTACGGGCCACGTCGAACGTTTCTATCAAGAGCGTAGAGCCAAGAATAATGAGATAGTTGTCGATGCGAGCCATGGGTTGGTTTAAGTCCACGTTCTCGTTGAGCAAGCCGCCCGTATAAATTCCAGTGTGGCTGTAGAGTTCCTCATGGCGGAGGTCCGTCCTCCATGAGATGAACAGGAAGTGCAGCAAGACACCGGTAAAGACCATGACTGCGTACAGCGGCCAAAACGGGATTGTGAGATTTCCCATCTGGAATCCTCGGCGCGAGCGAGCTGAGAATTCCATATTGAGCACAGCATCGGCGATGAGAAGGCCAGTGATACTGTACCAGGCCCAGCTCTGCACCCAGAATGCGGCGACGATGAAGGCAAGCATTGCCTTTACGCGCCAGGATAGACGGGTATTGGGGACAATGATCATGGTCATGTAGACAGTGTAGCTTTGCTGAAAAAGTACGGAGACAATCCAGAGGGTACCAGATGGGAAGGCACTGTTGGCGGCTTGGCTGCCATAGTCTTTGTTGAGCCAGAAAATCTCAAACATGGAGTTGAAATAGACCAGGAAGTTACGTAGGGGCATGGGTACACCAGTTGAGATGTTCCCAGTAGACTCCATAAAATCAGAAATGTAGTCGGTGGATGCCGCGTTGAAGGCAGCTGCCGCAACCGAGTACGCAACGAAGGTCGGGATCCAGAGCCTAATGCCACGACGAAAGATGCTGGATGCGCCCACCTCCCGTGTCTTGCTGGCGAGGTACGGTAGGCATATCGTTCGTGCGGACAGGAAGATGATCCATCCGTAGATCAAAGAAGGATTGCAAAAGAGCACCGAAAACGACTTCCGGAGCCCAACTTGATACGAAGGGCCATCGACATTCTTCGAATCTGGGACGGCCGCCGGGAGAAATGTCTGGAAGAAAACGAAGAGAAAAGATTGAATAACAAAAAGACCTCGGAGCCCAATAAGGTAGTCCTGGTCCATGGCAATGCCTGTGGCATAAGAGCTTGGCGATGATGTGAACATGGCCATAGGAGAGGATAGAAGTCCGGACTTCGTTGTGGGTGTCTCTGAGGCTCTGCTTTCACGAGTAGAGAACCTAATATCAGAAAAGAATACTTCACACAAAAGGGAGGGGAAATGATCAGCCCCCTTCTCAGCTGTCACAAACACTCGACCAAGGCCAGCATCAAACACGTCGTCCCGAAAAACACGAAACTTGCACGTCCCTAAACGCTCAATGGGAGACCCGAGATCATCGCCTTGGCCCGCTCAGAAAAAGAAAAGCTTATGCACTTCGGGAGGGTCCTCCTTTCTTGGCGTGGTGCTTCACACTGCAGGTACCACATTACCTCACGACTCCGGCATGAAAACGTTGTTTGGCTACAGCATAAGCTCCTGAAGAGCAATCCTTGGCGGGGGGTACGCATACCGATAGTTTACTTCTGCAACACTACGAAACTGTTGGTAAGCGTTGTGTCTAGTGGATGAGTAGCGGCCCTAACCAGTAAGGGATGAGATAAGGCATCGTGATCTCGCCGATATATCGTGTCGATACACCTGTCAAGTACGCCACGTCCGTTCCGCGGCGGCTCGATATGCATAAGGTTGTATGTCCTGCCGTGCGCCCGCTCCTTGATCCTTACTCTTTCTCTAGAGCGAGTCGTGGCGTCGGTGGAGAACACGGAGGATATTAGACAAGCATAGCAGTGTTGACGAAGATCTTCCGTACGTGGCACAAAGACTTGACTAGGGTGATTCAGCTGTCACCGGTCGCCCTGACATATACTAGTGTATACATTTGCGCCTATTCGACAAATGTGTATCAGTGGAACCCAGCAAGGAATGGGACATGCCGAGCATTACTGTCTCGAGACAAACCCGTAAACACCCTGACTCGCGACAGGAACAAGGCTGAACAAAGCGCCCAGGGGTTCCCACATGGATTTGTTTGTTTTGGCATCTTGGAAGCGTCCGACTCGACAAGACACGATGCACGAACTTAAATTAAGCTTGTGGTCTATGCTGCCAGCCGCCAATGCCATTCGCCCATTCCCGAGGTTCATCCCACACGTTGCGCTACCATGCACAGTGTGGGAACTAAGCGCATGCTCGGCTGTGTCCGGCTGTGTAGATCGGCCGCGTGTCCACCATGTAATCTCCCGAGAATCTTTAACAGCCTCAACAGTGGCTGGTGATGTAACGAAGCGGTCAACCATAGTGGGTCTCTGATAGCTTGCCGTTGTGAATTTTGCGCTCAAGAGGATCATCACCATGTAAGGATATAGCCCATCTTCAAGTTTAGTGATGATCTGCAAATGTTTCTCTGCGTCTTCACAGCGCCATGCACATCACTATAACCATGCAAGGTTATGAGAAAGCACAACATGCCAAGAGGCATCGGCTGAAAATTTGAATTTCCAACTGTCGCTGCATCCCGATGTCCGCAACCCAATCGACTGGTTCGGACGACTTATCGTTCATCTCCGTGTCTTGCAATCAGAAAGTTACTGGGATAGTTACCAAAATAGTTGAATCGGTTTTGAAAAGTATATTATTGATACTATTCGAGTGTGTTCGCAGCTCGCGATCACCCAATCGGCTGCTAGAGCCGCGTACCTAACTATTTATACCGAGAAAAGAAAAGAAAAAGGCGTTTGATATCCGCCCCCAGATAAGGATATACACATCATGATTACAGGAACATCCCAGTTCGTCAAGCTACTTCCTGGCTGTTGGATTCCAGGAGCTGTACTTGACAAGCTGGCGTGCATGGCCGTACAGGCCAATGGTAGCGTTAAGGACAAGGTAAAATGGATACAAGACTGAGAAGAGAATGATCATCCTTCTTGTCACAAACTCGGATTTCACTTGATTGGTGATCCAGAGAGTTGCGATCAAGCAAATAATACTGAAACGAGGTTAGCAAGATCCAGGGGTTAGGCAGTGCATATGCATTACGAACCTGATAATGAAAAGCCACTGTGAGACAGGGTACTGGAAATACACCAACTTCCATAGCTCCTCTCCATTGGTTGGGAACTTGACGATAACAAATGATGCGACCAGGCATGTGTATTGTGTGACCAGGTAGTAGGACGACTCGCGGATCAGCAACAGCGATAGCATTCCGAACCGAGCTGTGAAGCTGCGCTTGGCATGTTCCTCGTGCAGCGGATCCTTGACGCCATTCCAAACCATTTTCATGTGACGCATACTGGCCTGAGCCCATCCTTGAGCCCATCGGAGGCGCTGCTTCCAAAAGGCTGCAAAGGTTGTTGGTGCCAACTCATACGAAGTAACGTTGAGGTCATGGACAGTCCTAGCGCCCTTTGAGAATGCGCGCAACGCCGAATCGATGTCCTCCGTCAACATGCTTTCGTCCATCTTGAGGTCGCGGAGAAGAGAGGTGCGCCAATATCCATTTGATCCGCAGAAGAGCCCGAAGCCCCACATGGTGGACCGACCAGGATGGGAAACTGCGTAGATCTTATCAAATTCGACGGAGATCATATTGGTCATGAAAGAATCTTCGGAGTTGAAGACGATGCACCTGCCCTGGACAATGTCGACATTCTCTGCCATGAATCGCTCAGCTGCCCACCTTGGCGCATTGGGGTGGGGGTAGTGATCGCAATCGTAGATGGCAATAAGGTCCGATCCGGTGTCCAGCGTGAAGAAGTAATTCAGATTGTCCGCCTTCGATGTGGACCCTGGCACCTTGATGACTCTGGCGTGGGGGAAGTGATTTCGAAGATCAGCGAGTTCCGTCTCCAGCGGCTCGATTGGCTTCGGTGTGTTGTAAAGGATATTAATTCTGATTCGGTCCGTGGGATAGGCGATCTCTCTGAGCGCGTAATGGGCGCGATCCATGATAATGTCCTGCTCGTTTGGCAAATAGGCGACGATGAGGAGGTCCAAGATGGGCAGCTGGCTGTCTGGTGTGGGAAAATGCCACTTCTTCTCTTGCGCTTGAGTCACCACTTCCCTTGCCTCGCGGCAGGGTGTGATGCTGAAAAAAGCCTCCAACACTGTCGTACCGGCGATGTAAAAGTTGGTGCACATGTATATGAACCAGAAAACGGCAATGAGGCCTTCGCTGCAATACATGTACATGCATACCGAAAAGACGTAGTATGAAAGGACCAGGCCGAAAGGCGTCCATTCGGAAATCCATGAAGATGACCGTCCGACGAGTTGGGAGGGAGCCCAACTGCTCTTGGGAGAAGACTTCTCGTCAACACAAGGCGCAGGAGAAGAAACTTCTCCTACATCAATGACACAGTCCTTGTTGTCAGACATCTTGTAAAGAGTGAAGGATGTGACAGTAACGATTGGAGGAAGGGCCAAAGCAAACGAAGGTGACTACTGTAGCAAAACTCAAAGGAGTGAAGAGATGGCACCGAACATATATCGGAATTCCAAAGCCCTGGGTTACTGACTACGCGAGGAAAAGGGTGTGGCGGACAGCCAACGTCTGCCCAGAAAAAACATGATGACCTTGCGTACTGGTTCATTTCGACTGTGCAATGACGCTCAGGAGAGCTGGCCTTGGCCCCATCTCACCATTATGCCCATGATCGGCACTGTTATCAACAATGCCCGACCCTAATCATGGGAGAAAGGCGGGTTAACCCGGTGGTGCTCAGAGGTCCATGCTCTTCTGGAGTATTCCCACATGTACAGGCATGTAGAGTTTTCTCGATTTGGGCCCTGAACTAGCGTTCTGCGTACGCAGCAGCCAATGGCATACTTTTTCTTCGTCATGATTCTGCCCATATTTTCGATATGCTTGTTGCATGCAGTATGGGGCGGGTCCAAGAGTCAATGCTGTGAGGCTAGGCAAAGTAGCACTAGTAGTTTGTGGGCCGAATTATGTCCTAGTATACCGTATATTGGTGTGACCGAGTGTGCAGAAGCTGAGATATCCGCCGTGGCTCTAGGTAATCCGGACGACAACGCATCTTCTCCTGTAGCAGGGCATGTGCAGTGGAGCAGTGGAGCATGTGTCACGGACCTCATATCCCGGAGCAAGCTGGAACAAGCCAAAAATCATGCATGTGGCGAAGATCACTTGAGGAATTGGGGGTCACTAAGTTAACCATCAGGATCATCACAGCCAGCGTGGGATGAAGAAGGAGGAAGGCCGTGTTAGCGTAGGCGCACGGCCCGCTGCGGTGCACGTCTCCTGGCGCTCTGTTCAGCCCCCTCCGCCTCTTGCGACAGCGACACAGACCCATGCAACAACATTTGCCATTGTCCCAATCGTCATGACCCTGCCAAGGAAAAGCCTGCAGAGCTTTTTGGATCTTGTTGCACAGTGCACGGCTGAAGCGCCGGCGATGACCTCAAGGGGCGGGCCAAGTCACATAGGCAGCGGATAGGGGAGCCATCGCGCCCTACTGCCATCTGCTTATGAGGCTACAAGCATGACTGCGGCTCCTCCCCATCCGAAAAGCATTGTTGCACGTTTTTCCTAAGCTCCTTAGATTAGCCGTACCTGCCGAGTGGCATGCGGTAGACAAATACCACCTTTTCAACTTGAACAAACGGTTTCGCTCTGCCTTCCCTCGTTTGGTCACTCGCTTATCCTCATGATTTACTCGTCTCTACTGGGGCTTGCCTTGGTGCATATCCTGCCTGCCCTTGCAGACGTCTCCCGTGGGACAGACAACTGTACTTGCGGATTCTATGACGGTCAAACCAAGCAACTCTATACCGACTCCATCATTGTCTACTTCAATGAGACAACAGGACTACCCTTCGACTTTATTGCCGAAGATTTCGAGCAACACTATGCCAAAGATTGGGTACGGACTACACACACGTCACATACATGGGACTCGCCAACTAATTTTGTTTAGAATGCAGTTTACCGTGAGGGTGCGTCTCCGGACAACCTGCGGCACGACAATGGCCAGCCTCTTCAGCTTGTAGTACAGCCAACAACAAAAGACCACCTTGTAAACGGTGCCAGTCTTCGGACCAAGAGGCGTGACATCCAGCATGGCTCCTTTCGTACCCTGATCAAGCCTGCAAGCTGGGATGCTGGAGGCACAGCGGCTTCCATGATGTGGAAATACAACGAAACAGAAGTGACAGAGCTCAGTGTCATGAATGGTCACCGCCCAAACCAGCCTTGGGTTGGTACCTTTGTGAACAACGAGTTTACAACTCGTAACCTGGGAATGAACTTCAGTCAGCTCCTCAATGGCACGGCCGCCAATAGAAACTACACCACCCTAGGCGGTGGACTTCGCAACGGCAGTGTCAACCCATGGGACTTCACAGAATACCGCATCGACTGGACTGCAGACGACATCACTTTCTATATTGGTGGCAATCTGACCCGCCGGGTTCAGCACAAGAAAAACAAGGGCATGCCGTCAGTCCCTTCAGCAATGTTCTTCAAGCACTGGTCGACCGGTAACCGTTATTCGATGCAGGGACCTCCTCGAGGAAGAGAGGCGGTTGCTGAAATTGGATGGGTCCGCATGTTCTTCAATTCGTCGACGATGAGCGAAGACTCTCGTGAGGACTTTGTTGCACGCTGTCCCCTGACCGATGCCTGCTCTACTGACGATTTTGAGCTGCGTGGCTCTACACCGCACGGCGACGAGGCTACAAAACAGTGGAAGCAGGACGGGCATCGAGACATCAAACGCATGCCGGCACTCTGGATATCTGTCTCGTGTCTTGCCATCTCGACTTTCCTCCTTATTCACACGCTCATTCGACGTCTGGGGCCTAAGATTGGTAAACGCGCTCCTGAACCAAGCCCAGTATCACCACCACCACCAACAGCACAAGTTGGTCAGGGCCCCTATGGTGAAAGCACATTCACAGTAGAATCTGTGGAGGTCTTTTCACGTCCTCAGACGGGTCAGAAATCGCCATCTGTAAAGCGCCACTCGGTAGACGACCTGACGATCGAGAGGCTTGACAAAAAGCCCAGTTCATCAACACTTGGAGGTTCCACGCCTAAAGTTGGCCTGTCTCGTGGCAATTCCGTCATGTTCGATAGCCGCATGACAACGCCTTATGCAAGCAACTTCAACCCCAGTCGCGAAGACGTTACCAGCCCGACACTCAATGTTCCAGGCTCGTCTGCTCATCACGATTCGATGCTTACCTTAGCCGACCCACGAGCTCAGCTCTCACCACGCCCAGACAAGATCACCATGGAGACCGTCACTGAGTCCGCTCTGCCAGCTCCCCGCATGCGCCCTCAACCCCCACCGGCGCGAACCCGTATCGATTATCTTGCGGGACTGACGGCGCTATGCTCCCTCGTTGTTACCATTATGCATTTCGGTCTTACCTTTGTTCCCGCCATGGTTCAACCGGGTGTGGATGCGCACAATGATTCTGAACCCTGGGCGCAAAGGATCATCGGACCCTTCCTGCTCAACCAGATGTGGCTCGGTGTGTTCTTCACTACCTCCGTCCGTTTCCTGACTGCAGGGTACCTGCGCAAGGGCAAGATGGATGAAATCGCCAAGGCAGCCGTACGTCGAACACCGCGTCTCATGATTCCCGTCGCTGCAGTCGCGCTGCTCGAGTACTTCTTCATTGATGTTGGTGCCACCAAGTTCCTTCAGTACATCCCCAGTCTCACTTGGTCAACTTGGCCGTACGTGACTCGATATCAGAATTTCGGCCAGTACATCTCTGAGGTGCTGGAGCTCATGTTCCTCATCCCCAACGCTGCACCGCAAATTACTCTTCATTACTGCACTGGTGTGCTCTGGACCATCGCCGTACAGCTTCAGGGTTCATGGCTTGTACTCCTCGGTGCCCTTGTTGTCTATGAGATCAAGACGCCATGGAAGCGCATGTGCTACTACACGTTCTGTCTCGTAAACCACTGGTACGCTCATTCCTGGGGCACGTATCTCTGGTTCGGTCTGCTGCTTACCGATCTCGATGTGACATATAACTGGAAGAAGTATCTCTCCAACCGACCAGTTGCTTACTACGCTACATTGATCTTCTTCTGGGGTTGTGTGGCAGCCGGTTTCGCAGCCAACATCGTCCCCAACTGGGTCCACACAACCTTCAACTTTAGCACTTCAGAGCGAAACATCCACCCAGATCCCGTGACTGGCGAACCAATTCTCAACACTGATGATGCCGGCTACCCAATCTACTACACTCCACGTCTTAACGGTCTCCTATTTGCCGGCGGCATGCAAGCCGTTGTCGAGCTCTCCGCAGCCGTCCAGTGGGTTCTCTCGACGCCGCCCTTCCTCATCCTCTTCCCCCATGTCTTCACCATCTACCTCATCCACGGCCTCGTCTTCTGGACTTATGGCTCCTGGCTCATGGTATTCCTCGCCGACCGAGGCTTCACCTACGGCATCAACGTCGCCATTGTCGGCGTAACTTCGTACGGCGTCCTCTTCGCCTGCCTCCCCATCGTCACACCCGTAATCGAGGCCCTCGGCAAAGACATGACCGCGCTGGTCTGGATGACCGCAACCAACAAATCACCTCCGCGCCGCCGCACCCTGTACCCGTACCCCGACGACCTCTTCACGAGCCGCATGCCAAATGAGAAAGAAGATGAGAAAAACTCAAACGGTAGCACTACATCCGACGACGTCGAAAAGGGTCTCGCCCAGCGCCAAAGCGGCAGCAGCGACGACGACGACTCGCTGCGCCCTCCCAGCAACGCCAGCTCCAAAGGAAAAGACAAGGGCAAGGGCAAGGCTCCCGTTGAAATCGGCGTGTATGGCATGCATGCTTTCGCCTCTGCATCCTCCTTCAACGACGACACCGACTCGCAGGCGAACAGGAGTCGAGCTGCGAGTCCTATGGTAAGCCGTTTCAGCGGCTAGAGTTTCCTTCTTGTTTCTTTTTTTTTAAACTACTTTGCTTGTTTATTCTCCAAATCATGGATGTGCGAAGAGTGTCAGCCTCACTCTCTTTATTTTGTATGTGTTGAATGGAAGGAAAAGAGAGACAGATGGAGGGGTTAGAAGAAATTATGGACTGAGGCAGAATTTTCTCAGGGCGTTCTTCCTTTTTTTTTTTGGATAGGTCGATTAATATGATCTTTTGTGCCCTCTCTAAGATACGTGCATATCTCCACAAGTGACTTTGGTGAAGTGAGATGCACAAGGCTGGCGGTGAGGGAAAATGAGGCTGTCAAGGTGGTGTCTTTTCAGTCTCTTCCCCAGTCCGCCGTTTCGCCGTCTGTTCATTGCAAGAACTCGTTTTGTTTCTTTTTTTATCGTAATTTGCTCCTTCCCCCTTTCATCGCATTGCCTTTTTCCCGATCATGCCGTTTATATTTCATTTTCCTCTGGTCTTTTCTTTTTCTGTTTCTTACGTTTTGTTGTAATCCTCCTAAGTTTAACGGATGCTGGGCTGACCAGGTTGTCGATCACCCTATAAATATGTGCCGTGACCGTGTCACTTTTTCCCTTTTCTTTTGACTGATTATATATGTGAGGGTTTCGTCGTACGCACGCTTGAAACCTGGATTTTGAAACGTTGTGTTTCTTCGCACGAGTGGAGGTGTAGGGCATGACACTGGAAGTCTTCTTTTTTGATCGTGTGTTCTATGCGTTGGTGTGAAAGGGAGAGAAGGGGACATGCAATTTTTTTATTCTCCTTTCTTGACCCAGATAGGTTATGGCATTTTCTTGCTGTTGTGTGTTGCGCCACTGAGGCCATTTGCGATTGCGCGCTCACTCTATAGTAATCGTGTGAGGCCGTTTGTCATGCTGGCAGTGCCACTCGCATATAGAGACGGTCTGGGCTATTTCATTATGCATAAATACTGCGACATTTCTGCATACTTCCATCAAGAAATCGTCTGCCTCCGTGGTCGGGTGGGCTCCTAGCAGGAGCACTGGGTGGGTACCAAAAAAAACGAAGCATCAAAGTACTAACGAGGCCATAGGAGTTAACCAGTGACATAATAGAGACATTATACTGATATATTGTAGGAACTAACCCACTCAGTGTCCCATACAAAATAAGGGTTGCTACGCTAGGAGGGCGGCCGTTCGAATCCGGACGGTTGCTGGAGTAACAACTGCGGATGGACGGCGATTGCTTGATTTTTGCATACTTTTTAGCATATGAAAGCGAAGATGAATTAATACAGCTAGCAATAGGACAATTGACTATATCATGATGCCAGCATCAACAAGCGAGTCCTTGAAGTGATTCTAGGATTCGATAAGATGATACTCTTCCAGACAATATATTGCCTGACTACGGAGAAAGAAGATATAACGTCGCGGAAACAGGCAAACGGTATCTTTTTGACGTGATCCGATTCAAATTCGAGCAACCACAGAAACCAATAGAAACGTGAAAAAAAGGCCGCCGCGTATTTATCTGACGCTATTAAAGCACATCACTCGCCGTAGCTCTGATTAATAAGAAGAGCCGGTATCCTTTTTGCCTTGCCGCCTCATAGTCACAAGAATAGGAAAACGTCATCTATCTAGAAATAATCAAACAACAACACGAAGACTAATTTACTCGACAATCTCGAGCTCGGCCGTCCGGTGCTTGGCAAAAGTATCTTTGTGCTCGTCCCATATGCGCATCAGCTCGTCCACGTACTGTTGATGGACTTGGTTGATGTAGTCGTTATCCGGATGTTGGTCCTGAATCACTCTGATTGGACGTCCGACCACAATGTTGATGGGCCTGCGGTAGGGCATCATACCGACATCGTAGTTGAAAACACCACGCGCGTGGAAGATCGGGACGGTGAAGCCTAGGAACTTCTTGACCAGCATCTGGAATTGATGGATATAAGGATGTGACTCGGTATCGACTTGGTCGTAGATGTCATTTTCGCCAAACGCGAGAACAGGAACAAGGTCGGCACCGGTACGGATGGCCATCTTCACAAAGCCTTTGCGGCGCCGAAGAACAAGCCTGATGACGCCGGGACGGGCATCAAGAGATTCGCTGGCGCCACCAACGACAATGGTGATGGCGCGACCCATTCCCTCGCCATTCTGGCCACCTTTAGACAGGATGTTCTCGCAAGACTCGCGTGATACAGAAGCCATGCCGAGACGGAGGGCATACTCGCGGTAGATTGGGTAACGAAAGTTTGAATCGAGCGTCAACAGGGCGTTTGTGATGCCTGGAAACAGCTGGGAGAAGCCGAGAGCTTCCGTGGCGAAGGCAGCAAAGGCGCCGTGTGAGATGATGCCATGCGGATGGTAACCGAAAATGTACTTCCTCGTTGGCTCCAACTCCTGCGAGCGGTGCAGACGAGCGGGGAAATATGATGCAAAGAGCGACCATACGGGTAGTCGTCGAAACCATTCGCTCCGGAGAGAAAGCTCTCCTGATGTTCCAGCATTGGAGAAGAGAACGTAGACGGTATATGGGAGAAGGATGGGCCAGAGCAGTGGTATACTGCAGAGGAAGAAGAAGATGGCGAGACTTCCGACAATGCTGAGCGTATGCATGAGCACGGCGAGGGTCTGGAGACGGCGTTGTAGGGGCACGTTCATGGGAGCAAATCGTATCCTATAGCTTTTGTCAGTACATTATATTGGCAATTAAGCATACATGTCGACTCACTTGCTCTTGGACCATCCTGCGCCGGCCTGCCGTCCCGTCGTGAGCTCTGAATTTCTACGCTTGCGGTCGACTCTTCTGTCTTTCTCGGGTAGCTCAACATCCTGTGACGGTTTCACACTGGTTAGCGCATCGCCATTGCCATTTATGTGACTCTCAAACATGTCTTTGGGCGGGCTGTTGTCTTGCGTGTGGTTGGAGGATCTGCGAGAGCTGCGCGACGACACACGGCGATGGCCTCTTGCAGTCGGGCTTTTAGGAGACCCGTCCTGGCCCACGCCTTCATGCGACGTCTTTTCCTCGTCCGAGGTGGGATGTATGCCATTGGTCTTTACCTCGTCGGTGGTGCCATTAGCATGTGATTGTGGGCCCGACTCGAGAGCCTCTTCGGCAGCGTCCGCATACGTCTTGGGGGGCAGATTGTGCTCGGCGCGCTCCTCAGGCACCGAGGGCTCGGGGTTCAACGACATGGCTGGCAATGGACAGGCGTAGGGGCGGGTTGGATGAGCAGTGGATTCAGAGCGAGGTTGTCAGGACGTGTCTGGGTTTTGTTGGGGTGACATAGCGCGCATTACAGCTTCCTGACATTCCGCGTGAATGACGTTTGTCTGTGGCGGCAGGAGCCCCAGTCTGCCGCCACGCCTAATACGGACCGCCGGCAGCGTCGATCACCGACTACACGCGCGCCATCACATGCCAGACCAGACTATTCGGGGGAATTTGATAAGACAAGAAATGTACCTGGATTGTGGACGAATGAGGCGCACGACTTATGCATTTGTTTCATAATAAACGTGCGCATACTTCTTGAAATGTCGTGCAGTGCTAGCATGTATGTGTGGCGCGTGCCTACGTACCGAGGCTTCAGCCTTATCCACGACTTCGCCACTTCTTGATTCGCCAATATCAAGACATGTTCTTACAACAATGACTCTCTCCTTCTTCAGGCAGCTATCTGCTGATAGAGTCTTTCCACCAGACCAATATTTCATCAACTCATTTTTTCTTATATCCTGTAACTCTCCTTCCTGCGTGTAAATCTGGCAACGCCACCGTGTAGAGTAGACAGTAAACGAAGAGCAAAGAGAAGGAAAAGACAAGAACCCACAAGATAATGTCCCTCCAAGCCACTGCAGCCCATTCATCCCGTATCACAAAACCCAGGCGGAAGAGCGCAGTCGCCGCACTAGGGCTAAAACGGAAGACTCCATCTTCATCCACCGCAACCCCAAAACGACTGTCTCTACCATCTGAAACATCAACCCCATACGACGATGAAGAACCGCTCGACGATACTGGCGTCATAACCTCTCTCACCAGCGACCTCAACTTCCGCGATGTACCCCAATACATGGAGTACATCCGCTCCACCATGTTCAGTCCCATGCCCTCATCAAAAACCGGCATGAACTCCACCCGGATAGCAGAAGTGCTGAATTTCCGACGGAGGCTACCACCTTTCGTAACAATAGCGCATATAGAGGCACTAAGCACATCTCCAACACGGACTGAGCGGGAGATAGCCGAACTTTCCAAAGCAGGTATCTTGCGGCGAGTCACGATACCGCATCGAGGTGTTGGTGCTGCAGCGGTGGGCGACGGCGTGGCTTCTGTAAGGGAGTGGCAGAGTCTGATGCAAGCGCATGACGAGGTGCCTGAAGACTTGAAAGGTATTATCGTCCACTTTCCCCCCTTGCAGCAAACCAAAAAACACCAAAGCTAACTTTCACCGGCAGCGAAATACATAGCCGCACTAACCACCAACCCAACCTCCTCCAGCATCCCAGGCACCACCTTCACACCCCCTGAACTCGCCATCCTTGTCTCGACCGGCTTCCTGACCTCTTCCTCCCCGCTTCTCGCCTCCCTCTCAACCGCCTCTCTAGCAGGCCCTTCACTCGTCACCCAGCACCCCTCCGGCACGCCCTCCGCCGCCGCTGCTTCGAAAGCCTCAACCCAGCACATCCACGGCGGCGCCCCTCTCTCCTCGCACCACCCCTCCCCTAGCACCCCTTACACCCTCTCCCTCCCCAACATGGGTCTCTACCTCAAACTCCTCCTCTCTGCGCGCAACCACTTGCTCTCTCTCTTGAAGAAAACCAGACATAACGAAATGCCGCTAAGTGTGCTGCAGGAGCGCTGGGATGGCGGCGTGGTGAGTGAGGGGGACGAGAGGGCGGAAAGAAAAGGGCTACGGGGCGAATTTAAAGGTGTATTGCCGGGACGGACGAGGAAGTGGAAAGCTTTTTATGGGATGAGGTGTGACTGGGTGGTGAGGGAGTGTGTGGGTGCGGGCCTAGTGGAGGTGTTTGAGACGGGGAGTGTGGGAAGGGGGGTTAGGGTTGTGAGGTGAGGTGAGGTGAGGTTATGGATTGTGGGTTTTTTGGGAAGACTTGAAAGTATCTTTTTTGGGAAGTGGTTGGAAGCATTCTTAGGGAAACTGGTGTTCAGGGCTATTTTCTTTTCAACGTAAATGTTCTTTGGACGTTCGGGGTCAACAAAAAAATAGTTATATTTACCTGAGCAAGGTAATGCTGCATGTTATCCATGAAGATGGAGGTTCTCACTATTCCTACCTACCCTGCTAGGTAGGATGCGTTTGTTTCAGCCATTATGATAGACTACATCAAGAGGATTTTGTTTCTTAGATAGACAATGTGATGATTGTCTGGTATGTCTACGTTCGTCTTTGCATCACTTATGCCTGAAGCCAAGCTCACCCTCTCTCACGTAAATCACACTTACAAAGCAAACTAGATAGAGGGGAAGTGGTCCTTCATCAGCATCCAACAACCTACCTATGTCACTCACCAGTAGCTGCCTAATGACACCATAAACATGCCGTCTTCTACCATGAACCCAGTAACTACATAGCTCACCGCAAACTGTGCTGACAAACCCTAGGGTGGGTGTTTCGTACTCGGTGCCGCGATACGAGGTGCCAAAATGCGACGACTACGGCACTCTACATAGCAACATGACATAACAGGACCACTCTTCGTCCAAGCTCTCCCCACCGGCACGTCGACACTCAACAAGCCCGGGGCCCAGAGCATGATCTAGAAGGCCAGCGTGTAAAAGAAAAAGAGGCCTCCAAGCGCGGTAGCATGGCCGTGAAGAGGAGGATAACTATCGACCCGGGAGATCTAGATGGGTCTGGGCCCAAGCCTTGGTCGGGGCGGATCCTGTTTGTGTGTTTTTTTTTGCTTTGGGCTATACTATATTTCCTCTGCTTTTGCATCCGTGTCCGAAGAAGAGTCAGAAGGTCCGCGGAGGCTTTGGTGTGTTGCTGTAAGTGGTTAATTAATCGCTCACAGTCAGATCCAGATGACTGTCGCATGCGAGTAGGGGAGAGTATTGAAACAGTCTCCATATCGTGGGTCGTTATCGGCGGTAGCATGTAAATATAGGGTTGAGAGATTTCGATGCCGACCGGAAATGTGGATAGTATGATGCATACTACAAATGCACTGGGTCAACCCTGCCTAGCTCATTTCCTCCTAACGCTGCATGAGAGAAGAGTGTCGGCGCCGCGTATCTGGGTGGTCCCGCAGCCCGTTTCAGCAGCGGAAATGCCCCCAGGTGATGATGCGTGTGTTCCGCTTAAGCTTGGCTGGGGGCAGTTAAGGAGGGGTTTAGGCAAGTAGCCTGAAGTCAAAGGCGAGCGAGGCGCGCTCTCGACCTATGGGCAGTTTGCCGGTTTGATACAAGCCGTCGCCCATGTAATAGTCATGTTGCGCAAGGTCCCTCGAGGCTTCTTGGGTGGCTGGAAAGAGGAGATGTAGACAAGGGGCCTGAAGCTAGCAAGGCCCAGGCCGTTGCCAAGGAATCCAGATCTGCGCCCGATGCTGCTGTTAAGAGCAAGGGTTTCCATGTCGTCATTGCAGCTGGATGGTGCAAAGGGACGAGACGGACGACGTCAATATTCTGTTGTTACTATGGAAGACGTCGTCCACATTTTGGCGGCTGCCTGAGACTGACCAAGATGGTGGACACAGACTTGGGACGGAAAAGTGCAACCGAGTAGCTTCGGTGCTACGTACGAGCAAGTCACTTGAATAGGTCCGCGGATCGGTCATGTTGCGCAGCTTGTGAAATGTGTACAGTACATTGTGCGCATGCCTCGTTGTGCTTGCCGATGAGAGATTCGAAGACGCACCAAAGAGTCGGGTACATGTCCAGCGTCGATTCTTGTAAGACGTGTGATCAGAATGCGTATCCGAGTAAACCCGTGAAGTGGGTCCATTTGGTGTAGAGATCGAGCACAAGGGCTGAGGGAGATGTGGACGATGGTGGCTTTGGGGTCTAGACGCTGCAGGGACGGCTTTACTGACAGCGCCCTGTAGGGCGGCTCTTTACGTAGGCAGTTGCGGTGAGGACATGGCGGGTTATGGAGCAGCAGGTTTGATGTGTTGGAGGCTGTTCTGACGCGGTACTGCCAACGTTTGACAAGTGCGAGACCATGCACCCGGCGGCTGGGAGGGAGCATGTACAGTAGAGGATGAGCGAGTCCATGTGTTTGTCATCAGGGGGGGAAGGTTAGAGGTACAAGTCAAGATAAGTGAGAAAAAGAAGCAAACATGGCGGGATGATTGGCCGAGTGCCTGGCCACGGGGGGGGTTTTGACAGGCAGCGATCAACAGAGCTGACGAGGGGCGCGCACATCATTGCCCGTGTAGGCCGTGGTTCACGATTGCTCGGCGATCATGTGCGGGATAGGAAGGGACGGAGATGGCTGGTGCGACGACACACGCACCACTCGAGGTTGAAACACGCACAACGTTGACAGAGGTAGGGAATAGCACCATGTAACGTTACGCGGACGTGGGCCTGGCAAAGCCAGCAAACACTGGCAACGCAAGCAGGGCGCTGGTTGGACATGGGACCGGGGCTGGATTGGGCTGATGGTAGGGCTAGCGCGGGGAAATAACGACAGCGAAGGGCCGAGCATGCCGCGCCGAGGCCTGGGCCGGCCTGCGAAGATGACACGTTCATGCTCAGCAGCCATGCAACGAGGGCAAAGTGAAGCGGAGGATGCATCGAGTGCACTGCTATGTCGGGCGTGGTGAGGGCGAAAGCAAGCAAGTCAGCCAGCCAGCCAGCCAGCCAGCCAGCTGGCCGGTCAGTAGAAAAGAAGAAACCAGTCTGGTCAGGCAGGCAGGCAGGCAGGCAGGCAGGCTGGTGGCAGCAGTAGCAAACGCGCCCTAGAGGTTCGGCTTCGGACGATCGTCGATCTGGCGTCGGGTGTAAGACGAGGCGCCAAGGCAGACGAGGCAGATGCAGGAGCGGTTCTTGCTGTGAGTGAGTGAGTACGTACGTGCATGTATGTATGTATGGATGGATGTATGGGTGGATGTATGTACATGGCAGACAAGCCGGCGCCCAAGGATGCTGTGCAGCTGAAGGGGCGGGCTGACGTCAAGCAAGCCAAGGGCAGTGAGGGAGGGTATGTAGGCACATGGTTAGTATACGCAGCAGCGTGTTTTGTCAGAATGGTTTCGGCGACCAGACCCAGCCACAAATAGAAGAGGCCATGACGGCGCCGGCCCCAAGAAAAGGCATCCAAAAGAACGGGCAGATGGAAAAGTTTAATTCGCATGTTGTGCGGCGTTGAGGGCGGGCGGTGGTTGCAGAGGGGCCAGAGCGGAAGGGGCTAGCCGGGGTAGCGCTGCAAATCGTGCAGGAGCGACGGGCAGCCGAGAGCGTCTAGACTGTTCCAGCAGCCGCGCCCCACTGTGCCGCTGAGCCAGGCCTGCCAGGTCCCCTTGGACGTCGTCCGCCGTGAGCCTCTTTGGGCGCCTCAGAGGGGGCGGGCGGCCGCCTTTATCCTCTGCTGTACAGTAATGCTCGTCGACAGTACTAGCCACGGCCACCATCGCTAGCACACTACATTCCATACTAGTACCACCACCACGACGACGCCGCCACCGATAGCTGACCCAGTGCGGGCCTCGAGCACCCAAGCACCCTCGCAAAGCCACTGCTCCGGGTCGCGTTCTAGATTGCCGCCCGCCGGCTGCCCTCCAAACCGCCCAGCCAAACCAACCATATCGCGCCTGCCCTGCTGCTCCTGCTGCTCCTGCCTACTGTCCTGTCCTGCTCTGCTCTGCTCCTGCCGTACTCCATCCTCGCGCCTTCCCTCTCCACTCCTGCCCATTTGCCCATTTGCCCATTTGCCCGCCCTGCCTCGCACTTGCATTCTGCTGCAGCACACCCTAACCACCCCGTTACTAATCCCCTTCTGAATGCTCTTGCTGCAGCCCTCTGCTTCTGCACATCCCTCGCTGTCCGCCCTCTCGTGTGCCGCCTTATCCACTTCTGACTGCGTCTGACCAATACCCCGGCACCCACCCTGGAGGCCCGTTCCCTCGACTGTCTGAATGGATTTCTGAGCCATGGCGGAACCTACCACCATCCCACCTGATATAATCGAGCGGCGGTCCCTCTGCTTCTCCCGCCCCATACCCGGAATGGTCGTTCAACACGGCGACGCCAGCTTCAAGGACGAACTGTCGCGCATCTTCGACCCCGTGGAGAGCAACGCCGCCGAGCAGCTCGTCCTCCTCAAGGAATCCCTCCGCCAGGCCGACACCGATACCTTCTGGGCCCAGCTCACCCAAGGTCTCGCCAAGATTGCCGACGCCCAGTATGCCTTTGTCTCCAAGCGCATCCTCGTCGACGACAAGAACGTCGCTGTCGAGCTGCCCCCAATTGGAGAACCTGGAGCCTGCCTCATGGGCGAGGCCTTTTACATCAACGATGACCACGGCAACGGACCCGGCCACCTGAGGAACTTCAAGTACCACGCCTACCAGTGCCCGTGTGCCTACATGAAGCACGACAAGGTCTTCATCATCCCCGAACGTCTCAACGACTTCATCCTCAACAATCCAAACGAACTCATTATTCCCGGCGAGGCCTACCTGGGCATTCCGCTCTTTGCCCAGGGCAAGTGTTTTGCCCACTTCGGCGTCATGTGGGGGAAAGAGGGGGCCGAGCGACGTCAGTTGAGTTGGGGGTTTTTGGAGATGATGATGCACAGCCTCGAGGACATGATCTTGGAACGCGTACTCGAGGGCAGCGAATTCGCCAGCTCAGCGCAACCCGTCGACGCCCAAGTCCCCAAGATTGTGCCCCACAAGGCTGTCTCCGTTGCTCAGTCACTCAAGCCTTATGCTAGGAGCCTATCGCATGAACTGAGGACACCCATGCAGGGCGTGGTTGGCATGCTCGACGTCATGATGGCAAACGTAAAGGAGGCATCCGAGAGTTTCCAGCTAGACTCACGCACACGCGAGATCCTCCACACGCTCAAGGAGAACATAGAAGCAGTCCAAGGTCAGTGACGAATCTGGTGACCTGGCTGCCCCTGAGCAGACTCGAACACTCGTTATTGATTCGATTTTGGAACCATACTAACTGTATTGTAGACAGCTCAAGACGCGCCGTTGAGGCAGCAGACAATGTCGTTCATGCTTACGACATGAACATGGGAGTTCCCGAAACTCCACTGTCTCCACTAGACAAGACGCCTGACCAATGGAATACCTTTTGGCGAGAAATGCGACCTGACCTGATGATTACCGGCAATGGCATGCATGCGCCCCTTCGCGGAGTAAAGAGAAGGAGACAGGAGGTTTCTTGGGCAGACTACAACTCCAAGGCGCGAGTCGCCAAGCAGGCTCGCCAGCGCATTCGGAATACCCTCTCTGAAGAACCCGTCGCCCGTCACACAAAATCGTGTCCCCCGAATCCAAGTCCTACGGAAATCAACCAACTAGACAGCGCCTGCTCGCACGGAACCTCGCTCGGCAAATGCGACTCGACCACATCCCCCATCTTCGCCTCAGAACACTCGACGGTACCAGGACTGCGGCATACAAATATAAGAGAAGTTTTACAGTACGTTATCAATGATGCCCTCAAAGTAGGAGGACGGCCGGATTCTGCCGTTGCAGAAGCAACCGAAACAGGCGAGCGTATTGAAGTGCGCACGCGTAGCTCCAACGGAGACGCGCACATAAAATGGATAGAGTGGACTGTTTCTCCGGATGTGCCAGAAACCATTCTGATCGATGAACGAGACCTCGCCAAGATGGTGTCCTGCCTTGCTTTGAACGCCATCAAATTTACTCAGGACGGATCTATTACGCTCAAAGCCACACTCAGTGCAAAGGGCCGCTACGTTGTTATCAACATCAAGGACACTGGTTCTGGAATCCCAGCCGCCTTTTTGCCCAATCTTTTCAAACCTTTTTCAAGAGAAGACGATTCTTTGACACGACAGAGTGAGGGTCTGGGTCTTGGTCTAATGGTCGCCAAGGGCATTGCCAGGAAGCTCGGTGGCGATCTCTTCTGCCTTCGTTCCCATGTCTCGGGACCAGCCAGGGGATCCGAGTTTGAAATGCGTGTTCCACTTACTCCAGGCGAGATTTGCAGTCGTCCGGCAACGCCCTTCGGATCACCAACCCCCTCAATCAAATCTCGCATGTCTCTCGACCCGGAGGTGCCCCAGCTGGACCTGAGCCATGGTCCCGTTACTCCTCCTTTAAACTCCGATACCTTCAAAAGCGACCGCGAGCGACAGGCGCCAATCACGCCTGCCATCACCGTCGAGGACACAAGTTCGCCATCCAACCTTGGCCTTCCTACCCCTCGTCGCACATCGTCACCCTCGCGGCCTCAACCTGTTAGTGTCTTGTCCTCGGAAAAGGAAGTGGCTCCATCCAATCTCGGCAACCAGCTTCCTCTCAACATTCTCGTTGTAGATGACAATGCTATCAACAGGCGGGTTCTGGTCAGCATGCTCAACAGACTGGGCTACAAGAACATCACCACAGCCTTCAACGGCAATGACGCCGTGGAGACTGTCCGTCGCAATGCGCTCGGATCTCCGTCTGAAGTGTTTGATGTTGTTCTCATGGACCTGTGGATGCCGTTGCTCGATGGCTTCCAAGCTACCGAGGTAATTCTGTCCATGCCAGAGCTAGCGACCAAGCCTACGATCCTCGCCGTCAGCGCAGACATTACCGACTCCGCTCTCGACAAGGCAGTCAAGAGCGGCATGAAGGGATTCGTCACCAAGCCCTTTGTCACTCGCGACATTGCTCGATTGCTTCGAGCATATTGCAAAATTCAGTAAAGTAGTACATTTTTATTTTTGGTGTGACGACTCCGTCGCACGACTCTCTTCAGGACGATGACGACGTCATTCATATACAGTCTGCATAGCCATGACACGGAACGGCATGACTGGGTTGGGGCAAGGTATATTATGAGCATGAAAGCATTTAAGGAAGCCTTTGAGTAGCTTCTTGTACGGCGTTTTGGCGAACGGAATATTTTTGGGCGGTTGGGCGGGCTACAATACCCTTGATGAATTGCATTTTAGGAAATGACCTCGGAATCTGGTCTGTAGTAGTATTCACACATAATACGAAATATTGTACGAAGTGCAAGAATTTGAGTCCTTCCCCACTTTGGCTTTACTGATTGGTCATCGGGCTGCCGAGGAAACATACCGATAAGAACGGCATCTTGAGCCGCAAACATCAAACCGATGATGTCGAGAGAGTGGGGCTTGGCTCTGTATCGTGGGGCAGGATGGAACATGCCGAATTCCGCGAGATGTCTCGGAATGCGACCGCTCTCCCTGCGAACAAGCTGCGGATGGTGCAGAGTTGCATTTCTAGCAGCCACAAGTGTCCGAGTCGGCTGCATGGCACAAAAAGAAGCATGGAAGTTGACATCCGGGCGAATAAGGGGCTGCTGCTCGGAACGTGGCACCGGTGAAAAGTGGCTAAGTGTGGCTAGTGGGTGGCGCATGCGGGTCAGTCTAGAGGACAGATTTCTTGGGGCGCGCCGATGTCGAGACAAGTGCTGTTGCGCCGCCTTACTGCCGTCTCCGTCGCGGACAATCGTAGAACCTTCCTTCTGATTCCTTCTTTGATTTCATTCTCGTACCTGGGAATACGGTCATTCCTTCTTCGCCAGTAATCGCCGGAACGGCACAGGGTGCAGACGAGGTCTACTCTTACGTCAGAGACACAGAGACACCCAGTCGGTACTTTAATAGGTCAGAGATATTTCTCAGACGAAATACATCCCTGCGCGAGCAACACCACTGCGCGACAGCCGGGCGCCAAACGAGCCAATTCGCAGTCCGCCGAGAGAGACTCCGCTAGGAAAAGAGTCTGGGCATGGAGAATGCATACACAAAAACGCCCGCTGAGGCGTTGAGGCACTTTCAAGTCGACGAGCACAAGGGTCTTAGCGCACAGCAGGTCCAGAGCGCAAGGGAAAAGCATGGCAAGAATGGTACGTGAGGACTCGTCGAGACGCGGTGCGCGAAGACGGCCCATCTGAGGCTGGGCGTCGACCAAATCTCAGGGACCAGTAGCTAACGTGAGAGAACAGCACTGCCAGAAGACCCGCCAACGCCCATTTGGGAGCTCATTCTCGAGCAATTCAAAGACCAACTGGTCATCATCCTCCTAGGATCAGCAGCGGTATCTTTCGTACTCGCCCTTTTCGAGGAGGAAGAAGGATGGACGGCCTTTGTAGATCCCGCAGTTGTAAGGACATTCGCCACTAGAGAGACGCGTTACCGGTACTAACACTGCTTCCAGATCCTTACCATTCTTATCCTCAACGCCGTTGTCGGAGTCTCGCAAGAGACTAGCGCCGAGAAAGCCATTGCCGCTCTCCAGGAATACTCTGCCAACGAGGCCAAGGTCATACGCGACGGACACATTGCACGCATCAAAGCAGATGAACTGGTTCCTGGAGATATTATTTCGGTCACCATTGGTGACAGGATACCTGCCGACTGCAGGCTCCTTTCCATCCAGAGTAACAGCTTCAACGTCGATCAGTCCATCCTGACAGGAGAAAGTGAGAGCGTGTCCAAGGATATCAAGGTCGTCAAGGATGAGAATGCTGTCAAGCAGGATCAGGTCAACATGCTTTTCTCGGGTACTACGGTCGTCACGGGCCACGCAACCGCACTCGTTGTTTTGACTGGAGGCAACACGGCTATTGGAGACATTCACGAGAGCATTACGGCCCAGATCTCGCAGCCTACCCCGCTCAAGGAGAAGCTCAACGATTTCGGTGACCAGCTTGCAAAGGTAATTACTGCTATCTGCATTCTCGTGTGGGTTATCAACATTGGCAACTTTAACGACCCGTCTCACGGAAGCTTCGCCAAGGGTGCTATCTACTACCTCAAGATTGCTGTTTCGCTCGGTGTGGCTGCTATCCCTGAGGGTCTTGCCGTTGTCATTACCACATGCCTAGCTCTTGGAACGCGCAAGATGGCTGCTAGAAATGCCGTGGTTCGAAGTCTGCCTTCTGTCGAGACGCTTGGAAGCTGCAGTGTCATCTGCTCTGACAAGACCGGTACTCTTACTACCAACCAGATGAGCGTCAACAAGATGGTCTTCATCAACGAGAGCGGTAGTGGACTCGAGGAATTTGACGTTGAGGGTACTAGCTTTGCGCCCGAAGGTCAGATCACGCTCAATGGTAAGCCCATGGACAACCTTGCTGCGAAATTCGACACTGTGCGCCAGATCTGCGAGGTGAGTGCGCTTTGTAACGAGGCGGCTCTTGCCTATGACGCGAAGAATGGTAGCTACAGCCTGGTTGGTGAGCCTACTGAAGGTGCGCTCCGCGTCCTCGCGGAGAAGGTTGGCACCCCTGACGCTGCCCACAACGCGACCCGTGCCAGCACTTCGCCTGAAGGACGTATCGACTTTGCAACCAAGCACTACGAAAGCCATTACACTCGTTTGGCAACTTACGAATTCTCACGTGATCGCAAGAGTATGTCCGTCCTGGTCAAGAAAGGCGACTCGCAGAAACTTCTCGTCAAGGGTGCTCCGGAGTCTATTCTCGACCGTTGCACAAGTGTTATTGTCGGCAAGGATGGCAAGAAGACCACTATGAGCAAGCAACTGGCCGATCTCATCAACAAGGAAATTGTCGAATACGGTAACCGTGGTCTGCGTGTCATTGCCGTGGCGTCGGTTGACAACATTGCCTCCCACCCGCTTGTTTCCAAGGCCAAGACTACCAAGGAGTACAGCCAGCTTGAACAGAACATGACTCTCATCGGCCTTGTTGGCATGTTGGACCCTCCTCGCCCTGAAGTCCGTGCTTCAATCGCAAAGTGCCGCTCCGCTGGAATCCGTGTCGTGGTCATTACCGGAGACAACCAGAACACCGCTGAGTCTATCTGTCGTGACATTGGCGTCTTTGGTGCCAACGAAGATCTCACTGGCAAGTCGTTCACTGGTCGCCAATTCGATGACCTCTCTGAATCTGAGAAGATGGAGGCTGCCAAGAATGCCAGCCTCTTTTCCCGCACTGAGCCTACTCACAAGTCCAAACTCGTCGATCTGCTCCAACAGGCTGGTGAAGTTGTTGCCATGACTGGCGACGGTGTCAACGATGCGCCTGCTCTGAAGAAGGCTGACATTGGTGTTGCCATGGGATCAGGAACTGATGTAGCCAAGCTCGCCGCCGACATGGTTCTCGTAGACGACAACTTTGCTACCATTGAGGGTGCCGTCGAGGAAGGCCGTTCGATCTACAACAACACCCAGCAGTTCATCCGCTACCTCATTTCTTCCAACATTGGCGAGGTCGTCTCCATTTTCCTCACTGCCGCTATGGGTATGCCCGAGGCCTTGATTCCCGTTCAACTCCTCTGGGTCAACCTGGTCACTGATGGTCTCCCCGCTACCGCCTTGTCCTTCAACCCTGCCGACCACGACATCATGAAGCGCCAGCCCCGTAAGCGCGATGAACCTCTCATTAGTGGATGGCTCTTCTTCCGCTACATGGTCATTGGAACTTATGTTGGCGCCGCAACGGTTGCTGGTTACGCTTGGTGGTTCATGTTCAACAGCGAGGGTCCCCAAATCTCCTTTTACCAGCTCCGTCACTTCCACCGCTGCTCCACTCAATTCCCTGAAATCGGCTGCGAGATGTTCAGCAACTCGTCTGCCCAGGCTGCATCCACTGTCAGCTTGAGCATCCTGGTCGTGATTGAGATGCTCAACGCTATGAACGCATTGAGTAGCTCAGAGAGTCTGTTGACGCTGCCGCTCTGGAAGAACATGATCCTCGTCTACGCTATCTGTCTGTCCATGGCTCTCCACTTCGCCCTCCTATACGTTCCTTTCCTCCAGGGTCTCTTCAGTGTCATCCCGCTCAACGGTAATGAGTGGAAGGCCGTTATGGTGATTAGCGCGCCTATCATGTAAGTTTTTCAGAATTAACCCTCTGAAATGTGTGGTTTGCTAATGATTTATTCAGTATCATTGACGAGATCCTTAAATTTGTTGAGCGCAGCTTCTTCATTCAAAAGGGCAACGAGAAGTTGCCTGCTATCGGAACACAGAATGGAAGGCCAAAGAAGGATTAGGTGACTGCCGCCTTTTTCTCCTTCCGCCTCTTCCAGATTTGTGTCTTCACTGCATTTTGACTCGCTACCCTGTGTTCGTAAGATAGATCGAGGGAGGGAGGGAGGGATGAGCTAAGTATCATATATCACTGTCATTTTGCAGAAGAGTAAGGCGGAGAGGAGGGGGGAAAGTGAAGTTTTGGTCGTGCATGGAGTGGCTGTTCTGTCAAAGTTTGTTGCGTTGGGAATTTCCCACGCATTCAGCAGATCAGATAGATTGGTTAGACTCGTTAGAAATTTGTGTATTTATGTGTACAAAAATATAAGAATGAAAATCTTATAAACCAAAAAGAGGATTGCTTGTTGTATAGCGTTAGTGATGAAGGATGAGAGGGACGCGAAGCACTGGCAGTAAACATGGCCCGAGCATCCACCTTCACCTTCATCCTCACTGCCGTGTTTGGTGCTGCCACGTTTTGATTCGTCAGCGATTGTTTGCTTGGCTCCAACTGCTTGTTTGCTTGCTCTCCTCCTCACGGTGATTTGCGCCTACCATCACATCCGGACATCATCTAGCATACACATTTCAACCGCTGCCATGCCTCCTTTTGGACTCTATCCGATTCCACGACATCACCTCTACGAGCAGAGTCCACGCTCAGAGCGCCGGACATTCAACAGCATGGACTTCGCCGATGAGGAGTCGCCACCAAACAAAGACAAAGTCAAGACCGCTGGGGCGCGAGCACAGCGAAAACAAGAGAAACGAGAGCGCAAAGAAAAGAAAAGGCAGGCAAGCGAGTCTCTCGAAGCACAAAAGCCGAAAGATCTTAAGCAGGGAGAGAAGAAACAGCGGCTGCCGCCTGTTGATTCGAAGCCGACAGCGTTAGTGAAGGGCAGTTCTCGCAAGGAGAAAGACGAGGCTATACAGAGCACGCCCGCAACTGCGAAGAAGCGTAAGAGGGAGCGTGATGCGCATATTGACACTCAAAATACCGCCGACAAAGATGTCAACATTAACAAGTTGCTGATCGACCCGAATTTCTTGTCGGGTTTGAAGGCAGCTATGGGTAACTTGGGCGCCGTCTTCAATGAAACCGCAAAAAGCACCGAGCCTTTGACTGAGCCTCCACCTAAGAAGAGAGGAAGGCCAGTGGGCTGGCGCAAGAGTGCTGTAGTAGAGCAAACAACAGCTAACGCTGCAAACACCGAAGAAGCTGCCAACTTCACTACTGGCGAAGTCAAATCAAAGGCACGCGCATCTGAGAAAGATGTAGCCGCCTTTTCAACCCCAAAGAAATCACTCCAGAATTCAGTTCTCGTCCCAGAGAACACGCCAGACTTACTGTATAGCGTGAAGAAAACGCCTGTTCCGCTTCCCAAACAGACAAGTCATAAGACCATTGGTAGCATGAGTGAGCCACCTCGAGGCAAGACCAAGGGTCTCCGTCCAGAACCCGAAGTTCTTGTGACAGAGACACCTCCCTCACGTTTTTGCCAGACACCTGCCACGACACCTCGTCAGCCACCCATCCCGTTCAGTCTCGCAAGGACCTCGAACCCGCCCAGTACACAAGCCAAGCGGACGAAGGGACCTACGATTGACATTTCGCCCCCCGAGTTACCGAACTTGATACCAAACAATGTTAAAAAAACCGAAAAGTACATCATCGGTAGTCAAGGCTCAGTCAATCCCCTGTCCAGCAGCCAAGCCGACGCCTTCACCTCTTCAACACTCATGAGCTACAAGCAAAAGCTCAACGACACACCCAAACCGCGACCCCGTCGTCGCAGCCGCGCCGGCTCCGTATCCGCCAGCTCCATTTCCAGCGGCTCTTCTGCCTCAATTAGCATCAAAGACATGTTAGCCCGGATGCCCAAGCCCTCCTACTCACGTGCCGGCACCTCCACATCCCCTATGGTCCTGATCCCCCAAAAGCCAACCAACAAGAACCAAGAAGCCAACGCAAGCGCCTTCACCACTGCCTTTCTCAACTCTCAAAACACCATCGACTTCACTCTGGAACTTTCCTTACTCGCCGCCCACGACGCCTGGCTCCTGGCCGCCCGCACCTGCAGTCCACTGCCCTGTCTCAACAAAGCCACCGGCTGCTCCCCGAAAAACGAGCAACTGCTCCGGCTCCAACTCAGCGATACCTTGAAACCCAAAGCCTCAAAATCATCTCGCTGCTCGGCTGCTATTGCACGCGCACAGCAGGGCGTTAGTTTTCTACGCCATGCCCTGGCGGCCAGAGTGCCGGTCCCGATTGGCCCCGTCGAGGGCGAGTGGAAGTTGTATTGTCCCGCGTATACAGGCACCCATGTGGACAAGTATGGATTTGGACACCGCAGTCTGACGATCCATCGTGTTGCTGCCGCCGCTGTCGCCGCCGCCGAGCAGCAGGAGGCGCGGTTCACGGCGTGCCTGAATATCCCTCCACGCTCACTGGCGTATATGCTCGTTCCGTTCAAGGTCCCGCCGCATGCGAGCTTTAGGACTACAAGCCTAGAAACGACGGCAGAGGGGTATAAGATTGAGGTTATCTTCTTGGGAAATGGGTATTTGAAACTGAGAGTCGATGTGCATTTGTTGCTCTTGGGTAGGAAAGCCGTGGAGGTGGTGGTAACGGCGGCGGCGACGGAGAAGGCCGGGAAGGGAAAGCAGAAGGCAGTAGGGGTTGAGAAGGCAAAGGTGAATGAGGTGTTTGGGATCTGGGAGTTTCTGGGCATTCATGAGAGGGCGGTTGTTTGGGAGGTGTGAGTAGGGGAGTTGGAGGTGGATCTAGGGATTTTCTGCGGTGATGAAAGGGAGAGTAGGACGAGAGTTTTGTGCAGAGTGAGATGGGCTGAGAAATTCAGCGCCTAGGTTGAGGTGAAGGTTCAGTGGACTGGTCGGTGAGTTAGAGTTCGGAGTTTGAGAGCAGGTCGGTGTACAAGACCAAGATGCTTACAATTATGCTTAGTGCATTGTATGATACCTTTTCTCCCTTGCATAGGCTAGTCTTTATTAGTTTGTCTGTCGCGAACAGATGTAATATAACTCATAACCATGTAAATTGTTCTGCCGTGTCTGTCCTCACAATGAGAAACATCAATGACTTCGTACCACGCATAGTTCTTTTTCTACTCTACTCACAATTTCCGCTATCTCTATATCTACTGTCTAGCCATGTCTATTACATACCCTCTCAGCCCAACCCCACTCCTTTGACACCCTCAAAAAGCGCGTCCTCCCTCACCAAACAAGCCCTATTCAAATGTTCCTTCCGCACACTCTCAATCCCACTCAAATGCATTGTCAGCTCCAGCTCGCCCACCAGACTCTTCAACACATGCTCCACGCCCTTTTCCCCTCCCAGCGTAAGCCCATACACATACGGCCTTCCCACCAGAACGCAATCCGCACCCAGCGCCAGCGCCTTCGCTACATCCACACCAGACTGAACCCCACTATCAAATAATATCTTAAACTCCTCTTCCGACTTCTTCTCAACCAAGTACTCCTTCACCGCATCTACTACATACGGCAGTACACCCAACGACGCCGTCCCGCCATCCACCTGCCTACCCCCGTGATTACTCACCACGATCCCCTGCACCCCCACATCCACCGCTCTCTTCGCATCGGCTATACTCTGAATGCCCTTCAGCACAATCGGGCCCTTCCAATGCTCCTTTAGAAACTGCACGTCTTCCCAGCTATGACTCTCGCCAGGAAAGATAATCCGCATCCACTCTGGCGCTGCGGCATCCATTTTCTGCTCCACCTCCACCCCGTGCTTTTCTTTGAATTTACGGCGGAATACAGAGTCCGTCATGCCTAGTTCCACGCCCGTGCGATCAGCGCGGAGAAAAGGGTTGTAGCCGTTGTCCATGTCTTCGGGCCGCCAGCCTAGGACATATGTATCTAGTGTGACGAACAGGACAGTGTATCCGGCTTTCTGTGCGCGGGTTAAAAGCGAAATGGTAATGTCGTCGTGTGCCCGCGACGGCCAGTACAACTGGTACCATGTCTGCTGTGCGTTTTCTGCTTCCCTATTCGCGTCCGCCACTTCCTCGATGCTCGAACTACTCGCCGTACTGAGGATATATGGCAGCGCCTGGCGAGCTGCCGCACGCGTGGCTGCTATCTCGCCGTCTGGATTGAAGATCTTAAGTACGCCGACAGGCGCAAGAGCAATTGGTGCGGCGAGCGGCTCGCCAAAAAGCGTCGTACGCAGGTCTGGGAACCCGTCATACTTGACCAGACGGCGAGGCGCGAACGACCATTTCTTGAATGCGGACCGGTTTTTCTCAAGAGTTTCCCGGCGCCCGGCGGACCCGTAGACGTACGCTTTTGAGTCGGCAGAGAGACGGGCGCAGGCGAGATCTTCCCATTGGGAGGAGTGGAAGGTCAGGGCTGGTCGCTCGAAGTCGAGGCCGCGTTTGTAGACGCTGGTTTCGTAGGCGATACCGTCTTCGGCTGGGGTGCGGGAGGAGAGTGATGAAGTGGGCTTCGGTTGAGACGGGGTGTTTGAGGACATGTTTGTGTAGGGAGTAGCCAGCACCAGACTTCGCTCAAAGGTATTGAGAATGCGAGAAAATGAGCATCGTAACTGGGATACATATCAGTGGGATCCATAGTATATCTATGTGTTATGCCCTACGTCAACTACATCACTGACTCCGTAGCAGACAACCTACCCTCGGAGTTCTTCGGAAGAGGACCAGACTTATTACGTCTTGTACAGTAATGTGATGAGTTGGCTGTATATCAACTACCATACTACACCCGGTAAATAGAGTCCGGGATGCCGGATACGGCAATCATACTGACGTCACGCACTGAGTGTTGCTACTATAACTGGTATACATGTCAAGGACAGGCAAATGATACAGCAGAGATAGTAGTATTGTCAAGCCACAGTACGTTAACAGCACATGGCAAGACAAATAAACATACGTCCATTCCTACCCTTCACATCCATCATCCAGACCTAAACAATAGCCAAGGTATTTCCCATTCTTCTAACCAACCCTCAACCACCTAGAACCGAAGAAAACCCAGTATCTTTGACATGTACGAAACCAGTGCGAATGAATCGACTGACAAGAAAGAAAAATAATGACAAATGGAAAACAAAAGCCTCTACGGGCCGAAACCTCCCAAACGCCATTGATGCAAAATCATTCCGATCGTCGTGATGGCAAGCTCCTCTCTCCCATGCAGAAACCCATTTGTTCCATCTCTTTTTTTATACAGCAACGCATCCACCGTCAATCTTCAAGTGGCCTCCAGTCATAAACTTGCTGTCCTCGCTAACCAAAAACGCGACGACACTGGCGACGTCATCTGGACTGCTGAATCGATCCAGCGCTGTCTCTTCCTTGAGCTCTTCGAGCTTCTCTTTACTCCAGCCATCCTTCCAGCCAGTTGTTTGAATAATGCTCGTGTGAATGGTGTTGACACGGATACCGAGAGGACCGAGCTCTTCGGCGGCGGTAAGCGCAATACCGCGCAGAGCAAACTTGGACGCGCTGTAGGAAATGAGGTTGGGGAAGCCGCGGAGACCGGCGATGGAGGAGCGGATAATGATGGAGCCAGCGCCAGAGGTGGTTTGCATTGCTGTGGCGGCGTATTTGACACCGAGGAAAGCTGCAGTTGGACGTTAGCGCATGGGACATGTTGTGTGACGTAACGTTGTGTTGCAGAGACATACCAGACTTTGCATTGATGGTCATGATCCTGTCAAAGTCGTCCTCGGTAACATCGAAAATGCTCTTGGATGCGCCTCGGTGGCAGCAGTTCAACAGAGCAGCGTCGAGCTTGCTGAACCTCTGCACGACCTTCTTGGCGCAGGCCTCGACATCAGCTTCCTTGGTGGCATCAGCTACAATGGTGAGCAACCGAGACTCAATTGGCACGCCGGTTGCAATGGCAGCCTTGAGGACGGGGATGGCGGCCTCGAGAGCATTCTGGTCAATGTCAATGAGGGCAACATTGCAGCCCTCGACAAGCAATCGTCCAGCTGATTCGACTCCGACTTTGCCGCCTCCGCCCGTGATCATGACGACCTTGCCCTCGAGACGCTGGATGGGCAGCGGCCGTGTGAGGTTGGTGGATGTGGGCGCGCGCTCAATGCCCGGGCGCGGGGCCTTGTTCAGGTTGAGGGTGGAAATGTTGGATGCGAGAGGCATACGCATGCTCTCGGTGGTGTGTGTTCGCTGCATGGTCAAAGATGGTGAAGTGGTCGAGAAGGGCCGTCCAGCGGTGATGGGATGCTTGCGCTTGTGTCGAGCACCAGGCGGGCGCCAGAGTGGTTTTGATATTTCAGCGTGCCATTTGATCCGACAGCATCCCCCCCACCCGCCGGACCCTTGTTTCTCTTTCCTCAAGATGACGTATCCCGGGAAACCCTAGGCGAAATCTTTTTCTGCGCTGGTCAAACACCGGATGGCCATCCGTTGAGGCTCTTACAGCGGCTGTCCCCACTGCCCCCACCACCGCCACCCAATTGCGCCGCCCGCCGTCTTTTGCCCGCACCACCTTCTCCAACTTTCGCACAATGAGCGGTGGGACATGTCCACTCTTTGCTATCACCGATCCTACCCCATGTGTCTGAACGTGCCTGTTGCTGCGCCCAACGCGTGCACTATCTCGGCGTGGTAATTTGCTCGTTTCCACCAGTCGCGCGAGAAGAACAGGGACCAATCTCACATGCTCGCGGTACCGACCACCCCACGACGTCAACCAAGGCGGTCAAGCGGAGCACCATTACTATGCCAAACTGGCAACTAGCCCGGTCAGGTACCCATCTTGATAAAGTTTAGGATGCAGAAAAATCACTGCAACTTATGCTGATGGTGCTGTTGTCACCGCTTAACGCGGAACAAAAAGTTGAGTTGGCACTTCGTATCTGTATCGAAGCCCAGAGGCATGCGGCGAGTCAGAAGGTAGTATGGCAGAGTGCCATGATAGGGTTCTCATCATGCAAACGTCATGGTACAGCCGGCCGGGAGACGACAAGGTGGATGAACAGCAAAAGGGTCTCGGAGCCTTCGCCTGATGTGTGAGCTAGCTCTCCAGCAGCAATTGACCGTACCTCAATCTTAGCCGGGATCAGCAGTGCCAGGTGCTGTCGTATGTCCTCACAGATCCACCAGCTTGCTTCTCACTGGCTACTCAGCCCCATGGGACTTGTGAGAGTAGCCACCATCACCACATCAACTCCGACCCCCATCTCGTCGTGTGAACTGGATGTGGGGATTAGTGTCAATCCGCGGTCGGCAATGTAAAAACAACGCAAGACAGAGCCCAACGCATGCTGGAGCAGGTGACATCCAGTCTTTGACGAGCAACCTGCACAGTCATGAAAGAGTGGGACAATCATGCAGCTCAACGCCAATCATGTCTTCATCCATTTGCATCACACGGCACTTTTCTCTGGACCCCTTTTACCCCTAACAATACTTCGCCGAGCACCAATCCAAGAAGTAGTCAATCCCATCCGCCAGTGCTGCTGCACCAACAGCTGCATGGTCACTAAACGGGTATTCGCGAAGGCTTATATCCCTTAGTGCAGAGCTACCCTCTAGCGCACCATACAGTCTCTGTGACAAAGTAGTCATCTGCTGCGACACGAGGATGCTCTTTCTAAACTCAAACTCTGCATCCGTCTCCGTTCGTCTCTGGATTGGATTTTGCTCTAGTGCACCGTAGCTGATCTGAAACCCAGGCTTAGTCGTCTTGTTCGAAACATTCCCAGAGGAATATGAAATGAGAGGCGCAAGGAATTCCGCGTTGTTGAAGACGTAGTTGTCATTGAAGAAGAGCGCAGGCGAGGCGCTTAGAAACGTATCAAAAAGGTCGGGGCGAACAGTGAGAGCATACAGGACAAAGAGACCACCAAAGGAGTGGCCGTAGAGAGCATCGCGGTCAAAATCAGCTTTGGGGAAAACAGTGTTGCGGACCCAGGGTCGCAGGGCAGAGTCAATGAAATCAATGAAGTTGTCTGCATTTGAGGGTACCCCGGGCACAGCGGGTAAAGGACAATCGTCGCACACGGGAGGCTGGTAGTCGTAGCTGCGATGGGTACTGTACGGGGAATCCTCAATCGTCTCTGGGTAGCCAATGCTCACTACGATGCAGTCTGGCATGTTGAACTCAACGGGACGACGGCGACGAAGAGCTTCTGTGGCTGTCAGGCCTAGGGCGTTGCCGTCCAAGACGTACCTAATATTGGTGTGAGTTTGTGTGATTCCAACCTTGCCACCGATAGGCTCGTGGGCGTCTTACATCGTCTCTACAACTGAGCTTTCTTCCCGAGAAGTCCAATTCAGCGGCCATGCCACCTGGATCTGATACTCCCAGGATCCATTGGTTGCGCTCCAATATCCAAGGTTAGGAAGGATGTTCGTGGGCCACTCAGTAAGGGTTGGAGCGAATTGCCATGTGCCGATAGAGCTCATTGCGGTTAGCATATGTAAGCTTGCTTTCTCAGTAGATGAAGTTTGGGATAGAGTCCAGGGACTTGAGCAATGTTGGACTTTCGCAGGGTTTTGTACCTGAATGCCGCAGGATCACTTCTTAAGAGCACAAAACCAAATAGGCGGGTTAACGCTCGTATTTGATGTAAGCCTTACACTCTAACTGCAAGGCCACCACAGCGATTTCGCTTGGGAAGGCTAGCAGATAAGGGAAAGGATCCTATTCCTGGCGGGTCTGTCTTAACACCCTTGTTTTAATGGGTGAGCGTATAGATTGCCAAGACGGGAGATCATCTTTAACGCATCCGTTCTTCACCATGAACTCCGTCGTCAAGGTTCTATAGCATTAAAGCAATTCAGGATATTTTGCAAAGAACTCTTTCTTTCACTCAAAGGTCTACTGTCGAGTTGTGGCAGTCATGTTTTGAGATTGCCGGGAGCCAAGGGATCATGCCAATGGCGATAGTCGATTGGAAGGATTTACTAACAACAGTAGACTGTCTTGGAAAATGCCATCACATATGCTCAAGCGCCAGTAATCCTCTTCTGTTAGTTGGAAATTTCGATCCATGCACCTCTTCATGCAGGAAGATTTCGGATAGGAAAATCTAGTATACGAGTGATAATCGGATGCATAGATCCGAAAGACCAGGATACCTAATCACCACGTGTGTCCGTGTCAGTGCGTAAGCCACATACGCACAATGTTGCCACGATCCAATTACGAGCAATCCAGAATCAATTATCTGGGACTAAAGTTGCGTTGAACGGGATTGAATCTCATCTCTAGTTTATAGCCGATGCTGTACCAAAAACTTGTATTACAGCGATTGGATTAGCATGAGTGCATTATGTCATACTGACAGGAAGAACAACTGCTGCCACGACTAGATATGAGATGTGACAGCTGACATCCGGCAAGACGATGGTTTAAGATATTGGACTGGCGACAGCTCCTCAGCCTTGCTTAGTATTATTGATGGAAAATGCAACAATGCATGCAAGTTTTCTAAATGTGAATTAATATGATAACTATACGAGAAGGGCAACACTCTGCTCTAGAATGCGCCCCGTCCAGGCAGTGGATCGTTCTTTGCAGGACACGATGCATCGTATATCGAAGGATTAACGAACTTGGGCTTAACGCTGTTGTCATAGGCCAGTTCGACTAGGGTGGCATTGCCTGCACAGTGTAAGCATGTTGCTGTAATTGAAGGTAGGTTGACTTACTGGACACGTACTGAGGCCACCCATACTTGGTCAAGCCTTTTTGAGAGTCTCGTGCGAATGCAGCCCATGCACCCTGGATATAGGCAATGTACTTGTTCTCGGCAGGGCTGTTTGGAAGGCCAGAGATGTCCTGAGCCGTACCGAAAACCATACCAAGATCAGAACCGTGGTAGGCCGCGCTTCCTCGAGGCCCGAGACCTGCGCTACCATTGTAGAGGCGAAGGTTATCCCAGTCGCCATGGTACCTGTATCGCCATGTGGGGACGTCGTGCTGAGCCCGGTATGCGGCCGAGAAGGCAGCAGGGCAACTAAAGCTCCGCTCAGTGAACAAGTCCCACTGAGCATCGGTGAAGTTGAGCTTGGCCGCCCAACCGGAAATCCGATACCAACCGTCCTCATGATCAGCATTTCCAGCTAAGAAGGGGATTTTGGCAAAGGACCCTGCTTCCGAAAGCTGCTGATAATCTGCGAATACTGTTATATTGTCAACGGTCGGGTGGAAAGGTGGTTGTGCCAAGCCAACACTAGGAAGCGCGGGAGCCTTTGCTGCAGCAGCCATAACAGCTGATATGTTTGCTGAGCGAACGCAAGACAACACTGCGGCAGAATCATCCCCGGGACCACCGCAGCCAAGAGTCTGGGATACATTATACCAGATGGCCTGTGAATATTCCACCGTGTTTGGAATGAAGCTCAGTGAAGTACCAGACATGGAGATGAGACCAGAAACAATAGGGTCATTCTTCCAGGCAAACGCCCAGTAATCAACAGCAGCGGCACCGGCACTTTGCCCGAAGATTGTAATGCGCGAAGGATCACCCCCGAAGCCCTTGATGTTGTCGCGCACCCACTCTACAGCAGTGCGGTGGTCACGCAGTGCTGCATTCTTCTCGATGCCAGGAGCACCGGCGAAGCCAAATATGCCCAAGCGGTAGCTGACATAGTCAGTGCATGTACGCATGCGAAGTTAGTTTATCTTACTTGAGAGTCACTACTACAACGTCCTCGGCATCAGCAAGGTACTGTCCGTTGTAGAAGGGGCTGTAAGGGCCAGGAATTTGGAACCCTAGACAGTGTATTAGTGTAACATCTTTTTGACTCGAAACGCAGCAATAACATACGTCCTCCATGAAAGAATACCAGCACCGGCTTCTTTGCATTAGGTTTTCCGGCACTTGCTGTCCAAACATTGAGCTTCAAGCAATCCTCGGATATCGAGTTGTTGCTCTGCGCAGCAAAGTTCTTCCACACACGTAAACCGGATGGCTGCGTGAAGTTTGGGAATGGGGACACGGGCGGTTTGACAAAAGGACAGTCACTACAACATGATTAGAGAGATCTTCCACCTTGTTCAGTGGAAACATACGCCGACTACAACTGTTAGCATGTGCTTCTGAATTTGTAGCGTGGCTATCACCCACCCACTCGGCCGCCTCGAATACGGTCCCTGGCGGCGCCTCGAACTTCTTAGGTGCTGCAAATCGCAGTTCGCCTACAGGTGCTTCGGCATAACGAATTCCCAGAAATTCAGTCACGTGTGTCTTGTTAGAGGCTGGGTGGCCGACTACAGTGCCACTAGACGTTTTGATGCCTGAACTGTTCGCCGGCGCTGTAACGGCCAAGCCGAAAAGTGAAGCTACAGCTGCAGCCGAAAGGAAAAAGTGCTGCATGTTGTCAACTCGAAACCACGGCAGCCCCAGTGAAGATTTCAGTGGCTGGTTTGGCGACGAGGGATGGCAGCGGGCTTATAACGGAACAATCCCACGTTGTGGTTCGCCGCTTGACTACCACGGGAGCAGGCTCGCTAGCTTGCTGCCCATGTTCCTTCGTTGCCGTCGACGTATTAGATATACACCGGACGAATGAGGATGAGAGAAACGCCGGCCGAGGCAAACGGTGAACGTGTGAAGGACGGCAATCGATCAACGTTAGGGGCGCGGCAGGGCACCAGCACGACGACAAGCAACGACATGACGGTACATGCGGGTGAGGATTCATCTCGGTTGCGTCCATTGACACTTGAGACGTATGCGCTAGCCCCAAAACGACAAGTCCTCCTTCCCAACCACACGGAACCTTGCTATCTTTACAACGACGTGACGAGTACCAGACTCGTGGAGACGTGATGCGCATCCTTCTGATGGCAAATTCTCCGCGAGTTGTTATTTACATACTCCAACTACTGCATGTTTCAATGCATCTCAAACACACGATGCGCTCGGTCATGTCAGTGGGCACTGGCATAAAGGGCTGCTGCCGATCTCCATCTGCCCTGGTCTCGTCGACAAACAGCCTTACCTCTTCCGTCATGACACCGAGCCGATCCTTACTTTTCCTACTTGTTATACGGACAATATCTTCGCCCTAGCAAGGAAGACGCCGAGAGGGCGCGCAGACGGCTGTAGAGTCCACCTTTGGAAGTTCCCGGTAACTGGGACCAGATCCAATCGTAGCGTTGGGCAATGATGCAGGATTTACATTCACCCTCGCGATAGCCCTGATTGCCCCACAAGGCAGGTCCATACGTAGGGCAGACGGCCCACGGCCCTCGCCCTGCATATAGCGGACCGACAACTATGGCCTCTCGGGAGATATGACCTTGATCCAGGACAGCTAATTATGCTGCCAGGTCCCAGAATGCCTGGGCCGCTAGCTCTACCAAAAAATACCTTACACCTTCGATACGTCGTCACTCGGAATGGCTCCCAACGTCGGCCTGGGCTCCCAAGGGCCAGTTGAGCGCGGATGGGGCCTTTGGCTCACCAGTGTCCTGGCTGTCGTTCTTGCGGGGTTTTTTGTCGGCGCACGCATTACTCAGCGATTCCTCAAGAAAAACGGCATGGGAATGGACGATTATTTGATTATTGCGGCTTTGTTCGCCTCGGTTTTGTTGACAGTTACTGAGTGTCAGGGTGAGTTGACCCTGGCTGTACAGCAGACAATCGCTAACGTGGTACAGCTGTTGTGTATGGATATGGTAGGCCCTGGAAAACACTGCCTACAGAATCTCGCATCATTGCTCGCAAGTGGTTTTATGGGGCAAACAGTAAGTAAATGTCCAGCAGATATTTTTTCCGCCTGTTTTGGTCTGCATGCGGAAGAAGAGACTGATCAAGGCGTGGTGCTGCCATATCGCTAGAAACTTATGCTAACCCGTACAGTCGTTTACAAAGTAGTTCTTCTGTTCAACAAAATGTCTGTTGTGTGTCTATACTATCGCATCTTCGCCGTCACCACAAAATCTTTCCGCATTGCCTGCCATGCTATGAGTCAGTACCAGGGTCGAAACTGCATTGGAGCTACTTGCTAAACCACACCTAGATATATGGCTGGTCACTACCGGTATCGCTTTCACCTTTGCTACCATTTTCCAATGCACTCCAGTGGCTGCTTTCTGGGACCACAGTATAAAAGGTTCCAAGTGTTTCCAAAATGAGCCCTGGTGGATCTCCTACGCGACCGTCCAGATCAGCACAGACTTCGTGCTTCTTGCAATGCCACTTAGGCAGATTCTGAGACTCACCATGGGAACAACTGAGAAATTGGGAGTGGCACTTGTGTTTGGCACAGGCGGATTGTAAGTGCGTCGGTTGTCCTCTTCAAGCCACGTTACTGACACCACAAAGCGTAACTTTTGCGTCCATCTATCGTGCTACGACTATTGCAGCATCCGCAAGCAACCCAGATCCCACTTGGGGCCCCATCCCCGCAACTGTCTGGTCAGTCATCGAGGCAAACGCCGGCATCATCTGCGCGTGTTTGCCAATGCTCCGCGCTCCATTCGTGCGTCTTTTTGGACCGCTTTTCGGCTCTCACAAAGGCAGCAATGGCAACACAAAGCGACAGTCATACGCACTGGGCTGGAAAAGCAACCACCATCCTGGAGTCGGCCATGCGAATACTATATCCCATACGAATGCAACGCAGCATGATAGCGACTGCGATATCATCAACAGTGATGCGCTTCCAGAGAGCAGACCTGGTGCATTGAACCACGTTGGTAAGGACATCTTCGTTACCAATGAGTTCAGCATAGAGCGAAACGAATTACAGAAGCAGAGGACAGAGACCATGTCATGCGACGATACGAACACCGCGAGAAGCGTCAGTGAGGATAAGCCTGAAGGAAAGAGCCCCTACTACCACGTTTGATTTGAACGATTCCTTCGCCACTTCGATTTTGTTACGACATTACACGTTTTTATGATACGACATATTCAATATGCATCACCAACATACCTAATCCGACACCTACGGAGCGCTCCAGATATTCACTAGTGCCAGCCTCGCCTACGCCGAGCAGTGCAACCTGCCGTCCTACAGAGCCTACCTGCTGAGCGGGTTTCTCGATATACATTATCGCCTGTTGTGAAAGGTCGAGCTGTGGATCTCGGATGCCCTGCAGCTTCAGGCTTACCGAGGTCTCCTGCAACAATTGCGTCCCACTAGAACGGTACGGCGCTTCCCGCGAGTGCAGCGCCACACCTCTGACCTCAATGGTGAAATCAACATGGCTAGAGTCAGTGATCAATTGGCGGAAAACTCAACCACGTAGAATCCCATGATTCTGCGTCATACGCCAAGATACACAGCTACGAATCGGACATGTTACAGCCGTGTACATTACGGGCTGCGGCATAAAGCTTCCGGCAGTTGTAGCTTCTGTAATGCCAAGAGAGCTAGAGACTTTGGTCTAGAGCTGAAGGGGTTGAGGATTTTGAAATGGCTGGATCGCACTACCAAGGCTCCAAAATAAAATTTGTAGGCATTCGGCGCCTGTCCGATTTGTTTTTTAATGTTACCATGGGCAGCTATACTGTTGTGCATAGGTTTGAAACAGGCTAGCCAACAGTCTGGCCATGACAGCAAATTCTGGCAAGAAAATTTCTCTGTGCACTTTGCGCAACGTGCTTTCCGTTGAGTGAGGCATTTTTGAGAGCTCATGCTCGGCATGCACCGCGCCACAGTCATGGACAGAACAGATCTAGCAAAAGGCATGGCATACATTATTGTAGTGCTTGAATACTGCGGTACTGGTGTCTCTCACGAATGAGGGGTCTGCAAGTAAAGCCAATTCAGGATAAACGGCCTGCAGATCTGCAAGCCCCGCTCCTTTTGTGCACGCGGCTGCGCCACACCTGAGGATTGGCCAATGCCTCAGACGTCATGCGCACATGGGGTCAGGGTGAATATTTGGTTTGCATCTTGCCATGTATTCGGCCTCTTTTTTAAAGCTAGCGTCTAGGCCCTCGTAGTACGACCTTCCACCTGATTGTTCCTCTGTCGCTGCCTCTCAGTTATCTGAAAATCCAGAAAGCCTCGCCACCATGTCCACCAAGCCCACGACTGACTATGTCGAATCGACTGAGCCACCTGGGTCCAAAACCAAGGCCCAGATGCTAACGGATGTCTTCTCTCTTGCCACACAGTTCAGTACTTGTGTTGAGGCTTTCAATCTCATCCATCCGACAAAGGACCACGACCACGCCCAAAAGGTAGCGCTTGCCAAGCTCGGTCTACAGCAAGGCAGATTGTTAATATTTGGAGATGCCGTTGGCATTTCTGCGCCACCTGCAACCATTGCACGACACATGATTCCTAGTCATCCTGGAGCAACAAATCCGGATCCGCACCTGCCTGTCAACTTCGGTGTGCGAGATCCAAGGCTTGATGAAGAGGTAATCAATGCAAAGATCAGGAAAGCGCTCCATGAGATTGCCGGTCGACCCAGCAACATGTCTCGAGATGAGTTGATGAGCGTGTATGGTTTGAAGAGCCCCAAGACATTTTCCAAGTCGGAATACCCCGCGCTAGACAGCAACCGGCTTGAAGGTTTCCGCGAGAAGTATGGCTTGCTGAAAGATCTCCTTACACAGACTGGCGCGCGGTCTAGCTTGAAGCGCAATTTGAGCATGACAACGTCGCACTGGCAGGTCAAAGATACGACGCGCTTCAACGAATACGTAAAGGTAGTGCGCACAGAAGTCGACGCTCTCATTGATCTCATGGGCGTAAAAGAGCAGGTTGACCGTGGAATACGATCTGATCTCAAAAGCATGGGCTGGCACCCTGATTTGAGCGGCCCAGTGGTACGACAGGACTGGGAGAAGCTCCGTCTGATTCGCGAGGCGTGTGAGGTTGACTATCCTGAATATCTCGAGGTTATCGACAAAGCCCTACAGTACATCAGCCAGGAGCTCAAGGAAACCAGTCTTGCCCACCACCGCGCAGAACTTGGTCTCGGGCAACCAAGTATAGAAAATCCAGGCCGTCGGAAATCGGATCAACAAACACGCTCTACACCAACAGCCCCCAAAGCACCAGCGTCAATCACTCACAAACCGGAAGGGAAATCTCACCTCCAACTCGCCGCTGAGCGCGCTCTAAACCCCAACGCTGGCAAAGAAAAACGTCCCAGCTGGCTCTCTGCCTTTAAATTCAAATCCTGGAAGAGTAGCAAGAACCAACAGTCAACATTAGAGAAACAGCGTTCAAACAGTCTTCCACACGCATCCACTGTAGACCCCCAGCGCTCTCTTTCTGCAACCGAAACCTCGGACCACATTATAGACGACCTGAGTCCTCTGCAGGCCGTCCGCTCCAAGTCTGTCGGTGCAATTCCCGAGATGCCGCAGTCTCCGCCGGGAAATCTCGATGCGCGAGTGCACGACTTGTCGCTCGAGCAGCACGACTCTATTCCTCCCATTGCAGAAAATGGGGGCGAAGTCAAGACTTTTCCTGAGCGAAAGACTGCTGGCATCAGTTCTGGTACTGCTGAATTGGACAAGAATATGCTTGTGCAGGTTCAGACTGCGAACAGTGAGACAGCAGAGAACAAGGATCAAGCTCTTGACAATGTGAAGACGGCGAATAGTCATATTGATCGCCATGATATGTACCCTGCAGTGGGCAGAATCGAGACAAAGGATATTAGGAATGTGGCGCATGTAGCTGGACGGTAGGACCGGGACGGGATGAGTGAGTAGTGCGTGGTCCTGCAACATAATGACTTGTTTCGTTCTCTCGTTAGATACCAATATTACTTCATGATATTTCAACGCTCTTCTGCCGGAGTGGTAGGGAAATGACAGCATTTTTTTTTTAAATTCATCGCTCATACTTTGTCGATAAACAAGCAAAAGGGTATAGCCCATCACTTTCCAGCCCAAACTCGAAATTTCTTTACGAGATCAAACGCCAGTCCAACGACATCGTCTTCTCCTAACAATTCTGTGCCGCATATTCTCCTTGCGCCTTAAAAATCATATCGATCACCTCGTAGGAATAAATCCTTGACTATCCTTCTCCTGTTGTTCAAAGCTCTGCTTGAACGCTGCCAACCCCGCCAAAATACCACAAACCATGAAAAGCAGCGAAATGATGGACCAAATGACGCCCCAGCACTGCGAGGAGCCGCCGTAGCGCTTGGCGAAGACGCTGGCATCTGACGAGTTTACCTTGCGCAGAATTAGGTCATCGCAGATGTCCCAGACGCTGTACAGCGAGGACATGACGCCAATGAAGAGCTGCGAGGAGGATTAGCTTTCCGGGACAGGAGCACAAAGATTGGGGAGTAACATACAACCATAAATCTCAGCGCCTCGCCATGCTCAATAAACCAAAATGCGACGAGCAAGCCCACACTGAGCAGAATCGTCACGATAGTCAGCCAGTCCTTTCGCGCCCACCATAGCGTAAGCAGGAAGCATACGCCTAGGACGATGCTGGCGACTTTCGATGCGACGATGTTGAAGCCGCAGAAGGTAAGCAGGGCGCCGATGAGAGAGGAGCCCAGGTAGCCCGCGGGCAAAGTGATGATTTGCTTGCCGCCGCGCATATGCGTTACGCCACCTTCGTGGGGGTCGAGTGAGATTGATTCCACACGGCCGCCTGTGCAGCATGCGGTTATTGCATGGGAGAATTCATGGAAGGCGATTACCAGCATCTGTTTTTAAGAGAAGGGTAAGTTAGTACAAGATACTGTTTGAAAACGGTGCTCGCGGGTTTTGCTTCATGTCTAGCATCTTGCCATGCTTCTCGTCCTTCGCTGCAGAGGGATTCCCTCAAGGCCAGATCCACCTCCCACCCTCTTTCATCCTGTCTCCCACCAACCAAACCAACTCAGACAACAAAGTTGAATCCAAAACGTACCTTGAACGGCCACAACACCCATCTCACATACGGCAAATTCCACAGCAACGCAATCGCAACCACATATGCCGCGATAACCCCGAGCGTAACACCCTGTGTGTGATTTACGCTCAACCCCCTCCTTTCAAGATGATGTGTCGCATGCGGTGAAGAGGTAGAAGAATAAGATGAAGCGACCAGTGCTGCTCTCTGCGCTAACGCCCCGACATGAACGTCGAGAGGAAGTGGCGGCGCCATGGCTCGGTTCTCCGCCTTTCAGTGCTGTAGTCCGGGGAATGACTGGTGGTGTCGCACCGTCTTGACAAGACAAGCAAGGAGAATAGATAGAGAATAGGAAAGGCGGTTGACTTTAGGTTATAATGGTACGCAACAAGGCAGTATATAGCGAAAGGAAGAGCTGAGATTTTAAGAGAGAAAAAGTTTGGATGGATGGAAAGGTGGAGTTGGCTGTAAAGTTGCTTGTTTGGTTTGTTGTGGCTGGAGCATGTGCGGGGTGGGGACATGCAGCGTGGAGCTGACGCGTTTTGGTGACATGCGCCACGCTAAAATTAGCTTGGAGGAGCGTGGCTTAGCGGTGTTTCGTAACGTGACGACGTGGGTTTCCTGTGTTGAGTATCGTTTGTTAAAAGAGGACTCTTATCGTGGTATAGTGAGAATCACTTCGTGATTGATGGTTCTGGTATTGCTTTTTCTTTCGAAATCATTGAATATCTGTATTGCAGGATGATTTCATTATACTTCTATTTTACATGAGATGCAATGCTAACAGGCATGATGCTATGATGCTCGCAATACAAATACGCTCAAAGGACATGAAAGAAGAGAGAAGACCGTTTTACCGGTGTTATGCAAGATGAACCAAAGAGCCAGTACTTCTAGTTAACACGCTCTTGGTGCAACGACATGCCCCTTTCAGGCGAACTGTCGTCCTTGTCTCCGTACTTCTCCTGAACACCACCATTAGCAGCAACCGCACTATGGCGGCGTTCCCAGTAAGAGTCGTCGCGCTTGTCGCGGGAAAAGTATCCAGCAGGTACCCACTTCTTACTGGTCCTGGCCGAAAGGTTGTTGTCCGAGTACATGATGTCAACGTTTTCAAGAGACAGGCCCTTGGTCTCGAAAAGGAAGAAGTACACGATGGCTGCTGCTACAAAGTTGCAGCCGAAGAAGACAAAACCAAAGGCGTATCCGATACCGTCATCGGCATAGGGCGTCAGGAATCCAATCAAGAAGTTACCTAGCAAGTATTGTTAGTCAAAGACAAAGCATACTGTATCAAGACATGACCTACCGAGCCAGTTGAAGGCCGTAGCCAAAGAGGCTTGCTTAGCACGTGTTCGCAGAGGGAACGTCTCACCAATGACGACCCAAATGAAGGGTCCCCATGTAGCAGCGAAACTAGCGATGAACATGCAAGCAGCGACGATCATCACAATACCGGAAACCTCATTTTCTGTGGGAGGTAGAACAACGCCAATCACGGCGAAAATGAGGAGCCAAGTCGCTTGCCAGAGACCTCCGAGAATCAGTGGGATTCGACGGCCCAGGCGCTCGATGAGGTAGAGACCAGGGAAAGTCATGGCTACGTTAACAGCACCCAGAATAAGTTGGACTTGAATGGGATCCTGAACGCCGGCAGACTGGAAGATGGTTGCGCCATACTAAAACTCTGTTAGCCACTATATTATTACAATTACTGTGCACAAGGACTTACGTAGAAAAAGTAGTTGACGCCGGTCCACTGTTGGGCGAACTGGAGGGCACATCCGAGCAAAGTCCTGTATACAACACGTGGGATACCGGAAGATGAACGGGCGAAACATTCCTTCCACGAACCCTGACCAGCACTCTTCTGCTCATTGATCGAATCTTCCATTTCCTTAAAGTCCTCATTGACCAAGGCGTTGTTAGGATCATGCTTGAGGCCACGGAGGCGCGCCATGGCTATGCGTGCGTCTTCCCATCGGCCCTTGCCAGCCAACCATCTAGGCGATTCAGGTGTGAAGAGAACACCGAAACCAAGAGGAATAGAGAAGGCGATACCGAGACCAATGACAATTCTCCAGGATGCAGAGTTATCCTGACCTGGGTTGTCGCGAACACCGTAGTTGATAATGTTAGAGACTATTGAGTAGGTAAGTATCTGCCATACACCAAAGAAGCCGAACAAGACTTACTCAGAATACCAACCGTGATCATGAGCTGGTACGACGCGACGACAGGGCCACGGATTTCGCGAGGGCACACTTCGGATTGATACATCGGAACACCAATGGACAGGATACCGACGCCAACACCTGCGACGATACGACCAATAGTCATGTGAACCCAGCTCTCCATAGCAGTGACCTGGATAGTGTTTCCGACAATGAAGATAATCACACCAACGGTAAGGTTCTTGCGGCGCCCAAAGAAGTCGGCAGTGTAAGCACCAGCAAGCGCACCGCAAAGAGTACCGATAGACATAAGGGAGACGAGCAAAGACGAGATGGTTGGGTCGAACGCGACACGACCGTTACCCTGATCTTGTCCGAAGCGGTCAATGAAGTCGCGGAACAAAAGGATACCGGAGATTTGGCCCTATACTTGATCAAAAAGATGTTTAGGTGAAGGCGAAACAGTGTTGAAGCATACAGTATCGTAACCGAAAAGGAAACCACCTATCGAAGTGATCACACCAAGCATGATGGCCTCGATGCCACATTCGGCGCCGCGAATCTTGACAGAACTTTCATATGTTAGTATATACGCATTTGTATTGCGTGCAGTTTCCACACTCACACTCTACCCAAACCCATCTTGACGGTAACAGATTGAGCCCAGCAAGAAAGCTGAAAGAATCAGAAATTGCTTGTTCAAGAACATCGCGAACCTGCAGGGTCTTTTATGTATCGTCTCCGAATCCCTTGCCGACTTTGGCTATGCGGTAATGCCCAGCTTTGCGCCCAGCCTTGCGCCCAGACATCCACTCCGGGCCTATACGTCATCGCCGCCACGCCGTCAAAGGCGCTCGAGCATCCAGGGCCTTACGCTTCTTGGCTCGAGTTCCGCAACAGCCAAACGAATTGCGTCTGGGCTTATGAAACTGCAGTAGTGGGCTTGTCCACGCAACACAGCTCCTGGAGAACTAAGGACCCATTTGTGGAGAAGTTAGTGGTGATTCGACAGCCAAGACTGCTCCGCCGACTATTCCGGAGAGGGCCAATCATCATTGTCCCGCTAACCAGAATTCCGTATGAGTTGGATCAGATTCCCATGTGGGCATTCGGCGACGGACGCTTCCTATTGTTTGCTATGGCTTGGACGACGTGTGCCCTAGCGCCTCTGATGCCCATTTCCCATCGATGCCGTAACGGTCGCGTGCTTTGAGCCCGTTGTGCCGCTCAACCGGTTCCCAGAAGCATGGCCATCTGTTGTGGGGTGTAGATCACGCTGTATCAAGGCAACGTGTACACCCAAAGAACGGTCGGACGTCGGTGAAGATACTTGACTTTGCGATAGAGGTGGGGATGCTGGGGGGGCGCCTTGAATTCAATACAGGTCTGTGCTGCCTCAACATCACCCACTGTCCCCCCGACTTTCTCTCCGCCTCTTCAACAGGTGCCGCTCGAGCCGGTCCAGTCTTATGGGCTCGCTTATTCTGTCCTCCAATCTCCGCCTGCTCATAGAAATGCTCCAGTCTAAAGAGCTCGTGACCCATTGTAAATGCAACGTGAGCCAGGTTTCGGTCTCAGATCGGCGGAGCCGGCCCACATGAGGCTCAAGGAAGCCACCAAGAATTTTCCATTGGCTTGGTTCGGATCCGCTTCGCACGAGAAAAGGAGGAAAAAACAATATCGGCAGTTCCGCAGTCGTGGGGAATGCGTGAATAAATTCTGAGGGGCAGTGGAGTGGTGTGGTGAGGAGAAGTAGGGGGTTGCGGAGGTGCAGTGGTGTGATGGTGTGGAGATATGGAGAGGCCTCACTTCTTTCCCCAGATGTTGAATAAGACGGAAGGTCCAGAAATCTTCTCCAAAACTCCTGATGAGATGGACAAAGACCATTTTATATCATCCGTGAAACTATGTGACAAACTCTCTCGAAGTCGCAACTCGCAATTTGTCGCTCGCTGTGGTTTAACTTGTCGGAAGGATTGGCCATGCGCAGAGGCGAAGGCACAGTGCCTTGGAAGCCGGCGAGCATGACTCAGGATGTTTTGCAGCTGTCGAGCCATCCAGCAGCCTTATTGTCTGCACATTTGCTGTTATCGTGGTTGCGAGCGGTCCGCGCGCTTGAGCCGCACCCAGCCGCATCACGTGCAACAGTCTAATCGTCACCAGAAACGGCAATATCGTGACGTCACTATCACTCCCAGACTGTATGTAGAAACTACAGTAACATAGCATCAAGACACCTTGGAATATCTTCAATCAAATCAACCCTCATACATTGAAACAACTATCTCTAAAAGGAATTGTACAATATGGTCAAAGACAACGACACTGTGATTGAGTCTGTAACCCGCGTACGCAACACTGACACCTCGTACTCATCTTACTACCAGGGAGTTCAATGAGCTTGTAAACATGTCCGCTGATGAGCTCCAAGAGTGGCTCGGCGGCGAGGAGTCTCAGAATTCAGGCTGGACCAATGACTCCTCATCCAGCGGCGAGACGGTGGGCCATGAGTCGGGCCGACGTATCGTTTCCATCCTTTCCAAGAACCCAAAGAAAGACCCTAGCAAGTATGAGGTGAGCCTCTGATTCATGCCGGCCTGATAGAATATGCGCGCTGACTTCATGTCTTCGCGTTTATAGCAGGAAGACATTGACCATATGAGAAAGGTGGTAGCGTACTGCAAGAGACATCTTGCGCAAGAAGAAAAGGCCAAGCAGGATACAAATAGCAAGAGCTACAAGAGTTTGAAGAACTGGGGCCATGATGCCTTGAAGGCTTAGTGTGTATGTCTATGTGTATGTCTGGTTCGAGCATAGAAGAGTTTTAGTCCAGGAAGGGCCATGAACGTCTCAATCGAGTAATGCACAAGGACCGATTAGGTTGTAATGCTGCTACCAGGATTCCGGCCAGATAATTACTCATTTGTTGCTAAACAGAGGTCCTGCACAATGGTTAGAAACCCCCTTGGCAACAACTTGGGCCTAGCATCGGATAACTTACTGTACCGTTCCACGTGGCATTATCCAACCAATTCAAAAAGTCTTCTGCCTCAGTGGGTATCGGCTCCAGACCCTCAGTCATCGGCATGTCGAAGAATTCTTGACCAGTACCAGCAATCACAGTCGTCGCCTCTTCCCCACTTTCCTGATTGCGGTTCGCATGAGGCTCATAGTTAAGAACCTCATCCAAAACCAAGGCAAGCATCTTATTGATTTCGCTGCAAAGCTTGTGGTTTCCATCTCCCGGTAAAACGATCCATTCAACGCATGAGGTTAGTATGGAGAGATTCCGAATGACGTCTGCGCGCGAGATGGTACTCGGAAGTGGGATGCCCTTGATTGTACATCGGCGGAGTTCCAAGGCTAGCACACCCGCAGCCGGAGAACAGTAAAAAAGAATGACAGTCGGGAAGTGACGGCGGGTCTCGTAAACACGGTTGTTAGGCATTGTCGATACAATGGAGGTTGCGAGGAGTTTCAGTGACACTTCTAATAGCGCAGGAAGGGCCTGTTGAGTTATCTTGTGAAGAAGACGCTGCGCCTGAAACTCTAGATGCAGATAATCCAAGTAACACGAGATCATCCGGACAGCAGTTCCGGGTCCTCGGACGCTCCAGGCAGAATCTTCCTTATATGTTTCATATCGCAGATACGTTGGTAGCGCTAACCACCACGCTGTGCATTCTGCTGAAATCGCTCTTCTGAAGTTAGATCTTGGCCGAATAATAGTAGGTACTCACTTACTGTATATTCCGCACCACATCGCTATCCTTCTCCCCAGCAAGACTCTGCTCTAGGAGCCTTTCTTTGAAGACAGCAAATTGACACCTAAGACGAATGAATGTTGCAGAATTGAGATGTTTCTCAGTATTCCAACCCGCACTGTCAAGCTTGGAAAGTTCTGCGTTCAGCATCCCCACATCATCAGTGACCACAGCCTCGTCACTGATATCCAGCGGCATCTTACGGTCACTATATCTCCAACCCATCAATGGAGGTCGTCCGTAAAAGACTGCTAGTGTCTTGTCTGAACGATACATTGCAGCATACAGCCTCCTTCTGAACTCTCGCATGAAGAAGGGTTCAGAATTGTCTCCTTCTGAATTGGAGCCCTCACAATGTACGCCTGCAGCATACAGGGCGCATACACTGTCGCCTAGTCGTCGCCATGTGCCGTGGTCTATTTAGCAGTCAATCCCTGAATCAACGATATCTCCAGACGCATACGCACAGTTGTCTCCATATAAATTACTGGCCAACAGCCCAGTGATGTACACAAGACACACCATGACTACTATTGTTAGTGGAGTACGGCTGTATCGTCTGGGAGCAGCTTCAACTTACTATCGTTCACTGCACCATGTGTTTGGCAGATGTTGATGCAAATGTTGGTTGCATGCATGATGTCTTCGACCAACTCGTCCTTGTCGATTTGTGTCCCACCTTCCAATGTAAATATGGGATCGTTCGGGGATGTATAATGAGCCTGTGAGCCAGCCATGACCAATACAAGGCCCAGGGTTTCCCATCTCAAGTTCTTTCCGGTGAATAATGTGTGAAACTCGTCCGGTCTCATGGTTGCAGGCACCTTCATGGGGCGTGCGGTATTCCTAGTCATTTCAGCGTACAGCGAGTACACATCACCATTAGCAGACTTTAGCAGCTCCATGTCTTTGCGGAGTTGAGGAAGTGCAGAGAGCATCAATGGCCCAATAAGAGGCGCAGCCTTATGCGTTTCGAAATACATGATTAGTGATTTTTCGAAGAGACTAAACGGGGAGAGCGATGATACTATCAGATCACCCAAGGCAAATTGACAGTGCCGATGCCCCATACTTCTGCTCATTGTCGGAGAACTCGCAGCAAGTCGCTCTGAGGGCTGTTCATGCGCCGCTTCGGGTAGTCGATGCTCTTCCGTGAAGACGGAGGCGTAGCTTGTTGACCCCAAGAAAAAGTTTCTTGCCGGATCAGGCCCATTTTGCGTATTCTTTGTAGTAGATTCAGGTGGTGTTGGCCATTTGTTACTGGCCACCCCAGGATCTGCATCATTTCTTAGAGTGGGAGGACTTATTGTTAATGGCGTTAGTCTCCCTTGGCCGTTGAGGAGGCTTCTATCCGTAGACTGTGTTCCGAGTCTTCGCCGACGTGATTCTGGTTTCTTTCGTGGAGTTCCCGCAGGCTTGGTCATCGGATTAGGATGATAGAAGCACTTGCCTTTGTTAGAACGAAAGATCATTCAAGTCGTCTCTACGAGATGATGCAAACATTCATGAACCTAATTCCAGCCTGCAAGCTCTTCAGAACATTTTGAGACGATTCACATGCATTGGAAGCATTCTGTAGCTACCCCTACTAGACGAAAGCGTCTTGAACATCTGGCGCTGTCGCATGGTGGGAGGGAAGCATGCTTGTAAGCACCCGGTATTAAGCCAACTTACTTGTTCGGTCATACCACGGTTGTGGCACTTCTGACATGTCGGCGTTGTGTGATCGCATTTAATCTTCGATATGCGACATGGTTCACATGACCTGTGGACGCTTAGTATCCGGTGTCTCTGAGAAGAAGCTCGGATTCGGAGTGATTCTCAGGCCTTGCGCTTGGTCACCAGTGCTAGCGCGCACCGAGCCCTCGTCGCACATTGACAGTCGGAACGGCAACGTACCTTGGCTTTCCGTTTCTCCGCAACATTATGGATACTTAAGCTTGGATTCTGGTGGTGTAAGAAAAATGGTAGCGCTTATCTCTCATGTTGATTCAGATGCCGTGATGTCAGTTTTCATTACTCCGAGCCTGTACGTAGCCAACTCCGAAATCCTGATGTGCGCACTAAAAAAAACGACGCTAATCCTAACAGACCTTCCAGTCACGACGCCAATCACCCAAAGGAGTTTATCCGGTAATCCATATCCGAAGGTGCGGAGTTTTCGGAACAATACTAGTTACTTGTAGCTGCGATTTACAAAGCAGTTGACTTAGTTTAAGCTCTTGTACGATTGCAGCGACTGTAGATATCTAGTTCTCAAATTCGGATGCATGCCAGATACGCTACAAATTTACCGACTCACAGCGACAGCAGTACATTCTAAATTCTTGAACAAGAAATGCACGAATTAGGTGAGAATCAAGGCTGTAGTGAAGGGTGTCACTATTATGCATGAGCACCTATCCATGGATTATTTTCTTGTGCCATTAAGAGCCCTCTGAGGACAAGTTCTGTGGGATGCCACTGGAGGATTGTGCCAAGTTGGGTATGAGCTTCATGTAGGCTAATCAATTGAGTTCAGTTGGATCAAAGAACACGCCCGAGCAGCTTGGAAGCGGAAATGAGGTGATACGTGGAGGTGCTTTATGAAACTTTCTAATGCACCTAACACTAAGAACAAAAAAGCAATGAAGATTCCAAGTGACTAGCAAAGTCAAGGTGTCCGGGTAGCGAATTCACACCTTGCAGTAGTTGTACCAGATGCACACCGTATCACGTGACAGACTTGGCTTCCATGCAGAGCGCTAGGAGGATCCCGGCGGTCCTCCCATTCCACAGAGCCTGCACTACACTGTACCATCCCTCGTGTTCCATCGTACGTCCTGCAGGGCAATTGATCACACCCGACGGCTGTCATGCTGGATGCGTGTTGCATGTGCAGCCCAAAGCCGGATTCTCACATCATTATATAGAGCCAGCAGCAGGAACAAATCGCTGATGATTGAGGGCTGCCTCGGCGTTCCTGGGTTCAACCCTGTGAAGCTTCCGATGGTCACAGGATCCCTCGTCGGGCGTCCAGCAAGGCGAAATCGAGATACACAGCCCTCTAGTCCAAGCAGCCAACAGCATCATACGCACCAGGAACAAGGTAGACATGACACGGCCTCACTCGCACCAGCCTCCTTGGCGTCTTTCAACTTTTGGCTTCTGTTTGGCTACTCTCACGAGACGAGGAATCGATCCCTAACTCCAAGTGGTTATACAACATCGTATCGAGCAAGTCAAATGTGGCTTAGCGTCGTGTCCTTCCGAATCAGTTGGCCTCCCAGCTGACCCCAGCTCAACAAACACCCGCTGAGCAGCAAACCTCACAAATTGACACGAATTCTCACCATAGATGTTTCGTTCACTCAGTATCGGTGGATGCATTGACGGCAAAGGCATCTGCCCGTCTCCCGACCAGGGCGCCCAGCTGATGGAGAGACTCACAAGGCGCGACAGCCGATTCACCAACTCGGCCTTGTTTACTTCGCTCAGTACTCATGTTACCGGCTTCTCTGCGCAGGAAGTTTGTGTCCCATCGATGCAGGTATCCGGGTGGAAGCATCGGGACGACATGTTCCTTGGTAGAACAACTGGCTCTGCTTTCTTACCGATGACACTCTTTGGTAGCATGAGCTGGCAGCCCTGAGTACCGGTGAACATAGCAGAGCCGCACTAGAACGACAATCGGCGTTGCTCTGCCACCCATTACCGTCACCTCGACGTGCCCGTCGCTCCGCCAATGCTGCTATTGGCTGAGGTATGGGTTAGCGAACAAGGCGCAGCCAGCTGTGCATTGCATAAGTCTGTGCCTGAGGCAGTCCGGCGGCTACGTCCCAAGGTCGGCTATCCCAAACCCGCGCAAAGGACATGCAAAAAGCGCAACATACAGACAGAAAACAAATGCGACGAGCCACTTGCGACTGAGTCGGCAAGCTCAAACAGTGGGTGATTTGCAGTGCAGCGCGGGGCGGCGCGAAAGTTGGTTGCGGTTTGGTGTGATCTAAATGTTGCGCAAAAGCATGCAGCTAAGCCAATAGCTTGCTTTTGCCGGGTTGCTCTTCACCGGTCTTCGCGGGGCAGCGTAAGATGGGCTTGAAGGCCATCACCATCTGAACTTCTGCCCATCAGCCGCCCCGAGACAAATTCTTCCTGCTCGTTATCCTTCGAGTCGTGTTGGGAGGCTCTCCATCGGCTGGATCGCCCCTCGTCCGTGTTCGTTGTTGCGCATCGCTGTTTTACGCGCGCGCACAAGCCGTTCGCGACAGCTTCTTCATCCTCTTTGGGGGCCAGTGCATTGAGCTTTTGGCATTCTTCAGCAGAGGGTGCGCAGGGTCTAGGAAGACTCTAATTCCTGTTTGGCCCTCGGTGGCCACTTGCGCGCCATGTCGGCATACTCACAGCATTACGCCTATTCGGAACAACCTCTTTTCGTCGACCCTCATGCTTTTGTCTACGGCGGCCAGTATGATGCCCGACAACGGTCCAAGACACCAACAGACTCCTTGGTCAATCATACCGGCCTCTCGCCTGGCCCACTTACAACCACACCACCTTTGAGTCGGGGCCCATCGCAGCAGCCGGAGCTCCTTCAAGATCCTGAGCACATGCTATGGGACAATGGCAGTTCCTCGACGTCTCCTACCTCTGTACGGACGCCAGACGGCGATTCATTCGAGGTAGAGATGCTCGACTCGGAATCGATACGCAACTACTACCACCAGAATGGTAATACCATGGCAGCGCAGACGACTCCAAACGGCCTACCAACCATGGATTCCAACATGATGTTTACTGCTCAAGGCACCTTAAGCGACCAAGGTATGTTACCTTGATGCTACTGGTTTACGTATCTTCGCTGACGTGCCTATAGTCGTTCAAGCAGCCTTTAATGTCACAATAGCTGAACAGCAAATGTTCCAGCAGCAATACAATCTACAGGCTCAGCAAGCACAGCAAATGTCAATGATGCACGCCCAAAACAACATGTACGACCAGAACTACACCACCCAGCCACCCAGTCATGACACGTGGAGTGGACAGGGGCATTCACGGTCTTCGATGATTCCCAGATCTGGTCACGTCATGTTCGATGCTACGAGCGACTCGGTGAACTATTCTGATTATTTGATTGATGTGGACACCTGGGCAGCACAATACACAGACCCTTCGTCTCTCATCTCGCCCAGCGAGCCTACTGTTCCAGTTCATGAGAATATGTTCTTTTCCCCAATACAAAACCTTGCTCCTGCATTCGATCCGGTCCCCCAAACGCCACTACAGCACCGCAGCTCCGTAGACATGCAAGAGAGAAGGCCATCGCCTCCACCCGATCAGCAGAATTTTGTCAACTACAATGCTTCTTCCAGTCTCTTCACGGATAATTACATTACTGGCAATGCATTCTCAGCGTCACCATCGGCAGCATCCTCAGCCGGTTATCACCCACAATCCCCTTTCCAGCCAGCTATCAGCCCATCGGCACCTAGCCCAGGAAGTTCCGACGGCATATACTCTGCGTACCAGCACTCGGACTCTGGGATAATGGTCGATCAGTTTCAGACGCAGCAGTTTGAACATTTGCAACAACCGCAGATGCAAGCACCAAAAGTAGACCACACTGTCCACAGCGGCGTACCCGAAATGAGTTTTGATGCGTCCCCCGAACCGGAATCGTCCGGAAGTGCAGCACAAAAAGCGATGGCGGCAAAGTCTGGGGGCAGAGCATTGGGCACTCACTTGGAGCCCACGGTCGCCAAAGCAGCGCACGACATGCGCAAGATTGTCGCGTGCTGGCACTGCGTCTTGCAGAGAGACAAGTGCGGTCCTGGCGAAATCTGCGATCGCTGCTTCAAGCGATCCCAGCGGCCCAACGCTGATTGCGGTCTTGGATGCAATCGGATGAAGCTTATCGATTTATCGCCATACTTCTTGCCTCCAGTAGTCACGCAAATGCACGAAGATTCGAACCTCACCCGCTTCGTTACCCAATACATCCAACAGTGGGGCAACGATGAGCTTACGGTCTACATGACATGTGGTCAGCACAGCATGCCTAGGATTCCCGTCAAGGTCTATGAGTTTGTTCCCCGAGGAGATGAGTTGCTGGTGCAGATCCAATACAGGCTTGACCCAAAAACCCAGACAAGAGTTCCGGTCAAGAAGCGAAGTCCAGCACTGGGCATGGTACACATCAACCACAACGAGGAAAAGAAGTATGACAAATATATTTCCGATATTGTCGAAAACCACCTTGATGCTTTTGGCGAACTCTGTTGGATGGAAGACGATAACGATTTCCAGCAAAAGCTTTTCAAATTGATGACGCGCGTAAAGCCAAAGTCGGACGACGAAGCCAAGCTCCTTAGGGAAATCTTCCGCCTTATTGTGGTCACATTTATCATGTCACACACGCTCACAATCGCCGAGGAAACCAAAGCTGCAACCTTGTCGCGTATGCATTCATACGGCGGTCCCAACTCTTATGTTGAGAACTACACATCGCCACGCATGACGAACCGACAGCTCAAGTACTTTTTCTCACGCCTTCAACGGTCCATCCAAGCCAACGTTCTCAACAAGCTGCAACAAATTCTCAAGTCATCTAAAGGATGTGACAAATGGCTTGCAGCATTCGTTGCCGTGTTGGGCATGTGCATGGCGCTCGAAGACCAGCAGAAGACTATCCACCTTGTCATGTCGACCAGAGCTCAGACCGAAGGCATCGACCCAAGGGATGCGCAAGACCAGGCAGATGATACGTGTCGCGAGATTGACCAAAGAATACATTTCGTGCAGCAGATCTTCCGGTGGAAGTACAACCGCAAGTGTAATCCTATGCGGGATGCTGATCTTGACTGGGAGAAGGAAGTTGGGTTTGGAGATGCATCCAGCGTAAACTTTGTCAGGCAGACTGCGCAGTTGGTAAAGGAAAACAGTGAGCTATCCCGTTGTAACAGAACTTTCATTCAATATGTGCTAACCAATGGCAGTCGACTTCCTACAACAAAGACAAGCAGTAAGCATCTCGCCTAGAAATCAGACGAAGTATACCTCGCGCCTCGTCGGGCAGTTTCTACTTTCTTTCTGGCTTCCAAGCGTATAATGCTGTTAGTACCTTTGCACCAGTCACGGCCTTTGTCTTGGTTTTGTTGCGTTTCTGTGTCAAAAGATTTGTTTACTTTTCTCTCACGACATTATGTGTGCAACGGCCAGATCTTCCAGAGAGATACCCTCTCTGTTTCGTTTCAAACACAAAAATACGTGGCGCGGCATGTGTCCTTTCGATATACGATTCACGACTTCGAGCTCCTTAACGTTTCACGACACCATATTTTTATACCCTTTTTTATCTTGTTTCATGGATAGCGTTTGCTTGTGTATCGGAAAAGAGATTCAGCATCTTCAGGATCGGTATGACATGAGCAAATGACGAGCATGTAACGCAGCATATCTACTATAATGAAGTTGTATCACTGCAAAATCATTCCATCTCACGAAGTTGTTCAATCGTGACGTTGTTAGAATAAAATACTCTTAGACTAAACTTGTGTATTTGCGCTACTTTCCCCGGCCTTCTGCCTTTCATGAGTTGCCAAACTGAACCTATACAAGCGCCGAGTCGAGGAGCATCCTCGCAGCATTGCGTAAGCTACTATGAGTGCTGAATGCACCATACACTATGTCGAGGTCTGGATAGTGCTGTTTATCCGATTAACTGTTCCAGCTGTGTAAGTCGAGAGTGATGGAAATGAGTGTTGATATATCCTCGAATGGACAATGAAATCTTCTTGATAAGATCACGTTCAACATCGCGTCTAGACTTCCATGTCCCAGGGAGCAGATCCCCCATTAGTTTGGGCCATGGAACACAAAATCCTTGATAGGATAACTTCTTCTAGCAATAGATGTGACTTATTTGCCGCCTTTATTCTTTGACAAGATGCTATAACATGACTCTTCCAAACAATTCCAATATAGGTGCATTATGTATTGAACTTGGACCGTGCGAAAAGCGGCTATGTACATCCTAAATGAGATTTGGCAACACTAGAGTAACCTGTAGACGAGAAAGTTCTCAAACTGCCCAGTTGTTCAGCAACCAGGGCCGAACGAAGTAGGGTGGCAAGTGCCACCGCTATTGCTATCGGCACCACAGCAATACATGTGGTTTCCTCCAGAGCAAATGTTGTAACACCCATCCTTGGTAACCCAAAACGCTGCCTTCTGTGACCCACCCTTGTCGCCCGAGCATGTCACATATGTGTTCTGCAAGCTTGGCGTAGATTTGACTTGACCGCAAGCACCAGCGATTGCGTCGCAGAAGAAGGTCTGGCCGTTGTCGAAGCTGTAGATGGCAGAGTGTGTTGGCACATTGCCGCGTCCTCCGTTGAGGCTTCCGCTTTTGCAGCGAATGGTGCCAGTGGCGGAAGCGGAGCCAATGGCCAGGGCTGAGATGGCGATGGAAGTGAGCTTCATCTGTAGAGCGGAGTTAGTCTTTTGAAATACTTTCGTCTCAGTGCTGCTTCTACGTACGGCGAGTGGGTATGTCGTGAAGTGTTGATTTAGTGCGTAGTGTGTTTGGTGAGTCGATGCTGCGATGAAGGACGGTTTGGGTTTTTTGTAGATTCTTATATATTTGCTGTAGGGACTATCAAGCTCCTCAATAGGAAATCATGTCAAATGTCTCGCGAACAGCTCATAGCTTCGGCCCGACATAATGCTTAGCAAACGCCGGTTTACGTTCAAGTCCGTAGCAATGAATCATGTCAAGTCTAGGGAGCATGGGACTCTCTCGGGCATATGCACCTTCACTAAAGGACCATATTGGTCAAGGAGAAGTCTCTGATTTCGATGACTTGCGCAATTCGCCTAGGAACTGTTCGCACTTTCTTCTCATCATGAAACCCGAAATCTCGGCGTATACGACAACGATAGCTATACTGACGCCTCATACAATGTAGCGGTGACATGTTTGCGAGGACAATAGCTGGGCACATGGGTCTTGCTTACTCACCAATTTGGCATACCTACACTGGGGCTGAACCGCAGAATCTGAGATTTAGTTTCGGGGTTCAAATCTTCATCTATAGAGAAAGGCGAGGCTAGCCAACTGTAAAGACGAATGGCCGCAGCCTACTAGCTATTTATAGTAATGTAGTTAGCACGTTTCCATAAACAACCAATGATCATAAGAATCGATATTTACGCTAAGGTTGCAGTCACTCCCATTTTGTGTTCCTTACAATGACCAGTCTAACTTCGGGCTTAGCGCCAAATTCGTAAGCAGCGCGTGGCACCACAACAACCGAGCGATATCATTTTACCCTGTGCGAGCATATTAGATATGCCGAGGCATGTTGTGAGAATATTTTGAGCACATAGCACTATACCGGTGTCGATGTCCATCAGAACATAAATCAAATAAATAGCGTTGAAATTGTAATCAAAGTTTTTGGTTTTGTAACGAGCCACTTTCGATACTTCGCAACTTCGTCCTTTCGACGCTCCTTTGTGAATACCATGGTGGAGATATTTTTCATTTAGCATTCATACTGCTGAATCATTGGTGCGTAATACTCCAAAGTAACACCATGTGAAAAATCGATCCTCATCCGTCCAGGATCTATTCTGCTAGATTTCTCTAAATAATTGGACTTCTACCCTTCAAATCACCTCTTAGTCAACGTCTCGACAATCATGCTGTTGGACCGGGACTCCTCTTGGAGCCATGGAAATGACTCGCAAGATGAGTCCCTCTTGCCAAACTACGACACGAAACAAGATGTAGGAGATAGATCCACGGTCCAAAGAATCATCAGTCACAACGCTCTTGTTATCTCGCTTGCTCTAAATCTCGTTCTGGGGGTATTTTCTTTCACCCTATGGTTAGCCCACAGCAGATACATGCACAGCCTCGATAACATGGCAAGCTATCCTACATTTAACCCTGGTAAGGAAGGCTTCTTAAAAGCTGCCATATACTGACCGTAGCCAGTTCCGCTGTCTGCAAGAACCTTTGAGCATGATCACTCTTTCGACGGAGATCCACACGACGACAAGGGGCCATGGGAAGGATTGATACCGAGTATGTCAATTTCCATACTCTTACTAGCTAAACAACTTATTCGCGTCAAACAACTATAGCCGGCCGAGGCTTCGTAAGGGTTTCCGACCCAAGCGAGTATGGTCTGTCACCTGGCGTTCCCCTTGGGGACGAATTTCCCAAGCAACAAGGATATTTGGTGTCAATGTATCACCAACTTCATTGCATCGTAAGCAAACTTTTCATTTTCAATCAAAACTGGAGCACCTCACCCTAACATTTCATAGGCCGTTTTGAAGAAGACGATCATCGAAGCTCAAGATCCGGAAAATCGCCCAACACATTTCTCGAAGCTCAATGTGACTTTGCTTGGCAACATTGAACTCGAGCATTCCCATCACTGCGTTGAGTATCTCCGACAGGTAAAAACTCAAGCTATTGTCTGTGAAGGAATTAATCCCGGAAAGCTAATCTTGTATCTGCAGGCCATCCTCTGTGCTGGAGATCTAACACTGGAGCCAGCTGAATTTATAGATGGCAAGATTTCTCACGCTGTGAGTGGTTGGGGTGTGAAGCATGTTTGCCGCAACTCCGATTTCATTTTCGACATGGTTTCAGAGCGTGCTGTGAACAACGCCTCAGGGGTTACTGCGTGAGGGGAACATTGGTAATGCTGTAGTTTTAAACTGGTAAAAGAAAAACAATTCAATACCGATACTCGCGGTAACATGGCGCTGTGTAAATAAATCCAATGTTTGTGGCCACGATCAATAATGCAGTTCTGGAGGCTGTTAAACCACATGATGGTATCCAAGCGATAGATAGGCACTCTTTGAGTCGGCCATCTAATGACAACGCCATGCGACCTGAGTCTTCAGTACTAGCAGAGGCTCATCCTCTGTAGTATGCTTAGCACTAAAGTTTAATATCACTCGGACTAGGTATTCAATATACCTGTAATGCCAAATATGTGATTGGTACACATATGGTAATATTGTGGATAGAAGGGATTGGTTTAGAGCTGTAGATACAATAGCAATAGATTGTCTCATACAATATTCGGGAGACGGGTTTTCAGGTTACCTATCCACCAAGACCTAGTCATTTCTTTGTATCTGGCTGCATACGCTATTGATGAATCCTTGTAATCGCTTGTGCCAATTGGCTCATACTAGATAACGTGTCTACCAATGACCTTTTCCGTCAGCGAGATGCTTGTCTGTAAGAAACTTTGTTTGCTAACAGTGCCCTAAACTGTTCTGTTACCGACCAACATAAACATAAAGCTAGACTGTGAAAGCTTCTTCTACCACATCTTCAAGTTCTGCTATGTGTTTCTCACATGCCCGCCCCATGGCACTAAGGCTTTAAGTCGGCTCACAGCCGGTTGCACCGGCTGGTCCACTTGTTGTGTTTGTGAAATCTCACAATCGATGCTATCTAAACCAAAGCTCATATGCCAAAGGGGTTTTCCCTGTCTCTTCCTTTCCCTGTCTACTTTCATGACCGCGGACGCACTCATAGTTTCAAATACTTGGTTTTGCAAACCACATATTATCTTGGCCGTCGCAGTGACTAACCTTATCTTCAAAACGAGCTAGTTGATTAGCACAACATTCCTGCAACGAGAGGCGTCCAGGAACCATCTCTCTTCAGACGGACACCCCTGCTCTAACCTAGAACGGCATATAAACACCTTCCTTGCAGGGGGCTGATAATGCGCATCTAAGAGTATTTCACACACCCTTCTCGCTCTCACCTCGGTACTACAAAAGCAGCTGACTGCCAATCGTCGATTTGCCGAAGATAAGGTTTCAGGCTAACCGCTCACGTGTGCGCGTTTTGGAAGCGAGGCCTGAGGTTGGTTTGAGAGACCTAGGCTGCGGCTGAGGAGGCATTTCTTGTGCCTCTCGGCGAATTGGCACCGGGAATTCGCCGCGTGTCTAAGGAAAGAGGGGCGAGCTCATTGCCAATTCTTTTTCGGCAGCTTGGCCATGGTCTGATTGTGGCGTAAGTCATGTTTAAATGAGAAGTCGAGAATTCGATACGGGCTTGTTTGAACTGTGATATGGGTAAGGTTTTACTTAGGTGTAATTGAAGAGAGTTTGCAAGGGAAGAGTGGGGTACGACGCACCTAGCAGAAACACTGGCTTGCGTAAGAGTGGCGTGCAGGTCGTTTCTAGGCCGCAAAGTATAATGTATGTAAGCATGGGACAGGATTGGTCCGGAACTAAGGCCGTTCACTGTGATGCACGCGGCACGGGATCACGTACCTACGCACGATGGGATCCGGCATGTCAGACGGAAAAGGGGTCAATGCGTGGCTGGCCACCCATGAGAATGAGGCCGTGCCTAGGGTGTGCCCTGCATATTATGTAGGACCGATTGAGCAGTTTATTGATGCTCCCTCACGTAGAGGAGCCGAGTATTTGTATATGAAGAATACGTAACAAAGAGTGAAGAAAATTAGACAAAGGAAAAGTTTCGCTCCAATGCGAAGTGGTATAGGCGTCAAACTCCGTGAAGAAAAGGAAATCCCCAAACTCCATGCCGATTGTTCCGGGTCGTAGCACAGTAGTTAAAACCGGGTATTAGAACAAGAAACATGACCATATAAAGCAAAAGAGCAAAGAATCATGCGTGGAGAAGCATACTAGAGGCTTGGCTGCAATCATCTGCCACATCGTCGTCGTGGTCGTACCTGTGATTCTGGTATTCCCTCTCCAGTTCTACGCTCATCCATTTCCAGTCACTAATGGAGAAGCTCTTGCTACTGCCGCAATAGTCAGCCTACCCACTCTGTGCTACTACCGAGGCAAGTGAAGAGAAAGTAGGGGGAATTACCTACTGCTTTGGCCGCCCGCCCACATTTGGGAAAAGCAGTCCGAGACCCTCTTCCCAGCCGCGCTCTGTCACAATGTCGATCACAGGTCGGCCAGACTCATCAAGAGCTTGTAGATCTGGGGGTCCACCCATCTCAAGGAGAAGCTTGAGAATCTCAGCATCACCATTCTCGACAGCTTGGAGAATGGCGTTCCAGCCACGGTGCATCTTGTTGATGTCTGCACCCCGTGTAAGCAGCATTTGGATGATCTCTGTATCGCCGTTGTAGCGGCGGAGGGCTTTGACTATAGGTAGGTGTTCGCCCGGGGCATTTGGGTCGGCGTTGGCGACGTCGAGAAGGTAGCGAACAATAACTTTGCGTTCCTCGCGAATGGCAGTCGTAAGAGGTGAGAAGACACCACAGTTCTTGTCCTCGACGCTTACGCCAGCTTCGAGGAGAAGCTTGATGCTGTCGAGCTGGTTGGCAACGACAGCCATTTCGACTACACCGCGGAAGGCACGTGGGTTCGGGGTCGCGGCGAGGAGTTTCTTAAGAATTTCAGGGCGTTTGACAGCCATGCAAAGAGGCCAATCCTCGCCTCGAATCGTAGGATCAGCTCCTCGTTGGAGTAGAATGTCGACGAGCTCGGCCCTGTCTTCCCGGATGGCGGTTGTAAGCGCTGTGCAACCTTCAGGTGTTCGGTCGTTGGGGTTGACTCCATGGTCGAGCAGATAGATCATGGCATCCTTGTCATTGAATTTCACGGCCGTCTCGATAATGCCCTTGGGTTTGTTCAGGTCCGCACCAGCTGCTACTAGTTGTGGGAGGAAGTGTGTGCGCTTGTGAGTGATGCACTTGAAAGCTGGGTACTCTGCCGCATTGAAGTTGGGATCTGCGCCGTGGTCGAGCAGATAAGTGACAATTTCAGGGCTGTTGTCGCGAATAGCCGAGCAAAGTGGTGTGTAAACATTGTCTTTACGCACATTGGGTGAAACGCCGGCTTCCATGAGGATCTTGATGGATTCAAGCTTCTTCAAACTTGAGGCTAACTCCATAACACCCGGTGTCTTCTTGTGATCAGCACCCCGCTGCAGCAGCAATTGCAGAGCCTTCGGCTTGTATGTCGATGGCCACAAGGGATGCTTAGGACCTGGGAGATTGGGGTTGGCGCCATGGTCCAGTAGTACCGTCATCAAGTCGATACGGTTTGCTTGGATGGCCTGGAACAAGGGCGTTGTGCCTTCTCCATTCTTCGCGTTGGGGTCTCCTTTGCCACTCAGCAATACTTCCACGCATTTTGGCGATGTTGTCTTGTTCATGGCGGAGATGAGCGCTGTAGAACCGTTCTCCATGATAAAGCCGATATCACCACCGTTGTCGAGGAACAGCTGGACGAAGTCAATGTAGTTCTGGGATGCGGCCGTCGACAGAGGCGATTCAGAATCGGGCCCAGCGGAAAGATTTGGGTCAGCGCCATGCTTAAGCAATACTTTCGCACAGTCGAGGGACTGGCCACGAGTAGCTGCAAACAAGGGCGTGACGCCTTCACGATCGAAGCCGTTTGCATCTGCACCGTATCGTAGAAGCAGTGCCACAGTCTCAACATCTTGGTTGTGTACGGCTACCCGAAGCATAGCAGACTCGACATGTGGTTCTGCTTTGGCGCCGCCCTCAAGCAATTGCTCCAGTATTCGGTGTCTTCGCTGTTCGACGGCATTGAATAGTGCTGCTTTGCCGCCAACATTCTTCGAACCTCCACTCTGGCGCGGTCCCCAATTTTGAGACGCTACTAAAGAGTCGACTTTAGATGACGCGAGGTGATCGTCGTAGCGCTCACTGACACTGAGGGAGCGGAGTTTCTCTTCTATAGGCGAAAGACCAGAATATGACGAGACGACCTCCTCGTAAAGAGGATTCTCATGGTAAGGAGCATTTTGGTGGTACATTGTTTCCCTGGTTGATTCACTGGAACGGGCACTTGGCGGGGCCGGTCGCCAGTTCTTGTGAAGGTCGACGATACTCGATGATAATCCACTCTCGTCTTGCCTTGAAATCGAACGCTCACTGTGGAAATTAAATCCCTCGTCGTGACGCAGTTCGTTCAAAGACGGCCTGTCCAGGCGGCTTGCAGCGGGCATGACCGGTGGGTCTCGGTCTCCATGGTGGCTAGCAGGTTTTGGTGGCGTTGGTGGGAGATTTCCCGTGGGAGCAGGATGCACAGGAGGAAGGGTTGAAGACTTGCTGGGGTTGAGACGCTCCAATGCAGCGATCAGTCCAGCGTAGCCGATTCCCATTGAAGCATCCGCTCTAGCATCGCCAATCGTCCATCGGAACATGGCTGAGCTGACTTTCAAGGCATCACGACTCCGCGCCAGAGTGTGGCGCATTTTCTCAACGTCGGTATCCGCAAACATCATCCGAAACTTCATGCCAAAACCACCTTTGTGGTTCTCTTTGTCAACGACTACGCCACGTTAGTACCCTAAAAATGAATGCACCTGGGCTTGAAACATATGACGAAACGTCTGATATGACACCGGAACTCACATTTGTTAACCATCTGAGCAAGCACAGAGAACTCCTCGCCAACTTGACGGACCCGCCTGTCAAGCTCTTGAGATACTTCAACGGGAAGCCCATTGCGTGTTTTGCTAGTCTCTTCAACGCCAGACTCAATAGACCATAATTCCTGAAGAAAACTATTAGCTCCGTCGCAAGAGAGAGATCCGTCGTTGATACATACCTGGCAGAGCTCAATAAATTCTCTTGCAAGCTGCTCGAAGCCGTGAAGAGGTGTCTTTGCAGTGCTCAAGTATTCGAGCATGCGGATTGCGATGGTGTTTCCTTGTACATTGACACGCTTGCATAGCTCAAGCGATGTTTCCTTTGCCGGAGCCATAACGAAGTCTGTGGAAAAAATGAACGAGGACTGGGGAAAAGAAAAACGCAAATCAACGAGCGGGTGAAGGGAGCCTCTTTACAATGCACCACAAGACGGCCCAGACTTGAGCCTATCTCCAAACAACAACAAGTACCACGGTAAGCCAGCCCATTCGCTTGCTAGCTTGTGTGATCGCCGAGTCAGGGACACCCGTATCCGAACAAGTCGCGTTATGCCCTAGCTCCAAAGGTTGTAGTGGATGTTCGAGAGGTCTGAAATAAGGTTTGACCCATCGCTTGCTCCGGTTCCAAGCCGGCCATCCGTTGGGCAAGTGGCAGTCCGTTCAAGGATACCCCGAGTGTAACAGCTGCCATGCCACGTGAAGGGAAACTAGGGATTGGTTCAACGGGTCGAGCAGACTGTTTTTTTCTTCAAGTATTTACGAACCCCTTCCCCATCCCAGCAAGTAGCAGACCCAAACGTCAGCCCACTCAGTTCTAGGTTTATTCTAGCCGATGGCAATCACAAACGTCGGGAAGATGTGCTTCTTGGTATTGGCGCGGGGGGCTAATGATAGCCGCGACTTTGATCTGCACATTACGTGCCTCTTATGCTGTCACTTGCATGTGTATGTGAACTATAAGTTGGCAATGCAGCAAAAGAAGCTTTGCCGTAGTCCGTAAGTTGTTATCTGCGAGGCTGCATCGGCATGACTTATATCCCAGTCACAACCGCTTGTTCAGGCGCTCCATGCAATTAACAAAACCCCAAGGTAAGGATAACAGTCAGCCAGCCGCTGTGTACGAGTCGCCAATTTCCAGCCGGCGGGGCGTCGACCTGGAACGGAAAAGAGCAATCTGGTGAACGCCACAACCCGCAAATGCGATTTCCATGTTCATAACGTTTTCAAAGCATTTCCATAGCTTCTAGCCGAACCATTGCCGAGCCGGGATCACTGTTGCTTCAGCTCAAAGCACCGTGTCAGTACACCTGGCTGATCATCGGACGGCGTGTTTTGGCATATGCAGCGACATGGTGGTGTAGTGGGGGTGCTCAGAAAGCAAGTGAAGTTTCCTCAATCATCCCGTGTTCCTGAGTCAGGCGTGATTGCGCAGTATCTGGCGTACGAGGCGCTGTCCATACTCCGCGGTCTGGCAAAGGGCGGGCTGATTTCTATCGACATGGCTGCAATATCCGCCCGGCAATTTTCACAGATCCAGATACCCGTGAAGTGGATCTTAGCACCGTGGCTGTCAAAGGACTAGAGGCCTGGCCAGCTCATAGGCATTTGCATCGTTGCAATACTCTTTGGTAGACACATAGCCACTGGCGCTAGACCATGGTAAAGTTTCGGCAGCAAGGCGCAAAACGCGAAACCGAAGGCAACAACCCAAGCACGCAGTAAACTCTTGCCGAGGGATGGTCTAGGCTGAGGGGCCCGTACCTTTTTGCATGCGTAATTACGAGTGCTGAGCTTCAGATGGACGTCATTTTCTGTAATACTTGACAGGATGTTCCCTACACAGGCGGCAAATTGGCCCCTCGAGTCCTGAAAATCCTCCGCAAAATGCACTGAGGCTTGGATCCTGGGTCAAAGCACGCGCTAAGGCGCCATCAGCACTGGCCCTGACCACACGACCGGCACCATGGACGCTATCAGGGATGTCCTCAAGAATAGCGAAAGAACCTAGGCTGTTCTTGAGCGCTCCGCCGTTTGTCCTATTCGAGTCTGCGCTGTTTCTATGATGGCTCCCCTATCGGTGGCGGACTCTGGTTCGTTTGGCCAGAAGAAAAAAATGCTAGAAGAAAGGAGGTGGCCCATGGAGCTGGATTGCACTCCGACGCTATTTTAGAAAAGACGATGTGTGGCCAAAGGCGGCACAGCAACACAGGGCTGGAAATGCATGTCCAGCGATGGTGGACGAATCAGCATCCAAGTCAGGAGTATTGGCATGAAGGGCCTGCTTTCTCGAGGAAGAATATGTCCGTGATAATACCGGAACTCCCTGAGAGGCGACAGTTCGACGCCGTGAGGCTCCGTGATCGCGCTATTGCGCTATTGCGTTATATGCTCCGCACGGCTCAAGTTTCCATAGCCATGGGTCGTACCAACCCCATAAACTAGCTGCTCCAAGGATGAGTGTAATACAGCGTCCTTGAGAGGGGTTTAGCCTCCAGCACAGATATCTGAAATGAAGAAAGAATGTGTATTTGAGTAGCGAGGCGGTCATGTGATCGCTCTTGCGCCAACAGAACACATGACCAATGCTTCCCCTGCATCACAACTCCAGTTGACGCGCCGTGCGCCAATCTTGAACGTGGCTCCTGATTGATAAGCGAAGATGGGTGTGGCGCTTGAGTCCGAGTTCAATAGGCCCAGGCTCGGGTGTCTGCAATGTAGTGTCATCTCCTGGCAGTGCTTGCTGGAAACAGTCTGGGTCGTTCTGGCCATCTGGGGTACAGCAAAGGGGTTGGGGTGACACAGTCAGTGCTTATGGTTCCGATCGATGTCGGGGCGTCGCCAGAGGTCGTGACGAAATGTGAGGAAAGGTCGCCGTTGCGCGACCAATGGACAGAATCGACACATATTCACGTGACCGTCCCGCAACCATCACGCACGGCCCTCTCAACACGCGTGTAACAAAGCCCAGCATCGCTCATCAACTGTCGCGACTAACATTCACAAAGCAGACTGTCATGACCGAACAAGAACTCTCTCTCCTCACGTCTGGCGATGCGATGCCTGCAGATCTTTCGACATTCAACATGGTCGACCTCATAAAGACGCCGCACAATGCGCGTCTCTTTAAGGAAGTGCAGAACCTCAAGAAACTCATCAACGAGCTAGTAGACTATCAGCTTGCTCACCCGAAAAATCCGAAGGCGGAATCGCGCGAAGAACTTGACAATGAAAGAAACGCGACTCAGGAAATCGAGAAGCGGGAGAAATACATCCGCGCGCAACTGTCTATCATTAAGACGCTTTATAGGCAGAGTGTGCTCAAAGTGCGCGAGGAGAAGGCCAAAACATCAGATGACAGGGCTGTCAACGATGCGCTCATCTTGGGTTTACACAATCTGAAGTATGAGGAGCAATCGTTACGCTCAGAGATTTCTGCTGCTGAGAACTACGAGTATGTTTCTTTCAAACTGCTACATTACACTACTGACAGGCATACAGTCATAAGTACACGAAGCTGCCCCTCATACCTCTCGAGCAGTTCCTCGAAGAATTTCCCGAGCACAAGGAATCCACCGAGCACGATCTCATGACTGCGCGTATCGAACACGAGCACCAAGTTCGCCTCAAATTAGAAGAGCGGCGACAGGAGAAGCTCAAACAAAAGCAGAAACTTATTGCAGAGGTCAAAAAGGGCAAGGATGATCTCACCAAGCTGGATACCATGGTTGAGAAATTCATCGAGGCTGCAGAGCCGATTAAGAAAGTTCTGGCCATAGAGTAGATGGGCACTGCTGGGTTTCTAGAAAGAGCGCGCAAATTATCAGGCTATCCAAGAGTTCCCTCCTGGGGGTGGACGTCCTCATGAAGGAGACGCATGACGAAAGAGAGAACATACAGCAACCTGTAGTCACGGAATCGGACCCATACGATATCGACTGCTATTGGGCAGGTTAACTGCCGAATACTGTTGCCTAAGGACGTGTGAAGGAGGGTCGACGGAAGCCTTCATCGGCAGACCAGGCTGTTTAGGCACAACTCACAGACGCGCGTGAAGGGCCAATGAATACCCTTGTCACGATCTGCTCAGATGCCAAAGGCAGCTTCTGTTCACCACCGATATGAAATTCACAGTGCAAGTTAGAAGCGCACACTGGAGCCGCTAGGATCATTCACCAGAAGTCGCACAACTGCTGCAAGAGTATGATCTGAATATCTGCTGGTCTACACAACCACCTAGTGATATGGCAGAGGGTTTGGAATCCTCAAGGCTCATAGCAACTTGACCTTTGCTCGGCATGGTAGCCTAAAAGTACAAGCAGTTTTCACCAAATATATACAGTTTATATGACGACACGTCTTCCATATGTCCTATGTCATACCTTAACTATCATCTTCGCATCTGCCTGATCCATGTACGGTCTCTTAAGATAGTTGGTGGTTTTTTGAAGAGTACAGTGACGAGCATGCGGAGAGGAATATTGGAGTAATACCACTGGAGCCTAGGCTCCGTCACTTCGCAGTGGGGCGAGACCCTGGTCTATCACTTATCTTAGCGCGTCGGGGATCTACAGTATGCGCTCACGCTCCGCGTTCAACTTGTTCCTATTCCACCTTGCCTCCTACCATCACCTCTAATTTTTATGGCTTCGTTCGAGGGAAGCGCCGATATCTTGAGCGCAAGTATATATGCGCCTACCGCTGCCCAAAAGTCCAGCAAGAACCTATTTTCTCCCCCACAGAATGGCTCGAGCTGTATCCATATAATACATTCTCTGTTTCCCACGTCTGAGGCGCGCATACTTGAAGAAACCCCAGCAAAGCGTCGCAAAGTTGGCGATGGCAATGTTGTCGCTCTATACCCAGCAATAGAATCAAATGATACGGGGAGTGTTGTTCTCCTCAAGATATCCCTACATCTGGTGGATACATCGACTTCGTCGCCACGATGTTGAACTAACATGTATACAGAGCACGCCTGCTGCATCACATACAGACGCAACTGTAACGAACTTTCCGACCGAATCGCGAGAGCCTGTTTTAGTTGAATTGGAATCCATTCGAAGCGAGCACTCCCAGTCGACTTTCCACATCGGGCTGTTCAATGTAGCCAGAAACACTGGGGTAGACATAATCGCTGCGACTCCGGCTCCTTTCCCACACGCGATACTACCGCATCTCCAGGTTGCTGCTACGCTTGCCACTACACGACGCGGGAAGAAATCCAGGCCCGTGTCCCGCGCCGCCTTTAGTCGTTGTATGCTACACCCGCCCGTGTTCGGACAACGCTCGTACAAGCTGGAGATTGAGATACGGTGGACATTGGGCATATCAGTGGTTGAAGAGCGCAATGTCAGTTGTCATTACATGAATGAGGATTTGAAGCTCCTCTCTACCTACATGACGAATTCGGCTGCACAGGATGACAAGCCATGGACCCTGTCCGATTTCTACAACTCGGTTCACGTACCACCGCGAGATCTCAAGGTCTCGTCACGTATCAAGCAAGCCCTGGTTGAGACATCGTTGCTACCGTTCCAAGAGCGAACTGTGGACTGGCTTCTTCGACGAGAAGGCGTCAATTTCTCTCCTTCCGGGATACTCGAGCCTTTCGCTCCCACTTCTCCGCCAGCATCTTTTAGATCAACGCAGGATGCGGCCGGAAGATTGTGCTACAAGAGCCAACTCCGAGGTTTGATAGTAACCGATTTGTCTACGACCACTGGAGATGCGCTGCAATCACTGAGGGGTGGCATCCTTGCTGAAGAGATGGGCCTAGGCAAGACTGTTGAGCTGATTGCGCTTATGGCCCTCCACAAGCGGAATGTCCCTCACGACAATGTCTACGATGCATACACGGGGGCCCATGTGAAGCCCTCTGGAGCTACCCTGATCATCACCCCGCCCTCCATCCTGGAGCAGTGGATAAGCGAAATACATGTCCATGCGCCTGAGCTCAAAGTTTGCCATTATATGGGACTGCCTCGCGCATCAGCACCTAAAGATCACCATGCAGCCGCGACTGTTGATTATCTTATGCAGCACGATGTGGTTGTGACCACGTACCAGGTTCTCTCGAGAGAGATTCATCATGCCATTCCTCCTCCCGATCGTAGCTCTCGGCGCGCCAAACGTTGCGAACGCCGCACCAGCCCGCTCGTGGGCATATCTTGGTGGAGGGTCTGCCTTGATGAAGCGCAGATGGTCGAAAGTGGAGTGAGCCAGGCCGCCCAAGTAGCCCGAATGATACCACGTTGTAATGCTTGGGCCGTGTCTGGAACGCCTCTGCGTAAGGATGTTCAGGACCTACGTGGGCTTTTGGTGTTCCTTCGTTGCGATGCTTATGCGAACAGTAAAGCAGTCTGGGGCGGTCTCGACAAAGTGTCATTTAAAGATATTTTCCATGAGATAACACTACGGAATACCAAAGACAGGGTCCGCGATGAACTGCAGCTGCCGCCACAGAAGCGCATTATCATAACCGTCCCGTTTACTACCATCGAGGAACAGCACTATGATGAGATGATGCGCCAAATGTGTGATGCTTGTTGGCTCACACCAGAGGGTCTACCATTAGAGGAGGGCCGTGATCTAGAGGATGCGGAACGGATCGAGCGTATGCGGGAATGGTTGGTGAGATTACGCCAGACGTGTCTCCATGCGAACGTAGGCCGAAAGAATCGGAAAGCCTTGGGTGCAAGGAACGGTGCTCTTCGCACTGTACATGAAGTTCTGGAGGTCATGATCGAACAAAACGACACCAAGTGGAAGGCAGAAGCTCGTGAGATGATCCTTTGTCTACTTAAACAAGGCCATATTCAAGCGTATGCCGGGAATTTCGCCAATAGGGCACAATCTGCGCTTCCATACTACAGTGCTGCGCGAGTAGAGGCACAGTCATACATCGCATTGTGCAGAACTGAGTTGGCAGCAGAGCAAGAAAAACTTGGCCGAACATCTGAAACTACCGTCCACGATGTTCATGAGGATGAAGAAGCAGACATGGAGAACATGGGCCGCATTCCCGTCTTGCGAAGATCTCTGCGATCATTCTTGGAACTCGAGCATGCTGCGCAGTTCTTCACGGCTACAGCGTTCCATCAAATGAAAGAAGACCCAGCTAGCACCGAGCCGGGCTCGGAAGACTGGCATGAGAAAGATAGGGCTGAAACGAATTACTATGAGGCAGCTAAAACGGTCCGACGTGAACTCTTAAGAGAATCGAAGAACAGGGCTAAGGAACAGATGGAAAAAGTCAGCTCAAAGAAGCCTTTTCATCAGATACCCAAAATTGATGATCTTCTCGATCTGGGAGGCATTGAAGCGCGGAGGATACTCGATACAATGGACAATATCAGCGATTTCCTCAACGCACAGGCGGAGCAGCTACATGCATGGCGCTCAAAGATTGTTGAGATTCTCCTCACACGTCTGATGGATGATGATGATGACCAAGAAACTACCGGCGAGGAGTACGATGAGTCCCTAAAGGCTCAAGATGAGCTCTATGTTTACATTATGGCTCTTCGCACCTTGGTCGCTGACCGTCATGCTGCTGTGCATGGCCTGCAAGATGTCCTTGCTGAACATGAAATAAAGGCTGCTGAGAAGCAGGCGCTGAACAAAGATCTCAGAGAAGACCGAGGTCATGCACCTGAGCTGGTAATTGAAGTTGCAAACGTGCGGCGTAAGTTGAAAGGGACCTTGCAGACTGGATCCTTGAAGGGTGTGGTATCTGCCATTCGCTCAGTCATCACCGGCATACAATGGAAGGCAGATACTGGCGACATACGTGCCGCTTCGGAACTCAGCATACTCCAAGAGCAACTCAACAAGGTCCAAGCTATTGCCACTGAGCAAGCGAAGGCCATTACGGAATTAGAGAAAGAGCAGGACATGTATCGAACCACGATGAACCAGCGCTTAGAATACTACCGGCAGTTCCAACAAATTTCGGATACGGTTGCAAAGTACAAAGAAGAGCTTGACGAAACTTTCGATGCCCGCGCTTTCAATGAGACGGAGGCCCTACGAGCAAAGAAAAAGGAAAGTGCTGCTGTTTTCAAAGCAAAATGCACCTATCTCAAGAACCTCCGACGTGAGAATCAAGAGAATGCAGCGGCCGAATGCATCATCTGCAGAGAAGACATCGAAATCGGCGTTCTAACAGCGTGTGGTCATAAATACTGCAAAGAATGCATAAACCAATGGTGGCACGATCATCGGAGCTGTCCAGCTTGCAAACAAAAACTCGGCTCTTCGGACTTTAAGGATATCAGCTTTAAACCCACGGAAATCAAAGCGCAAGAAGAAGATATCAATTCGAATGCCAAGAAGCCGGTGCCGGCCATGTCTTCGTCGTCATCCTCTTCTTCCTCTACCCCTGGCACCTCGTCTGAAACAGTGCCGCCGTCCATCTACGCTGATATTAGTACTTCCACAATGAAGCAAATCAAAACAATCGATCTCAACGGCTCCTATGGCACGAAAATCGACATGATCGCACGCCATCTCTTGTGGATCCGAGCTAACGATCCCGGCGCCAAATCCATCATCTTCTCTCAATTCAGCGACTTCTTCTCTGTGCTACGCGAAGCATTTAGAAAATGGAAAATCGCTGCCACAAGCATAGCCGAGCGTGATGGAATACAGCGATTCAAGACAGATCCCGCGATCGAGTGTCTTCTCCTCGACGCAAAGTCCGATTCCTCAGGCCTAACACTGGTGAATGCCACATACGTCTTCTTATGTGAGCCACTCATTAATGCTGCAATTGAGCTGCAGGCCATCAGTCGTGTACATCGTATTGGACAGAAGCGGGGCACGACAGTATTCATGTACCTTGTCGCCGGGACCGTAGAAGAAGCGATCTACGACATTAGTGTTAAGAGGAGGCTTGAGCACATTTCTTCGTCTTCTTCCTCTTCCAACAAGAGCAAGGACAAGGATGCAGAGGGTTCTAACACACAATCTCCCAGTGTTCTAGGCGAAAATACCCTCGATGCAGCTAATTCAGCTGAAATTGAGGCTGCACCGTTAAAGAATCTGATTAGGACAAAGGGCGATGGCGAAGTTGTTCCGGAGCATGATCTCTGGCATTGCCTGTTTGGAAAGAAGTGGCGCCGCGCTGTGGAGCCAGTGATTCGAAGCGAAGTAGATAGGGAGCTGAGAGCGGGTGCTGCTGAGATGAGAATTGCCGATGCGGACCAGGCAATAGTAGATGTGTAGATGGGAGTAGTTTTGATCGGGAAGTCATTGCAATGTAGGGGATTGAGAAGCAAAACGAGTATTGAGTTTGGTTGGTTATCGTCAACAGAAATAGTGGATGCGTTTGTCTGTAGACATATACCCTTCATCCAGAACTGAGATGGCTCTTAGATTCAAAGAGATTTGAGTTCGCATCTCGGCTACTTTGTCGTGATCCTGATCTGTCATACATCATTTTCAGAGTCTAGTGAATGTCGAGTGCCATCATATGTTCCGCTTTTAAGGGGAGCCTTGACATTGAACTGCAGGATTTCACGGGTGCAGCCATATAAAAAATACATAGAAGTATCGGCACAGGATTGAACGCAGTAATTTGAGCACCGAACAGTAGCAGAGTAAATATTGATATTTTCTGACCAAAAAAACTCGTCATGAGTTCATAAAGCGACTGAAGAGTCGTAATAATAAGGACCTGCCAGACTCATAATGTGGTATCATAGAAACAAACGAAATGCAAGAGACGACAAAGAAAGACGCCTGGTTCATGCGATGAATTCAAACGCCGAAATTATGCAGAAGCCAGTCAGTATGACGTGCAGGTATTCGTAGGGAAAAAGAAAAGGACTCAATCTTAGACAAACGCCAATGCTAAAAAGGAGCGAGGAGTGATGGAAGACAAAGACAAAGGAAGAGAAGATATATACTCGAAAAGAAGGGAAGAGTCTCGGAGAGACCAAAAGAAGGACTTTGTATGAGAGGGAAGGGGAAAGAGAATGTTAGATGCGAGGCGTCTTCCAATCCCTTACCTCCTGCATCGGGCCCTCATCAAACCCCGCACGCTCCATCAGCTTGGTAAAAGTGGTGTGTCCCGAATCAGCCGTAAAGCGGTTCGCACCTCTCATTCCAGGAGCTTTGGGGGGCTGTAGGAAGCCAGAATCATTGTTGTGGTTCGCAGGATATACGCCCACGCTCCCAGTTGGCATCAAAACATCAATCGTCTCTGAACTCTCTGTACGCATAGCACCTGAGCGACCTTGTGGATAATGAGGCTGGACATGTGACGGTATAGCACTGGTGCGTCTTGAACTCGTGCGCCGTTCCGAATGAATGCGTTTAGGTTTTGGCGGAGGAGTTTGGTAAGGATCGTTATAAGGGTTTCCAGCGCGAACAGCAGGAGGCGCGGGATTTGCAGGCAAACCAAAGCCAAAGTTGAGCTTAGGGGTGCGCTCCCACATACTTTTGATTCTCGGTGTAAAGCCGTGAACGATGGTGTTGTTGTTGGTTTCCTTCATGCCCTGGGCGATCCTGTTGATAGAGTTTGGAGAGGAGGCTGCAGAGCGGCTCCCTCTGCGCATAAAATCCGTGCGTGCGGCGAGCTGGGGATCGTAGATTGGATCGCTGATTTGACGTGCAACATGGCCGAAGTCACCTGAGTATCGGTTTTTCTCATGCGATTCGCGGCGCTTTCGGATGACCCAGAGGAGAGCAAGGGTGCTCAGGGCACCGATGACGAGGCCGGGGAAGAATCCTGTAACAAAGGAACGGCCATCGAAAGAAGACTTTGTTTCCACGGGAACAGATTTCGGGCAGTCTGAGGCCTGGGACGCGGAGGTAGGGCTAGTGGGTGTGGTGGGTGAAGGCGTTGCGGTGGATGGACTAGATGGGGATGGTGTTGGAGAAGTGTCTTTGGCGCACATGCTGCCTTGACATGTGTAGCCGAGAGAGCAGCACTTGTCACCGCATTTTGGTAGTTCGATACCATTTGTCTCGGAGAGGTGCATCTGGTTGTCTGGATGCAGGGTTGCGTTGAGCTGAGTGACATCGCAGGTGGTTGGTTGGATGTAAGAGCAATCTGAGCCGGCTGGACAGCAGATGACAGATTTAACGGAGCCGCTGTTGAGGCCCATGCAAGTAGAAGACTTGGGGCAGCAGAAGGAAGAGGGAAAATCGCTTCCGCATTGTTGAAGATCTGTGTTCCCTCCACATGTCTCTGCTTCTCGGAGGAAGAGAGCGGATGCTTGTGTAGTTGTGATGAACAAAGTGAAGAGGAACAGGATGGATATCCGTGATAGCCTTGGAAACGGTGTGACTGGAGCCATTGTACTGGTAATAGGAAGGGTATGTTGGGTTTATTATAGTGAAGAGGTCGGACCGGCGACACTCGATAACGTGACTTGGAACGAAACAAGACAGCTACGAGACAAACAAGCTGAGAAACATATAGAAAAGGCGATGCACGAAACAAATGAAGCAGACAAACGATTGACACGTCCTACCTTGGATATATTTACCAGCAAAAAACTAAAGACGCATGAGCCGCATGTGACGCTGGCCCGCAGCCGGCCATGTTCTGCAAATAGAGCATTCGAGGCGCCGAGTGGACAACAGGCACTGTATGGCTGGCAAGACAGCTGTACAGTCTCGCTAGTAGCGTCGGCAGTGGCAGGCGGCTCTCTAGGTCGTGTGGCTCTGCGTTGGCCAGCAGTTAAGTGGATGAAACGGAATGCGGGCGCTTGCAGTTTTGGAGTTTTGAATGGGCGCAGCGAGGACGCGTCGTGATTGGACGGCGGGGTTAGCGTGAATCCCGCAAGGCTCGGGAAAAAGATGAACTTGGAGAACGACTTGGGTCCGACAATTCGATCGCTCGCCCGGTTAATCCACACATATCATGATTGCACGGTGTTTGGCCCGGCGGCCGGGTGCCTTTCAGTCTGCGACTGGGGCCTGGAGGGTATGTCTGGCGCTGCTGCTGGTGACGGAGGTGGTTGTGGTGATTTTGTCGCAGTGGGAAACTGACGCTGAATAGAGAATACCATCTTTCGCCCGCAGCATATACACCGTCCCTACCCTTGACAACCATGTGGAAATACAGCAGAAGGGCATTCCACGGCTCTTCACCCCGCAGGGCTTCAAGACGGCGTATACCGACTACCAGCAACACATGATTGATGAACTGAACACTATGACAGACGGTACGCCATGAGCCATTGCGAAACAAGGCGGAGGCTGAGACTGATCCTGCGAATGTAGGCCAAGGGTACGAGAACCAAGAGCCAAAGTCGCTCGTCATTGAATTCGCCCGCGACCCGACCAAAGCATATGCCTTCAACGTTGCCAGCATGGCCTTCAACAACCACTTCTTCTTCCGTGGTATCAACGCAAATCCGGATGTGCAATCGCAGCCATCCAAGGCGCTTCAGATGCAGATCAACAAGGACTTTTCGTCCATGGATACACTACGCGAGACATTCCTTGCGACAGCAGAGGCCATGTTCGGGCCTGGTTTTGTCTGGCTGGTGCAGACCGACGACTCAACCTTTGGCAGTCTGCGTATTCTGCCCACCTACCTCGCTGGATCGCCGCTTTCGGGAGCCCACTACAGGCGACAGTCGCACGACCTGAACACACATAATGTAGACTCGCATCAAGCGCTCAACAAGGTTGGAGCGTTTGGGGCCTCGGCGAACCAGAATCAAGGGCCTAAGAAGCCGTTGGGCGGTGTTGATGTTGTACCGTTGCTGTGTGTGAATACCTGGGAGCATGTCTGGCTGCAGGACTATGGTGTACGGGGGAAGAGGCAGTTCCTTGAGGCATGGTGGGACAGGATCGACTGGAACATGGTGGAGCAATACACAACGCTGTCGCCCAGAAATGGCCAGGGTAGGCAGCAGTGGAACTTTGAGGGGTTTGATTCATAACCCAGCTGCTGTACACTGCATGTAGATTATGTATAAGATGTGTTGAAACACAGTGCCACAAGGTAGGGTATTGCGTGCACAGAATATGGACAAGGCATTAGATAGTCCAGATGTATTACGCCGGAACACCCCTCAAAAAAGATTGCCGTTTGACTGCAGACCAATTGTCTAATGCCTTTTTGCTGGGCAACTAGTCGTTTCCTAAAGCAGGCAGAATGTTCCTTTGGTGCGCGGCACTCGTTCTTCGTATCTTCTTCCCTCGCCACTGCCGCTATCCGATTTCTCGCCAGGCTGTGCACCCATGCATGCATCCCGAGCGCCTTCTCACGTCCGCAATCCTGCGCACTACGTACATATGAGAGTGAGCGATACGAAATGCAGCGCACACCTGATTCGACCTCTAGCACAGCAAACAACGCAAACACCAGGGCCGGGGCTGGGAACAGCCTGACTACGGTCCTCACCGGACACACACCCACGCCACTGGTACGAGTGCATCATGCAGGGAGCTCAAGGCAGATCCAACAGAGTACACACGCTTGTGTCCGTATACTCGTGTATCGCCCCAGCTTGAGGCTCAAAGGTCATCAGGTGGCCATTCTTATCCGCACAGCCGGCGTCATCCTATACGCCACACGATTGGCGCCGCTTCGGGTGAACTACGAAAATGCAAACCTTCAATATCCACGGCGCGAAGAGTCTAGTCCCTGAAGATCCTCACGTATGTACCGAAGACTACGCTCAGTCGAGTTTTGCTTTTGCAGAAATAGCACAAAATGACACTTGGAAGTCATTCATCACCAACTATGGTATGACGAGAGTGCACAGCCTCACGGTACCCATGACATGCATGTACCGCGTTGTGCTGATTTTTCGCCGAGCCCTTGGAAAACGTTTGCATGGATGCAGCGGTTCGCGTGTTTGCACCCTTCAGCCGTGAGTTTGGACCAATCAACCTGCTGTGATCTTCGCCGGATTTGGTCGTCGGTCAGAGAGCCCTGCACTAGAAGCTATACTATGACCTCACATAAACTAGGAGCACTGGTTAGCTAGGGACACTTTGATACATGTCAAACCACTTTGCCTGAGATACCCGCCGTCCAAGGCTCCACTTTAACACTCAAATTGCCACGCCTTCTTTTACTTCAATTCTTGGAGACTCATCTCTCAAGTTCCTTGTGAGCATGGCAGTACTTGCAGCTATTTTACCGGTGGTTTCAAGGAGTTCGGCTCTTGCGCTCGAGCTGTTCAAGACGGCCGCGGCATGTCCTGAGGCTGCCAAAGAGCTGGTCGAGGTTGCAAATAAGATCAATGGGTTTGCGAGCATTCTCAAGCAAGTCGGAACTATCATCAAAGAGGACGATCGGTTGCCATCACCAGAGGTAAGTCAAGATTCTGTTCAAGGCTGTGCTTCAAGGGTCCTGGTCACATGATATCCGGGCATCCGGCGAAGCAGTTGGAAAGCACCTCCATAATGTATATCGCGAGTGCGATATCAAGGAGCGGAAGCGGCTGTTTAGGAAAGGGTTCCAGGGCGAGAAAGGCAAACTTCACTTGCCAGTGGTGATGCTAACATTGCACAGGCGTTTGACGCGTTAGATGATGTGATTGAACAATCGCAGAATGTTATGAGCAGCTTTGAATCGGCTACGTCGACTGGAGAAGCCCAAAACAATGGCCGAAGAGATAGTGCTCGCTCTGTCGAGAGCAACCAACCGCAACTGGACGCATCCATAACGGCAAGACTGACCTATCTCATGGCGCATCTTGAAGCCCTGAGCACGACTTTATCAGTGCTACTTCAAACTCTGTATACTGCGCAGAGTGTCATGTGGTCGAGGTAAGTCAACTTTCTTTAATCAAAAGTGCCGGAGATTTTAATTGGCTTCTCGCTCCCGGAGCAGCAGCTACTTTTTTTTATTCGAACAGGGATGGACGTGTCGAAATCTCTTGGGGAGACCTGACTGACAACGTCAACAGGCTTCGGCCTACAGTATCGCCACAGCAAGCCGCTAAGGTTGTCGACAACGAAAAAACTCAGCTCGAGACACTCATCATCCAACAGCAACTGTCGATTCTTTCTGCTAGAAAAATCTTTGAACAATCGCCATGGTCAGATGCGCGTTTGATAACTGAAGAAGATTACTCACAAAGTTTGGTATTACCGGAGCGAGGCAAATCGCCTAAACCATCCAATCTGCACCCATACCGACATCAAGAATTGTCTACGCTCGAAACTTTAGAAGAAATAGAAGCCAACAGATTATCGTCCATATGCAGGATCTCAAGACCACATGCTGAGTACCTACTGGATCGATGGACAAGCCTACCCCAATTTGAGAGGCGCCTTCAGGAAGAAGAGTTGGAACAACGGAAGCAGAGGCAACAAGGTCAGCAAGCTACTGTCGAGTCCGATAGCGAAGAAGAAGAGAGACAAAGAGCCAAGGTCACAAGAGATGGTGCGCAACGATCGAGTGAAACAGGCACACAGCCGCTATTTACAGAGAACAATTTACCCAGCCCAGAGTTGGAGAAGCATTTCGGCCCCCCAGCACCACCGACTCCAGCTGACACACCCCACACGTCTCACGCAAGTCTTTCGTCTACTTCCCCAAGGACAAGCATAGGAAGTCTCCCTGTTGAAGCTGCCGCTGCTGTGGAAGCCAAGGAAGAAGATGCCGAGCTAGATCTTGAGATACCGTGGAAACTATGCACACGCAAATACTATTGGCGGTTTGTCGATGCAAAGCAGGTCGGTTCAAATACTGACCAAGCACCCTCGACTGCCTTTTTGGAGCGTAGTAGCTGGACTGAGATCATGGCGAGCTGGGTGTGCAAAGAAGCTATTCAGGAAGCGCGACTGCCATTCACTCAAGTACAAAAGGAAAAGAAAGACAGCAGGAGAACGAGATTCGAGACCTGTTTCTGCATTGAGCGCCCGCTACAATTTGACCAAGTCAAGCGACTTGTGGAACGAACAGTTGAGATATATCGAAAGAATGCACCGCCCACCCCACCATCCGAACCCAAGCCTAGGACATCGTCCTTCCACCGGCAGCCACCACCACCATCATCCAGCGCCCAGAAAGGCAAGCCGGTTGACCGAGATCGCACACCGATAGCCCGAAATACGCACCCGCCGCTTCATCGCGCCAGCAGCTCCATGAACTTTCCTCCACCACCTCCCCCTCCCCCTTCGGGACCACCATCTCTGGATCGCTCAATGTCCATGCCAGGCCCAGCTCTTGTTCCCCCAAAGCCACAACCAAACAATATTCCGCGCTCACCGAATCTGCAAATCCCGATACCCCCACACCAACAATATAGCCAGCATCATCCAACACAGTTCCAGGCTCCTCGACTTCCAATGCATTCCCCGCAAACAAACGGCTACCCATCCCAACCGACAAACACCGGTGTTCCACCCTACTATCCGCAATCACCAGCACAAAACGTACCGCACCCATACTCCGCCACGGCTCCGCCAATGTCTCCACGCGCACCGCACCTGCATGCCTCAAACTCAGCCTACAACATGAACTACAACTACAACAACAGCAGCAGTAGCAGCCACCCCATGCAAGCCTCCCCCCTCCGCACATCCTACCTGAGCAACCCTCCACCTAGCTATCCCGGATCACTCTCTTCCACCTCAAACCGACGCTACGACGACGACCTAACGACCTCAGACTCGGAGTCTGAACGACCGCGGCGTAGCAGGAGGGAAAGAGAGAGGAGCAGAGCCAGGTACACGGATCGATATGGAGACAATGGAAAGTATGGGAAGAAGAGTAATCATGTGGGGAGAAAGGCGGCGGGCACGCTGTTGGGTGTGGGTGGTTTGACGGCTTTGTTGGATGGGCTTAGTGGGCTTTAGGGAAGGGGCTTGGGTTGGAGTTATGATTATGATTATGATGTAATGAGATACCTACGTATACATGTATTTATGTTGAGAGTAATTCAAACAATCCTTTAGTAGACAGACATGTGCATATATGCATACGTGCGTAGGCGGTATACTCATCCCAAAATCACCACCTGCTTTTGCTGCTGCGAGAGAGAGCGAGAAGCGAAAAAAGAAAAGGGAAAGACAGCACACGTGAATCTCTAACTGCATACATTCGCTCACAATCTATCTATCTGCTGACTGTCCTCACATAACCCGTTGATTATTGCTTTGTTTGAAAAAAACCCCTCCTTGCTTGCTATCCTCCTTATGCAAACCCGGCCCGTCTGCGACCTTGGTCCGAATATTCCTGATGACACAGCGTTGGCACCAAAAGGAAAAGAAGAACACATATCCCTACACCGATTTTGCACAGTAACCAGACCCAACCAAAAGCGCCATGCTACTCTTTGTGTAAACCGGCAAAGCACAAACAGATGTTTATAATACACGTGATACCCCATCCGAGCGAAAGAATAAGATGACCAGGAACCAAGATAAACAATTAAAGACAGACAAAAGAGAGCTGGGGCAACGCAATCAAGCCACTCTCGGCAAAGCCGGCAGGGCATTAGCATCCCATTTTGCCGCCTGATTGCGTGCACCAGCATCCAGCATTGTCTCATCCTCTGTATCATCGTCACTGACATCCTCGGGCTCATCCACATCCATCATATCCTCCGCCTCGTCGTCTTCTTCATCCCCACTCTCCAGGATACCACTCTTCGCCGCCGCACCAGCACCGGCAGCCAACGGGTTAGCGTTATTTTCTCCCTTTGGTCTGCGAGCTCGAGGCGCGGATTTTCCTTCTTCCCAGCGCTCGAGGCGGCGAAGGGCTCGACTCAGCATTTTGGCGCGGTAATAGGATTCCTCGCCGTGGTCGTTTGTTTCGCCGCCAAAGTCGAGGGGAACGAGGCCTGAGGGCATGGGCGGTGGTGTTTTGGTGCCGCCACCTCCGCCCGTGGCGGGATAGTCGGCATCTATGATACCGTTGGATGAGCCGAATTGTGCGTAGCATTCTTCGTCGGTGTCGTAGTCGTCGGCCATGCCCTTGCATCGGATCCAGCTACGGATGAAAGAGTTGGTCTTGCGGCGGCGCTTGGCTGCTGCCTTGTACTCGATGCGGATGCCGCGGTCGAGGATGACGTCGACGCGGCGACGGCGATATTGTTCTACGGCCAGTTGGTGTTGGGTCAGCGGCCGGGTGCGCTTGTGCGACGGATCAGAGCCATTCAACGGCAGGTAGAAGCCGTGAGGACCGTTGAAGGTCGGGGCTGATGTCGAGGGCGATTGCCCATCTTGTGAATTTGTTGCATCGAGTTTGGCTTTGAAGCTGCGGGCAGGACCGCCACTGGCTCCAATACCAGATTGCCTACTACGGGACCAGTTACCCCGGCCAGGACCCTTGGGCGCAGGGGATGCCGATGTGGGCCCGTCTTCGTTGAGGAGTGTATTTATACGCATGTTGGGTGTAGCCAACTTCTTAGCTGTATTGTAGACGCTGTTCGGTGGTGACGCTGAGCGGGTACGGTCAGTATCCGAGGGGTAGTCTCGTTCAATCAGTGATTTCGCAAGCTTGCCACGTCCCCGTGCAGAGCCTATTGTTTGTAAGTTGAGGCCATCTCAAGCCAATACGCTCTGAGGCTTACCGTGTGATGGTGACTGCCGATCCCTTCCAGGTGTCGAGGCACCATCGTCTGCAGCGATCGAAAAGACGGGATTTTGGTTGAAACCTATGGTAAAGTCAGGGCTGTTTGGCGTTGTGCAGGGTAAATCATGGCCACTCACCCTTCTTGTTCGTACGCTTGGGGCCGGTCACGACAGGCGCCATATCACTTGCGAGAATCGCAGTTCTCTCCTTTCGCTTAACCTCACCAAATGCCTGCTCGTCAGGCGTATCGACATTCTCCAAGGCCTCTTGTTCAGGGGTGAGAATCTCGAACGGCGGGCACTTGATGGGAAACTCGGCCGTAGTTGGGTCGTCTGCCGGTCCAAACTGTCCGGGACCGAAAGGATTACCCTCAGCGGCTTGCTTGGTAAAATCGCTTTCCAAGTACCACCACATGAGCCATAAAAACGCTGTGGCTCTGCTCTTGCTGCTCAGATTTGAACGCATGACGAGGTCAAAGAAGTCGCGTGGCGGGAAGAAGTGTAGCTCTGAGATCTTGGGCGCGTACTGCGAGAGGACGAAGATGAGGTTTACGGGATTGGTGCGTGGAACTGGGGCAGCCATGATTTCCTCAATGGTACTAGGTTGTTCCTGGTCTTCGGTGGCCCCCTTGAGGATAGATTTCAGGCGTGGCGCATCTTGTAATTGCTTGTAGGCGTTGGGGTCTTGGTGCGCTTGGAGAGAAGGGATCGAATGGTATGTTCGCAGTTGGGCGCGCATCTCCGGGAAGACTGTCCAAGGTTAGATGGGTGGTCGCGAGAGGGGCTTCTTGTTTCTCACAGTTTAGGGTTGTGTTCATGCGCCCGACGTTGACCAGCAGACAAACCATGGCCATGTTGATTGCGGCTGGGCGCTCTGTTAATAGCTTGTCTTTGAGAATCTTGCTGCATTTGCTGCTTTTTGCCATGGCATCGAGGTAGATGTCAGCAAACGTGTGTCCGCTGGTCGAGTCTGACTGTTTCGTGAAGACGCGCTTGTCATCCTCGAAGACGAGCTTGAGGAAGTCGTACTGGATATCTTTGCGCCACAAAGGTATGCCATCGTCCTTTTTCAAATGCTTGATCTTGTTGCCACTGTAAACAGACGACACACTCCCGTTTGCATTGCGTCGAGTGGTGGTGGTGGTGGCTGTATAATGTGGTCGCGCAGGGTCGTTTTCGGTGGCAGGCTTGGAAGCTTCGGGCGCATCACCACCCGCCTCGCTTTCTTCAGGGGCAGGCGTGTTCCCTTGCGAGGGCGAAGGCTTGGGGTCGTCCATTTGTGGATCGGCGGCCAGAATGTGTCGCAAGCTGTTGCGTGAGTCGGGCTCTTCGATGCGAGGGGGCTGTGGTGCAGAGGTCGGGGCGGAGGCCGTAGTAGTGGTAACAGCAGGAGCAGCGGGAGCAGCAGCGGGCGTGTCAGCCATGGCGAGAGCGCGATGACTGGGTACCAAGTCAATGCTGGGTGCGCCGGGGGATGCGATAGGATGGGAGGTCGAGAGGCCCTGGAATGGCCCTGGAACGCGCTGGAGCGTCGTAACCCGCGCGTCGGGTCAGGTCGTGTTGTATCGCTTGTATCGAATTGCGCCCACTGTAGGTAGGGGTCAGGCGAAGTAAGCAGAGGGGGAGAATATCGCAGGTCCAGCAGCGGCGGTAGCACGGCAATCGCGAAGATGGGAGCGCCATGGCAGCGACGAGCCATCGCACTGTCAGCCCGAGCTCTGACGCTAACGCTGCGGCTCCAGCCATGGGTACGCAATCGCATCGCGAACGCCCGCTCGGCTCCAGCCTCACATTGGGCCGACAAGGCTCCACTTCACCCAGGTTGACAAGAAACACTCTCTTTTCGTCCACACAACTTCTGGTATATGTTTCACTATAACAACAAGAGGCTTTTGGTCCTGGCCCAGCAGTCCAGTCCATCGCGCCCAAACTATCAACTTGAATCCAATTCCACGCCGCGCTGCGAGTCCAAACAGTGAAGAAGAATAACTAGGATATCTCAAACAAAATGAATCAAGAGCACATGTGAGGCTCAAACGCCCAAGCCGAAGCTATGCTATTGCACCAAAAGACAGCTTGGCCTGCAGCAAGCAAGCAAGCAAGCAAGCAAGCTCGCCAAAAGAGAAAAAGAAAAGAAAGAATCATCCCCCTGAACCAGTGGCATATCCAACCCCTATTGAATGAGAAGAAAAAAACGCCATGGAGTCGTCGAGTGAAAGTACCCATACTCACTAGTATCCAGGCCCTGTTTACAAATCATGAAGGATCCCAGTCTGGGATCCAGCATTAGAAATAAAATCAGAATAATAAAGAAATATTAGACAGAATCTTAGTAGATCATGATCTATCATCGTATCGCTGTTTAACTGGGATTCGCTCAGTCAAATGCTGTCTCTTCTTGAACCATGAGAGGATTATGTTGGTAGTGTCCGCGATTGTTTGGTGGATTGGAACCAGTAGATCCCTTGCGAGAGCCACCCATGTTCATGCCCATGTTCATGTTCATGTTCATGAGTAGCATCCCGCTCTCCCGCTTCCGTTGTCGCTGCTCTCGAGCATTCCCGGATTGTACAGCTCCGTTCAGGCTACCGTATCCCTCTCCAGATCGGTATGCTTGCTCATAAGCCGGAATCTCATAGCTAGGCCGCATTGGAATAAAACCAGATTCGTAGCCGCTGTACTGCCCTTGCAGTTGCTGTTGTAGTGGTGGTGGTGGTTGTTGCTGTTGTTGCTGCTGCTGCTGTTGCTGTTGCTGTTGCTGCTGCTGTTGCTGCGGTGGTTGTGGTGGTGGATAGTTGGGAGCGCCATGGCCTTGATAAGGCTGACCCGGCCGATCCATTCGCTGCTGGAAGGTCGTGTCATTGTACCCAGGCGTAGGAAGGTCTGAGAACATCTGCCGCCGTGGAGATCGGATGGCATCGTCACCCAAGTGCGAAGTATCGTTTCGGATCTCATGGATCGGCGAACTAGCTTCATCGAGAGCCGTGCCGAAGATGTCGGAGAAGTCGGTCAAGAAGAACGAAATCAGTGGTGCTGGAATGTTGAGCGTCGGTGCGAATACGATGCCGACGTTGCGCACAGTCATCTTGTTCACCCCTGAATTATCGACAATTTCAATGAGGAACGACGACAGATGTCTCAGCAGTTCAAAATTAGGTCGTGGCAGTTTGTGCACAAGGACATTGAAGCTCTGGATCTTCTTGGTCCGTTCATCCATGTCTAGGTAGCGTTAGTAAGTTTATCACTTTACCAAAATCTATCAGAAACTTACCGAGAACTTTGAGGAAGTCAAGATGTAGTTCTCGAGTGAGGATGGACGCGGGCAATTCTCGCAGGTACAGCTTCAGCAACGAAGCAACTGCGTGAACGTCGTAGTATTGTCCATCCAGAAGTCGAATGTCGCCTTCATTGTTGAAGCGATCGCGCAGCCCTTTGATGACAATGTTGGACCCACTAAGCCTAAAGATGCCTTCTTCATTGATCGCTCTCTTGGCCCGGAGGTACTCCAAGCATCGAAAGACAACAGCAGGTAAGGCGATGTTGATACCATCAGGCTGAGTGTACTCGACTGCCTCCATGAGGGGAATGCCGAAGATGCTGCGGTTCTGAGGCATCCGATGCTCGACGGGTGGTTGAATAGGAGCATTGATCTGAACAGGTGCGAGATCAGATGAGCCACCACGGCCTCTGAAACCAAATATGCTGCGTTTTTTGTCCTTTGCAGCTGTGGGCGCGGGCGATGACCTATTGCCCCAATTCTCCATGTCCTTGATGGGAGCGCCGTTGCTTGGACCGGAGATGGCAGGATAGTGGCCTGAGCTGTCTTGTAGGAAATTTTGGTCCTTGGGCGATGGCCGCGAAGGTTTCTCTCCTAGGGCTTCCCGATGGTTGGGTCCACGGATCGGGGCCTGTGCTGCCACAGTGTCTTCGTAACTGAGACCTTGTACACGATCATGTTCCATTACATCTGGGCTTTCTTTCCGCTGTGAGCGTGAGAACTCTTGGCTAGCCTGGTGCTTCTGAGAGCGAGTGTTGGTAGGAGCACGACCCTCGGTTGGCGATGATTCTTCCTGAATATCAACGTGTTGCAGAAGAGCTTCAACCCAGGCGTCTCGCTCCTCATCGTTCTCAGCACAAAGGACATGTCGAACTAAGCTTGAAGAGTCCTTTCGTTTAGGCTCCAAAATGAGAAAAGCATGGCGGTACTGGTTGTCTTCGGAGTCATCCTTTCGCTGCGGGGATTGTGTTGACTGCTGCTGTGACTGCTTTCCAATCTGTGCGTTCTGCAACTTGATGGTGCCAAGATGCGCGCCACCTTCGCTCTCATAGTATCGGAACTCGGGCCCATCCAAGACGAAGAAACGTGCCTTCCAGCCTCCAAAGTTCTTACCGCGCTTGGTAAGATAACCTTCCTTGCGTTGGGACTTGGCAGCAGATACAGTGGGTCCTGAAGTAGACTCTGGGGCTAACCTATCGCCAGCTTGCGCGCCAATCACATCAGCTGACAGATATTCACAAACCACGCGCGCTGTCCTTTCGTCTGTGGGGGCTTCCAAGACATTGTCAAAGTACTGATTCAGGGCAACCCTTCGAGCATCAATCTTGGCAGGAGCATGGCCTCCGAACAGGGCACGGTCTGGAAGCTTTCCTTGAAAGTCACACAGCGATCTCAGTTGGGCGTCCAGGGCCGGCAGTGTCGCAATCGTCTTTTCTACGCGCCACAGCTGCCTGTTGTCAGACCGAGCGTAGACTGCAAGAATAAAGACTGGATCCTCCTCCTGGGGCTTTGGGGCAAGAAAACTCAGACGTGATGGCCGGAGTCGAGATGAGAATACCTTGACCTGGATAGAAGGGAGCGCGTTAGGGGGAAGCAAAAGGCCTGGGTATTGATCCGAAACAAGGCCACGGTAGACATGCTCTGCGTCGGGTACATCGTTCAAAGTGGGACTGCTTGATGCAGAATCTGGACTGGCTTGTGCACCTGGCACTGCCAAAAGGCCTGCGGAAGATTCTTTACCGGGTTGCGCATTCCTTTGGTTCTGGTTCGCTGGTGGTGATTGGTAGGATTGAGGCGTGTTTGGTGGAAATGGGACTTGGTGCTGTCCGGGCCGTGTTGCTGACATGTTCATGATACTCGGCGACATGGGTGGTGATGCTAGTGCCGACTTTGGATTTCTGGGCAATGGTGACCCGAGAGGTCTGTCGGTGGGACGTGGGCTGGATGGAAGGCCAGGGCTGAGGAGGGGCGAGGCAACGCTTCGGTTGGCTACCATGGAACTATCAGAGTTGGTCGGGCTGAGCAGAGCATTCAGCGAGTTCGCAGGTGGGTGTCGGGGAGAAAGAGGAAGGCCGGATTGAAGAGCACTAATCTGACGCGGTGAGAGAGGTACAGGGACTGGTTGGGGCTCCTCGTTGTCGGTTGTTTCAGCTGGTGCCGCCTGCTTGCTGCTGCTTTCACTACTTTTCTTTTTTGACTTGCTCCGAGCTTCCTCGTCTTTCATGTACATGGCCTCGCGTACCCTGTCATCCTCCTCGCGAGTCTTTCTCCTTCCTCGCTCGATAATGGGTATTTCATCAACTTCCAAGGTATCATCATAGTCAGAATCGACATCGTCACCATGTACTGCCTGGTGGAGGTGCGCACTGGTTGTTGCAGGTTTAGAGAGATTGAGAGGAGCTGGGGGAGCCTTGCGCAAGGGTTGAGCGGGCTTCCGGGGAGACGACTCAAACCCGTCGCCACCAATGACAGGGGTGGCTTGAATGAGAGATATCTCGGGAGGTTGGAGGCCGGAGTTAGATGGGGCCAAAGTTGCATCCGAGGTGTTTTGCGGTGGTGTTGTTGGGTCCGGAGCCTGTACTGATGGGGGTTGGGGGGCATTGTGGGGTTGGAGAACAGTACTATCAAGACCAAGACCTCTGCTACCAAGGCTTAGGGGTTGCACAGCGTAGTCTGTGGGCGATTGCATAGCTGACGTCGGATTCGAAGCGGTAGAATGGGAAGGCGATGTCGCTAGTTGTGAGTCTGGTATGATGTGTGGCGGTGCCGGGTGCTCTTGTGCCAAAGGCGAGGACCTGTGTTCGGCTGGTCTGGCATCGGCGGGCTTCGCAGACTCGTCGGGTCGCTCACTGGTGACGGGCGACTGGCTCGGGTCGTGGTCCATGACGGAATTGAAAGTGTCGGACTTTTGTAGGTGGCCAGGGCCTGGCGGCATCTGCTCGACGCATTCCTTGAACTTGCGACGGTAGCGATCCTTGTCCTTCAATGCGCGCTCCAAATCTTTCTGTAGGCCAATTATCATGGCTCGTTGCTTCTCGACCAAGCGCCAGAGCTGTGCATTGTGGCTGGATGTGTTTTGCTTGTCCTTCCACAAAGCCATCATGGCGGCCTCGGGTGAGCCTGCACTGGATATGAGAGCAGCCATGTCTGGTGGGTTGGCGGTACTTGTGTCTTGGGAAGGTCGGGGAGCATGGTTTGCAGCGAGGCGATTGTGGGACGCACTGGACGAGAGAGAAGAGGTGGCCGAGTCTATGGAGGGGTTCCGGACGGGGGCGGTTGGTGTTGCCGTCTCTGTGCGATTGGGGCGCGAGGAGGGAGACATGATGAGGGGCGACGCTGGCGGGGAAATGCCGGTCGATGACAGCGTGGGAGACGAGACCTGGCGTAGCTTTGCATACGCAGAGGGCCTCGCAGGCTGGGTGGTGAAGGTGGTGGTGGTGGTGGGGACGTTGGGTGGTGTGGGCGGCGGATGCGCTGGCTGGCTTGGGCGAATGGGCGAAAAGCGCTGGTCCTCCTCGGCCAGCAAAGCGTCGAGCTTCTCGCGGGGGCTGCGCGGCTCGTCGAGGCGTGGGCTTTGTTGATAGGGCGAGTGGTGGTAAGCAGCAGCTCTGGACGTGGCCGAGGGCGACAGCGGACTTGGGACTGGCTTGCGACGGCGGGTTTGGGCGAGGTCAGCGGCGGGGGGCACAGCGAGAGGGGTGGTCGAGTCGTCGCGAAGAGAGCGGATGCTGTCTGCGAGCGACGGCAGGGACGCAGAGTGGTGGATTGAGGGATGTTGCTGGGGGAGGTGATGGGCCATGGAGGCGTGCTGAAGCATGTCTGCATTGGACCTCATACTTCTCAAACCAGCTTAGCCGGGCGACCAGGATGGCGGACGGTATTACAGCCTGTTAGTGGGGATTAGGGCGTGTTTCGGGGGGGCCGTTGGGTGTCGGGGGTGCGAGGGCGAGGGCGAGGGCGAGGCAGTGTCGTCAGCACCGAAGCGTCCAGCGCAGCATGAGACGCGACGAGTCTCTGTCAGAAGGAAGGGCTACAAGCAAGGAGAGAGGGTTGGACTCAGCAGGAAAGCAACCAGGCCAGGCCGAGTCGTCGACGGCGCCAGAGAATAGGCGCCTTGGGGCCAGGTCGACGCCTCGTCGTCGAGGGCTACTAGCACGGTTCCTGCAGAAGCGAGCCATGATCGCCTTGCCAGTGCCTCCGCTCAGGTTTTGGAATCTGCCCACCGCTCTAGCCATCCCGGTCGCCCTGGTGGGACATGCAGCGCCTGTAGGTCGAATGCGCCCAGGTGATTGGGCCTGCGCCCGGAGTCTTCCTGGCCGTTATCACCAACGCCATCCACCACTGAGCACGAGTGAGCGCGTGGTCGTCTGCAGGCGGGTCGGATTGGCCACATCCGTCGTCTTGATGACGGCCGTGGGAGAGCATGTGGGTGTGCTGAGAAAAATTGCCCACACCATCATCATCATCATCATCATCATCATCATCATCATCATCATCATCATCATCATCATCACCATTACCGCGACATGCCACCCCCCCGGCCGACACTGCACTCACAAAGACAGCCAGCCAAATTGCATCGCGCGCACGGATTGAGTTCGACGGCAGCAAAGAAGCTTTTGGTATGCCGAAATGAGATTGCACCCCCCGCATGCACGTCGATCAGTCGTATCTCGTCTTGGTGTGGCGTCTGTCTGTAATGGCCCTGGCTGCCTCCCTGACTCTATCTAGCAAACACTAGCCGTCCGCATGCGCTGCCCCTCGACGGCGGCGACGACGACGACGACATGACAGGCAGCCGTGCATGCAGTCAGCCCGCTTACCCACCCGTGACTGCTGGAACACATGTTGCCTGGAAGCAAAAGCAATCGTACGACTTTTGCCAGCTGCCATGCGTCTGAAACCCCGCCGCGCTCAAGCGAAGCACGCTGCAGGGAGCCGCCCATGGCTCCTCCGCTATTCCGCTCCCATGGCCTCCGCCCTATCCCACGTCTGCTTGTTCGCCGCCTGCTATATCAGGGGTACCTGCAACCAGAAACCCACCATGGATGGACCTGCCTGGGCAATGTGTCCCCATGGTACGTACCAGCGTCTTTCTTTTCTTCTTTCTCTTTTGCTGAGCCTGCACCGCCTAGGGATCCACGCCCACCATGCCAAAGACAAAGTGCGACAGGAAACAACAAACACCCGTCCATACTCTAGTACCTGGTTTGGTGGCATCTTCCGTCTGATGGCCTTCCCGCCCAACACGACAAACTCTGGCGGCATTTGTCTACATACGCCGACATATGCAGTCTCAACCTGAGGCACCATACCACCTCAGCGGCACCTATCTGTAATCCCCCCCGTCTAATAATATCCCGTGTGCCAAATTTACCCACATACGAGGCCACATCACCGTGATTTTACTTGCACACGGGTCGGGACATTGCATTCCCACAGACAACTGCTTTGCACACATGTGGGCTTGCTGTCACAGTTTTGGAATGGTTCAAAACCTACTCCAAATCTCTGGCCCATTGCAGTTTCGCATTCACAAGCGGCCAAGAACCCCGGTTCCGTCTCGGCATATACCGACGGTATACCTCTTTGCAAACAAGATCGTGATGCTCTCTTTGCTCGTACTCAACTTTCGGTGCCAAGCAGCACATCAATAACGCCCTTGTCGGAGCTGTGAGATTAAGTGCGCCACACGTGCTGCCTCAACACGACTGCAAATTGCTTTGTCGACCCAAGAAATCGTACCCCTACTTCTACCCGCATCCTTTGTTGCTTTCGTGCATATCAAATTCCACGTTCAAATAATCTACCATGATCCTGGTATCCAGGAATGGGACCAATACCCGCACGGCGAGGCGCGATAGCTGAATAGATTAATCCCCAGTTTTTGCAAAAAAGCAAAATGAACCCAAAATTCGTCGCCGAGGTCGGATGGCACAAGAGTTTCAGGCCTGGGTGTTTGCCAATGGCATCCGAGAGGGTCTGGTCGTAGACTGGTCATGATATTCCTTCTATGGGGATTGCAGACGCCGCTCTGTGCTGCCAGACTGTACAATATAATACACGTATAACTTTGCTCCCACCTCACATGGACACTCGTCCAGTACCACCACGTTCGATCTTGTTCAGTCGTCGTGCAGTCGCAATCTGTCGCCATTAGCAGGTTCCTCCACCACCCATGCTCCTCCTCTGGTAAACGCGGGACCACACGTACCTGTGTCCTTGTCCTTTGTCCGCGTGCTGGCAGACCCATTGCGTGTCTCCTTCCCCGATATGTGCCCATGTCTCGTAATCTCCGTATGTCGTCCTGAACTTGCCGCCGCAAGTCGTTCTCAATCTTCATGTTGGCCAATTCCGCCGTGAGATCCATGACGGTGGCATTCTTCAGACTGCCGACTTTGGCCCAAGGGTGGATGTGGAATTTTGCCATGATGCGCTGCGACACCGATGGGCCGATGCCGAAGAAAGATTCGAGAGACCGCTTTACGAGCGTGGCTTCCGTGAAGCTGAAGCCATTGATGAACACCTGGTATAGATCAGCATTTGCAAACAGTCGCATTGAACAGAATCAAGCACCCACCATGGTGTCGCACCCTCCGACAACTAATTCGTGTGGTGAAGTGGTTCGCAACACGCCCGCATCCGACTCGAACTTCCACAGTCCACTAGTCCCACTTAGGCAGTCGCGGAGCTTGGCACTCTCAAGGTGCGACATTGCGGGCAGTACTAAAACACCACGTTTCAACACAGCCTCCACCTGTAGCTCTGGCAGGGGGATTCCTAAACTATATAACCGCTCTCAATTCCTTCCATTGCCTACGAGTCCTTCATCAGGCACCATGGCTTCTTTCCAGAGGGCCGTCATCTCGCTCTTGTTGATCCTCTCCATCACCTTCGTCTTCTTCGCCCAGACTTCTGAGGCTGCCAAGGGCCCCAAGGTCACCAGCAAGGTGTGTAATTCGAGCAAGAGCTGGTGAGCATGGCCCTGACAGATTGAACAGGTCTTCTTCGACATTGAACACGGCGATGAGAAGCTAGGTCGCATTGTCATCGGCCTGTACGGCAAGACCGTCCCCAAGACTGCTGAGAACTTCCGGTACGACATAAGACGAATAGTTTGCAACTCGGTATACTAAGGCAGGCGGCAGTGCTTTGGCTACTGGCGAAAAGGGCTTCGGTTATGAGGGCTCTACCTTCCACCGAGTTATCAAGGACTTTATGATCCAGGGTGGTAAGTGGACATTATACGCTCTCAAGTGTCTTCTGCATACTAACAGCAACATAGGCGACTTCACCAGGGGCGATGGCAAGTCTTTTTGGGGGCAAGAAATACACGTCAGGTATACTAACATACTCTAGGCACTGGTGGCAAGTCTATCTACGGCGAAAAGTTCCCCGATGAGAACTTCAAGCTCAAGCACAGCCGCAAGGGTCTCCTCAGCATGGCCAACTCGGGCAAGGACACCAACGGAAGCCAGTTCTTCATCACCACCGTCGTCACCAGCTGGCTCGATGGCCGCCACGTCGTCTTCGGAGAGGTCCTTGAGGGCTACGATGTTGTCGAGAAGATCGAGAGTGTCCCCAAGAGCCCCGGAGACAAGCCAACCAAGACTGTCAAGATTGCCAAGAGCGGCGAGCTCGAGGTACCAGCGGAAGGTATTCACGCGGAACTCTAGACACCAGTATGCACGTCTTGCTATTGTGTCAATCCCCTTAGGTTGGAGAGCTGCTGATAGTGTGTTCGTTTTTCAAGATTTATATGGCGCTGCTGAGCCCGCCATCGCCGGTGACAACCTCGATGTCACACCATCAAAACTCAGTGATGATGTTGCAAGCATCGCGATGCCTTCCAAGGCTTCTGGCGCCAACGCTAAGATTGAGGGGCTGGCCTCTTCTGTTTCTGCTACGGGCTCCGCAGATGGCTTGTCCCTGGGCCAGAAGTTCTTCTTCATTGTCGTCATCGTCGCCGTTTGCGCACTTTTCCTCAACTCCAGAAAGGGTGGGCTCAAGGAGAAAAGCATGGCTTAGGCTACCCCACAATATGCGAAACTTTGTTGTCTGGTTAGTTTGGTTGTGCTTGTATTGAGTGGTGCTTGCTATGCTACAAGATGGTTCCTGGCGTGTGAGTGACATTTGGTGGCAGGATCTCGCGTGCTGCTACATGAATGTGTCAAGTGTTTTTGATTGATTCCAGTTATATTCAAACTACTCGGGTTTCATGTGCAGAGGACGCGCTTGTTATGCACAGATACGCCCCTTGGCCGTCTGGCCAAACAGTGAATCTTGACTTTTGCGTACACATGTAGATTGAGTAAGCAAGGCAATACTGATAAGACTTTGCATATGGTTGTGAAGCAAATTCAACATGTGGCGAATACTGCAGCGGGTGGCAAAAGCAAATAGGCGTGCATGCTGAAGCAGGCGGCCTCAATCACAACTCCAGCCGTCTAGTGTCAAGCCCAGAGCAAAGCACAATTGCTCGGGCAAGTCTTCCGCCATCTCTGTTGCCAGTAGTACGTATGCGCATGTCACTGTACGTCTGTGCATCGAAAAACAAGCATCCTGCATCGTAGGACAGCAGCTGTGACGTTCACCGCTCCGCACTCGCCACAGTGCTGAGAGGCTCTTGGGACGCTTGCGCACTAATCCCATCTCGGTCTAGCTGGAAAGGGTTCTCTCTGACGCTTTTTTAACTTAGCTGCCGCCTCCCTCCTCCCTCACCACCCACTCTCAAAACCTCCTGTGTGTATTACACAACCTCACCATCACATTTCCGTGTGAAGTCCTTTCCTTTGGCCTTCACGCTCATTTACTTGTCGTTTTTTTCTCAGGACAGAGGCGTTCCCTTCTTTCCTGACAGAACGAGGATCAGGCACCCGCCTGCGAGTTATCAGTTTCGTCACTTTGACCTGCTACTTTTCGTCTGTCGCTCACCGTTGAGCCAGCCGAAGTCTGCTACACAGTAATTTTCGATATATCGAACAACACTACGCAAACACGCAAACACAAAAACACAAACCCGTTGCCAAACAACCTTATCGTCGCAACCATGGCTGAACAACTTGACATGGGTCGTCTCAACATCAACGACTCTCAGCACAACCCCCAGAACGGCTTCAGCGGAGAGCGTTCTGCATACATTCCCCCTCACCTCCGTGGCCGCACTCAGGGAGGCCCTGCCTCTATGGATGGTCCTCCCATGATGAACGGTGGCAACAACGGCGGTCTCGGTGGCAGCGCCTGGGGACCTGGAGGGTCAGTACCCAATCCATACAACACTCATAAACACTCACTAACAAGCAACAGTCAGGGTGCTCCCATGAACGGCAACAGTGGCGGCGGCGGCTGGGCCAACGCCCCCAACTTCACCCCTCGTGGTCCCCCTGGCGGTGGATGGGGCGGTAACCGCGGCGGCTTCGAATCCAACGGCTACGGAAAGTCTGGCGGTGGTGGTGGTCACGCCCGTGGATCCGGTGATGGCGCTTGGAAGGATGGCAAGCATGTTCCCGGCCCGCCCAACCCGCGTCTCGAGCGTGATCTTTTTGGCGTCCCCAACGACCCCTCCAAGCAACACACCGGCATCAACTTTGAGAAGTACGACGACATCCCCGTCGAGGCCTCCGGTCAGGGAGTTCCTGAGCCAGTCACACGCTTCACAAACCCGCCTCTCGATGACCATCTGCTGAGCAACATCGAGCTCTCCGGATACAAGGTTCCTACCCCTGTCCAGAAGTACTCCATCCCCATTGTCATGGGCGGCCGTGATCTCATGGCTTGTGCCCAGACTGGTTCCGGAAAGACTGGTGGTTTCCTCTTCCCTATTCTCGCCCAGGCTTTCCAGAACGGACCTGCTCCTCCTCCACCTTCTGCCCAGGGTGGCTATGGACGCCAGCGCAAGGCTTACCCCACATCCCTTGTCCTTGCCCCCACTCGTGAGCTGGTCTCCCAGATCTTTGACGAGGCTCGCAAGTTCGCTTACCGCTCCTGGGTCCGTCCCTGTGTCGTGTACGGTGGTGCCGACATTGGTTCCCAGCTTCGCCAGATCGAACGTGGTTGCGATCTCCTTGTCGCCACCCCTGGTCGTCTGGTCGACTTGATTGAGCGTGGCCGCATTTCTCTTGCTAGCATCAAGTACCTTGTTCTCGACGAAGCTGACCGCATGTTGGACATGGGTTTCGAGCCTCAGATTCGCCGTATTGTCGAGGGTGAGGACATGCCTCCAACCGCTGGTCGTCAGACTCTCATGTTTTCGGCCACCTTCCCTCGCGACATCCAGATGCTCGCCCGTGACTTCTTGAAGGACTACATCTTCCTTTCCGTCGGTCGTGTCGGTTCCACTTCTGAGAACATCACCCAGAAGATCGAATATGTTGAGGACGCCGATAAGCGCTCCGTGCTTCTGGATATCCTCCACACGCACGGTGTCGGTCTGAGCTTGATCTTCGTTGAGACCAAGCGCATGGCTGACTCGCTGTCTGACTTCCTTATCAACCAGGGCTTCCCTGCCACCTCCATCCACGGTGACCGCACACAGCGTGAGCGTGAAAAGGCTCTCGAGATGTTCCGTTCTGGACGTTGCCCCCTGCTTGTCGCCACTGCCGTTGCTGCTCGTGGTTTGGATATTCCTAACGTCAAGCACGTCGTCAACTACGATCTGCCCACTGATATTGACGATTACGTCCACCGTATCGGTCGTACTGGACGTGCCGGAAACACTGGTATCGCAACTGCGTTCTTCAACCGTGGCAACCGTGGCGTTGTCCGTGACCTCATTGACCTGCTGAAGGAGGCGAACCAGGAGGTTCCCAGCTTCCTTGAGTCCATTGCTCGTGAGGGCTCTGGCTACGGTGGCGGCCGTGGTGGACGCGGAGGCGGTCGTGGCCGTGGCAATGCTGCTACCCGTGACGTTCGTCGCATGGGCGGTGGTGGAGGCTTCGGCGGCGGTAACGGCGGCGGCTGGGGTGGCTCCCAGGGCTACGGAGGTGGTTATGGCGGCGGCCCTGGTGGCGGCTACGCTCCTCCTGCACCCGCCTACGGCGGCGGCAGCGGCGGCTACAGTGGTGGTGGTGGCTACGGCAACCCATCTGGCCCTGGCGGCAACTCTTGGTGGTAAATCCGCATACCACCGCTTCACGATGTAGCCAGTCCAGGACACGGTTCTTCTCCACCGAACCCTGGGCCTTCGTGTGGCTTTTTCTATCGGCTTCCTTTCATTTCCTTTAGTTCTGGTTTTATTTCTGCACCTCTTTTCCGGTTATCACGGATTGAAGCGGAAATCTGGAATCTTATACCCCAATCAGCATATAGACAGCGACTGTTTTTCTGCGGCTCTGCCTATTTTCGAGCTCTTCTCGCATACGATACCCTTCGACGCATATCCGTCGAGCTCGAAGCATAGACGGCAGGACTCTGGCCTTTCTTGAAAAGGCATGCATCACGAACATTTCACGCCCTCGCTCTTTCTGCAAGCATGCTGCTTGGGGAGCTATAGATTCTCGCTTTTCCGAGTCATCCACACGCGGATGGCCATAGTCAGCATTTCCTTTTTTATTTTATTTTACGACAAAAGCGATTCCTTTTTCCCGGTCATATCCCTCGGCGACAACGTCTTTCTCGTCGTCCTTGTGTCTCTCGAACCTCTCCACATGCGGAGAGCTAGCAGCATTGGCTGGTCGGGACGACGAAAAAGTTTGCTGCATTGATGGCGTTTCATGAAGGTTTAGCCACGACCCCCAAACACCTTTCTTAATGAAGGAATATACCCCCGGTGCTTTGTGGTAACCGTCATGGTAGGCTGTCTTTTTTTCCAAAGCCAATGTTCGACGGTGGGATTTCGAACGTACAAAAAATGGGTAGTTTTGGTTTGCACCTACCCCCCCGGTTCTTCGCGTTACTGAACATGCGAACCTGAACCTCCCCAGTGTGACCTTGGGTCGAAGGAATCTCACAAAAGCAACAGTCTCGAGCCAGATGATTAGTTAGATAGACTAGCATAACCTGCCGACATGCGCAGTCTGTACAATGCATGCGTTATGACACTTGCAAATTATCTGTTGAGTTCGTGGTGATGGTTACGTGATGTGTGAATTGCTGCTGTCATATATTGTGAGGAATGAAACGACAAACAAGGCTTGACGGAAGAAGAAAGACGACATTAATATCTCCTTTCGAGGGCTTTGTCTGTGGTTATCGTTTGAAGTGAATTCCATCTTTACGTCTTGCTCAATCATGGATTGAGAGGGGCTTGCCATGTATCTTCTCTGCCTCTCTTCCTCTTTCTGTCACTCACTTTCCATCCATCCATCCATCTATCTATCTATCGTTATACAGAGCACAAGATATGTGTAGATAACAACTCGACTGCTCCAACTCCTTTGGCCCCCTTTTTCTCCTCTTTTCTTCCTGTATCACTTGTGAAGAAGGCACAGTGAGATGTATGAGAGTCTTGTCAGATGAGATGTGGTGTATTTCTACAGGTATCGTTGAGAAAAGTATTTAGAGGTCAAATGTACGCGAAAGCGAGAGGAGAGGAATGGAGAGAGGCGGGATGCCTTGTAGGAGACTTGGACTTGACATTTTGCTGCTAGTCATGTGCAGTAGGAGTAGGGCAGGTGCGTGATCGAGAGGCATATATGACATTATTTGGCTTTGTCACTAGCCTGAAGGATATTTCGCTGGTATGAAGTTGTCAAAGATGTCTTTTGATGTGCTTGGATTCAATTGCTTCCTCTTTTTGTAGTAGGATGTACAGGCGTACAATGGGTGTACATTACCTACACGGTAAGAGCTTCGAGGTAGGTGGTATAGGAGAATGTTGCGCCTCACGTGATCGCAGGATTGACATGCTTTACGGGTTGTGCCAATAACAAGGCTGCCGAGGTGGCGCGCGGATGCCTACATGCGTATTGCAGGGAACCAGGGTTCTCGTTGGTCCCACAGGGCGTAAAGAGATGGTGCGAGTAAGATACATAGGAGAAGCAAGTAAGGGAGGTGGTGTGGAGAAAAAGCACATATCTGCATGTGAGGCTCTTTTTCTTCTTTATTCTTTTCGCTGCAGCGTTGAATGTCACGTCTTATCTGTTGCTTCAGATTTGATTTATTGTTTGTTTTGAGAACGTTACTTTTTTGTCGGCATCTTTTACCGTGACGAACGTAGATATGTTGATCAGGTTGACGGGAAAATGCATCAGCTGATGTATTCACGGCTGATTGACCACTTCGGATGCAGGATTTACTTTCTCATGTGTTGTTATCATGGTAAAAATGGTCTCGGGTCAAAACTCGACGTAGATTTTTATTTTTCTAGAAAAAGTTGTGATTGGTATCAAGAAAAACAAAATGACCTCATAGCCTTCACCTGATCTGCCTCATTATGGTGAGCATGTGTCTCCTTCCTTCCTTCCTTCTTCCTTCTCTGCAAGCGAATACGTGCTGCTCATTGCTGTCCAATTCTGCTGCATACATAAAAAAGCATTCCATGTCTCTTGGATAAACCCGAACGGTCCGTCAAGGCGACTCGACGAAGACATGCACTATAACATCTGACTCGAATTATGGTGCAATCCTGTAGGCATTCCCACCTGCATTGGCATGGCCATTGCTAAGATGCCCATTGACGCCGTTCACGGCGGCATCCGGACTGTCATAGTGAAGGCGCAAGGATGTCGGGATAGGGCTCTCCTTGCTCGTTCCATCGAGATAGTGGCGCATAGTGATACCCGCGAGCTGATGCTCCGTTGTGATAAAATGGCCTTGCCTACCAGGTGCTCGACGCACATTAGGAAGCTTGAAGACTTCGCGTAATGTGGCTGCGAGAGAGGGGCCGACGAGGCGGGCTCCAAAGCAAAAGTGAAGGCCATGACCAAGCAGAGTGTATTCTTTGAATGGGCGGTGAGGATTGAGGATTTCTGGGTCGGGGAAGGCCACAGGGTCCATTGCAGCTTTGGATGTAGCGATGAGCACTGTGTGGCCCTTCTTGACTGTTACAGGGCCACGGACGCCATCTTCGACCGTCACATCGCGTGTTGCGACACGAGGGAGACCGGGTACGACGCCAACATGGCGCATACCTTCGTAGACGAAACCCTGAAGTTCGCGATCAGAATCTTTGGGGTCCATGTGGGACAACTCCACAATCCTCTTCTTGTACTGCTCGTATTCGGGCTTCAAGTATAAGTCGATGAGCAGGGAAGCTTGCTGTGTCAGATTTCCAGCGACAGGAGCACCCATACCGATACAGTCACCGACAAGATCGCCAATAGGGAGCTTGGTATCAGCTAACGCGTGGTATATGCGGTCAGCATGTGGGCCTACTTCGAAGGCGGAGCCCTTGGCCATCCAGTCAACAACACCTTCGAGACGTCCACTTTGCGTTTTGAGGTGCGTCTCAAAGATCTTGCGAAGGGGCGCTGCAGCTTTCATGGCGCCTTCGCGAAGCTTCCACTCGTTCGCAGGCATGATATTGAAGGATTGGTACATGACTGTACAGCTGTTAGTTGACTGATACGATGTTTGTCAAGAACATTAACTCACAAAGCACAAGGTAGGCTAGGAAAGCCTCGTGGATGGACAGCAAACCTCGAGGCTGCTTCTCTGTCTTGAGTGGTAGTGCAAAGCGTTCTGCGAGCCACAGGATAGGTGTAATGTTGGTCACGTCGCGTACGATGTCGATGCTCATCCTACCCTTTGCGCCCTTGAGCGAGTTTTTCTTGATGAGGTCTCGAACGTTGGTAGTGAAGAACTCATTGATGTTCTTCTCAAACCCATCCTCGAAGAAAACCCGGTGCAGGATTTCCGATCGCTGGTCGTGCTTCTTTTGCTCATCCCATCCGATCATAAAATCGTGTCCATCAGTACAGTTGCGGATGGCGGCTTGGTACATGACAACAAAGGCGTCGCGGTCCTCAAAGACCTTCTTGCAGCCTTCTTGAGTTTGAACACTGACGATGTCGTAGCCGTTAGGAGGACGAGTGGTGTCATACTTGTTGATGACTCCATTACCCTTGAGGATACCTTGAGCAGCCTTGGGCGTGTAGAACGGCAGAAGAGCATAACTCGATGTACCCTTGAAATCGCCGGGAAGGCCCTGGAAAATGAGTTTAGGAAGAACGCCGCCGTAAGCACCAGGCGTGGGCTCGGAAAGAAGAGCAGCACCCCAGTTTGTCAGTGTGTTGCTGTTGAAGTCGTAGCTCAGGAAACGGTCTCCGCGAACCAAAGCCACAGCATCGTCCAGGATGCCTCTACCAGTGGTCTGACCGGGGCAAACACCACTTCCTGGCATAGCTGGCTTTGTGCATTCGGCCATCAAACCAGGGTAGAGCTCCATGTTCTCCATGTGGCCGTACAACAGCTCAGCAGCACGTGCAGTTTCCTTGTCAGAGCACCAGTCCTCAAACGTTTCGTACGGCTTCAGGTTGAGATAGCGACGGAACTCGTTGAGCGTGCAAACATTGAATATCTCGCGCGCTTGCAACTGACCCATCAGATCAACAACTTTGAGACTGGCGGGTGTGCCGTGCGCACCAAATGCATGGGCAGGCTCCTCAATACAGTCCTTGATCAGTGTGGCTAGGTCAGAGTTCTTGAATCTGCCATCAGGGCCTCGCTCGAGTCCGCCGAAAGTCCATTCGCTGGGTTTCTTCTTCATAAGATCATGGCCATAGACCTTCATGACCTGGTGGAACATCTCAACAGTGACATCATCAATGTGACGAAGATCAGGAATAACAGATCTGATGATGTCCTCCATCCACTTGTCGTCTGCTGCGCTAAGAGCTGCGTGCCAGTGGTACAAGACGGCGAATTCGACTGAGACGTGACTGCCGGTTCCGCGCTCCAGGCGGCCGGAGCCATGCTTGATCTCCTTGCCGAGGTCGAGTGACCACTCAGAATTGGCTCTTGGAGTGTTGAGAATGGCAGCAACATAGTCCTTGAGTACTACTGATGCGAAGAAGCCAACATTGATGTTGCGTGTGATTTGGAAGATGTCTTCGTCTTGCCTGGACGATGGGATTAGAAATAATACACAACTGGGTACCACTGAATGACTTACCATTTCTTGCCTTCCTCATCCAGGCTATCCCATGGTTTATACTTGCCATCTTCATTTACGGCCAAAAGTGATTCTGCGACGTGGTTGTGGTTTCTTGAGAACAGCAAGAGAACCGCAACAACACCGGGAGGCATCATCATAATGCGCTCTGAAGCGATGGAGTCTGGGTAAATCAATCCGTTCTTGTATGTTCTTACGCGCTTCTGTTCCTTTTCTGTGTTTCCATAGAGGGTGCTAAGATCAACATAACTAGAAGTTTCGTTGATCCAAGGGTTTGCCCTCGATGTTTGGAAACACTCATGGATGACAATGGTTGCAAAAGAGAAAAACAGGCGATTGAGACCAGATGGGTGTTCGCGGAAAGGACCATTACGCTTCAGAAGCGCCTCATACACATCCTCGACATCAGGAAGGTTGGGTCCTAGAATTTATTGTCAGTCGCAAGTGGCTATTATTCTCTGCTTGGTCGCAACATACCCTTGGTCTTCATGGGTGGCACGTTGCGCGCATAGGGCGACCCTGCCTTTCCAAAATCTGGCATGTGGGGGTTGTTTCCTGAGCCATCATGCTGCCGGTACCGCGCTGACGGTCCGGCATGTGTGGGAGTTGGATGTGGCAAGTCGTTCCAAAGCATGCTAATGAAGCCATCCGAAACTTTTGCACTCAGACCGCTGTCGACGGGCAAGCCCTGGAGCATCTCAACGCCGTGCTCGAGGAGGAGGTCTTTGTCATCCAAAGGCTCGCCCGAAGCCAGAGTGGTGATGGCTTCTAGAGCAAATTTGGCGTTCTTAACACCAAGGCCTCTGATGTCGCTCATGACGCTCGTCCTGTTATTGGGCTGGCCACCGCTGGCAGCCTCTGCAGACCTGCCATCGCTGGCGCGCGTAGGCTTTTTTCTGATCTTCTCGATCAACGTCGACAATTGGCTTGGCATTATGAATAGTGAATAATATGAGCACGTAGACAAGAGAGGAGAAGGAAGAGGGAGATGTTTATCAGGCGGGGGACATGTCGAGGTATGTACCAAGCAGCTTGCAGAAAGAGCAATTAGCACTGGCATGTGTCGTGGTCTCGGCACAGGCGCCAAATCTGGCGACGATCGCTTGTAGGCATGATGCGGTGATCAGCATGTACATGGTAGGTTCGGTGAGTAGTTTCCAGACACGTTGGGTGGGCGTTTCGGAGCGATGCGTGAATGGGTAGTGTACGGAATGATTTTTGGACCCCTCGCCTCGTCGGCGTTCAGATGAATACTAGGGCTGCAGGTCTGATTGGCAAAGAGGATCCGTGTGAATGGTGGTGCGCAACCGATGGCATAGCACGGCCGCTAATCCACGACGGAAGAAAGCTGAGGACTGCACCTGGAGCTTTGATGGCATGCATAAGCAGCGGCGATCAGACCCGAGCATGGCCTGTTCTGTGCGCTCGAGGCAACACGAGCGTGGTTGGGAGAGGAGGTTACACTACCCGCTGCTTTATGCCTTAGGGAACGGTGAGATGCGGAAGAAAAGAAATATGCGGGTCATGGACGGGTAGACGTCGCTTTGTGCAGGTGCACAGTGTTGGAATCATGTGCGTTCGGGTGGGCGAGTACGTGGGTAGTCCAGAGTAGCGGGTCGTGGTAGTGCTGATCTGAGAGGCAATGGGATGGAGGCTGGAATCGGTGACGAGGTTGGTGGGAAGCACGTGAAGACGACCAGGCCAGGATGCTGTCGAGGGCGTCCCGAGTGGCTGCGAGCCGTGGGCTGCGGCCTGTCCCGGAGATGCAAAAGTCTATTGACCGGAAGTGTAAGCGGTGCGTGGTATGCACTAAAAGACAAACTAACCAGGGCCCAGGAAGAAAAGACGATCGATTGACGAGCTGGTTCGACAGGGGACCATGTGGGGAAGCAGCAAAGACGGGCCGTAGAAGATCGTCCCCAGGAAGACGCCTCTAACCCGATTGGGACGGCTTGGCGATTATGCTTTTCCCCTCTCAGCTTCGCCGACCGCCTTCACCCATCACGGATCGACACGAAGCACCGCTCCATGACTCTCCGCAGACCATTTGTAGCCGCCTTCACACACCATCTGTTCGCACTCTTCACATGTCGACATCATCACCAGCTTCTTGTTCGCCAAAACGTCGCGGCCGGGACATGGACCGGCTCATCTGTACGGCAGCCACATGTCCTCGCGTCGCTTTTTCTTCCCCCGTGTGTCCCACAGGACCAGGGCGGTCTGTCTCGTATCTCCACCGTGCATGCTGCTGATTGTCCCACTCACAGCTTCACAGCTCGAGCGATTTGCGCCACCCATCTACCTATGCGGCAGGTGGAGACTCGACAAAACCAGCCTGCCCCATTGCACTGCATATCAATCAAATGCATGTGACGAACACGACTAGACCAAAACTCATCATTGATCGCTTACTGGCTCGGAGACGGCTCAATCTCAGCAGTGGCCACCCCCCATCAAACCAGAGGCGTACGCAATACCATGCACGCTGCACTAGCTGCCATGATCTACATCTCTACATTCCTGGAACCTATGCGCTAGCCAATCCGTAAAAGATGACATTCGCACATGTCTGTTATGCACCTTGTCTTCAAGCTGTCCTGTGTCGCTAGATATTTCCCTGCACATCTTGTGCATTGTAATACCCACTTTCCAAGACCTGGCTGATTCCTCCTCTCTAACTACGACTTCTTCTCATTTGCGTTTTTTTTGAATTGGCCAACATGGCTCCCAAGGATACCCAGCACCCGCATGCACAAAACGAAAACCCCATGGACTATGGGGCGACGCCGCATCGCCACGGCCATGTGACCAAGAAGTTTGTCTTGTGCTTCGATGGCACAGGCAACAAGTTCTCCGGCACGGATTCTGACAGCAATATTCTCAAGATCTACCGCATGCTTGATCGCAATGGCGATGACCAGTTCCACTACTATCAGCCTGGTATTGGAACGTACATCACCAAGGCGAACGGCTCCATGACCCGAACAGGCCGGTGGGAAAGATTCCAATCATGGTATGCCAAAGCAAAAGATAGTGCTGTCGGTATGTTTGACCGTTGTCGCTGGGTTGCACAACTAACGCCACTAGGAACATCCTTTGATATGCACGTCATGGCAGGATACAAAGTATGTTGGCAAGATCCTTTGAAGCAAAAGTCCACAGAGTCCTCCAAACTCAAGTCTTTGTATCGGCACAAGTTTTCTAACTAACAACCCTGTAGTTCTTGATGAGATACTACAGCCCTGGTGACGACATCTACTTCTTTGGTTTCTCGCGAGGCGCCTACACAGCTCGCTTTCTCGCTGAAATGCTGGATCATGTTGGCCTTCTCTCAGTAAGTACCTGGTCACTAAGGGCTAGCATGGGTTAATCTAACCTTTCATAGGCAGGTAACGAGGAAATGTGCCAGTTTGCGTGGAAGTAAGTCGTGTCCAGTGATATGTCCATACCTCGTTAACGAACCTCTCCAGAACGTTTCAGAAATGGCAATGCCGAGTTCCGGAAGAAAAGAAAAACAGAAAGCCTGGAGAAAAGTCAGAAAGGCACAAACTCCTCGAGTTCATGTGCGCATTCAGAGAAACCTTCAGTCGTCCTGTCAAGCCAATCCGCTTCCTTGGTCTTTTCGACACTGTTAACAGTGTGCCGGCCTTTGAGAATGCATGGATGCAGCGCAACAAGTTTCCATACACTGCCCGAAGTAGCGCACGCGTCATCCGACATGCAGTGTCAATAGACGAGCGCCGCGCAAAATTTCGACAAGACCTAATCTCTCAGAAAAAGCCAGACACCTCTATGTTCTACAAACACAGCCATAAACACATGGACCAAAAGCAAGGCAAAGCTCACAATCATGCTGGAAAAGGACGTTCCGATGAGAAATATGACCATGATGAGGAGGAAAGAGGTCGCAGCAATACCCTACTTCCTCCCGAGCGATTCACAAACCCCCATGACACCTCGGGTGTGCGTAGTTCAAGCCGAGGATATGGCCACCTAAATGGGGATTGCAACTCAGGTGCTCCCTCTATACGATCCTTTGAGGCTCAAGGAACCTTCAATTCAGGAGAAGAAGAGAGTGAACAAGACATTCTCGAAGTCTGGTTCCCAGGCTGTCATGCTGTAAATATGTCCCTGTTCAAACTGCATGTTCATAGATACTAACCTAAAGTTGGACATTGGTGGTGGTTGGCCTATTGAGGACGGCGATGCGGCGCTTTCACACGTACCGCTGGTTTGGATGGTGCGTGAAGCTCAAAAGGCTGGGCTCGAGTTCGATGAGCGCAAGCTTGAAGCCCTGAGTTGTTGCCACGAAGACGCCATGCCCAACGCCATTCAAACTCATGAACAAGTGCCAACCATCGCAATCGACCCTGCCTCGCCACTACCCATTGACGAGGAATCAAACAAATCAAGTGGCATCACGACATACACTGATCACGCAAATATTCTCCCACACCACCAAGATTACCCAGATACGCCTTTCCATAGACATCTCCACTGTGCCGCGACTCAAGGCAGCATCCACGATGTGCTGCAGTTCAATAACGGTGCAAATGCCGTTGGCGTAGTATCGTGGAACATCATGGAGTACTTGCCCTTCCGGCGCATGGATTTGCAAGAGGATGGCACCTGGAAAGCTATCCGATGGCCTTTACCCAAGGGTGAGACGCGCGACATGCCCGCCAACGCAATCATCCACAGCAGTGTCATCAAGCGTATGATTGCGGATCCCACCTATCGTCCTGGCAATCTGATTGTGGGTGGTGGAGGCAGGGGTGTCAGACGCGCACCAGAAAACTATGGCATAGGTAAGTGGATAGTAGTATGCGAGGAGGGGCATCCTGTGGGCGAGTGCTTCGTTAGGCGACACCCACCTGAGCGAACAAAGACGGATGAGAGTGAGCACTTGGCTAGTATCAAGATCATGCAGCCGTAGATGTGAGATTGCTAGATTTTTGTTTGTGAGCTATGGTATGGGAGCGATGGAATACCTGTGACTTTTTTTTGTTTTGGTCTGGAAATTATGGCATTAAATTGGGATCTTAATATGGAGTTACATCGATCAATCGAGGGGTTTGATTTTCCGAGGTTCCCGAGAAGCCATGTGCGTCGAGCATGCTTATGAGAGGAATTCATGCATAGTTCACATTCAGTTCCTTCTGACAATTGTTTTCAAGAACCCCCCAACTGATACACATTTTGCAAAAATGGAAATGAATTTATTAATGAAATCTAGACATGTATCCTAACCCACAAACCTGTACATTACCCGAAAACGAAAGTAAATTTCCACCTTTTTCGCCAATTTAGTTATCCCAGCATTTCCTTTCGCCTACTGCATCGAAAAGTACGCCGCCCTCGCCGCAGCCCTAATCGCCTTCTCCTCCGCCATCTTCTGCCTCTCCTTTGCCATTCCAGAAACCTCAGAAGCTATTCACTTCCCATTAGCTACTCTCTACTACCCCTCGAGGTTACAAAGAGGTTTCTGACTTACTTTTCTTGTTGTGTATTCTGGCTAGCAGACTCTTTGACGTGGAGGACTTGGAAGTTGTGGATTGCGCGTACGAAGAAGGGGGAGTTGCCACGTATGGTGGAGGCGAGAAGGTAGTGTAGCTGGGTGGTTGTACCTCTGCTGAAGATGGGGAGGTGGTGGTGTTTGAGGCGGAAGACATTGTGGTGAGTCTGCGTAGTGGAAGAGTTGAAGATTTCTTTTCAATAAGGAGTGTTTTGTAAAGTTTGGATGTAAGCTTTGCTTTGAATGCTGATGCTGATGCCGATGCTTGTGTCTGCTTGAAATGCTTCTTTCACACTGATGACCATCATTATATATCTTCTTCTCCTTCATATTTACCACCCGTGCTGACCCCATCCATCCATCCTTCGGAATTCCCACCCCTCTCTACACCATCATCACCATCCTCACACATCCGGCCAGCCCGACGAATCACACCCCGCAACGCATAAGGCCTTCTTGTTTCCCTCTCCTTCGGAATAAGCTCCAGCCCTGTGACTCAGGTAAACCATGCATCCAGCGTCCATCGTCGTTGGTGCATCACAGTGTAGATCAGGCAGCAGGCCCTGTCACATGTCTAAGGCATCCAACGCCGACAGCACACTTGCGAGTAGAGCATTGCGCGGACGTTGGAGTAAGCAGATGACGAAATAGACGTGTGATTAAGCATGTATTCCGAAAGCTTGGTCGGGTTAAGGGATTTGGGGGAGAATTCGGAGTTCGAGTGGAGGGACAGGGGTTGGGATGCAGGATTCGGAGTCGGAATGGAAATATGGTGGCGGACACCTTGATGTGTGGGCGCTGCAGACTTACGATGCAGGGCTGGTTTGATGCGCAGAGTGCAGGAGTATAGATTCACGTGTTAAATGGAGAATGCGATAGGTCTGGGAGCGACGTTACTATGTGCGCGTGGCATTGCATCAGCATCATGTTAGTTACAGGATAAGTGGGACAGTGGACAAGGGTGGTTTTGTAACTATCCCGAAATGCGAAAACGAATGGCTGTGTGGATAAAGACACGAGGTACACAAGTATTTACACGAAAGCCACAAAGAGGGCGTCTAGATCCTATTCCTATACGCACTGCGAGTAAAAGTCGTTGGTTGCCTGGCAGGTTGACCCCGACGCACCTGTATATAGTCAGTACAGCACTCCCTGCAACACGCATTGAATCTAACTTACAAGTCGTGCATCCAGTCCATCCCTTTCCACCACACTGCCCATACTTGGCGATGGAGCAGCCACCAGGGCTACCTCCGTTCGACGGCGCCGGTGCCGCAGTCGTAACCACTGAAGTCTTCATTGTAGTCCCTGGAGTCGGAGTAACCACTGGTCCTCCCGTTGCAGTAACGACTGATCCAGCTTGACCAGCAATGGCTTCCGTACCGCCAGCGATGACTGCTGGGCCAGGCGCAACATACGAGTTGAGCTTCTGGTAGATGTTGATTTCGATACCGGGATCGGTGGCTTTGTATGCACCCGGGAACAGCACTCCTGATGGAACTACGGATCCGCCTCCAGTCACAGTGAGCTGGTAGCACGTCATGTACAATTGTGCGCCGCCTAGGGAACCCGCAGCGTGTAAGGCAATGGCTTCGGCCCTCAGGAGGTAGTCTCCTGCTGCGAGGTTCGAAGGGATCTTGACATCCATCTTGCCACAGTTCTTGTTCAGGTCCTTTGTACCCCTGGAAGATGGTCAGTCAAGTGAGCATAATTTTTTAGTACTGATACCTACCAGTAGTCATCCGAGCCACTGCTGCCAGAAGGATTTCTCGCCCACGTATCCTCGAAGATCTTGAAAAAGGGGTCTGAACCATCGGCGGTGGAGGAGTCCGATACCTTGGACATGTACACAAGGACAGGACCGTAGTGGGCGCCACCTATGGCTTCATTGGCGCAAGATCGGTCGCCGTTCTGCTGGTGCATTTCTATAGTCACAGTACCACCGGCTGGGACGCTGCACTTGGAGGCTGCGGGTCCGTGGTTCGCATTGCAGCGGACATCGTTGCTTGTTACAGAAGTAACGGGGCTGTTACTGTTTGGCAGCCTGGCGCAGGTAGACTGGTAAAGTGGTGTTAGTGTTGGATAAGATACGCTTTCAGAGGCTACGTATCTTGTCCACTCCGTTAACCCAGAGATCTTGGAAAGTTGCGTGAGCAGCAACTTGCGTCGCAAAGGCAGATGCGCCAGCTAGGATGAACGCGTTCTTCATAATGATGTTATGATGGTACTTGACTGGCTCAGTGAGAAGCTGCAACGAGTGTTGTGGCCGGCTCTGTGAAGCATGGTACACGAAGTACAGTGACGTCTTTATACTCAGGCCGGACGCTCAAGGAGATATGCAGCATGCTCGCTTGCGCGTCTTCGCCAGTGCATTGTTCGGGCTGCAGTAGCAGCTGCTGCTGCCACCACGTCCTAGGCGGTATACTAGGTCGGATGACTTGGATGTATATTAACAGAAAGCTTGTCGTCATCGGATTCCAGGTCCAGTTGCCCACAAGTGGTGCAACAGCGGTGGTGGAAATTAATCGACCTGCAGGAGCTCGTCTGTAACGCGTAGTCTGCCCAATCCTCGCCTCAGAAGTCACCCAAAGGCCTCATTTTCGCAGTGGGTCACCTGTATATAATGCACTTGACATATAGGACCATCGGATAATAGTTCCGTCTGCCGAAGATCCTTGCAGCCTAGGAAAACAACTATGGCTGTCGATGTCTGGAATGGTTTCAGTCAAAATTTGTGCTTTTCTCAAGTTCATATAGCTGTTGGATCAAGACTGGTACAGATGCTCAATTCGCGATACTCGATCTGTTGCAGCGCAAAAGTACATTGTGTGAAGGACCACACGTCCTTATCGCGGCAACCAGAACTTGAGACCACTGAGCTAGGCGTTCATATATTACGTGAAGGAGCTATTGAAAGCAATTTGTTTATATGAAGTGGAGACGCCCACGTGCCGAAATGTCAAATCCCCCAGATCCGAAGCTTGGCAACGAAGCTTGTTTCTTTTCTTGTTTATAGAGTTTGGGTTTAGCCCTGGTTCCCTTCTTTGCCAAGTGCTGAGTTGTTGTCACTGTGCGGGTGGTCCGCGGAGGTACGTTGCATAGAGATGCCGCAGGCTTGGGTCCCAACGTCAGCAAGGCTGTCTCATCGCAACTAATTCAGTTAGTCCTCAGGAAGGCTGCTGTCGCCATGCGCCAGGGTAGCGAATGTATGAGTGGCGACTTGTTTGTGTCCAGTAAATCAATGTTCCGTGCTAATTTCAAAAAGGAGAGTTCACTGCCTACTGGGGTTACAGAACCCTAGTTACTCCACGGACGCTCACGTGATGCGTCCTCTCGCCTAGTCGGACACAATGAACCGCGGAATAAAAGGTACTTTGCGACGGTATTAGCTTACTAACCACCGGCATTGTTTGAGTGCTCGAGCAGCAACTACACATAAGACTAGTTAACAAGACTGTACGTAGACGTCCCTCTCTAGTGAATCTTTTGTAGGCAACTTGAATATTAGGCCCAGTTTGCTTAGCAGCAGATGGCACACTCCGGACTTGGAGTTGTCTGCAGTACCATTGTACTTGGCAAGTATCAACAGAAGACGGGTGAGCTGATAGGCCCTACAAGAGGCTTGTACTGACAATTCATACATCATCCTGTCACTAATGTTAGCCTCAATTCATACAAGTGTAGACAAAGCCAACAAGAGAGCTTTGCTGTGTACAACAAGCCAAGGAGTACAAAGACAATTCGCCTTTGCACAACCCATCAAGTAACTTTCAGCCATACCCTAACTCGCATCCTACTTGAGGCCCCACTTCGCTACGCTCTACGGCCCGTTCTCCTTTAAGCACCGGTAACACACCAGTACCATGAATGGAGGGGAACGCAGGAGGGCGGGAAGAAAGTGGGGTTCGACATGCGGTCCAGCGCCGACATTCCGTGAGCTGTTCGTTGCATGACGTTTGAGCTGTGCAGCTACCCCGTACCACATCGTCAACAAAACTCTCGGCCTGCCAGTACCGTCTCTTTCCTCTCAAACTGCATCTACCTTCAATTGCTCGGAAAGAAGAGATAAAACAACTCAGAAAAAACTCACAATGTCGTCACCAAAGACCGTCCGTTGGGGCATCCTGGCTACAGGAGGCATCGCCATCACCTTGTAAGTGGCAGCTTCTACCCCGCCATCGCACTACACCTACCCCACCAGGGCTCTACAAACTCACAAGAAGGATAACAGTGCCAAAGACCTTCTATGCGATCCCACGACGCGCGGGGTAAAGCATCTCAAGCATACTGTTGTGGCCGCCGCGTCGTCGACATCGGAATCGCGCGCAAAGGACTTCCTGAAGGAGGTGGGCGCGCCGTCGGATGCAAAGGCATATGGCTCATATGAGGAGTTTGTCAAGAACCCAGACATTGACATTGTGTACGTTGCAACACCGCACTCACACCATTACCAAAATGCTATGCTTTGCTTGGAGGCGGGCAAGAACGTGCTGTGCGAGAAGGCGTTTACCGTCAATGCCGCTCAGGCGCGCAAGCTGGCTGAGGTTGCGAGATCGAAGAACCTGTTCCTGATGGAGGCTGTGTGGACTCGGTACTTCCCTCTGTCTATCTATGTGCGTGAGCAAATCACGGCTGGACGCATTGGACCTGTCACACGTGTCATTTCAGACAACAGCATGGCGCTCGACCCCGAGAACAACTTCAAAGATGGCAAGAACCGCATGGTAAACCCGGACCTAGCTGGTGGTGCCCTACTCGATCTCGGCATTTATGCCCTGACCTGGGTATTCCAGACCATGTACCACACCCAGCCGGAGAAGACGCGCCAGGCACCCCAGCTGCTAGCCTTTGTCAAGAACTACGAACCGACGGGCAAGGCAGATGAGCACAGCACCATGATCCTGCGGTTCCCACGCTCAAAAGAGGAAGGTGGTGAGGCCCATGCTGTCGCTACGACCTCCCTTCGCGTGGCCACCTCGCCCGGAGGAAACATGGACGCACCTTTTGTCCGTATCCAAGGACCCAAGGGCGAGATTCAAGTGTTTGGGCACTCATTCCGCCCTCTCTCCACCAAGATCATAGGCTCCGACGGCAAGGTCGAGACCAAGGAATTCCCCATTCCAGGCCCAGGTAAGGGAAGTGGCTGGTACAACGGTTTCGGCGGCTCACTGCAATCAGAAGGAGAGGGTCAAGGTATGTTCTGGGAAGCAGACGAGGCCGCGGACGCCATTATCAATGGCAGAAAGGAGGGCAGGTTCCTCGGTCTGGATGAGAGTGTGTTGATTATGGAGGTCATGGACGAAGTAAGAAAGCAGGGGGGCTTGGTATACCCGGAGAAGATTGAGACGCTAGACTACCCTACACAGCTGTAGGCGTGATCGGCTAGGTGTACGGACGGAGGATATGACTTCATAGCAAGATACGGCATACCCCTGCATGTCGGGTAATGGGTCTAGGATATTGCGATCATCCTAGTACATATCTCTTCACATGGAAGAAGTTGTCCGTTAGCAAGTTCAAGGTCCCCCGGGTATTGTTCGGCTGTTGGTCTTGATGTTCACATGTTTTTCTCATGAGTGGCATTGACCGCTACCGTGACTGGTATCGCCTAGCTCTGTGTCATAGGTCTGTATTTCTTCTCAGTATTCTGGTGATTAATCAACCATGTCGTCTCGCGATTGACCTGTTCAACGACGTGCTTTATCCAAAGTGCACAGAGAGAGATTGAGGGGAGATCATCCGAAAAGCACTGGATAAGCCGTGACGCAGAGTCGAGGCCTAGTAATGATGTCGCACTGGGTCAGCCAGAGCCAAATCTAGAGTATACAGAGATAGCAACTATGGCGCAATATCCCACTGCCACGCGCAGCAGAGACGCGCTCACTTGGTGGCAATGGTGCTGGAGAGCAGGGGCGCCTGGTAGGTAAATGTGTCGCCCGTTGCATATCCTTGCCGTGCGTATAGAATATACGGGAATGTGTGTGGGCGAGCCACGCTTGTCACATCTGCGCGGCAGTCGGAAGCAGTACCGGGACACGGCGAGAATTAATGTGGATCGTTTTCGGGCCTATGTCGTCTGAACATGGTCCAGACTCGAGACGAAGCGACGATCTGTGTGATTGATAGGCCCCCAGTGTATACAATGACCTCTGCCATTCGTACCCTTTCAGGCCAGCCCACCGAGTCGAGAGAAGATTCGAAACCGGCGTTGGCTAGTGCCTGTCCACGGGTCTTGGCAGCCCTACTGTTTGAAACTTGTTGGCAGCTGCCTGAGCATCACGAGTGGCAATACATGTGCAGGATGTAGATATGGTGCGTATCTTTGTGGTATGAGACGAACTGATGGGGCAGAATAGCCCTGACTCTGCGGCCCGAAAGGCGTTTGTCACGGACGCGGCCTGGCTGGGGTGGTGAGTAGGAGTGGGAGTAGGCAGTTTTGCTGCGAGCAGTAGCCAGCAGTGTAGACAGAGTTGGGTAACGTGCAAGCAGGGCAGGAACCAAAGTTGGCTAGGGCGAAATGTGGTATTGCCGATAAAGGGAAGAATAGCGATGGTGAGGAGAAGGTGCGGAAGATACCGGGAAGCTAGCACTAGTGGGGACGGGTGGGACTGGCAACGTGTTAGCAGGCAGCGGGAAGGAGATGCTCAGATAAGTCGAGTCATCCCCTGTGCAATCGATCGTGCAGGATTCCGTGGGCGAGTCATGGCTAGAGCAGCACGAAAGCGAGAGGCATGGGCGCCGTTTGTGGTAAGGCGGGCAGGTGAGGAGGATACGGCACTCAGTCGGTTGGCATCCGCGTTCCCCGCATCAAACGGTGGCGCAACAAGGGATCCAGTGTTGCAGCACATGCCCCGAGCCGCATTGGTAGGGCAAAATGCTGTGTGGGTGGTTGTTGGCTTGACAGAAGAGACGGAGGTCGAGGAGCTGTGGAAACGCTCAGCTGGTTTGTCGCGCAAACGGGCGCGGAGGGCGAGACGGCGAGACGACGCAGGCAACACGATTAATACGGACAAAGAACGGTGCACGAGACGAGACGAGACGCGCGAGACGAGGCGAGGCGAGGCGAGAGGGTCGGTGGTGGTGGACGGGGCTGGGCTGGCGCCGCTGGCTGCGCTCAGGCCCACCTGCGAGGAGACGATGGTGGTTCAATTACCGACGGACCGGGCAGCAGCAGCACCATGGCATGCCATGCCATGGCATGGGCGGGCTGGACGTGATAGAGTCCCTGCACTACCATTGAAAAGTTCGGCGCATTCGCATCTCGCACTGGCAGCGGCACTTTTTCGATGACTTCGCAGCGTCGTCGAGACATGCACACCATGCTTCTTCTCCCTGCGTCGTGAATCTCGCCCGCACCCACCCGCCCACGCCCATGTCCACCTCGACGTCGACACCCGCGCCGACCATCAACTCGCGCCGTGTACCCCTCGACAAACGCAAGCGCACCGAGACGAGCTGCGACAAGTGCAAGTCGCGCAAGCAGAAATGCCGCAAAGAGCCGGGCCAGGATGCCTGTCGTTACTGCATGGTGCACAACATCGAGTGCCTGACGACGCAGCCACGCAAGAAGCGCCTCTACGGGAGCGTCGAAGGCCTGGGGACTCGTCTGGCGCTGCTCGAGGCCCTTGTCAAGGGACTGCTTCCAGAGGCTGACGTCTCGAGCACCGAATCGCTGCGCCAGCTCGCCACGTCGCATGGCATTCCGCTGCCCGACTCGGCCGTGATAGATGGCAGTGGTGAGCACGATGATGGCGGCGAGAGTGAAGGCGACGACACCGTGTCTCTGCTGCCGGACCAGCAGGGCCAGGTGCAGTACATCGGCCCGGGCAGCTCCTTCTCCTTCCATCTCAAGCTGCGCACTCTGGTCGGAAGGGGCCCTCTACGCGAGTTTGTTTTGTTTGGCAAGAACGCTGCTGGCTCCGCGTCGCCAGACGGAAGTGACCACCACCGCTCCTTCCCTCCCAACCCGCCCGGCCCTGGCGACACCGACCCCCACCACCACCACCACCATCTCCATCATGGCTCCGCCTCTGCTTCCACCATGGTCGTGGCCGCCCCGGCCCCAAACCAACGCCCTACCCTCGAACTCCTCATCCGCACCTTCTTCGACCGCATCCACCCAGACATGCCCATTCTGCATGAACCTTCTTTCCGCGAGGCCTACGAGGCCTGGCTGGCTGATCCCCGCAACGCCGACCCTGCCTGGCTATGCTGTTTTACCTGCATGTTGCTGCTCGCTCGCCGCCCTGCCAGCGTCACCTTTCCCGAAGACCAGGAGCGCCTATGGTGGCAGCGCGTCCAAAAGCTGCTCCCGGGCGTCATCTTCACCTCGAGCATCACAGCCGTCCAGGCCCTGATGCTTGCTGCCATGCATCTTCACAACACCAACCACCGCGACGCCTGCTGGAATCTGACCGGCGCCGCTGTCCGCATAGCCCACGCCATTGGCCTGCATCAAGAAAATGTAAGCACACGAGGCACACCCCTCGCCAAAGAGCTGCGTAGAGTCATCTGGTCTACCCTGTACGCGTTTGAAATCATGCAAGTGTCGTCCTATGACCGCCCAAGCGCAATCGAAACCTCGGCCGCCAAGCTTCGCTGTCCTAACGAAAAAATAATGGGCACCCCTCCGGGCTTCATGGCCTGCTCCATACGCCTATGGACCCTGCTAGGAGCCACATGTCGCGCTCCCAGGTGGCTCAAATCCAATGCTAGCGACGAGTCCTACGTTGGCCCCTTATCTCCTGCCTCTTCCGTACTGCGTGATATGGTTCGCTGGAAGGAGACGCTTCCCCAACATTTGCACCTAGATGCCATCGATGCCATTCCACAAGTCTTCCACCGCAGTCTCCTGATGATGCACGGTCTCTATCACTACACCATCATCGTCTTATGTCGCTCAGCATTACTCGCTCGCGCTTCGACGCTAAGCAAAACCAACCAAGACTCTGCTAACGCAGCTCTTGTAGCAATGGCCGATGCCTGCTCTGAATCTGGTCGTGATTTGGCAAAGATACTGCTCAAGCTTGATAGCATCGGAAGGTTTGATGCAGTTGTTTTGTATGATGTCTGGTACATGCTCGCTTCAAGCTCAGTACTAGTCCTTGATCTTGTTTGTCTGAACAAACTAGAAGGTACAGACATGTCTGAATCCCGCATCCTACTATCCCAACTTGCCGATCTTGCCCAAAGACACCGCCGAAACCCATTTATGCCTGGCACATTGGAAAAATTCGCCTCTCTCGTTCCCGAACTTCACTCCATGGCCGATTCGCTGGCTTCACCTGTCCGAATCGCCGAGCCAAAAGTAGAGACGCACGACCACCCACAGCACCCCACAATCTCAACTCAGCAGCTCTCACAACCCGACGCTGTGCCGCACATGTACCATCAATCTCCACCACCCGGAGCAGGCGCCTACATGTTTGCAGAAGACATGCAAAACCGCGTCTATCCCGAACAAACCTACATTGGCCCCGCCATGCATCCCAGCGGCCGCTTTGACCGCAACACCCAAATGCACTTTATGGACTTTACCATCAACAACATGAACGACTGGGGTTGGAACGATATGAGCAGTTTAATCGGCCCAGAGGGCGTCCCCAATATGCCCGGAGATCCCCACATGCATGGACCGCAGTCTACAGGGCCAAATTAAAAAGCATGGCTGGTTTGTAGGTCGGTTCTATGAAAAAGAGAGCACTTGTATAGCACATAAAAGATACCCCCTCCCCCTTTGGAATTGTGCTCCACACAAATACACATTTTTTTGAGTAGTTAAAATGGAAATATAATTGCAAGTTGCCAGACTTGCTTTTTGAAATTACTCTTGGTTTCTGGTTTTGCGAGTGAATACATGTACAGGTGACATGGCGCATCTTTTTTTTTCCAGGCGTTGGGGAGAGTATATTCTGATGAAAGTGAAACTCATAACTATAAATGATGAATAGGCTTACAGAATAAATGTGAAAATCTCGAGAACAAAAGCAGCTGCGTTATCAAAAAGATGTGTTTCCACAGGCAAGTGTAAGTACAAGACTACTGAATAGTCAGGCTGATTGAAATGTCGAGTGTGATAATGATAAGTTTTCGATAAATAATTTGTTTCAAATTTATGTCATTCATCTATGCATAACGTGTTCCACGGGCGAGCGCCGCACACGGGCGAGCGCCGCACCCCACCAACTTCATCTACCTCTATAAGCGTGTAGCTCCACCACATCTTAATATTTTTAATATATATCAAAAATACATATTAATTATTATCTAGAGTATCTTTCTTACATGTACGTGAATTGTGGCCAGTCTCTCTACACCTACTGCAGCGCGCAAGAGCCTGGCGGCTGACACCTGATCGCTCTCCTCCCTGACGCTCTTCATAAGCAATCTGCTCATCAGCCTCGCGTTGAGCAATTATATCCTCCCCAGCTCCTTTTGTAAGCACTCCTCGCTTCTGTATCCGCTTCTTTCTACGCTGTCTACGCTTTGTGGCTGCCTCATTAGTCTTTTCAAGGCTGGCGATTCGATCGCGCATTAGCTCAGCTGAGAGCATCATTATCTCTGCCCCCTTCTTAAGCTGGCTAATTGCTGCAATAATTGACGCTGGTGATGAGCTTTTATGCCGTCGAACGCGATCACTTATTAGCGTTGATTGAGCTTCAAGCTCGCGTAGATTGCCTAGCGTACAGGCCTGCCAGAGAGCTTCTGTAAGAGCAGCTGGAGGAGTAGGCGTACGTAGCTGTACATCAAGCTTTGATAGAACAGCTTCTGGCTGGAGAGGAACAAGGCCTGCGCCTCGAAAAGCTGAGCAGATATTGGCTGATACGAATAATTGATCAAAGGCTGCCTTAAACGCTGGTAGAAACTCGAGCTTGGTGATATGGTTGATGTGGTTGCGTATCAGACTCTCCACCTCACGACTATACGCGCGCTTTAATGGCGAGAAGCAGCCAACGTCAAGAGGCTGGAGTAAGTGAGACGAGTGAGGCGGCATACAGAGAGTGTAGATATTGTTCTCCTTGCAGAGCTCTTAGAACTCAAGTGACTGGTGGCTCTCATGGCCGTCAAGAATAAGCAGCCGGCGTGCCCCAACAACCTTGCCATCTGTATGCTTAATGAAGTGCTTTAGCCACTCAACTCCTAGCTCATTAGTCGTCCAGCCGTTATCGCTAACTGCGATCGCCCAGTCGCGTAGGATTTCTGCCTCCTCATACCAGGCAGATAGATGATATTTGCCAGTAAAGATTAGAAACGGTGGGATAGACCAGCCAGCTGCGTTGACCGCAGCGATAAACGTCACCCACTCGCGACCACCTGGCTGGATAGCCTTTGGCCGGCTTCTTCTCTCTAACGCTGTAATAACAAGCTGAGTAGTAATCTTGCCCATCATAAAGCCAGCTTCATCAAAGTTGTAGACGTCCTCATCACAGATACTGTACTTGGCCTTCGTCTGCTCCACAAGCTCAAACCAGCTCTTGATTAAGACTGGATCTTCACATAGAGCTCTCTGCCTATCGTACGCTCGATTGAAACGCGTCGTAAGACTGTCTGTACGTTTGACAAAAGTAGACGGCCAGTTAACTCCAACGCGCCCTCCACTACGCGTAGCTAATAGCTTATCAGCCATATCGCGCACGGCTGCGTATGTGGGCGCGAATCCACGCTGATCTAGATCAAGTATATGGCTAACAATCACCTCCTCTTCTAGCTGGGTCAGCTTTTTTGAGTTGGGTTGGCAATCGCGTCGTGCAGGGATACTAGCGCGTCGGCGGTGGATTGTTCGTTCAGACACGCTATAGATAGCAGCAGCTTGACGATTACTTAGGATTTGGTTGGAACTAATTGAAGAAATAGCAAGCTGAATATCTGATTCATTTGAAACTAAAATAGCAGCGCTACGTTGAGCCATTGTTCGTTGAGATAGAAGAGGTGTGTAAGTTTGGTGGGGTGCGGCGCTCGCCCGTGTGCGGCGCTCGCCCGTGGAACACGTTAGATAACTAATTCTTTTTGTCAAGTTTTCTGTGGTGGATGGATTTGTCAATCCCGGCTGCCTCCACGCGACTAAATGTAGCACTGATAAAAACGACTTCATCAACATCTATCATTGTAGACACAGGAGAAGCGGACGGGGTCTCAAAGTTCTGCTAGCCTGCTGAAGATTCGTAATGCGATGATTCCGTCATGCTTTGAGAAGTCCACGCGTACCTCGACCAACAGAAACGACTGACTCGTTTCCCGAATTTTTAGTGTACAATCGCTTGTGCTTTCGCAACAGGACTACGTAAACCGCTCTCCTCCCCTGTTCCGAAAAGAAAAAAAGCTAGACCCTATTCTTTGTCTGCCCCATCAACCAAATGGCAAACACGTGCGTGTCCCTCTTCCTCGGCACACCTAATTCCCTGCATCCAGGCACTCGGAATACCGTCATAGTGCGTACCTGTACGTACGCAACGGAGCTAAGATGCTCCGTCGAGTACAATTAGCCGCGCTTTGCGATAAGCGAGGAAATTTCAGGTTTGTCCGCTTATTAGTCAGGAACTTGTAAAACGGTGTCCCCGGGAATCAAGGACCACTTTGCGGACCTTGTTCTTTAAAGAGAGAGTGGAGACCGGCACTTCAGTCCTGCCGCAAATCGTCCAAACTGGGCTTTAGCTTCAGGGACCACTTCTTTGCAAGTGTGTCGCGGAAGGCGAGCTTAGCTTTGGTCACCCTTGTCTTTGTTTTGTCCTTGGCCTTGTCTTTGTCATTGCTTTCTAAGCACATGTTTTGCCTCTCAAGTGCGTGGAGCAAGTCCATACCCCTGCTTTCTAGAGCTTCGATACGCTCCATGGCTACTTTCAACGCGTTTTGAAGACCGGGTATCGTCTTGGTGGTTGTGCGGAGATGTCGTTGCAGGGTGACTTTCAACCGAACATTGTGCGCACGTACTTGCTCTCGTGCCCGGTTGTCTTTTTTTAGTAAGGCATTCCTTCTTTTGACTTCGCTTAAGTCTTGTACCGCCTTCTTGTGCTCGATCGTGAGGGCTTCGAGCTGAGCCGAGAGCTGCGCTTGGGTTGATATGGCCTCTTCGTACTGTGCTCTAAACTCGGCGTTACCCTCCTCGATCTTTGAGACAAGACGTAGCTGGCCTTCGGGGGCTTGATGAATATCATCGAGCTCCTGCTTTTGCTCTAGAATGTGTTAACGCTAGTTGTCTCGGTCTCGGCGCAGACGGCTTGCCAGTGAATGTATCGAAGACAACTCTCTCAGAAGGCTTTGCTTTGGTCTGGGCAAAACTGGTGTGGTTTGGGGGCTAGCAAGGGGTGTATATTACCTGATAGAGGGTTTCCCTCGTTCCTTGTATACACTTCAGTAAATATGTCGGATGAGGGGACATGGTCCTTCACCGAGGGTAGGTACGTTTTTGCTGTAGTCAGCGACATGGTCTCAGTGAGAGCAATAAGGGTGGTTTTTGGCGCTGGTGCTGGGCATACAGTCAAACCGACTTATCGTTTTTAAGTTGAGGATACGCAACGACGCTATGGTAAGAGGAGCATGAAAGTGAGAGGTGAGTGTGAATGATGAGTCATCGCGAATCTAGTTCAGAATGATCCGGGAATGTTGATGAAGGTAAATGTGAAAGTGAAAGTGTTGTCATGTCTCATGTGCTGTAAAGCACAGGACGCAAACTCAATTCATGTAAGTAAACATAGCTCGACCAAGACCTAAAAAAGACACGCTGAGCCAAAAATCTGATATTGACTATGAGAAAGAGCAAGGAAGAATTACGATTTATCTGGGTATACAAGATTGGTAGCCAACATATGTTTCGTCAAAAAGCACGATTCGCTTATAGTGCCATTGCGACTGCCAGGGCACCAACAGCGCCGCCAACAACCTTCATGGCACCTGTGGGAAGAGACCCAGCAGGCGCAAGGCCTTTGCTTGCCGTGGTAGCGACCTCAGATCCAGACTTGGATGGCGCATTCGCGGCACTTCCTGTCGGGGTAGCAGTGGGTTTTGCTGAAGCTGAAGCAGGCGAAGACGCGCCGGATGCGGTTACCAGAGCTACAACCTGGAAGAGTTGCATATCCTGAATCTCACTTTGAGAAAGAACGCTTGTTGTTGCAGTCCGCACACTTTGGTCAGGGACGTAGCCGCTTTGAGTAACGTCACAGGTCATGTCGGCCTTTGTCATTTCACCCTTCCAACTGCACTTCATGTCGACGGTCCAGGCGCCAGGAACCGGGTCGGTGAGGTGGAACTCGTACGTCTCTGAACCTTGGGTAATCATGTAAGGCTCGCAAAAGCTGTAATCCTCGCCGTCGTCGATTTGACGGCGCATACGAGGCTTGGGAGTGGGCGCTGGTGAAGCCGACGCATCGTCTGGGGTTGGGCCTAGTAGGCTTAGAAAAGTCACAATCATCGGAACTGAGATGCTACCTACGTAAGTTAGATGGTACTGCAGAGATACCAGCTGAGTTTGATGGACAAGCGTTCTGAAATGTGGTCGCTTTTGCGTCTGAGCCCACTACAGTAAGAGTGCTGTCAAATTGGAAGAAATTAATGACTGTTGCAGACTCTTGCGCGAGAACAGCACCTGCAAACAAAGTAACGTAGTTGTAGAAACGCATGGTGATGAGCAAGCTAATGCGACGAGATAGTAGAGGAGGAATGTGAGTCTGGGGAGCGTGGGGATGGAAATATATACATGTCTAACGCCTGATTCATAGTTATAAAAAGAAGATTGTACTACCCCAAGAGCCACATCCTTTCCGATCTACGCCGAGTCACGATGTTGTTGTACCTTGCATTGGTGATGATGCATCAGCAAATAGAGTGGTTACATGTCACGCTAGCCATATGTGGTGCTTAATAATTCCAGGGGGTGGCGTGTCGCTTAGCAATGGCTGGCAAATCATGAGCAAGATGTTACAGGGATATCTGGTGAATTGCAGATTGGAAACAGTAGACCGTTCAATTTGTTATGCGAGAAGGTTGAGAATAGTGTACTTGGTTCATATGTACGGGCATGGCTGGATTACCAATGGATCTATCCTCTAACTGCATCTCTGCAAAGTTGCTACAGAATCACTACCCGGAAATTGTTTTATTCAATACTTTGGTCAATCAGAAAAGACAAATAGTCACGAAACAGCAGTCTAGTTATACCCCCGACAACTTGTAGTTTCATTCCGATGATCGGGCCACGTCTCCGTGGCTTGCCGTAAAAAGGCTCTGCTAATTCTAAAAATACTTTGAGAATTTCTCTATGTTGCGAGTCCCAGAATCTATGCATACCGAACGTTCATGGTATAACAGTGCTAAATCTCTGTATTCAGCAGGTCATGCGATATTTCAGTTGCCGTTTCTGCTGTTGAAATGCTCAACACAGGCCATGCCGTCGTGCTGATTCACTGACTGCAATATATAAGGCTTTAGGCTACCCAGGCTCTTTTAGATTGCGCTGAGGTGTCCATCTTGCTGCAGACATGTCCTAAAAGAAACCTGCAAGACTGAGACCTCTTCCAGGCCAATAATAATCTCCGATAAGTTCAATGGCGAGATACGCCCAGCCGCTAGCCATGATCGTCCGCCCACAGTCTGTTCCCCCCGCCCCCACCAACAAAAAAATACAAAAGAAAATTTTGGCTGTGACACAAGACATGAACCACCGCAAAAATGATGCTTTCCGACACCGGGAATCGAACCCGGGCCTTGCCGGCGCTGTAGCGAACTGACTCTCGATGAGAGCGGCAAATCCTAGCCACTAGACCATATCGGATGTTGTTGTTTGATGTAAAATCAGACGAAAAGTAGATTGATATCCTAGATGCAAACCGACTTTGAAAACGGCATCAAGGATCCTCACTAACGAATCTCTGTTCAAACAAACGGGGCTAGAAGTGACTACGGCATATATCGCCTCGCTGCGAAAAGTCTGCCAGGTCCAAAGCAATCAATATCCGCTACTTGCATGAAACGTGAAAACCATATGTCAACACGAAAAATAATCTCCCAAACCCTTCCAAAAAGTTGCAAGGATAACTTCTGGAGGCGAATAAAGACTGAGATAGTTCTACGTCACGTTCGATTGGCCACACAAGAGAATGGGTCTCCCAGAAGTACTAAGTTTGTATGCAATCTCGTGTATTTGTCCTCTGGCACTGCTGAAGCAGCTATCAGAAGCAGGAAGCTGCAGCTTCAGATTATTTTGGCATAATAACGGCAGTCTCCTACACTGCCACAAGCCCTGAATTGGTATCTGCGTCGTCTTGTGGTCGCTTTAATTGGTATCGTTCTCAGTAAAAACACTGAGCAAACTACTCAGTCAAGCTGTTAAGACAATTGAATACGTGTTTAGAAGAAAGTGCATTTGCTGTTTTCTGTCAATTCTTAGTTAGATGTATATTTCCAAAATATAGAAGTTATGGTGGCGATCTAGATGCAATTACTATACAAGTATAGAGAAGTAAAGTACAGCGGCTTTTTCAGTTAAAATTACATTTTCCAGGAAGCGTTTAAATGCAGGAAAGAGAGGTATTATGCAATAGTATTATACATTGTAGTGCCAGATGACCAGGGGTCCCTAATCAAATTGGAATCGAACGTTCTGTATTTCCTCTAGCTCGATAGCATCGCTCCGGTCCTTATTCGACGGCCGAGATGTATTTCTCTGATCAATGAGCTTGCAGAAAATTGACCGTAGTAAAGTGCCGACATGTGGAATCACTAGAATCAATACCCGGTGTAGCAGCATCAAAATAAGGCTTCACCCGCGCACTGCGATTGGTCTTCATTTCTTCTGCTTGATTGGCACATGCGGCTTCGGTATTTTCCTCGTTTAGTCTACGCATCTCTTTAGTGAGTACGACGTTTTGCTCATTAAGCTCGTTGAGGCGCTCGTGCAATCGGTTACTAGCCGCTTGGTGCGTATTTCTCTCTTGACTCAAGCGGTGACTTTCTACAATTAGGTGGTGGTTTTCAAGATGAACCATGTGGTCCAACTATTTTTATGATTAGTATAGTTGTCACTTGTTGTCCAGTTTATACGTACATGTGTTGCGAAGCGCTCACAAGAATAACCGAGTGAGCTAAGTTTCAATGGAAGATTTGCAAGCTTCTCGGATGACTCGAAAAATTTGTTCAACATAGAAGAACAATCGGTGATGTCCGAGAAATAGCACTTGTCTCCGTCTAATTTAGCGAAGCGTTTGTATGCTCGGAGAGTAATGGAGAGTACGTCACGCAGCTGTTGCAGAAGCTCCCTTGCTTGTATAGTCTTATCCAAAGATATCTTGATATCTTCGACAAGCATTCCACTTTTTGTGGTAGTGTTGCTACAAATGTTCCGTGATTTCTGCAATATGTTAGCTATACCCGAACCAATATACGAATGCAGAACATACCCATGCTTCTATGCCCTCTTCAATTGTTTGTACAAGGTACTGCCATTATCGGAGCACATACTGACTACGATGTGCTACTAAATGCAGCCAGTACCTTCTTGCATCCCAGGGTTGGACAGACTGTGCGGATGTAGCAAAGTCGAAGCCATACTCAGATTCTAGATAATCTCTCACCTTATCGATCTCTTCAATGTCCAGGCCGCCGTTGTTTTCTCGGTTGAAAGTGTAGCCTGTCCATTGCAGGTCATTCCAGCCACAGATCAATAGGCTCATGTGCCTTCGATAGATTGAGTGCGGAACAACTGCACCAGTGGCGTTATCCAAGTTGAGAAATGAAAGGTCTGCCATTGAGCCTTCGTTTGTCGAGTCCGAAGCCTGAAATGATGGTCTCAAAAGTAGATGTGGCATATGAAACTCAAGTTGATATGTGTTGAAGCCATTCATCTGAGGTTACGTTAGTCAAAAGGAGCGCAGTTTGTATCCTCGAAGTAAAGTCACCGGTATATGTACACGCAATGAAGTTTCTGAAGCGATGTGCTTCCAGATTGCATCGCGCAAGGCCTGCATTTGGTGATATCGACCTGTTTTCGCCAGAGTGGAGACGAAACCGGGAGTCAGTTTCGAAACGTAGTTATATAAATGTCAGCACGCACAAAACCTACGTTTTAGTAGGAGCGGCATAGTGGAACATACATCATACGCTGGTCGGCATTTGGAAGTGTCGGATGCCTGCAGCACATATTCAGTTAGATATGCCATAAAGAATGAGGAAAACACGAATCGTACTCCCTAGTATCTCTTGTAGGTCATATGCATCGAAAATACGTGAATATTGTCGACTGCATCCACCGGATATTTCCCGGTCATCTACCCATACCCATCCGTGGTCATCTTCGGCTGTTGGCTCTTCGTTGCCCTGCCGCAGTAGAAATTCCATAAGAACTTTGGTTTCCCATGACGCATTGGATAATTCTAAACTCCCGAGGAGCATGGTCACTAGCTCTCGTTCGTTTGGACGATCCTCTTCTGAGTTCTTCCTCAATTTAGACTAGTCCTCGTAAACGGTTCGGTCACTCAACCCTCGTGTTATAGAGAAAACTGGGTCCCAGTTTTTCCCACTTCGAGAATTTGGTACTGTCCCTTGAGATTTCTTTCTAACAGTACGGAACCTGATCTAGGGTTGCATTGTCTTGGGAGCGAACGATGTCATATTTCTTGAACGAGAAGATGAAAATAGTTTTTGAGGCAGTTTTGAAGGTGCAGATATATGCTACAGCAGTCATTATATGGGTCGAACTGGATTGTGGTGTGGATTGGGTCATAATCCAGCTGCTAGGCAAACCGGTAGAAGATGGCGCAAGAGGTGAAGAAATTGTTGGAAAATATAGGCAACTACACTGTTTTTCAGAGGAGGAATACTCTTGTACCTTTAAGGAAGATTATAATCTATAACAATCTTGGTTTCAAACCATCAGGCTGGGAACTCAGCTGCGCGGCTACTGGATCTTAACGCAGCATTTAGGACCTGACTCCACACTATGGCCTGACCGCAGACATTCTAGTTCAGACTTGGACACCAGATCCATTGTGTGACACAGCTTGAGGATAATTTTCATACTGCAGTATTCTGTGCGAATCGCCGGTGAGATATCTCAGCGAGCTACGTTGTGGACTTAGCGCTGCAGCCATGCTGTTGGTAGCCTTTCCGGGCCGGACATGATTCTTTCACCGCAGATGACAGTCTCACCCCCTCCTATATCTCTGGTCGCACATCATGAGGTGATCAAAAGTTAGCTGAACGATGGAAAGACAGGAATGGAATACATCCAAGTTGCGCCAGCGCATAGGTATGTTTTCCGTTTAGTGGGAATGCGTGGTAATGTAGACAATCCGCGTGGCTCCAATCCAGCCAAATAATGTACCTTCATGAAGTCTTCGATCTCATATACCCTGATCGATCAATATCTCAGAAGCAAGATAGGCTTCAAATGTTGGCGCTAACGTACTTATTGGTGCAAAGCGGAAAGCCGATATGCGGGAGGGTGGTTTAGCCCGATGACGATCGTCGTAGCCGGATAAGCTCACCTCAAGCTATCCAAGCTCTCAACTTTCCACACCACCACTCAATTGAGGCAACGCAACTCCAAAATGATACTCCGAGCTCTCCCTCTCCTCGTCACGGCGCTCAGCGCACTCGCCGCAACCCCACCTCAAGCCGAACCCACCACTCTCTCCACATCCGACTCCCAAGCCCTGCTCGACCTCCACCGGTTCCTCGTAGAAACCGAATCTATAACCGGCAATGAGAAGGCCGTCGGCGAATGGCTCACCACCTACCTGCAGTCTCACAACTGGACGGTAGAGCGCCAGGAGGTATCTCCAAACCGATACAACCTCCTCGCATACGGCCACAAGCGCGAAACCACCATTCTCTTAACCTCGCACATTGACGTTGTGCCGCCCTACTGGCCGTACTACTACAACGCAACGAGCGGCGAAATCGGCGGGCGCGGTAGTGTCGATGCAAAGGGTAGCGTTGCACCTATAATTATAGCCGCGGAAGGAATAAGAGAGCATCTACAAGACGACATCTCGCTGCTTTTCGTGGTAGGAGAGGAAACGGGTGGTGATGGCATGCGCGCGTTCAGCGACTGGTCCAAACGACCTTCGTCACACGAAATCATCATATTTGGAGAGCCTACAGAGGGAAAGTTAGTCTGCGGGCACAAGGGCATGCTAGGCTTTGAGGTCAAGGCAACGGGCAAGGCGGCGCATTCAGGTTACCCGTGGTTGGGCGTCAGCGCAAACGACATCATGGTTGAAGCGCTGGGTGAATTGCTTAAGCTACGACAGCATCTTCCCTGGAGTGACAAGTATGGTAACACAACTATGAACTTTGGTCGGGTTCAAGGCGGAGTCGCAGCAAACGTTGTTGCAGAAACGGCGACGGCGAATATCGCTACGCGCCTTGCGGCTGGGACTCCTAAGCTCGTTCGCGAACTCATTATGAACACGCTCAAGGGCGTCAAGGCGGCTGCGCAAAAGGAAGGCGGTGATTTGGAAGTTACGTGGGGCAGCGAAGGCTACGGCGTCGTAGACATTGATTGCGACATCGAAGGCTTCGATACAATGACTGTAAATTACGGTACTGACGTGCCGAATCTCTCGGGAGACCACAAGAGATACTTGTACGGCCCTGGTTCCATCTTCGTCGCGCATTCCGCTCACGAAGCCCTCAAGCGCAAGGAGCTTGAGCAAGCCGTTCTTGACTACCGTCGCCTTGTCCTCAAGGCCACCGAAGTACGCGAAAAGCAGCTGCGCGGTGATGTTGGCCATGAGGACCAGATTGAATTATAGATTACATACGTATATAAAACACATCAATCACAACGACACTCTTAAACAAAAATGTACTCCCACATTTAGTCTACCAGGAGAAGGGTCTCACTCATCAGGCAGGTCTGAAAGCAGGTGCTCCACGCCTTCTCTTTCTCCCCCAATCCTTCTCTTCCCGAGTCGACTCCCTCGCTCCTTCATCCAAAAGATACCGGGCACGAGGTCAGCGTCGAAGGAGGCAGGGCAAGAAGAGGACTGGATAGATCAGGATGAGGGAAAGAAACGAAAGCAGCAGATTGTTCTTGCGCATTTTGGGGACTCTCTTGTGTGGCAAGAAACCGAAAGAGAGACAACAGAGCCGGCCAGCCATGGAGGTGGAAATGCAATGGCCGTCTGCGTCGAGATCTGTTCGTTGCGCTCGGTGTGTGGAAAGGAAGTGGGGAGAGAAAGACAAGAACTATTTATGTGTTTGATAGGGGCGCGCTCGGACCCCGTGAGGTGATATGTGAAAACAAGAGTGAGAGGAATGGAGGAAAAGAAGAACGGCGCTATGCATTTTAACTTACCCAAATGCCAACGCCAGTAATGCTAGCCTCTCGCATATCGTACATCTAGTATTACATGGTCATAAAAACGTAAATGTGACTGCCTTAGCTGGCAACAGCTGGAACATCGTCTTCCTTCTGCGGAACACCTTCTGCCTCCTGCGCTGCTTTCGCCGCCTCCGACATGCCCATATCCCTAAATCGCCAACCCTCGTTCTCCTTGGCCCACTCTTTCTTCTCACCGAGGATAGCGATGCTGCTTTCTTGGGCACGCTGCACAAGGAATTCGTCGGCTACGGCTTGCACCTGCTCGGCTGTCACATCGAGAAGGCGCTCACGCCGAGTTTGCAGCATGTCGTCCGTGACACCAGAAAGGAACTCTCGCATGCCCTCACGGCTGACGCTCTGTGGGGCGTCTTGGCCCTGGAATACACTCAACTTGGCTTCCTCAAGATCTTGAGCAGTCCATGCGCGGTCGCGTGCCCATTGACCAGCCTCAGCCATGATCTTCATGCTGTTCTGGGGGTTGGGATCACGGTATGAGTACATGCCGAAAACACCGCCGAGACCACGAGCGTAGGCACCACCTCCATAGGCACCGCCTTTCTCCCGGATCTCAGGGTGCAGTTGCTTGAAGGTAAGGAGTTTAGAGAGAATCTCGAGGGGAGCGCTAGAAGCGTGGGTGTAGGGCACTGTGGGAACAGCACGAGCGGAGTAGTAGACCTGATACGGAAGAGGAAAGAACGACTTTGCGTTACGGGGGTACTGCTTCTGCTGTGATGTCTTTGGAACGGAAACGCTCCTTGGTAGGTTGTCTAGGAACCGCCTGAGCGCTTCCTGATTGGGTGTTGAACTCTCGCTCCCGCAGTTGAGTGCAATGCGGAGTTGATTGCTGTTTGCGATGGTAAAAGACTGGATGGCCTTGAGCTTTTGAATGACATCACTGAGAGACTCTTGAGATGCCAGGGCCGTCATGAGCTTGATCTGAGTGAGACCCCCAGTTTCCTCTGCTAGACGCCCCACAGGAGTTACACCAGCCTCAGCAAACCGCATAGCGTAGGAATGGCCGGACTCTGCAATCGAGTTGACGGCGCCACTTGCGGCACTCTGCAACAGCTCCCGAATCTTCTTCTCCGCTTCAGGCCCATCGAAGTCTGTTTCTTGAATGATTGTTCGAAGAAGCTCATACATGTCGGGGATGTTGCGATCGAATGCGTAGCCAGAGAAAGCCATGCCTTCTTCGTATGCATCGAGCGACAACGGTGATTGCGACGAGTGGTAACCGACTGTAATGCCGCCCGTCTTGAGTTTGATCTGCTCCTCCAGCTGCTCCATCGTCTTGTCCTTGGTGCCAAGACGCATAATGGCGCTTGTAAAGAGCGGGATCATTTCTCGCAACTCGTCTGGGAGGTCTTGCAGCTTATGCACAGCACGGAAGTATGTCAGGCCATTGGTTGGAGCCTCACGCCATTGCACTTTCACGCCATCGACATCGGTATGGCGTAGTGGTTTCCTCTCCTTCTCCCGTGGGATGTCCTTGACGTGAACGGTAGGCAAGCAGCTCAGATCTTCGTTTCTGGCCTTCTCTTGGACCTCTAGCAACTGGAGCTCTCGGTCCTCCAGATATTTTTGCGCTTCCTCGGCGCTTGAAAATTGCTTCGTAGTCTCTGCAATTTTTGTTGCTAGTCGTTCCTTTTCCTCATCTACAAGCTCTTGAGTGAATGTCTCGGAAGGCTGCATGGTGAAGGTCAGGGTCTTGTCTGTGAGCAGGTACTTTTCAATCAAACTTTCCAAATAGTCACCCTCAGCGTACTTCTCCTGGAAAGCATTGATAGTGTCTTGCCAGGCAAGAGCCTTGAGCGGGTCGATGCCGTTGAACCAGCCTGGCTTTAGCCGCTGGAGGATGCCCATGCCGAAGTTTGCTGTCTTATGCTTCAATGAGAGCTCCAGTTGGTGCAGGATGCCGTCAACCTTGATCTTGTCGAAGCCATTTTTCCGGGCGTCAAGTAGGGTGTCCGCAATGACTTGGCGAACCTTAGGTACATCCTCTGCCTTGACCGCATCCAACCCAATCGAGAAGACTCCTCGCCTTCCTGCGCTATCATAGCCAGTGTTCGCACTAAAGTCTGCTCCAAGCCCGGACTCGACGAGGTTGCGGTACAATGGCGATCCATAACCGCTCATGAGTAGGCTACTCAGAACACCAAGAGCAAAGTTCTCGACAGCATCAGCAGTGTCGCCCATGAGCCAAGTGACCGAAGTTTTGTATTGTCGGTCCTGAGGTACCAGCGGATCAAGGGGTCCGGTGACAGTGATGTCCTTGGGGCTGTCGAGGGTAATTGGCGCCTTCACTTCCTGGTCGACAGATATCTTGTCAAAGCTGCTCAAGCGACTATCCACCTCTTTCAAGTGCTCTTCCAACGGCATGTCGCCATAAGTGAGGATCTTGGCGTTGCTCGGGTGATAGTGGTCTGCGTGGAACTTGCGCAATTGCTCCCAAGTAAGGTCGGTGATCTTCTGTGGGTCACCTCCGGAGTTGTTAATGGCGGGATAGAGATGCTCCTGGAACCTGGTATAGAACAAGTAGCTTGCATCCGACATCTGACCCTTCATCTCATTGTACACGACGCCCTTGAACACTATGCGCTTTGCGTCTGGGTCGTCGGTTTCTTTGGCCAGCGGGTTTTCAGGCCCCAGCCGCCACCCCTCCTGTGTGAAATCGTTCTCCTTCAATAGCGGGTGCAGGGTCGCATCGAGATAGACAGACATGAGGTTTTTGAAGTCTTGGGCGTTGGTCGTGGCGAATGGGTAGCCAGTGTGGTCGGCAAAAGTCCAGGCGTTCATGAAGTTGGACAGCGAGCGGGGAAGCATCTTGAAGAAGGGATCGCGGATGGGGTACCTGAGCTGTTAGCATCCACGATTGAGGTATTCAAAAAAAGGCCTGCTCACCTTTCGCTGCCACACAGCGTGGTGTGCTCGAGGATGTGCGGCACACCGGTGGCGTCTGGCGGGTTGGTTTTGAAGCCAATTGAGAAGACATTGTTTGTGTCTTCGCGGGCAATATGCAGATACTCGGCGCCCGTCTTGTCGTGCTGGAGGTGAAGGGCCGTCAGCTCGAGCTCCGGCACCTGCTTGACGCGCTTGAGGGTGAAGCCATGGAGCTGCTCGCCGACGTGGGGAAAGTTGTCGACATGGGTGACGGCGGCGTAGCAGCGTCGTGGGACGGTCGACAGCCTGTGTGGAGCTACGGCGGCATTGCGGGAGGCGTGGAACTGCCGACCAGCAGAGCGCAGCATGTTCTCGTGTGGTTTGGCGGGGGAGCGGGATGAGAGGACGTCGCGACAATGTCTCGCACAGGCGGGACCAGAAATGTGAGAGAGGATGCGATGACGCCTTTGGCGCCGCCGATTGGCCGAGCGTGGCTTGTGGCCCGAAGCGGGCTAGCCTGCAAAATCGACGAGGCGCGGGAGAGCGAGAGAGTGTGCCTGGATAGGCTGCGGATGCGTAAGAGAGCCGGCCGACATTATTGAAGCTCGTGGGCGTAGTGGAGACTGGCTAGAGCGTGTCCTGTGCCCTTCGCTCTGCTCTGCTCATCCACGACGACATCAACCGCCTGCTGCTCCCCTCACTCCCCTCCACCCTCCCCTTGGACACGCACCACAGCCCGCTGCCCGACTCCATTCTGACGCCAGCCCGCCAGCCTGCCTCGCACCCTGTGCACGCCGTTCCGAGACGTCGCCGGAAACACGGCCACCATCGCCCGGCGCGCATTCGCTCCCACAGTGCGTGCTGTTGCCGCTGCTGCATACCGGATGCGCAACTCGGCTGCATAAAATCACCGTTTCCAACAGCTGCTTGACTGGACTGGGGCGTGGTTGCAGAGGCGGACCATCTCTTAGAAGAGGCGGCACCACGACGACGCCAACGCTGCATTCACCTGGAGCCACGGCTTCATGGCAACCGTTGCCCAACAGCGACAGCCAACATCTGCCCAGTCATCTCGATTACACCACGAAACAAGCCGCAGCAACACATCGGTCCCCTCGTCCGCCACCATGGCGCCCGCTCAGCACAACCCGGCGCCTGCGCCTGCGCCCGCGAAGAAGGCAAAGGGCAAGAAGACTGCAGACCCCTCGGAGCAGCAGAAACAGATCCAGGCCAAGATTGCCCAGCTCGAACTCGACCAGGCGGGAGATAAGGAGCAGGAACTTGAAATCGGTGCGTCAATGTCTTGCCATGCAGTGGTGGGGGCGGGGATGCTCTAGGTCGCGCACTTGATGTCTGCATCTGCATCGCCCGGAACCCGGACTTTATCTCGTGAATCTCTGGCTGACCATGGCATGGACAGAACGCGAAGTCAAGAAAGCAAACCGCGAACTCTCCTCGCTCCTTTCCAACATGGACGGCCCGCTGTCTCGCCTCGAGGTTGTGCAGAAGCGATACACGGAGCTGCTGTCCGACATGAAGCGCACAGAGCGCGAGCACCAAAAGGCAAAGAAGCGTGGCGATCAACTGCAAAAGGAAAAAGATGCGCAGAGATCCGAGTTGAACAAGGTCACCACCATGAAGGACAAGTTAGACAAGCTGTCGCGTGACTTTGCCAAGGAGAATAAGAAACTCAAGGACGAACTGCATAAACTCGAAACCAGCGAGTCGGCCGCCCGGCAGGAGCTACACGAGCGCCTCGAGCATCTTGTCAACGACGTGGACGACTGCATAGCCGCTGCGAACGGACCAGAACCACAGAATCAGGCTGAGCAAGAATTGGACGAGCTGTGAGTCTATTCATTTCTGTTCGATTTCGTGCGGCATTAGCTAAAACAATTAGGTTCCGCCAAAAGTTCAAGTCATTCATTGACCAGTACGAGCTGCGTGAGTTGCAGTACCATTCTATGCTTCGGCTCAAGGAGCTCGAAATACAGTACCACGCTGCCCGCCTCGAACAACAGCGCAAGCAACAAGAAGCCGAATCGTCCAAATCGCATCAATTGACCCGCCAGGTCTCGACTTTTTCGCAAACAGAAACCGAACTCCGCACCCAACTCAACATTTACGTAGAAAAGTTTAAACAGGTACGTCTAGTCCTTCAACCCCTAGCTGGTCTGTATCATCATGGTTAATACTGACCAGATGCAGGTTGAGGAAACCCTCAACAATTCCAACGATCTCTTTCTCACCTTCCGCAAGGAGATGGAGGAGATGTCCAAGAAGACGAAGCGTCTCGAGAAGGAAAACCAGAATCTGCAGCGCCACAAAGACATCACCAATCGAAATATTGGCGAAATGGTAGAAGAGCGCCAGAAAATGCAAGAGGAGCTTGCCAAGAAGACGAGGGAGAATGAGGAGCAGCGCAAGAAGATTGCTCGATTAGAGACGCTATGCCGCGGAATGCAAGCACAAGGCCGTGGCCAAGTCCCGATGCACGAGCTGGAGCACGAGGCGCATGATGAAGAGGATGAGGAGGTCACCGAGAGTGAGTACGAGTACGAGGACGAAGATAGCGCAGAGTACGATGACGATACAGAGGAAGATGGCGTTGAGCCTGCACCTGAACGTCGGCCCTTTGGTCCCGTACCGCCGCCACCACCCCAACCACAGCCGGTTACGCAGGGTAAAGTCAATGGGCACAAACAGGTCAATGGGCAAATGAATGGAGTCAAACGCTAATAGCAATGTCAGTCGCTCATGTTTCGTCCTCTTCACAGTCTGCAAAGTTGCGTCGCAACCGTAGCCAAAGGTCGTATCGATTGAGACATCTGAATCGTTTGAAGATGCGATGATACACATGTGTCGTTTAAGTGATGATCATTTGGAATGATGAAAAAATTGATTGCCGACGATATTGACGAGTTCTGGGCGCAAGACCAGGAATACATCACGGCTCTGTATACGTTGTTCACACAATACTATTGATGAATCAAGGTGCAAGGTGGAAAGAGTATTCAGTCGCCAGCTGCGCTAGGTCATTGTTAAAGACGGTCACTCTGTAGATCGACGGGTCAAGAGGTGTATTAATTGCGTGCTATGGTTATACCTGTATTTTTGTGTATGACAGACGTTGACCGGACCAAAGCAAGGAGGTGGAGGACTTTGAAATGACGTACCGCGTCTAACCTTGTCAACCTTGACCGCTCGGACCCCCTGCTTGCGTCCTCTATTTATGACTAAAAGTGACGATTCTTGCTGCAGGATAACCCTTCCCGGTGAACCTAGACACAAAACGAACAAAAAAAGCCATGGCGAAATAATCAGGGTACACAAAGGACCCCCGTATAAATCTACCCGGCCCGAGCCAGGCATTGAAATTACGGGGGATTTGTGGTTTTGATCTTATTCTCGCCAACCATGTCCAACGAAACAGCCCCTCTACTCTCCTCCTATCACGACTCACAGCGCGAAAGAACACAGCAATTACTCGCAGCACAGCAAAATACTTCCAGTACTCAGGACAACCACGAAAATGGGTACCCCGTCGACCATGGCCGCATAGCCTGGATGCAAGTCCTTGGCGGCTTCATTCTCTTTGCCAACAGCTGGTATATTCCTTTCTTTCCCATGTGTCCAACAAAACACGGGTTAACCACCAAGAAAGGGGCCTGCCCAACGCTTTCGGCGTGTTCCAAACTTACTATCTCGACACACTAATGCCAGGTCAAGATGCAGCGCAAATATCCTGGATCGGCTCCATTCAACTTTTCTTCACTACTATCGGTTGCCTCCCTTGCGGCGTACTGCTCGATAGAGGATATCTCAAAAGCATCATTCTAGCAGGTACCTTGTTAGAGCTGCTAGGTTTACTCCTGACCTCTTTTTTCCACGGCTACTGGCCTGTTTTCTTCGCGCAGGGTGTCTGCATGGGGATTGGTAGCGGACTGCTTGCCCTCGTGCCTGTGGCAGTCCTCGCCATGTTCTTTGAGCGCAGACGCATGCTAGCCACGGGACTGGCATCAACAGGCGCAAGTGTAGCTGGAATCGTGTATTCGCTCGCTATGCGCGTGCTGTTTACCAGTGTGGGGTTCGCATGGTCCATACGCATATTTGCGCTCGTTATTCTATGTACGAATACCGTGGCGTTTGCGGTTATGCGTTTGCAGCCACAAGGAGGAGAAAAGAAGAGTTCAGGATTTGGGTTGCATCATTTCAAGGATGCGCCGTATGCGGTGTTTGTGGGTGCTTTTGCGCTTTTCGTGGCATCGTCGTTTGTGCCGTTTTTCTTTGTGCAGGAGTATGCAATTAAATTGGGAGTGGAGAAGGAGATGGCGTTTAATCTGCTGAGTGTTATGAATGCGGCGAATATCTTTGGACGCTTTGTGCCAAACTTTGTGGCGGATAGGTATGCTGGGATTCTTCTCTTCCGCCCCTTCTTCGTGAAATTCACGTCCAGTTGAACTGATAGTTGGCTAGATACGGAGGCGTCAACACACTCTTACCCCTTAGTATCGCCTGCATCATCACTCTGTGCATGCTCCCGCTCGCTCAAAACCTCAATGGCCTCATTGCTGTCAGCATCGTCTACGGATTCCTGTCTGGAGGGGTAATTATCATTCCTGGACCCACCATTGCAGATCTTTCGCCCGCGAAATCAGAGATTGGCGTGAGACTGGGCCTGGCGTACCTCGTTGCTGCATTCGGTGGACTGCTTGGGAACCCGGCTGCGGGTGCCATCAAGGGACAAGGGAATGGGGCAGTGGAAAACTTCAGGGGTGTCTGGCTTTTTGCTGTGGGGGTTATGGGTGCGGGTACAGTTGCTCTAGTAGTCACGAGATGGATCAAGTTGGGCAGTGTTTGGGCAGTTGGCAGAGTGTGAAGATGTGCCCAGTTCCAAAGCTGCGGTTCCCCTGGCTACTCCATGCCAGATAGAGAGGAAAGCCGACGAACAAAAGAGTTGATTGTGCAAGACTCTACCAGCCTGCACTTCCTCCATCTACCAACAGTGTATCTACAACTTTTCCTCCTAGCAAGGCTTCTACTGTGAGCAAGCCAGTTGGTACAGCGTCTAGGACGACATTGCCACTACAGAGTGTATAACCATCCAAGCTCCCTGCCACGACGTTTACCACTACATCCTTCTTGCTAACCTTTGGTGCCAAAGTCAAGGACTGCGCAAAAGGAGCAGCAACAGTCACGGCCAGGTTCGTGCAAGAGGCAGATTCCGCCACAGCAACGGTAACATTGAAACCCTTGCCATGCAAAGCTGTCAAGCTCGGCACCACAAATGCTTGACTGCCAATAGCAAAATTCTGCTTAATACCTGCGCCACGTACGGAGAAGGAGCTTGCATTTTGGATCGAGGGTCCATATACGGAAAAGGGGAAATACGTCGTCACGCCGTATCCAGCAGCACTGCGACCAAAAACAGACTGTCCCGTTTCTGATTCCGCAGTAAGACGAGTGGTGGTATCATGACTGCCCATGTGAAGCGTGAGTGAGCTTGGAGCTTTGGCACCAGCTACGGTCAGTACCCTGATCTTGCCGGAGAACACCAACTTGCCGTCCGTCTTGGAGTAATCATATGTCACATTAACGGGTTTCACAGGAATGGCCGTAATGACATCGCCAAGCTTTACGCCAGACGGTACGGTATCGATGGCACGGCGCATGAGCTCGACACAAGTGTCTAGGAACGCTGGTCCCTGGCCGAACAGAGCTCGCATGGTAGCGTTGTTGTCGCTCTCGTAGAGCCGGAGGTCAGAGTTCATGGACTCGTTGAACGAGGTAACCAAGGGGCCACCCTTATTGCCAGTCCAGTGGACATATTCGCTCACGACAAGTGGATCAAAGACACCTCGCGTAGTATCAAAATTGCTGCCACCGTTGGTATTGTTGGGAGTGACGAACGATTCGTCTACGACGTCGGGGAAGCCGCCGTGATGCACAGAGCCCATGGTGTGGCCACATGCTGTGAGCCCAATAGCGTCTACTTTGTCGAAGCCCGCGCGCTCGAAAAAGACGAGTGTTTCCTCGAGGTTCGTCTCCGGTGCTGGCACGCCCGTAGTGACGCCCGCTGAGAGAGCGTCAACCCGCCCAGCGCGATAGGGCATGTTGTTTCCTCCACATAGGTTATTCGACATGACGGTTCCAACTGCAATGAGATCGGCCACTGAAAGAATATGGAGTCAGTAACCACAACGCCTAGATAGCCGAAAACCAGGGAAAATGGCAAACGTACTAGAAACAGCGCCATTGACAAAGGGTCTCCAAAAGGTAAAACTGTCATTGAAGGCACTCCCCTTGTTCTCTTCTCTAGCCGTCTCAAACCCTATGCTTGCATCTACACCGCCCGTACCTGCGCTCACATTCGCTGTGATAAAGTCATGGAACAGAACGCGCATCCATTGCGCTGCTGTGGTGCGACCGCTGGTCCGCGCTGCATCACCAGTCTGCGTTACATAGCGGTCACAGGGAGTGATTGCAGACGAGAAGTTTGATGCGTAGGCTCCCCAGTTGTCGACGAGGATGTGTTCCAGGAGGTGCGTTTGGGCGTTTGGGTAGTAAAGTGCTGCATCGGCCCTAGGCGCAAGTACTGCGGCTGCTGTCGCGAATTTGAACAAGGTCAACATGATGACTCGGCGTGCTCTTCGCCCAACATGTCTGCGACATGATGATTTGATATATAACACAAGTGAAAATTTACTCCTAGTCGCCAACGTCTCTGAATTTGGCCAAAGATAACTTTAGTTTAGGCAACATTCCTATTTTGTAGATTGTGTGGCGAGCAGTATAGAGCCGCGGAGGCGGTGGAGCAGACATGGCCAGTAACTCTGCTCATTTTCAATAGTTGTATGGAGTACGCGATTGGTTCTCAAAGGTGCATGTCCCAATGAGGCAGCACCCCTAATGCTTAAGTAATCCAATAAGCTGGCATGCGTACGCCACCGTCCGGGCGATAGGCATACAGACCAGGTAGTGTGCCGCTGTCCAGGGTTGCGCGCAGCTTTGAGGTGTCTCAATAATGCCTTGTTGGTTTAAAGGGCCGTCCTGGTGAGAGGGGTGTGTTTATGCAGATCTTTCGTACTGTGCTCTTCGCTACCCCCTAGGAATTCCGAGTTCGTCCGTTACAGCTCACGTTGTGCAGTCACTCTATAGTCCGGGCGTGCGCCTGTGGCTTTTGTTGCTGGCAATTCGCTTCGTTTAATATGAATGACCTGGGAAATGTCTTCCTCGACACGCTGTCTGGACGCGTTGTGCACTGGCCGGGTGATTGTCGGCAATGAGCGTTGGGGTTGGAGAGGAGAGATCAAAGATGCCTCGGTTCACGGGCAGATGAGATTCCCCGCAAGGGACTTGTGCTTGACCACAGACAGCCAGGTACAGCCGCTATTTAGCATCCACTTCCCCAGACCCGCCATGGCGCCGCAAATAGCATCCTCGATTTCTTCAATATGGCACCACCGGTATTGCAAACGCCACTGTCGGAGCTGCTGGGCATCCAGTACCCAATCATCCTAGCCGGCATGGCGCGAACGTCTGGCGGGCCTCTGGCAGCAGCCGTCTCCAATGCTGGCGGGCTGGGTGTGATTGGTGGCTTGGGCTACACTCCCGCGCAGCTCCAGTCCATCATCGACGACCTCAAGGCAAACCTCAACGACCAGAACCTTCCCTTCGGCGTCGACCTCGCCCTACCCCAAGTTGGTGGCAGCGCGCGCAAGACCAACCACGACTACACGCATGGTCACCTCGACGAACTAATCGAAGTCACAATCAAGAATGGAGCCAAGCTGTTCGTCAGCGCTGTCGGGGTACCGCCAGCGCGCACCATCAAGAGGCTTCATGAAGCGGGTATCCTAATCATGAACATGGTTGGACACCCCAAGCATGCGAAAAAGGCGCTGGACGCTGGAGTGGACATTGTGTGCGCGCAGGGCGGAGAGGGCGGCGGCCACACAGGCGACATTGCGAACAGCATCCTGATCCCGGCTGTTGTGGATGTTGCGCGCAGGTACAAGAGCCCGCTGACAGGCCAACCTGCCATGGTGGTGGCAGCGGGAGGCATTTACAACGGCCGCAGCCTGGCCAGCAGTTTAATGCAGGGCGCACAGGGCGTATGGGTCGGCACGCGCTTTGTGGCCTCGACTGAGGCCGGGTGCTCTCAGATGCATAAGGAGAACGTGGTCACGGCCGATTTCACAGACACAGGCCGCACCCTGGTTGTCAGTGGTCGTCCCTTGCGGGTCAAGTTCAACGACTACATCAAGGAGTGGCACCAGCGGGAGGACGAGATCAAGAAGCTGACAGAGGCGGGCATCGTGCCCATCTCCAAGGACATGGACGACGGCAAGGACGTGGACATTCCCTTCTTGATGGGCCAGGTTGCGGGTGTGATTGAGGATATCAAGCCTGCGAAGCAAATTGTCGACGAAATGGTGCAGGAGGCGGTTGATATGCTAAAGTTGGGCCAGACGTACATTGCCGGGCGAGGTAGTAGTAAGCTGTAGAGGGCAGGGAGTGGAGGGTATCTTGTTTCAAAGTCGCTGAGCTTAACTCTGTTTGTACCATTTGTGTTTCGTAAGGCTGCATTGGCCCTTGAATTGCTTCTTAATGTTTCGGTTCGGTAGACGGACAGAATACAAGTTGTGCAACCGTCGCCTTCAGAAGCGAACCGGTCAGGCCTCACCTGCTCTGGGCCAGCAATTCTGAAACCCTACAAACTCAAACCCGTTAGTTTTTGCTCCGCCAAAAAAAAGAGCAAAAAGCAACCACCGATGGGCCGGGAAACCGACCCGCGCCAACGCAATTCTCTGGGGGAGGAGGGGCGCTCTTGTGCAGGCGGACGGCATCTCGGAGATCTGCAACCAGGATCGCGCTCCCCGACCCATGGCAGCACCAGTCGTGACCAAGCTCAGGAGAGACGTGACGGCACTTGTCCAGTCCCCTCCGCAATATTCATTCACAACTTAATACCTCTCCCCAATTTCCCACCAGCCAGCACTAGCATCTTTATCGCCGCCCATCTCGAACGTACCAGGCCCCTGTCATCTTCCGTCCGTCTCCGCTCGCTACCAACGGCCTCTACCGCATCCACGTCTCATCCCTCCTCCCCATCCGCGGCGCGCGCTCGCCAGACCACACTTCTGGATATAGATGACGCTGGGGGCGCAATCCATCCCACGGAGCAGCGGCGCATTATTCCATGCAGTCAAATCTCAGAGCCCAGGCTGAGATTCAGGCCCAGAGGAAGAAGGTAGGTAATCTATCCAATGCTCCGTTCGTTCCCGCGCTGGCCACACGCCTGTGCGCCGCAACAAGCAAATCCCACAGGCGCAAATTTCAGAGGCAGGCACGCAGCGAGAAAGAGAGAAGGAGACGGTCACTGACAGTCAAATGTACAGCAGCTTGCAAACTCGTATAAGCAGCTCCTTGAGTAGGTTTCCACAGACATGATGCGCGCTCCTGGCGCGTTGGACTGGCACGCTGACTCTGACCCTCCCAACAGTGAATTCGCTGCAACCGATCTCAAGACTGTTGGGAACTATACCGTTGGTAAACTTATAGGAAAGGGCAGCTTCGGAAAGGTCTACTTGGCCTCGCATAAACTCAGTAATGGCTCCAAGGTGTGTCGTTGGAAAATCGCTGCATGCTGACGGCCAAATGCTGACCACTACCCAGGTCGTACTCAAGAGCGCGAGAAAAGATGACGCCAACCTCGCGCGCGAGATTCACCACCACCGCCAATTTATACACCCCCACATCGCTCGCTTATACGAAGTCATAGTCACCGAACAGCTGGTTTGGCTGGTACTCGAGTACTGCCCTGGCGATGAACTGTACAACTACCTCCTGGCCAAGGGCGCACTTGAGCCCGCCAAAGTCCAGCGTATCTTCACCCAGCTTGTCGGCGCCGTCACCTATGTCCACAACAAGTCGTGCGTACACCGCGATCTCAAACTCGAGAACATTCTGTTGGACAAGCATGGCGATGTCAAGTTGTGCGACTTTGGCTTTACCCGCGAGTACGAGGGCAAGTCCAACTATCTGCAGACATGGTGTGGGACAATATGCTACAGCGCTCCCGAAATGCTCAAGGGAGAAAAGTACGCTGGTGAAAAAGTAGACGTATGGAGTTTGGGTATCATTCTTTACGCCCTGTTGGTGGGCGAGCTACCCTTTGATGACGATGACGAGATGGTCACCAAAACGAAAATTCTAAAAGAGGAGCCCAATTATCCAGACAGTTTCCCAACACAGGCAAGGGAGCTGTGCCAGTCGTTACTCTCGAAACGGCCCATTTTGCGTCCGACACTGGCTGATATACTCCAAAATCCTTGGTTGTCAGAACATGCTCCTCGCCAGCAGGAGACGCTCAAGCTGCAACAGCCGCCTCCCTTTTCTACTGAGCTAGAGAAGGAGGTCCTACAGCGTATGCGCGCCGCTGGAGTCGATATTGATATGGTGATTGAGAATGTGTTGGCGCAACGATGCGACTCTTTGGCTGGTTGGTGGGCACTGTTGCTCGAAAAGGAAGAACGGAAAGCCAGAAGGAGAGAGCGCAAACGAAAAGAAAGAGAGGCAGAGGCCAAAAGCCTCAGACGATTGAGCGCTGCGAGTAGCCGTCTTGACAAGCTTGCGCCCACCATTAGAGAGACGGACGAAGAAGGCTATCATCTGCCACAAACGCCAAAAAGTCGCGGCAGAACTGCGAATCGCAGCAGTTTACATGGTGAGTTTGAGTTATAAGCCTTTTTTTTGGGTATGTACGAAAGAGCATTGCTAACTTTGACAAGGTGCTCCAGAACTACCGCGTCTACCAGAGTCGCTCACTTCTCCCAATCTCACTGTCGACGACAAACCTCTGCCGCCAATTGATCCTCCTCGCGGTCGCAAATCCCGCTCCGCGTCACGACCACCGCTCCCTGCCAAAGACATAGATAGGCGGAGATCACGCAGTAGCATGCTGCACGTCGTTTCCACCAATCCTGACCTTCTTTCGCCCAATGGCTACATCCCAAAACCACGTCGCAAGCAGCCCATTATTGGACACCTCCTCTCCCTTCGAAATTGGATAAAAGAGACATCCAAACGAGCCCGGTCACCGAATTCTAAAGCTAGTAGCGTACAATCACCAAAGCTACCCGAAAACAGATCTCCAGACGGAAGGCGCAGGCAGAGCACAGCCAACAGGTCATCCGTATACACGAATCCAAAGTCTCCGCCAATGGCACCAGTGTCGACCCGGCCACGGACTTCGACACACGGCTCAGGTTCCGTGAGGCGACTATCAGCATCTCCCGCGCCACTGACACCACGATCCTCATACCGCCGCTCCTCTGGTGGTCTCCGAGGCCGTAAATCCACATCGTCGTCTGTGTCGTCAATCCGGAGCATGCCACACCACCACCACTCGCACAGCAAAGCTTCATCCACATCCTCGGCCTCACTTGCCTCCCCCGCCGTCTCGACATCTGGTCACTCGCACAAGCTATCCAAATCGCCACACAACAGCATCAAAGTCCTTCCTGCCACGCCCACATCATCATCTTTCCCCTCCAACATTCGGGTCGTCCGCTCGGGGTACCCCCCAGGCCTCAGCGAGTCGAGCGCCGCGTTTGGAAATGGAGGCAACATGCCACCCCACTCACCCGGTCTCATTTTTGCCAAACGCAAACGCAGCGTTTTCAAAGGACCCATGCTCAACGTCAATACAGCCGTTGGCGGTAATTCATCCGGTCATGGCGGATGGCGGAGTAGAAGCGGCGAAGGGGGCTCAGGTAGTCGAGGGACAAGCTCACAAGGCAGAAGGAGTGGTGAAATTTTGGGTATTACTGAGGAAGATGAAGAGGAGGAGGAGGAAATTGAGGAGGTAGAGACGTTTGGGGGGAGATTGGGCGAGGGAGAGTTTGTCGAGGAGGTCATGGGGCCTTTGACGCCGCCTATGAAAGATGGGAAGGAAGAGAAAGCTGGGGGTGCTTGAAGAGGTAGTGGTGAACGAGGATCGGAGAAAAGATTTATTGGTATTTTCTTCTCCCACTCTTGGATTCAACTAGATGATGGTTGATTGGATTTCTCATCGGTTGTCGATAACTCCCGGATTTTCCTTTTTCTTTTTGGCTTGACTTGTTTCCTTATTTGTCACGGCATCAGATTTTCTTTCTCACTTATACCTTGATTCACTTCTCCCCGTACTCATGTATACATTCCCCTGCTTTGGAGATGTTTTATATGGTGTCATGTAGTTGAGCCATTTGTTTTCTTCTCTCATAACCATTACTACTATTACTATTGTCATTGGTTGTGTTTTTCTTCGATACCACGCCGTTCGCTCGTTTATTCAATTACTCGCTCGTTGCGCCACCAAGACTTGGTTCGGTAGCGTGTTTTTGTTTTTGTTTTTTGGCATCTTCAGGTATTGTCGTTGGTGCCTTGACGTTTATATACGCAGACGAGTATTTCAACTTCAGCAGACCATTGTAACGTGATCCTCACCTTGGTTTTATGAGTGTAGTACGCGTCTTCCCTTTGTCTTTTCTCCGTTCTTATCCCACTTCTCTCTAGAAGTTAGCGTACGCCACCTCGAGCGAACTAACGTGCGTCTGATAGTATGGTCGGTGTAAGCCACCCCTAGCTATCTCGTACCCACACACACACACTGGGATCAAGCGAGAGGCGGTGTGAAGGCATTGACCCAGTCATACGACAGTCCATGTTAGAGAAGGTTTATCATGTACGGGGTAGTGCGACGAGGCGTATAACAGCGCCTGACGTTGGTCCTCAGAGAAGATAAGGAAACAAGATGGAAAAGGCGTAAAGAAGCGAGAATACCAACACGATATTGATTCATGCAAGACGGGAAGAACAGGTCATGGTTGTAGATACGGGAAAGTATGTTTGGCCATTCTTGATCTGTCAAAGCATGAGACGAGCGCTAATAACAGTGGCAGCAGTCAAACGCGTCTAGACCTCGTTCAACACACTGTGCAACGGAATGTCCTTCTGCCGACTTTGCAAGAGTATGTGACACAAAAACTATCATGTGATGGGTTCTGCTGGTAGCCACGCCGCGGTAACGTTCCTGTACATGTGTGGCACATGAAAGCGCGGCAAAATAGGGGACACGGAACTATAATTTTCCTGGAATTCGGAAGAAGTATTGTTCTGGGATGCGTATAGAACATGGTAGCACAGGGCAAATAAGATCGACATGCGACTCGGAGTCCGATCGAGTATTGAAGCTTAATTTTGTATACTGGTGTTGAAGGCAGTGTTGAATTCCCGTTGACAGATTTTCATTGCAGCAGTGTCGATGGGCATCATGCGCAACAGACAAAACGTGGCGGTAGGCTGTACCACATGCGACGAATGAGGCGCTTCTTTGGTGATGATGCGAGACATGGGGAGGGCAGCGTCATGTGCATCAGTGCATAAACTTGACGCCCGTGTTCGTCAAAGCACAGCGGGTTCAAAAAGCAAGTCTGGGTGGTGGGTTGTCGATCATTGTGAGAAGCTGCCGGTGAGGGGCAGCAGTGACATGCTTCTGAGGCATATTGCGGGTGCTCACACGAGCACGTCGGTGGTAAAGGCACGTAATGGGATTAGTTATCTGCAGGGCTGAGCGGAGACGTTGCGAGGGGAATGGAGGGAAGTCGGTAGTGGTGGCTTGTCTTATCAATATGGCGTGTCTTTAGCTTTGCCGGCAAGGGAAGGCCTGCCAAACCCGGTTGGCGCCTGATTCATGCAGCCTGCCGAGCAACGTTCCGCACCCGATAGCAAGACTTTCTCTCACTGACTAACTTCTGTAAGCGGCATGGGAGACGAGAAGGCATTGCGACGATTAGGCCCCCTTCGCAGATAGTGAGACACTGGATGCGCTGAATGGCCGGAGATGGGTGACTGAAGGAGGAAATGCTACTCGGCTGCCAGGTGACACAGCTATGTACTACGGCTGCGAGATTTGTGTCTGTCTCTGTGCGAGGCTGCGCGGGGCTGACACGGAGGGTATGTGAAGGCTGCTGTTGTTCTATCCGGGCCGTCATCGGACGTACTGGAAGTAGGGCAAGAGAGGCAGATGGATTGTGGCACGACATTGGACAGAGGGGGCTTATTTCTAGAGCGGGAGAGAGCTTTGGGCCAGCTGCTGAGATATTGCGGACCGTACCTGCATGTGATGACGGCCGCAAGACGCAACCTGATTTAGCCGTCCCACCGAGGCGCGCCACAACGAAGCATCCCGGAGGCAGCTGGAGACGTGTTCTGGAGTCTGGAAAGATGGAATAGATGAATATGCGAGCAATGACTGGTGGCACGGTTGGGGAGGGTGGTCCCAGACGGCTATTGGGCGTGGAGGCGGGCAGTTGGGGGTCGAGTACGGATACCGAGGCGGTCGTGATAGCGCCGGTAGCCACGCGAGCGGTCGGCCTGGAGCAAATGGGCGAATACAGCTAGAGGGGCCGAGATTGGCTGTTTGGCGCTATCCGTTCGAACGGCTGGAGTGGAGTGGAGGCGAAGCAGCCAAGCGTCGCCTGCACGAGACGTTAGGCTGCGGGTGGCTAGGTGTCAGCAGCATGGCGGGCCTGGCAGGCTGGTGGTTGGTGCGTGGCAGGTTGGCAGGTTGGCGAATTGGCCGATGGTGAGGTTGTGTGGTGATGGGAAGACGTTGTGGCGGGCGAGCACAGTGGTTCCGTCCCGTCTTGCATCATGGAATTGGAATCAATCCACATGGGACGCCAGGATAAGGACGAGACCAACCAGGCCAACCCCCACTACCTGGTCTGGTCTACCCACCTCTCCCGGCTGTCTGGGCCCGCCTCTTGCGCCCCTTGACCCTGTCCTGCACGCTTCTATCCATTTCTCTAGTCCGCGGTTGAGATTAGGCTCGTCCACCCCCAGTCGTCAGCGCCATTGCTCGCGCAGTCATAACCCGGCCCCTGCCCCTTCACCTGGGGAAAAAGCAATCCATCTAAACTCTAGCAGCGACACGGGGCAACGTGCAGAACTGCTCTGCGCTCGGCCTGCCTTTGTCTTGCTGCTGCCCTGCCTACCATGGACGACGACATGTACGGAACCGAAAAGAGCTTTGGACGAGCGTCCCAGGGATCCGACTACTATGGCGAATCATCCCGCTACAACCAAGGACTGGGCCGCCGTGTCCTCGACAGCTTCAAGCGGGACCCCAACTTCGTCATGATGGCTATGACGCCAAAGGCAACCCGTGGGGCGGATAGCAACATGTTCGACCCAGAGGCTGCAGCGACAAACACTGCAAACTCGCCCCTCGCCAGGAGGCTCAAAGGGCGCCACTTGCAGATGATAGCAATTGGTGGTTCCATCGGTATGCGCACACGTTCAACCCCACTCAACAATGTCCCGGTCGCTAATCACCGTGCATGACAGGTACCGGTCTGTTCGTCGGCTCCGGACAGGCGCTAGCAAATGGCGGTCCAGCGTCGCTCGTCATCTGCTACTGTCTGGTCGGTGTCATGCTCTACACCACTGTCCATGCCCTGGGTGAGATGGCCGTCCTTTTTCCCGTCGCTGGTTCCTTCTCCGCATACTCGACTCGCTTCCTCGACCCTGCGTGGGGCTTCGCCATGGGCTGGAACTACGCCATGCAATGGCTCGTCGTGCTACCTCTTGAGATTGTCGCTGCCACCTTCACGATTGAGTATTGGAACGGCGACAAGGTCAACAACAATGCCTGGGTCGCCGTCTTCTTGGTCTTGATTGTCGCCATCAACTTGTTTGGCATCAAGGGATACGGAGAGGCCGAGTTCATCTTTGCTATTGTTAAAATCACCGCTGTCATTGGCTTCATCATTCTTGGAATCATCATCAATATTGGCGGTGGTCCAGATGGCGGCTACATTGGCGGCAAGTACTGGCGTGACCCGGGTCCCTTCAACAACGGCTTCAAGGGACTCTGCAGCGTCTTCGTCAACGCAGCCTTTGCTTTTTCAGGGACTGAGCTCGTTGGTCTTGCTGCTGCTGAGACTGCCAATCCGCGCAAGTCGCTTCCCACGGCCGTAAAGCAAGTCTTTTGGCGTATCTCGCTCTTCTACATTGTCTCCCTCACTGTGGTTGGCCTCCTGGTGCCCTACAATAACGAACGCCTTCTGCAGGACAAGAACAGCGTCGACGCTATAGCCTCCCCTTTTGTCATTGCTATCCAAAATGCCGGTATCGAGGTTCTACCGTCCGTCTTCAACGCCGTCATCATGATTGCTGTACTTTCAGTCGGCAACTCGTCCATCTACGGTTCCTCGCGCACCCTCGCAGCACTGGCAGAGCAGAACCAAGCCCCTAGAATCTTTGCGTACATTGACCGCCAAGGGCGTCCTCTTGTCTCCATCGCCTTTGCCTCCTCGCTAGGCCTTCTTGCTTTTCTCGCCGGCGCAGACCGCCGCCTTCAAGATGCCGCCTTCAACTGGCTGCTTGCCCTCTCCGCCCTCTCAGCTGTCTTCACATGGGCTTCCATCTGCCTCTCCCACATCCGCTTCCGCCAGGGCTGGAAAGTTCAAGGCCACAGCCTCAGCGAGCTTGCTTTCCGTTCACAGCCAGGCCTCATCGGTTCTTATGTTGGCTTTGGTCTGAACATGCTCGTCCTTGTCGCACAGTTCTACGTCTCAGTCGCTCCAATCGACATGGACACCTTGTCTACATCGCAGCGCTTGCAACGCTTTTTCAGCGTCTACCTGGCCTTACCTGTCATTCTGTGCTTTTACTTTCCCTACAAATTCTGGTTCCGCACCTCGGTCGTCCGATCCCACAACATGGATCTGGTCACGGGTATCCGAGAACTCAACATTCAGGCGCTGATTGAAGAAGAGCGCGAGGAGAAGAAAAAGTGGCCCAAGTGGAAAAAGGTCTATAAGTTCTTTTGCTAATCCATGCACCTTTATTCTTTCTCATGATTGTTGTCATCATTCTTACCTTGCTCTGCTATGATCATTTCTTCTTTGTCTTGGGTTTCTTTAGCGATGGCGTCCGACAGTCGTCCCTTTAATCCTTCCATCCCTTTCTTGTGTTTTGCGGTGCTCCTATGTGGTACCAGGCGGCATGCTGCTTCCCCCTTCGGCATTTGCGCAGCCTTGCGAACCCCTTCTTAACCCATCTACCTTCATGTATGTATACTTACAACAGAAGAAAGCCCTATAATAGTCTTAACTGTATTGCTATTGAGCCGCCAATCGACTCGGCCAAAGGGGGGAATTGAATATATACATGTTCAATAAAAAAATTGAAAAAAGACTTGTTTGCCCCCGACTCTGAGAGTTTATCGTAACGTTGACCGAAGAAGGATGAGTAAAAAGAACAGAAAGCGACGCACCCATGGGCCATTCTCCAAGGCACGTACAAGAAGTAGAAAAAAAAGGAAAGACTGTGAGGTCTTGCCCGGAATCGAACCGGGGTTGCCGGAAGACTCTGACGCAGTATCAGAATCCGGAGTGATAACCGCTACACTACAAAACCGATGGTGAGATGAAAATTTATAGATATCATATAGTACTTTCAAAATTCCCACCAAGCAGTTAGATCTAAGAAGGGCATTTTCCGCTTTCCAGTTGCGGTTGACTTACAGATACATTACTCTTGATCGTTTTCCGGCTTGAAGATTTTTCCATGGTAGCGGGGTTGGTGGGGTTGAGATGAAAGTCTTGCTAGTGGGGCAATAACATCAGAAGAGCATTTGGCATGGTCGAGAACTTTGAGTAATGTCAATGCGTCTATCACTCGCTCTGTGCATCTTGGGTCGTATTCAAAACCTGTACAATTTGTCCAAGACGTTCTCTGTTCGGTGTTGAAGCTTCCTCAAAAGAGCGGGGTAGCAACACGAGACACCGTCGGTATGTCCTAGCTGACCACGAATCAACCTCACCATTCCTGAATCCTCAATGTGATCGTCAGATTGCACAGTTCCATAGAAGGCGGCTCCAGAGTGGCATGCGAGCATATATTATGATCTCTCTCTAACATTGCGCGCATCGCCTTGATCTTAGCAACCGACGCGTTCGCGAAGTTTCTCGACCAGTTGTTGACCTACACCCATGTTAACGCTTTCGCACAGGATCGATTGTTAGCTTAAGCATTGCTGACGGCCTGCACAATAGCACCCTTTGCGCCTTGGTCCAGACCGTCAAGCTTCGCCATGTCGTCCTCGTCCAGCTCGAAACCGTACACATCGGCGTTGCTCACGATCCGAGAAGGTGTGTCGCTTTTGGGGAGCGGCACAAAGCCTTTTTGGAGACTCCATCGGATGAGGACCTGGTTAGGCTCCTTGTTGTGTTTATTGGCGATACTGGTGAGCGTCTCGTCATTGGCCTTTTCGTTGCGTACAATGGGGCAGTATGCTTCGATTACAATGTTGCGTTGCTTGCAGTAGTCGACAATCTCGCGCTGCTGACACCATGGGTGGAGCTGGTAAAGAAAGTTAGCCTTCATGTCCAACCGGACAGCGAGTGGGACATGCCTCGATTTGGTTCACAGCAGGTAGAGCATCCTTGCTGTCAAAAGTAGCAATCTCATCGATGTGCTGAATACCATAGTTGCTCACGCCAATGTCTCGCACCTTTCCTTGCTCTTTTGCCTTTTTCAGTGCTAGCCACATTATCTTCCTGGCCTCTTTGCCTCCGTTTGGGCTGTGAATGAGAAAGAGATCTGCATAGCCGTCCTTTCCGGCAAGCTTCTCAACACTGTCGATGATCTTCTTGTACGTCGACTCGACATCTTCACCAGGACTCAGGATTTTGGACGTAATGTAAACGTCCTCGCGTGGAAGCCCACTTTCGGCCACTGCCTGCCCAACCTGTTCTTCATTGGCGTAGTATTGCGCTGTGTCGATGTGCCGGTAGCCGGCCTCGAAAGCGTTTTTGCACGACTTAACACATACGTCCTTGGGCGATAGGTAGACACCAAACCCAATCTTTGGAATCTTGTACTGGGAAGTCGGCAAGTCGAAAGTTGAATTAATACTGAGTGTGCTGGTGGACATGGTGAATAGCGGGGTAGCAACAGTGAAAGGCTGCTTTAACAATGCTGTCAACGACGGATGAGTGATGTGACGGATTGCAGTGCGGGAAGTGCAGGAAGCTCGAGGCCATATAAGCATGCCAGGTTGCTCAGGTTACGTGGACGATTTTTTGTGCTACCGCACCTTCCAATGGAGCTCGAGGTGCTGCATAACGCAGCTGATGTATTAGTGGTGATGTCACTGCACGCAACGTCTAGTACTTTATGGTGGGGCTCCTCATTATACAGTGGGGTTTAGGAAGGTCCTTAATGGAAGCTTACCCAAGTGAGCCATGAGGGGAATACAAACGCAATCCAAACGTGCCCAGATATTTGGTATGCAGTGATAAGAGTTGATGTTAAGTTGGTATATTCGTTCACCAGCGCCTGGCTGCTCCGCTCCGAAACTGTCAAACTACCTGATTCATACGTTATCTAAACAACTGGAGTACTTAAGACAGCCCAAGGCTGAACACGGGGCCAAAATTATCGAAATGAATAGCGTTGGAGGCAGTGAGTATAGTTGCACATGCTAGACTGTCCGACAAGGGAACGAATCGCTCATTGGAAGTAAGACGATTGACTGAGTATGAAGGAGTACGAGGAAGCTATCGAGATATGCGGGACATCACAGCAGATTTTCTGCCATTTTGTCTTGTTTTGTTTTATTTTGTCTTATTTTAAATCACAAGCTCGGAATTTCTATTCAACCGTGGATTGTATCCTGGTGAACCTGTATGTAGCTGCTATATTTACTCCACCGCCATTATCATTTGTCCGCGGTTTAGTTGATCTTCTTAAGCTCGACCTCGCTATAATGAAGTTAGTATAATGACCTGAGTTCATGGTCTCACAGAGCAAGGGCTTACAAGATGAGATCCGAGTGGGGAGGGATCAGGCCAGGGAATGACCTGCGTATCCATCAGCATTCACGAACATATGCTTGTTTTCGCAGCAAGAACTCACTGGCTTCCGTAGGCGAAGTCGCTGGTGATGTCCAGCCTAGCCTTCTCGCCAAGCTTCATCTGCACAACACCCTCATCCCAGCCCTTGATGACACGGCCAACACCGATCTTGGTCTGGAAAGGACCACGGTTAGTGGTGCTGTCAAACTGTTTGCCCTTGTCGGAGCTGGCGTCCTTCAGCCAGCCAGTGTACTCCATGGTGACTGTGTCGCCAGCCTTTGGGGATGGGCCGTTGCCGTCCTGGATGATGGTCTTCGTGACACCCATTGCGCGTGTGGTTGAAGTGAAAGCTCGAGTAGTAAGGCGGTTGAAAGAGGAGGGGTTGAAGATGCTTCTCATGTGTGGAGTGGGAGGAAAGGGTGAAGAAAGGATGGCTGCTAGGGATGAGCAAAAGAGGGTACCATGGAGGGGTAGCTATGGTGGGGGTTAGAGTGGGGTACAGATCGCCAGTGCACAGCCTCGTACATGATGCAAGGGCAAGTACGACGAGCACAACCAATGGGCTGAGCACGTCTTTGCCGTTTCGGGTACTCAGGGTATGTGTTTTGCATATGTGGCGAATGGCGTGATTCTGACTAAAGTAAAAGAACCCTAGGCTTGTGTGTTTGCTTTGTAAAAGAGAAAGGAGTGCTTTGGTGCAAATCGCCGGGCAGATACAGCGGCTGGATGGAGCTTTTGGTACAGTTGGATTTACTGCATGTAAATCACAGAGCCGGTTGGTTTATTCAAAAACATCAGGCTACCCAGCAGACCTTTCAGCTGCCAGCTTAGATATCCACATTTGCCAACCGCCCAACTTGGCTATGAATTGCCATCATCCCGTGTCACTGTAATCAGAACACCACGCCCAAACGCCATGCTTATGCAGAGAGGAGATGTTGTACAGCTGTTTATACTGAGATTTCCATCTTGCTCAGTTCATCCAAACCAAGACTTGTTCTTCCTGGCTTCCTTTCTCGCAGCTTGCTGCATAGATATTAGCAACTGTTTATCAATGTCGATACACGTCGTGGGAGGACAATCGCGGGAGCGCATGCAGTGCACAGTCGAGAGACAGGACGTACCCATTGTTCTTTGCATTCTCGATATGCTCTGTCAAATGCCTGTTAGCAGATATTTCTTCATAGTTCTCATGGTTACAGCCTGAGGCTTCGGCATTTCTCCTTGTAGAATACTTCGACTTACTGGAAAAAGTCCGCGCACATAGCCCTCTCTCCGCCATTCCTCTTCAAACACCGTATGCTCCTGTCTGCAGCCTCCTGGCACGGGTCAAAGTACTCGCTGTACGCTTTGCTGATTTGAGAGTATATCAGTTTCCTTCTCATTCCTCATAATGGGGCCGCCGATCGATTAGCAGGGTGGCGTACTTGTCAAACTTTGTGGCTTTGTCGCCAGACCATTCGCTTGCTTTGGAGGGTGTGGGCTTCTCTGACATTGCGACAAGTTTGGAAGAGCGTGCGACTCAGGGAAAGAAAAAAGCAACTGGATGACGAGTGAATCGTGCCTGTTGGGATGAATTGCGCAACGCTAGGCTTGGAAGCCGATCATTGAGAAAGAGGCCGCGGAGGTGCGTTATCGATAAGCGAGTTACCTAGGCACGGCAGCGGCCACAGCGGGACGTGTGATGGGCACTTCCTTGTCGTACAGCGGGACCCAACGCAAGTCAAGTGTCATGGCATCATCCTACCGTAGCTTAACTAGCTCTGCTTGTTGCTTCTTTTGCTCCGACATTCCTGGTTGCCGGATGTCGGTATTGTGTACTCTGGGCTATTATATATACACCAGCCTTCAGTTTCACCACACAAAACGCACGCTGTATTCTCATCCTCTCAAGTGGTGGTCAGGCTGCAAAACAGAATCAGAGCCCATTGTGTCATGGCGTTCTAATTCAGGTCGAAGCCTGATATTCTATCGGACTTCCGGGCAGCACGGGCTTTACGATGGCCTTGGCCTAAGGATGGTGCGCTTTCTCTATGGCAACGAATGCGGAGCTGAAGCTATGCATTCAACGGAAGTCGTTACACAAGGGCAGTAGGCGCAAATCTCTCTCCACTTGATTGGAAGGTCTCGTTGGAATGCAACGCAACACTCGAGATTTGCTGTGACCATGTCCCGTATAAGGCTGAGCTGCTTCAGCAAGATGGCTTGGCCTTGGCTCTATACATGACCAGCATTTCATACCCAACCCTGTGGCTGCAAAATCGCGAATTCAGTGTACTAGGTACACCATGGCTACCTGATATCGGTTGAGACCACGGTCCGGAAAAGCATCTTTCAATCCAGGACCATCTAGGGTTCTTGATCACAGAGGAGACCGGGCTGCAAGGGTGCCACTAACGAGACCAATGTTTTGGTGTTGTAGTCAGTACCGAGTAGCATGTGCAGGGTTTGACCGTGAGCTGTGCTGTAGTCTGGCCGAGCCATGGACATAGCACCGACAATGCTCTCGCCACCAGTAGCGACAGTTGTAGACAGGCAGCGCTCTAGACTTTGCCCAGGGTCAAGCTGAAGACGTTTGAAGGCTCTCCTCTCTGAGCTATTGTCACTGTGGTTTCGCTGTGGCGTCCGGTCAAGATGGATCGATGTCGAGAGCGTCGTTACGAGTCGCGTGCCCACGTCATTGGTGTTGAGGACCCGTAAGGAAGGCGACGGGCCAATGGGACAATGCCATGGTATGGAATTGACATGGCTCGAGGGAATGGTTGGCGGTGGTTGACGACGGGGATTCGGGGCTGGCGCTAAAGACGGAACGAGGGAGAGGGTGCAATGTGAACGGCTGCTGCGGCAAATTGACGGGAGCAAGGGCAGTGGTGACCGAGCGCCAGCCCAGCATACTTCGACTAGCAGGCCCGCACTTGCATGCATAACCACTGCCAGCCATACTCGCAGTCCTTCTCTACCAGGGCAAAGTCCCATGTGAGCAGATGCTCCATCTTCCAACCTCCCGGCTGCCCTCGTCGTCGTCCGCCCACACTGAGACCCATCGCCCGCCGCCATGGACAATCGAGCGTCGCCGACCCCGCCCACCGCTCGCTCCAAGAATTCATCCTCGTCCATCGCGTCCTCTAGCACGCCCGCACATGCCCCCTCGACCTCACAGTCCGCCACCATGTCCTCGACGTCACGGCCCGGGCGCGGAGGCACCCCGACTGCCGGCCGCTCCGCCTCGAAGCTGGGTGACGGCGACAAGCCCACACGCGCGGCAAGCAAAGACAGCCTGAAGCAGAAGATGATGCTGAAGAAGGAAGAGACGCCCCAGCCGAGCAGAGCAGAAGAGGTGCGATATGCCACTCACCGCACCAGCGGCCATTTGCACTAACATCGGCCAGCAACTCAAAGCCCTCAAGGTCGAGTTTGACAGCCTTCGCACCCACCTTACATGCAAGATCTGTGACCGCCTGCTGTACCAGCCTTTCACCATATCATGCGGACACACGTACTGCTACACAGTAAGCCAAGCGCATGTATTACCGCATCTGTCAACATCTAACATGTCTAGTGCCTCTGCACCTGGTTCGTTAGCAACAAGGCTCGCAAGACATGTCCCGACTGCCGCATTGTCGTCAAGGATCTGCCTGCCCCCGCCTATGTGGTGAGTCAAGACGAGCCAAACCAAAGACGCCATGGCGAGCCCTCTCTGACACACATGCCTAGATACGGGATATGACCAACGTCTTCATAGCCCGCGCCGAACTGCTTCCGCAGGGCGAGAGCCTCGACGATCACAAGAAATGGCAGAAAGACGAAGCCGATGCCGTGCAGCAGGACAAAGACAATGACGATCCCCGCACCGGAGGCCTCTTCAAAGGCTGCTTCCGGCATGCTCAACACCAACGAGGTCCTTCACTTCAAGTCGTCCGCGACCAAGAAGACGGAGTTGACCGTTGCCCGGTCTGCACCTGGGAACTGGAAGATGGCGGCTGCACTCAGTGCGGACTGATATTCGATGAGACGGGCGAGGTCTCCTGGGGTGACAGCTTCTCCGGCTTTAGCGACATGGACGAGATGTCAGAGCACGACACAGATCTCGATGCTGAGATGGACTTTGAGCACGGTGAATATGACGACTACGATGATGGCATGGCTGAATGGGGATATCCTCCTGATGACTCGGTCATGATGCGCCGCTTCCTCGAGGCCGGAATACCACCACATGCAGCCGCTTTCGCCCGACGCCGTCCAATCTCCCACAGTGAAGCTGGCAGTCGACGCTCGTACACTCAAAGTATAGTCTCAGACATATACGGTGATGAGATGGACACAGTCGAAGAGGAAGACGAAGAAGGCCTGGATGAGGACTCCTCCATGAATGACTTTATTGACGATGATGAGGTACCAGCCTCCAGTTCACCAAGCGATGCGTCCTCCACACCCGGCCCCATGCCTCAACCTTCAGGCAACAGAGCACGAAGAGCACGCCGCATCGTAGAGTCTGAGACCTCATCTAACCGTTCGAGCGTCATCGAAGGGGATGAAGACGAGGACGAAGAGGACCAAGGGCCGATTCGTAGAGGAGTGAGAAATTCTGCTCAGTCTCGTGCTCTGCACCGAGCCAACGGCTCAAGATCCTCCCATGAGACAGCTTCGTCAGCATCCACTGATGTCTCCAACGAAGAGGAGCTCGACGAAGATACTCAGGCCTTGCTAAGAGAGGAGGGGTGGATGTTGCAGCGGGATGATGACGACGAAATGGGCGAAGAAGACGAAGATGACAGTGATGGAGGAAGAACGACCGTTGGGTGGGAACCGCTTGCGAACTCAAATGACAGAAGCCGAATGGGCGGTTCTCTAACACCTACTGCAGATCGTCCTCGGCCTAGTGCCCCCATCCGACCGCCTTCGCGAACCGGTAATGCTCGTGTCTTGAATGCCTCCCGTGGCCTGCGTCGAAGACCCTCTGTTCCTCCTACCTCGGCAGCCCCTTACGAAGATGGCGAAGCAGACGACGATGACTCGGACCAAGATCGTGATGTCGAGCTGGCTATGCACACTTTGCGGACACGCCGCTCACAAGCTCATATGCGGAATGTGGCAACCTTTTCAAACCCCACTGCTCGCTTGTCCAACCGTGGGGCTGCTCAGGTTGATGGGACAAATGAAGGGGATACTGATGACAACTCGGACAATTCACAGGGGCATGCACGTGGTGCTCCTCGTGTGCAGCGCCGGGAATACGATCCGCGTATCAGTTGGATGTTTGCTGCGCATCAACAGGCTCTTCAGCAGCACCAGATGGCAGGCGCATTGATAGACGTCGAGCCACGAGCCATTACTCCGCTTTCTCGTCCCCGCACGAGGAACAGGAATCGACCAAGCCCGGCACAGTCATACTCCCCATTCTTGCCCCCTGCACGTCTGAGGACGCCATTGATGGACAACACGTCAAACCTTGCTATGGACCCTCGTATGCCCATATCGCCGCCTCGGAGAAGCGCCATGTCTCCAGGATTCCCGGCAATGGCGCACAACGGCAACATGAGCAGGTTTGATCGCGCTCCTTCTGTTAGCTCAAATAGCAATACTTCTACCATCTTGACTCCTGGCTCGTCTACTCCCACGTCTCAACATTCTATCGATAGCATAGCACAGACACAGGCTGCTGCGGCTATGGATATGATTGACCGTCCACAGAGCCGTGTCAGTGCTCGTCCCTCTTCAGCGAATAGCAGGAGGAACTCTGGGAATTTCGCCAATGCTTTTCCTCACGCTGGCATGGGACTGCATGTTCAGGGCGCGGCTCTCCCACCCTTTGCCGCTCGAGGCAATCCCTGGGCCGCTTTTGTCCAAGCACGTGGTGTGCGGAACCGCAACTCGCGCCAACTGCTACGAAACGAGTCTTCGGTAGCCACTTTGCGACCGGCAAACTCTCGTGTCAATGTTCGAGAAACCAATACTCAACAACAAAGTACGAGACCTCAGCCATCACGCCTCAACCTCAGACCCCAGCCGTCAAGGCGTCAGCTGAATCCTCAAGCTTCAACCCGAACTCTGCGAGCAAGTGAGCATGGAAGGCCACCTCCCTCCCCCACCCAAACCCCTCAATCACCAGGTCAGCCTGCTACTCGTCCAACTGGACTGACGCAGGACGAACGCAACATGCGAGCTCGCGAACTCATTGAGACGAGGAGACAGGCACTTGGACAACGCGACAATAGTGTTCCTGCACGCACTAATCCATTCACACAAGGCTTCCAGCGTCCCGCCAATCCTACTGGTTCGCCTCAGATGCAACAACCAACCACCGCACAGCATGTGAGAAGTAACTCGAATGAGTCGATAAACTCTACAGGCACAGTGCAAGGCGGCTCCGCATCACCCGTGCTTGGTCGGCGTCGGAGCAACCGTAACTTGCACAATCCTTCCTCTCCCGGCCTACATTCGCCTACGCAAGGAGCCTACAGTGGGCCTGCGCCAGCGTACACCAACAGCTACTACCGTCCTAGACAGGGCACTCTGAATGGTGCACAAGCACCTTACGAGTCTACACTGACTACGAATATGAGTCCCATGATGGCGGGTCCTCTTATCTAAAAGAAAAGGAGGGGCTCCCTGGAAGATAAAAGACAAAAAAAGGACTATGGTCATACTCCTTTCAGTTTTTCCTTGTTTGTTTCTGTTGGCGTTTTGTTACTACACTGCACATTCCTTTAGCATTCGGAGGGGATATACGGGATACACCACGGTTTTTCTGCTAGTGTGATGGACACGAGATATGAGATTTACAACATTTCTTTTTGACAGCCCTGTTCTCTCCCCATGTTTTTTTTTTCGATTTTGATTTCTCTTGAACTCGTTTTCAGCGGCATCAAAATGTGGTCCTGTCTTTCCAGAGCGAGCTTTTCTGTTCCAAGCATTTTACTGGCGTCATTCCTTTTTGCGCGCGGGACGGTTACTATACCATAACAGCATTGAACGGTTGGGATTCCTGAAGGTGACATGAAAGCCAGATGGGGTTGGGAAACGATACGATACGATATGATTTGTACGCAGGCATTTTCTTCTCATTGTGTTTCTTATTCTCTTAATTTATGTAGTTGCATTTACGAGAGCACAGTGTGAATCTTTACTCCACATCATCGTATTTTGTTTGCTTGTTGGCATCCTTGTGTAATGTGAGATCGTGTCGATACTAAACATGGCACCATTCCCTGGTGATTTTCCCGCCACCGGCTGGCATGATCGACGTACCACTATCTAACGCCGATCACGAGGTGCGATCATCTTGTGTCAATCAAAAAAGTGGGACTGATTGCGTGTGCCAACATATCTCAATGCAGAAGTGGCCCTGTCCGGGAACCGTGTTCTATACACCTGTGGGTGCAAAACCATATTCATTGCATTCATGTGATGCTGTACTACGCACATTGTCCTGGTTCCCGCAATTTGTGTGGATACAGCAATAGTGCCACTCTACTAGGCAACATAGCTTGCCTTGTCTTACCATGCGTTAATAGCATGCCCGTCAAACTCTGAAGTCCCCTATCCCACACTGTAGAACCTCCGTTGTGTTGAGCTTAACAATCTGGTTCCTTAGCTTGCAAAGCTGTACGCCCCATTCCTGCGCCGTGAACAAATATGAAGCACGTGTCGTAATAATAATAATCATTGCGGCTGGAGAAAGAAAGATATGAATGTATGGTGAATATGATAAAGCAAGTGCGTGATGCAAAAGCATGGGGTTCATGACATGTTAGTCGAGACACCTCCAACGCATCAATAACGGTCAAACGACCGGAAGCACCGAAAACGTGCTGCAGTAGTTATGTATGAAGAAGGGGCCGAAAGTATATGGTGGCCAGGTCCGGCACATTAGGTCTCCTCGGGATGTGTGCGTGAGCGTATTTGCGGGCCTCTTTGCGTTGGTTCAGAACAATTGCTAGAGCCGTTAAACCAGTCATGATAATGAGTGGTACGACGGTAAAATGCATGCGGGATCCTGGGACATGGAAGATATGTGGTTACGCAGACGGAAGAGTAGTGGTACAAGGTCGCGGGATGATCTCACGTGTCATCTGTCAAGTAGATGGTTCTGACGAAAGCAAACGTCAGTTTACAGCACGGCCATGGGAATCACTTTGGAAGACGTACCGGAGATGCTGAGATGCAAACGACTGTGCATCAACTAGTCCATGTAAAAATCACCCTTGAGGATCCGTTCCTGCATGGCATCGGGAACCTTGGGCTTGGGCATCTCACGGGCCGGAGGTTCCATGATTGTAACGCTCTTGGCACGGTGATGAGATGGGCCCATGGCACCCAGCGACGAAGAGGGGCCGGAAATGGATCCCCGCTCGGCTCGTGATCGGAGGTTCTCAGCGAAATTGTAACCTTCGCCTGTTGAAGACGATGTTAGCGAGTAGTTTCCAAGTACAGTCTCGGCATGCTCGGAAATAGTTGACGGCCAAATGTGCGAAATGGAAGTGGATCGCCGCGAGTGGGAGTGGGTAAAGGGGCGGAGCAGTGAAGAGGATGAGGGCAATGACTGCGACAATGAAGACAGACCTCGACCTCGACCAGTCGGGGGGGAGGAAGCTTTATGGATGGGTGGTCTACCATTTGGGTTCCCAACGCCTCCGTTGCCCTGCCTAACATCCCGCATTGCACGAGCTCCAAAGCTCAGCCGACGAGCAAACGGAGTTGCCGGGTTGCTGCTAGTGGAAGGACCAAAGTCGTCCTCGAAAGGGCTCTCGTCGACGGAGCCAGAGTTGGCACTCGAGATGCTCTCGGTACGGGTCCTTGGGGTCTGCAGGAAGGGCGACGTCTGACCAGGGGAGGCTCCTAGACCAATCGTCGTCAGCGAGAGGCGTCGTCGTTGGGCGTTGGCAGCAGCCGTGGCGATGGGACCAGAAGATTGCTGTCCAACGGTTGGCAGGTTTGCCATGCTGTTTGACCGGCCAAAGAGGTCGTGGAATGTCTGGCTGGTGATTGAGGCCCGTCGGCGAGCATCTGGCGAGTGCAGAGGAGGGGAGTTGCGGTCGTTGGAAGACATTGTTGTGAGGCGGTGCTTGTCAGTTTATGGGAAGGCGCGTGCGTGTTTGTATATGTGGGAGTGGTTGGGCAACAGAACAAGTCGAGTAGCGTGGGTAGTTTGCAGAGTAGAACAAAGAGTATAGAGGGGGAAAGCAAGGAAGGGTGGGATGGTTGATATGCCACTAGGCGCACAGACAGGGTCCCTCCGAGTGTGGTACGTCAGCGGGGTCAATGGCGTGATAAGCGAATCACTCTCTCGCAGGGGAATGGCACACTGAAGCAAGCAACGTAGTGTGACAGGAGGCTAGCAGAACAGGCAAAGGGAAGGGGGTCGAAGAGGCAAAGAAAAGCAGGCATGATAGACAGGAGAGCAATATCGGAGCAGCAGTGCACGTCTTGGCTGCGTAGCCCGAAAAGATAGCCTTTGCGCTAGCGGCCAAAGCGGCCTAGGCCATCTCGTTTCCCCGCAGTGCTTGAACAAGCCATGTGGATAAAGCGTGTGGTCCATCCGTCTCATGGCCAACCACGTCAACAGGCACCTCGAGCCTAACCGCCGCTCCCCGCAGTCGAGCCCAGTCGGCCCATCTTCAGGTGCCCACAACGACTATCACGATCATCATAGTGAGTTCTTAGCTGGCACAAGTGCAAGCTTGGTTGCGAGCCACCTTGCCACTCACCTGCTCTCCTTAGCGAGTCTCGTCTCGTCTGTATCGGGTCGGATACCATTCGGCTCCATATGCTTTTTCTCCCCGTTTCTTTTTGCCCTTTAATCGTTCCGTCCCAATGGAAACGGACATGCATGGATCCCCAGGTGCTTTCCTGGCGGGCAGAGTCATGCGGCCAGTGTGAATGGCTATGGCTGTATTGACGGGGACCGCGGAGTCTCAGGCGGAAGCATCCTTTCGGACACATCGCTTACTGCGGGGGGTTATGCAGCAAGGGTAGAATGGCTGGATTGGGAGACCAGGGTCAGATGCTCCACGTCTTGCCGTCGACAACTTCTACCACACAACGAATTGCATGCTCCCCATCACCGGCTACCTCGTTGCATTGCTTCCTTTGTTGATACAGAAAGCATGAGTAGTACTTGTGTAAACATCACGTAAACGCCTAGTGTCAATCATTGGTTGGTAAACCGGATTGGCCGGCCACTTACATGTGCCTATGACGAAGTAGCTGTACTACACCTAGCCGACGCTTCAATGATTGGTTCTTGTAGACGTCCTATGCCGATAGTCTGGCTTACCCACATTCGGGCTGAGGTCGTGTTTGAGCTTACACTAACCCCCTACCAAATCTATTCACACGATAGCTTGCAGCGTGCCATGATTCATCCCACCCGTGCTGCTGCATAAACTTCGGCTTTCGTTTGAAGCATAGTCAGTCATAGACGGGAATAGGCTGCTCAACCATGGACGACACCAGGTCTATGTTGAGTGTCTTGGCATCATCGCAGAAAAGCAACAATCGACTCAACTCACCGGAGCCGCTCTGTGCGTTGCAGCTCGGTACGGTGCGGACAAAAAGTCCGCCGTCACCTGATGGTCATGCTCTATGCTGAGACACGGTTGTTTGATATTGCTCAATGGCTTGCGCCATTCTTGCCTCACAAAGACTTCAAAACCGACAAAACCGAGCTGACGCAGTCAGCGAATTGCTGGTTTCAGTAATAATGGGCCTTTGGCGGGAACAAGGCAAGGTTGTATCGTATTTTGCTCAAAAGTATGTACAAAGAGTGTAAGAAGCGAAGCAGATCCCAAGAAGAGTCACCTGATAAACAGGCCAAAGAAGGGGTACCGGTGAGCATCCAGAAATGGTGAAGGATAGATGAGAAGAGAAGAACAAACAAAGCTCAATCATTCGGTTGGTTTGCACGCCGAAATCAGTTGGTCGGAAAGAGAAGGTTGCAAAGACGGACCAAAGTCAGACGACCCTCAAAGGAATGAAACCAAAGCAATGAGGCCACGGCTGTGAACAGTCATAGCTTCACAAGGAATGGTAGGAAGGTAGCAAATTGAAGGAGAAATAAAAGGATACAAAGAAAGGAATGGAAAAAGTGCTAAAGACGCAGTAGACCGCCAACGCCAATACGCTGACCACAAAGTTCAGAAAACAACCTACCTCTACCCATTCACAGATTCCAACTGTCGACGGGGTTGTAAAATGACAGCTTCTTTGTCCAAAAGCAGTCATTATTGCATGGTTCTTTTTGGTTCCGGCTCCCGAACCGCAGACCCCGGTCTTTTGCGGGGCTCATAAACAATATTGCGGAAAGTGCTGATGTACCGGGATGGCGCACCAGACTCCGTAAGTTTCTTCTCGATGCCCAATATGGTCTCCCAATGATTGCGATACACGTCCTCTTGCGGCAACGACGCAAGGGCATCCAGGACAAATGGGGTTTCGCCTTCGACAGAGGCGCCGATGAGCGCCATGTAGAGGTTGTTCTGGATCGGATCAGAGGGCGCCTCCCACTTCCATGTAATGTTCTCATATGCATTCTCGTTACGATCTGTGACATAGTCGAGGATCCTAATGAGAGCTGCGGCTGCCCGTACAGCAACATCTTCAACTTGCGACTGGTCCTGATAAAACTCGTCAATGGCATAGACCAGTGACTTGAGCTTCTTCGCACAGCTGGGTACGTCGAAGCGCAGTGTGCCCGGAAACAAATTCGTCGTCGGACCCTTGGCGATGTACTCCTCCAAGGCGTTGAAGGTCAGCATGATGCGGTTGTCAATCTTCTCAAAGAAAACACGGCTTTCAAAGTCTGGATCGATTATCTTCCGCACTCGAAGATACAAGCTAGGGTCTCTGTTTGCATATTCAGTGATAAGATCCGCAAAATCCTGATACTTTTTCGAGCGCTCAGATGTCAGTGGCGACTCGGGGCATTTAAACTCCCCTGGCAGGACTTCTTGAGGGGCGAAGCAAGAAAGCATGTCGGTGATTGCGTTCCTCATGTCATCATCGTCCTCAGGGATGTCATCATCTTGGTAAACCCACTGAAGATCGCTAGCAATGGTTGCAAGGCCTTTGGTGTCCAGTATGTTGTCCGGCTTAATGTCCTCGATCTTAGAGCCGTCTGGTGAAAGATGAAGAGGTGTCTTCACTATGTTGTCGGATGTGGTTGATATGATCTGGTCCCCAACCCAATATATATGCTTCAGATGACATTTAGTTTGTTGTTCAGAGCCACGTGGATGAACGGCCATACCTTGCACGCAATTCCCTTCTCATTCGCACCGCACGAGCATCTTGGTGTCTGCAATGCTCCTCCTATGGCTACCGTGATGTCGTCGTCAAGATAAAAGTACTTTTTGGAGCTTCCGTCCGGGCTGTCTTCGTCGTCCGACATGGCACAGTATTTCATTCTGATGTCTTTACCTTCGAGTCCCTTCCTCGCCCTTCTGCGCAGATCGTTGTCGAAAGCTGAGACATTGTACTGTAGATTCTTGGTAGATATGACAAGTGAGGGCGTCGGAGAAACAGTAGGCTCGACAGATGGTAGTGGCTGATCCTGATTGGAACTCTCTGACTTTGACGACTGTGAGTTGGCTCTTGCTGCCTTTGCAGCTCTGGCACGAGTGGTTACCATGTCCCCTCCAAGAGAGAGTCTTGAGAATTGCTCTGCTGACATGAGCGCCTTCGTATTGGAATACGTTCATACTAGAAGTCCAGTTGAGGACCTATATACCAACCCAGCATCCCCAGATCCACGCCACAACCCAGCTGATCCATCGTGTAGGCAGAACAAACGGCCCATCTCACAACGGCGCTTAAGGAGGAGGCCCATCCGTGCCTCAGAGCGTTGAGACGTATGGAGCGGACGTGGCTTGCTCGGGGGCAGCCGAAGTAGAGGAGAAAAAATGTCGACGCCGCAGTTCTGCCTGACATACTAGAGCGAGGGTGGTGTTATGATGACGAGTCTTTGCCGCAAAGCCGCATACATTGGTGTCTTTGTTGCGTCAATTGTCTCCTTGTAGACAGCATAACTGGCATAATATCCACTTTCTGGTCGAAATCTCTGGGCACGCGCCAGTTACGCCGCACCAGGAGGCGTGGTGCCCAGTCTGCTTGCTTCGAAGCGATACGGCCTTAGCCCTTTAGGGTTAAATTAAGGGCGGGCTGTGAGCGAGGGATTGCCTTGTCCAGAGAATTATCGTGTTTTGCCGCCGTGCCTTAATCTCACAAATGCCGCTAAATGGTCCAGCTCAGTTATCGCGGGCTGGTTTGTGGTGATAATGCAAGGCACAGCTTTCGCGCACCGCAGCGGGGGCGAGGCTCGTGATCCAGCTTGCAGCAGGAACAACAGTTGATGCACACGCGAATGCGAGGCCAAGAGGCTATACGCGAAAGTGCTTGTTGCCTCGGATAAGCAGCAGAACGGAGAACACGGCAGCGAGCTTTGATGAGGTTGTAGGCAGCGATGGTCTGTGATGGCAGCAAGTCCGGCATTGACGTTAGACTAGCTTTTGCTCAGCCTTGCGGCGGCACCGAAACCCTGCAACCATCAGTTACTAGTTGAACTTCAGCCTGTCTAAGGCTGACTGAAGTGGCAGGCGTATCACCCTTCTGGTTAAGCTTCTGGCTGCGTCAGTGAGTATCCGATGCGCACCACACGTCGGCGACGCCCACAACCCTGAGGGTGCCTTGGGTCGCACATTGGAGGCCTAGGCAACTCTCAAGTTCCCACTCAAGCCAAAATATTCATGACGCATACTGGCGCTTTATGGTAGTGTTTATTTTAGAAGCAGAGTGGCTCAGCAACGAAACCATGTTCCATTAGGAAATGGCAGTGTCATGGCGCGGTTGACCTGAAGATTAGGTCGCCTGTCCATCAAAGCGCGCTGACCGTTCACGCCTCAGACTGTAATCGATTCACGAACTCCAACGCTGAAGGAACTTGATATCCGGGAATATCATGGATTAGCGAGGCGGGGCAGATTTGCGCCTCTCGCAGAGAAAGGCTCTGAGTCGGCCATTCAGACGATTCGAGTAACCGCCGCGAGTAAGAGGGAAGCGGAACAGCCCCCGAACAACAACAACGACGACCACGGAGTGGCCATGTATGTAAGCCCCGAATTGAGACAAGCCCCCAACTCGTTCGGCATGGCAGGTGTGTTGGTGGAGAAGGAGTTGGTGATCTGCGGGCATCATCGTATCCTTCCAGCGTTTGGTGGTGATACCATGACACCTCCAAAGTGCCCATGACTTGACATTTGAGTTCACTAGGGCGGAGGAGGTGGCATAGGAGGCCCGGAATTTTGAGATCAGTAATGAGTTCTAGGTTTTTGGATGCCTCGGACGTTCGAAATCTATCGGGTTTGTTCGCTCATACTCGTTCTACTTTGCAAGAGAGCTCGGCCTGAAGAGTCAGCGCGTTCGGATTAAAATCAAGAAAGGCGTATTCACGCCGAAGCCTTACCTGTTGTCTTTGTTTCTATGAAGAAAACGCTGTGCTGTATACAGCCATCATTCGCGTCTCTTGGTGGGTTTCAATGGCTGCGCTTTCCTTGTTCAACCATGTGTCTCATGGAAAAGCCACCCCAGGGTAGACCAGAAAGATTTTGGTTTGTGTCGATGCTTCCCAGCTCCGGTGGTGCATATGAGCTTCCCGCTTTCTGTCGGTTCTCCAACTCTCGCTCTGCCTCTTCCTTCTGCTCTTTGATTTTATCACCGGCGGAACGGTCAGCAGAAAGCATTCAAGTTGAAGGAAAACACTCACGAAGTCTTCTTTGAGCTAGTTTGTTTTGTATCTTCCGTCGCTCCTTGGGGTCACTGACATCTGACCAGACATCTTTGTCAATTTCTGAAGACTGCTGATTAGTCCCAGAATGCTCTCGAGCAGACGACACTGGCTGCTGAGAACTGGAATGCTGACCCTGCCCTATTGTATCGGTACACATGAGCAGAAAACTGTCTGATTTCGAGGTAGATTAGATCTGTATATCGCTGGCACGTCAATCTCAACCGTGTGTTGTGTCAGTCCGAGCTAGGAGAAATGACGGACGGACATGTGCTTGATCAAGTTGTGCCAGGTATTTTTCGGTATGTTTGACAATGGTACAAAATGAAGTGCGTTGTATGTAACCTTTGGGCACCCGAGGAGTATTTGTACTATGATTCATTGGTGCTGCAACCGCATACTAAGGTTATATAGGATTTAGCATCGGATTTTTGAGATAATATCCAGTACCGGCATCCTTCGGTAAAGTCCAGAGAAGTTCATGGTGTTCCGATGTGGGTACATTGGTGGAGGATTCCATGCCCCTGAAATGAAGTGACAATTAAGGTAGCAACAGATTCTGGATACGAGAATTGTGGAGAGTAAGCTCTCTCACCAACTGCTGAAGGAATTCTAGAAGAACAGGGGTTACTGCCATAGAGGCTGAACATTCCATAGAGGCTTGACCTGTCAGCTCAGCTGGTACGAATCGAGTAATTATTGTTCATGAATGCTCATGCTTAAACCCGAGATCGGAAATCCTTAGCAGCCGCTAAAATGCGATTGGCGCTTGCGTATGCTACACTAAACCCTCAGATGTTAGTCAAAGGTAGATAGGGATCTGCTGAAGTTCGTGCTATATCGTTTTTGATCAGGAGGTGAGATCAGACCAGCCGCCTTGCCGATGAGTTGCCGTATACGAGGTAGCATTTTAGGTTCAGGCAAACCAGTGGGAAGCGATAACCTTGATGAGGCTCTCGTAGAGGCAGTGTTTCAGCCCCATGCTTTCGGGGCCCGAGGTGGCTTTGTCAGTACTTGTTCCAGCCCTGGATATCATATGAATGCAAGACGCTTGCTCAGAAATATTGCAAATACGACAGGGAAAACATAGGTATCCATGATCTTATGTTGAAAGCGTGACGACGTGATATGTAGCGACCATATGGATTGCCCATGGTTCCAAGCGATATCGTGGATGATGGGCGACAATGGCAATTGGCTTGGTACGAGTAGATCTAAGGACACGAGGTCATGCATGGAGGAGTGAGGAACAGATGGTAGGCAGCCATAGTGGAAGCTGCTGTCGGTATTTGACTCGCTAAGCCTGACGTGGGCGACTAAGGACGCGCAACTACGGCTGATTCGACCAGCCGTGGCAGCTATATGCGGCTCAAGTGTTTTCTGACCGCTGTGCTCATCAGGCCCCTATGCACTGACCCCGCAGCATGGACATTCGCCTGCCCTTGTTGGCAAGGCCAGGTGCAACAACAGTAATAGTGAAGATGACGTGATTGCTCTTTTGGCGCTCAGCTCAACATGTTTGGCACGACAGAATGCAGGTGCTGTTATGCCGCAGAGCGATCCTTTAGTTCGCCGAGAGACTTTATTGTACACTATTGTGGTCGAATCGTATACATCTCGATAAAACGGTATAGCACGTGACCATCGGCGCTGACAAGCTGGACTTCTGATGGCACATACACCGTAGCAAAGTAACCGTTGCATTGCGACAGGTTGGCACGGCTGGATCAAAGCCCTTTGCATCTGCGGCTTATCACCGTTTTCGTCTGAAGTATTCCCGGATGTCTCAAGCACAATCACGTGCATCATGAGCTGATGTGCTGGGGCAGTTTCGACAGGAACTAGCCACACAGGAACCATGTGGGCGATTCACTTGAATGGCTGACGAGCTTATCGCAACACGGCGAACGAATCAAGAAAGGAATGTATGTCAAAATATAGTCCTACACATCTAACAAGATGGCAATGGGTAGGGTGGAGAAGACACGGCTCTGCTAAAAACCAATTTCAATCTTCCACCGAGAGAAAATGTTGCTTCCCAGGCCATAGAGAGCTGAACCCGGGAGCAGGCAATGGTGGGTCAACAGCGAGCATCGTGTGTGCCGACAGCAGCAGCACCTCAACGAACGACAGACATGAATGGTTCGCGATACAAGGCATGTGCTGTGGGCGGCAGACGAAAGCTGCTGTTGTGTTGTTGTTTGTGGGCAGAAGAAGAGCACGGCGCCGGTTTTCTGAGGTGGTAAAAATCATCCCCGCTCGGACCCCGGCTTTGTCAGCAGCCTTGGCGGCGCCCAGTTGAAATTCTCGTGGCAGCTCGGCCTCGTGTTTCCTTCTCTACACACAATCATAAAAAATGGACGATTAATCAACGGCTATAACGAGCTGCTCATCTCTATAGTTGTCATATTTGCGTCTTAGATGAAACCGGCACTTTTAGGCTTTTTGCTACCAATTCCATGTTGCTTGAAGCCACCTGCGTGACCATACATACCTTCTTGTGCGAAGCCATCGTGTTGCTGACAAAGGAGCGGCGGCACTGGGTGTGTCTGCCAGTGTCAACGGCTAACGGACGGCCCTTGTGAAGCTTTGGCGGCAGCATTGGCGGCTCGTCAAGTATGAGCATACCAAACGCCATAACAGAGTGTGTCCATGTCTTGTCGTCTCTGTGCTGCCCATAGCTCCGTCGCCCTGTGCCCAAACGCATGGCACCATGACGAAGCCTCTGGTGGAGCGCAAGCACGCTCAGACAGGGGCGTTGCTGTACATAGACCCGAACCGCCGAGACGCAGGGTTCGAGCTTTGTGCGATGCCATGTGTGAAGCTGGAACACATGGGCTATTCGTCATCGTGTTTGAACTAACAACCCCTTCACGGCCTCCCCTTCTCTGCTCATGTCCACATCTGCCATGGAAACATACTTTTTCTAGCCATCCAACCCACGCGCCACCTGCCGCTCTCGAGCCCCCTTTCTCCCCGCGCATTGCTCCCGTGCACCTTCAACCGATCAATCCCCGATTCTGCCCTCCGCCGCCCAACCGCTTCCTCACACCACACCACCACCATGGCGTCTGCCCTGAACAAACGCCAGCAGGCGCGTAACGAGCGCACACTGCAGGAGCTGATAAAGACTGTGCCGGGCAACAGCACCTGCGCAGACTGCGGCGCGCGGAATCCAGGTATGTAACCCCAGGCGCATGCTCCTCGACACGTACTGACAACGACTATGCAGGATGGGCAAGCTGGAGCGTGAGTTTTCCCTGCTCTCCAAACCGTCGCCGATTCACCGACCACAAATCTGAGACTGACATGTACTGTAGCTCGGCATCTTTCTGTGCATGCGATGCGCAGCCTTGCATCGCAAGCTGGGAACGCACATTTCCAAAGTCAAATCGCTGAGCATGGACAAGTGGGACAACGCCCAGGTGGATGTAAGAACCTTGAGACTCAGTATCGCCGGCACGGGTGCTGATCAATCCTGTAGAATATGAAGCGCATTGGCAACATCGAGTCCAACAAGACATACAACCCCCGTAATGTCAAGCCGCAAATACCCATCGACATCGACGAGGTAGACGGTGCCATGGAAAGGTACATAAGAGCAAAATATGAGCAGAGGATATATCTGCAAGATTCACGGCCAGGCACGCGACAAAACACGGGCAGCACAAGCTCAGAAGACAGACCACCGCCACTCCCGCCCAAGCCCAGTGGTCGCTTTGGATTCGGGCTGCGCAAAGTAGCAACTTCCCCACGCAACATAACGCCGCCCATCTCTCCAGGACTAGAGGGCTTCCAGCAAGAAACTTCACCTCCCCGAGTAAACAAGCCCTCGAGGGTGTTTGGCTCCAACGTCCATACTTCAGGCGACGGCATGGACTCGAAACTAGCCACTCTTCGCGACATGGGCTTCCCAGACGAGAAGCGTAATTCCACGGTATTGAAGGGACTGAATGGCAATCTGGACCGAGCAGTGGAGGCCTTGATTCGACTGGGCGAGCAGAATCCTGTGAAATCAAGAGGTAGCACGCCAACTCCGCCTACGAAGCCCACGGCCAACGGCCTATCTTTTGATACGGTTACCCCTTCGTCGTCTACCAATCCCTTTGATGCTTTAGACGCACAAGCGCAGGCTCCGCAGCCGCAGCAAACATATCCTCCGGCTTCTTATAACCCATTCTTATCACAGGCATCGCAAGGCTATACTCAGCAACAAGTCCCGCAGCAGCAACAGCAACAGCAGAGCATGGTTTACCAACAGAATCCCTGGGGACAGCAGCAACAGAATCTTGAACAGTCCTTCCAGGGTATGAGTCTGCAACCTCAGCAGCCTCTGTTTCCAAACCGAACCGGTGGCCATGGGCAATCACAACCTGCTCCATACGCTCAAACGAACCCATACCTCCAATCTTTTACTCCGCCTCCTGTACAAACCGCTGGGCAATACAACTCGTACTATACCCCACAGCAGCCACAATACCAATCCATGTCGAATCCTTCGAGCCCAGGGAACCCCTTCTTGAAATCGTCTCAAAGTCAAATATTCACCCCTGGAGACGTAGCAAACTTGAATCCTTTTGGGCAGTCATCCTTTTATCAGCAGGCAACGCAGCAACAGTCGATTCCATCTCAACAGCAGATGCCTAATCCGTGGTCGCAGCAGCAACAGCAACAGCAGCTACAGCAACAAACCCAAGCTTCGGCCCCTCAACCAGCAAATCCCTGGCAAACCCAATCTAGCTACCAGAATCAGAACCCTGCTCAGAATTACCAGACACAACAGCAAAGCTTCCAGAATCAACAGCAGTTGTACCAGCAACAAAGCTCCAACCCGTTTGATAAGAACGCTTCGATTCTCTCCCTGTACAACCAACCACAGGCAGCACCTCAGCAACCAGTACAGCAACAAGCCCAACCGACAGCTGTACAAACTCCAATACCTGCTGCACCGGCAGTCGGCCAGTCGAATCCATTTGCAACCATGTCCGCTGCGCCTCAATCTCAGCCATTATCAGCTGCTCAGACGCCTGGGGTGAGACATGTCAGTAATGAGAGCGTGGATTTCTCTGGGCTGATGGGTGGGCGACACTCACCTGATGCCTTCTCAGGCTTGAGCTCCAGCTTCAGACGATGAACGTTCTCACTGGACTGCACCGTCTTGATATGCAGCTAGAGTAGGTCGTTTTATCTTTATTTTGGGAGGAGTTAATATTGGATGTATTGAATGAGCGTTCGAGGAAAGTTCCTGGGAAGTTTGAGAGACAGGCTTGTTGTATGATACCTGGTGGGTAAAAGCTGTGCCGCATTACCTATGACGATGATTGCTATCTCATTCCATTGAGCCCGCACAGTAGAGAGTGATCACTTGGACGCCACATCAGCGTGTGGTCCATAGTGTTCGTATCTTGGTCAAGCTGGTGATTGCGGACGAATGTACCTTCTGTAGCCGTTTGCGTTGGGTCTTCCATTTTGTAGTTGTTCTTTCGCTAGGTTAGACTAGTATTAATTACACGGCCTGATAATCACAGGCAATTTCTCCTTGCGTATAGTGGATAGATTATTCGATTCACGTGCAAGCGTGGCTTGAGTTCGCGTCTACGTCATACCTGTCTGAACCCGCGTACCTGATCTTGAACTTCATGCGCTACGTTAGCATCTTCCCACTCTTCGTTAACCAGAAGACTTGTTTATCGCTTTACTCAAACTGCCTTGTGTCTAGACTCCAGGACGCCTTACTTGTAGACTGCTCATCGACCAAGCAGCATCATGGGTGAGTTCTACAGCAGCCTAGTAGCTACAACAGCCAGCTGACAGCGTACAACAGCCTCCGTAGACTACTGTAAGATTGCCTTGAGATGCCCTGTAGCGCCATATTCTCACGCAACAGCACAGACAAGGTCCTCGACATTGACCCCAAAGCGTCACAACAGCAAATCCGAGATGCCTACAAGAAGTACTGCCCTGCCCCTCTCCTTCTCCCTTCCAACTGAAAGAACCACACTCTAACACAAGTACCATTACAGAGCAGCACTAAAACACCACCCCGACCGCGTCCCTGCCGACTCTCCGGAGCGCGCAAGCCGCACTAAGCGCTTCCAGCAAATCAACGATGCATACTATACCCTCTCTGACGCCACTCGCCGCCGCGACTACGATGCCGCACGCACATACAACAGCTTCACAGGCAGCACCGCAACACCTGAACCAGACTTTGACGAAGAAATCCCCAACCAAGCTGGCGGCAGCAGCGCTGGATTTGCCCAAGGCTTCCCCTGGTCTGCATTTGGCTTTGGGTCCGCGCCCGCGGGCACGACAGAAGAAACGCACAACCGCTTCTCTGAAGAGCAGTTTGGCGGTATCTTTGAAGAAATGTTGCGGGAAGAAGGTATGGCGGATGATGAGGCGCACCCGACAGGCAAGTTTTGGAGCTTTGTGGGTGGGCTGAGTGGCGCCGCCATGGGCTTCATAGTAGCAAATTTCCCAGGTATGGTGGCGGGGGCCGTGGCGGGGAATCGCCTGGGTGCGGTAAGGGATGCAAAGGGGAAGAGTGTGTATGCGGTTTTTCAGGAGTTGCCGCAGGCAGAGAAGGCCAAGTTGTTGGGGAATCTTGCGAGCAAGGTGTTTGCGAACGTAGTTTCTGCGTAAGAGGGCGGGACGGATATAGAGTTCTGGGAGTTTGGGGTGGTCTTGTAATTGATGGGAAAGGGAAATGTCTTGCGGGTGATGACTATACAATGACGATGGCTTGGAGAGTTCCTTTTTCGGACCTTTTAGGTAGTTTTGATATTGAGTTTAGAGATAAATATGACATGTGGCATTTCTCTCACACTTCAGCAGACGAGCAAGCGGCATGTTCGAACACAAATAAACAAAAACCTATATGTATTGCAATTGCATCTCCTGCACCAGTGTAACACAAAGGCTACCTGTTCAAGAGGGAGGGATATCTCTAAAGCCTTTTTTTTGAAGCACCGAAAGGAAAAAAAAGGGTCTGACAATAAAAATAAAACAGGATGAAAAGAAAAGAAAGAACACCATAGTGTACACATGGGTGTCCCTTCTACAATATGCCCAACAACCCTGTTCCGAAATGTGTCCATGTCATAAAGTCGTACCCAAGCCACGCATTTCACGTCCAACTCTCTTCTAAACACAAGTGTTTATCTTCCAAGCTCTTCCTCGTCCTAAAAGCACAATAAGCATTCTCCACCCACATACTGGGCCAAACGACCAGACCAAGAGCGAGAGGAGCAAGAACATCTCAAATCGGCGGAAACCCGTCTCTGGAAAAATTGCCCACGACTCTCGCAATGGTGAAAACATTCTCAGCCGTTCCTAAAAGGTAACTCGTCAACCCTTCTCTTCTTATGTCTTTTAGACAAACTTTGACGCCATACTCGCCAGGGTCGCGAGGCCGCCGATGCCGCCGGCCACCTTGTCCATGTCGATATTCTGCAGACTAGCCATCATGCCGCCGCCGCCGTTTGCGTTGCCAGAGCGCTGGCTCGAGGTGTATGTTTCGCGGCCGTAGCCCTGGCTGCCGTAGTATCCGCCCGCGGTATTTCCCCTGTGCGATGGCGCAGCGTGGCGGCTGCCGCCGGGCAGGTTGACGCCGAATTGGCGGGCGAGCTTGTGCAGGACACCACCGGAGACGAGGGGCATGATGATCATGAAGAAGACTTTGTAAGGGTGGCGCTGGGCATAGCGCCAGATTTCGCGCAGAAAGTGCTGTAGCTTCTTGTACAGATGCTGGATGTAGTTGTCGCGGGGTGAGCGCTTGTACCGTGACGTCGAGCTGTGGTGGCGCGACGATGACGAGTACGAGGATGAGGCATAGCCTGGGCGGTAGGACGAGGAGCGCCGGTTGGGCGATGTCGAAAAGGGGTTCCAGCTGTTGCCCATGGTGGTGGTGGCGCGTCGACGTTGGTGGTTGTTCGAGGGCGCGGGCGAGGTAGTAGAAGTCGCAGTAGAAAATGTAGATGCAAGAAGCAAAACTGGTTTGGGTTGCAGATGGGCGCTCAGCGGTAATGTGCTTTTTGTTGATGCGGGACCTTGTTGAGATGCGTGGGCTCGAGCAACCGAAGGCGGAATGCGGTGATGCAAAGTGTACTTGTCAGCCCAGCGCATTCAAGCGCAAAGGTGATGATGAGATAGGATGGATTGGCTGAGACGTGGCGATTCTTGACGGAGAAAGTGGCTGCAAGTATGACTGTTTGGTGTGGTTGTTGTCAGTGGCCGCAGGCTGGCGAGGGCAGGATAGTCACTAAAAGCCCAGAATAGCGGCCTTGTTTCAGCAGCAAGTGGTGACGCCGGTGAAGGAATGTGGGTCTTTTTGGGCCTCAATCGACTTTGTCGAGAGTGTCCCTGTTGTCCTGAAAGGCCGCTTTTGCCTCGTTTTCTGTCGCCCAATGTTTTTTCCAGCCTCTTGGGCGGTTGGTTGGTCGTCGACTAGCTAGCCCCGTTTTTTTACGAGGCGAGTACAAGAAGAATCGGTGACAGCCCTATCGTCGCCCAAGCAAGATGCCTTTGGTGCCAGAAGCCCGAGACCGTGCGCAAAACGGGTGGGTGGATAAACGAGTGAGCAAGTACGGACCACGTCAAAGCGGAAGAGGGACCATAAAATACTCTTGTTCGCACGGTTGGGGTAACGAAATGGCTGGTAGCTTGAGACGGGCGGTACTATGGCCAGCTGAAAGTTATGCGCGCGAACTTGTGGAGCGGAGGAATGATCGTCGCCCACTTGCAGGACTGACTGACCGCTCTTTGGCAACTTGGCGGCCCATCCCTGCAGGTCCCGGCACTGCGAGCCAGCGTTACTTGTGCACATGCACACGCGTGATGTTGTGCGTGAACCCTTATGCACGACCCGCCATACTCCCGTGAATACGAGCAAAAAAAGAGTCTACCAGCAAGCAGAATGCTATGCCAATTGCCCATTTCCTACAAGAGAAGTGCTCTTCGTGTTCTGTATGAGCCTTAAAGTCGAGAAAAAAAAACATTTCCGTGTGCATCATCCTCTCTTGTGCAGGCCCACACACACCCTCACATCCCTGTGGCATGAATGGGTCAAAACTGCAGATAAGACGTTCGAGACCAACCGTTGCAAATGCACCTGGCATACTATGGCATTCAACAAATCGTGCATACGCCTCGATCGAGGCCGCAGACGCGTTCTTGCATGCCACCTTTGCCCTCTTGAGACTTACATGGAACTTTGTCAAGCCTCAAATCAGGTGACTGGTCTGGACAGCACACAAGTAGTGGAGAAAATCAATCATATAGCTATCGAGACAACAGGAAGACCAAGGGCCCACCACATACGTGGCCACCGTTGACGCCAATCTATCACTATGCACTCCTCACCAAATAACCAACCCATTGGGTCTGACAGGCCAGATTCAGAAAACAAACAAGAACAGACTCGTGTCGAGGCAGCAGCAGAGCGACCAAGCGTCAGCCTTTCTTCCTATTTTTACCGCTCTTTCGCCTCCTCTCGCCTCCATGACCACCTCCGCCATCCTTAACCGTCGTCTGGGCTTGCACTGGCGTCGCGGAGCTATAGCCCTGCGTAGCCAGAGCTGCATCCGTGTGCGTGTCTTGAGAAACTCCGCCTTTTACCACGCGTGGTAATGGCATTGGAGTAGAGGCAGATGCTGGAGCTGGAGCTTGAGGAACACGGCGTGGTACTGATGTATAGCTGGCTTCCGAAACCGCCGAGCTTATTCTTCGAGTATATGGTGGTTGAGGCGACGTCGGTGATGATGACGAAGAAGTCGGGCTAAAGTTGTGGTACTGGTACGGCTCCACAGGAAACGGGACAAGGCGCGAAGACTGAATCGAGGATGATCGAGTGCGGGAACCAAGTGGGACATCAGCCTCATGGCCTGATTGTCGAGATGATGTCACATGGTCTGGTAGTGGAGACGTTGGAGGTTGATAACCGCACTCTGACTCCGGAAACGAGCCTAGCATATTGACCATAGAGGGAGGGCGCATAGGCGCTGCTACGTGGTAGCCAGTCTCAGAGTTTGAACGGGGCATTGGGTGCAGAGGCTCATGCTCATGGACCAGACTGCCCTCATATGCATTAATGGGTGCATAAGTAGGTTGACCGTCTGGGCCAGGTACAATGAAGCCAGATGGTGGTGCATGTCCCTCCGTCGTTGACGCGGTCGATGTACGTTTGTGGCCACTTGATCGTTTTTCTTTCTTGGACTTGGAGCCAAACATGGACGTTCGCTGTTGGTTTTTCTTCGAGCGCGAAGAAGAAGTGCCAGGCTTGCCAGTGGTCTCATAGCTCAAGACACTGGCAGTATCATTGGGGAATGAAGCACTGGTAGGTCTAGGCTGCGGGTCGGGTCGTACCGCAGAGGCTCGTGCGCCATGGAGGCGTGATTGATATGCGTCGAGTTCTTCTGCACTGAGTGAAACATCTGTATTCCCCGCTGCTCTTGCTAGCCGTATCTTGTCAAGAACCCGTCGGAAAAGTATCTCTTCCACTTCAGCCGAGTTGATGGTTTCGCCCGGTCCGCCAAAGTACTCGTCATGATAGCTTCCATAGCCATGCACAGGCCCGTGCATAGGCTCCGCTACGGCCGATGTCCTGCTCTCCCATGCTCTAATATCCATGTCGTTAAAGTATAACTCATCTGGATTCATATTCTTGCCATTCAACGCCGGCGAAAACTCCTGGTCTATTACAACACCGCCCTTTTCGTCATCACTAGACAATTCTTGGAATCTATGCACATCGTCGTCCACCCCCTCAAAGTATCTCCCCACACCCGACGAGCCCCCTGGTGGTCTTCCCCAGTGGGGCATAGTGTAAGGAGTTCGCGGCCGACCACCTAGACCGCCTCCTCGGAAAAAGCTGACTCGATGGGCTTGTCCATGAATGCGGCATGGCCCACGACGGTGACACCAGTTGCTCCGATAAGCCAGAGAACCGTGGTGAAGGGAGAGGCCCACAGGCCGAGAGGAATCGCAATGACGAACAGTGTGGTGTACAGCTGAGAGGTAGTTGCGCGCCAGCTGCCAATCTCAAGATCGTTACCCTCGAGCTTGCCGATACCGTACATGCCTCCGACGACTAGACAGATGACGAAAAGGAGCATCAGGTTGGTGAGCAAGCTATAGATGCTGAGCATGACGAAGACGGCAGCATAATTGCTCGAGAAGTAGCCCAAGTTGTAGTTGACTCTGCTCTGGACTTCGCTAAAGTTTGCGGGCTTGGAGATGCGCTTGACATCGAAAAATTCGCCAATGGGTCGCAGGTTGGCAAAGCGCGAGGAGACGGAGGTGGAACGCAGGCTGTCGAAGCGGCCGCCAATGTTCATGCGTGAGGTGAGCGCATCGATGGGAATGCTGAAGCGCGACATTGTGGAAAATATGTAGGTTTAAGCGGATGTTCCGGTTCGGAAACGGTCTTGCGGAGGAACGAGAGTGTGCTGGTAGGCTTCTAGATGTTCGGAGTCAGGGTCAGCTGCTGACAGAATGAGAAGACAAGCGGGCTGGAGATGTGTCCTCAGGGCAAGGTGAGGAGGGGTGTTAATATAGCGGACGGGTGCCTTACGGGATGGAAAATAGGTGCGAAATACGGGAGAGGCTGACGCGGCGGGGCGTGAGGGCTGTTGGGCAAGAGAGTGTGATGTAGGGAGAAAGTGGTTGCGTGTCGTCGCCGCTATGGGAACTTTTGTTGGCTCACCCTTCCCCCCTGCCGCGAATCTCTGTGGCTCAGGGTCGCGTCGGCCTCACCAAGCCACAGGGCGAACCGTTAGCCCCTTAGCTAGGTTTGCGACGCCTGGGTTTCATTGGAGGATTGGGAGGCCACCTTGACTTTTATAGAACGCTGGAGCGCAGAGCAAGCAAGTGAGCGCAAATTTATCCCTTTCCAGCCAGCTTGCAACGCAGGCATCTTGTTGATTGCAGGCTCAGAGCGATTGGGCCACGTTCCCTTTCTCGAGCGGGCTCACCGCACTGAACATCTGCTCCCCCATTTCCCGCGACCAAGTCCCACGACAAACTCGCCCAGCCATGAGATCTCACGCCGTGCTTGCACTGGTGCTGTGCATCTTCGCAGCATTCGCCGCTGCCTGGACAAAAGAGGGTACGTCACCTTTGCCTGTCCAATTGCACTGTAGACGCTTTCAGCTGCAACTGGCTGCCGAACTATTTGCTGACAGCTTACGCCAGACCATGAAATCTTCCGCCTCCGTGACGAAGTTGCCAAAGTCGAAGGCCAAAATGTCACCTTCTACGACCTGCTCGGCGTGAAGCCCAACGCGTCTCAGGACCAATTGACCAAAGCCTTCCGCAAGAAGTCGCGCGAACTTCACCCTGACAAGGCCCGCCAGGCCTTTGTTGCCAACTATGCGAAGAAACACAAGAAGAAGGGTTCCTCTGTCGGCAAGCAGCCCTCCAACAGGGAGATCGAGGCCCATGTGCAGAAGGTCACGATTGCCTACCAGAGGCTGTCCGTCATCGCAAAGATGCTCCAGGGCCCCGAACGCGAGCGCTACGATCACTTCTTGAGGAACGGTTTTCCCGCGTGGAAGGGCTCTGGATACTACTATAACCGCTTCCGTCCTGGCCTTGGCTCAGTCATCTTTGGTCTTCTTACCGTCTTTGGCGGTGGTTTCCACTACTTTGCCCTCGTCATGGGCTGGAAGCGCCGCAGGGAGTTTGCCGAGAGGTACATTCAACAGGCACGCAAAACTGCGTGGGGTGATGAGACCGGCGTTCAGGGTATTCCCGGCATCGACGATACTACTGCCCCCGTCAATGCCCAGCAGTTCGAGAACGATTCGCCCGAGGATACCCCTGACGAGCAGATTCCCAGGAACCGCCGCGAGAGGCGGGCCATGGAGAAGGATGCCCGCAAGCCCAAGAAGGTCCAAGCTGTGAAAAAGGCACGCACCGACGGCATCAGCGCTCCCAAGGAGCCAGAGGTCGTTTCCGGTCCCCAAGGTGCCAAGAAGCGAATTGTCGCTGAGAACGGCAAGATTCTCGTCGTCGATTCTGTCGGCAATGTGTTTTTGGAACACGAGACTGAGGATGGCCAGAAGGGCGAATTCTTGATTGACGTACGTGCACAACTCTCTCTCTCTCTCTCTTGATATAGTAGCATATAGACTAACAACCACCAGCCTAACGAGGAACCCAAGCCCACTATCTACGACACTCTCCTCTTCAAGCTCCCCAAGTTCGCCTACAACCAGTCTGTCGGACGCATCCTTGGCAAGAAGGAATTGGTCGACGAGCCCCTGCTTGACTCTTCCGATCTTCCGGAAGATGAAGCTGCGATTCAAAATGCCACCGCACCTAACCTCAACGGCGAGGCAAGGAAGCGCAGAGCCATGCCCAAGAAGGCCAGGTAAACAACTTCTATTCTCTAGATTGACTCTCCGCTTGGTGCGAGATTTTGAAACAAAACTAAAGGTGTTGAGATCTTTCCTTGGTGGCCAATAGACAAAAGTGGGGGGACATGGGCATTAGGATCTTGCCAAGTTGCATGTACAACAAGATAGATTTTATCTGAAGCGAGTAAAAATATGACAATCACAACGCAAAGAAAGTGTTGTTTGGTGTTTTCCTCCCAGTCTGCTGCAATTCTTGTAAAATCATATCAAGCATCTCCGCCATGGAGTAAATTCAATTACAGTTCTTTCTTATTTTTTTCCTTGCCCTGCTACTAACTAGCCACAATGCTAAGCAAAGAACATGCACAAAGCCTCCTTTGCAACTCCCTTTTGCCACCAACGCCATCCACATACAAGCTAGCATTCTTCAGCCCTTCTTCCACCAGATGTACGAGAAACACTACAATGCTTGATAAAGACGAAGAGAGAAAAAAATAGTTTAAAAAAATAATAGACATGGAAACATCTGCATCGTCGACATCCCGGCCAAAATCCATCTATCCGTGAATGCATTGCAAACGGAGTACAACAGGTGCAAGGAGGGGATGGCATGCCAAAGAAGGCAGATGGGAGGGGGGAAAAGAGGACGGGAGAAGCCAAAAGAAGAGAGATAAAATAAAACAAAGGGTACAAAGGTATCACAACGGCGGGAGGACGACATCAGCCCACCAAGAAAAAAACGATAGTGGATATGCATGCGGGACTGAGTACCACGATAACCAGCGCCCTCAAGAGAAAGAGGGAAGCAAAAGAGGAAAACAAAAAACAATCCAAGAGACTTTGCACTGTGGGGTTCTGCAGCTCTTTTTTACGTCCGTCGCTCTGCCATTCTTACAATCTCTTATGCTCATTCTTTTCCTCTTTTTCTCACCTCTTTTTCGCACGCACTCGTCTCTCGAAGTCGATAGTAATCTCCTACCGTTGATGCAGACATATTCAGCCACGTTCTCGCATGTTCCATACCTGCCGCACACGCAACACGATACACGCCCAATGGATGCCGTCTGAATACGCCGCTGTCGCTCGGCACGCGCTGCTTCGCCGGCTGCTGCTCGAGATCCATCTAAAATCGTTCTGTTCCATTGTTGCCGTGGTTTTCAAACAGGTCTTCCAGATATCCGCTGGGAGTGCGACCACCAGGGACGTTGGTGCCGCCAGGAACGTTGAGCGAGAGTTGGCTGGTGTTGTTGTCTTGGCCAAAGACACCGCTTCTTGTGTTCCCCGGCTGGCTAAGGGTTGCAACACTGTTGCGGTTGTACACGGAAAGGCCCTCTCGCGATGGAGGTGCGCGTGGGTATCCTCCACGTGAAGGGGGGAGTGAAGGCGACTCCGGTGGTGAGATACCGGATCTTGTGCTGAAGCGGTTTCCTGGTGTTGACAGAGACGTGACAGACAGGCTGTTGGGATTCTGACCGCCTACGTGCATTTGAGGGGATCCAGCAGCAGCCGCTGAGGTACCGGCGGCATAGTATCCGGCGGGAAGGTAGGTTGAGGAGCGGTTGACCATTGAGTCCCGCATACCAGCAGCGCCACCAGCGGTAGGAGAAAAGAAGAGAGTAGAAACCGGTCGTTGCGCTGCGCTGCCGGGAGGGCCAGTGAAAGGCTTGGCCGACTTGCCAATTGGCGCGGCATTTAAGCGATCCAGAGACATGGTGGAATTTGCACCCACAACATTGTACATCCCCCGCTTGTTAGGCAGAGTTGACATGGACTTGACATCAGCCATGTTTTGCGTCATTGCTGCACGCTTGACGGAGCGATGCAGTGACCATGCAACGAGACCACGCCATGCCATCAATGCCGCGCCGAAGAAGGCGAGGATAGCACCAACACAGATGAAGACTGTTCCATCGGGAAGGTTGGATTTCTGCATAAAGGCTGCGCCAGATGTGTCTGGAATCTTTGGGATAGGGATATTCAGACCGGCTATCGTGGGGGCTCCGGCAAGCTGGAAGACACTTGTAGATCCGGTCTGTACCGTCGTTGTCGCCGCAGCCGTGGTCTCTGACTTGGTCGTATCTGTGGACTGAGCTTTTGCGGTCGTCGCGGTCGTAGTCTGTGTAGTCTTGTCATTGGCGGCTGTCGTTGTAGCCTGGGTAGTCTTCTCGGTGGGAGCGGTTGTCGTAGCCGCGTTGTCCGTCGGCTTCGCAGTCGCTGTATCGGGCGCGTTATCATTATTGTTGTTGTTATTATTGTTGTTGGCCTGGGCAAGCACAGCTGGAGCAGCTACGAGCAGCAAGCCGACGATGCCTACGGAAGGACGCATTGTGTAAGGTGGTACAGCGGATGTTGAGTAATGACGCGCAGCTGAGAGAGCTGAAAAGGGTTCAGGAGACCCTGCGCGGATCAAGCGATTGTCGTAATTCGAGGCACAGAGTTTCAGGAAGCGTTAGAGGACGAGCGATGTAAGGTGGAGGCAAGGATGGTCCAGTGGCAGAGAGTATCGATAGGATGGAGAAGCGCCGAAACGAGTGACGGGATGAGCACAAGGGAGAGAGAGTGAGCACAGGTTGCTGGCAGAGTGGGCTGAATATGGGGAGGTGACCAGGGGCGGAGTCCACAGGACCCGCGGGGGCAAAACGCAGTCTGAGCGCCTGATTCGCGTAGTGTTGTGAGGACAGCCGAGCGACTGAAATGCGGAATGGCAACGATGGGGCTCTTGCTGCCGTTTCGAAAGGCCGCAGCGCTGGACGTGACGATAGTCGGAAGTGTTTTGACAGGTCGCACGGTGTTGACGTCGCCTTGCCCTCGTTGCTGGTCCAGGGCAGGGCTGCGGGCGAAAAGCAAAAGTATGCAGGGCGTAGTGACAGGCCGGCGCCAGAGGCCAGGTACATTGCTTCTATTCTGGGCCCTGCGCGTGATTTGCCTGTCCGCCACTAGGCCCTAGTGCCGAATCGCGTCCGCCGGGGCGCGCTCGTGCTGCTATTGGCTACAGTTCCGAATATTCCGAGTGGTTCCGGCAGCTCGAAGTCTTGGCATCAAAAAGTTAGGAATCGCGCTAGCAGTGGACGTCTCGAGCACCACCAGAACGCCAGCTTCTTGCACCTACCCCAGTGGTACCGCCCCTCTCTATCGCAGAGCAAGCAGTACAGCTCGATATCCTACGCTTTGACTGCAAACGTGTTCAGTCGATTGATCCGAAGACACATCCATTCGCCGCCATCATGGGTGTCGCAAAGAAGACTCGCAAGTTTGCGACAACTAAGAGAATCATCGGTATGCTCCTTTTGGACTTGCAAAACTATGGAATCAAAAGAGACTGACTTTGACTCGCTCCTAGGGCAACGCGATGCGAGATTGTATGCGACAGGACGCTCCACCACCCCGCCACTCGTACGCTAACCACTGCTCTTTAGAAAGAAGAACCAGATGGCTGGAGAAATAGAGGCAAAGAAGAAGGAAGAAGAGAACAAAGCGAAGCGCGAAATGTATGCCTCTACTCTCTAACCCGCAAGCACGTGCGCGGGAAGGATTGCTTGTAGAATACACAGCTAACACCACCCCTTAGTCCACAAGTCTCATCGGCCCTCTTCTTCCAAGCCAACACCGCCCTCGGTCCCCCCTACTCCGTCCTCGTCGACACCAACTTCCTCTCACACACTGTTCACGCCAAGCTGGAGCTCGATAAAGCCCTCATGGACCTTCTCTACGCCAAAGCCACGCCCATCATAACCACGTGCGTCATGGCCGAGCTGGAGAAGCTCGGCCCCAAGTACCGAATCGCGCTGCGCATTGCGCGCGACGAGCGCTGGCAGCGTCTCAAATGCGACCACAAGGGAACCTATGCCGACGACTGTATCGTCGATCGCGTTCAGAAGCACAGGATTTACCTTGTTGCGACCAACGATAGAGATCTGAAGAGAAGGCTTAGGAAGATTCCCGGTGTGCCGATCGTTAGTGTGGCAAAGGGTAAGTATGTTATTGAGAGGTTACCGGATGTGCCAGATAGCCATTAGATGCGAAGGACGCTTCATCAATGGGTATGGCGAAGGAGGCAAAATGAAAACGAAAGAAGGAGGTGGGTGATTTCGGTTCTTTGCATAGCGCCCGGCGTTTAGGAATGGGTGATTTTGGAATATAGGTTTAGCTGCTTGTAAGCAAACTTGATCAGAATGGCAGGCAGTGATAGACGCCTCGACGAACGAAGAATCCTTTTTGGCCTGGTGTGTCCATGTTAGCGATCTATGAACACAATGCACAAGCAAAACTAAAGCAAGTTTCCAGTAGCAAACAAAAAAAGCAAAAATCAAGCTGTTCAACTCCCCTCGCGCCCCAGCTGCCCGAAACCTGCCTTCCGGATCGAACTTTACGGTTCTACACTATATTCGAACTCTTGGTAGTTCTATGGCCGACAAGCGCCTTCTCAGCTTGCAGCCCAAATACCTGTTACGAGTTATAGGCAAACAGACTCAATGGTAAACGTGACACGCATGCGGCCATTACAACCTGTAACGTTTGAAATGATGATATTTGATCAGGCAAGGTATGAGCACTCGTCTAGCTCCAGGACACCAGCTTCCTCCACCAATTGACACAGACATGCAAGATACCCCTAATACAGTCCGGCTTTCCCACGCACCAAATGCAACGTCTCATCTACAATATGCAAAGAGAGTCTATAGACCAGCTGCCCCCGATGCAAATGCAACACAACTTGCTCAACAATGCCGAACGCTCCAAGCGTAAAGAAAGACAATCAGGAGAAGAAAGGTTGGAGTGGACAAAGGAGAAGAAAAGAAAAGAAAAAGGCTGTCTAATAAACAGAGCAACTTGTCTGTGCCCTGGTAAGTGCCTGAGTGAACATAGCCTGCATGGCCTTGTAGTGGAAGATGATACCACCCAATACAGCGACATGCCAGATGTTGTGCGAACAGCCGATATAATCGAAGAAGCCAGGGAAAAAGCGTTCAGGTGTCTTACTGGCGTATAGGCAAGCGCCTGTAACGTAAACGAGCAGACTCTTTGTGATGGGAGCGTAAAAGTACTGTGCCCATGCGATGCCGCGAGTGTATGCGAGTTGGCCAAAGGGAAGGAAGCCGGTTAGGGCAAGGGAACAGTAGAAGATGACGCGAAGCCAGGCCATGTCGGCGCGGTTGAAGGTTGGGTGCCAGGGCAGGATGACGCCACCGATGCCGAGCAAGGCTGTTATGCAGATGTATGCCCAGCGGGAGACGGGCTCGCAGTAGAAAGCAGCGTACTCGGTCGTCATGATGGAGGCCGCGACGAGGAGGGAGATACCGGTGTAGTCGACGCAGGCGAAGCGCTCAAGGAGTGTCTGGTGCGAAATGCTGTTCATGGTGTGCCAGATGGTCGAGCAAGCCAGGCATTTGCATGCTGCGAAAAAGAAGATTGCTGCGATGAAAATATCCGCCTTGGTCGACATGCTGAAGTTGCTGCTCGAGGGATAAAAGTAAAAAGCCATGGCAAGTACCATGACGAAACCGAGAAGGTGGGTCCAGATGTTGATGAGCTCGTTGTGAAAGCCGAAAATGGAGCGAACACAAGCCCATTTGCCTTCTTGGAATCGGTAGCCCTTGAGAATATGGGGATTGACCCGCCATGGCTCTGGCAAATCGTCATAGCGGATCAGGCCGTGGGCTTTAGCTTGAGCAAGCGCTCGTTGCACAGCGTGCTCGACTCGAAGCTCAATGTTCTCGCGTGCCCTCTGAGCCTTGTCCAGACCCCTATCCACGACCCCCTTTGCAATCTCAATACCCTCGTCCATTTTCCGCCGACCTTCCTCATAAAAGTCGTGTGCATAAGTGCCAATGGATGCGTCGCCAAGCGCATATGCGCGTGCCTCAAAATCGGTCAGGTAGCGGTCCATGAGTTCTATTCCCTCGAGAACCTTCTCTCCCAGCGTCTCTTTCCGCTCCAATGCGTCCTTGTACCGCTCTTCCAGGGTCTCGACGAAAACAGAGGCCTGTCGCCGCCCTGCCTCGATTGCACCGTCGGAGATCTTGGAGCATGATTCACGAACAGCAAGGAGCGTGTTGTAGGCGTACTCAACACCGGCATCGTACTTGAGGTGGCCATAGTCTTCAAGCAAATCGAGGCGGCAGTTGAGTTCAGTGAGGAAGTTGCGAAGCTGGTGACAGGGGTTAGCATTCTGAAAGACAGTGGTTCGGTATGTGTAGGGCGTTGTACATACCAGGACCTGGAAGTTCTCCGCCTCGTGCATGCAGGGGCGCGTGTGCCATGAATGGCGCCTCTGCCTTTGCGCCGGGCGTTGCGAGGCGAAGGTGCCGTAACCTCGGTAGGTGGGCTCTTCCTGGGAAACCATGACGGCGGAGCTGACGCCAACACTGGAGTTTGAGCGCGGCATGAGGGGCGTTTGATATACAAGTTCGGCGCAGAGCTAGGCGGGGTTCTGTTGGAGGCGCGTGGTGGTCCGTCTTTCTGGTGCAGACCCAGACTACGATGGTCTTGTGAGGCGCGACAGGGTGAGTCGATTGGCTAGCTGTAGCATGTGCTCAGGAAATGTCTCTGGCTGGGCGACGTCCTGTTCTTGTGGTGTTGGGCGGCGATTAGTGAAGCTGTGGGTCTTTTTTCTCCGCCTATCGGGACAGCCAAAGACGGGCGTGGTTACCGAATGTGTCAGGGATTGGACGGCACGAAGCGGGAGCGCAGTGAACGACTTCGGGACCGAGGAAGAGCAATATATGTACAAAGTATGCGGACACAGGAGTTAGGGCACTTGTCGACAGCCTTTGGGGCACCGTGCGACTTGGCCGTCAGCCATAGCATTGGCGCCGTCATGCGATGGCCATGACAATTCACGGTTCCTTGCAGGTGTTGGTCCCTAGTTTTGCTTTGCGGCTCTCGTAGGGCTGGATCTAGTTCGCCTCCCCAACAAACGTTTACGAGACCGGGAGGCTAAAATTCTTCCCCCCGTCGCGACTCCTGCCAGTCGTGTTCGTTGTTGCTCGAAGCTTTGAGCACAGGATGCTCGACATCACACGGCAACATCTGATCTTCCTCTGGCTAACAGCCAAGCTGCGGCCAATATCGCCCACGGAGTACCGCAGTGGCTGGACCCAGCCTCGGCTTGCAGCCACATGTGGCTAGTCGTATCGTTTCACGTGCCGTCATCCGAAGTGCCCTCAACGGGCCCTGCGTTTGTGGGGACGGGGATGCAATGCCTATACAAATCCTGTTCATCGGCATAGGAAAATTAGCATGTCGCAATGCGTCCAATATCTTGCTCGAAGAGCGTGACCAGGCGTTGCTCTGTCACGGCACCTATCGACTAGCGTAGGGTCCCGTGTTGGGGCAATTGCAACCCAACCTTACCATCTTGAAATTTTCTGCTGCGTCGCTGGATCAACACATCCAAACACAAATTGTTCGACATGGTGCTGCAAGCAATCAAGTACTCTCGAGGCCAGCTCGAAATTCTCGATCAACTCAAACTCCCGCATGCCGAAGAGTATGACCACATCTACTCTAGTACTGACGCATGGCACGCCATCAAAGACATGCGGACGCGGGGCGCACCAGCCATCGCCATTGTTGCAGCCCTGGCCCTCGCAGTCGAATTGACAAACATGAAGCTCCCTCCGGTTGCTGAAGAGGTCAAGGTCTTCATCATTGAAAAGTTGGACTACCTTGTCACAAGCCGGCCGACGGCTGTCAATCTTGCAGACGCTGCTGGTAAATTGCAAAAAATCACAGAAAATGCCGCAGCCAACGAAGGAGCAAATGGCGAGACGGTGAGGGAGGCATATGTGGCTGCTGCTGAGCAAATGCTAGTCGATGATGTGAGCGACAACGAGAGCATTGGAAAGCATGGCGCAGAGTGGATTGTAAAAAACACCGAGGCTGGCAAATTGGGCCCGGTCAGCATGATGACGCATTGCAACACTGGGTGCGTATTGGATTCTCTTGTCTAGTTCAGGCTGTTGACATGACAGATCGCTCGCAACTGCAGGATATGGCACAGCGCTCGGTGTAATCCGGTCACTACATGCCAACGGCTCGCTGAAACATGCCTTCTGTTCAGAGACCCGGCCATACAACCAAGGCTCCAGACTGACTGCGTTTGAGTTAGTTCACGACAAGATACCAGCCACTCTGATTACCGATTCCATGGCTGCGGCCCTGCTTCGGCTGCGGGGCAAGAGCGAGAACATTGCCGGTATAGTAGTTGGCGCTGACCGAGTAGCCGCAAATGGCGACACAGCCAACAAAATCGGCACCTATTCACTCGCCATCCTTGCTAGGCACCATGGAGTTAAGTTCCTCGTAGCAGCACCACGGACGACGATTGACTTGAAGACCAAATCTGGAGCAGACATTGTCATCGAAGAGCGGCCTGGAAAAGAGGTCACGCTTGTAAAGGGGCCAAGGCACGATGGTGTCTCGCTTGATCTAGGCGTTGTCGAAACAATTAGCATTGCAGCCAACGGCATCGATGTATGGAACCCAGCGTTCGATGTCACACCCGCGGAACTGATTGACGGAATCATCACTGAGGTGGGTGTGGTCGAGAAGGACAGCAACGGGGTATTCCATTTGGACAGGGTCTTCGAAGCCAAAGGCTCAGAAACTAAGCCTTCAACTGTCGGCGGCCTGTAAGCCAAGAATCTGTTGCCTTCCCCCAGAATAGACATGTTTCCAAAATCTAAACCTATCCACTGTCTATTTTGCCGAGAGCAGACTTGCACTGTACTCGACTATTGCGGTCCGCCCACCCGTTGAAAGTACTCGTTATAATCGCATTGCATCGTGCAAATTGTGAAACTGTGGCGGTTTCGCACTCAATGACTATGGTGTTGGATTTGACATGTGGGTTATCGTCATTGCAGAGGGCCAGGTTTGCAGTGAGAGAATCTTGGCCCACACCGAGTGCATAGGTTTGTGGACTTCATGTCGTCTTCTCGTCTGGTTTCGAAGGCTGATTGCCATCCTCGGAGCTTTCTTTTAGCTCACGCTCTGCCTTTTCTGCTTGCGCAAGAAGGGCTTCGATCTTCTTCTCAATAGAATCGAGGTGGCTCTCCAAGGCAGCGGCTGTTTGTTCGCCTCGTTGCAGTTCTTTGAACGCCTTGCACATAAATTAGGGTTTGCGAACAGTATCTGCCAAAAGACATACCTGCGCAAGGTCGGCTTCCGCGTGCGATCCAGCATTTGTTCCGTTTTGTTCGCTCGACATGATGTGGGTGGGTGGTATGGGCGTCGCTGACTTAGGAAGCCGAACGCGACGACCAGTGCTCGAGGATGACGACGGAGCCTCTCACTAGCGCGAACATACCCGTGCACCTCTAGGAACCCGGCACAGCCCAGACTCGTAACCCAACTCCATTACACCTTCCACTCTCCCTGCCTAGGTGCACTCTTTCGTATATATCCGTTTCTCTTCCGCATGCGCGCATCAACACTCCTTTAATCCACGCGCAAAACAAGTCGCCCACCATGTTCTCTGGGTCCAACTCGTACTTAGGGGGCGGCAATAGTGCCCGACCCGGGCAGCCGCAGTATGGTCAGCAGCAACAGCAACAGCAGCAGCAGCCATTCCAGCAACCTGGAGGCTTCCAGGGCGGATTGATGCCTCAGCCTACGGGCTTCGGGGGTGGACCAATGCAACCTCAGTATACAGGTTTCCCGAGCCAGCCGCAGGGTTTCGGACAGCAGCCGCAATTACAGCCACAGTATACCGGTTTCCCTGGTCAGCAAGCTCAGCAATTCCAACAGCAACAGGCCCCCCAACAGGTGCCCTTCCAAACTGGTGCGCCTCCCCAGCAACAGCAGCAGCCTCCTGCTCAACCGCAGAGGCCTCAGCCTACGGGCATGACGTCGGCGCAGATGGCTGATTCCTTTCGCGGAAGCGGTGCTTCTTCTGTGCCACCACCAGTACCTGCCAAGGGCACCAAGATTCCGAACATCAGGCTCTCGTTCATTACGGCGCAAGACCAGGCCAAGTTTGAACAGCTATTCAAGTCGGCTGTAGGAAACGCGCAAGCTCTTTCAGGAGACAAGGCGCGAGACCTCTTGCTGCGATCCAAGCTGCCGGGAGATGCTCTGTCCCACATCTGGTACGTTCAACTGGCTCCATGACCCGGCCAATCCTAACAGACCCAGGACACTCTCAGACACCACCAAGTCGGGACAGCTTCTTTTCCCCGAATTCGCACTTGCTATGTACCTGTGCAATCTCAAATTGACAGGGAAAGACCTTCCAAACTCGCTGCCCGAACGTGTCAAGAATGAGGTATCCAGCATGGTGGACATTATCTCATTTGGCGTCGCAGAGGAGCCTTCGAGAGGAGCTACGCCTTCTAATGCTCCTAAGATCAACGAGCCTCCTTCGATCCAGCAACCGCAACCGCAAACTTCGAACAGTCAATTGCTATCTTCGTTGGTATCTCAGCCAACTGGATTCGGTCAACAGCCGATGGGCATGCAACCACAACCTACAGGTTTTGGTCAACAGCCAACTGGTCTACAACCACAGCCTACCGGGTTCGGACAGCAATCTCCAGGTGGTTACAATGGGCCGCGACCACCGATGCCCCCTATGCCCACCGGTTTCGGCTCAAACCTGGTGCCCAACCAAACCGGTATTGCTCCACTCAATGCTCAGCCTACCGGAATGCCTGGTCAATGGGGTCTTGCGAATACGCCCGCTAGCGGATTGCCCAACATCGAGGCTCTGGCGCAAAGGATGATGCCGCAGACTGGCCGAGAAGGCGCTACCCACACAACTGCGGGATTGACTGGCAACGCAACGATTCCTTGGGCTATAACAAAGGGCGAAAAGAAGTTATATGACGAGACATTCCGCGCTTGGGACGGTATGGGCAAGGGTTACATTAGCGGAGCGCAGGCTCTTGAGATTTTCGGGCAGAGTGGGCTGCCCAAGTCTGACTTGGAGCGTATATGGACACTTGCTGACTCCGCTGATCGCGGTCGTCTTGATCTTGATCAATTTGCTGTTGCCATGCACTTGATCTATCGCAAGCTCAATGGCTATCCTATCCCTGCTCGTCTTCCTCCTGAACTGGTTCCACCCTCAACCCGCAACATCAATGACTCTATTGGTGCCATGAAAAACTTGCTCCGTGGAGATGCCGAGGACAGGAAGAACTCTGGCGCTTTTCTCCAACCCCAGCGAACTGGTGTCAGCTATCTCAAGTCCCATTCTTTCCGTGCTGGAAGCCCACAGGCTGGTGGTCGCAAGGATGCCACCGTTTTCCGCAACAATGACGACAACGTAGGCTATAAATCGAGCGCCAGGCATCGTATTGGTGGGGGCGGTCGGTCGCCGTCTCCTGCCCAACCAGGTTCTCCTGCTTCAGACCGAGCCGAGGAGATGACTCTCGACCAGCTTCGAAAGGCCGTCAAGGAAAAGCAAATTCTTTTGGATGCTATGGACGCACGAGACGAGAACGCTGCAGACGATGATGATGCACTCGATCGCCGAGATCGTCGAGAGGCTGACGAGCTCTATCGCCGTATTCGTAGAGTACAGGAGGATATTGATGCTCATCCCAAAGCAGCCTTGAGATCTTCTGATTCAGATGCAGAACGCCGAGCCCTCAAGCGCCAGCTACAAAACTTAACTGACCGCTTGCCTGAACTTGCGTCCAACGTGCGCAGAACGGAGCGTGAAATCGCGGACGCCCAACTCGAGCTTTTCAGACTCAAGGATGCCAAGGCGCACCCTGGATCTGCATCTGCGATCGTGGGCACTGGTCCAGGTGGTGCAGTGACTGAGTCCGACAGATTGAAGGCTCGTGCTAAGGCTATGATGCAAGCTCGTTCTGCTGCCTTGACCGGAAAGCCCGTACCCGTCAGCGATGACACGGGTGCCGCAGCAGAACGTCTGGAAAAGGAGACTTCACGTATCCGAGCCGAGAGGGAAAACAACGAGCGCATGATTCGTGATGTTGAAGACAGCGTCAACGAGTACAGCCGCGGGCTAGAGGCAAGTCTCAAGGAAGGAGGACACGATAACACTAGTGAGCACGAAAGACGCAGATGGGAGGAAGCTCTGGGTGTTGAGGATGAGGTCAGAGACTTCATCTTTGACCTCCAACGAAGCAGCCGAGCAGCACGCGTCCGCAAGGAAGAGTAAGTGTCCCCAACATTCATTTTAACACTATATTTGCTAACTCGGTAAAGCTCATCGCGGGACAACTATCGATCTCGTTCAGCAGATACCCGCCCGGCAGCATCGCGTTATGAGAGCCCTGCTACTAGTGCTGACCCCGTTCCTCGGCCTTCAACTTCTACTCCTCGTCCTGGTGCTGCGTACAAGACGCCAGAGGAACGGGCGGCTTTCATCAAGCAACAAGCTGAGCAGCGAATGGCCGAGCGACTCGCTGCCTTGGGCATCAAGGCTCCGACCAAACCTGGCGAAACACCCCAACAGCGTGCTGATCGTGAGAAGAGAGAACGTGAGGAGAAACTTCGCCAGGCTGAAGAAGAGGACGCGCGTCGTGAAGAAGAGCGTCAAAGACGTCTTAACGACGAATCAGCTGCGCCGCCAGTCCCAACCAAGGGCAGTGGTAAGAAGCCGGCGCCACCACCACCAGCCTCGCGGAAGAACAAGAACGATATCGCACAGCACGATGCACAGCAGGCAGAAGCCGAATCTAGGAGGGTAGAAAACCAAATGGCTGAAAAGGCTCTCCATGAGCAACAGGAAGCACAGGAAGCAGAGACAAGACGCCTCGAGTATGTAAACGCTAAAGTCTTCTGTCTGAATTTTTTGTTAACAGAGTACAGGGAAGAAGAACGCAGACAAGAAAGTGAGTTGGCCAGTGAACGTGAGGCCGCTCAAGCCAGACTTCGTGCTCTTGAGGAGCAAGTCCAGCAGGGCAAATTGAAGAAGGCTGAGGAGAAGAAACGCAGAGAAGCTGCTTCCAAGGATGCTAAGGAGAAAGAGGCACGATTGGCCGCACAGCGTGCCGAGATTGAAGCTGCTCGCGAACGCGAACGCCAGCTGCAACTGCAACTCGAAGCACTCGACGATGATCAGTCCTCAGATGATGAAGGCCCACAAAACATCACTCCCCAGGATAACACTCCTACCGCTAGCCAGGAATTACCACGGGAATCTTCCGCTCCACAACCACCACCGGTGCCGCAGGTTTCTCACAACACGCCGCCATCGTCTATCGCTAGCCCGCCGGCGTCCTCTGTGACCAGCCCGCATCCTGGCATGGGCGATACAGAGACGAAGAACCCATTCTTGAAGAAGATGGCCATGTCCAACCAGGAGAACAATGCTGCTACCCCGCCTGGCCCAACAAGCACTACAAGTGAAGTGTCTACAAACCCATTCCACCGTCTGACCCAGGAGAATGCCAACAAGGCTACCGTACCTACGTTCAACGAGCCAGCTGCCCCTTCGGCCCGTAGACTAGGACGACAGGATGACGATGATTGGTCTGTTGTCGATTCGGATGATTCTTCATCCGATGACGATGAAGGACCTACACAGGGTGGTGCTAAACAGCTCGCTTCTATCCTCTTCGGTACCATGGCGCCCCCGCGTCCTCTTTCTTCGATGGACAACAAGAGCCCTCGTGCTGAGAGTCCTGCTGTAGCATCACCCCCTGCAGGCATTCCGCCTCCTCCGCCCATGCCTTCAAGCGGTGCTCCGCCACCACCTCCTGGTCCACCACCACCGCCTCTAGGTGGTGCGCCTCCACCACCACCCATGCCTAACATGAGGCCTCCAACCGGGGCACCTGACCGTGGTGCGCTGCTTGGTGAGATTGTTGCTGGAAAGGGACTGAGGAAAGTGGAGACCAAGGATAGAAGTACAGCTGCAACTGCTGGAAGAGTTTTGGGTTGAGGTAATTGTTATAAGGTTAATCAAGGCTGAATTGGATGGATTGTAGTGTAGTAGTATAACTTTGCATTGTTTACAGATTGCTTCAGATGCCTCGTTGACATTGTGTTGTTCATCCTGAATGTTGTTTCATCTCCCATGCTTGACCTGAATCTTAATTGTAACCATCTGTACTATTCCAGAGTGACCACTCTATGTTAATTCTCACAATGTTTGTTGGAGCCTTTTCTTGCTCTGTTCGACACGAAGCACCCAGTATAATTATTCCAAGGAAACATAGGCTTCTTTTCTTGTGGCATTACTGTTACCACGTCTTGCGGTTACTTTGACCTATTGGCCATTGTATTCCTATCCAAGAGGCTCACAGTCTGACAATCAAGCCTCCTGTTCTTCACCAGCCACACCTTGCTTCTCCACTTTATCAAAAGACGGCACATAACCATCTACCATCCAACTCCAAATATTCAGCCCAACCTTCTCACCCTTCGTGACCGGCAAGCCCGCATGCCAACTCTCAGGGTATCCCGAGCCATCAGCACGAATATTCTCCCAATACACAGCATTGCCAGGAATAGGTTTGAAAATAACGCCCTTGTTGAGATCTTCCTGTGGCCGCTCCTGTATCGCCTTGATCATCGAAGTCTCATTTTCCCCCTCCCCAGCATCACTGTCGGTGCTAGAAGGAGTGCCAGTAGCAGTAAGCGATCCATAAGCGCCATCGACATCACACTCGATAAAAGCACACCAACTTTCATCCCTCGGCTTCTGCAGGCGTGGGAAATGCGTGCCCCCACCCTCACACTGGCCGTCGACGTAGACCATAAAGCTGCTCACGCGCCCGCTGCGCTTAGTCGCGGTGCTCCAGTCGTAGTGGTAGGTGTAGTGGCCGCCTACGCCGTAGCGTTGGCTCCAGAGCTTCTCAATGAAGGTGTTGGGGCGCCAACCTTGGAAGGTGCGGGCGCGGTCTTCGATGCATTTTACGGTTTGGGAGCGAGGTAGAGCAGCTTTTTCGGAGAGGCGGACGTTAGGATTCAGGGATTCGCGACCGGAGGTCCAGATTGTGGAGGGTTTGAAATGAGGGGTGCTGTGAGGTGTGTTAGTCGGGATTATGATTGTAGTACTGCTCTGTTCATCCGTTCATGTTCTCCACCTCTTTATATATGGAGAAAGCACTTGTGCGTAGCATTAAACCTTTTTATGTCTTCCGTCACTCTATTTCATATACTTGGAAGAAAGAGAATGAATTAACGTACCTCAGATCAACAATTTCCTTCCCTTCTCCCTCTCCCAAGAACCCTTCGATATAAACAACCAAGGGTTCTCTGCTTAAGATATGAACGCCTTTGTAACGATGCTCTGCACACGACAAGTTCTTTTCTGGTATGACCAAACTCTCCAATGCCTTCAAGTCCACCACATTTCCTTCTCTTGGCTTCTCATTGACGTTATAGCCATAGTCCGAACCAGACGACGAAAAATCGATATACGACGAAAAGGGAGCACCCGCGAGAAAGTATGCTAGAACTGCTAGAAATGCGTATTGAACGATTGCAAATACCGATGTTTGCGATGGCGGAGGCGGTGAAGGCATATCGCAGGACGTGCAACGAGGGCGAAAGCGAGTATGCGACAACCCGACAACACCAAGAAACAAAAACCAACAAGCAACACTTCACTACTCTCTTGATTTAGGAAAATCAAAACGAGAAAATACGTTAAGCAACAAAGCAGACCAAACGAGCGACTGCCTGCCCCAAAAGGACCGAATACCAAAAAAAGGACGTTGATAAAACAACACCCCGTCTATCGCTATCGACGTTACGCAGAATCGGGAAAACAACTGAGAGAAATAAAGAGAGAAAGAGAAGGGCCACAATGACGGAGAGGAAAATGAGCCCAAGAAAAAAATTGGGGACCGCGCCCCCCAAGAACCACCACTATGACACAAAACACACGCCTTGCACATGCATCAGATTAAAATCGTACCCCTGAATTAAAGGGAAATAGGCATCAAACAGCCATATCCAAAACTCATTCCTCCAACCCCACTTTCGTTATCAGTTTATCAAATCCTTCACGTCGGCTGAAATAGGGAAATGCAACAATCACGGATATAGTTCTTCTTCCAAAAGGAACATGTACATAATAAGATCGATCATCGGGACGCATCAAATCGAACTCGGCCCGGAAACAGAGCGTGGGTCGCGATCTGTTTCCTGCCGGTGCTGTTCGCGCAGTGGCGGGTGCGGCGGCGCTGCGTTATGCGACTGACTACACATGAGTAGGTAGGGTAGCGTGGGTGGTTCGTGAGAAACGAGACGAATGCGAACATTTGAAAACCCCTGGATTACATAAACGTGTAGGGCCTACGGTTGTTTGAACACCGAGTGAGCGAATGAACGAACGAACAGGCGGGCGGGCGGGCGGATACACGGACGTCCGCCGTGGCCGGACTAAGACGGACAAGGGGGCGATGTCCATCTCATGTGTGTACGGAGGTGCATCTCAAAAGTTTTGTCTGCCAAGAAAAGTTCCACCGAAGTCTGGCCGCCTAAGCTAAGATCTACCTCTCCCCTCTATATACTCATTACCACCTTCTAGGTCAATTATCTTCGGAATATGTACAAGAATACGCTCAATCCAAGCTTGGATCTTAGCTTGTGGGAGATCTCTCCAGCAATTTAGCCAGATTCTAGTTGCCTCAGCTCTTGACTGTGGGGCTCCTTTCTTAGTAGTCTCTCTCTTCATATAGAACCAGCATGGCTCAATACAGTTACAGTCTGGAGAGTTGCCAGGCCAAAGTAGTCTCTCGACGTTTGACAGACTATAGACAACGTTCTGATACTGGTGGGCATGCCCAGGTGCCTTATCCTCCATAACTACGGTCTGAGGCCTGTCTTGGAGGCACTCTTTGGCGAAAGGAATCAGCTTTGGAATTAGAACGCAGGTCTGATATCTCCACCAGTCTATACCACCCCCAGACGAACGTACTAGCTTGCCTGTCGCCTCTGTCCATCTCCATTGAGGCTTTCTACCAGGCTTATTACGTAGCCCTGTCCTTCTCATAGATGTGGACAGCTCCCACTCCTCTCGCTGGATAGGCTCAAGCTCAGCGTTAAGCTGCTCGATCTTCTGAGCAGCGTCTTTTTTCTCTACGTTTGTCTCTGGCTGATAGACATGGCATGGACCCTTTTTATCATACGAGAAACAGCCCCAGAACATAAACTCCGAGTATCCCTTCCACCTCTCACGGATACAGCTCTTGACTACTCTCTCATCTACTTTTCTCCAGATTCTATAGCCGCCACGCCGGTGGTTGAGTACGACAGACGTCTCGTCTGTCCAGATAACATTCTTCCAGTCTTCTAATGTCCAGTCCTTGTGGTCAAGCGCCCACTTAAGACGAGCACTGCTCATCTCCTGTGTCAGTCCAGGCTTCCTCGTCGGCTTGGTCTTTCTGTATCCGGCTTCTCTTAGTACTCTCCACACTGTAGTGCGTGATATATTGACTCCTTGAAGACTAAGAGCACCAGCAACGTCAGCGCAGCTCTTCTCTCGTCCGTATCTATCACGTCGTACTTGTTGGATTATCTGCTCCTTCGCCTCTTCTGTCTGCTTCAAAGGTCGGCCAGAGCGGGGAGCGTCTTGAACGTGGTGTGGAAGGATCTTAAGAGGAAGAGCGTTTGGCTCAAAGCCTGCAGCGATAGCTCTACTATAGATACGATCGACTGTACGAGGTTGGACACCAGTTAGGCCAGAGACTTGTGACGTAGTCTTGCCAATAGAAGGAGACTTTAATGCGACAATCAAAGTCCGAGTATATACATCAGTATGAGAAGCCATTATAAGAAAATATCTACGTAGACATCAATAACTTAGCTCAGCTCAAAGATGAGAGCTGCGCCAAGAAAAGTTATGCCGAAGCGCCGAAATTAGCGTGAGACAAAACTTTTGAGATGCACCTCCGTACCTAGAGTAAGTAAGGCGTTGAAGGGATTTGTATGGATAAAAGGAGTTATAGGACTTGTCCTCCCCCTCTTTCCCCCTTTTACCTCGTCACTCATGTCCCTGTCAGACAAGATCTTTCTTACTCGCCTTTCCTGCCTGGTCTTGCGTGGTCCCTGGACTGGGATGGTTGTTTGTTTCCAGGATCCAAGGGACAAGCATCCAGAATGAAGGTAAGGGGTCCTGGTTTCTTGTGTGCGCAATGACAAGATAAGATGTGTACAAGTATTGCCCCTCATTTGTTGCATCATTCTTCCCTGTCCCAGTCCCGCATTCGACGATTGTGGTGATAAGCCTCACTTTTTTGTCTCTTAGCAAAACATGAGGGTGCCTGTGAGCATTTGCTGCACAAAGCTCCAGATCAAAGCTTCACTGATGATAAGACAATAAAAAATGAAGGTTCCCTCAGACTACTTTCCTGATCAAATCATTCATCAACGCAAACAAAATCCAGCACTAGGAATGACCAACTCAGACCAAATCAATAAGAATTTGCTATGATTTCATGATATCCTCTCTTGAACGAAGAAACAATTGGTATCCCAAAATCTAAGCACATCTAACGAGATACATCCGCCCACAAACTCGCTCAAAGCGACCTCGGTTGAACACTGAGATCATGGGTTGCCCCTCCCCTCAAATTATACCAGAATGCAAAGATTCTGGCCGTTGAAAAGTTGCCGCACTGCATGCAGTCGGTAAACTGCATCTATGTCGCATGAGACCGAAATCAGCTGGCACCTCTCTAGTTCGGCGTGCAGCGTTCCCTCCCCCCTTCACTTGTTCGACATGGATTCACCATGCTCTTCCTACCCGCGGCTGTGTTTACTCCTCCGGTTCATTCAGCCGTGAAAAAATCTTCTTCGAATTGATTCACCTATTGGCTCTTGCCGGCACGCTCTTTTTCGTGCTGTTCAGCCACTTCGCGTGCATAGAACTCTACCAGCATTGTTCCGTATGCTTCCATCTCCTCCAGTGGAACAGCGAGGCGAAAATCGTTCAACAGCAGAAATTGAAGCTCCAAGTGGTTCAATTCAACCAAGGGCAGACCACCAACCTTTGCATGTTAGCACCAACTCTCTGACATAGGTCTGTATATACGAACCTTTGCATATCTCGAGTTTGTATAAAACACATCCGAGAAGAACTTGCTCGCACATGTAACGCCAGCGATGACAAGGCGATGAATGTTGAAACTGTCCACCACGAAAAAGTGAGAGAGGTTTAATGCACTATCTGCGTGCAAATCTTGTTGAGGAGGAGAGGGTGGTTGTGGGCCTTCAGCTGGCGCGCCAGATGGCTTGCCCAGCGATCCTGACGGAGGAGGGGTTGCAGCTTGGGCTGAAGCAGATTCCTGTTGTACACCATCTGTACTGGTTGGGGTTGCAGATTGGGCAGATTTCGACCGTTCCACAGACTGTTGGTTAGCGTTGCGAAGACCAGACATTGGGCCGGCATTTACCCTCTCCGTCATCCTGTCAAAGTAGACAAGCAAGCTTAGGAAAACCTCGTAAGTGGTGGGACAGTATTTGTGGATTCTGCTTAGGTAACTTAGGATGGAAATGCTGGGGACATTTTTTCCATGGAAGGCTAGAACACTGGTGGTCTGTTGGCTTAGCCCTGACGTGCCTTCTGGAGGCGGGATTTGGCGATGTAGATGGTCGTGTTGGCGGTCGTTGGTGGTTGTGATTTTAGTCAACAAGCCTGCCACCATTTCGATAATGTCCGAGACGGGCATCTCGCTGATCTCGTACTGTGGGCCGACATCTGTAGGGTCTCGTCGGTGCCGCCGTGCCAGCGACCGTTTCTGGGACAAGGGGCTGGAGTCGTCAAGGGCAAAGCTCTGGATGTGGGAGAGGCTCTTGACCTTGATGCGGTTGGGCGATGGTGCAGGCGATCGCAAGGACTGGGCTGGGGAAGGCTGGATGGGAGCTTGCCCTGTCGAAGGTATGGTTCTTGTATTTGTAAAGGCATCCGAGGCAGGATTTGAGCCTGAGGGTGCAGGCTGGTGTGAATGGGGACGGAAGCATGGGCTGGCCGGAGGGGCAGGTTCTGCGTGTGTCGGGGCTGTGGTAGGAGCCAGTTGGGAGCTGTTGTGGTGCTGCGATCGCTGGCTTGGTGTCGAGCTCGACTGCGGGGCTCCCGTATCGGCCATGGGAACATCAGCAGGCGGAGCGACTACGCGCGGCGCGTTTGCGCTTGGCGAGGGCGAAGGCCGTACGGGCGTATGCTGCGCGGCAGAAGAGTCCTGTGTCTGCTGATGCGTGCTGGCGCCGCCAAACATGTTGGTGTGAAAGTGGTTCCCACCGAAATCGCTCACCAGAAGCGATCCCATGCCGCGTTCGCAGGGCGATGCAACTAACCGCAGTGCTGGAGACGACGAGATGGAAAGAGGATGCGACACAGCGACTGTGTTTGGGCGAGCAGAGCGGGTAGGCCGGGTGGAGCGTCTCGCTGGCAAGGCGGTGTCGATGGTGTAATGTTGCTGAGCCTTATCGCGAAGAGGCCGAAGTTGGACGCAGCTTCAGGGGCCGCGAATAGGGCATGCGAGCCAGCTCTTGCTGCCGTAGTCAAAGCGAATTGAACGGCCTGCACCGTGACCAGGTAAAGGCAGACGAGATGGTGCGCAGGATCGAGGCCTGGCGTGTTGGGTGACGAGGTGTTGTTCGACAAAGGCGTGGGGAACCTACGGGACGTCACAGACCAGCGACTGGCTGGAAGGAGAAAGACCCTGGCCGCAATTCACCATGCACCCTCCGGAGCCCATGTGACGACACTGTGCGTCTCCACACTCCTTCTCCTACGAGACTCTACTCTCTCCCTCTCTCACCCACACACCCACGGGCACGTGTAGACGTACGCTCGCCGAGCCTGCCCACGCACTCACTGGGGACCATGCCGCGGCGTCTCACCCACAACGAGCCAAACGCCCAGCCGACGTTTTGGTCTCGCAAATCACCAATACCCCGCGCGTCTTCTGGGTGGAACCTTGGGTCGAGTTTTGATTCGGAGACTTGGGGCGAGTCGCAGGGCTGCCATCCATGGGCCAATGCTGCAAGCTGATTGGGCCCCTGGGCGCGCCTCGCTCCCACGCCCCGTTGCCAGAGTCCTGGTCCCGTGTCTACTGTACTTGTATCTATCTAACCAAACATTGCTAGCCGTAGCTGTTCGATGCTTCACGTCTGGCCGTCCAATTGCAGCTTTGCTCTCCCATGTCCTTTTTGTATCGTGTAGCTCATTCCGACATCATGATCGTTGTTTCGTGCCATATCATACATGGTTGTTTATCTATCGGCCAGCACTCACTCACTCACTCATGTCTACTGCCTGCCTGGCCCCTCGTAGTTCTGGTCGGGGAGGTACAAATGCCTCTGTGCTCCCTTGCCTGTGAGCACAACCATGCGGATGACACCTCCCGAGCTGCCGTCCCACTTGATTGCCTCTGCCAGTGCGCCTTTGACGAACTTGATACCCTCCTCCTCAGTCATGTTCTCTTTCCAGTTTGCGTCGCAGTAACCATAGATGTATGTCGATCCGGAACCACCAATCGCGTATGCTTGTTTGTGTAGGGAGCCTCCGAGAGGAATCGAATATACTTGGCCGCCGTGGCGGTGGTCCCATCCAGCAATAATCAGTCCGGCACTAGAAGCAAAATCAGTGACCGTTCATGACAAACCTCACTCGCACTTACGAAAGCTGATCTTTGTTGGAGTAGCAAAGTTCTTGGAACAGGGCAGCTGCAGTCTGTGTAGTCGGTGGTTCGTCGTTGGTCGTGCCGTACATGCCCAAGTGGTATTGGACAATGTCGGCCACCGCCTGCGTGTCCGCCGCCGAGCCGGATCTGCAGCACCAAATGGTGTCGTGGACTTGTGTGAGCTTGTCTGTGACTCGATTTGCGATATATGCACCCGTCGTTGTCCTGCTGTCGGCGGCTAATATGACTCCATCCTTGAAGTTGATGGCCATGCTGGATGCTATGAGAGACTGCGCGATTGCTGTTCGGGAGTAACATACATGGATGTTCCGAGGCTGGGTTTACAGTCAGCAATCTGAAAGCGCAACGAGAGAAGCAATGACTGACTTGACCTCACCCTTCTTGAGGTGGTTCATGTCGACGTGAATGCCGTCTGCGCACGAGTAAGCTACCATCCTAACTGCGTGCATATAGTGGCACCAGTACCTTCTGACAGCACGCCAGTGGTCATCATCATTGCGATCTGGGCTGGCGGGGAGTTGAGAGAGTCGAGAAAGGGTAGCTCAGTGTATAAAGAGCTTATGAAAGCGTGGGGAGTGAGGGGCGGCAGAGTGTATTGTTGCTATCGGCGTTGTGTACTGTACTAGGCAGCCCGAGCTGCGTAGCTCCATGTCTTGGCACTGCGCAACTGGCTGAAACGTCCAGCCGCAACATGCAACAACTCGCTCTCCTGGAATTGCGCGTGGGAACGCCTTCTACACCTCATGTCCAATTCTCCGGATGGTTGAGTTTCCTATTCCTTCTCCATCCTCTCCGGCCCAAGCTGATTCGTGCGCACCTTCATCCAAACCGCTATTTTCTAGGAGCCGCTCGTCGCCCGCCGTCGTATCCTCTCCACGCCCCACAGGGCATGGAGGCCGACCAAACAGCATGTCGTCGGCACTCGATTCCTTCATGTCCTGGATGCGCATTCCAATCGTTGTCTCTTCTGGAGTCGCGGCCCTGCTAAGTGGCCTCCTTTACTTCAAGCAAAAGTACACAATGGCTAATCGCGCATCTCGGTCGACCCTGGCTAACAACAACAACAACAGTGAAATCATATACCCGCGAAACTTCCCCCCGGACGCTCGAACAAACGTACCCAGGCCGTCTCAATTCGGCATCACCGACTACGAAGAACTTTTCATTCCTACGCCGGATGGCGAGTCGCTCAGCGCGTTCTTTATCCGAGCAAACAAGCAGCATGCGCGGAACGTCACTGTCCTGATGTTCCATGGCAATGCCGGCAATATTGGCTACCGACTTCCCATTGCAAAGATACTGGAGAGAGAGTTACGGTGTAACGTTTTCATGCTGCAATATCGTGGTTATGGCCTTTCGTCTGGTAATCCCAACGAAAAGGGGCTGATGATCGATGCGCAAACGGGGCTGGACTACATTCGCCAACGGCACGAACTTCGAGATACTAAAATCGTAATCTACGGACAGAGCATCGGTGGGGCTGTTTCCGTTGGACTAGCGGCTCGGAACCAAAACGAAGGCGATATCGCAGGCATCATCTTGGAAAATACATTTACCTCCATGAGAAAGCTGATTCCAACGTAAGTTGTATGCCACCATTATGTGACGTCACTGATCAAAGACAGTGCCTTTCCTCCTGCTCGTTTCCTGGCACCCTTATGTCACCAAATATGGCCTACTGAAGAGGCGCTTCCCAAAATCACAAAGATACCTATTCTCTTCCTCAGCGGTCGCAAGGATGAGATCATTCCGTAAGTGGCCATTTGTGCCCTCTCTTCTCGAGCTCCCGTTGTTTCGTGCAACGTCTCAGTAACTAATTCTCTTCAAAAGGCCACCACATATGACCCGCTTGTTTGAAATCTGTAAAGCTCCTAAATCATGGAGAGAATTCCCAAACGGTAGCCACAACGATACTGTCGCAGAGCCCCACTACTTCCAATACATTGACGAGTTCTTGACTATGTACGTGGCACAGTGACCCTAATCTAGGTCGGTGTATCAAATGTGCCGGTGGGTTGGCAAGTATGCCGAGTAAACTCCGCGCTGTGCTGGGAGCACCAATGACAGGGACGAGCACTAGTTACAAAAGAACCGCCGGCGAGTGCTTGGTGTGTCACTGGGCCGCTGCCATTGGTTCGTGGTTTTTCCATGGACAGGTTTACGCTTCCACGCGACAGTTGGTGAGCACGTGTCCCTTCATTCACACACACGTGAAATGCTTTCAGCAGTTGCAAATGAAGGCTGCACGTCCCTTCGTCTGTTTGGAATCGAGACCTTTTCTCTGTCTCTTGAAGCTGGACGTTACACGACCGACAGCGCACCGACGCTGGCTATGAGAGTACAAGTCGATTGGCAGAATGATAGGATACCTACATAGCAAGCTACGTCGCTCTAGAGTCAGCCCCAATATACAGATCGCGATGGTATGCATAATGTCTTGATGGCGAACAGAACTTAGCCGAACGTAATTTTGTATTCATGATGCCTTGTCCACTGTTCTCCGCGGCCATGACTCTAATGGTTAAAAGATGGCGAAGTACAGTAGCCTCGACCTAGTCGGCAAGGGTTCAAGCGCGGCCAACCAAGCGCAAAAACCATAGGTGTGGGGATGACGACGGATCGCCAGGGACATGTATGTAATATGCGTACATACATGTACATCAAGTCCACTCATTGGAGGAGAACCGTCCTGGACAAAATGAAGCAGCTATTGAAAGGTGATCGTCTACAACCTCACACGCCTCACTATGCACATGTCAGCGCTTCGAGGCTGGCGGACGAATAGGCCGGGAAAAGTTGCACCAGTCTCCCGGAGCTCTCCACACGGGCAAAAAAAAAAAAAAGTTGCGATGAACCCTGGACTTTAGAGGACCCCGCAAGATTTGGACCGGGACCTGGAATACGAAGAGGCTCTACGGTAGTGTCGTTGTGGGTATTGGCGAGTATGCGCTGATTTGACTGGACCCTTGAGCGGATGTTGACAACGCCACCCCAAATATCCGGGTGGAGTCTAAACCGGATGCTTCCCATGTCAGCGAGCTAGCGAAGAGGACAAGTCTTGATTTCTAGGCCATGAAGCTTCCGGCACGCCATTTGGAGTCGTCTTACAGTAGTCATGTGTCTAGCTGCATGGATGGCAACGATGTGATGAAGCCGACGTTGATTTAGCGACTTGGCCAATGACGAGGCCCCCCCATGCCTCCAACACAAGATCTGCGGTAGTCTATTCTTACCACACCAGCGTCATGTTTATCAACACCCTTGCAGACGGCACAAACGCTTCGTTGGCAGACTGCTCGCCGGGTGAAGATCATGGCCCAGCAGGCGCAAGCAGCGTGGCTGTGCTGTGGCGCGCAGATCTCTGAACATGTCGAGGTGCGGTCACGCCGACGCTGTGGCAAAGACATCGTGGAGGACTACTCCAATCCATCCACAGCCCCCATACCCCTTTCTCATGATTGAGGTAACGGTCGCGGGCTATCCAGCCCAGCGGACCGCCGAGCACGTACCGAACGCAGCCAGACTTGTCGGCTGTCGTTCTGCTGTCGCCTTCGAGACAGCTTGCGCTGACATTTGGTGACCCACATCTGCGCCATTCAAGTCGATATGGCACTAAACCTCCATGGGTCCCAGGCCATATACCCGCATGCTCCATCTTCCTTCCGCTCCGGTCTCGACGCCTTACCGCAGCACTACTAAGAGAGTATCACCGCCGAGGCTGCTGGGTCGACCAGCTCGGAGGATGCTTTTGCCAGGTCCCTTGTCAGCGCCCTGTCATTATCGTGGTGCCCTAACGCGTCCACGCGGCGCCCACGTCTCCTCCCTGTTCTCTAGTTCTCTGGGCGGCTCAGTCCATGCAGGCTGCATCTGATCACCGTCCCAGTCAAGTCGTCAATTGGCCAGTACGCCTCGCGTGCATTTCGGACCCATTGCCGTGGATGGGGTAGGATTACTTCACCATCTTAGACTAATGTAAAGCATGAATTTTATGAGCCGGCAGCACCGAAAGACTTCGGAACCTGATGCTAGCGCGACTGTGTGTGATCGAATCCCTTGCCTGGGTATTCCAGACTGAAAGCCCATTGCCAGGGACAAGCCAGCATCCCCTGGCAGAGCTCTGACTCCCGTTATACCAACCGAACCTACCATTCTGGTCCGCCGAAGGATGCTACAGGGACCCGCTAAGCTTTGGTAAGATAGTCCATGATCAGCGCCATCGGCCCATGGCAATCTAGAAACGGCATCACTCGCCACTCGTGATGAAATACTGCTTCCCCAACGCTTACGTCCTACTCTCCCTTCCCTTCACCCAGGCGTCCAATAGAGACTCGTTCATTTCGCTACGGTGATCGTTTCGCCTCCAGCGTGTCGGTTCAGACCATGTAGCTCCACACCCCGTCCTGAAAGCCACAATTTGAACGCTCCACGGCCAATCAGAAAGCCGGCTGTTACTGTGGCCAGCGGCGACTGAGGCAGAGAACTCGCGAAAACCCTCGTGCGGCCTTCCCGTTCTTACTAGACCCGTCGGTGAGCTCCTCTCTGTGATCCTAGCTCCTCATATCTGCCGCATACACGCTTGCCCTCATTGCGGTCCCTGCCGTTGCGCTGTCAAACCTCACGGAGCTTTACAAGATCGCTTCTGTCATCTGAGTGGTTGTGTAATTCTGGCCGTCGTCTTCGTTCCGCCTTAAGCGAGCCATTCCTCTACCCGGTACATCAACCGAAGTCGTTCATCTTCCCTCAAACGGTTTCCCCTACCTTTGGCTTCTTTTTTTACATGCGATCACCTCACAGCCTCCTTGTTCTGTTGGCACATCTCGACTACCATTCCTCTCAGTAAGCGAACTGACTGGCTTCGGTCTCTAGCTTATCCGGCTTGCCACATCTCAGTAAGGCTGGTGGATATAGGTTTAGGTATGTTGTGCTCTTATCATTCAGGGCTGGTGTGGTATCAGGCCTTCATACGTTCGTTTTTCTAGACTTCTTTTTGCGAAGTGTAGCATGGACTAACATGTCTTTCGTTTGGATTCAACAGTGGGTGCCTCTTCCGGTCGTTTACGGGCAGCACATGGGCGACTTACCTCCTACCTCGCGGCCTCAAGCCATGGACAATGCGACAACTAGCTTTGCGCATGATGGAAACGCGTCCTTTTCAACCCCCCTCAAAGCACCCGATGCAAGCTCTCCGTTTCACTCCCAGCTCAGCGCTCTCCCTCAAGGACAGTTTCGACACGACCTTCGCTCACCCGCGCATTCGACCGGACACTACCATTCTCAGGAGCACAACGTATCTTCGCTCAACATGGGTGCAATGGCTGGGATGCTCCCAGACCTGAGCGCTAGCGACGATGCTTCACTCAACGCTCCGACAGTACCACGCTCACTTTCCGGCGCATCGACATCAGCAGTGGCATACCAACTAGGCCACAATTTGCAAATGCAAGGTAACATGCCGTCACATTCGCCATATGGACCTGGTTATACTATTGGCTTGCATCAACAGCCGTTCATGCCCCAACATGGCGCCCAGTACAATGCTTACCATGCTTTCCCTACCAACCAATCTCGTCCAGCCGGCGCCGTACCGATGCAAGCGACGTATCAGAATTACCAGCAGGCCTCACACTACATGTACTATCCAGCGCCATATGGACCACAGGCACATTTCAACCCGGGGTTCGCAGCACAAGCTTCACAAAATCCCACGATGTATGGGAGAAGACCAAGCTTTTCAAACACAGGTACGCAGAGACAGAACACAGATGATTCGCATATTAACGGCAATCTTTTAGGTCCTCGGATGTCTACAGCAAATCTCCAACCTGATCCCACCTCACTTGTACCAGCTTATGGCACGCAGTTGACAACGCCCTCTGGTAAGTCTGCAGTGTCCTGTTGTTCAATTGTAATACCCTTCTGTTCTGAGAGTACAAGGGCTAATTGGTCGTGTAGGAACAGCTCACTCGACACCTGTAAGTTCGATTCCGCGTGGGCCACCGCGAAAGCCAAAACAGTCTGGACACGCCCTTTGGGTTGGAAATCTCCCTCCGGGAACCACAGTCGTTGCTCTGAAGGATCATTTCTCCCGAGATGCCACAAAAGATATTGAGAGCCTGTTCTTGATTTCAAAGAGCAACTGTGCCTTTGTCAACTACCGAACAGAGGAATCTTGCACAGCTGCAATGCACCGCTTCCATGATTCACGCTTCAATGGTGTACGATTAGTCTGTCGCCTTCGACGCAGTTCAGCTCCAGCATCAGGTGTACCTACAGCACCTTCGGCCATGATAGACCAACAAAAGCACACCTCCCGACCAGCAACACCAGGACAAGACAACAACTCCGACGACATTGCAGGAGGAGCAGTTGGATCTCCCACTCAGAAAGGGGTTGACGGCGAGAAACCCTCTCCCGAGGTTGCCAGCAAATATTTTATTGTCAAAAGCCTCACTTTGCAGGATCTCGAGCTCAGTGTACGAAATGGTATTTGGGCTACCCAGTCTCACAACGAGGATGTCCTGAATAAGGCTTTCCGTGTAAGTTGCACTTGATCAGTGATTCTTACTGTATAACTGACAAAGCATAGTCTGCAGAGAACGTGTACCTCATCTTCTCTGCGAACAAATCGGGTGAGTACTTCGGCTACGCCCGTATGGCATCACCCATCCTCGATGACGGGTCTCGCGTGATGGGTTCTGTGCCCAAGCCCGAAACCATCATAGATGCATCAGATGTGCCCAAATCCATTCCTACGCCAGCAACAGAATGGGCACCACCGGGAAGGATCATTGATGACTCTGCACGCGGCACCATTTTTTGGGAGGCAGAGCTATCTGATGCAGAAAAGGAAAATGGAGAAGAAGAAAAAGAAAAAGAATCTAGCAAGACAGAAAAAGACAAGGTGTCTCAACACCAAGCAGATGGAGATGCCGGAGCGGTTGCGCAAGGCTGGGGCAAGCCGTTCAAGATTGAGTGGATTTCGACGAATCGTCTTCCTTTTTACCGCGCAAGGGGACTTCGCAACCCGTGGAATGCCAACCGCGAAGTCAAAATTGCACGAGACGGCACCGAGCTCGAACCTAGTGTTGGAGAGCGCCTGGTGCAAATGTTCCACCGCCTGGGCCCCTCAACTGCAGGTGCGCCCGTCATGCCCATTGGATCTGCGGGCATTGCCCCCCACATGCGACCATTCTAGGCGAGCATTCGCTTGATTGCACAGCACCCGAGGCTTAGAATGCATCAAGACGATGATTGTCACACGAAGCAAGATCAGCGAGCTAGGCAGACGTTCACGACTTGTTATCGTTGGACAGAAGCAGGACATCACTTGATCTCGATGCTAGGTCGTGAGATCACCTCAAAAGCGATTTTCGTTTTCATTATCGCTTTAGTGACGATGACGATCTGATGATGGAATCGCCCCCAAGGAAAATGAGACCACGAAGCAGGACGACTGGCAGCCATTGGATCATGTGGGTGAAGTGTTTTTTTCCCTTACTGCATTGCATCCTTGTCTGTTGTATTACATACTTTGCTCCGTTTGCTCATTCTTTGCAGTTTGTGTTTAATGTAACATATCCTCTTTCGTTTCCCTCCTCTTCTCTGACTTGCAACTGCATTCAAAGTCACTGTCTACCTCCTCATCCGTCATTTTGTGTTTCATGCACCAGGAGCTGCATCAACGCGCACTGATTCTCTCGGCGTCCCGTCCTTCCTTGGGAGTCGCACCGACTGGGAGGAATCGGTGGTCCTGCTCCTCACATGCGTCGAGTCCCACACCCCTAAGCCGAGTGGATACGACTACAAATAGCACCGGTTTGAATTCCCGCGTCCATCCAGAAGCAATAAATCCAGGAGGCAAATCCCGTGCGGAGAAGCAACAAAGCCGGCTTGCCCGTGCTGAGCCAAGTACACAGTATAATATAATGTCTTAGTCAATAAATGTAAAACGTATGCACGACTTTTTGCGCGATCAAAAGAGACGGGATATGATTCCAACCGCTGCCATCCGCCGGAGATACAGATCGCCACAATGTGGCCCCACCTTTATGTACTGCGCCAGCAAAGGATTGCCCCAAGCTCTTAAGAAATAAGCAACATATACCTTTACGTACAGCTATGGGCCTCCATCCTCGGCAAAATCCGTGTTGCGGTAACATTTTTGAGGGGTTGAGTTTCTACACGTGATTCACCATACCGTACACCACGTGGAGTCCAACCAATGAAGAGTGTTTGGTTCTATCTCTGAACAATCTCCTTCCATGGGTACACAACATATAAAGCTTTTTGATGTGTATCATCTGATAGACCCTCTGCCATTGCTGCCCGAAGGTCCGCCGATTGGCGCCCACACGCATACACATACCGTACAGAAGCGCCACATCGTAAGACAGGCCTCTGCCAGTGCCATGCTGCGCGGATGAGCTTTTCAGCCCAGGCAGAAGATAACACGTTGACCAAAAAATCTTGGGTTGCATTTGAGGGTCCTGATCCATGGGCCATCTAGAATTCGTAACACCCATGATCCCTACGCAAGCACATGCATGATCAGAAAAACCACGATACCCATCCAACATCAGCATGCAATTGTGCGCTTTTGCCCATGAGGGACTGTGCGCATCGGCACACCTTTGTGGTCTGTTTGCGTGTGCCGTTGTGGCGGTGCAGGCGCTAGTACTAAATTAGGCAATGACTACAGGGGTATGTCGTGCCCGCCCGTGCATTTGGTGGGATGATATCAGGAGGGCATTTTGTAGATAAAAGCCAACCCCACAGCGCACTGTCTATATCTCTGCTCTTGTGGAGGACGACGACGAATCATGACAATACGCCCTTTTGCTTCAAGTTAGTCAAACTCTATCGGTTCCTCCACGTGTAATCTTTGTCCAGATTCCCTTCAGGCGGTGTGTGTATGTGTGAAATCGCTACGTAAGGTGATGGAACCCGACCAAAAACTTAAAACAAGCGTGATAGACTGAAAAACAGAAAACAAAAGCTCTGTGATCTGAACAACGGGATGGTCCGAAGGCTGAAAAGAAAGATGAAGAAAAGGGATCTCTTACATTGTTCCGGCGTATGCGATAGCCACATGGTGCCCATAGTTTGTCTTTCCTCTGTATACGTAGCTGCTGCCCTACCCGCACCTCTGCACGTGCTTTTTAGTCCAGCAAAAACTCTTACAGAGCCTCCTTTCATTCATTCGTTTCTTTTTTAATACATCCATATCACGTTACACCGCATCAGCAGCGGCGAAAGTATTATAGCCACCTGGCTCTCTTGAGGACACAGCCCCCGTTCTTTTCTTCTTTCTGCTTTAGATTGGGCAGCAACGTGTCAAGAATCCCTCTGACCCCCTTGATCTATCGCTGTATAGGGAGAGCGAAAGAGTAAAGATTAGTAATGTCAACCCAGATCCATACGCACGGTACTCCACCGCCAGATAGCAGCCCAAGAGAAAGGCCTGCACCGGACCCTTTTCTTTTTGCTTCTCCCGCCTTGTCGCCTGCCTCCCTCAGCTCCCACGAGGAGGAAGGGGGCGGAAACTAGAGCAGTCGCGGTATGTATGAGTCAAAAAAAGTAAGTAAAAGGGGGTCCATGGACGCCACGAGGCCCAAAGTCAGGCCACAGTGCATGGACTCGTGAGCGACAAGTCCGGGATGGGCTGTTTTGAGACAGGAACGTGGTCGAGTTCCGATATCGCTGCTTTCGACCCTTTTTGGGGGGGAGGCTGGGGGCCTTGTATAGCTGGTATTGAGTGGAGGAAGGTGCATGCAAGGTAGACTTGCTGGGGCAGTATCATGGGAAGCAAGTGGATTAACAGGAATTAGAAGTATGTCTGGTACCAACGATGGACATCCCTCTGGGATGGATATACGTTTGAAAAGGGGTAATAGGATAGAAAGAGATACGGAAAATCCCGCACTATCCTAGCTTTCAGAGATTTCTGTCACCCCCGGCAAGTCTTGCCAGAATTGATGGACATGGACAGGAACATGATGTTATGTAGATACTCAAGGGATAAAAGATGATAGAGTGACAGCAACGAGGTGGTTTGATTAGTACTTTCCTACAGATCAAGGGAATGGACGAGGCTTCATGTTTTCAAAATGGGATGGACATGATCTACTCGGATAGTCATGTGTGTCTCGTCAATCACGAGATTCTTGCAATCTCACTTAGTCTTTTCAAATTCCTGTAATCAGTTTCTCGTACGTAGAGTTCGTTAGAACACCACGCTGAACATCAGAAGCGTGAGTATATCCATGCAGCAAGAGTTGAGACAACTTGACAATTCACGCTCCAAAAACGGCCGCCGAGAGCACTAATCCTGTACTCTGTATGGTTTTCACACACTTCAAACACATCCAACAGAATCTACAGCTTCACTTCTCTCACACCCTCAACCTCAACATCAACAACCTCATCCACATGCCCCGCGCTCTGCGCAAAAGAAAACCCATACTGCGCCCTATCCACCACCCACTTCTTCCCATTCTCATCGAAATACGCAAAGTCCTTATCTTTACAGGTCAACTCAACCCGCTTGTGTTCTCCCGGCTGCAAAACGATCTTTTGGAACGCTGCAAGCGTCTTAACCGGGTGCTCCGGCGCCCGTTCTTTCCTACCAACGTACAACTGTACAACGGTAGCTCCGGCCATGCGCCCTGTATTCTTAACGGTTGCAGTGGCGTAGAAGACACCAGACGAAGGCTGAGCGACCGCCGCATCCTTAATGCAGAAAGTAGTGTACGAAAGACCGAAGCCAAAAGGGAAATGTATCTTTTCCTTCGCAATTCGATCATAGTGTCTGTATCCTACGAAAACACCCTCTTCGTACTTGACAGTCAACTGTCCTGACTCGTCTCTTTCGCCAGGGAAATTGCCGTGCGCGGGAGCGTCCTCGATGTGTTTGGGCCAGGAGATGGGTAAGTGGCCAGAAGGATTGACGGCACCAGTGAGAATATCAGCAATGGCGTTGCCAGCTTCTTGACCCGGGAACCAGGCCTGGACAAAGGCAGCGATTTTGTCGAGCCAAGGGAGAGCGATGGCTACACCGGTGGAATTTACGACGATGGTGTTGGTGTTCACAGAGGCGACGGCTTCGATGAGCTTGTCTTGTGTGCCGTCGCGAGGGAGATGGAAGCTGGCTTGGTCTTGGCCTTCGGTTTCCCAGACGGGTGTGTGCCCGGTGAAGACGATGGCGAAGTCGCAGTCTTTTGCGACGTTTTTGGCGTCGGCGGCTAGGTCCATGTCGTGTTCTTCTTCGTACATGAAGCCTAGTCTGAAGCCTGGTAGATCGTCGAGGATACCTGCGTCAGCGTTATTGCCTGAAGGCGGGTTTGAGACGATCTCGATCTGGTACGGTGTGCCTTTTGTAAACGGTACACGGAACTCTTTCTCAGGGTTACCGCCGAAAAGGAAGCCCATGGCATCGGGAGAGTTGTGCTTCTGCTCGTAGACAACTTCCCCGTTGATACGGACTACTGTTGGTCCAATACCTGAACATCCAAGGTAATGTGAGCCTGACTCGGTAGGGGTAAAGGTTGCTTTGAATATGACTTCGCTGTGCTTGGCCTGGTGCTCCAGCAGAGGAGAGAATGCGGCTTCTTTGTTACCGTTGGTGGTCTTGATTGGCTTCAATTTGTTGTTCCTATCGAAGAGCTGCATGGTCCAGCCATCGTTTCCCTCGAGGTCTTTACAGCCCTTGGACAGAGGGGGAATGAGACGGTACGTCGATGCGCCCTTGGCAAATCTGAACTCCACTTTGTCGCCATATGCAGCCTTAAGACCTTCTTCAGGAGTGATGCGATAGTGAGCATTCAAAGACGCACTTCCTCCACCATGGATCAGAGCTTCTTTGGCTAGTCCAAAAAGACCAATTGTTTTGCCTTTGGCTTGCTCTTTCGTAAGAGGTAAGACACCATTGTTCTTCAGTAGTGTGATTCCCTGCCCGGCCACGTCGCGGATAAGCTTGCAGTGCTTGGGGTCGACGACCGACCTCTCCGGTGGTATCTCAGGGTTCTCAAACGCACCAACCTTCTCGATCAATTTCAATACATTGCGAGCTCGCTCTGTGATAGTAGACTCCGTGACTTGACCTCTATGGATAGCCTCCATGACTGCTTCAATGCTACGCCATCGTGTTGGTCCTGGCATTTCAAGATCTAGTCCGGCATTCAGGGAGGCGGCTGTAGAGTTGGTACCGCCCCAGTCGCTCATAACGAGGCCGTCCCAGCCCCATTCGCCACGCAGAACTTGCTTTAGTAAAAACTCGTTCGAGTCTGCATGTGTTCCGTTGATCTTATTGTACGAGGTCATGACGGCGAGGGGATTGGCCTCTTTGACTGTGATTTCAAAAGGCTTCATGTAGATTTCTCTCAACGCACGCTCTGAGACAATCTCATTGACTCGAAGACGATCCGTCTCTTGCTCATTGGCTGCAAAGTGCTTGATCGTTGCCGCGATACCTTTCTCCTGTAGTCCATTGACGACGTGGGCAGCCATTTTACCGGCGAGATATGGATCCTCGGAGAAAGACTCAAAGTTACGGCCTCCGAGTGGATGTCGGTGGTTGCACATGGTGGGTGCAAGGCTATGTCAGGATCATTAGCAACAGCCTTACGCCGTCTAGGCATACATACAGAACTCTCGCACTCTTAGTTTTTGTTTCCTCTGCCAAGGCATGACCAATTCGCGTGCCATTTGCCGGATCCCATGTTGCTGCCGCGCATACTGCGGCAGGGAAACAGGCTGCTCTTGTTCCGCCCGTGAACACGCCACCTCTGGCTCCATTGGGGCCATCTGAAGTCTTCTAATTGTCAGACGCGATGTTTGTTCATCACTACAATTAGATGTCATACCTTGATGGCAGGAACGCCCTTTTCTGGGATTGGAACTGTTTCCCAAAAGTCCTTACCAGCAAGGAGGGAAATCTTCTCCTCCAGTGTTAGCGACTGGAGGACAGACTCAACTTTCGAGCTCATAGCTGTAGTCGCACAGTAAAATCAGATAGCAATCAAAGCTAGCTTCTAAAAAAAAGACGGACAACAAAGTGACCCAAAGTCTATGTTCTATTGGCAGCCGAGGTTAAAGAAATGCCAATAGTGAATATCACCGTTCTTCCACATGTATTTCTCAAAGCGCAACCCTAATACTCTTATGTACTCGAGTACCTCCGGCCGATCTCATTCTTTCGGGGACACTGTCCGTCTTCCCGATAAGCCATTGTCGTCGACCCCATGTATCTCCTCATAACACAATAGTGTGGAGAAAGCATTAGTCCTTACCATTGGTTGAGTTGGCAAAACCCGCCGTGTCGGGCACTCTTAAGTGTCCCGAAGTTTTGCCATCCGGCCAGCCTGATTCGTCCCCTCGGGCAAAGCCAGCTCAATACTCGGCGTCCTCCAGAATGGGGGATCAGCCGAGGATCAGCCTTCCAGACGGTAAAATTCGCTAGGTACCCACCTCCCCGGGCCAGATGACACGAGACGGGGAGTGCGGAATAGTGCATCAGCCTGTTTAAAGAAAAAAGGGAGCACGAGCGCCGGAAACCACGTAAACGGAAAGTCGAAAAAAAAAGAGCGGAACGTTGGGTTGATGTGCTTACTCAGGTGGACGGAAGCGGCACTCTCCCGAGGCTCAAATCCGTATAACGGTGGGACCCCACGTGTGCTCTGTTTGGCTGCCAGCTTTTGCCCTAACGGAAACTCTCGTTATCCACAACAATACGTCATGTTGTGTATACGCTAATATTCCTATTTTCCACGCGTATAGCTTTGTGCAGAATCTGGTCTTTCTGGTGTCGCATCTTTGAAGAGAGATAACTCATTATTTGTCCGAGTCGACTTATATCCTGTTTCACGTTCGCGTAGTACAAGCATGGCGCTCCCTCCACCCAAGAAAGCTTCTGAGATTGCGCCCACGTCCAGCCGGCGACATCCGCTGCAGCGATTTGACTCACCGTCCAAAGGGTTTTCGGGCGCTTTGCACGTGAGTAATAGAATGATGGGAGCTTGATGGAATGCAATGTGCAATAGGCTGATCAGCTGCGTTGCAGGTTGTTGGTCTGATAAGCTTCTACCTATCGTTCAAATTGTATGTGGTTGTGAAAGCTCTCTTTACCACTTTACACTGTACCAAAAAAGAGAGAAAAACATGCACTAATACATCGTAGTCTGGCCGATAACCCAAATGTCTTTGTATGTGCCCAAGAGTTCGCGTGAAGGTGGAAAACACATCTCTATTCTAACCAAGACTGCTAGAACGAGGCATTCGGCTGGCACCTCCAGTTCCTGACCATCATCGGCCTTTCCATCTCGACACTGACCTTCATCGTCGCCCTCGTAGCCGATCTGACGTCTACAGCCCTGGATCAGTCCCCTGAGATGCCGTCCAGCCCGCCCGCTGCGGCCTTTTCCTCACATCTTTTTAGATTGAAGAACTACCTGTCGCTGGTCGCAGCACCGATGGAAATCACCATTTCAGTGCTATACTGGACGTTAAAAGCTATTGATGGAAAGTTGCTTGTAAGCGAGTATGTATAGCTCATCCTACTGATTACTTGTTGCATTACTGTTACTGTGGTTGTTGTCATAAAACATAGTGGTGTTCGCAAGAAAGGAATGGGATCTGACATGAGACTCACAGAGAGATACCACTACCGCCTGTGTTCTACGACATTGGATTTCACCTCGTGCCGGCTGTAGTGCTTAGCATGGACTCGCTTTTGCTCTCACCGCCCTGGCCTACGACACCCATGAACGAATCCGCGCCCATGATTACGCTTGCCCTCTCCACCATTGTTGCTTTTGCCTACTGGGTCTGGATTGTCAGTCTTACACCTCTCGTTGCCTTTCATTCGCTGTCCAGTTCTTCTAACGATTGCCTAGGAAATCTGTTACTCCCAGAACGGCTTTTACCCTTATCCAATTTTTGAGCTCCTCAGTACAAGTCAGCGTGTTGGCTTGTTTGTAGTAAGCGGGGTCATCATGTGGGTTGTTGGCGGTGCTTTGAGAGTGGCATATGCCAGAATTAACGGGTATGAGAGTGTTGAGCATCTGGACAAGGTGAGGAGAAACAGAGCTATGGGAGAAAGTGGAAAGTGGGAGTAGAGCCTGAGAAGAACATTGAATATCGAGGAATGATTAAGACGAAGACAACAAGTAGCTGAAGTATGGAAATGGGAAAAGAAACAGGATTTGCAAGAGTCGGGCGAGTGCTGGCATGCAAATGACAGAGAATGGCTAAGAGAGAACAAATGGCTGTAGACATTAGATTAGAAGTAGTCTCAGGATGCGAGGCATGTACCTGATATGCAGTCATATCTCAAACAGTACGCCGAAACACAGCAGAGCAGTCATTATCGCAGCTACTCGATTAACGATGGTTACACAAAAGCAGCGATATAGTACATGCCCACCGGTTTCTTATCAGCAACCCATGCTTGAGAAGGAAACTGAACAGTAGATAACAGCGTAGAAATGAGAAAGAACATGCCTGAGTGTCTGTCCAGCGATCTTAGCAGCCTGTCCCTCTCCAGAAACATCATACTCGATGGTATGTAATGCGATTAGCCTTGGAAATAAATCGGATGATATCATGCAATAGCGAAGCACTGGAATCCGTGAAGAGAAGACACTATAAGCGTGGGTTTTGAACGTAGCAAAATGCTGATGCCGAGCTGTATGTAACGCACTGTCAGTGTGCGATGTGTAAAGTCATCGTTTAGCTAGTGGACGGAGAAGGCGGGGCAGTGATGGTGCGTTGGTCATCATTGGCGTCCTGATCATGTTGCGGATAGCCATGAGGTGCACTGTACAAGTGGGTAGTGTATTGGAGGCCCTGAGGATCAAGGCCTAGGCCATAGGCGTAAGGAGGGTACTGGTAACCAGCACTCTGGTGGCTATGGAGACTGCCATAAGCTGCTGGGTGGAACGCAGAGAGAATGTTTTCCTTGTTGTTAAATTGAAACTCATCATTGAAAGGCTTGTAAGAGTTGAAAGGGGCCATTGGACTCGGAGAAGGCTGATGTGTGAAAGCAGAGGTAAGATAGGTCATGCTGCTAGGCTGTGAGAATGAAGCAGCGTTTTCGTCCTTGAAGATATCAAGACACTTTCGCTTTGACTTGCGGGTTCGATTATTGTTACGGCTGTCATCTTCGTCATACTGGTTGCGATTGAGAAAGGGGAATTCTGGTTGGGCTACTTGTCTGGTCCAACGAGAGGTGTTGACATTAAGGCTTGCAAGAGCAGGACGCCTGCGCGTCGGGGGAGAGCTCTCAGATTTGATATCAATCTCATCCTCGTCAGACTCGGAGCATGAGATTCTTCGTTGTCGCTTAAATGTTCCCATAGGAGTGAAGATGAGCTCGGTGGCCTCGACATCCAAGGAGTTGAGCTCCAGCTGCGCGACGACAGAGCTGTCTTTCTTTTGATTTCTCTTGCGCCGCATCTCTGGGGTAGCAGAGTCAAACAGGTCCATCCCAGGCCAGTACACACCCTTGAGCCTAGTCGACTCACTGACAGCCATTGGATCTGCTATATGAGCAGGGTCGTCCTCAATCGCACACGAAGCCGCAGCATATTGGTATGCAAGACGCCTCTCACTTGGGTCCGAATACTCACTCGATGTCTCATAGTCGGGCTTGGTGTAGCTCAGGGAGCTATCGCGCGAATCTGTGGACCAGTATTGCATGCGGGGTGCGAATGTGTTGCGGTTCCGGAGGACGGGACCTATGGATTGTGAGAGGGGCGAGGGAGACTGTTCCATTTTTATCTTCATATGCTGTTCCTGTTGCTGCTGCTCTGCGAGACGAGGATCGATGAAGTTGCCGGCGGTAGCACGACAAACGGGACGTGACAAAGCACCTTGTGCCTTGGGCGCTGAAGTGGGACGAGCTAGATGGCAGTGAAGTTAGCAACTGCGTCGTGCCTTGTTCCGCAGACGGGATGGGCAGTACCGGCTGGCCTTGGCCGAGTGCGGCGCTTGTCCTTTTGATTCATCCGCTCTGACATGAGTTCCTCGACAGACCATTCAGCATACCAACGGTCGTAGGCCTCGATGAGCTGACGAGAGGCTTCTTCATTGGTGGAGCGGACTTTGATCTTGTAATAGTTGGATAAATGGCCCTTGCTGGCAATGTGAGTGAGTAGATGCGAGACATCGCTGAAGTTTGGCTTCTTGGGGCAGATGTTGCAGTGAAGCGGTATGGTGGCCATGACGGAGGACTGTGGAGGTTGCAGTCGGACGAAGCGAAGCCGCAGGGCGGGTGCTGAGGAATGTAAGGAGCGTAAGTAGAACAGGCACAAGTGCAGCACGATGTTGAATGCAGAATGTTGCGAAAGGAGCGGCTAGCCGTGACGAAGACGAAGTGGCAGTGGAGGTGGTGCTCATGAGAGATTCAACGCAGAGATAGCTGCCGGTAGTTGCGGCAGCCCCAGCCCATTGCTCGAGGGGAAGCAAGAGATGAGACGAAAGCACTGGCGGGCAGAAGACAGAGGAAGGCACACAGTGGACGAGAGTCATGAGCAGGTGTGTTGGTGTTGTTCTAGCAGGCAGAGCACGTGGAGAGGCTCGGCACTGACACAAGAGGCAGCCACCGTTGGTCTCCTCCCGCTTTGTGTCTCAGCGTCTACAGAGAAGACGTGAGGTATTAGATAGCGGGAGGGCAGTCATGGTCTAGAGATGCAAGCCGCCACGCAACGGCTGGGTGTATCAATGACAGGCAACATGCAGTGAGTGCAAGCATGTATTTGTGCAGAGCGGAAGGAGTCTACTACGGCATTCTTGATCACTTACCTAAGCATCTACGGGTCACAGATCGAGGCATGCAACTGTCCATGGTCAGTCTCCATCTATCTACAGCATGCGAGTGCGAGCACATACTAGACGGGATCTACCTCTTCCAGGCCTGGGTACTTGAGAAGACTGAGGCCGGCAACGCCAAACACAGTGTGGAAGACGTCAACCATATCGCCCGGCCGGTCTGCAAGACCGCCCAGCTCGGGATCCTACAGACATGAGATGAGAGCCCTAGGCACACCAGACGAATACATACCTGACACTGCAAGATGAACTGCGTCAACTTGGGGCCGTCTATCCAATGCAGCTTGTCCAGCATGGCCATGCTGCTCATGACCCACCAGCTGTAGCAGACGTCTTCCTTCTTCTCTGGCCGGCCGTTGAGGCCTCCGTTCTTGAGCTGTCGTTCGCTCAGCCACGCGCCCAGCTTTTCGCCGTCTACCAGGTCGAGTCTCCCCGCGATGGTCAGTGCGCCGACACACGTGAACACCTGACCGGCGTGAGATTCGGCGCCAGGGCTGGTCCCGTAGCCGCCGTCAAAGTTTGCGCACGAGTGCACGTATTGAGTCGCCTTTGCGACATCGACCAGGTCGAGCAGGCCCATGAGCGACAGGGCATTGAGGGCGCCATAGAGGAAGCGAGTGTCGTGCTCCCCCCACTCGTCGCCGGCAAACGTGCCGGTACTTTGATCCTGCAAGTTTGCAATGACTAGACACGGCATGAGCGCGACTGTTTGCAGCTTTGGCGAACGACTACCAGCGGCATGCGGCCAACTTACACTGTCCGACCTTGCGGCGGCCACCCTGGATGCGCTCATCGAGCTCGGCAAAGGCGTCGAGTGTGGCTATGATCTGGACGGCGCTAACGGTATACAGCATGTGGGCATCGTGGCCCGGGGCAGCACCGAAACCGCCATTTGGGTGCAGGCAGGAGAAGACAAAGTCCAGAATGCCAGGCCTGGGAAGGGCATTGGGATGGCCGAGCAGGTGCAGGGCTGTCAGCCCCCAGTAGAGGCCGTTGAGGCGCAGATGTTCGGTGAGCCAGTACTCGAGCTCGTCTTTGCGCTGGAGCGGGTCAGCGCGGGATTGCAAGTGCGGGAGCTTGCGCGGCCAGGCAGGAGCAGCTCGTACGCACAGTGTCGAGACTCTGGATGTAGCGGACGTGCTTGTCGACAAAGAGATGCATTTCGGCTGGCATGTGGGAGGTGGCAGCGCGCCCGGGCCCAGAAACAAGAGACATGTCTGGTGTGGGCGGTAGCAGTGGAGGGAGGGAGGGATCTAGGGCTTGGGCGACGGATTGCGTGTCGGACGACAGGGAATGGGCCTGAGGCAGCTCGGGGCCGGCGAGTCGAGTCTGAGGATGTCTGAAACTCGGCCTTGGCGGCGAGCCCATGGATTCACGGCTGACATGGAACTGGATACGGTCGTGGTGAATGGAGCGGTTGCCCCGCCAGCCTGCACCGTCGAGGCGCCGTGCCGGGCCTCTGTAGGGAGAGGGCCCCAAGGAGCAGGAGAGGGCAGCTCTGCACAACAGCATCACGACGGCCATGACATGTTTGCAAGCCCGGCAGCGTGCCGCTCACCGCCAGTGCAGCCGTCGTGGACACCCGTTTGCGCACAATAGCGTCTGTCTGGCCGAGTTGGGGGGTTTTAGCAGCGTCGCGCGCCCTCGTACCTGGGGCCGTGCGCACGACTCGTCGTTTGGCTGCCGCCGGAGCCCTCTGCAGGCCATTGTCAGTCTCCCTCTGTCGCAGCGCAGCATCACAGCAGCAACCACCACCACCACCACTACTACCGCCAGCGCAGCCCAGCGCACACACAAGACGACCGTCGCTCCCGCCATCACCGCCGCCTGCGCGCCCATGAGCCCGGCGCCCACCGTCTGCCGCCGCCGCCGCCCACCGCTGTCTGGTCCTTTTTCCTGCCCCTTCTACTGAGCACCCCCCTCCCTCCGCCGTGTCCACCGCCCGGACACCTAGGCGGTAGCCAGGAACGCACGCGTGCTGAGCCCCAAAATAGCTCCACTCTCCCCCATTCACTCTCTGCCTGTGAACCCGCGCTGCCCACAGAGGGGTCGTCTGGCCGTGTCCTTGTCTCCTGCTAGCGACTCCAGACAAGCGTCTCCCCCTGTCTGGGCGTGCATGTGCCTGTGTCTTGTGTGTACATGTGTGTGAGCGTGGGTAAGTCGACCGCTGCCTCGGACACGCCCTGGACCCAATGTTGTACAACAGTCGCCATAGCGTCTGCCCCTTTGCCCTTCCATACGCTTGCTGACTGTGTCCCAGACGCTGCATGACCGCCTTGCTGTCCTCGACCACCCAACTCGACCTCCCTAAGGGGAAGCTGCCAGAAACAACCGGGCCACCAAGCGCCTGCCCAATAATCGAGCCCACCCGCTCCCTAATCCACCCCTTCGTATCTCCCGCCCTGCCCTATGGACAAGACGCCCTGCTGTCGGTGAGATATATCCAACCACACCGCACAATCCCACGCCTCCACACACGCCCCCAGCCAGCCAAGCTCGATTGGGGCACACAACGATTCTTGTACGGTTTGTACTACCCCGCCGCCCTCTTCCCAACTACCGTACCTGTCCTTCGCTCTTGCATGCCACGATTGAGCCCGCCGCTGACAGCCATGGGCAAACACAGGCTCTTTGACTGCCCAAACACACATGTGCCGCCCCTAATAAAACAAAGCCGCCACCGATACTACCGCCGTTACTGCTACTGCAACTAATTCCCATACCACCTCTATACGCACCCACGTCGCTTGTTCGCACATTCGCTTGACTGCTCACACGCCGACCCTCTCTCCCCCCCTCCTCTGAAACGTCCATCGAGACAATTCGGCCCTCTCAGCTTGCACGACTGGCGTGCGGATTCACCTAAGCATTGTTATCCACAGAGTGCTGTGTTACGCAGCACATAGCCTTGGAAACCCGTCTCTAGGGACGCATTAGCCAAGATGCCCAAATCCTCGACACTATCGCTGGCTATGCGAGGGAAGCCCAAAGACAACGGCAGCGCACCCCTGAGCCCGAGAAGTCCACGGTCACCAGAGATGCCCGATAACTTCGACTATGCGGCGCCAAATGCCGCTTTTCACAATATGCCGCAATCACCAGCGTCACCCAAGCCCCGCAAAGACTCCAAGAGCATCTTCTCAAACTTCTCCGCCAACAAATCCTCCTCCCGCCTGAACAACAGCCAAGGCTTGTCATCACGCCATATGCATGAGCAGCAATCCTCTCCAACTCTTTATGCTAACGGCCGGAGCGGCGCATCCACACCGGATCTCGGACGTCCTGTGCGCACCCCCAACTCGGACGGTAAGGCTATCATCCAGTTCCAATAAACCTTGTTTTGCTAAATATAGTAGATACGAGCTCCGAAGTAGTACGCTTAGACCAACGAGCCGGATCCGCCTTATCAAACGACTCGGACCCCCATGCCGACTCTTCCAAACGCAACACCGTCAAACCGAAGAAGCAAGGTATCTTGTCAAGATCCAAATCTATCAAAGAGGGTGAGGGGTCGACATCCCGTGCAAAACTGAACAAGGTGCCCCCAGGGCAACTGTCGCCGGATGTGGCAGGCTCGTGGACGACGAATGGCGACGGGACACCGCACAAGGCCGCACCAATGGACAAGGGTCAGTCGTGGCGCCAAATGGGTATGGGCAAGATGCGGGCACACTCAACCGAACGTCAAGAAGGATCCAAGCCAATACAACGCGACGAGGACAATGGGCAGAGAAGAGACAAGTCAGAGCAGTTATCAGTCGCCTCCAATTCCTTCAATGAAAGCAAGGGACATGGATTCATCTCCAAACTCGGTTCAGGAGCTCGCAACATGGGGGAGAAGATGGACTCCGCACGCAAAGGTGTTTTTGGCAAACTGGCACGAAGTTCCAGCAACCACGAGAGCCAGACGCCCGTAGTCAATGAGCCATATGTCTGCAAAATCATACACAAGCCACTGATAGAACAGACGAGACTGACCAGAATATCCACCCGGTTAGAACAGTCACGCGACAAGACCGAGTTCTGGATGCCGGCTCTGCCTTGGCGATGCATTGAGTAGGTAATCTGTAAATCAACTATAGCTCAGTCGCTAACACATGCTGCAGCTACCTCAATATGAGAGGTTGCGAAGAGGAAGGTTTGTATCGTGTTCCAGGATCCGCTCAACAAGTTCGGTACTACGAACGCAAGTTCGACGAGGGTACGTTTCGTCATGTCTGAGATTCTTGGCTGCCACTGACGGGATTACAGACCGGGATATCGATTTGATCAGCGATCCAAACCTGAACGACCCCAACGTCATCGGTTCCTTATTCAAAAACTGGCTACGACAACTACCAGACGAAATCTTCCCCAAGGCAATCCAAGCTGCGATCCAACAAGAGTGTCAAGGCGCCAAGACAACGCCACAAATGCTCAAGGATGAGCTTTCAAAACTGCCTCCGTTCAACTACTATCTCCTGTTTGCAATCACTTGTCACATCAGTCTGCTGCATTCTTGTTCCGAGTTCAACAAGATGAACTACAACAACCTGTGCATCTGTTTCCAACCGGCAATCAAGATTGACGCCTTTTGCTTTCAGTTCCTCATCCTGGACTGGCGAAACTGCTGGCAGGGCTGCTGGACAGAAAAAGATTTCTTGGCGGAGGAGATAAATTTCCTGAACTCGCTTGAAGCCGAAAATCAACAGCAGCAGCAGCAGCAGCAGCAACAACAACAAGCACAGCTACAAGTATCTTCCAAGAATGGTCACTCTCAGAGCAGCGGCAAGAACAAAGGTAGCAGCCAGAAGCCTTCTACCAAACGGAGTCAGTCCACTGATCACATCAAATCTTCACGGGGAATCTCTTCTGAGAGAAGCGGACGTGCTACACCGCCCAACCCTCCACCAATTTTGTCCGAACCTGCGAGCAACCCTGTTTTGCGCATGCGTGGTGGAGGTTACAACGAGCGTGAGACGTCGCCTGAACGGCTTACTTCGTCTTCGGACAGCCGTGAAGGTGTTCCTCACAAACGAGGCGCTCCACGGGCGCCTCCGTCAGTGAGCACAGAGGCGTCTTCGGTTGATTTGGACGAAAACATTACACCCACGCAAGCGAACCACATCCGCGAACACTCGGAATCGACACAATTCCGCTTGGATCTCCGCGATCCACCAGGCTCTCCTTTCAACATCAAATTCTGATGAATATATAAGGAAGAGGGACAAATTGTGAATGGGCTCCCTCAGCGCGCATGTATGAGGTGACGAAAAAGGGAGGGGGGCTGGGATTTGAGCGGTCGTTTTGCGCATCTTCGTTTCGTCCTGTGTGAGCTGCCACGAGGTCGCGATACCCGTCTTTTGATCACCCTGGGCTCGTGGCAGCGGTCTTGCCCAGTATCTGTTTAGTAGCCAGCGCTGGAGTTTGGGCTGCATGCATATTCATTAGCTGCTTTGTTATCGCATTATGTTGCATATTGGCGTTTGGGAGAGGGCTGGGAAGAAGTAGCATTTGAGCGAGCCCACTTTGTACCATATGAGGATGCAGTGCCCAGTCAGCATGAACAAGCTTTTCCATGGTAGTTTCAGCGTATTCAACAGTTTCTTCGAGACCAACTCGATTGCGTTGGCACCAACGCCTAGACCCCGCGCTATTGGATTGTAGCGTGGCCAGGAACGGGGCGGCAGGCTGGGGTTAGAGCTTGGGGCAATGACGTTTCCCGCGTTCTGCGCTTGCGGCTGTGGTACGCGACCGCCCACCGTCCATCTCACACGTCTCCAGGTGTTGCTCTTCTTTTCTCCACACAAAAGGGCAATTGGCACCCTCTGAAGCTTCTGCGTGTGCGGTCACTTGACGGTCAACAGCCTCCATCAAGCCCGTGGCTGCCTCTCAGCACGAGCCCAATCATTACTACGTCCTCGTTGCAACCATCCTACATCTGTTGTCGTTGTTTACTGCCAGCACAGCTTCCATCTTTACTCTCTCCAGACGACCATGTCTGTAGCACTACCTCACCACTCCAAGTCTTCGGACCAGAGAGTCGTCTACTTGTTGCCCTTGACCGATCAAGGCAGCCCAGACGTCCCTGGCACTTACATCTACCTACCTCCACCCACCACTCCTGCCTACTCGATTTGCTTTCAAATCCAGGGTACCAGCTCAATATGTCGCCAGGGTAGTCTCTGGGTGAATATTCCCGCAAAGGGAGAGAAGTTTGAGCGTAGCAACTACCGCGAGTACAAGTAAGTTTCCACTTCAACTATGCTCCGCTGTACCCCACGCCATTAACACTTGACGCAGACTGCAGCCAAACTTCACGGGTATGTGTGAGATTGAGATTTCTGTATATGAGGCCAACGCCTTCTCCTTCTACACGACCTACACACCGCTGCCGCAGTGGTCTTTCACGGATGCCGAGTCACCAGAACCCACACGAACAGAGACATACTACATCGACATTTGTCCGAGCTTGGAGTTGCATGGGGAGCATTTGCCAGTTGAGGCTGTCTGCATATTCTCATGTCTGTCTAAATTCATGGGCAACTACCCCACAGATTGGGACAAGCATCTGCGTGGCATCAGCCAGCGTGGCTACAACATGGTGCATTTCACACCTTTGATGATTCGTGGTGATTCAAATTCGCCTTACAGTATATATGACCAGCTCAAGTTTGATGAGGCCATCTTCAAGAATGGTGAGAAAGATATTGCTGACCTGGTCCGCAAGATGCACGACGAGTTCAATTTGCTTGCTATGACCGATGTCGTCTGGAACCACACAGCCAACAACAGCAAGTGGCTTGAAGAACACCCTGAGTCTGGGTACAATGTTGAAACTGCGCCTCATCTGCGCCCTGCTCTCGAACTCGACACGGCACTGTTGCAATTCGGTAAAGAGCTCAAGGAGCACGGCCTGCCAACTGTGTTCAATAGTGAGGGAGATCTCCTGAAGGTCATGCAGGGCGTCAAAGATCATGTTCTCAGCAAGCTCAAGCTTTGGCAGTTCTACGTCGTTGATGTGGAACGAGATACCAAGGCCATCATGCAAGCTTGGATGTCTGGTCAAGTCAACTTCGTTGACGACAGCTTTAGTGAGGCAGGCCCTCGCGGGCTGGACGTCGTTCGAGACTGGTCGCTGAAGCAAAAGGCTGACTGGTTGGTTGCGTATGCTTTGCAAGGTGGTGATCAGATGGGCGAGCGCTACCGTCGAACAATGGATCCGAAAATCAGTGCTAGTCTGCTCTGTGCCCTGTTTGGTCGTTACGATACTCAAACCAGCAATACGCCAGACGACCGTGCAGCACAGGGAACAATCACCGCCATTCTCAACGAAGTTAATCTTCCATTCTACCGCGAGTATGATGGAGACCAAGCTGAGATCCTGGAGCAGCTATTCAACCGAATCAAGTACGTTCGGATAGATGCCCATGGACCCAAGCTCGGAGAAGTTAACGATAAACACCCGCTCATCGAAACCTACTTTACACGGCTACCTGTGAATGAGACTACGAAGAAACACAACCCTGAAGCCCTCGCTTTGGTGAACAATGGCTGGGTCTGGGCTGCGGACGCGATGCGTGACAACGCTGGGCCCAAATCAAGGGCATACCTCAGGCGAGAGGTCATTGTCTGGGGCGACTGCGTCAAGCTCCGATATGGAAGCGGCCCAGAAGACAACCCGTTCCTCTGGGACCACATGGCCAAGTACACGCGACTAATGGCCAAGTACTTCCAGGGTTTCAGAATCGACAACTGTCACTCGACGCCTCTGCATCTTGCTGAGTACATGCTTGACGAAGCAAGAAGCGTCAACTCCAACATCATGGTTTGTGCCGAACTGTTCACTGGTTCCGAAGAGATGGATTACAAATTTTGTATGAAGCTCGGTATCTGCGCGCTCATACGAGAGGCTATGCAAGCATGGAGCACCCAGGAACTTAGCAGACTTGTACATCGTCATGGCGGTGTACCAATTGGCAGCTTTGAAACTGACGAAGTGCTTAATGCTGCACATGCAACCGATGGAGCCGACCAGTCAAAGCCAATCATCAAGAAGATCAAGCGTAGCCCTGTACACGCTCTTTTCATGGATTGCACTCACGATAACGAGACGCCAGCCCAAAAACGCGATGCTCGTGACACACTACCTACTGCCGCACTTGTTGCTATGTGTGACTGCGCAACTGGTAGTGTTTTTGGCTTTGACGAAGTTTACCCCGAGCTGATCGAACTTGTTCACGAAAAGAGGCTGTATTCTTCAGCCAACTCCACCGGGGAGCCAATTAAGCCACAGGCCGGTGAGGGTGGTATTGGAGGTATCCGCAAGATCATCAATGAGATTCATGTGAAGATGGGCAGGGAAGAATACAATGAGACGTACATCCACCACGACAAGGAATACATTACTGTTCATCGCGTCAACCCCCACACAAGAAAGGGTTACTTCCTCATTGCCCATACCGCATTTCCAGGCTACAGCGACAGTAATGGAGGCTTCGGTAAGACCAAGCTTCCAGGAACACAGGCAAAGCTCATTGGTGCCTGGAATCTGGAAGTCGACAACAGCCCAGAAACGAGAGCTGGTGTGGTTGGCGACAAAACAACGCTGCGGGGTTTGCCAAGCAAGACGAACGATCTTGAGGGTGTTAAAATCGAGTCGGCTGGCGATGAAACGATTATCAGTATTCCCGAGAAATTTCCTCCGGGTAGTATCGCTCTCTTTGAAACGTGGGTACCGAGTGCTGAGCACGCCGACGGTCTGGACAAGTTTGTCACCGGCGGAGCACGTGCGGCTTTTAGCGGTGTCAACCTCACCGACCTGAATTACATTCTGTACAGATGCGACGAGGAGGAGCGGGATGCTACTGATCACAAAGACGGTGCCTACAACGTTCCTGGACACGGCACTCTCGTGTATGCTGGTTTACAAGGATGGTGGAGTGTGCTCCGTGACATTGTCAACGACAACAACCTTGGCCACCCTCTTTGCAATCATCTACGTGAAGGGCAATGGGCCCTCGACTACTGCCTTGGCCGTCTCCAAAAGATATCCCAAAAGGAGAACTACACTAATATCAAAGGACCAGCGGAGTGGCTTGAGGCAAGGTTTGACGCCATCCGCAAAGTCCCTAGCTTCATGCTTCCGAGGTATTTCGCCCTGGTCATCCAGACTGCATACAATGCTGCAGTGGAGCGCGCAATTGAGCTCATGGGCGAAAACATACGGGGAGGCAACCAATTTCTCAAGAGCTTGGCACTCGTTAGCTGCCAAGTTACGGGTTACATGAACAGCGCATCGCTGTGGCCAGATAAGAGCGTCCCCAGTATGGCTGCTGGTCTTCCTCATTTTGCCTACGACTGGGCACGATGCTGGGGTCGTGACATAACCATCTCAGCCCGCGGTCTGTATATGGGCACTGGAAGGTATGATGATGCGAAGGAACATATCTACGCTTTCGCCAGTGTCCTCAAGCACGGCATGGTTCCCAATCTTCTTGGCGGCGGCAAGAACCCACGCTACAACTCTCGCGACTCAGTCTGGTGGTTCCTCCAAAACATCCAAGACTACACCAAGATTGTACCAAACGGCATGGATATCCTTCAAGACAAGGTCAGGAGACGATTTCTCCCTTACGATGACACTTGGTTTGCGCACACTGATCAGCGTGCCTATTCCAAGTCCTCCACTGTTGAAGATGTAATTCAGGAGGCCCTCCAGAGACACGCATCTGGTATAGAATTCCGTGAGCACGATGCAGGCCCCAACATCGATAGGCAGATGAAATCCGAAGGCTTCGATATCAAAATATGGACAGACTGGGAGACAGGTATGATCTTTGGTGGCAACCAGTGGAACTGTGGTACTTGGATGGACAAGATGGGCGAGAGCGAAAAGGCTGGCAACAAAGGTGTCCCTGGCACACCTCGAGACGGTGCTCCTGTCGAGATCATCGGCATGCTGTATAGCACTGTACGCTGGTGCGCCAACATGTATGCGGCAGGCCAATTCAAGTACGAGGGAATAACACTGGAAGATGGCAAGAAGACTATCACTTACAAGGAGTGGGCGGACTTGATCAAGGCCAATTTCGAGCGGTGCTTCTACGTTCCTCTTTCCCCCGAGGAAGACAGCAAATACGATGTCAACCCTAGCATCATCAACCGTCGCGGAATCTACAAGGACCTATATCGCTCAGGCAAGGAGTACGAGGACTACCAACTGAGGCCCAACTTCCCTGTCATGATGGTGGTCGCGTCAGATCTCTGTGACCCGGAACATGCTCTGCATGCTCTCCAGATGGCCGACAGGGTTCTCCTCGGGCCTCAGGGTATGAAGACGCTTGACCCGTCTGACTTCAACTACCGGGGCTATTACATCAACAGCGAGGACTCGACCGATTTCCATACATCCAAGGGCCGCAACTACCACCAAGGACCTGAATGGGTCTGGCCCACAGGTTTCTTCCTGCGTGCGCTTCTTAAATTCGATCTTAAACGACGCGAGACGCGCGAGGAGCGCGTTGAGAGCTACCAGCAAGTCACGCGTCGTTTGGCTGGCTGCATGAAGGCGATTCAAGAATCTCCGTGGGCTGGCCTAACGGAGCTGACGCAGAAGGATGGCGAATTCTGTGGCGACTCGTGCCCCACGCAGAGTTGGAGTGCTAGTTGTATCATCGATTTGTTCCAAGATGCGCGGGAATACGAGAAGGCAGCGTAGGGTTGTGCTAGCAAGTAGTTTGTATTGGAGGTTGATGGAGTCGAATATATAAAGAGCCAGTTTTCTGCGGCTAGTGTGAAATGGCCAGGAATTTGAAATGTAGGGTGTTGAGATAACGAACGCTTTTGTTGTTTGGTTAATGGCATTTGTTTCAAGGTTGACATTGCTCTTGTACTCGAGTAACATATGTGATTGGGATGCAAGGTAGTCTTTTCCATCTTATGTCTCTACCAGCTCGTCTTCGCCGTAGCAGCATACTGGATATATCTATTAAACAAGCCAACCATATCATTTACACTTTCAAAAATAAGAAAAAATCCCAGAGAAAAGTGTCAGCGGCTGTCATGTACGATTTCATTCGCCGAATGTAAAAGCACAATTCAGTTTCTCACCCTAGGCATTCTAATCTTGTTTCACACATGAGCTTTATGTGCATGCAAAAGGCGTTGATGCGGAAGCAGCGGCTAGGAGAAAGTAGGGAAAGATATCGGTGGTACGAAGGAAAAGAAAGGATATGAGTAGCATTGAAGAGTCAGAGACGTGAAAATCTCGATGTTTACTTTTGCTCGTTGGCCACTTGGGTAGGTAGGTAGTTGACTTCAAGGGGAGAACTTTGTACGATTGTTTACTATAGTTATCGAGAGGCTGGAGCTGATCTTTTTGCCTACTGGGTTTGCTTTTTCTGATACTCTATGTATGCCTGCCCTGTCCGTTTTTTCTGTATCATATCTCTAATGGGGAGTTTCTCCATTTGAATCTTTTTTGTTTTGTTTTCTCCTACACGTTCGGCACTCTTGCTCCTTCCTCAGTCATACTCTACTTTATCCTGGCCGAAGGTCAGAACAAAAAGAAAGGCTTATGCCAGGCTCTCTACAGACAGGAAGGAGGAGAAGCATGTGCCGACAATGTGATTGCTGCGAAGAATATCATTCGTCGCCACTAACTATTTGGCGGAAATGTGGTCAAGACAAACAAATGCCCTCCTAGTCACCAAGATGGGACGATGATCACGATTCAAGATGTACAAGGAGTGTATATGGGCGGAGAGACGGTGTGTACAGTATGTATGTCATGCAATTGTGCATGTCTCTGGAGAGCGGGAAACACCAATGAGGAAAAAAAGGAAAAGAGAGAGAGTAGAGAGAAAGGCAAATGGTGTTAACTCAAAGAGTAGCGGACCCTGGAGATCATGTTTTATTTCAAACAAAGCTGAGCTGGGCTGACTGAGCAACGCTAATACGCTTTTTGCGGTGGGTAGAGGAAAGGAAAGAGTCGAAGGCGTTGGGATTGATGGAGCAGAAGAAGAAAAGCACTCGGAATTCGGCATCAACATATTCCGCCTAGTGGCTTTTTCCAATCAGATAGTCTAACCTCTTTGCATCTTTGACCTTTTGCTTTTTCTTATGTGTCTCGCTTATGATTTTCGGTCTTTGGTCGCCCTTTTATTGCTTTTTTCTCAACGGTCTGACCTTATGCACCCCACTGTGTGTATCCCACCAATATCCCCCTTTTTTCGCCGGACGGAAATGCAATGCATGTCCCCATGTTTTGTCTCCCCTTTCCCCTCCTCCACCTCTACTTTTGGGCTTACTGGGAACCGCTCATCCACTTAGCATCGCGTAAATTTCCGTTTTCTGGACTTGTGCATTGTAGGGTGGGAGGTGATGGGGAAAAGGAAAAAAGCAAAGATGAGAAGGATTCATAAAAAATAATCATGAGACAGGTTTGGTTCAAGTGGTAAGGACTCCCAACCCATCATCCCATCTTCCCCTCGCCTTCCGTTGCCCTTCTTCTTCTCTCTCCCTTGCTTGCCATGCAATATGCAAACGCCATAGCCGTGTTTTCTCCCACCAATCTTGATTTGTTCCGTCTACATCCTGCATTACGTTGGTCACATGGGTGTGGCCGGTGAAGAAATAAGGAAGAAGAAAGCAGTAGTACAAGTGTCATGGAAGCGAAAGGGATGTGGAGAAAAGTGCTTGCGGCCGTATGACATGCTGGGAAAAAGTAAAAAAAAGTGTGTGTGTGTGTGTGTGTGTGTGTGTGTGTGTGTGTGTGTGTGTGTGGAAAATTTCGGCATCGGAACGGGATGTACGTAGCACATGCAGCCGAAGGATTAAGCGACTGCTCGGGCGGTCGGTGGTGGCTTCGGGACGTATAGATACACCCAGAGATAAGTGATGATTTTTCCATTACAATGTTCCCTCTTTTGGTATGTTTTTCTTTTCTCGTCTGGCTAGCACTAGATGCTTGGCGTCTGATTGCTCGTAGGATTTTGGAAAGTCACCTGGTGAAGTTGATTGGTAGATGGAGATGGATGCTCGGGATCTACGCTTTTGGGTGGGTGAAGCGCGGATAAATGTATGGACTAGAACGGACAAGTCCAGCTGAGGGCTGTATTTTGTATTGCACAACCAGAATATGACGAGTGTGGAGCAGCAGCCTGCGTGACATCGAGCATAAAGTAGTTTTGATAGGCTGAGAGAGCTAGTCGGTGCTGGGTAAATGCCAAGTCAGGTGGAAAAGGGGCCTCTGGGCTTCAATGTCTACATCACCGTACATGTCTATACTCCATTGTGAATAGTCCATATTCGCCATAAAATCAATACAAAAACATGGCTGTATACATTATTGAAAAGAATGGTGAGCGGCTATATCTCGTATACTCCTTCCGCTCGTGAAGAAGGGCGTCATAGTGCGTTCTTTCTGTCAACGAAGTATGATGTGGATGCGTATACAGATCACCGATGCGCTGCCCTAGTCTACCTCAACAGGCCACTGCACATATCGCAGGCGCCAGAATCACTCCAATTTCCAGGGCGGATGATGGGTGGCACAATGACGGCAGTGTAACGCCGGCAAAGCTGTCAAAGATACTGTCGACGCCACGATGATCAGAGTGAATATGCGTGTCATCTCGTGTCGATTCACGACCCACTATTGTGTGGATACTGGAATCTCATGTAACCCTAATCTCTTGCATATTCTTCTTTATTCCCTTTGTATCGGTATCCATCTCCAGCTACCACCTGGTTGATACCATGGCGGCCGCACAACCTGACAAATAGTCTTGAGCCATCGGATCCTACAGTGACCAGTGGTCAAGTCTGATACGATCCCAACATTCCAGTGGTGCATCCTTCGCTCAGGAGTCTGGACCAATTCGCCTTCGTGCGCTTTTTCTTTTCACAATCAGCCGCCTTTCCGGGCACCCTCTTTGCAAGAGCTAGCACATCACTGGGCGACATTACACAGCGCCCAGAAACTATAATTACCTAGGAAAATGGTGTAGTAATGAGAAATTCCATGATGAACTTTCGGCTGCATGGATCCGCAGCCAAACTTGGCCATGTCTAAAAAACCGACGGATAAGTCGATCACTGTACAGCCTTATGCAGGTGACGCGGCCCAAGTTGGGAATGGATGTGGAGTAGAAATGCAACGGCGACTGAATGAAAATTGAGGCGATTCCAAGGCCTAGAAACAGATGGCAGTGTCGGATAGACAGACCGTTTGTCTTCGACAATACAAGGCCATCCCAGCGAAGACAATTTTGATATATAAGTGCTCGCCAGTGACATATCGAGCATGGTAGATGTGACTCCAAGGCAGCAGCAGCCGTGATCGACGCAAGAATCCCGACCCTTCTATCGGCCATGCCGCCTCTTAAGCTGCAGCATTACTGGTGACACGAAGCCAGGTGATTTCTTTTTGAAACATATCTACGAGACCAGCATGAATCACCGCCTGGTTTGCCAAGAGTAGGATTCGAGGATCCGCCAGTGCCTGTGGGTAAAGGAGTAGCACCAGTCTCGCTTGCCACCGATCACGATGTCGTTCATGTGAGATACGTAGCCAACCGTGTCATGTTCATGAAAGGATTGCGGCTATTTCTCTCAGCCTAGTTAGTGCCGAAGAGATCCCTGAGTTTGGAGGAATGAAGGTAGGCTTCCTTGACTTATCGGATATGGATACCCGAATCGCGTGCACTGGTCTGGCCAACAAAGGTGTTGTGCCCTTCATTTCCATCGTGCCCTCGTGGATGCAACCATGGACTGTGGCCTTCGGCTGCCTGGGAACAAGCTTAAGCCAGCGCAACCGGTCCCAAGCCATGTCCCTTCCACCCGCCTCCGAGCCAATATATTGTTTCGAGAGCAAAGCGCCTCCGTTTCTCTATGAAAATTGGGGGAGTCGAATTAAGGTACGGACGCGGCCCGGATAGCGAGCCCCACAGAGAAATAGGAAAGACGGTAAAACCATTGGTCCATGCACACACACACACACACACACAAACCCAATACAGCTGGGAGGCGTTCGTGTGTGACTGTGAGTGCGTATTTTGTCAAAGTTGTTTTCGCGAATAATGATGCGAAACATGGAGTGCTGATTGCTGCAGCAGCAGCAGTAGCAGCACGTGTGTGATGAGGATCAACCGTTGAGGCTGACCTGTTCCGCTTCAGCAGTGCGGCACAACCATGGTCTGGCCCGTTCTTCTCGGCCATGCGATATCAATGCCGAGGTACACAAGTAAGACACCTGCAAAACGAGGGAGTAGGCCGCTTGGTAAAAGGACCGATGGCATGCAGAGTCGTCGTTTCCTAACGGCAGAAATACGAGTTCAAGGCTGGATGGAGCAACTACGCAGGCCTGGTCGAGGTTCGGAGGCCCCGTAGCATGTGCAGCACGACCTGGTAAACTATAAAACGGATGACTGCCTGTGGAAGGCATAAGCGCATAAGCTGGTGAGCAGCGAATAGAGTACAGGTAATCTGTATCGATCGAGTTCATGGCACTGTCTGATACAAACACAGCCTCTACTCAGGTACCGTAATGGAGACCCGAAGGCCGACATGGTGATGGTGGCCATGATGCCACGTAGCACAAAGACAGATAGGGCCATCACAGTGCTTGTGGGATTGGAACAGGGACAATTGGTGGTTACGAAAGCGAATCGAGCCATGTCAGACTTGACCGGCGGTGGAAGGTGATGTTTGCATATACCGCTTGGTGCATTTTGCTTGCTATAGCATGAGGCTAGCCAGTGCGAGAGTGTTTTGCATGGCTGGGCGGCTTGGGTGTTTCGATGTCGTGCAGGCACGCATACATGGCTAAGCGACCTGGCCCATATCGGTTGAACCGACCATAGGCAGGATTGAGAAGCGTGCCCAAAGGCTTACGGGTCTAAGCTGCCGGTGGGAGCCAAGTATTGGTCATGCATCATCTGGCTGCAATTGATCGGCACGACGTTTCTTCCATGACGATCCTGCGTTGATAGTTAGCGCGGTTTTGGGGAATGCACGCAAACCGGGGAGTTGCTTCCGAAGGCAGGGATAGAGGGCGAGTGAAAGAGTCTAGGGCTTAGCCCTCACATGGCTCAACCGCTTTGGTGGACTCGCTAATTCTGGCGTGAGACGGCACGGCCAAGGTACGTGTCTGGATAGCCGCCCATGGATATAACTACCTGAGACAGCTGATGTGAGTGCCGGGATGCGAGTTTGTTGGAGATAAGATATGGGTTATAGTTGGTATGGCAGGATGGAAGAAGCGGGCAAGGGAGAGCAACGGCATGATATTGAGGCAGTGGTTTTTGAGCTTAGTTGTGGGCTGAAGTTGCAAGCGTCGTTGGATGTGGTGTAACTGACTAGAATGCTGGGTCTGTACAACAACAGAAAACACTCGTGAAACTGAGTGGATAGCTGACGGGAAGGACGACAAGAGCGTGGAGACTCGGACCGTTGGTCAGTAGTGGCTATCGGTAGGCGGCCAAGTGGAGACGGTGCATGGGGTGGTTAGTAGTGGAGAAAGAGAGAAGAAAGAGGGATGACCGGAAAGGGACGGTGAATGGCCCAGTTGGAGCCGGAAGCGGCTTGGAGGGTTCAGTGGTGCGTCCCAATGCAGACATGCGTCGAGCATCGCGTACAGGCAACCGAGCAGACAGCAGACGACAGCGGGTCCGTGATTGGCAAAAAAAGCAGCCATGGCCTGGGACCACGAGAGCAAGTCGAATGATCTTCGTTAGGGAGCTATCCCACTCGACAGCTAGACAGGATCATTATGCAAGTACCCGAGGGGGAAGCATGATTGTCAGACCATGGGGCGAGACAGGCAAGGCATGCAAGGCATGCGGCGAGGCATGCGAGGTAAGGCAAGGCAAGGCAAGGCAAGGAATGCGAGTCGTCACCGCTCGCGACGGGTGGACATTGTGATGAGAAAATGGGTGTGGATGCTAGGCTCTGACTCGGCGACGTGTCTTGCAGACGGGTTAGCGGCTCCCAGCGGGCGTGAGCGTGTGGTAGCTAGGGGTCTCTGGTACATGGACGAGGCGCTGGAGAAAGAGAGTTGTGTGTGTGTGATCGGTGAGGAGGAATGTGGGACAGTGCAGACGGACGAATCAGAGGCGGGCCGGGTACCGAGGGAGCAGGACGAGGAAGGCGCGGGCGCGGGACGTTTCCTTGTTGGGGGAAGGGGAAGTAAATGAGGGTCACGGCGCCCCTCATCGGTCAAGGCCTTGGAGGGCAAGGGTTTCGGTTGTAGGAGACAAGATGGCCGTTGAACAAGCGCGTCAGGACGGTGCAGGTGAAGCCGGCGGCCTGACGCCACAAGCACCGTTGGGTGCTAGCCGAAACAGGCGTGCAAAGGGGGCCTGGCGTCGAGGGGGCGAGGGCTGCGAGAGATTGCGTGCGAGAGAAGGGTGGGTATAGTACATAGTATCTGGCCTGGCGGGCTGAGGTGCTGGAAGAGGCAGGCCTTGGCGGCAGCGGCAGCGGCAGAGCAGCAGGCGCAGATAGCGACTAGACCAGAGTGGGCGGCAGCGACATGAATGAGGGCCATGGCAATGATCGTCAGCGGTGGTGGAATGTAGGTAGCAGCAGCAGTAGCAGCAGCAGCAGCAGCAGCATCGCGATCATCATCAGCATGCCCGAGTCGACGTCGGCGACGCGTGTGAGGAGGGCGGATCAGCTGCGAGCGATTGCCTTGTCCTTGTTGCTGGCGTCGACGCAGCGGGAAGCCCACAGTTGAGTTCATCCGGCTAGAGCCGCGGTGCGTGGTGCACTGGGCTGGTGCTCATTAAACAAGCAAAAGGCATGGTGGGACGGGGGGCGCAGGCGGTGCGAGGTTGTGTTTGTGGGAAGGATGCTTCCTCTAGCGCGAGTGCGTGATAGGAGGTCACGTGGGCCGGGGAGCTATTCCTGGAGAGCGTGGCCGCTTGCCGCGGTGGGCGCACGACGGCAGAGCTACGTCGGGAGGGAGAAGGGAAACACGGCCGGGCGTGCTGTGGCCGTGCGCACCAAGACGGGCGCAGACGCAGCCCGCGGGATGCGGGCGGCACAACCAGGGCGTGCGTGTATGTGTCGAGCAGGTACAGCATCTACGCAGAGCAGAGTAGACGACAGCACAGCAGAGGCCGGAGCTATTCATCGGCCCGAGACCCTGTGGTGTGTGTTGGTGCTGGCAGTAGGGGTAGGCAGTAAGTAGTAGGCAGTAGGCCGTCGGCAGGCAGGCAGACAGACAGACAGACAGGCACACACCACACACTGCAACACGATGGACTCGCACCCACTCGACGCATGCACTATCCGCGCCTGGACAAGACGGGCAGACGGGGCCTCAGATTGCCTGTCCTGTGCACACCAGCAAGTTCAGGCCCCCAACGGATCGCCTGCCGCCAGCCCCGAGCCCCATGGACGCCGCTTAGCGCCTCGCACGCATCCGCGTCTGGCGTGCTTGGGGGCCCTGCTGGCGCCCATGGGTCCAGGACGGGATTAGGTCCCCGCTGCATACCATAGCAGCGCTGGTGGGTCTCCTGCTCTTCACATTGCAGCAGCGCGTTCCCCCGCAGCCAGCACAAACCAGTGACAGGCCTGCCGACCAGGCCGCCCCTCGACCAGGGGGCTGCCTCGAGCCGGTTCATCCTTTGCCTGTGCCGCGAGCGGAGCTGCATTTGCTGGAATCCTAGACCCTTTAGACTCTCCCGTGCGACTGTATCCTCTGTGCAACCCACCGCTTCCCTCCTCCGTCTGTCTGCTCTGCCTCGCCTCTTATCATCGCCGCTGACCGCCCACGCATCCCATATAACCACCTCATGCCATGATGGGGAGCGAGTGGCATCCACGCAGGCACCCGCAGCCAGACCAGAACCACTATACACAACGCTCCTTGCCCAGCTTCGCAGAGCTGACGTCGTCGTCGACCGACTCGTTGTTGCACCGTCCTCGCGCCTCTGTCCCACCACCACCACCACCACACGCTCTGCCTCTAAACACCCTCGACCGTCCGGCCTCGCGTTCTTCGCCCCCAAAGTCCATTTCTTCGGCCGAATTCGCAAACCCGCCAGTCGCCCCAGACCGCGCTGCTTTTACTCCCATCAATCACGCGAGCCCGCACGTCAGGTAAGTCATGGCTCCGACCATGCACATAAATACGTCAAGCATGGCTGACTTGTTGTCCAGCCCCACCAACACCAGAGCGCCGCCCGCCGTGCCCCAACATCAAACCTACTCACATTCATTACCACATACTACAGCTGCTGCACCCTACAGCCCGCCCTTGTCGTCTGGTCCCCTTCCAGCCCTGCACGACACTGCGCCATCACAAACAACATCGGTTAACGCTCGTCAAGACTCAGCCATTGCTCAGCAGCCCTACGACCATCCCAAGGACACTGAGCCTTCTCTTCCTTCATCCGTCCTTGCTTTTTCATATTTTCATCCTCCTGGGGGCAACCGTCGCCAGTCCACGTCTCGCCCCGCTTCTCATCCAGTCGGGCCATCTTCTCCCCACTCTCCTCCCGGTGAAACCCGTACGCACCAAACTCAGCCTCCACCAGAGACCGCAGCACATGGTCTGAGAAGCCTACACCCTCCAGCACAGTCTCCAGGCACCCAATTCCCACCAGAGCCTACTCGGTCACCACCACACACGCGAGGCCCTCCCGCTACCACTAATACAGACTCTGGATTTAGAAATCCGCTGCCATCTCCTACTCTGGACCAGACCAACGGCACCGGGCGACACCAACGCTACAACGTCAGGTTCAACACAGTCTACACTTCGGAAAACATGCCGCCCAACCAGAAACCCCGCAACGATCCTCCACCCACTGCGCCTACGCCAGCAGAGCCCACTGAAGAGCAAAAGTCCCCATCTGAGCAGACTGTAAGGCCATCCGTGGAGCCAGTTACGCCGTCAGCTGTACCTCGAGCTCAGTCGCCTGAAGAGCAACCGCTGCCACCGCAACAAACCGTGCCTCAATTAGAGCGATGTAAAGGATGTGGGGAGCCCTGGAGACGGCCGCTACCAGGCGAAGATCAGTTTCGACAAAGCTCTCCAGCGCGGAATATGGGCGAGCAACTCGCCTTGACACAAGATTTCATTAAGCGGCTAGAGAACCATGCCAAGTTTGCTGATGAAGCAGAACTGGCTTGGAAACGAAAACACCAGTGGTGCGTTGCGCCTCAACAACCCACCAGCCCGCCTGCTACGGAGCCCCCAACAGAAACCCGCAACAAAAGCGAAGAAAGTCACTCGCCTGTAGAAGCTCCTGCACCCCAGACGCACTCTGCCAAGCGCAAGTCCGAAGTCCCTCACGAAGCTTCCAAGTATCGAAAAGTCGCAAACTTTGAGCCGCAATCCAACGCGACACCGCCTGTGCGTCCTACTGCTCCGGCCTAAAACGAACGATTTGTACCATGCCCTCTACGATTATTCCTCATTCGAGACCCAAAAGTCTCGCTTCGGTTCGCATTCGCATCTGCATTTAAGACGGTGTTCGTGTCTGCAAAAAGCGACGGCCTCCGCTATACCCCAACCCGGATGTTGTCCCCAGTTCTGCGGAGCAGTTCTTATTGTAACTAGCATTTAGTGTCTTCTTTTTTTTTCCTCTTAAACTTTGATTTTCAAGAGTACATTGTCACAGGAGGAATCCGTACCAGACGGATCTAGGAAAAGGATCGGCGTTGTCATATCCCCCATGGTGTTTTCCATTTTTGCCGGTGTTGATGCTTCGACCATCGACACCATGGTTTTCTAACAAGAGCTGCATTTGCGCGGAGCTGCCACGCCCTCGTTGTGCGCTCCACGACGCCATGTATCACAGACGCTGTACGCCATACGCCGCGTTTTGCATCACCAGTCGTTGCTTGCAGGCGGGCTTTCTTCTTTGTTTCTCTTAGCGCCTACAACCTGTATCTATTGCACCCGTTGTCACTCTACGCACGGTATTGCCATATACCCAAATTTCAAGTCAATTTCAGAAAGACGTCTGTCCCTGTCGCGTGCATCGTGTTCCTGGCATCGGCCTTGTTGTTGCTGTTGCCCAAGCGCCAAACTGAAACCTAAATCCAGAGGGAAGGGTCACAGCACGCCGAGCCTAGGCAAGGGTGTCTGGGGTGCACCAACCCCCGCGTGTGAATGCCCAGTGTCAAAGCGGTTCGGTACGAAGGCCAAAGCCGTGATTACAAAAGGCAGTCGGCCGCTAGAACAAACTCCCTATTTTGTCTCGATCGATGACTAGGTTCCCCTGGTCGCCTAATGCGTGAGATGGGAACTTTTGTCACCTTGTTGCACGACTGGTATCTGAACACGGCACAAAGGTACAGTACATAGATGCCTGTGGGAGCAGATAAACACACCCACATAGACGCATTTGCAGCGGCAGCTCGGCAGGCCCAACAAATCGCTTTGGCTATTGGACGCGATGCAGCGCCTCACACTAGGCTATTGGCGCAAATCACAAGGTCGGAAATCCTGCCAGCTTACGCTATGCGATTACCTGCATGACTAGTATTCAACTAGCTACGCCAGATGGAAACGGTATGGAATTGGAATGACACGGCTGACGGCTGCCGAGCGGGGCTTCCCGAGTCGTCAACGCTGTTTGAACTGGCGACACAACAAATCAGGCCCCACCGCCAGAGTTTCCGACTTGAGTTAAGCGGAGATTTGCTACGGCGTCTGGCGTTTGTGATTGTCGGGAAAACAGAGCCAGCAGTGGATGCCATGTGGGGTGCAAGTGTGGCCGGTGTGCCGGTGTGCAGGTGCGCAGCATCCAGATTGTGAGAGAAAGACACACGCCCCAGAGGCCGAAGAGAGATAGATACAAAGGTTTAAAAAAAATAAAAAAGGTAAATAGGGAGGTGTTTCGTAAGCGGTAGTTGTTTGACTAGTGGGCGGTTGTGCTGCTGATTGGTTGTGGGACGGGGCATTGGCATTGCTGACGCGGGGCGGAGCGGGCTGACGGAGATCTCAAAAAAATCAAGGTTCACGCTCTCCGCAGGGACAACGCAACATGGTTCGGTGGCAAAGAATGGACAATGGATGACCTCATCGCCTAGTGTCGACGCTTGGGGGGGGGGGGGGGGCAGGCAATACAATAACCCCCAACCATCCACCCATGCGCCGTGAGGAAAACGGTCTTCACGCATGTCGCCACGCTTCTCACGCGATTCTGCGCCGATCGCGCACGTTAGCGCAGCGAGCCACGCATGCCAATAACCAAGTTGAGGGGGCTACCGCTTAGTTTGCACATGTAGGGAACAAAGGCGAGCGTAAACCAGTTCCAAATCACTGGGTCTCGCTCAAGGGGTTGGAACGCGATTGCAACGTCTTTTGAGCAAAATGGCTAGCGACGATCGCTCGGCGCTGCCAACAGCTTTGGGCAATGCTGCGTAACCAATGCAGAGTTGAGCTTTAGTGGCCAAAACTTTGTCGGGTCATGCTAACGGGACTGGTCGAGCGGCATGGCGTCTGAGAGCAAGAGAGGCACACAAAAGAGTGGATACACAGTCGGTCCGTAACGTGATTGCGCTCTCCTTGGTGCGACTACACACTCGGCGCTCGCTGCCAACGACAATGCGATGCCGAACTGGTCATCAGCCCAAGTGCCGCGGCCTAGGCAAACTGCCGTTGAAACTGGCCAGGGTCTGCACGTGACGACACAATGGCCTTTTGCGCTGCCCCGGCCACGCACAACTTGGTCCCCCTCGCCGTCTCTCGCTGCCTCGCTCACCACGTCGCCTTGGACGGAACAAGCCACGTAGCCAACAGCAATGACATGACAACAGCAGCAGCACGCTCGACGTGGACCTGCACGGCTTAATCTCCAATGCATGAACCCCAACGCTCTAGACGCTTTTGGGGCCACTCCAGCTCTTTCCTCTTCCAGCCCAAGCATCCATCTCGTCTCCATTTCCAATTCCGCTTCCCCAGCTTGGCGATGCATCATCGAAGACGGGAGGGGCACAGACAGCACCCGTCCCCGTTGGCGAGTCAAGCCCCCAGCCCAGCGCTAGCCGCTCCCGCCTAGCCCTTGGGTCGACTTTGCACTTTGACTCTCTCTCTTGTCCCTGCCCGGGCGCTACGGCCAGCCCACGCCCCTCAACTCGCCGCGGCCGCCTGCTCCTTCGCCTCGCGCGGAATCTGACGCTTGACTCGTCAAGAGTTGCAAACAACTGGGATATCGTGGTCCTGGCCCAACAAAGTGCCGCTGCTGGGGTGCTGGCCAGTTTCTCCCGTCCTGCTGGCTCGCCCATGACTCATTGCGCAACCAAGCCCGCCGCCTGCACCGCAACCACCTTATCAATCCCCATTGTTGCTGTGACAGCTGTCACCAGGCAGGGCCTCATGTGCAACTTCGCCATAATAGGCAACTAATGGGGCCGCGGCTGCATTGGGCCGACAGTTTCTGCAAGTGCACCCTCTACCCCCCACTGATCATCGCCAGTGATATAGATTGCCTGCACATCAAGGCTCATGCTACCGACTTTACCCTTCTCCAAGGGCGAGGAATGCGCCCGTTGGAGCCACGCGCATACATACAAGTCTTGGTTCCACCCACCGCTTCTATGCCTGCCAGAAGCAACGCCAGCCAGCGAATCGGGAAAACATGGTAGTAATGCATCCTCTGCTAGCAGGCAAATACAAGGCTAGCAGCTTTGAGCCAGTTGCCCTTTTGAAACAACAAATTGCAAACTCCTTCACTGTGAGCACAGCATGCCAAATGGCAAGAAATGTGCCTTGCTCTGGCCGTCAGTGCGCACCCGGACATGCAAAACCCATCGTTATCACCCAAACAACGCTTAACGCAATCAGGGGGTTAAAAAAAACCTGTCGCGACAAATTCCGGATATAGCAGCGTCGCACGCGCGTCTGGTAAGATGACTGCGCCAGGATGACGGCCTCAATGTTTAAAACCCCCCATCAGATCACAACTTCACAGGGTTTTTGCCGCTGACCGACTGGCTGGCTCTCGAGTCCGAAATGTCCCTGCGACGTTACCTCACATGACAGCCAAAGCAGGTATCCGAAAAGCCCCTGCATCGACATTTTGTGTTCATCTCATCGCCCTACGCTCCACAGATCGATCCTGATAGGCCTTGGCAACGCTTTTCTTACGCTCTTATCTTGAGTGGACCAGCCGTTCTGGCTCATTATCCCGAGAGGTTCGGACCTTTCGTCCGCGTTGCATTCTCCCAGGGCCATCGATGGAAGAGGGTCTCCCATACTGGGTCCATTGTGTATGTATATGGAGTGTATCGAGATTGTCGAGCTGATCTTAGATTTGTGAATCGAGATCAACCCGCCTCGATGGGCGATGACGCTAGATCCGGCCCGCAGTCCAGCCAGTTTCGCACAGAGTGTAGTATCTAGACGTGTAATACATGTCCTACCCACACGTCTAGGAAAACTCGCCGAACTCCAGTTTTTCTGCCAAAAGCACAGCCGCCAACGCCAACGCACATTCACATACCCATCCACGCGGCGCTCGTACCACGTTCCTCCTCGCGATTGCATACATACACGCGCATGTCCATATGGTCCCACCCCCCATGATATATTGCTACAACGCCACCCACTTCTATTCAGACGTCGCTTGGACCGCACGAATGCGATGCCGCGTCCCGTAATAGTAAAAGCAGAACCCTGAGTGAGTGGCTTCGGTCAGATGGGCCGCCCACCGGTTCATTGGATAGGATCAAGTACCCGAAGCTAGCCAATGTGGTAAGCACAGGGCTGATGAATACTGCTTGGATAACAACTGGATTATAGACTAGTGACACATGGTATTGGTTGGCAATTGACAGCTTCATAAGAAGAAAAAAAACAGTTTGTACTCGGTACTGCATGATGATCTGTGGCATACTTGCTTGCTGTAGAAGGAAGAAAGAAGAAAGAAGAAGAAGAAGCAAGGCTAAAAGGCTTCTGAGCCCCTGTGTACGTTTGAATGTAATGTGGGCTTGCATCCAACGGTTTCTCGGAATGGAGCTGAAAGAGAAGTTCATCGGAAGGGGAGAAGAAGAGAAAAGAAAAAAAAGGAAAGGACTACATGGGGAAAAGCAGATAGCCCTAATGATGATTGATAGCCATTGCACATGGTTAATACTCAACTGAATAAGTTGTGCCGTGGTGCACAGCCAGGCCCCCAATATGATACCACATACCTACCCTGAAACTTTGTCGTTACGCGCATCCACTTGGAGCCAACGTGATACGAGTCAGACGCGGCTCTTTGCCCTTGCGGTTGTTCGGCATATGATATTACATCACCATTCTGCTCGGACCTCGCGCAAACATGTGACAGCGCATTACTGTACACCCATATCCACCGACACACACACATACACACAGAAACACATACTGCCTGCCTTAATCCTGCCGTGCCTTGCGTCTTCTGCTTGGCTTATTGATCCTTCTCGTGGCGCTTCGGCTCCCAAGCGCTGACTCCCAAAAGCAGCTTCCTGACGACATTGGCAGACGTGTTTACCCGCATACGTTCATTCTTTCCTTTTTGGGATGGAAGCTTTGGAAAGAAGGGTGCGAGGGGGGTAGGAAGGGGTCTCCTTACCCCCTTGGCCAACTGCTTGCTCACCCACCCACTACCCCTTGTCTTTGCTCACACCACCAACACCCCACACACACACATATATACTATACAACAGACACATGCGCATATGTAATGTGCGTACATAGAGTATACCACTCTTTCCCATCCGAACACTCCCGCTTACGGGGTCAGCATGGCGCCATTTTAACTTTTTTGGGTGCAAGGTAAGTGGTTGCTATTGAACAGGACCCTTGTGAGCGGTAACACTTGCCCTTGTCCTGCACTTGGACCCCCTTGTTGGTGTCATCGTTGTTACCCTGCTTTTGAGTCTTGACCCTGTCCAGCAGTATCATACTACTCAGAGAAGCATGGGTTTGGGTTGTAAGCGAAGGGGGGGACGGCGCCTGGCTGTGCTGCGGGGTACTGTGCGTGGTTTGGGATTGATGATGGGTAGGGTGACGGGAAGGATTTGGCGAGATTGGCGTGGCTTTGGTGCTGCGTGTGTGTGACACTAATGGGCGGGCTGGGTTGAGTGACTGTGTGGGAGGGTGGGGTGGGGGGTTGAGGGATTTCACGTTAGGTGTAGTAGTAGGTGCGCGCGCACCGAGCGGGTGTGTGTGGTCCGGTCAGCAATATGTATTGGGCGTTATTCTGGAATGACAAGGTACGTGTGGACACGGCATTGGGACTCTCTTGTCTGCGTGCTCATACGTGTGTGTGTGTGGGTGTGTTGGGTGCAAGCTGATGGGCGACTAGTTTTCTGTTTCTCGTCCAATGCTATGGTGGATATTTGTTAGTGCGACTTGGTGTGGTTCCGTGGCGCAAAGCAAAGCAAGCCGCATTCGATGTGGTAATGGAGAGAATGAATGAACGGCGCGGAGCTGCTGGAATCAATGGGTTGAGGGGGTTGGGGGAGACCACTTGGTGTGTGTTTAGCTGCCGCTGTCACAACATATTTTTCCCTTGCAGTGTACACAAAGTTTAGAGAATACTAACTCCTTTTTCCCCTCTGTCTCCTCTCTCGTCCTCCCTTGGATTCCGTTCGATCGGTTCGGTGGCAACTGCTGTGCAAGCCGTGTATGCGTGCCATTGGAGCAAAGGAAACACGTCATGTGTACAAGTACGTAGTCGTCGTACGTTTCTTTGCTTGTTGGGCCGACCTCCCCTCGTCGCAAGCCGCCCCTTCCAAATTGACGCCAGGGTGGCTTTGTGGCGTGTGGCGAATATTCAAAGGGTAGCGTAACCGCTGACCAACCTCCACTTGGTCACATTTTTCCCAGACGCGCACTATCGACTGTTTTTCGCGCGATCGGATCAACCTGGCAGGTCGGTCATGAGGCTCTTGATCAATTCGCCTATCGTACCAGTGCTGGTAGCGCCATTAGCTTACAACTTAGCCGTCTATACTATGACGAGCACCGAATCACATCTCTCGTATTCGTAAATCTGACCAACGGAAGCGCACCGGGTTGGTCCTTCAAGGATATTCCCTTCTGAATTCAAGCCCCCTCAGCCCTGCTTTGCCTTGCCGGACTGGAGCAGATCTTGAGATGCTAGGTCGCATTGCTAATATCGGTACTAGCGCGTTGCGCCCCGCGAGGCTAGAGACATTGACCAAGCGCTTGTCGCGGCTTCGATTCCTCTCATCGCAAACCCCTAGAGAACCGCGTGACCTCGTAGCGAATCAGCTTTTTCGGCGGAGCAGCTAGCTACCCTGCGTCGGATAGCTTCCGGCTCGTATGGAGCACTTGCGATCAAACGAGCCGTCCTTTTTGCTCTCACATAGCTCCGATTACTGTTATGCGCTAAGTCGGATCTTTCTTGTTGTATCCATGTGTCACGAGAATTAGAATTTACATGTCAGACGCGACCAAGAAATAAAAGTATATACTTTCTAACGAAAAGCTCTCCTCCACACGGGAGGGAGACTGCCGGGCTGGGTTGAACCTTGTTTGTTCCGCGGTCTCCGGAATTGTTGCGCCCAAGAGAACAGCAATTGTACGTGAACCTACCTGAATATTAAGTTTTCTTATCTCGTTGTCATCTTTCTCACCCTGATCCCCGACATTCCACAGCCCGCCTTGTCTCTCTTGACTGCGGGCTGTTCATGCCGGTAAGGAGATTGTCTTCGTACAAAGTAGCATTCCCCGTATCCCCGGCCGCCTGCCTGGTGGCATGCCCCCGGAATGGGTCATGGTCAGCAAAGCACTACATTTGTCTTTACTCTTAGGTACTCGAAAAGCATGCGATTCATCCGTTCGTTCATGCCCAAAATCATTTCACATGCATACTCCCATCCATTGCTTTGTCTCGATTCCCTTGTGTCGGGCTTCCTTGAAACCCAATCGCTTCCCAATCCCACGGTAACCGCATTCCCTCATCACTACAACATATTCTCCGACACTTACCTAACCTCCCGCGGTACGAAGTAGACCCACAATGCTAGGGATCATCTCTTTTTTTTTTCTTCCGACCAACTAGCCGAACCAAACCAAGACCAAAACTTGCTATACGTCATACGTCATTTTTATGTACCCTGAGAACTGCAGAAGCAAAAAAAGGCCCGAAGATGCGGCGAAAGAGCCGGGGAGGGGGTAAGGAAATGTCGCTGCTGTGTCAGAATGGTAAGGTTTGAAGTTATTGGGTGTTTCGTAAGTGGGTAAGCGGCATTTGGGTCCAATGAATGGGGGACCTGGTTTGTACAAGTACATATGTATTATAGGGTAGATGGGGTATATTGGGCTCAGTTGGGTAGGCAGCATAGTGGCGTTGTGTTTTCCATCCCCGTTCCCCCCGAGAAATGTCGGCATTGAGAGGACGTGGGCGTGTATCGGGAAGACGGGCCTTGTCTCCTTTCCTATCAGCTCGTTCATGGAAAGTTTTCCTGGAAGTGCGAGTGGTTTGATCTGGATAGCATAGAACCCTGTTTTGTTTTGTTTTGTTTTTGAGTCCAAGATTATTCATACACACTTACGTATAAGGTTTTTTATTTCAACCGTGGATACACATGTTCCACTAGTCTTACGTTATGTACAGTAGTAACATAAGTACGCTTTCGGGCGCTGCTTACTTGCTACATTACTGGCTCGTGTGAGGAATGTCGTCGTGCTAATATTGACGTACGCGAATGCATCAGATCGCCAGGTTCAAGGACCAAAAAAAAAGTAACCTGCTAGCACGGCTGTGAATAGTGTCCAGACAAGCTCACACGCAAATTTAGATGTTAGACTGTTGAAAAATTACAGAATTCGATTCGAATAATCTTTGTGCTTATGCATTCTCATTTGCACAAGACGATGCATCGTCATTGTAAAGACCAGGTACACACTTAATCCTCATGGGTTAAATAAAGACACACACTCACACCCCACACCAATTTACCTACCACTTCTATGTCCCACCGTCCCAAAATCTCCTTCACAGCCAAAAAAAAACTTTTCCCAACTGGTTGGCGACACCGGTCCTACAGCTTATTTCCCATATTGATATGTACCGCCTTGGTCTGTGAATAAGCTTCTAGTCCCGCCTCTCCCAACTCCCTGCCAATACCACTCTGCTTAACACCACCAAAGGGTATCCTGTAGTCGCAGTCCTGGCTACTATTCACCCACACCATGCCGGCTTCAATCTCGGCAGCTACCCTATGCGCTCTCTCCAGATCCCTTGTGAAGATAGCACTGCCGAGCCCAAATGTCGAGTCATTGGCCATGTCAATGGCCTGCTCTTCACTCGAGAAAGTGGCAATGACGACAAAAGGTCCAAAGATTTCTTCTCGATATATTCGCATACTGGCTGAAACCTTGGTGAAGACGGTTGGTTTGATGTAGTAGCCATGGCCGGCGCAAGCTTCGCCGCCTTGGATCAGCTCTGCGCCTTCGGACTTGCCAATTTCCACGTAGGAAAGCACCTTATCATACTGCTGCTTGGTGACCTGGGGCCCTTGGAATGTGCTTTCGCTCCATTGATCGCCAATTACGGACACGTCTTTGATTTGCTGGCAGAACTGAGAGACAAATGTGTCGAAGACGGACTCTTGGACGAGTATGCGTGATGTAGCAGTGCAAATCTGGCCTTGATTTGACATGATGCCAATGTGTGACCATCGAACTGCCTGCTCCATGTCGGCGTCCTCGAAGACAATCAATGGAGATTTACCGCCAGTCTCGAGGGTGACGTTCTTCAGCCCTACCGCAGCCATCTTCATGATCTGTGTAGCAGTGGCTGTAGAGCCCGTAAACGCAACTTTGTCCACTAGCGGATGTTGTACCAAGGCAGCGCCAGCTTCCTGTCCTCGACCGTTCAAGATGTTCACCACACCTGGCGGAAACCCAGCCTCTTTGATGAGCTTCGCTAGCACAAGAATAGACAACGGCGTTTGCTCTGCAGCTTTCAGCACCACGGTATTTCCGCATGCGAGAGCAGGTCCTAGTTTCCAGCACGCCATAGACAAAGGATAATTCCAAGGAATGATTTGAGCAACGACGCCAATGGGCTGGCGGATCGTGTAGGCAAACTTTTGAGGTGTGGTGCTGATGGTCTGTCCGGAGATCTTGTCTGCCCAGCCAGCGTAGTAGCGGATTGTAGAGAAGGATTCAGGAAGGTCCTCGTTAAGGGCAACACTATAGGGTTTACCTGGAAATACCGTTAATATACGATTTTTGCAAATTCGGAAGCTTACTTGCCATTGTCCCAGGCGTCAATGGTTGCAAGAAGTTCCTTGTTTTCCTCCACGAGATCTGCCAGCTTCGCCATGAGTCTTCCGCGCTGAGTAACACAGAGTTGCTTCCATTCTGGGCTCTTCAAAGCCCTCTTCGCAGCATGCACTGCACGATCCACGTCTTCTGCATTTGCAGCTTGTACTGTAGCAATTTCCTTTTCGGTAGCAGGGTCTACCGATGATATCGTATTGGGCGGTGATGAGGAATCAACAAATTCGTTGTCAATAAAGAGACCAGTGGGCTGCTCCCACTGCTGGCCATTGGGCGCCTTTAGTTGGATCGTTTGCGGCATCTTGGGAGACAGTCTTTTGCGTATACACGAAAGGGCTCACGTCGTAGAATGCCAGCCTTCGAGTATTCAGGAGCTCCGATACTCGCAACGAGCTACAGATATGGCCGAAGACGCGCATTGGCTCACTATTGACAAGTTGCGAAGTGGGGTTGATTGAGCATACGCTAAGCCATGGTAGCATGGCTAGTGGCCGCAATGAGCAAATCTACACGTCTCCTGCCAGTTTAGGTATTCTTTCCTCAACAGACGCATGTATTAACCTCTTTTCCGTACCTATACGTTTGTGGAAAGCTCATCTGAACGCAGACTCAAGTGGAACATACCACTCTAAGCAACACACATATTCAGATTACATACGATGCTACACATGTGACACTGACAAGTAAAAATTGAATTCTGAGTTTCGTATTGAATGCGTAGAAGATTGATCATAGGTAGAGAACCCGCCCAACTCCGCCCATGCAGCGCTGAACGTTGATCCATTAACGGTAGCCTCTCCTTCCGTTTTCTACCATTCCTCACTTCCAAGTGGCTACCAGTGTGCATCCATTCATTGACAATCATTATTTCGTAAGAAGGGGTATCGAATGCGTGAGACATGTCCCAGTCATTACGTCATCTTCGCTTGAAATATGCTTCAGCGCCCTAAGGCGAAGAGCGAGGGTTCTTGGTAAGCTTCGTCAAAGCACCCAGTAGACCTGCAATGGCTGTCAGTGTGCCGTTTCAATTACTCACACAGACTGAAACTTACCAGTTGCGCCATTGGGGAGCGTCGACATGGCAATCGAGTTTCGGTCACCAACGGTCACGGTTTGAACATTGGGAACAATCGAGTCGTCCTTTAACTGTTTCGCCCAGCGAAAGACATTCTCGTCACTGCGGTCGTTGCCAGCAGCGAGCAGGAAGTCAGGCCGAGCATCCTCTGGGTACTTGCTGAAGATATGCTGCGCAGCAGAAGCCTTGTCAAAATCAACTGGCTCGATAACAACCGAGTCCTTTGTAGGGATCGCCTTGACGCGTTGCTGCTCACAGGCATCGTTGATGTGGTTCGCACAATCACCGGCATGTCGGCTTGTCGAGTCATCCTTGTCATCAGACTTGTTGTAGTGGAAGATGATGGAGCAGTGGCGCTCCTCAACCCAACTGCCTTCGACACGCTCGAGGTAGTATTGGAGAATTGGCTTGACCGAATCCTTCCACCTTACCGTCTTCTCCTCGTCAGGGAACTGAATCCACTCTTTCGCACCAGGCTCACGCAGGAAGCAGCCATTTTCTGCAATGAGACCCAGGCCACGAACACGGTTGAAGATGAGCTCAGTTTCTCGAACTGTCCGACCAGTCATTACATAGACGGCATTCTTCTCGTCAGCAACGAGATCGTTGAGCAAAACGATGACGCGCTCGGTGTTAGCGAGGATAGTCTTGTTGACAGACCCGTACGATGCAAGGGTACCTTCGTAGTCTAGGACGAACAGTCGCCTCTGAGACTGCTGGTACGCCTGGGCCAGGCTACTAGCAGAGAGTCGGGGGATCGACATAGTATCGCGCTTGAATTGCTCCTCATAGACCTTTGCAAGATGGGTGCTCAGCTTCTTGACCCAATTGTCACCAGTCTGGTTCATGACGATGTTGCGCATCTTGGTGAACCTCCTCTCCTTCTCATCGTCCTTCATCTCCAGGGCGATGCGGAAAGCTTCGGCAATATTGTTGTAGTCCCATGGGTTGATGGCGAGGTCTGCACCATCAAAAATCGAGGCACTACCGGTAAACTCACTGAGGATGACGGGGCTGTGCTTCTTTTCGCCTCCGCGACCATCCTGACAGATGACAAACTCGTGGCAGGTCAAGTTCATGCCCTCGCGGAGACTAGTAATGGCGAGTGCATCGGCAATGGACAGCAGTGCAAGATATTGCGAAAAGGAAATGTCCTGTCGGAGGAAGATGAGGGGGTTGTGGGTCAGAGTCGAGTGGACTGCATCGATACGGGTGACAATCTCAGAAACAGTTGCAGCCAACTCGGTGTCTTCGGTAGTGGAAGTTGCCACCTGGATCATGACAACCTTGTCCTTCCACTCTGGATATTTGTTGAGGAACAATTCGAAAGCCAGCAACTTTTGGCGTACACCGCGAATGTTGTCTAGCTTATCCCGAGCAACAATAACCTTTTTTCCCTCGTATCGCTTTTGCATGGTCTGGATCCACTCCAAAACCTCGGGCTCTTCTCGGGCAAGAGACAGCGCACGCGGGTCAATGCCGATAGGCGAGGACCACACATTGACGAAGCGGTTCTCAAGCTGAACTCCATCCTCAGTGGCCTCTACGGAGAGAATCCGGCTGCAGGTTTGCAGGAAGTGGTGGGCGTACTCGGGTGTCTGGAACGCGACCAGGTTTGCTCCGAGCATGCCATCAAGAAGCTCTTTTCGAGCAGCCAGGCAACGGAAAACCTCGGAAGAGGGGAACGCTGTGTGCAGGAAGAAGCCAATCTGGGCATCTGGTAGCTTCTGACGAATCATCTGTGGGACAAGGCACAGGTGGTAGTCATGGACCCAGATGACGTCTCCGCGCTTGTAGTTCTTGACAACCTTGTCTGCAAAAGCCTGGTTGACCTTGACGTAAAAGACCCAAGAGTGGTCCAGGAAGGCCTTGCTCTTGGGATGGTCGGGAATGATGTAGTGAAAGACTGGCCACAGGATTGTCTTGCAGTAATGGGCATAATGGCCGTCAAAGTCTTTGTCGCTGACAAAGACAGTCAGGGCGTCGTGCTCCTCCTCCAGCTTCTCGTAAATCTCGGTCTTTTTCTCTTCGTTCAGGCTGTCTGTGGGGAAGCCAATCAAGCCAACGGTGATGGTATCTTTAAGGCACTTGTTGTCGACGGCAGCACGGAGCGCGTTGGTCAGGCCACCATTGCCCTGGGCAGCAGGCACAACCTTGTAGTCGGTAGCCCACCTTGGATCTGTTGTCTGATTTCCAGCACTGGTGGCCTTGATGCGCTCCTTTTGAGCCTGCGCTCGCTCCTGCGCCTTTGCATACTCGAGAATTGTGTCCGGTGGGGCGGGCTCGGCCCTCGAGACGGGCTGGTTGAAGAAGATGCCGCTGCCGCCCCATTCCGGGACATGGGCGTCACTGCGGACCAGACCGCGGGGGTCTGCGGCGTTGGGGAAGTGGGTAGCGGCGCTGGGCTGGCCAGGTGTAAAGAAGTCTTCGTGCTCAGCCATGCGCGTCGAAGCCTTGGGCAACGAAATGTGCAAGGGCGGTGCCCGCTTAAGGAGACTCTGCGGCTGCTCATCATTCTGGGCCGACACTCGTGTGCTCGATAGGCTGGAGGTGGACGACTGTCGAAGAGAGTCGTTCAACTGGGTCGGGGCGGGTTGGGGCGGACTGGGAGGGGCAGATTTGTTCTCTTGGAAATCGACGGTATAGGGTAGGAAGCTAGTTGTATTAGACGAATTGAGGGCGTGCAACGACTAGTAGAGGCTAGGGCGAGGAAAATGTGGGTTACATACAGAGAGACAATGTGTGTAGTCATGTTGGGCAGCAGGTTGGCGTTGGTCGCCCGCTGGCTGAGGGAATTGATGTCAAGGATGGAGGGGTAGAGATGGCAGACAGATGCGGGAGCAGAAAGCAGCAGGGCCCGGTGCACACGGGCGTGAGGGTCGAGGTGAGGTTATAGATGGAGGCGGCGGGAGCAGAGGGTGAAATTTCCGGTAGCTTCCTTGGATCGATCGTGATGGAGCCTACTTTGCAGGGAAGCTTCGCAGAGGTTCGGCCTGGCTGGTCGGGACCCAAAGCAAGCAAGCAAGCAAGCAAGAGGGCGGGAGCTAGGCGGTACCTGGGCGAAGGATGACGGCCCTGGATAGCGTCGTGGTTGAGGTTGAGCGAGGAGCGAGGAGCGTGTTTGTCTTTGCTTCTTTTGTTGTTGTTGGTGGTGATGGCCGCAATTTGCAGCGTTGACCTCGCCCGCGGCGGGCACAGCCAGCCATGACGTACGCGCGCACCACAGCCCAAGGAGCGGTTTGGTGGTGGGCCTCTCTCCACCGTCTCACGGCAGCCCGGAGCAATCAGGCGGCCGTCTTGAGAAAAACATTTCGACTAGCCAAGCATCATCTTTACGTGTCTTGGACGAAATGGCCGTCAATGCCGGTGGGCACGACAGCCAAGGCGCCCGACAGGTGCGAATGCTGGGCCAATGGGCGCGCGCCCATGAGAAAGACGACATGGCGCTGCAGCCCCTGTGTGAGGCTATCCCAGAGCTCTGCTGCCGCCGTTTTCATGTGCAAGGGCGTGGTGGGGACTTTGTTGGGCGCCGGCACAGAAAGCCGCCATGGCATTCGTCGAGAATGCGATGTGAGGCATAGAATGCGATGTTGGCCAGCACGGCACCGTCTACCTGTGGAGCATCCTGTCACCTGATTTCCCGTGACGCGCACGGGCCTCGTGACGTCGAGATACGGTACTGGTGGGCTGCTGGCAATGCCATGGCATGCCATGTGCATATCCTCACTGTCGTGTGCAAAATGCTGAGCCCAGTTGTTCCCTCGGGACATGGCCCAAAACATGCCTCATTGTATCTCACTAACATGTACCTCCCTCACGCCCTCTTCCTCACCGCACCCCAATCCCCAGCAGATACGCCGTCCTAATCACCACCGGGAGCACATTCAAACTGTTGGTGATGCCGTCTTTGCCCCTCCAACCCTCCGCCCCAAACACCTTGTCCCCCATTTCGCACCACGCCGCGTAGCAATGCCCCAAATCACACAGCAGCAACCCAAACAAGATCCACCGCCACGTCCTCTTATCATTCACCACCCGGAGCAGCACCCCCTCGGTGAAGGCGAAAAACAAGTAGGCAGATGCCAGCTGGTCGCATATGATGTGCGATGAGGCGCTATACGTCGCCGTCGACGGCATGAAGCTGAAATAGTCTTTCGGGTCCGAATGGAGCTTGTAGGCCCCGTTGAGCGCGAAGAAGGGCTCCAGGTACAGGTGCCATAGGCTGTAGATGAAGGGCGTGTTGGGAGGCGCCATGACTAGTCGTGTATAGTGACAACTTGGTATCGTGTCAGATATATGTATCCTGCTTGCCTGTGCCTTGGTCGTCACCCGCGGACTCCGGCCGCCCGCCCTCCAGCGTAGCTAGGTCATTGGCGGAACGTGCCCACGGCGATCCACGCCCTTTGCTCCAAACTGCCTTGTTGGGAAGTCCTGTACCTAGTGCTGGAAGCCGACTTCCGCTGCACATCGCACGTTTCCCCTAACACTCCCACCGACTTTTGTGTGGCTTCGTCGGGACCTTTTTTTTCTTTTTCTTAATACTCGGTTTGGTGTGTTCGGCGGCATGCTTACCTGTCCAGATATATTGTAAAGCGGGCAGTAGACAGGGTATGAAAACACTTCTCTTAGTTCACCGCATGTACATAATCATCCTATATCTACAGCTCTCTTACTTCGGTTGACATTAACCAAGTGGTCCATGGAAAACCCAACATGGAACAAGCAAAACTTCCATCTTTCTCCTCCATTACCGCGGCCTCCTCGTTCTGTGAAATCCATAGCTTTCGTGAGCGACTTCGTGCTTCGCTGAATGCACAACACCCCCACCACTGAACCTCTCCCATCGGATCTGTCGGTCTTGTCATATCAATCTCCACAATACACCAACAACCGATAGGTTGCTAGCCCATTGGAGAAGCGGGGCGAGAAGCCAAGAGTACTGTGGTAGAACCCAGCAGGCTATGACTGTCCCAAAGGCTATCATGGGACCCAACCACATGACATGCTGCCTATGTTCGGTCTGACCTCGCTTCTTGTACGTATATGCTTATACGCTGTTTGTCCACGGTGGCCTCGCAGCTCAATGCTCCGTTTCCTAGTTGCTTGTATTGTATTCCTTCGCCTTTGTCCAGGTACTTCTCAAGAAAGTACTTTGCCGCGACTTCATTGGCTGCTACCATGCTTCCGAAACTCGCCACTATCACCGCCTCGTCACTCGGTTGACTGCTTGCCTTACTGGAGATAACATGGTATATTGTCCGGCCATCATCGGCCTGTGATGTTGACTGGTTTGAGTACAACGCCTCTCGTAGAGCAAGCGGATATGTATTCATGTCGCCGGGTACGGTTTTGGTCGGACTGCGAGTTACTATCGTTGCTGGTAAGCTCGACAGCACCGAAGCGGGCGGCGGCGGCTGGGTGTAGGGCCGATGGGCATACGATTGTGTGAGGGCTGGCGCAGGAACAGGCACGGGAGCCAAATGCGGCGGCGGCTGCAGCTGCTTCTGCTTCTGGTGCCGAAGGAGAAAGTCGCGGTGCTCATCCAGCTGGCTTCTTAGTGCATCGCTCGTAGCCTGGAAGATACGCTCCTGGACGCCGGGACCGAGATTGCGCGAGTAGTGACGCAAATCGGCGCTGCAGTCAAGCTGCAAAAGGCTTCGTTGACGATCAAAAACGTACGGTTGTGGAGACACTGTGATTGCCATGTTACTCGACGATATGCTGGTCTCACCACGCTGGGTTAGGGACTAGAGAATGAGGATGAAAACCTCGCAGGTAAGGCATGACGCGGATATTGTGCAAACCTTGAAAGCCCCGAAAGTCCGTATTCACGTCTCCACGTGATGACGTGCTGTGATTAAAAGTCACATTATCTAGGCATGTACTCCGTACAGAATACACTTTATTCGATCGAGATACCGCCAAAGTGCTTCGCATTCTACATCTGACACGATCTTCTGGATAGGCACATGGATCTTCGCACGTGTCCATCGATATCGTTACATTGTCTGAACACGACACGCAAAAGAGGCTAGGAAATTACAGCACATTGTCCATAAAGTCTTTTTTTTCTCCCGCTGACAGGCCGGCATAATTACCTGTACATGCTAAATTACAGCCGAGGTAGCGCCTTGAATGAGATCTGGCCCCACACATGGTAACATGGCGCCGAGAACTCGGGGCATCTTAACGTCAATAAGACCACGAAAGTCTCGCCGCGTCACACCCTGAGCATAATCGTGCCGAAGCTACGCCGTGCTCACACCATAGATTGAGCGCCACAAGAAGGAAAAAGAAATCATCTGGACCGGAACACCGCAATTCCCGATGCTCAATCACCCATGAGGTTCATGCCAGACGCACATGCGCCGACAGCAATCCTTATTCGTACATCGTTGTAAATCATCAATTGGCCCTCGAGTAATGGTCCAAACGCACGGAATCCAGTGGAGAGCCGACCACAAGCGGGCAACTATAGTATCTCGTATCACCATCTTGACCTTGGCTCTCCTTGTCTCGTAACATACCTGGTTATCACGCCAAGACCTGACTTAGTAACCCAAAGGAACCCGGCCACTCATCGCTTCATGAGCATCGCGCTTGAGGGCCCCATAGGATGCCGAGAGATCTGGAAAGGCTTCGATGGCATGCTTGGTAGGCAGAGGAATATCGCATACAATCTTGCGCCAATCGTTGGGGTGCTTGCAGACGTTGCGGATAAGTTCCTTCATGCAGTTCAAGGCCATGGTACAGATCTTGCGAGCCCACTCCCTGTCAAATGTACCATTTGGATGCTCTAGGTCCTGTGTAGCGGGGTTGATGAGAACAGACCAGGCATAATTCTCGTGTGATGGGAACGAGTCCGTCTTAGGCGAAACGGCAGGAGCTCTTCTATAGGCCCCGCCAAGCTTGTAGTACTCTTCCCAAACGTGGTCAAAATGCTTTGAGAAAGGGCTTGGCGGAATCCTGTCAGAAGAGCCGTTGTAGTCGTGCTGACCTTGGCGAAAAGCCATCTCCTGTACAGCCAAATACTCGGGGATACCGGTCATGGAGGGCGTGGCTGAATTGAACATGGTAGATTGATGAGCGTTGGAATTGAAGAATGGGCGACGAGGCGAGAGCAAGCTGTCGGACATATTACCAGTAGGTGGAGACATGTTGCTAGCATACGAAGTATGGCGCTGCATGCTCAGCCCCGGTACTTGGACAAGCTGACCATTGGTCACCTTTTGCACAGAGCCCTCGTGCACTCGAGGACTCTGTATGGTAGTAGAAGAACTCGAAGCGCTTGATGATGCGGTGCAATTGTGGTCAGCTGTCATAGAGCGAGCTCGGTGTGGAGTAGTTGGCTGTATATCGGTTAGCTTGAACTCGTCAATACGGTTTGCATTTAGGCGTGCTCCACAAGCTGTATGGCTTGTAGTATTTATACATGGATCTGTCCTCGAGACAGAGTCGTAGGTCTCCATAAGCATGACAGCAATCAGACTGTCAAAGCGAGCGTCCAGATAAGGATGAAGAACCGATTGAGGTGCCCCCCGTCGGATTCAGTGCTCAGTAGAGCTGTTCCTCTGGGAACTTACAAAGCGGTTACTGTAATCAAAAACACGCTGGTTGACGTCCATGCTGGCTCCCACAACCCTGCCCTTTGCGGGAATATACATCTCGAGGGCAGTCAACAATCACACTCGGGAGCAAATTAGACAGATTTGCGACTTACTAGAGTCGACGCCATTGCTAGTACTACGTGTAGTTCAAGGTGCGTCGATATTCGTACGGCTATACGGCTGTACAGCAAATATGGGTAAAATGCGTGGTGAGTGTGTAAGCGTGTGGGAGGTGTATTGATGGGTAAAGAGACGGATGTGATATTCCAGCAACAGACCGCGCCAAGCCAAGAGCAAACGCTTCAAAGTGTTGCTCTGCTCTGCTATAGCGTGATATGTGAGCCGTCTAGGGTGGAACCCCTTCTTGGCGTAGTGAAGGTGAGTCGGAGGCTAGATTAGGAAAGAGCAAACAGACGACAAGCGGTTGTGCTCTAGGCCCGTGACATCATAATCGTTGTGGCTTGAAGTACAGGCCAAGACCGAGTTCAAGAGAGAGATGAAGCTAGAGATAATAAGGACGAAAATACTGGACTTAAAAGTAATAGGCTTCAGAAGAGCTTTACCTTTATTTTGAGGAAATACATGATTAATGAAAAGTGTGCCAAAAAGATATTCTGCCACATGAATGAGGTTCTCAAAATCCGTTTGGAAGGACTGGAGGACTGTAGAGAGTGTCAGGGAAAATCAGGATATTGTAAGGCTGCCCACCGGTGAATTTTCAGCTAGTGCCCTGATAGTGCTTGTAATAGTGGTAGCACGAAGGTGAAACAGAATGAAGAATTTGCGATGAAAAAAATTATGCAATCATAGCATGAACATGGTTGTCGAAATATTGTTCTTGTGAGAAATTTGAGATTGGGACGTTTTATGATTTAAAGAATGAATGCTCCCAAGAAGATGAGGAGAGAGCTTGGGGAACTTGACTTGGACCGGCGATTTTCTTCCTAGAGTTATTAACTATAGCATAGAGCAAAATGTATTCGGGGCTGAATTTTAGCTGACTACTACATTCTACATGTGATAATGGCAAGTGTAAGACTGACGAAAGTTTTACAGCACAAACCCGATCACGCGAGCCCACAAAATCCGAACAAGACAACATGAAAATGAGTGCGAATAGAAACAAGACATTAGAGGTGTAAAAACGTCAATGCTTTAAGATTGAAGATGGCGTAAGACGCGGCAACACGACGAGAGTGCACGAAGCTTCTTCTTGTAGGCACGAGATGTTAGCGCAGAGTGTTGACGTTTTCGACGATGATGTCGTGGCGTCGAAGGGAGATCGAGAAGCCGGGATCGTCCGACGAACGACACCCACCAATCATGTCCGCCGAGTTGTCATAACCGAGGGAACTGGAGTGGCGCCCTAATGCTCCAACTTCAATGATACCAACACCTTGACTTTCGACACTCTCCACTCTACAACCCGTAGCCATGGCTTGCACACGCGCTCTTACTCGTTTGGCGCTACGACCAGCTGGTACGCTCCGTCCCGCTACCCATCTCGACGCCCATTGAGCACTGCTAACACCTTGCGACAGCCGTACGGCCGGCAGTTTTCTCTCGCAGCTTCGCCTCCGTTACCGACGTCCACGCCCGTGACCCCGTCTCCAAGACCGCCGAAAAGATTGTCCCCGATGCTGCGCGGAAGCCAATTCCAGAGAGCCAGACGTCCAACGTCAAGGAGGCTTCACCCACTAAGGATGCAAAGATGAAGACTTTCCATGTCTACCGCTGGAATCCCGATGAGCCCACGTCCAAGCCCAAGATGCAGTCGTACACCCTGGACCTGAACAAGACCGGACCCATGATGCTGGATGCCCTCATTAGGATCAAGAACGAGATGGACCCAACCCTAACCTTCAGGCGAAGTTGTCGTGAGGGTATCTGCGGAAGCTGCGCCATGAACATTGACGGAGTCAACACATTGGCATGTCTCTGTATGTAGAGAAAAATAAACACATCGCGCACGGAATACTAACATGATTCATAGGCCGCATTCCTACTGACACAGCCAAGGAGTCTCGCATCTACCCACTCCCCCACATGTACGTTGTCAAGGATCTCGTACCGGACATGACGCTTTTCTATAAGCAATACCGCTCGGTGAAGCCATACCTGCAGCGCTCCACCCCTGCACCCGATGTACGTATAAATCTTGCTCACACCCCAGAAGTTAGAACTGACACTTTGCCAGGGTCGTGAGTTCCGTCAGTCCAAGGAAGACCGCAAGAAGCTTGACGGTCTCTACGAATGCATTCTCTGCGCCTGCTGCTCGACTTCGTGCCCATCGTACTGGTGGAATCAAGAGGAGTACCTCGGCCCTGCTGTCCTCCTCCAGTCGTACCGATGGATTGCCGACTCCCGAGACGAGAAGAAGGCAGAGCGCCAGGATGCCCTTAATAACAGCATGAGCTTGTATCGATGCCACACCATTCTCAACTGCTCAAGGACGTGCCCTAAGGGACTGAACCCTGCGCTGGCCATTGCCGAGATCAAGAAGAGCATGGCCTTCACATAAATGCATAAAACGAGGAGTCCATGAGAAGAGTTCCCAGGTGACACTCGCTGTATGTACGTGCGGTTGATGTTCTTTAAACCAGGCTTGTATATTTTGAAACTTGTAGTAAACAAATTCAAGCGATTTATTTCATCTAGTCTTGTCAATGCCACATTGCTTCCCAAAACTCATGAAAACCTAATCCCCAAATACCCGGATTGATAACATTTCCTCAGGCAGAAATCGCTCCGGTGGACTATATGTAGTGCATCCACTTGTCATCCCTCTCAGCTTTGTTGCTGTCGACTTCACACATGATCCACCCACTCAACGAATGGATCGAATCGGGTTCACCGTCCTCTTTTCCGCCAGCCTCGACGTCAGAGTCACTGCTACTTGTACATCTGATACCAAGCGACCCTGCAACCATCTCAATATGGTATTCCTTGTCGTTATATTCGACCAAGACAGGCACAGAGGCATAACCCGTCGGAATCTCCTCAATCTCGACACGGTCATACGCCATGCCATCCAACTCGAGCACCAGATTCCTACTATGAAAAGGGATCCTTGCCCTCTTTGAATCATGCGAGCACTTGCCCTGATTATTCCAAAAGCAAAAGGCCGTTAGCCAGCCCCCAAGGTACGAAGGACCACTGCCCCCACTCGACTCGTGCGCAATTCTACCCCAGAAGTCGAGCGATGCTGCGTCCTGCGCAGGATCAAATGTCGCGAGGAAGCGGCGTAACACAGGACGAAGCAAGTCGGCGAACTTGCTCGTTTCAGGTCCTAAGTTAGGGAACTTGTCGAGTCGGACGAGAATATCCTCGTAATCCGCGCGCTCGCCTAGTAGCGTGATAGAAGGGAGACCGCACATCAGTTCATATCCGTATGAGAAGTAGGCTTGCATGCTTTCCATCATGAGGACGGCAGCCGTAGTGCGATCGTTAATAGTCGTGGTACTGAAGGCAGGCATCATCCAGTCGCGTAGATCAAGGATTTTCACATTCGCTTATATCAAGGCCGTCATGCGGCGGGCCAGCGCGCCCATATCAACGCTTTGGATGGTCCCAACTTCTTTCACCCTGAGCTCCTTTTGGCCTTGGTGGCTCACGAAGTGGTCGCGCAGGGCTTCGGCATTGGAGAAGCTAAGTTGGGAGAGAATAGCGAACCAGACGTCGTCAGGCCGGATGGTGAGGTGATGGTGATGGTTGTAGGCGTTTAAAGCGGCTTTCACAAAGCCATTAGATGAGGGAACGAGATGGCTGTTTTCAAAGGCATGTTTGGAAAAGGAGCTCTGGATGATGCCTTTGGAGAATCGGGCGGATGATGGACTTGTGCCTTCGAGCAGCGCCTGAATCAATGTTGCCTTCATGTATCTAAAGGCTTTGGACCCATGGTCTGCTACTTTCAGGGTGACATGCATTGTCGCTCGTGTGTTTGCCAAGTGATGTGAGGATGGTAATGGGAGTTGTTGAGACGGAGATTGCGGCTGGGAGGACGGTGTATTTGTAGGCAGCGGTACGCTGCGTTGCGTTGCGGATTCTCACTACACCACTAGTTTGAAAAGTTCAGGCAGACTCTTATTGGGCTTGTACTTGTTGGTGATGTTGTGAATATACTAGGGTTCTAGTACGTGTACTACTATGGTACATGGATTGGAAATACGGGGCTCGCCTACATAGGTACCTATCTAGGAGTTTGGTGCCGAGCGCTGTTCGTGTCGCTACTTTGACTACAATATCTCTTTTTTTGGCCTTTGATCTTCAGTGGGTTGGGTCTCTTTGTATTTCACATCGCTGCCTATCACTGCTGCTTACCTCTACCTCAGCTGCAAACTAGGTGATGCCTTGAATGCAAAACAATGGCGTAGTCTCTCGATCTGCGGGGTAGGTAAAATCTCGGCTGCGGACGGTACTAGGTATATTAAAGCGGATTCTTTCTCGGAGTTTGCCATACCTACTGTCCCTCGTAGTACCAACAAAACTATCAGCGTGCCTCAACTGTGCCTTATAATGCCAGCATGACTGTTATTATGCCTTAGTATCTCCAAGTCCAGTAGTCTGACCATGCTACTAGACCTATATCTCTACCTCTCAAAAATTCCAATCATTTGTTTTGTGAACAGGAAAATAACGGACTTTTGTCCTTCTTGCATAATGAGCTAGGTTATACTGAGTAGGGATTGATTATATCAAAAAGAAGGGTATTTTGTTCGATTAGTTTCTCACCTTTGCCTACAAGAGGATTAGATAGACTACAAGTGCAAACGGTTATTCCGCATCTCCCTATCTTGTAGAAACAAGACGACTTCAAGTCTATCAAAGGACGCAGCTTGTAATTTCAAAGGTTATTGTAGTTATTACTATCTGTTAAAAGCTAGCAGTCAGCAGATAAGCATCTAAAAACACATCCTTACGCATGCTTGCCCAAAGTACTTGACAATACCACAAGCAGTAAAACATCCGCATACCCACTTCCTTCCTTCCTTCCGTCCCGTCTCCTTTCGATCCAAACCCCAAACCTCAACATCCAAGCTGGGCCCTAAAACCATCCCATCCACAGCACTTACACCTCATATCTCCCTTTCTTTAACCATTAGCTTACCCGCCTATCCACCTACACACTCGACCAATCTCCCCCTACCACCGCTTCCCGGGCGGACCCACATTAGTGAAAAAACAAGGCGGAGACCTCGACTCCACTTTTGCTGCAGGTACGTGGGTGCGCGGGTGGCCCTTTTTTTCTTCTTCTCTTCATCCCTTCCGCCCCCGGAGATAAGTGGTATGTAGCATTTTGCCCGGGGTGGAGAAAAGAAAAAAGGGGGATGAGAGGAGTGTGGTCGTGACTGTGTCTGTGTGGAGAAACGCGTGAGAAAAGAGACGAAAAAGCCAAAAGTTTCCAAGCAAATACCAAGCCAAGACGATGAGTAAGTATGGCAAGCGGAGTGCGATTTACTTTTCTTCTTACCAAGAACCAAGGTAATTAAAGGGGGGCTTTGGCGCAGTATATTGGGATCCAGGCCACGGGCGAAAAGAAAAAGATAAACAATGCGGTTCATGCAAGCTAAACTCGTCGAATGTTGGACACTGAGAAAGGGACACTGAAATTGATAGCTGAAATTTGCTCATTGAGGTATCTCGATTTGTTCATTATTACCACGGACTCTGAGAGGTTTCAGAAAGTCCGCCAAACCATGCCGCCATTCCTCCCATGGAGGGAAGGAAAAAGCCCATGTAAAATAGGTTGTACGCGAATATTCAAACACATTATGCACAAGCTCCTTTGCCCGTCCGACGTTCCAACATGAAGCTGTATGGCTTTCGTATCGTGGGTCGTGTATTCTTGTCTTTCAACTCTCCGTCGCAGGAAGCTGCAGCTTCCACTTCCCCTCAAAATGACATGGGTATCTTACGCGACACCCTTGGCGGCTTGCCTCTGTTATTGTTGTTAGCATACCATTGGAGTAGCACAAGGAAGGTGATGAATGTAACACATACCTTCTTATTGATGAACATGGCAATGAACAGGATGGCGACGACGAAAACAATGCAGAGGACGACAATAACACCAGGCTCACGCTGGGCCCAGTTGTCGCGCTTGGCGAGCTGGTGGAGAGTGTACTCGGCGCGAGCGGCGAGGGGCATGCTGATGGCGGCCATTGTGTATGTAGGTTTCTGCGCGAGAAAGAAAGTCAACGAGAAGTTCGAGGAGGATGCGATGCGGAAGCAAGTTTCGCGGAGCTCTAGATGTAGCAAGACCGAGAAAACGCGATTGACGGGCGGTCGGACGCGAGCTCGGCGATCTTGTACGAAGGGGGTTGGGGAAGTTGCCCAAGCCCTTGGCCCGTGTTGCAAACCTATACAACGTTTGGTTGGGCGGGAAGATACGACGGCGCGATGTAATGGTCCATCGTCGTGCGAACAGAGCTCCAGCGAAAGAAAAAGGCGGTGGCGCGGAAGGCTTACAGTTACGAAATGAATCGGACCTTGTTGAAGATTGGCAAGCTGGGCAGGAGGAGAGACAGCTGGTCAGCGCGATTGGAGTCAACCCAGGATACGATGGAGCTTGGCGGTGGGAATTGAGATGGCGCAGGTGGAACAGCGGTGCAGCGTCAAACAGCGAAAACAGAAGCCTTAATACAGGAGGTGCTGATAGTCCGCTTTTTAAATCCGCCGCCTCGCCGAAAATTTCTGCAGTTAATGAGGCATTTTGAATGGCCCCGGGTCCTAGCGGGTTGCCCGGGAGCTCCAAGCTTGCAAGGGTGGGTTCACACAGCTCGGCCGGGGTGGCAGAGGCAATGACGGAATGATTAGTAGCACGTACCTCTGTCTTGCGCGCAAAAGCTTCACGTCGTATGTTGACGAGGACCGGTTATGGGATCTTGATATAAACTTGTTGTAGACTGCAAAAGTGAGATGATGCGATGCAAGAAGCAGTAGTAGAGTTGGGATGGAAAGGCCTGAAGAATGGGTGCTGGGAGCTAGCACGTTGCGACGAAGGGTTGAGGAAGCTAGCTCGAGTGCTGGGATGGAGGAGCGACGTCACGTGCGGCCAATGACGCGACAGGCAAAGGCACGGTTTCTGGTCGATAAGACGGACCCGAACCGCCTGCAATCAGCTTTCCTATCGTCAGGTATTGACCACGACGAAGGGCCTTGGAGGGCTCCCCAGATGTTTGCACCATGCTATCCACCTGCAGTCCAGTCTTCTCTCCACAAGCGCATCGCGTTGCTGTAAGCCGCCACTGACGCTACGCGCCGGCTCCACTTGACCGCATTCAGGTTCCCTGCCACGGCTGAACCGTTGCAGGCTCTGGGTGAGCAGAAGCCGCTGCACTTATGTCATCGGCCAGTGCTTATCTCGCCTGACTGATGGTGAGTACTCGGTACATGTGTACCGTTTGCGCCGCCCCGAGTCTGCCGCGAGCCTAGAGCCGCGAGTGGGATACCAATGCAAGACCTGGCCAGAGGCGTGCCGACCAGACCGGAAACAAAACAACTCACCCCCAATAATGCCTCATTTCCGCACCCCTTGGCTCGCCTGGCAAGACGCGCTACGCCGATAGTGCCGACCGCCGATCAAGGAGCGTGGGATTACGGAGTAGCCTGCCTGCCGTTGCTGTGCCATCCTCACCAAGCTTCTGCTGTGCCTGTGCCCCCGCATCTTGGCGCCATTGGCGTCTTGACTGCAGTGTGAAGCATGTCTGACGCACCGCAGCACTCATGTTGACGGTGCATCCCTCTTCTCATGCCTGTGTGGGAAACGGGGCCAAAGCAAGCCAAGCACCTCAGAAGCCATACTCATTCGTCTTCATGCCATATCCTCGGCTGCAAAACCAATATTGTTGATATCAACAAGCTTGGCATAGCGTCCGTCCTCCATGACTCGGGCTGCAGGGCATAAAGCAATTATTCATCCCATCATAACAACTGCAATGTGCAACCATCCGTCAAGATACGCGGCCGCACGCACCAGCTCCTCCACACTCGCACTCAGAGGCAGAGCCGCGCCGTGGAGCACTGCCTGTGCCAGCAGGGGACTTCGCCTGCTGGGAAACAATCCGGGCATCATGTGATTCAGCGCCGTCCCAATCGTCTGTGGCTGCCCTGCTCTTGGTCAGCCTCACTCTACACCTACACCGCAACTAGACCTACTAGACGACAGGCTTGGCGTGACCAATCTCTGCACAATCCTCAGACTTCCGGGCGTCGCCTCTTCTTGCACACCCTCCGACGCTGCGTGTGGCAAGTATAGTCTGACCGGTAAATGTCTCAAGTTGACGCCTTGCGGGTTGAGTAGTTTCTGGTTGATGGGGTTGTACAACCCAAAGTCATGTTTCTTGACTCCTTCCCAGAGCTGGGTGCTGTCTTCCTTGCTCAGAAACATGACGGTCTTCCCGGTGCCAGTCCTCAAGTAGTCTGCCTCTTTCACACTTTGAATAAACAGATCATGGAGATGCTTGCCATCATTGTCAAGTTGCACCAGTTGCTCGGACGGATACTCGGAGAAGTGTATCGTGAGACGCCATGGAAGACGGCCATGTTCCTCTACCATGCCATCGAGCTGCTGTGTTGGTGCAGTATCAGCATCTGTATCTGGGGGGTACGCAGGCTCAGCACCAGAGTAGAGGTCGTAGAGGAGGCCCAGCGGATAATGCCACTTCAGCGGAACGTCTTCGTACGAGAGCCATGCGTCCTTTGGACTGACATCCGGGTATATGAGACTGCGAGAGAAGAAGGCATGTAGCTTGTGAATCAACAGACCCAGGTAAGATAGTCGTGGAAATTGTATCTGGTAAGCTAGTCAATAAACGACGCCCAACTGACATACAATACCTCTTCAAGCACGAACGTGTTTGCGTCAACATACTAGGTAAGGGTCCGAGTCGTCGTACGTCCTGCAATCGCCCTTGTGCAGTCGGATCTCGAGTGGGATGCTCCCGTCCCAGGTGGTCTGTCGCAGTTTACCTGCGACGTCTCTCGAACTCATCGAAGCGAATGCGTCCGAGATGCACGTTGCCAGCGCGTCAGCTGGAAGCCTAGGCGCCGAGGGTCGATGGTGGGGTAGTAAACAAGGCAGTCACGGGCATGGCGGGGTACTACTAGTAGGCATGCAGGGCGCTCGGGCAGACTAATCTCCAGCATTTCCCCTGGCTCTCGTGTACACGCGTCCCTGTGACAACCGCGAACGCACACGGCGTTATGTAAATCATGTACGGTGACGGCCATGTCCTTTCGTCTTCCCTGAATAATCACGGCAGTGGTCCAACAACGTAAATGGGCGCCCTACTGACGCAGAACAGCTGGACCATGGACGTGGCACTGAGCCGCAAACGCTCACGCCTGGCCCTCGATGAAGACGACGAGGATCTGACACCGCGAAGGGAACCGTCCCCCGCCCTCTCTGGGTTCGGAGACACGCTGAAAAAGTCAAAGACGCAATGCGAGCTGGAAGAGCTGGACATCATAAGCCCACAAGAGGCGTGGAATGTCGATGTAGACGCGATACTAGGCAGCCCTATGCTCGCGACTCCACCAGGTAGCAGACTGGAAGCGCATGACAACTGGGCCAGACACCAACGAGACCGGTCCGTCATCGTGCTGTGTGTACAAGGTAATGTCCAAATACACTATGAGCTACTATGGTACGCCCTGCTCCGGATCCATCCACAACCACCATTAACTCTCTCGATAGCTCAGCATTACCCGACCTCTACCGCCTCTCACCCTCCCTTCAAGCCTTTGTGCTATGCCATGATCCTTCCACACATCGCATCTCACCATCTGCCCCTTTTTCGCTGCCCCTTATACAAGCCGCCACCCCCTCAAACAATCACTTTGTCCGCCTGGGACTCTTACATCCTCTTGGTGGAGGGAAATTCCCACTAGACGCCCTCGTTGTAGTGGATAGAAACGCAAAGAGAAGATTGGTGCTGCCGTTTGGATGGGGTGCCGGAAAACATGCAAATACGCCTGCGGGCCGGAACATACAAAAGACACTAATGAGCTTGCTGAGGAGTTGCATTGAGCAACTGGAGCAGGAGTGCTGATATGATTAGAATACCCAGAGAAGATTGAGTGCCTGCTTTTGTATACACACCGCTGAGTCTACAAGGACTATGCGTCCGCAATGCTTCATCGTCTGAAACTCGTGAGAGAATTAGAACCAAACCAACTAGTGTCTTTTACCTCTATATTGTCTCCATCATGCTCTAGGGTATCTGAACCTCTACGACGCCATTCTATGCTATCTTTTCTACAGCCAGCGATCCCGATGCGTCGCCTTCTAGTGCCACAAGTCCACTCGACTCAATCTCCCTCTTCCATTTTGTAGATTCGTACCTCGCCGTAATCACAGTAAACCTGAGCACTAGCTCATCTTGCGACTCCTCAGCTGCCGGCAAGGGTACTGGCGTAAATGTCCAGCGGCCAAACGCCCAATTCAGAATATATCTCGCCCTTCCCTGGGGTATTTGATCGTTGGATGCAGGTGTATCTTCCGAAGATTTGGGCGGCATAGAAGCATAGAGAATACCTTTTATCCGGTACACTTCGTCTTTTGTTGGATCCTGCAGGAACTTTGACAATTTGAGGGTATCCACGCTCGCCTTCTTGTCCACGCTCCTGAGCGTCACACTAAGGACCTCAACCTCACTTGAATGTCGATGGTCGTGCTCATGCACATGCGCCTCGCCTTTTGTGTCTTCAGTAATACCTGCCAACCGCGCATCCAAGCCGAACACAATATCCTTGTCCACACAGCCCTTGCGGCTCTTGGTCCTTGGAATCTGCGGCTCTACCTCGAGTGCCAAAATGGCATCTTCCACATCTTCCAACCGTCTCTCGCTAACCAGCTCGTGCTTGTTCAAAACGATAAGATCGGTATACCGTGCCTGCATTTTCGCTGTATAACTCGTGTCCTCATAACCCTTCCAGTTCTCCACATCAATCACGCTCATGACACCGTCAAGCACGTATTTGCCCGTCTCGCGGCTTAGTCGATTCACCTCCATGGCCAGCGTAGCGGGGAAAGCGGATCCAGACGTCTCGATCACAATCCGATCGGGTGATACATCGTTGGCAAGCGTCTCGAGCGCGTCGGATAATTGGCCGACGAGATTGCAGCATATACAGCCGTTAAGCAGTTCTTGCACGCCCGAAATGGCGGCGGACGATGCGAGCGCAGTGTCGACTTTGACGTCGCCATATTCGTTTTTGAGAAGTGCGAGTTTGTACGACGGGGGCAGTTGGGGTATAAGGTTCAGGATGAGGGCTGCGTCGTGTGATGTTAGCAGGGACTTGACATTGTGTGGATTCAGCAGTCCGTCATGTTGAAGGGCTCTGCATAAGCTCGATGGCCTTGCAGTTGAGTATCTTGTACACCCCACAATTGTGCCCGATAGGTTCCTGGCTAAGGGAAAGGCAACGTACTTGTTTTCCCCGAGCCCAAAAACCCAGTGATGATGGTGATTGGTATCATAACGTCAACACCCTGGACTTAGCAAGCGTGCAAGAGACAACCACCGCACGATGACGCTTTAGATCCAGATGTTGAGCTCTCCTAGCCTTTACGTCAAAAAAAGGAAAAAGAAAAACAACGATGTAACCGATTGGCCTAACAGCTGAGAAGGTCACTCCTGCACGTGTTTCGACGTCTGTTTAGCTTTGCCTCCTCCCCACTAGCCCCCAAAACAGGCTAGTTTGCGTGGGCGTGTGGGCGGGGTCAACTAATGACGTCGGCGCGCAGACTACGCGGGGCCATGCTAATCCCAAGGGCGCAGTCGCAGCAACACATCAGGTACACTGAGCCGCAGCTAGATAAAGTAGAGCCTATCAAACATTCTCTTGGCTTATGAGCGATGCTTTCTTGGAACCTCGTCGTCAAGAACGGGTTGAGGGCTAGATCTTGATTTCCGCAGCATAGCTACTACCCGTTTCCCCCTTCCGCAGGACCAAGAGATTACCCAAGCTTCAGACTAATATAAGTACCGCTCTTTCCCTTATCCCTTGCTTCCTCTTGTTGTGTTTCTTCATCTCCTCACAAAACAAGTTTTCCTAATCAATCTTCCTAGCTAACTTGCCTACTTACCTTTACCAACACAAACACATAAACAATGGATTTCGTCAACAAGCTCGCCGGTGGCGCCCAGAACCAAGGCAAGTCCGCCAACGAACAAGTCATGCAGGACAAGAACTCCGGCTCCTCATCTGAGGGTGGCTTCCTCGGCGGCATCGGAAACAAGCTCAACGAGGCTGCTGGCGGCGGCAAGGCCAGCGAGAAGAACGAGGATTACCTTGACAAGGGTACGTAGGGTCGCTCCTCAAGCTTCACATCGTCATGAATTTCGTACAAAAGGCTACATACTAACAAACATGTAGGCGTCGATTTTGTTCAAGAGAAGTTCCTAGGTCAGGGCCCCCAAGACAACGAGTCTGCTCTCGAGCAGGCCAAGGACGAGCAGATTAGCGATGCCATTCGGGGACAATACAAGAACATGACTGGCAAGGATATGCCATTCAAGGACAAATAGATACCCACTGTCGCAAGCTCCCAGAGCCCACAGAGCCCAACTCCGGCTGGCCTTGGAACAGCGAGTTTTGCTGGGCCCCTTAGGTAAAGAGAGGTTACACATGAGGGTGTCTGTGGCTTGGCCTATGATGAGCAAGTGTAATGATAGTCACGAAATGAGATAATGGTAACCAAGGATAGTCATGGAGAGTTGTATATGTGACATCCCTTTGTGATTTCTGTCCGCTTGATGAATATCATAGTGAGAAGAAGCCCCTCTTTTACCCTATGCCTGTAATGTCCCTTGAGTACTAAAACCTAGAGTGTATCCATATTGAGTTAAGTATACAGCGATTCATCTCAATGTGCCGACGTTCATACCGTATCATACACTTTTTTGCATCCATCTTACAACTGCTCGATTCCCTCGACAAGCTTGTCCAGCATTGCTTCCGAGTCATCTGCCAGTAGGCCCTTCATCATGCGTGACCTGATCACGTTAGTACTCGATTTCCTTGATCACATTTGCACCATGTACTTACAAATTCCCCAGCTTATAAGCCTCCATGCTCTGCTCCAGCTCAGCGCTCTTGACCTCAGCCACGTCAAGGACTTTGTCAGGAACCCTTGCCAGCCGAGCGACATTGAGGCCGTATGAGCGATGACTGATACCCTCGGTAGCTTCATACAAGAACACTACCTCTCTGCCGCCATTCTGCTCCTCAAAGCGCATGTGCACGTTCTTTAGTTGCCCATTCGGGAATCGTGAAGAAACCTTGGCGAGATGCTGGTAATGCGTGATGAAGAGTGTAAGAGCCTGTATGTCACGGATGACATAGTCGAGCACCGCTTCCGCAATGGCTACACCATCAAAGGTAGAAGTACCCCGGCCGAGCTCGTCGAGAATAACAAGAGAGCGCGGCGTTGCGGATTTCAGAATGTCAGATGTTTCGTTAAGCTCAACCATGAATGTCGACTCCCCCTTGAGCATGTTGTCAAATGCGCCCATGCGGGTAAAGACTGCGTCTAGCATCCCCAGGCGCGCCTCGCTAGCAGGAACATAGGATCCAATTTGTCCCATGATGGCTATGAGAGCAGCGGAGCGTACAAAAGAGGATTTTCCGCCCATGTTGGGACCTGTCACAAGAAGAGCGCGGGTTGCGTCGTGAGATAGTGAGAGGTCGTTCGGTACATAGCTGTCGAGGAGTAGCTGCTCGACCATTGGATGTCGACCGCCTGTTATATTAAGTCCAATATCGTCTGTAAAGGTAGGCTTTACATAGCCTGGCTGGTTTGCTAGGGTAGCCAAAGACAAGAGTGCATCAAGCGTAGCTAGAGAAGCTATGCAGTCCCGCAGTTGTTGGTACTTTGATGAGATCTCCTCTAACAGGCCTACGTAGGCTTTCTCGCAAGCAGCAGCAAGCGACTCTTTGTACTGATCCCGCTCCTGGAGCATGCGCTTGACTTCTGGAGTATGGAAGCGTAGAGTAGTCTTAGTGGCAGAGACTTGTTGCCACGATGCAGGGACCTTCTTCTCCTCGGGCGCTTTCCTCTTGACTTCAATCAGATATTCGATGCCAGCAACAGTGACATAGTCCACTTTGCTCTTCCCAAGCTTCGCTGCTGCATCTTTGCGGTGCGTGTTGAGGTCGTCTTCTACCGAAGCAATACTTAGCTTGAGATCGTTGATGTCCTCTGCTTCATGTTCCTCTCGAAAGAAGCAGTACTTGTCGTCGTCCTTGGCAGCACGTGCATTGATCTTTTCGAGAAAGCCATTCAGGTTCTCGTATATCTTTGGGACGTTCGAGACAGCCTCACTCAGTAAGGCCGAGGAGAAGCCGCTTCGCTCGGGCGTTTGGGCAGACAAGTATTCGCTTGAGATTTCATGAAGCGCTTGTAGAGCAGACAACAGCTCAGGCCTAGTGCACTTCTTGTAGTATATCCGGATGAGGACCTTCTCGAGGTCGGTCTTGATCTTGCCCAGCACAAACTTCAGTTTGTCTACTGGTATGGTATTTTCACCTTCCTTTAGCTCTTCGACAGCCGCTATGCGCTCTTCCAGCTTGGCCTTGTCGATCAAAGGCCGACCAACCCACTTCCTGAGTAAACGTTGTCCAAAGCGCGTCTTAGTCCGGTTCATGGTCCAGAAGAGGCTGCCCTTTGAGGTGAAGTCGGTCTGGTTTTGGTAAATCTCCAGACTGGATAGTGTATTTCCATTGAGCAGCATGTAAGAGCGTGCACTGAACGGCTGGAAGTACTTGGTAAGATCGAAGACATGCTCCAGCCCGTACTCGCCGAGATACGTGATCATGGCAGACAAGCATATGGTAACATGTTCCGACAACTGATGCACTTTGTCCAAGACCGCACCTTGCTTCCCCGAGTCAGCCTCCTGGTTAGACTTCATTTTGCCTGCATAAAAGTTCGAGATGTGACTGTATGCTTGTGCGGCCATTGTCTTGGGCTTCTCTACTCTCTCTACTCGTGATCTGTCTCCAAACACGTTGGTTTTGCTGGCTGAGAGATGCTCTATCAACTTGTTGGTAGCCTTGGACAGATCTCCAACCACGAGGAATTCAGCCGGGGCAATATGAAGCAGGCGTGTCTCGATCTCGTTACGCATGAAGCCATCCTCAAAGTCGTCATAGATAATGTCGCCTGTGGCGGGTTGTACAGCTACCAGTCCGACCTGGACTTTCTCATCTGTACCCCAACCCTTTGCGTTGCTTTCTGTAATGCAAAGCAGGTATCCAGTTGACTGTACACTAGCACCTGAGCCCTCGACTGGTACGTCCAGCCCCTCTACATCATCCACGTACGTGCCTTTGGTGTAGAGGTTCGTGAGTTTTCGGACAAAGGGTGTGTTTCTGTTGTTGCCAGCCGCCTTGAGTGCTGCCGTTTCCAACTGGCGCACCACGCCTACCTTATGGTTCGCTTGTACAAGACGTTTAACATGGACCTGCAGACGATGAGTGGGAAAACTGGCAGACGCAAATTTGTCCAAGTGTGCCTCAGAAGGGTGCTCGTCGTATCGAAGCTTTCCCGGTATACAGACAATCCCCAGCTCCTTCGACGCAATTCTTGCATCCTCGCCCAAGAACTTGTACTTGTATCCGACCTCCATAACAATGATAGTATCCAGGTGCTTGCGCTTTATGTCGAGAAATTGAATTTCCATGGGTGTCAACTTGCTTGCCTTTTTCGTTGTGGCCGTCTTTTTCCCCTTGACAGTCTTTGATGGGAGCTCGTCTTCCTCATCCTCATCACCTTCGCCTTCTTCCTCATTGGTATTGTCCTCTGAGAGACTCTTGTTCCGCCTCCGAAGCTCCGCAAAGCTGTCGGGCCGACCCAACTTCTTCACAAACTTCTCATGCAGCCTCTCTTTTTGCTTCTGAGCTGCTACAGCGTTGTCTTCATCTTCATCATCATTCTCTTGAAGTGCGGGCGACGAGGAGAACAGAAACTTGGAAGTTCTATCAATGGTCTTAGCAGGCGTCGATGTAGCCAAGGCAGCGGCGGATATGTGTGTAGGTGATTGTCGCGGGGAGTCGTCTTTAGTGAAGCGAACGCGTTTCGAAGGCGATGAGCGAATAGAGTCCGTGGGTTGGTCGTTCTCATTTACTGCGCGTTTGCGAACGGTAAGGGGTGTCCGTATCGGAAGACTGTCTTCCTCGTCGTCATTGTCAGTGTCCTTTTGGGTTGTGCCGTTGGTCGCGGGCGGAGTCTCCGTTCTTGGTGCGGAGGTAGTAGCGGCAGTGGCAGGGGCATTAGAAGTCGCTTTTGGTGGTTGGACAGGCTTCCGTGTGAAGAAGCTTGATATCGTGGGCTGGGTGCTCTTCTGCGATGATTGACTGCTTTTTGGCGCCATTGGGTTGTTTCTGGGGGGGTGGTGAACGGATGGTCGATGTGCAAGTGGAGACGCGAGTCGCGTCTCGCGACCAAGTCACATCACGCTGTCACGTTGCGGGCCTTGCATCCAGCGGCAATGTGCTTTGACCTCGTACCCCACAAAGATAACAAGTGCCCGAACTACGGCCACGACTATCTCAGATCTTCGCCGCCTCCATGTCTGCACGTCTTCAGAGTTGACCTGGCGAACCTCAAGACAGAACTCAACACATCAATTCATTAAAAACGGACACCCAGGATTGTCAGCAAATGACCAAGACCTTGTCTCTGGTAGTCCCCTTCACACTACTGCGGATTGCTACTTCCTCAACACTTCTTGCGTCATTTTCTCCAAAATCTCGACAAGCAGAAAACCCCTCGCAGTATCGCCGACGGGCCGTATTCAAAATTCCTTTCCATCGCCTCACAATGCTTATCATCAAAAAGTATTAAACTAAGGCCGCGAAATGCCCATTGATACGCGTGTACTTTATGCCAGCTTCCGATTTGCGTTACTGACGCTAAGCACTTGCAGTAATTGCCCTGGTTATCCTCGGTGGGTGCCGGGGTCGTCTCCGCCTTCGGCTTATGTATAAATCGGTACTGACAGCGTCCTTGCATGCGACGGCCACGCCAATCTTTTTTTTCCTCTGTCGGCTAGGGAGTACTCTTGTGCTCGTACAGTATGGCACGAACTCTACTTTTGAAGCCCTTGATTGGGCTTTTGATGCTGCAGAATACCTTAGGTACCCCAGTGAAGAGGCATATTTCGATATACCAAGATGACGACCCCTCTTCTTTCGCGCCGCGGGAGCCACGTCTTGGTGCTGTGGCTTCGTCAAGCGAGATCTGCAGTCATATTGGCACCAGCCTCTTGAAAGCAGGCGGCAATGCGGCAGATGCTATGGTTGGCACCGTGGCGTGCGTTGGAGTCGTTGCCATGTACCACTCTGGTGAATCCATATTCATCTAAACCTATGAGGATAGATATACTGACAGACAGCAGGAATTGGCGGAGGGGGCTTTATGCTCGTTCGTTCCCCAAATGGCACCTATGAGTTTATTGACTTCCGCGAAACAGCCCCAGCTGCTGCTTTTGAGAACATGTACAAGAATAATACCGAGGCCAGCGAGACGGGCGGTCTTGCATCCGGTGTTCCAGGCGAACTTCGTGGTCTGCACTATCTCCATGAGAAGTACGGCGTCCTTCCATGGGAATTTGTGCTTAAACCAGCAATCAAAGTCGCCCGCAACGGCTGGAAAGTCAATGCAGATCTTGTCCGGTACATGGCTTCGGCTACAAACAACGGCCAAGACAACTTCCTTGTTAACGACAAGCAATTTGCAATTGACTTTGCGCCTCAAGGCCGTCTTCTCCAACTCAACGAGACGATTACGCGAAAACGCCTAGCAAAAACACTCTCTATCATTGCGAAGGAGGGCCCCGATGCATTTTATAAAGGCCCCATAGCGGAGGCTACGATCCGCGCTCTCCAAGCCTCTAATGGCACCATGACGCTTGCAGATCTGGCAAACTACACCGTTGCGATCCGAAAGCCTTCAACCATTACCTATGGCGACTACAAGCTCACGGCCTGTAGCGCTCCCTCTGGCGGCGGCGTTGCCCTCGCCGCTCTCAAGTTCATGGAAGGCTACCCTGACATCGGCGACCCATCCAACATCAACCTAACCACGCACCGTCTGGACGAAAGCATGCGCTTCGCCTACGCCATGCGCGCCGACCTAGGCGATCCCTCCTTCGTTCCGGGCATCGAGAAATTCCAAGAGGAGATGCTTTCGCCCGCCACCGCTACCGCCGTCCGCAGCAAGATCTTCGACAACCAAACCTTCCCTGTCGCCTACTATAACCCCGCTGGTCTCGAGTCCCTCGAAACTCCGGGAACAAGCCACGTTGTGACTGCCGACAAAAGCGGCATGGCTATTTCCCTTACCACAACCGTAAACCTCCTCTTCGGCAGCAAACTCGTCGTCCCGGAAACAGGAGTAATCATGAACAACGAAATGAACGATTTCAGCATCCCAAACACCACGAACGCATTCGGCTACGTCCCTAGTCCCTCCAACTTCATCCGCCCGGGAAAACGCCCCTTGTCGTCTATCGCACCTGTCATCGTCGAGCACTTGAAGCTAGATAACATGGCAAACGCCCTGTACATCGCCATCGGCGCAGCAGGCGGCTCGCGCATCATCACCGCCACGATTCAGAATATTGTCCACATGCTCAACGGCAACATGACCACCGCGCAGGCACTTGCCCAGCCTAGATTCCACGATCAATTGGTCCCGGCACAGGTGAGCTTCGAGTACGCGTTTGATAATAAAACTACTGCTTTTATGCAACAGCTGGGTGCGAATGTTACGTGGATGGCACCCGGGAGTAGTAGTGCACAAGGCCTGAGGCTCTTGCCGAATGGCACATTTGAAGCGGCGGGGGAGCCGAGGCAGCTGAATAGTGGAGGGTTTGCGGTCTGAGCTGGGTGTGCATGTGTATATATGGATATATTTTTCCTGTTGAGAGGACATGGGGATGGTATGGGTAGAAGAAGAGGCCCAGTTGACGGTCTCCCACTTCGCATGTATATTCTTCACATCGATAACCCTATGACGTTAGATTAGCTTGACGACACTAATGAAAACCTCACGATCAAGTAACACAAAAACACTGCTATTCGAGCTAATGAGGTATGGAATTGTAATCATCTTATACACATATTGCACACGATACTTTGTTGTATCAAAGCCAAGTCCATGTGCCTGGACTAGAAGACTAAAACTAAACAGATGTAAAGGAAAGAAAGGAACGTTTATTGGACGCTACCGAGGCGTACACATTCCTTCGTTTTGTCACGTAAAGCAGACGCCAGAATGTACAATGCAAAAGAGGATCAGCGGGGTCTTTACCTGTCGAAGGTTCAGCCGTGGGGACACGGACGAGACTGCCTTTGACTGCATACCATGAAACAAATCATGGTAGGCTCTGGTTTGTCCGACATAGCTGATCAAGAGTCACTTTTGAGCCAAGGGACTGATCACATCAAAGTGCTTCGATATAAGGATCGGGAAAACTCATCTGTGTGAAACAGTCAGCGAAAAGTTGAGATAAATACAATAGTCGGAAACATATACCGGGTCATCGTCGCACACCTAGAAGCGACTGCGGTGAGTGGGCTTTGCTGGTGCAAGGATCGGAGCAACAGCGACGTCTTCAATCTGTTTCGCACTATAATTGACGTCAAACGTTAGCGAGCACGCCAGGGCAATGAGAAGTGTGGTGTATTACGTTTTGCTAGCAGCTATGCAAATGCAGAAGGATGGTAAACAATGAAAAGGTCAGAAAGGGTGAAGGCATCGAGTGAGTCTACAACAGGCATCCAGATGGAGCCTTGTTGTGTCTTGTGCCAGGGACACCTAGCGCTACTTTACTGGCGCTGGCGTTTGGTTGCTGCATTGTGAGGCTGGCCTTTGCGCTTCTTTTGGGCAGGGATTGGGGAGAAAGCGCTCTGAGCAGGTGATACATACCCGTTGACATCCTTATCCAGCTGCATATATTCCTCGACTGCGCTCCTGCCACCACGGTCCAAAAGATAGGCCATGTAATAATGCGACAATTCCTTCGAGACCTCGGGGGAGAAGCGACCCTTAGTACGCATCAGCTCGTGAACCGTCTTTATCCGGGCATGAGACTCTTCTTGATCGGGAGAGGGCTGTGCAACTTCGAATTCGAGATACTTCTTCCAGAACTCGCGTGAGTCTAAGAATCGCTCATGTTTCTCCTTGAAAACCTGACGGGCCTCGTCGACGTTGCCCTTGCATTGCCAAAGTATTCGTGCTTGTTCTGCTGCAAGTTTGCCTCCGATCTGGTTGTTTGAGCGTCCAATATACTCCTCGAGAAGACGGACGGCGGCATCGTTGCCTTCGTGCCGTCGCTCTAGGCCTGCGAGTGAGACAAGAGTTTCGGTATGCTCGGGCGCCTCCTCAAGCATAGCCAGGTAGATATCGCGAGCAACAGAGGTTCGACCAAGCTTCTCTTCGAAGCGAGCCCAGTTGAGACGTACGGTAGGGGCAGAGATGGGCACAAATATACAGCTGGCTCGCATATAGATAATCCTCGTGTTCTCTTCTTTGCCCTGGGAAAACATCCAGCGAGCATATCGCAGCCAGAATTCATCGTAGAGAGCGCATGCGACTAGACAGCGCTCATATAGGAAAGAGGTGCGCTCAAAGTCACCCTGCTTCTCCTCATACTCAAGGTACTTGCGCCAATTATCAAGCTCCGACTCCTCAAGTTCTGTGACGTGGAAATATGCCCTCTTAATTGCATGTTCAAAGGTCCAGCGGTTGGTCACCTCCTGCTGTGTCTTCGAGTATGATGTGTAGTAGTACTCGTGGATCTTTGTGCGCAACTGTCGTTCAATTTCGAGCGCCGGCTTTTCAGGTTGTCCCTGGTTCTCCAGCTGAACGGCAGCCTTCAATGATTCAAGGGTATCGGGGTCGGCTAGCTCTTCAACAGGCCTGTTCGAGAGCAGGACAGAAAACTTCTCATAGTATCGGGCAAATTGGTAAATGGGCAGGTGCAGAACGCGGCTGTAGATCTTGGTAACGTTTGCTGGCTCTTGGATGCGTTCCTCGAATTCAATATACTTGTCCCAGAACGGGTGACTCTGGAAATCGAGTCCGACAAAATGGGCACCTCGTTCAAAAAGCCTGTTGGGTCAGCATTTTGAGATCCGGACAAAAGGGAAGGGGCTGGGAGAGAAAAGGAGGATGATCTTGCAGAGTAACCTAGTATGCCAACAGGAAATGGTAGGGCTATCGACTTCGTACGTCCAGGATCTTGGGTTGCTCTTTCGCATAGGGGCAGAGTGTAACGGGGTAAGTGATGGCGCGCACCAAACGGTATACAGCGGGATTACGGGACATGTAAACATGCAGCGCCGGAATGCGCGAGAGCCCGCCGCTGGCTACGGCGAGTTTGAGCCTCCGAATCGGGGAGGGGAAAGGGGAGGAAAGGCAATACATACTCTCGAATAATATCATTGTCATGCGATGTGTCCATCTTGAAGGTGCAGTAGTTGGCCCATAGGTCTACTGAAGGTGAGATGCAGGACACACCACGTTCGTACACCATCTCAGCAGTCTCAGTACCGCCAATCGAGAACTCGAGATCGGCATACTTCTTCCAGTATCCGAAAAACAATGGGAATTTGGTGAGGAAACAGTCGTAGACGTTACGGACAAGCTCGATGGCCGATGGGCTAGAGTTGCGGGTGACGCCGCCTTCGAGCTCAGAGGCGCGGGTAACGAGCGCTTCCCATCTTTCGAAATCATCCTCATTCTCTACCTGCATGCACCGTTAGCTGCTGCCGATATGGAAGCGATGGTGTGCTTACAACTGCGCTGAGGAGCTTGTTGATCTCGGCTGCAGCTTCTTCCCCAGAGTAGTGAACCTGGGCAATGCTGCCGCGCCCGGTGGCCAACATGATTTCGCGTCTTCAGGTCTTCTTGAAGGGTTATGCGGAGGAGTCGACTGCGATGTGGATGCGACGGACAGAAAGAGCTTGGGGATGGTGGTGAGAGCTTTGCGACAGTTGAACCGTGGAAGCCGCGCTCGAGTTCGCGCGTCGGCGAATCCACTTTCGTCAGCGCCGTAGCGTGTAGATGCCAAGCCTACGCTTGGTGAACATAAGCAGCAGGCTGCCATGACGCCATCCAGAAAAGACAAGCATATCCGTTTCAGCGTGGGGCAGTGGGTGTTAATTAAACCATAGCTACAGTGCTTGTTCATGACATATTGACCTATGTAGAATTCTACAGAGAGGCAACAAAGGCCGCCAAGGTATCACGCCAAAGAGGAAGGCTATAGGGAGCACCTCACTCCATTCGAGACAGAATTCCATACCCAAGACTCCAGCACACCCACAAATTCTATATCAACGCTCAAGCGGCACTCTCCTCTTTTAAAAATGGTGCAGTATCACTTGCTGCAAAAGAAAAGGGACTCTTGCCCACTTCAGGGCTCCGCGGACTGATGGGCAACGCAAAGAGTCCGTCGTCCTTGTCATCGTCGTCTGTAGGTTCTGGCGGGCTTCGCGACTGGAATATAGGTGCTGGGCCAGACAATGCATTTAGAGAGCCCATACCAGCACTCTGCTGTTCTGTGATGAACTGCGGGGGTGCCTGTGCTGCGATTCTCCGGGGCGGATCTACTGGCTGAATCTGGGGTTGCTGCGGAGGCTTTGCTGCCAGGGTTGATGGATTTGCGCCTTTGAATACAGCAAATGAACTAATAGCAATATCTGAAGATTCGGGAGACAGGGGGTTGGAGAAGCCTGGGGCACTGTTGTTGGGTGTGAGGTCTTTCTCGCTCGTGCCTAATCGCAGTCCTGCCAGCTTATCCATAAGCCGCCCCCCGCCGGGAGATCGCGGGCTCGACGGTCCCTTCATTGGTGCCAGCATGGGCTCTCCCAGAGAAATGCTTAGGCCTGCCGGTTTGGCATTGACTCCAAATGTAGACTCAATCCACTCCTTCTCTTGAACAGCCATAAGTAGGCCAACGCCCTCGACGTTGGTGCGTGACTCGGCCTCGATCTCCTTTTGTAGGACCTGCAGCCTCTTCTTTGCCCAGATGGTGTGTAAGACACCCTTCTTGCCCGCCGCTCGCGCCGATGCCCCTAGCTCTGGTGGGAACAAGGCGGGTAGGGGATTTGTATGCCAGACGACTGGAGGTTTGCTAGCGTCTTGTGGCCGTAGCGTGAGTGTGACGCTCGTAGGTACCGCATCGCCCGGGGGCAGCAGAAAGTACATGCGATGGACATCATTAGCAGACTGGTCGTTGGCAGGTAAGACACGCGTGCTGCCGTCCCATGATATGTGCCAGTCTCCACGCACGCCTCTAGTTGTGTCGTCGTCCTCCCACTCGACCATCAGTATCTTGGTGCCCGTGGTAGCATTGGCATGACCCGCCTCGTATTCATAGCGGGCAAGCGCATTTGCGCTGGAGATGCTCGGCGACTCCACCTCGTCCTTGGTGAGCTGCCGTGTAGTAGTGTCGACTGAGGTAAACGGAACCGTGGCCGGAGACGCCATTGGAGAAGATCTGGGTTGAGTGTCGAGGGGGGTTGCGCGCGAGACGGGACGGATGCGTATACCTATACAAGTGGGTGGGGGTGGTATACGGGTCTAGGTGTTAATAACGGCGACGGCAAAATGACAATCATCCAAGGCCCGTGTTCGACGTCTTAGGCGATGCAACACAGTGTCAACGGTAGGCCAGATGCACTCGCCACGAGTTTGCTCTGCCTCGGATGGTAACTCTGGGGATGTGTTCTGTTGCTGCACGGCGTTAGGCTGCTGCAGCTTCGCCCTCCAAGTTAGTCGCTAATTTTAGACAGCCTCTTTCTCCACGGCTTCTAGCAACGGGAACCAGCCCAAGCCAGCGACTACTGCGCCACATGCGGAGAGTGGCGTAGTCAGGGCCTTGCCACTCATGTCAGCCAATCACAATTTGCATATGCATATCTGAGGCATGGTGCCGAGTGAGCGTATCGCTCGTTTCAACTTCAATTGTCTTCTCTCCTATGGGCGCCTCACTCTGGAGAGCCTCCCATTGCTATACTGCTATACACGCGCCGGCCGCCGGGGTGCTGCGCTAGCTTCCCCCACGCAATGTCTCGCCCTCCCTCCTCTCTGTCGCCCTCCCCCTTTCCCAGGTCTGACCTGCCAGCGGGGCAGCCAGGCCATATCACACCACCCCAAATCCAGCCATGATTTCGTTAGCCGTAAAAAAGTTCCTCCCAACGCCATCCAATCGATGCTATTGCGCCGTATGAATGCTGCCTTTGCTCCTCAGAGCTAATGGTATCCAAAATTACAAAAGGGGGTATCGTGTTGAAGAAAATAATATATGCAAAGAAACAAGCAAATTTGCTTTGGTTAAGGCGCAACAAAAGTACAGGCGCAGGCCAGACGAGAAGAGAATGTAAGTCGCAAAGAGGTGCACAAGACCAGGATGCATACCAGCAGAAGAACCAGGCGCTCAGATGAGCAAAAAGTCCCAGTTCTTCTGTCGCATCATGTCCCGCCAGTGAACACTCTGTGTGTTGCCCTTTGCGAGGTTTGCGTCGTTGACCAGCCAGACTTCGTTGAGAAGGTTGCTGACTCTTCCGTACGATCCAAAGTTTGCCGCCTCGCCCAGCATGGCAGAACGCTCGGCAAACATCTTACGGAATCCAGAACGCGGCACCGAAATGGAGCCAGCAACCAAGAGCGGCCAGACGAGAGAGCGGTCGAATCCGTCAGGGCCGGCCGGAATGTACTCCATGGCCTTGCAGAGAGCGCTCACCAAGTTGACAAAGGTAGGTGATGTGCGGTCAAAGTCCGGCACTAGGCTGCAAAGGTATATGCGGGCGGCTAGACGGTACACGGCAGTCATGTTGCGGCGAAGCTGCCTTGGGAGAATCTCGCCCGTGGATGTGTAGGCGCTGTTGAGCGAGCCCTGGGGCGGCTCAGTCAAGCTGATCTGCTCGCCAAGGAGTTTGATGTGGGCACAGAGCTGCACAATGTCCATGTTCTCGTTCTTGAGCGCTTCGAGACAGGCGATTTCTGAGATGAGGTACATGATGCGGTCTTCGCATCCCATGAGTTCGGCGAGGCCGGAGGATGCATCAGCAATGAGCTTCTCGCGGTAAGTGTCAGCAAATGATGGCGTCCTACCCAGCATCGTAGCGCCGAGGATGTCGATCCACGAAGCCAGTGTCATGTTGAAGGGAGGCTGAGCGTGTGCCTGGCCGTTCATTGCGATCATTTGTGCAGGAAGCTCGAGCCTGTGGACAAGGTTCTGGACGGCCTCGAAGTGGCCATGCCATGGGATGTCCATGAGGCCGTCGTTGTATCGGCCGACAGAGCATTGGAAAAAGATCATGCCGAGCGCTGCCTCGAGGGTCTGGCCGTGGTTGCTGTCGCTGTAGAGTGCAGCAGTAAGCTGTTGAACAGTCTCACCGCGGTGTCGCTGGATGTCTAGGTCAATCTGCTCGCCACTGAGCCCCTGAGTGGTCTTCATGTGGAGTGCAGATATGCTCATGCAGCAGTGTAGGTATGCCTTGTTGGTCTCGAGCGCAGGGATGATGACATCGCGTTGCGCGGCGCCAGGCTGGTTGGTCTCCAGCACAGGGAAAGCTGAAGGCATGATGTTTTCCAGGAAGTGGCTGAGGAGATGGTGATCGCAGTCGTCAACCTGGATGGACGGCTGGTGGGATGGGCTGAAGGTGCCATATGTATTGTAGTCAAAGATGGGAAACTCGAGGGGTTCCTCTGTGAAGGACTCGCGGCGCTCAAAGTAGTCTTGTTGAATCCAGTTATCTGATGGGTAGGCTGGAGGTGTTTGATAGTGGCTGTACGACGAGATGGTCGAGTCGCGTCGAGTTTGGATGTCATTGACGAACATCTGGCTCTCAGTCTTGATGTCAATGTCGTATGGTACATAGTGCCCTGGGTGGGCGAAGCTGGGTGGAAAGCTGGGTGGGGGCATTGCCGAGTTGTAGAAGTCGAGTGTGGTAGCGGCAGGGTTGAAGTTGTAGTCGAGCGAATTCTGCGAATCTACGGACGGTGCTCTTGTGCAGCTTACACCGTCTGAGAAGGTGTCTGCAGTCTGCATTGAGTGGCACAGGCTTGGTGGTGTGTTTGTGCCCATGGCCGTGCCTTGGGCGGTCTTTTCGTTGAGTTTTGTGCGCTTGATGATGTTTTTGATAAGTTCTTTCTGTGCCCGCCTTTGCTCATTGTTGCTCCACCACATGGGTCGCTTGTATTCGCACTTGAGACCAAGGTGTTTGCAGGCGCGGCAAGAGGGCTTTCCCTCGTCGCACTTCTTGCGTCGCAGGCGACATGTGAAGCACCCTAAACTCAGAGAAAAAGAGCCTGTTAGCCAATTGTCCATGCGCTGGGGGATCCCTGCATTGTGCAAAAGCAAAGGGTAAGGCGTTTACCTGTTCGTGAGCGACGGTGCATTTTTGCAGCGGCTTGCTTTGCTGCATTGGCAGCGTTAGTAGCGCCTACCATTGTTGTGGACGAGTGTTGCTTGGAAGTGGATGCGGGAGGGGATGAAGAGGAGGACATGGACGCTCGAGTTACCCAGAGCGGTGGTATATGAGGCAAGCCAGGTAAACGATGCGGCAATAACGACTAAGGCACGACGGGACGATTCGTAAGGGACAGGATGGCAGGGCTCGACCGGGCTGCTCGTAATTAAAGATGGGCATTCAAAGCTCGACCAGCGGGCTTGATGTGAAGGAAGGAGCGGGACCAAATTATGCGGTCTACCTGTTTGCGTGGAGGGCTATTAGTGAGCGAACAAGTACCTTATATCTACCACGAATGGTCGAATGGTCACAAATACTGCTGAATCTATTCTTGGACTCGCTGTTATCTCGAGGGGGGGCGGCCAACGGGAGCGGATTGCGAACGCCATGCAAGTTTTTGCAAGGGGCTGGTGATTGGCCAGACTAGTCTTACTCTGCAGCCTGATGTCGACATTTGGGGTCATTTTGTGTCCCCCAGCTATTTTGGGGGTTCACTTACCCGCCGCGCTTGAGCCAGCTGAAGGACCCAGCGCCCATCTGTCCACGGCTATCGATCGGCTCACTGGTCCCCGCAACGACTTCTGCAAGTTAATTATCCCGTTTAGGCATCGAGGCCCTATATTCCCATGTCGACGTGGGAGTTTTCGCCGACAGGGGTGGGAGCAGGAAGGAAGCAGGACGGCGCCGGGCTGCCTTGGTCACTTGTTGTCCCAACCTCCTTGCGGGGGCACTATCGACGAGTTGCATTATTCCAGAGCAGTCTAGGGAAAACACTTGCAGCGGGTGCGATGAGTGGCCGGCCCGGACGTTACTGGTGGCCTGGGTGAAGATGTGCAGATCACGGGTTGTTTGGTTGCAATGCCGCCAAGTCCTGTGTGTACTGTACTTTGGACGATATAGAGTGCGGCATGATGGGTGGCCTGCCATGTTGGACATGTACTGGCTACTTGTGGCAGCGCCAGGCCGTGTGTAGTGACTCGCCCTCTGCCACGTCGGCCAGAAGTGGGCAGATGGACAGGAAGAACAGAGTCACGCAGAGTGGACGGCGGGCCAATTCGCGTTGAAAAAAGCTGTCGTGATCATTTCCACCGCGGGACTTGCCCAGCTAGCTAGGCGAACGAAAGGAGCAGACGGCAGTGTCGCCCCAACAGGGCAGGTCGGTTGACGATGTTTTCCCGAGCTAGGCGGGCGAGAATGAGGGACGAGAGAGGGCAAGTGGACGAGCGTTCGTGTAACGCGGCGGAGGTGTGCATAGCACGACATGCAGCGGGCATCCAGTCAGCGTGCTCTGACAGGCAGAGGACGTCGCTTGTGCATGTCGGGCGAGGTGGAATTTGCAGAAGAAGCTTTTTGCTAACAGGCATGGGCGGCCAATGGCGGGCGGCAGATGGCTAGCTTACAGTGCGGGGCAATGCAGCGGCATGCTAGACGTGCTCGGCTTTGCAACCAGGGACCCGTGGGACCCGCGGTGCGCGGATTGTGTGGTGTCTAAGTATAGGCCGCTAATTAGGGCACACTGGGTCGAGGAATTGCACATAATTAGTGGTCGTCCGCATTGGGGCGTGATAGCGACAAGCAGACATGCAATTGGTTACCGACAGTACCAATCAATACTTGGCGGGCGACGAATGGGCCTTCGAGTACCGGGTATGTCCTCGGTCGCAGTCGGGCAGACATGGAGATTACTCACCTGACTGCGCGGAATTGCTGCTCAAAGGCTACAAGTCTCCCGCGCAGAGGCGCTACTACTTTGGTCCCTGGTTTTTGGTAAATGATGCTTGCCTCGTTTGCGTCTTGTTGGGCATCTAGTGCACCGATTAATTGTCATCGTACGCTCGGTAGCCCGTACACACGACTCAACCCTCGTGTGCTGCGGCACGCCCTCGGCCAGCAGCACGCAGCATGCCAAGCTGGGCAAATTGCGAGCGCCGTTGGAAGCAGAGCCTCCGGGGCAGCGCAGTCGCACGAACCGTGGTCATTCTCTGTTATGCAAGCCCGAGGTGGGACAGCAGCCGTTCCCACCGTGTTCGGCTGGGGGAGCATTAGAGGTGCAACCTCTTTTTTTTCCTTTTTTTTTTGCTCTGCTTGGCGCGGGTCGTGGAGAAAATGCTTGGGATAATGCTTGCACAAGTTGCGGTCTGGATGTCTGCTTGCTCAAGGCCATGTCTGGACGCTGATTCGCCTTTGTGGCCACACACTGCGACGGGACCATTGTGATAGCGGAGCACACTGTTGACTGAAGACCCGGTTGGCCGCAGGGTCTGACAGTCACGGGCTCGTGGTGTGGGTGCTTTTGTGAGCGACCGTTGGCCGCCACGTTGATGAGGGTTTCATGCCGGGCAAGTCACGAGGCCATGGTGTAGCAGTAGCAGAGTAGTAGTAACAGCAGCGGCGGTCTGACACATGGATGAGTCAATGCGGGCCCGCTACAGCCGCCATGGGTCAAGAGGATAGAGACAGGCCAGAATGTACAAAGTAGTATGTAGAGTACGAGTAGGTCCGAGAGGCCGAGGGCGATGACGACAGGAGGCGGGCTCGAGTCGTCGTCGCGGTCGACTCGGCTCTGTGTATTCGTCTGTGTGGCGCTGGGAGCATGCGGGCTGCACGCAGCCGCGCTCGCACGGAACGCATCCACATGTGATGGAATGCAGCACAAGACAAGCATGTCGTTGATGAGGCTGTCAGCTAGCCCACGTCAACCGTCGGAAGCGAAGCTCCACCGGCCACGGCCACGGTTGTCGTCACACGCTGGCGGTGAGGGTGGCGAAACGTCGCCTTTTGTCCGTGTCGCTGTCGTTGTCGTCGCGCTGGCGGGCGACGTGTGGCTGTGGGCTGCGGTGCTGGCAGGCCAGCGGTACGTACTGTGTGTGAGGCTGCGCGCCACGGCCCAAGTCAGATCTTCGCTGCATCTGCGCACGACTGGCGGCGACACGATCCGCTGCCGTCGGCCCTCGTTGTGCAGTGGATCCGCAGTGGCCCTGGTTGTATGGATGGAGGCGGGATGCGAGTAGGGCCGTCGTGTGGTTGGGGGGATATTAATGGCAATTGTCGTCCGCATCCGGCGCTATTAGCCCCCGAAGCCAATCTGCAGGCCGGCCAATCAGCGTCTCGCAACGCCCTCGCAGCCCTCTACACTAAGCGCCAGCGCTCGACGACACGCCCGCCCTCAGTGGCCGCTGCCGACAGGCATGCCTCGTCCCATGCAGTCGACACCGCAGTGTGATATCGCCCAACTGAGCCGTCCTCGCCCCGCCCACGGCCAACGGCGCCCGAGCAACTCTCGACTCTGCTCTACAAAAGACTTGCAAGCGCTCTCCACCCGAAGGGTCCCTTTTCCCGTTTCCGACTTCTTCTGCTGTCCATGTGCCTGACTGCTGTATCGCCGTGTACCATGCCTGCGCCCATTTCGTCCTAGCAGCCCTCGCATACCAGACTTGCCCGTCCCTACTTCTCACCGTGCTTGTCCAGCACCCACCGACCCTCCAGCGTGATCATGGTACGCTACCAGCTCCAACCTCGCCTTGTCCCACCACTAACGTCCTCTTAGCAGGCCATGACACCCATCACCCCGCTCGAACCGGGCATGGAGATGTTTGAGCGAGCAAAAGCACAATCCTTCTTCTCGGCCGCCCTGACGGCCCGCTCCTCGCTAGAGCGCCCGCTTTCCCACATCAGCGTGGCTTATACCGACATCGAAGACGATTCGAGCGAATTCGAGGAATTCAGCGGCTCCTCTGTAAGTGCTTTTGTTCCCTCAAATCGAGTCCTTTCTGCTGACAGCCTGCAGAGCGACAACAGGCGAAGCCAGACGACGATATCGACATTTGAGGAAGTGACTACGCCTCAAGAGGAACTCCGCCCACAGTTTGCCTTCTGGCCAGAACCAGAACCCAAGCCAGTACAAGGCCCAAAAGGACCCCATCTGTTTCGTGCTTCGCAGTCCTCGAATGAGTTTCCATATGACGACGCCCTGCAGCTGTCTCCACTACTACCAAGACACACACCACTTCGCCACCCGACTTCATTCCGCGAAGCAACGCCAGAGACAATAGTTCCCCAAAAGGAGTACAACAACATTGCCCTCGCCGTTTCCCACCTCGATAATGCTGAAGTGCGTGCTTGGACCTCCCAGGACGTTGCGACCTGGATGTACCAGAATGGATTCGAAGACGACATCATTGACAAATTCATCGGGCATGATATCACTGGTGCCGTCTTGCTCGACATGCAATTCGACGACCTGAGGGAGCTCGAGATCCAGTCGTTTGGCAAGAGACATCAATTGTGGCATCAGATCGACTCCCTGCGTACCGCAGAAGGCCTTTTGTCGCCAACTGCCCCTGCAGCCATCCCCACCCCATTCGAAGACATTGAACGCCCTTGCAAGGAGGCAAGAAACAGGTCAAAGAGTAAGGGGCGGAAAGCCAGTCGCCGTGACAAGTCGCGAGCCCGCAACCTTGCAGACGATGCCATTACACCTGCGCATTCGGTGTCAATCGTGGCAATCGAACAGCTACTGCCAAAGCCTCACGTATGCGCCAAGGGCGAGAGATGCTCAAAATGGAGGAAGCAGCAACGCCAGCTCGCAAGACTCCAACAGGAGCACGGTTTCCCGATATCTCCCGAGAAGGGTGGTCACATCTTCATCGCTGGTGATCCCGGCAACCCCCAAACCGCAAGCCATGCAGTGGAGAACGTCCATCGTCCCCACTCGGAATCCGCACCCTCTGTCGTCGTACCATCCGTAGTCGCATCTTCCGATGTGCTGGGCCCTGGACAGCTACCCGACTTTACTCTCGAGGACCTGCAGAAGTTTGAGCAACGCGACCCACAAGACAATGTACGACAGTTCCTTACCCTGCAAGGCCAGCAGCAGCCATACTACACCGCTACGCCAATTGAAGCGCCTCCTACCCCACCGACCGACACATACCCACCTCGTCCCTTCTTGGTGATTCCACAGCAGCAGTACTGTCCCCAGGTGTCGGCCTTCTCCGCATCCACATCGGCGCATACAACCAGGTCCTTCGAGCCATTCGCTCACACCCCGTCTACTCCGGCACTCCATCCCCCAGAGTTCATGCCAGCACCCCACTCAAACCTCAAGAGCCTTCCCAAATTGACCATCCCCCCGGCACGTGCAATGTCTGCCCAGCCCACCGGCAACCCACGTAGTGGTGCTCCGGTCCACCAATACCTTGCACCGGATAGTGCGTTCTCGCCATGCAGGACAGCGTCACCGGGAGGAGTTTACCGATTCGGCACGCCCTTCTCCGAGATGGACGTACCCATGACCGCTGTACAACCAGAGCCTCTTAGCCGTGACACGAGCCAGTCTGTGCCTCCGAACATGCAGTACCAGCCCCAGCTCCACAGGGCTGGCTCGCGTCATGACCGCCGACGCCCCTCGCTGCCTATGCCAGCGCTAGCTGAAGACCGCGTCTTCAGCCCCACAGCTCACTCGGACGACGACACTCTGCGCGAAACCATCTTCGATGACTCGGCTAGCTCTGGTGACAGTGCCAGCTCATCACCGCTAAAAGCCACCAAGCCGTTTAGCAGCGAGGCCCAAGACACTCTTGCCCCTCTGCCAAAGGGTGGCTTCGTCTACGAGGGCGTGAACCACCATGGTTGGATGAAGAAGCGCCGAACCAAACTTCTGCGTCACGAATGGCAAGACCATCACTTCCGCCTCCAGGGTACACTGCTAGCTATGCATCCCAACGAGCTTCCCTCCTCCTCTGCACTGCAGACTATCGATGTAGATGATTATGCTGTGGCATGCTCGTCCATTGCTTCAAGCAAGCTCTCGAGTAAGCTCAGGGCCCTGAAGATCTCTTCGGGTCACCACAAGGACAAGTCGTCTGCCAATGCACCTGCCTTTGAATTCCAGCTTGTGCCTACCGTGCCTGGTAAAGGCGATGTCAAAAAGGTCATGCCCAATGGCAAGGTTCAGCACTTCGCTGTTACGACCAAGGACCAGCGAATTGACTGGATGCGTGAGCTCATGTTGGCTAAAGCCTTGAAGGCTAAGAGCGACGGCTACCAGGTCAATGTCAACGGTGCGAACATGTAAGGACACTGGAACATTTTCCTTTTTTTGTTTTTTTTGTTTAGCTTTGTCTTCATATCCTTCCTTGGTAGCGAGCCAGCAAGCGTGTTCCGTCTTTTTCTTTTCCAGTTTGTCAATGTTCTCCACTCTGCAGTCTTTTACTTAGCATACTTTGGTGTGCCGCTCATGACCCACTATTATACCCTTTTATGTTCCGTTTCTTTCCTTTTCAGTACACGTCTTTTGTTCTGCTTTTCGCGTTCCTTCTCTCGGCATGCTTACTTCAATACGTGCATCTAAAGACTTTGAACGCTCAGCGGGACCGCAAGGTCAGAGACGACAACTAGTTTTGGTTTTGAACATTGTTAATGTGTTGGAAAGATGGCATATAGGTAGTTCTTGCACGCCCTCACTGGATGTATTTGTGCAAGGTGGATGTTTGCTGTGATTTAAAAGCTATTGTTGGGTCGAGGTATTGGGTGAACAAGTTGAGACGGATGCTGTAGGAGTAGGGCCTGAATGAAATATAGGTATCTTGACGAATAACGACTTTATGAATATTCTTGGTTTGACTGTGGTTGAAAGTTTTTCTCTCATCACTTCACGACTACGTGTTTACCTCTCTGCACAGCAAAAAGCTACGGAACTGACCTCAAAATCCTCTATCTACTCTCACTCACAGCCATACCAGACATCTCACCATCCACCCCGCCCCCAGGGGCCGAATCTCAAATAGCATGCCCAACACCAAGATATTCATAGCAGCCTTTTCTCTTCCTAAGACGTCCTTGGCCACTGGTAAACTACCCAACCCTTTGCATTTCCGCCCCTCCTAAATTGTAAACGCCCAGCCCCCATCCACATCCCAAAAGACCACTAATTGTCCTCGTATCTACACCTTATCGCTCGCCACACTAACCGAGCCCTACCTGCCACTAAGCACTGTAAGTGCGCAAACTAGCTCTCACTAGAAAACCCGCATTCCCCTCGCTTCCAAATCCTGTCCTTACACCAAGGCAAAAGCGAAGGAAGAGAAGAGAGGATTTGTCATTACCCGAACCCGGGGGAGTGGTAAGTTTGAGAAGTATACCGCCACGCATTGACGCGGGAAGAACGCACGCACGCGCTGTCCTCGCTCGGTCTCGCATCGATATGTATGTCTGCTAAAAAAGCGTTTTTAACCGCATGAAGTTGAGCATCGCTTCCAGTCCTAGGGCCTGGAAGCATGTATGCGAGCGCAGGGAGTGGATCGATACAATCACGTTTTTCTTACCACGAATGATTGATCAGCCCTGCTTTCCTAAACACTCTGGTGAAGGGTGAAGAGCATGGTGGCGTATAGCATGTCACATATCCGTCTTCGAATGGCCTTCGCATATTCGCTCGTCGCGTCGTCACATCGCCGAGTAAACGTGCGATGGCATGCATTGCGCGAGGGGTGTGATTCATGCTCAGGCGCCCATCCCCAGTGCCTTATTTCCTTGATACTCTGCCCTATATTAGAGGCAGCAAGGGAAATGAAGACTAAATCCGCCTAGGTTGGGAGGAGGTTTGTAAATGGGTTGTTAAGCGAGTTGTCCGTGTAGGCTTTTCCAAGATAGATGAGGCGGGTGGCTGGTGTGATTTGAGATATTTCAAGAGTGATGCCAGGTCGGTGGTTGGTTCGTGCGGTGTAAACAAGGGTGAGGAGAGCGGACGGGCGGGATGCGCGGGATGCGAGGGATGCGCGGGAGCATGTGCGTGTATGGATGTATCTGAGTGAACAGGGGAGCAGGTAGTGACAAAGGGTATTTGATTTTGAGGGTTTAGGTACGGTGGGGAGGGAGTTTGGCTGTATGAATAAAATTATAGTTAACTAGAGGCTTATTTGTTTTTTCTTTTTACTACTTCGTGTAGCAGCAAAGGGTAAAAAAAAAGCAGACGCCAGTTATTTCTTGGCTTATCTTCCCAATGGTTACTAATTAACTCATGAAAAATGAATTGACAAAGTGAAGTTCTGAATGATGATATTCATCAGCGTAACGATAATCTCTGAAATTTCCGTGGGACGCGTATTCATCGTACATTCATTTCCCAGCATCCTCTCCCCAAAAGTTTGATCGCACAAATTACATAGTATGATTTCACCTCCTAACCCCCCCTCCCTGTACCTCCATTTCTATACTCCCCGTCGCCTAAAACAATCGTGTGAGTGGCATCGGATACATGCATTGGGAAAAAGTGGGATACTACTCTATCGTTTCCGGTGCTGCAATGGAACTGTGCTACAAAAGAGTGCCAAATTTCGTGCGTGTAGTGACACAGGCCTTGATGGAGGAGGCTCTTGGAATGTGACTTATCGTGGATGTGGCTTTTTTTGGCATAACTCTGCTGGTGAGGGGATTTGCTTTGTTGATGGGAGATGAATGTGTCACGATGGGAGTTGGGTGGTGCGACGGGTAACGCTACAGCGGGAGAAACGGGTACTCAATGTCTAGTTCAGTGCATTGAGAAATGTGAAAAGTCATAGTAATTTCGAATAGTTTCAATGGTCCGAGATTTTAACTTGTTGTTTGTCTAATCATGTTCAACATCATGACAGGAACGCAGTGAAAGACGATTGTATATTGTCACTTGAGCCGAAACTACACGTGATTTGATCAAAAGTAAACTTCAAAGCAAGCAATGTATTCAAGAAGCCAAGAATAACTATTGCATGATAAGAGACTAACCATCTCCAATGTCCATCGGCAATGTTCCGTACCGTTATCCCACCAACAGGAGAAAGGCCAGCCCTGCCCTATAGTAAATACCAGCCAACAGTTGGATCTTGCCACGGTGCTAGGCATTGTCGTGAAGAGCGTTCAACTAATATACATTTTGGTGAATCGTTCATGATACAGGTGTCCGAATAATATTTGCAAAAGTTGCGAGCCATTGCAGTACCTGCCCAATGTGTTGAGAAGAGATACGAGAATGAGCTCTCAGAGAGAGAAGAAATGCAAGTACATTTTAAATCATCGTAGTAGAAATCAAAGGCTGTTTATATCCAGGAGACGCTTAGTCTTCGTGGGCCTCGCGCTTCCCATGGGACAAGCCGAAGGGACGCGTCCAGGTTAGCAACTTGGGTTCTGCATCGCGCTTCTCGGCAGCCATGCCGTGAGGCCATCCATAGGGTCGATACCATGTATCCTGAGGAACAGCCTCGCGCTTTTCGGCGGCCATGCCATGAGGCCATCCATATGGTCGATACCAGGTCTGTGGCTCCGCTTCCGCTTCCCGCTTCTTCGCAGCCATGCCATGAGGCCATCCATATGGGCGATACCAGGTCTGCGGCTCGGCTTCCGGGTCACGCTTTTCAGCGGCCATGTCGTAAGGGAATGGATACGGGGGTGATCGATCCCATGGTGGCGGTTGTGGATATGCTTCAGCTTCAGGGCTGTGTTTCTCAACCTCTTCGACTTCAGCCTCAGCGGGTACTGGGAGAGCGGCACCGGATACGGTGACTGCCAGAATAGCAGAAGCGAAAATGGAGTCGATTCTCATGGTGCAGATTTTGATCGCGAGGTAGTTCAGTTAAAGTTGAAAATTGGTGCCCTAGATTGGTCTGCGGCTAAATTCTTGACAGTTGTTGGAGCTCTACTCGGCGACGAGAATAGTATTGATGAGAGGGAGAGTATTTTATGCGCGAAGAGAATAAAGGCCTGTGGATGGTAGCCTCGATGTCCACTGCTCACAACGTCAATAGAACGTCGTAGGGCTCAATAGATTTGCAAAAGGCAATGGCCTATTCAAGCAGTAGCAGAGTCTCTATTCAAATGAAGTCAGAATCAACAAAGGAACCCTTCTGAATAGATATGGAGGCTAGCCAATAGCAAGAAGGTTTCAGTGAAGAAGAGGCCATCGAGACCGCAAAACCTTCCAATAGTAACGGATAGTCTGATTTCAGAAAACTCTTGTTAATTAGGCACGGGATGCACATGGTTCTTCCTATCAACATGAAATTCTTGAAAGGAATTGCTGAAGTTAAAGAAGGCGCTGTGGACTAAGTCTAGCGTTGAGGTTGCCTGTTTGGGGTCTGAATAGCTTCAATAGAAACCCAAGGCTTGGCAAACCACGAGCATTCGATCTCGACATTGTGACAGAAGACTTTCCCACATTCGAAATCCGATTGGGCCGTCAGACGCCATCTGTAGAGTACACTGTTCTGGACTCAGGATCCAGCAGTTGCGGATACCTGGGCACTTACAAAGCAGCTGTGTGTGTGGGTGTGTGGGTGGGTGGAGAAGAACTATAATGATGCGCACTAGCGGATTGCTAGACGAAGGAGATCTGTTTTGCGAAAGATCCCTATCGCTAAAAGCTCTGGTATGTTGTCCGATACGTCTAATCAAGGTAGGCAAGACCTCGTAGGCAAAGGAGGCACTCGAAGGGGGTGTATCTTGTGCACAACTCCAAATGACATAAGTTTTGAAAGTGAACTCAGAAAGTGAACTCAGAAAGTGAACTCAGATTGTCGATCGCTGCTTCGAATGGTTGAGTCCTATATACTCTGAGATGAGACTGGAAAACATAATAGCGTGCTGCCTGTGTACAAGCAGATTGTGCTCGAGGTCTTGAAACGGACATACCCTAATTGTCGAATACAGGTCCTATGGCCGGTGACCAAAAATCAAAGCTCTTTAAACATATTCCGATTATCTCGTTCAAGATATTCAGTAGACATGGTGCGGCTCATAGATATCCTGCATCATACCGATTTCCGATCCAGGTAGTCGACGCCCTGGAGGTAAGCCGTTTAGAAAAGGAAGGGTTGACAGCGGCGATGAGGTCATGCGTTCAATCTTAGAGCAATCAGCCAGGACCATATATGCGTTTTTCGAGGCCTCTGTGTGATGCTTCATGTCTGTGAAGTGGTTAGGTGATGTAGAACGTGGTGACATAATTGAGTTGAGCTAGCGCCACACGTGGCTTCGCGCCGAAGGTCCACGCGAGAATTGTCGCGAATGGACATCTGAGACAACCATGAAAGCATGCACGTCCGAATAGCCAATTCGACAATCCCGGCTTTCCGGAGAGCATTTTCTGGGGTTTCTAGGCGCTCGCCATGGGTCTATTCGTCCTGTCAAATTAGTAGCAATCGCAATCGACGGTGCATCACCACCAAGCCGCCAATCGAGAAACCGTACTACATTACTACACCTATATTCTACGTCAATGCTGCCCCTCATGTCGGTCACCTCTATACCATGGTCCTGGCGGATGTCATCAAGCGCTGGCATGTGCTCAAAGGAGAGAAAGCTATCCTATGCACAGGAACAGATGAACATGGGCTGAAGGTAACTTTGTCTTGCAGACATAGACGACGCACACTAAACATTCTACAGGTACAACGGGCTGCAGCCAAGGCTGGTGTTGACCCAAAGCTTTTCTGTGACCAAGGCGCCGAAATTTTCAAAGTATGCCTACATAAATAGCGAGCCCCGCCCTGGTTACTCACCCCTCCAAGGAACTTGCACAGAAAGCGGAAATCACGAACGATCATTTCGTACGAACGACGGACCGGGAACACAAGAGTGCAGTAGAGTATGCTTGGGTATGGACCTCGAGATATACCGCACAGGGCAAAGATAGCTGACGGCGCATAGTATTTGTTGCAAGAGAAGGGTCTTATATACGAGCAGAAACATGAGGGATGGTACTCAGTCACGGACGAGTGCTTCTACCCACAGTCTGCCGTCCAACCATACCTTGACCCGCCTACTGGAAGGAAGATAATGGTATGATTAAGCTGGCTATCTGTGACCGGTCGAGCTGACTGTATTGCAGACGTCGATTGAAACGGGAAGCGAAGTGGAATGGTCCTCTGAAGAGAATTACCACTTTCGCCTTTCCGCCTTCCGCGACCATCTGCTGGAGTTCTTCAAAAACAACCCCGAGTGGATAACACCCGAACATCGTATGAAGGAGGTTGTGCAGGCTGTCGAGTCGGGGTTGGAGGATTTATCGATCTCCCGGCCGTACGATCGACTCTCATGGGGCATTAGGGTGCCTGGAGATGATTCGCAGACTATCTACGTATGGCTCGATGCGCTCATGAACTACGCGACAAAGGCAGGCTACCCATGGACCCCGGGCCACGAAAAGGTAGGAGGTTGGCCTGCCGACTGTCATGTTATCGGGAAAGATATTGTCCGATTTCACTGCATCTATTGGCCAGCTTTCCTTATGGCTCTCGGACTTCCTCTCCCGAAGAAGATATTGACCCATGCTCACTGGACTCTTGGAGGCTCGAAGATGTCCAAATCAACTGGCAGGGTAGTTGATCCTTTTCATGCTATCAGCCGCTTCGGACCAGACGTCATGCGCTTCTATATGGCTCGTGAGGGTGGCTTACGAGATGACGCTAGCTATGGCAACAACCGAATTATCGCCCTGTACAATAAGTTCCTGAACCAGCAACTCGGTAATCTCGCTTCCCGGGTAACAAGAGGTAAGAAGTGGAGCGTTCGGGGCGCTGTCGAGCGCATAGGTGGAAGTCCGGAAGAGTATTGGGAAGAAGGACCGGGCTCTAGGTTCTATAAAAACTCGCTTTCTACCATCACCCCAGAGGTAGAGGCGTCTTTCGATGCTTATGAACCACGCAAAGCAGTGTCTCAGATTTGTGAATTCGTACGAGGAGTAAGATTACCAATACCTTTATATTTTATCCCTGCTGACCCCAATAAGTCGAATGCATTCTTCCAAATGTCAAAACCCTGGGACAATGCTTTGAGCTTTGGTCCTAATGAGCCTGGCGAGGACGTGGATAGGACTATCTTCCTTTCCTCTGAAGCACTTCGCATCACAGGTATCCTCCTCCAGCCATATATGCCGAACAAGGCAAGCACTTTGCTCGACCAGCTGGGCGTACAGCCTGATCGTAGGACGCTGGAATACTGCAAGCCCTGTGCCGATCTAGATTATGGAACTCCATTGGTAGACCTGGGTGCGATGTACAAGGGTGTGCTGTTCCCACCGCTTTCAAGCAACGAATAGTCCTTATACATCAATGTATCATAGATGATTGTAAATTTAACGGAAATCAAAACATTGAATGTGCGCATATGTAATATCTCAGATACCATTTAGGGAACTTGATGCATGTGATACTAGTGCCTGCCGGCAAGTCTAGTGCCAAGACCGACATCATCGCGCGCAACCTAAACATTTCCGAGTGAACATTCTCAACTCTGCTTGACACAACTTTACCATCACCACCACGGCTGCTGTTCTCGCTTCCACACTACCTTGTATCCGGTCGCGCATGCCCTATCTTCCACTTATCCACTCGCAAAACTCATCAATCGGATCACCAACGGTTTCCCGCAGACCTACATTTCATCATGGCCGCCCCTAAGCCAAGGGGCTTCAAGATGTCGCTGGGGGCTTTGAAGGCGAAACCAGGGCTCAAAGCATCGCCAGCACTAAAAGACAGCAAAAAAACAAAGCCTCTGCTCGGCGATGACGAACCCGAAGATTCGGTCGGGCAGCAAGAAATTACAGGATGGGATATGGCAGAAGGTGGCGCGGTCGAAGCCAGCGGCAAGAAAGAAAAAGAACAGCTGCGTGTCATCCCAGTGCCGCCAAATCGCGATTGGCGCGCAGCGGCGCGACGGAAGCATCTTGCGAAAGCGCCACACCAACAAGCACAGAACGAAACAGTCGACGAGAAGCAGATAGAGGAGCCCAAGTATCAGTACGGACTTACGATCATGAAAAAGGACGAAGCGCAAGAAGACGGGGCTGCAGAACCTGAGGCCCCAGAGCCGATGGAAGTAGAGCAAGACAATCTCACAGAAGAAGAACGACTGGAAAAGAAAGCCCTCGACGCGTTGATCACTGGTAAATCGACTGATAACGATCTTGTGATACCTGTACAAACGGAAGAGGAAGCGTTTCGGAACGACTTGGATAATGCGCCTGAAGCGCCTACGCTCGAAGCTTACGAGGCCACTCCAATCGAAGGATTCGGCGCCGCGCTCCTCCGTGGTATGGGCTGGAAAGATGGTGAAGGAATTGGCAAAAATGGGACAGCTGTAAAACCGAAGGAGATCAAGCGGCGACCAGCTCTGTTGGGTATTGGGGCGAAGGAGGACGCGGCGGTAGGCGTTGAACTTGGAGAGTGGGGTGGTGGCAAGGGCAAGGGCAAAAAGGTTGCGCAGAGCTACAACCCGGTCACGCTACGTAACAAGCGCACTGGCGAGATCATCACAGAAGAGGAATTGAAGGCAAAGCTCGAGAACCAGCAGTTGGTTGAAGAGGGGCAGGCTTCAAAAACGAAAAGCAAGTGCGACGATGACAGCGAGGATGAGCGCAGGCACGAGAAACGGAGAGAGAGACGTGACGACCGAGACCGTGATCGCCGACGGGAAGGCGACTACGACAGCGAGCGTAGACGAGACAAGGACCATCGACGCGAGAAAGACGATTACTACGATAGCGATCGCCGCCGGGAGAAGCGCCGGGAGCGCGCCCGAGATGACGACTATGACAGTGAGCATAGGCGCGAGAAGCGGAGAGACCGTGACCGCAGCCGTAGCCCACATGACCGCAAAGACAAGCGCCGCGATAGGGACCGGTACCGCAGTCGAAGTCGAGACTCCAAGGCAAAAGGCGATAGGCGGGATCGCAGCCGTGAGGAGGATGACAGGAGGAAACGGAGGCGGGAGAGGGATTACGATGATGATGAGAGGTATGAGAGGAAGAAGAAGTATAGGGACGATGATAAATACTACAAGTGAATAAAAGGTTTGACGCCTTGGTCATAGCATACAATGGGGCGAGGTACAGGTTTAACGCATTGGCATATTGAGAAAGCATAAACTGGTAAAGCACATGTACAACGCTATAGAAGCGGAACAATAAGATACCCACTGCACCCATAAGGGTATGTCTGATTTAGCACAACTACAAATTCCTTGAGACTACTTAAGGTGCAACGACCTTGAATTCATTCTTTTGACTTCAACAAAAGTAATTGATGAGGTAATTGCATGGCTTCCATTATGAGCTAAAGGCAAACTGGGAAAGACATGTTTTCGCCATAGACAAATTTTCTATTAGGGCGAAAGGCAACTTGATATATCAAGACACTGCTGCTTAGTCTACTACACTCAGTTGTGCTCGCCACCACACCGTATAACAGCACATTCTTTCGTTGAAACCAACGTGGTCTTCGATTCTTTTCTAATGATGCAACGCGCTCCCACTCGTCCATTTGAAACAATGCCAGAAATGCGAGAAACAAAGTCTTTGTGCGTGGTATTACATTCTCATGATCATACGATACAATATAGAAAGAGAAACATCAATGCTAGTGGTATATATGCGTGACGAAATATCAAGCAAGAATAACAATGTGACAGACAAAAGAAAAAATGGATTATTTGTGACTTAAAAATTCCTCGAAGGAAGGGGGGTAGGGTCTTGGAGTCGTGCAGTGCCATTAGCCTGCATGGTTGGTTGGCCGCCTTCCTCGAGCATCTGCATCTCGGTTTCCTTTGACTGGTGGTGCCTGGTGCGCTTGGCGGGCAGAAAATCGATGAAGAAGCTAGCGACGTAGAGACAGTAGACGTAGGAGACTATCCACTCAAGGACAGCAGCGACGTTCCACTTGTGTGTCTTGGAGCAAACGCCAAAGGCAATAACGAGACAAACCTCGGCAATGATGAAGAAGAGCTTGATCCAGAACGAGATTCGTAAGATAGAGTCGTCACGGTAATGGACGCCCAGGCGCTGGTATTCCCAGCAAATGAAGATTGCACTGATGATGTAGCCTCCAATAAAGACACACAAGAAAATGTTGTGCAGGGTGTTGTGGTGTTTGCAGTCGAAGATGGTGAGGAGGATGAGACCGGCTGCACCGACAATGGCAGCAACGGTTGCGCAGACCGAGTAGAATTTTTGCCAATTGGAGGTATTTGGGTGGAGTTTGTTGGTGTGACGTAGCCAACGTTCGAAAAGGAAGGCGAAGTCGAAGGTAACCACTGTGACAGCAGACATTGCGATAAACATAGGTTTTAGTACATCGGCGCCAATGTCTTGGTCGTTGTTAGCCTGTGTTTGGATATGGACGTGCAACCAAAGTAACCTACCTGAGATGTACGGGATGTTTTGTCCTTCACTCATGGTTGAATAATGAGGCTTGCCCGTAGCCGCCCAATAAACCAACATGGCAACGAGCATGCTAGTCCATACTACCGAAGAGAAGATGGGAACGACCCAATACGAAAGTCCAAGCATCTTGTATATGTCTAGGCTGTCCCGAGAGCAAAAGGGTTGCTTGTGCAGCCAAGAGGGTTAGGGGACGGATAGCAGACAGGGACGGAATGGAATGGACGAGAGACAGAAGAGCAGAACCACACAGATCGACAGTCGGGAACAAAGGGCAGATTAATGTATGGGGCAAGGCCGTAAATGTACAAAAAGGCACAAGCGCAGCGTGGGTGAAGTTTTCGACGCAAGGCTGGTGGTGATGGTGGTGGGCGCGGCTATGATGTCACAAACTGGCCGATGGCGTGGCTGCTTACCTGCTTGGGCCAGTATCGGCAATAACGTCACGTCACCAGAGCGGGCGGATTGCGTAGAGATGAGACTAAGCCACTGCGAAGATTCTTGACCTCGGACGAGTTTGAGTTTGTAAAGACGGAGTTTAGCAAGCAGGTCAGCGAGGGGGCGGGGGCGGGCGACGATTGTTGCATCGCGCTACAAGAGGCCATGCGTCGATGACCGGGGACGAGGCTTGAGATGGTCCTTGAGATGGTCCTAGAGTTGGAAGCGGTGCTGTGTCCCTGATCGTCCGGTCCGTATGCTCGGAAAAGTCGACAGTACCGCGGGCAATATAGATCTCATGTCCTGCCTGTATCAGCAGCTCTGTGGCTTGGCTTGAGGCAATGCAGCAGCGTGACGTGAAGAAGCCAATGCTTTCCCTTCACGACCAGCTCGTGGAAGCCCTGATTGACCCCATTGCGGGTGCGAGGGGCGAGACCAGACCAGACCAGACCGGACGACGGACAAGGCTCTGACTGCTGTACTGTCCCTGACCCAGCCTCTCGATTATGCGGTGCGTCGTCGAGCGGCGTATGCATTGTTAGTCAGCCAAGCTGCTTGTCGTCATCCTTGGTTCATGGAGAAACTACTGTACAAGGCGATGCAGGGCCGGCAGCTGTATAAGCAAAAAAAGAAAGAAAAAGGCGCGGGTTGCAGACACAGCAACGGCCCAACAAACAGAGCAGACAAGAGTCGAGGCGTTGAGGAGCGGTGGGTGAAGCCGACGCGCGTATACCAGGCCGCGAAGCAGCTATTGGAGGGGTATGGTGGTTACAAGCCACAGGCCGGAGCATGGCCACACTATATACTTGGACAAGCGCCGCATGTGTCGTCAGCGCCACAGGCACCGGCACCGGCACAGGCACAGGCACAGGCACAGGCACAGGCACAGGCACAGGCACAGGCACAGGCACAGGCACAGGCACCGGCATGGGCGGCTGAGTGGTTGGCTGGCCAGGCCGGGCGGCTTGCGGTTCCTTGTGTGGATCAAGGCCGGCAATGGCACGACTTTGCTCGCAAAAGGCCGGTTTTTGCGCTGCTTGCCATGGCCAACGAGGCGTGCATCGCTCCGATCAGCCGTTGGCGTGGACCGATGCGGCAAAATGCGCTGGATCCAAGCCGCGCCCCAGACTGGCGCCATTGGCCGGCCAGCCATGCATGCACGCAGCGTAATAACTCGTGGTTTCATTCACTGCTCTCGCTGCACCCGCAACGGCCAAGTTTCAGCTCCTGTCTCTTCCAGGTTTGTTGCCAGTTGCCATTGCATGCATGCATCTTGTCCACTCGCGACACGCCTGCCCTGGTCCCCCCAGGCCTGTCACCCATGATGCCTGTCGCCGGCGCGCTTGTCCATCCTTGGGCGCCCGTTCGCGCCAGGCCGACATGTATTTCTTCTTTCTCTTCTTCAATACGCTTCGTCTGCCCTAGTGTACCGCCAAACCACGGTTTGCTGCACGCCTGCCAGCCTCCACGTTGATATCGCCGCTCCTCTTCACGCCTTATAAGCAACCCTGCCTCGCCCTCAGCACCTCCACCCCGCATCAGCTTGACGGCGGTTGACCCGCACTGTAGCTGTTAATCCTAATCCTTTCTTCCAATGCATTGTATCCTGTCCTTGTGAGCGCCGCCGCTCTCCACACACTCGCTACAGCCTGACAACATGGGCAACCAATCCAGCACCCCCAACCCCAACAAGCTGTCCAAACCCAGGACCAACACAAACTCGGTGGCCCCAGCTTACAAAGGCGACTCGTCAGAATCCCCCTCGACGGTAGATCTCAGTGACCAGGGACGGCAGCAGATCAGAGAGACGCTCCTATCCCTCCTCGCCGAGGAATTTGACCAGCACCCTCGCGTGCAAAAGAAGGAGAGTGCTCTTGACACGACTAGAACACGTGACGCGTCTCTGTCCGCTGCCTCGAGATCCCATTCAAGGTCAAATTCCAGGTCAAATTCGCGTTCCAATTCATTGTCATGCTTCGGTAGCAAACATGGCTCAACCGCTAGGCTTGCTGCCATGTCAGATTCCAAGTTGTCCTTGGTTTCCGGTTCACATGTAGATATTGCCGAGGCAATAAAGCTCCTACAGCAAGTCAAGAGGAATGCTTCTCCAGAGGACATTGCAGCCCTGCAGCAAGTTCTCGAGATGCCTGAAGAGTCACCAGAACCAGAAGCGGAGCCAAGCGCCACCTTAAGAACCTCGCCTGTAGACAAGTGCTCATCCTCGTCGCTTACACGGCGGCAGTCTCTAATCCAGACACCCGGAGTTGGCACCCGAAGCTCTCCTGTCGATGGGCGTCGAAGAACATGGAACTCGTGGAGGTCTCCGAGGCTTGAGCCTGATGAGGAGGCCAGGTGGCAGCCGAGCTCACGCATTGCTTCACAGCTCGGACTTCCTGAATCCCAGGCCTACCATAACACCAGTCACTTTGATTCAAGGCCGAGAGTGCCCTCTCCATCGGAGCTCGACTATTCGCATCTAGGGAGCCTAAAACCCGGCACATTGGTCGTCACCAATGGCCCTGCCTCTCCGGCATCGAGTATCCGGGGACCAAATCGCGCCCATGGAGAAAACGAGGACTATTTTTCAGAAGCAGAGCCCGGCACTAGCCCATTAATGATGAAAACGACACGACGTCGTGGACACAGAAGAAGCCAATCTGCCGTGCTTCCTGGAACATCTCTCTCTACTGTGGAAACCATGGGGCAGCACGTACCATATGAAACTGTCCGACGTGCTTCTACCGTGAAACTTGTTGAGCCCCCGGGCGAACCCCGTTCGACCCAATCAACTGCTCCATCCAATTATGTTGTGCAGGCAATGGGTAGCAACACACATGCTCCAGCTGATTCTCCTTTGAACTTTCAGCTAAACGTCGTTCCTAGCACATCTCCAGAATCTGGAGAAGATCGTACAGTCAACAAGCATGGAAGCTTTACATCTGACGATACCCACTATCCAAAGTCAGAAGATACTTCTACGTCACAAGAGCTAGTATTCACAAAGAATGTGGCAAAGGCTTCGCCGCCCCTCTCCTCAAGCACACCGGTAGAAGTGAGACCAAAAAGTCGGGCTAAGCAACGACCGCCTCCACAAACAACCGATTCCGGCTATTCTTCTGTTGGCAGCCTGCCGGTTGATGATCGAGAGCAGCACGCAGGTCCTCGTTCCGTTATTTGCTCCCAGTGCCAACACCATACCTCGCAGCGTCCCCAAGGCACAAACCATGACAACCAAGCCCTGCAGCAAGATCACATGGAGCAAAGTACAGAGAGAACGCAAATACCTGCGCCTATCGTGTCTACAGCACATGCTGTGCAGGGTCTTCACAATCGAAGAGCCCTAGTCCAGCCAGCGCTGGTAACCGTACAGCCCTCGCACCTCAACCGATCAAAGTCGCCTCTGCAGATCTCGGTGAATTCTGCAAGTTCGCCATCAGGGTCATCTACTCCAGAGACGTTACTCTCGCCCCAAACGCCTAGGTCGGTCTCTTCAAAATCGTCCTTCAACAGTACGTCCGGGAAGCCACCGAAGCGTCTTCACCGCAGACAACAGTCACAGGCAGAGGCCCTGGTTGTGCAATCGTGTCAGCCCATTCCAGAAGGAAAGATACCCGATGTTCCGGCCAACGTGCGGGCTAAGTTCGAAAGACGCGTGTCAAGTACGCCTGGCATGGACTGTTTGACCCAGACATATCCTTCAAAAGACCACGTTGTTGTAGACGAGTCGAGGCCGGAGGCCCCACTTCCTGGTCACACCGAGTTTCGACTGCTTGCTGAGCTGCAGGCTGTTCAGCAACCCCCAGTACCTACCCGCGTCCGCCGGAAAAGTCTCTCATTTTTCCGGAGGAAGTCGATGAGTGACAAGAAAGCGGCCAAGGAAGAGACTGGACCTGTCGCACTTGAAGCTGAGTACATGGAACCCGTTGTAGTACCAATTGGCGTTTCTCCATATGATGCCGTAACGTGCGATCTACCAACGCAGACTGTTCCTTTCCCGTCATACCCACACCAATTTGAGCCTCCCTATCCTCGTTCAAAGTCCATGGTCAATATGGATAGTAGGACTGCTGCTGAGTATGCGCACGCATATAGCAAAGAACTTGGTATGCCAGACCACGAATTCTCTCATCGGCGACGTAAAAGCTTTCATAGCTTGAGTGCAGAGGCTGGCGAGGCCAGGGCCTTGAGACACCGCCCACAGAATGCAGATATCCCGCCTGTGCCATCAATCGACATGGCAAAGCTTTCAGTGTCCTGTGCCGACATGCCTCAAGCCAGCAAAAGGTATTCCATTGGGCCACCTAGGCCAAACACTGCCCCTCGTCCTCAATCTCGTCAGCGTAGCCAAACCGTTTCTCAGGCTGAGAGCAGGAGCAGCGTGGGTATACAAAAAGCCTCACAGCAGAGCATGCAATGGGACGGGCACCCTGGCGCCACGAGGCAGCGGCGCAAGACGATTGGAGAAGGCACACGCCCTCTGGATGCTGTTGTTGCGACTGGCAATAAGCGTGCTTCTATTGGCGCGGGAATGAAGGCTCCAGGGCCAGACAGCACTGGCACCTGGGGTCGGTACAGTGGTGGTTTGGCGTACGAGTATGGGGGTCGCAGCGTAGGCGTGGGAGGAAGCGCCGGTACGCGCCAGCTGAATAGCTGCGCATCGGTCAAGTCGCTCCACTATCAGCACCAGTATGGCGTAGACCTTTCCGATGTGCCCATCATTGTTCAGCGCGTATAGGTCTTGGTGAGGCAAAATTGAACTTTAACGTGAGGTTTCTTTTCCTGGAGTTCATCTGGGGCGTTGGGTTACGATTGGCCAGCATTCGCATTCGACGCACACAGCCTGCAGCACGCACGCATGCATGCAGAGCGATATTCTTTCGGTCTAGGAGGAGTTCTGGGTTCCTTGTTTTGGGTACATAGTTGGTGCTGCATGACGGTGGATGCAACGGCGGAATGGTCAATAAAATAGTAATAGCGGCTGCCCTGACACGGCGCAGATGGAACCACGCCCTGCTCACTTGGGCTCAAATGTACAAGTACCGTGCGCAGGCTGCGTGTGTGTCGATGCCCAAGATGCGCCTTTTTCTCGCCTGCGAACGGGTGCTCAGCCTCAGGTCGTTCGCATCGCTGCCAGCGCCGCTCATCAGCCAGTCAGGCACGGGTGGCAGGAGCGCACGGCCCCGGTGATGTCAGCAATGGCTGCTAGTGGCTGCGGATGCCGGGCGGCGCAGGGATGCTAGGTCGTCTTTGGCCCAAGACTCCAGCGACCACAGCCGAATGCGCGAAATTTCATCTCGACAGCTCCCCGCCATCGCCTCCCTTCCCTCCTACATCCACCTCTGCTCTCCATTCACCGCCTCTTCAGACCTCGCTGCCTATCAAGCGACCGTGTCTGCCCTCTCGTTGCTGCCCATCTCCGCCCCTCGACAGCCTTTGGTCGCATCAAAGGCTCCCGTCCCACTACGGCCTCGGCCCTGATTCTGCTCAACCTTCAAGTTGTATCTGCTCGGCCAGCGCCTCACGTTTTCAACAACATCCCCCCTCCCCGTCTTGTCGCCATCTAAGAAACAGCTCGAGCGTCTTCTTTTTTTGTCGCCTACCCAGACCCTCGACCAGCCTCAACTTCAGCTGCCGCATAGGACGCCATCAGCGGTTCTTCCTCTTGTAGAGGAAGCGGCCAGACCTCGCCCAACACCAAGCCTCGGCTTCGCACCCTTCAAGCCTCCCTAACGCGGCACCACGCTCCACCAAGTAACCTGCACTAAAGCCATCCCTCAACTTCCACAAGCTACCACCAAGGGCATGGCACCTTCTGCTGTCACGACTACCGAAGAATACCAATTTCCGTTGAAAGACAGTCCGTCCTTCAGCACCTATTCGTCTGGTAGTGTCGACAATCATGGCGCCTGGAAATCCAAGCAGCTGATTGGGGAGGCTCTCAAGAGCCGTGTCGAGGCTGTTGATTCTGATACCTGCAGTGTTGGCGACGAAGATGCCTTTTTCGTCGCTGACCTGGGCGAGGTCTACCGCCAGCATATGCGCTGGAAGAAGAACCTGAGCCGTGTTAAGCCACACTATGGTAAGCCGAACAACTAGAGACTATTGGCCATACTGGACTGCTGCTGACATATGCATAGCGGTCAAGTGTAACCCTGACCCCCAGGTCCTTCGTCTCATGACGGAGCTGGGCCTTGGCTTTGACTGCGCCTCCAAGAACGAGATTGAGACTGTCCTCAAGCTAGGCGTTGATCCCTCTCGCATCATCTATGCGCAGCCCTGCAAGACCAAGTCTTATGTGCGCTATGCTGCCCAGTCCGGCGTCAAGCAGATGACCTTTGACAATGCCGATGAGCTCTACAAGACCAAGCAGCTCTTCCCAGACGCTGAGCTATACTTGCGCATCTTGACCGATGACTCGGCTAGCCTGTGCCGTCTCAGCCAGAAGTTTGGCGCTTCTCTGGACACTACTGCTGAGCTCCTGGAGCTGGCAAAGAAGCTGGAGCTCAACGTTGTCGGCGTGGCCTTCCATGTCGGGTCCGGCGCATCCGACCCCAAGGCATTTATCAAGGCCGTCCAGGATGCCCGCTTCGTTTTTGACCAGGCTGGTGCCCTCGGATTCAACATGCACACACTTGACGTTGGCGGCGGATTTACAGGCGATGTCACTTTCGAACCTATGGCTGCCGTCTTGTCAGCCGCTTTGGACGAGTACTTCCCGCCCCACATCCGCGTCATTGGAGAGCCAGGCCGCTACTACGTCTCCACCGCCTTCACCATTGCGTGCCACGTCATTGCTCGCCGCGCAGTCACTGACGCCACCCTCGGCACCACCTCTTACATGTTGTACCTGAACGATGGTGTCTATGGAAACTTTTCGAGCATCATCTTCGACCACCAGCACCCTGTGCCACGTGTCTTGAAGAATGGCAGCAGCGTCATGTATGATGTTCGTCGCTCAGGCTATGATAGCCCTTCTCAGGTCGAGTACTCTATTTGGGGACCGACTTGCGATGGCATCGATGTCATCTCCTCTTCCTGCACCTTCCCTGAGCTGCTCGATGTTGGCGACTGGCTCTACTTCGAGGAGATGGGCGCATACACCAAGTGCTCTGCTACCCGCTTCAACGGCTTCAGCGATAGCCATGAAGTTGTTTACGTCTGCAGCGAGCCCGGTGCTGCTGCCCTCATGGGCATGTAAATGTGAGGAGAAGGATGTTCCAGTTGAGTGTGTAAGAAGGAAGTGCGCAAATGTGAGAATGTTGTGTCTTTTTAAAAGTTTGATAGATTTCTAGATGTGTTAAGTTTGCTTTTGTCGTTAATGTAAGCTCTGTTCTCAGTGATTTTGTAGTGTCGCCGGTGCTGATACATGCTATGAAACATGTGTAGGCCGGGGTCGAATACCGTGTCGTCAAGATTCAATACGGTACACAAGTCATGCGTAGACCCAGGACCGGGCAAGTTCCTTCTCGCTGTGTCGCCCAAGTTCCACTAGAAACCAAGACGACGAGGACGCTAGTGGGCTACACTAGTGCCCAAGTCTGTTTGCTATTGCGCCCCCACCACCCACCTACCCCATGTTTGTGCCGAGTAGCAAACCACAGTCTAAAACACTTCACTTGCACCTTTTACCACCTCACTTTCACTTTTCACAAATGGACCCACGGTACTGCTCGGTATCGCGAAAAGGGCGTCTGTACACTTTTTTTTTTTACCTTTTCGACAAATAGACGCATACACGCAATCTAAGCAACTTGATTGCACTGTATTGTCTCCTATTTGTCCTCTCTTTTTGTATTGCCTTGCCTCATCTAGTTTCTCGCAGGTCTACATCCCTCAAAAGCGACGTAAGTACAACCTCTTTTCTCCTCATGTTTCCCACGGGAAACCACCAGCAATGATGATACAACAGATACTGCGTAGTAGATAGCCTCCCTCGCTCTGTCCTTCGTTCTACCTAATAGATACGGGGATGAGGGTGGGGTGGTTATTGGTGTGCGATAAAAACATTGTCTGAGCTGGTTGACATGTTGTCTCATCCTGTGTATCATGTTTGGCAGGCTTGCTGACCTTTTGTGACACAGATGTCAAGGTTTTCCTAGCCAGGGATACGCCAACTGAACAGTTGCATGCAAGCTAAGTTTCCATACGCTAAATGCGAGATTCTGTTGATATGGTAGGCTAGGGAAAAGAAAAAAGTTTTCAATAAATGGTTGACAGTAGTGCACTACCACTACTTGAAGAGAACTGTAGATCCGTGATACTAGCACCTTACTCGCCTCTGCGACTTGTGCCTGACGCCTATGCAGCTTTTCTCTAGACTGCTTTATCTGCTGTAGGTGAGAGTAGCTGCAGGATCGGCAGGCTAGTGGCTTTTGCTACACATAGGTAGTTTGTGATTTTGGATATCCGTTTCTTGATAGGCAGGCGCACAACAGTTGTCCTATTTCTGGGCCAAGGTCCTTACTCGAGATTACGATAGAAGTCGAATAGATCTATCATATTGCACTTGTAACCAGAGTCATATACACTGGCTATCAGTCTTCAAGAATCGTGCATGTCTTCAGATAGTATAACATTCATAGTACAAGCAAATGATCTTAATCTGCTCTACACCTCGCATCCACTACCCCTACCGCGCCTTCTCCTTGTTCTCAGCCGCCCTCCTCTTCGCCCTCACTTCCGCCTTTCTCCTCTCACCGCCATCCACCTTGTGACCCCTCCTCTCTTCCCAGATACCCTCCTGCAGCCTTATTCTAGCACGAAGCCCCCCACTTCCCTTGACAGGCTCGACATAGCTGCCCTTAATCGTGTTTGCGCCTTTTACAACAACACCCTGGACCTTCGACAACGTCTCAACTGGCTCTGGGGGATCCTCCGCACCAACCGGTACATTCACAACCAACTTTCTCGTTCCAGGATCATGTGTTGCCGTCGCAGCAGCAGAGCGAGGACTAATCGTGTTGCCGAGTTGTGGGTTTGGCAGCACAGGTGCTTCAACGACTTTCAGTTCTGCGACCCCATCTGTGACGTGCTTGCAGTCTCCGCCAATGCCGTACTCGCCGTTTCGGTACTTCTCCCGCCAGTGCAGCAGGTATCGTCTTGCTCGGGCGGGCTCAACTCCCAGCTCTTTTAGTTGCGGCGATGTGAGTGTGAAGAGGGCTTCCCATGAGGGGATCTTGGTTGCGTGCGCTGAGAGGCCACGGCCAATTGCGCTCAGGAAGGCCGTGTGATCGGGGATAAACGGTATGGGCTTGGGGACCGGGCGCATAGGAATCGAGTGTTGGAGGTTGCGCACGCATGTCTTGGGTATTGATACGGCAGCGGAGGTCGCATTGAGAAGTGGGCGTCTGAGGATCATGATGGCGATTGTTGAGCGAAACCCCTTTCTTAATTTTAGCAATGCTCTGAGAAGTCGAAAAACAAAAGCCGTCTGGGGACTATCGTACTGTGCAGATGTGGCTGTCCTTCCCAATCACAGCTTACGTGGGACCTGCGGTCGCCGTGAACTTTTCGGAGGAGCCAAGAAATGGACGCCCGTGCACCCGTTGCGTCGCAGAGCCCCACGTCACCCAAGGCCCCCTCCAGCCCAAGCTCCACTGTCTTTGAACAACTTCACTCCCTCCATTGCAGTAGTAGAGAGTCTCCTATTGCACGCTCGCCATCTATACCTCTATACCTTCGACAAGAATCATCATGTCTGGCCCCGAAGTCCACCATCTTTTTCATTCCCCCATTGCGGATCATTCCTTCTCCGCCGACCGCCAGACGCTCGCCGTTGCCCGCGAGAACAACGTCGACGTCTTCCAGAGGAGTGGGAACGGATACAAGCTCAAGGATGAGCTAACGGGCCACGACAAGACGGTCACGGGCGTGGACATTGCACCCAACTCTGGCAAGATTGTGACTTGTTCGCAGGGTGAGTAAAGCTTGGAGCTGTGTTGGTATCAGGCAGTTAACGACGGGACGAAAACAGACCGCAATGCGTATGTCTGGGAACCTTCGCCACAAGGCTGGAAGCCAACATTAGTGCTCCTCCGTATCAACCGCGCTGCTACCTGCGTTCGCTGGGCTCCCTCTGAGACCAAGTTCGCCGTCGGATCGGGTGCACGCTTGATCCCCGTGTGCTACTTTGAGGAGGAAGACAACTGGTGGGTTTCCAAACACATCAAGAAGCCCATCCGTTCGACCGTCACATGTGTCTCGTGGCATCCCAACTCGGTCCTGCTCGCGGCAGGCTCCACCGACGGACACGCTCGCGTGCTCTCTTCCTTCATCAAGGGGGTTGACGAGCGCCCGGAACCCTCGGCTTGGGGAGAACGTCTTCCCTTCAACACTGTGTGCGGCGAGTACCTGAACAGTACCGCAGGGTGGATTCATAGCGTCGCCTTCTCTCCCTCCGGTAACGCCCTCGCGTTTGCCGCCCACGACAGCACACTCACTGTCGTCTACCCGAGCGGCCCTGAACAACCTCCTCGTGCCATTGTCAGCGTGAGCACACAGGTGCTCCCGTTCATGTCTCTCCTTTGGAGCTCAGAAGACGAAATCATTGCTGCTGGGTACAACTGCGAGGCCTTCCGTCTGAAGGGCAACGAGTCTGGCTGGCAGCTGACTGGCAGTTTGGAGTCCAAGAGCCGACCTGGTCTTGCGGATCAGCGGGAAGAGAGCGCACTAAACATGTTCAGGCAGATGGACCTCAAAGGCAAGTCAGGCACGGATGATACCAAGCTTAAGACTGTGCACCAGAACACCATCAACACGATTCGTAGCTTTGAGGAGAGCGGAAGTGGTGTCAGCAAGATCAGCTCGACTGGTGTGGACGGAAGGGTTGTCATTTGGTCGTTGTAGATTTACATTGCCCTCTGTAATACCTCTGAAGTGGTAAATGCAAGCAAGATTTTCGAGGACTATCTCCTCCACAGTTGAGCCAAAGTGAAGTATGTATTTAGTTGCCCTGTTTGTACAGACTATACAATGCTGAGAAAGCCAAATCCGACCGAACAAGCAATACTATCGTGAGAGTGATACTCTGGTACTATACAGTCCGTTCTCTCTTCTCTTTCGACCGTGAGCCAAAAGCGCTGGTTGTTGTAAAAGACATGAATCTAAACTAAACTAAAGGAAAAAAAAACGCCGTCTGCCCTTTCCATTAGGGTAAGCAAACAAAATTTCTGCACATCAGACTGCCATTGATATCTGCATCAACCAAACCCAGTGAAACCTTGAGTGTTGAAAACATCGAGCGGCAAAGCTGGACCTGGCGCACCAGCAGCCACACTCTGTGTAGTCTGAGCATCGTTCAGGAACCATGACCAATCCTGGTCGATATCCATGGGCATGTTCTGCCACGAGAAATTATTCGTTGGCAGCGTAAAACCACCCATAGCACTGCCATCGTCGCCGTTGATTTGGGGACCGAAACCCGCTACTGAGGCACTGCCGGCCGTCGAGGCATCGTCGGCATTGAGATTGTTCCAGTTGTAGAAGCCGTCGTAGGAGACGAAGGGGGAAGGACCACCGAAGCCGTAGCCCGAGGAGGAGCTACCTCCTGTGGCGGTGGATATGGATGTCTTGGGCGTGACATTAACGGATTTTGTGGGCTGGGAGAAGACGTCTGAGGTGGACGACTGGCGTTCAGATGTAGGTGTATAGGTTTGGTGTGATGTGCCTGGAGACCTGGAGCTAACGGTGCTGGGTGTGCGGGCTGGAGGTTTTACAAGTTGGCCGCCGCGTTTGACAGAAATGGTGCCGAAGTAGGGGATTACGAAGTTGGAAGCTCCATGGCAGGCTTCGTCGAGCTCATTGTGCGTGCCTTTGAACTTGCCCATCATTCTTTCCAAGACCTCTGCCGATTGTGCGGCGACGTTGCCTCCCTTTTCGCTTGAAGCTCGGCGGAAGATCTCAATACTGGTTTCGATTAGGCGGACATCTTCTTCAACGTCGTCGGGATTGGAGCTGGAGCCTGAGGAATGACCTTGCATGCCGGAGAGGAGGCCAATCTGAATGAGGACTGCGGCTGTGAATCCGATGAAGTCAATGGCCTTGCATTCATAGAGCGGTGTTCCACTGCCAGTTCGCAGGGTGTGGTACAGGCGCATAACCTCTCGTGAACCATTCAAGGTTGCGGTGCGGGAGTACGAGAAACGAGAGTTTGACGCCGACTTGAGCATAAAGGGAAGGTGCAGGTAGACGCGGACCTGATGGAAGACCATCTGGCCCATGATGCGTTCTCGCAACTCTGCAGCGTTTGAGTTTGCGTCTGCAAGAAGCTCACGATAGTCAATCCAGACTGGGTCGAGTCTTTTCCACAAATCCTCGATCTCTTGGTCGAGCTGTAGAGCCCACGCAAAAGACTGTTCAGCCATGCCTTGGTTGCGGTCGATGACTCGGCCTGCAACCTGTGAGAGTTTTGTCATGGCAACCATGGGATGAATGTATCTGTCATCTCCCGTCTCTGGCAAGGTCAGGTCACAGTGTGAGTCGTTGATGCCATATGGAAGGCCAAGCATAAGAGACAAGAACCGATCGCCGTGGTACAGAGCCCACCATAAGCTTTCGTGGGATACAGAGCTGGTACGTTTGCGGTGAAGGCCCTGCTCTTTGTCAGCTACGAGATGCATATTTCAGGACCAGCGAACCCACTATGAGCTGGGCATACATTAAGCCCTTCCGGTACGCAATCCAAGCCCGTCGTGGTTGACCTATGTCGGCGTACCACTTGGACTTTAGGACGAGACACTCTAGCCCCTCTAGGCTTGCAGCATACTCATCGTCGAAGAGGAACCATCTGTCAACAGTTTCAAAATACCGTTGCACTTGGTCAGTATTCTCCGATTCGCAGATGCCAACTGACAAGACGACCATAGCAATCGCTCCCACGTTTCCGGTAGTCAAAGCCTGGGCAGCGAATTGAGCCAGCGTCTGATCGGGTCCCGATGTTCCACTGCACTTGCGGCGCCACATTTCCCACCATCCACTGTTGGAATGGAGTATTTTTGTGAGTTGCTCATACGGCGGCAGCACCGCGATAAGTGCTTGTTTGGCCTTTTCTCGCTTAGCAGAGTTTGCAGATGAGATTCCACCTGCAATGTCCTCATCGTTCCGGTTCTCTACAGTATACCGCTCATCCTCTGCCTGGTTGGGCTTTGGTGTCGAGGACTGCTGCAGTGAATTGTTGAGAACTTTTGCTTGGGCTTCGGCGTCGTTGAGCTGTGGAAAGTAAGCACACGAGCGTGTCGACAAACCGGAAAGCAGCATACCGCGTCTTCAAAAACGGAAAGAATAGGCACATGGTGGCCTCGCTCGGAAGCAGCTTGTCGATTGCTCGTAGACTTGAAAGTGTTGGTCGGCGATTCCGAAGAAAGGGGCGTTGGTGGAAAACCGTCTTTTGTGTAGTTGTTGAGGGCTTTTGGCGATGATGTGTCTGCTATGCTTTGACTTCGGCTTTCTGACTTGACGGTCTTGTCTTCCAGCAATGCGTCAACCAAAGACTCCAAGCGAGAGACCCTTTCACGGAGGTTCTTTCTGTGATCGACAATGATATCTGGGTTGGCATGCTCTTGGTCGATGCACCTGTTGCCACGTGCAAAGCATTCAGAGCACACGTCCGGGTTGTCGGGCTGGAAGATGCATCTGATCTTGCGGCGGCGACCTGGGTTGCCATTAGAGAACTGGAAGGAAACTGGAATGGAACAAAGACACAGACTACGGGGATCAAAAGAAAAGAAAGATACGAGCAGGGCAATGCACGGGTGGTATTGGTGCAGTAGAGTTGTTAAAACAGTAGTATGATGTAGAGGTAGCTATCTCTTGCAAGTGGCAACAGGGTTGACCTACATTCAAAGCAACTATGCGTACCCTTACGCATCTTCTTGCGCGTCGGCAGCGTCTCCTCCTTTGGCATGTTGAAAGGGTGTGCTGTGTGTCCCACTCTGGCGGATGATGGAGCCTAGTTCCCGTAAGAAATTCGTCCGAACAAAGATGTACTCCAGACACGAGCTGACGAGGTGTTTTGGGATATAATCGTGACGTGTGGCGGAAAAGCTCTGCAAGGTGGATGGAGTATCACACTATGCAAAGCAGAAAGAGAATCAGTGGTCGCAAAGGAAAAAAAAAGAGGGTTCGTAAGCTGCTGGTTGCTGCTATTGTCTCACTACTGAGAGGATGGACGGTCGGACGGAGTTTTCGTCCGTCGGGAATGCACGGATTAGGTCAGCATAGAGCGGCTGAATAATGCAGCGCCGTTTGTTGTTAGAGGGACTGCTTATGAGCAGTCCTCTCCCCACGGCCTTATAGAGGCCGGGATGCGCCAGGCAGCCAGGTTGGATGCGTCGACGGGCTTTTCGGAGGCTCGGGTGTAGCGGACTTACGGCGATGCCGTTCTCCTTTGGGCGCAAGATGCGACCAGGGTGGCATGCCCCGGGGCGTGTGGATTACGGCGCATACGCGACGTGATTAGTTACCCCAGGTTGGTCGACGACATCTGCAGTCATTCTCGCTCATATGGCTGGGCCCGGCCAAAGCACAAGGCAAATGGCCGACGTGGCCGTATCGGAGCCGGAGACGTCCATTCTTCCGTGTACGTATACGCGTATTCGTTCCCCGCGCAAAGCCCACCCTACCCCGGTGCAATGATGTGCTCGCCGTCCCAGCGTGACGATCCGTGTCTTATCAGATCAAACAAGTCCTTGTGAGCCAGGAGCCGCTACGACATCGCCTTTAGACGTCATGGCGCAACGGGCGGGTCAGCACAGAACCTAGTCGTAGTAGCCCTACACAGGCGCGTTGCGTCACAGTGATGATCCACCATGCCCATCACTGCCCATCTGCTCCCTGTTCCAAGACCTTAGCCAGGGCATCTACTGGTCTGCTGCATACATGCGCAGCGTGCCAAAGTAACGAATCGCTGCTGTCTTCTCTTTGGTTTCCAAATCCGGGAGAAAGCCAGCCTGGGTAAACTTACTAGCATTCGACATGGCTACCACAAAAGCCCATCCAGCAACACAGCACTTCCCACCGAGTCCTCCGCCCTCTCCATCCCCTCCATCCTCAGCAAGACGACGGCACAGAAAGAAACCAGACCCATTCGAGCAACTCGCTGCCACACCGCTGCAATCCGCACCATCCTCTCCAGCCGCCTCGACAGACTCCAACAATACAGTCCAAGAAGAGCCCCTTCTAACACGGGTATGTAAACTCAACCATGTCTCCCTATCCAAAACTCCCAGGCATATCACTAACATCTCACTTCAAGATCCTCCTCACCCCCCTCCTCTTCACGTCCTTCCTGCTCTCCCTCTTCCTGGTAAACTACCGCAACCGCGTCCGGCGCACCCAAACAAATGCACCCGCTACCTCTTCGCTCCTAACCTACCTCGTCCCCTCGCGCTGGTTCGACCCAGAACCCTACCAAGACCCGCTTGACGCTACCTGGGGCCATAGGAACGCTTCTGCCCCCCATGCAGAGCCGCATGATGCCATTTCGCCACGACCTGGGGAGCACGAGAAGAGGGGGTCCTGGCATTTGCATAAGAAGATACGCAAGGTGGCCAAGCTCGAGGTGGGTGATGCGCTCGAGATGCGAGGAAGAGTTATGGTGGGAATGATGGCGGCATTGGTGATGGTTGCTGTGGCGGCTTGTCTGGGATTGACGTGGTGTTTTGGCGTTGTGGCGCAGGCGCTGCGGGCATGAGGAGGAGAGATTGACATGTCGACCGTCAGGTTGTATCTTCCTTGAGATTATACTCGTATGACACCAGCAGATATGGGTAACCTCTTCCGAACAACGACATTACGAATTACGAAGACTGCACACGATCACGATCGCGATCATGGCACCTACAAAAATTGGGAGCCTGTATTTCCAAGAGTGCTTGTTCTCAGGATATGTATATACTAAAAAGATAGTTATATATTCTATACTTCCAAATATCGATCAGGGCCCTTCGTTACACACTAACTTACAACAGCGACAACAGCAGGCAGACCGGTCGTGAACAATCTAGTTGAGGAAGTAAAACGAGGTTATGCATCAATCGTAAAGGCCGTTCCATCGTGATAAGAAAAAAAAGTGCGTCTATGAGATATCAGAAGAAAGGGTATTTGCAATGGTCATAGAAAAAACGCCCCCAAGAAAGGAAAAAAAGAAAGAAACACCGAAAAATCGCTCCAGGATACGTCATCAAAACGCCGTCGATGATGCCGCCATATCACGGCTTCAACAGACGTGCAACCAGCCTGTCGAAAAAATAACTCATATCGTCGTCCTGCCTCGTCTCCTTCGACTTCTTCACAAGATACCCATCATTGTTCGCCTGCTTGATCGCCGTCTGCACTCCCTGAACAAATCTGTCGGCAGGCGTGCTCGCCGTCTGAGATTGCGACGTTTCGCCCTCCCAGTCCAGGCGGAGTCTAGCATGACAGCCTGAAAAACATGCTTTGTAGAAGTCCAGAAGCTCGGCGACACCTTGCTCGTTGAAAGCTAGGTCCTCTTCCGCACTCGAGGATGCGCTGTTTGTGCCGTAAAGGTTGTGATAGGGGAGCTTTGCGGCGTGGTAGTGGACGGACTCAACTGTCATGAGGACAGTGATGAGGACGGCGAGAGCAATGGGCCATTCGTCACAGTCCTTGTTAAGGAGAAATTGCTCTAGGGACGAGAGAACGTTTTTCATGAGGCTGTGGGCGAGACCCGGCATCATTGCACCAAATTGGGAGCGGATGAAGCATGGCGTTGGAGTAAGGTCCTCGGCGATGTTCATTGTGCTGCAGATGAGCTGGGTCAGAACGGGACTTTCTGACCGCGGCGGCAGCGTTATGTCACCGCCAACATGGACGAGGACAAGAAGCTTGAGCGCTTCGTGTAGTACGTCATGGTGCGCAGTGTTTGGTGGAAGAGAGCGCGAGAAGATGTATACTTCGCGCAGGATTCTCAAAGGAGAACAATAGAGAGGAAACGCACGGAAGTGGTGCGTGACCAGCAGGGATAGATGCGAGTCCAATGTCTGCCAGAGATTGGCTTGAGCATCTGGACACAGGACAGCTGGAAGGACAGCATGCTTGTGCGGTGGTCCCGAGAACGGCTCAGGTGGCCACGAGTAGACAATGTGCTCATGTACCAGTGGATGCTCATCGAGCTGTACGGCATTGACAGAGACCGGAAACGCCGGACCAAACCCAAAGTTGAGGGGGACTGTGTACTTGGCATCTGTGAGGATCTTAAAGTGGCCTGTTGGAATGAATGACTCAAGGCCTCGAGCAGTTGGATGCCACCCTAGACGATCGGAAAGAAACGCTCCCGACAAGTCTCTGAGCGTGTGATCGCGGCAAGGGTGGTTGACCAGATCTCCTTTATAGTGCTCTAGACAGGCTTTGCACGGCATGCCCGGATCGCATTTTTCTTTACGCCTCTGGCAATTGGAGCAAGCCCGGACGATCCGCATCAATGCTGCATGACGTCGTTGCTCTGGAGTGAGAGCCCTCTTGCGCCCTTTGGGCGCTCTTCCAGACATGCCATCGGTGGTCGTGGGTGCTAGCCTGTTGGTCAGTGGATTGGGCTGATAAGCCACCCACCCATAAGAGTCCGAGGTAGGTGATGGGGTAGAGCTCTTGCGCCGAGATGATGAAGCACTTCTAGATAGAGCAGCTGCTCGAGGGTGACGTGAGGCCAAGGGCGACCCTGAAGGAATTGAAGGGGCCCTTCGTGTGGGTCCTGAATTGTTCGTCCGGTTGTTGTAGCTCGCAGGTCTCCGAACGGCGTCCGGAATTGCAATGGCTCTGCTGTGGCTGTGCAGTTCAATGCTCCCTTGTGATGGCATGAGAGACGGAAAGATGGAATTGTAGCTCTGCGAGAGAGGTTGTGGGATCGGAATCGGAACGGCTTCTGCTCTTCCGCCCTCGTCTTCGGCAATCGGTTCGATGATGCGCGGCTGGTCTGACCAAGCAGACCAGTTTGAGAAGGCTCTAGATGCTCTCATGTCCAAGCCACTGAACGAATGAGATGAGCCCATGACATGGGGATTGAAGACGGTCTCGGTTATACTTTCGAGTGAGCTTGTCGGTGATGCAAACGTTTCTGGGATGCGCTCATAGCGTGTATCCAGAATGAGAGACTCTGTGATATTCCCCAGTGGCGATAGAAGTGCATTGTCTGACGCACCAAAGGATCCATAGTACTGGTTGTCTCGAGGAATGGCGAGTGGTGAAGCAGCCGTTTTGCCGAAAGAAGGCGAGGTACTATATGGATATCCAAAAGACTGCTCGTCCAAGGTAGACGGCGAGGCAGAGACTCCAGTGTACTCGAGCGAAGGCGGTACATCGATGACGGAGGGAGCCGTCGAAACTACATACGTCGGCTCAGACGTGTAGCTTCCTGAGAGCTGCGAGTTTGCACTGAAGCTTCCACCTCGTGCTTCTGTGTAGTTGGTCTCGCCTTGGAAAAAAGGATCGTACAGTTCGTCGTCCCAAGAAACAAGGTCTTGCCAGCCTTCATTTGGTGAGCCGCCATACTGTGCATGGGACATGCCTGAGTCAGACGTAATTGCAAGTGGACTGATTGGTTGGAGAAACGATGATCGGATATGGATGAGGACCTTGCGGGTTCATCCGTTTGCGAAGGCTCTCATGCGAATGGGCTGGAGAAACGCGTAGACGCAGGATGCCTGGAACTCGAAGAAACAAAACCAGTGCGAGCACAACATGAGCAAGGCCGAAATGTCCTCGCAGTTATATTGTCGTGGGCGACCTAGGGCAGACTCAAAACACGGCTGACGGAGGGCGGCGCTCGCTGCCTTGCATCGAAGGCGGGCAGGGCAATTGACGAGTAGCTGGCGAAGGCGTTATCACGTTCTGGCTGTTCATTAGTCAATTAGTGAAAAGCGTGAGTAAACGGCCGTAGGCTGTTGCTGCCGGCGGGTGCTGTGTCGAAACAATTGTGTCTTGGGGGCTGGCGGGCAGTGCCATCTGACCATGCACGGGTCTGCAGTATGGTCCGCCGGTCAACTGTATCAGTGGTAGTCGAGTCCCCGTGCTGCCGGGCAGCCTTCCCCGCTGTATCCTGCCGACCCAGCGTCAAATCACAGCCCGAGACGTGAGCTGCACGCCCAACGGGATGGATTGACTAGGTCCAACGCCTGTGGTGTTCGAGTGAATCGCATTGGACGACCCAAACGTCTAGAAGATTTCGCCTTGTACTGCGTGGCTGTGAAGGACCGCTAGCGCACGCCCGTGGGGTTGTGCATGTGCTGCTCCCCAGACGTATCGTTCCGTTGGGAATCATGTCCATACTCTGGTTCAAAGCCCCCACAGCGTACCGAGTCTTGCTGTGCCCTCGAGATGGCCCAAAGGGCGGTTGCCCTGTCGCCTGCAGCAATGGGCTGGAACTTGGCTGAGCCCCCGCTTATCAAGCACGAGCAAGAAGGCGTCTTGTCTCCTCGCAAACCCATCTTGACTTGTCAGTCCCTTCTTGTGACAGCATGTGGCTTCCAGGGCGGAACGGGAGCCTCGGCCGGACTGTGCCTGTTCCTGATACTGCTTCTGGAACAAGACGTGCTGGTGGGCCAAACATGTGTGGTGTAAGAAGAAGTAAAGGCAGGGGAAAGCGAATCTCTAAACCAGATCAAGTAAAAGGTGGGTAAAAGGTGGCTCCTCGTTACCAGCGCTCCGTCACCTTGACAAGGGCCAAGCAGAAAACAGCCTGACGGAATGCCTGCTCACTAGCCGTTCCATCTTAACATGCTGTCTTGCCAATGCCCGGCAGAAGAGGGATGCTATAAGCACGGCGCATTGTCCCTGCGCTAATTGATACACAAGTTTGAAAAGCAGCTAGGAAGCCTCACTCTCGTCGGCGTATGCGTGGGTAACAAGTCCTGCAAGCTTCACTTGCAACAAGTCTTCATTCACTAGGCAAACGCGGCATTTATTGATGAAGACATGATATATTTTTGAGGAACGCAACGTCAACAAACGGAGCGGGCCCGGCCCGTAGAGTATTAGGGCAGGTAGTTTGGCCAAAAGATACCAAACCAGCAAAAGTAACCGAACCAAGGCCGTAAGAATAGGTTTGTGTGCGAAAAGGATGGTATGCAATACAACAAGCAGGAAGAAGGAACACATGAACATAAACACAAAACATAACAGCATAAACACCAAGCCCTACCAAATCGCCAATGACCTGGAAGCCGGGTATCATCATAGAAGGAAGAAAAGTGTATAGAAGAAGGCCATCACCATCGAGTCGATGGCCAGTCTTCAGTGCCCCAAAAGACGTCTCCTTCCACCATCAATTCTCAGACATCATATCGTCGGAGCCTTGACTAGGCGCCGGATCGGAGCATGACCACGCACGCATGCGGATGATGATGTCGAGATGCCCCTCTAGTCAGGAGGATTCGGCTGGGGCAAAGAAAAGAACGACCTCACCCCGGTCGTTCCTTCGAAGGCGCAGGTCCTTCCAGAGCTCCTTCTCCTCTTCGGCCTTGGATGGTACGTGATCAAAGTGCTCGTGGCGCTCGCGGTGGTAGCGCTTCAGAGCCTTGTTGACGCTCATGCCGCGCTCAGAATCGGGTCCCTTTGTGATGAAAGACATGAACAGTCCTGCGCGCTCACTAAAGTCTCCCGAGAAAGGCGCCACGTCTCCACTGGGACGTACCATAAGCTGACGGTCGCCATTAGGCTCGGGCGAGTTCGAGGCTGAACGGTTGTACTCAATGGCTTTGATCATCTTGCGATCTTGAGGCGGTGGCGAAACAGAAGAAGAGTACTGCCTGCGACGGATGCGGCGTATTTCGGTAGAAGAATCCTCACGCTTCTTCTTGGATCGAATCTTCACGAGGGTACCGCTAGACTTGCGCTCCTTTCGGTCACGTTCGCGGCCACGGTCCTTGTCCTTCTTGTCCTTCTTTTCCTTCTTTTCCGCATGCTCTCGTGCCTTTGCGTCAGCCTTTCGTTGCTTTTGTTGTTCTTCCTCATACTCCCGCTGTACACGCATGAGCGCTGTCGAATTGCCCTGCTTGGCGCGTTTCATGGGGCTCAGCGGCGAGTTGGCATAGTCACCAGAGTCGTCTGGCGATGGTGGGAATTCCGGCCGAGCAAGCAGCTTGCTCAGCCCTCCAGTGAGACCAGTGTGAAGCGATGCTGGTGCATCCGTCATAGTAGTGTCCTTCTCTTCTTGCGCCCTGATCAGCGACAGGTCCAGCTGTGAGGGGGAGTTGCGCTTTCGCTTGCGGTCAGTCTTCTTTGTCGTGGTCTCGACATCTGTGTCGCGCGACTTGGTTCGTGAGTGCTTAGACTTTGGAGCGGGCGTGGTATACGAATCGGGTTGCTCTCGCGAGGGACGGATTTGGTTGGCTCCGTGGGAGAAGCTGCTTTGCGCAAAGGATTCATCGTCATCAGCGACCTGGAACTTCATGACATCGGCAATGGCAGGCATGCGGTGCTCCTCATACGCAGGCGGCTGCCTGTCTTCGAGCATGCGCGCTTCGTTCATGGGTGCCGTGGCTCGTGGAGCGATGGGTGTTGAGGAGGGGTCGAGGAAGTCGAAAACGTTGGGGGCTTCGATGGCTGCTTGCTCGCGGTATCCTAAAGAATGCGCCGCTGGAGGAGGCGTGGGCGCGCGCGGCGGGGCGTCGACAATAGCAACAGCATTGTCTTCAGCAGGCGCATCTTGGACGTAAGCGTTGTGCGGGGTGAGGGCTTGCGAATTGTCGTGATATGCGCTGTCTCGCTTCTGCTGCGGGCCTTTTTTCTTCTCCTTGTAGAGCTTGCCCTGATACTTTTGGTCTTCGGTTATACAGGACTAGGCGATGGCAGTCAGCGACGAAGCGCATGAAAAACACGACGTTAGCGCAATGCGTACCGTATGGGACTTGTACGAGGTGCCGGGAAAGTGGACCATGCAGTCGAGGCAGGTAAAGGTCGCGCCATAGCATTGGTTACGGTGGCCATCGAGTTTCTTCTTGGTGAGAACGTCTCCACAGCCCTAGAGCGGCACAGTCAGCTTGCAATGCGTCGCCAGGGGAGGGGCCGCCATGGAGGGCAGAGGGCAGGCGTGGGGAGGGCGCTCAAGTACCTCGCAGGAGAAGGAGACCATGGTGTGGGTAGGGCAGTGTTCAATGTCACAGACAAGTAGCGGTGTACAGCTGGCAGTCAGCAAGGGGAGGAGCAGAGTAACGAGTCGGTGTGCTGAGGGGGCGCGGCGTCGTTATCACCCCTCTGTGCTGATCCAAGGAAGGTTTCAAGTGTTTTGGATAACACAAAAGCTAGCAGGCGCTAGGTTGCTTCGGGAACAGGGCCCCTGCCGAAGCGCGTCCTCGCGACCGTCCCAAAATACATCATGCGACCTGCGACGGCCCATGTCTGCATGCACGCCGCCCACCACTGCTTGTCCGCCCCAAGCCACGCGCCCTGGCGAACAGGTGGGCTCTCTGTTCGTCCTCGGCCGCCATACAAGCGCCGCCAACGGCCATGACGCACCCCGGGGGGCGGTTCTGTTGGCGCTCAAGGGGGAGGCACGGCGAGCAGTAAGACGACAAGAACGAGAAAACGCACCGAGGAGCACGGCCAGGCACAGGCACAGGCAATTGTTGTTGCGCGTAGATTGACTTGGTTGCTACCATGGTCCGCCGTCGCTGATAAGACCATGGCTCTCCTGCGCAAGCCAGGCCTGTGTGGCGGACGTCCGACCAGGGCTCTTCCTGTCAGAAGGCCAATCACTCGATCAGCCATTCGCTAGACGCTGCCTAGGCCAATCTCGAGTCCAGCTTTACACACTCCACCACCATCAACCAAGACATTGCCCCTTCCAACCCCGCTGACCGGCCTATGTGATCTACCGGGGGCCTGGAAGGAATGCGCCAGCAATAAAGCCCATTGTTGGCTTCTCCCTCCCATCCATGTCCCGACCTACGGCTGGCGGCGCAGCGAGGTACACCCGCCGACTTTGCTACTACTACTACAGAGTACACCTATCCCACCTACCAGAAGGCGTCATCTGTGTGCCGGACAAGATGCTGGTCTGGTCGCCAAGGAGCACCCTGTCTTCCTCTCTCCGGCCCTTACCTGCATATTGACCCCAATGACGCCTGCATTGTTGGTATCTGACAGCGACACACAGCAAGGGTGCTCTGCCATGCGCATATCTCATGGCTGATGACTTGCCCTAGACTGTCTCTCTCTCCCTGGTTCTCTAGTACTAGTCCATATCACCCGGACTTCCACACCGCTGTGCCATTGTCCAATCCGGTCAGCTCTCAACACTTGACTGTAGATGACCATCATTCTGCGCAACCTGTCCAAAGTATCAGTACCCACAACGTGACATGTACAGGTAGGGAAAGCAAAGTACCGCAGTCGTATGCGTCGCCTATGTCCTCACAGTTGAACTCGGGCTTCTTCAGCCTTTTGTTAACAATGTTGTGCACATAGCAGCCCCACATGGCTGCCGCTGTCCGAGACGAGACCTGGGGAGGGTATTTGGCTAGTACTTGTCCAAAGTGCTCTGCGCATTCTCCACTACGTCCAGGATTAGCCTATGTACGCGTGACTCCCGCTGCGAACCCCTGTCTGTATTCCGAGAGACATACCAAGGGTAGAGGCGCTGGAACAGGTGGACGTATGACCGCAGTGCTTCTTGCTCCTCCTGTGTAGGCTTCTCGGGGAAGCGGGCGAATGTTGTGTGAAGGACTTTCCAGGCCGCGCGACCGAGTTCTGCTCTGCACATTGCGCGTCAGCTCAGCTCTTGTGATACGTGTTCGCTCTCAGCTACGAGCGTGACCGTCATACTTTGCCGTTGCGTTCCCCAGCTTGGGTGCGATTGCGTGTCCTGTAAGCAGGCTTTGGCTGGTATGCCCTAAATCTCTTCCCGTCGCCGTGTGGATGGAGTGGAGTGGCGTCACTTTGTAGGATCCGAGTAAAAAGAATGAGCAGAGGACCATGGCGAGCACGGCAAGGACAGCGAACCTCGCCCGAGGGCCGGCCATGCGGAACATGATTAATGGATGAATATTTCGGGGGGTTTTTAACAGCGCGAACAGTTTGCTCAGGGCGAAAAGGTGTATCTCATAGTGTGATAAGGTTATGTTGGGGCTATAGTAGATTGTCACGTCCTGGATGCTTCAGATTATGCCAAGAAAGGACACATCCGATGCATCACGCCCCTATGGTGCCACCATGCAGGGAATGCTGCAGGTACAGGTCTGAGATGCAGAGCCGCACCGCGCAGCTGAAAGATGATATTGATGTTGCTTGCAAAGGGAAGCAGTAAGCAGCACTCAGCTGCCGTTTGGTAGTTTGTAGCGGCTGAGTAAGGATATCGGCGGCCGCACGTCACCGATATCGCAGGCCCAGCTCAGCTGGCGAGCCCTCCCACCCGGTTGGAAGAATAATCGAGATCAGAATTGCCTTGCACTTCACATCAGTAACAACACCTTCATCTTAGGGGTTTTCTAATTGTTTGTAGGATGTTTGAAATTGCGAAAGACTTGCTGGTTCTTTTACTAAAATGTACAATACCGTCATGGATTTCTAGGCATGCAAAGTAAGCAAGTTTGGAACACTTTGGTAACTTTGGTGACGCTCGGGCCCGTGCTGAGTCGCGATTATTCTTTTAGCAGGTTGCCTCCGAAAGCGTTCAAAACCTTCTGAGCCCCGTTCCACCTTGCATAACTATTTGTACCGCACCACCAAGCCCATACTCCATACTAGAACTATAGAAATCATGTCTGACTTTCCTCCACCTCCTGTTGACACCATTGGTACGTTGATTGCTATCCATTGGCACTTGTATTCCAAGATTCCTTGCTAACCATGTTCCAGACTGGAGCAACGTAGGCTTCAAGATCCGAGAAGGTACGTGCATGTCTCTTTACGTTTGTTCAAAATTATGCATGCTGCAGAGATTCTTGATTTTGTACTAAAGAAATGTCTTTCTTCGATGACGCCACATGCACACCACTCTCTTCTACGTCCCCAATTTGAAACAAAAGCAAATTCAGTAAGACGTTTCCTAACTAGTTTCAAGTTGCTGGCCATGTCGAGTCACATTACTCGGTCGAGACTGGAAAATGGACTCCTCCGACTTTTGTGGAGGACCCATACCTTCGTATCCACGGCATGGCCCCTGGTCTCAACTATGGCATGCAGTGTTATGAAGGCATGAAAGCTTTCAGGGCACCAGACAATACCATCAACATCTTCAGACCCAACAAGAATGCCGAAAGAATGCAACATTCGGCTTCGTTCATCTCCATTCCAGAGGTGCCGACAGACCACTTCCTTGCCTGCTGCAGTCTGGCTGTGGGTATGAACGCGGCCTATGTACCACCCCATGAGACTGGTGCGGCCATGTACATCCGGCCATTGCTTTTTGGAAGCTCAGCTCAGCTTGGTCTTAACCCTCCTCAAGAATATACTTTTGTCGTTTACTGTATTCCAACCGGCGTCTATCACGGATCCAACCCAGTGGACGCCCTCATCCTCGAGGATTTCGACCGTGCGGCTCCAGAGGGCACAGGATCGGCAAAGGTTGGTGGAAACTATGCCCCAGTCCTGAGGCACAGTGAAAAGGCGTACAAGGCCGGCTATGGCATTACTCTTCACCTGGACAGCAAAACTAGGAGCGTAGTTGACGAGTTCTCAACATCTGCTTTCATCGGTGTGAAGAAGGACGGCGACAAGGTCAAGCTCGTTGCTTCCAACAGCAAGAACGTCATCCAGAGTGTCACTGGCGACAGTGTTTTGAGAATTGCCGAGTCTTTCGGATGGGAAGCCGAGTCCCGCGAGGTATTATATCCGAATATTTTACTTGTGGATTGTATTGACGATATCAGATTCCTTACGATGAGCTGAGCTCCTTTGACGAAGTCCTAGCAGCTGGAACCGCGGCAGCCTTGGTTCCTATCAAATCTATCACTATGCAATCCAAAGGCGACAAGTTTACCTACGCCGAGGCCCAACAGGAGCCGGGCCCGGTATGCAAGAAGCTCCTCACGACTCTGAAGGGAATCCAGCAAGGCAAGATCGAGGGCAACAAGGACTGGCTTTTCAAGGTTGAAAGGCCAGAGCAGTTTGGAAAGCAAAGCCAGGGAGACGCCGCTAAGACTGTTGGACAGCTGCCGTGAGAGATTTGCCTTGCTTGCCAAATGATGCATATACAAGTTGGATATCCAACATCTCAAAAGAACAAACATTAGTTCACTGAGACAAGATAAACGATTGTTACGAGTTTGTACGTATAAAAAGAATTGATGAACAATGAAGCACAGCGGTAAGCCCAAACACAATCACACTGTACCGTGCGTGAATAGATGTGCCGTATGCCATGCATAGGAGCAAACTACATGTCTCTTCCCCTGCAGACACAGTCATATATTGTACACATAGTATATTGATTGCACCGTTGACGATAAACATGTCACATCGCAAGCAGGGATACCCCACCAAGCCAATCTGGCCAGACGCATACGTCATCCCTGCATATTATTGCCCGCAGGCAGATTCGGCATCTTTTGCTCGGCCTTGGCTCCAACAAGGACAATCATCCGACATTCCAGTTTCCCTGCATTGCCCTGAGGCCTGGGCTCCTATTACACCGTCCCTGTCGCCCACCGCCTCGCAAAAGGCACTCAGCGCGACCGCGCCTCTCATCCTCTCAGCCCCTCTATCACATCAGCGGTTGCGCGTGCAACATGCACGGCTCATTTTCGAGAATCAAGGACAAGGCAAGGCGGCACTTGGGAGACCCCAGTCCAGATGAGGCCTATCTTTCCTGTGAGTCATGGCCACAGCAATGGCTGAGAATAACGACTGACTGTAGCCAGACTACGACGTGAGGGGTGTGTGCGTCATAAGCTCCTTGTTTTGCGCATATAAAGACCAAGCCAGCAGCAATACTGACGGACGTAGTGACGCGAGCGGATCTTGATAGTATCAAGACTAACGACTGGCTTACCGACAATGTGTGCACGCCTGCCCACCGCTCCCATGGCTGCTGTGGCTAAAACCATCTGCAGGCAATTGCCTTTTGGCAGGAATACCTCGAGCGCGAAGAGTTAGTCGCCTACCCCAAGGCATCGATTGTCCTCCTCCGCCCGTCCATGTCGTTCATGCTCATGCAAGCCCCTGAGCCGCTCGCCCTCAAAGAAGTCTTACCGAATTTCAGCAACACAACGCACGTCTTTCTCCCCATCAACGACAATGTCGATGTCACGCAGGCAGAAGGCGGCTCACACTGGTCGCTACTCCTTGTCTCAATCATCGACGGCGTTTCCTTCCACTACGATTCCATGAACCAAGCAAACGAGCGGGAAGCACGGAGTACGACTATGAAGCTGGAACAACTACTAGGAAAGAGACTTAGGTTCATTCCCATGGGAGACAGTCCCCAGCAAGAGAATGGAAGTGATTGCGGAGTGTTTGTCTGTGTTCTTATGAGACACTTGTTGCTGAAGAGGCTGCTGAGGGCAGATGCAAGTACAAAGGTCAGCATGAGCATGCGCGATGCGCACATCAATGCCAAGGATGGGCGCAAGACGATGCTCAAGGTGATTGAGGAAAGACGCGACGAGGGAAAGCGAAGACGATCGTAAGTACTCATGATGCGAAGAGTATGAAGGGCGAGAGCTGATGTTATGATTATCCAGAGGCAGCCACTCGCCTTTTAGAAATTCATCCGCACACTCCAAGAGCCCACCACGCATCGGCGAGGAACAATCACAGTCGCAATCACAGGAGCGCTAGTAGCGACCTGAGTTTTGTGAAAGAGGATTATACTACAGACAATTATCATTTCGCTGACCATGCATTCTATGCTATGCTGGTTCTTATAACTTCGAGTATTCTGCGGAACCACGTTTCTAATCGTTGCTGCAAGGGTCGTTCTTACTCGCGAGCCGGCACATACACATAAAGAAGGATGCGGGGAGACATCAGTCACGATTTACGAATTATGCATGTCATGTTAGTATGAGTTGAGGGGCATCAGAACTGGAGTTCATCATGGCAGGAATATATCACACATACATATTCACATAGCATGCACAAACCAATGCATGATCCTCGAAATTATGCCTATAACACTGTGCCTCTATCGGACATGTAGAACGATATAGCGTTTGTTCAAAAGTATAAGGTACTATATGGAAAAAGCTTATGCTCACCAACTGCAAGCACAACCACTCCAGTGCGTACGTGCAAATGCAACAACCCAAAAACGCCCACTGATGCACATTGACCCCTCGCATTCGCAGCATCACGCCCCAGTACGGAGGCAACAAAGAAAGGCAACTTTGCGTAGGATAGCGCTCTACGAAGTATTCTTATCTTCCGCTTTCTCATGAACAAGGTTCCCCTTTTCATCCCGTGGAATGCGCTTCCAACCCGTCCTGAATCGCTTCTTGCTCGGGTCAAAGCGAGGCAGCGGATGAGCCTCGGTGTTGAAAACAATTTGATCCAGGGGCAAGAGATCGTCAGGAGAGAAGAGAAGATACATGTATTTCAGTGTCTCGGCCTGTTGCGTACAAAGGTCAGCAATGCATTCTCAATTCGAAAAAAAAAAAATCAAAATCAAAACAAAGAGTAGGTTCACTTACCAGCCAGAAACTCTCCATGTTATCTCTCGTCGGCGGAGGCACTTTAGTCACATCGCCTATACTTGAGAAGCCGCCGTTGTCGGGAACGACAGTGTGCTTGACAAAGGATTCGAACATTTCCCAGCCCCACTCACGATATATTTCGTCGCCGGTGATGCGCCACATGTACAGCAGTGACTCGACCGTCTCTGGGCGCTGCAGGTTGTGCGTATCCGCGGGCTTGATGTTGAAATCGGCCTTCCAGCCTTCGCCGTCGGGAACGCTAGTGTCGAGCTCGGATTTCGAGGCGAGAATCTCGGTGCGGTACATCTTTGGTGGGTCGTCGAGTTCAAAGTGGGCAATCTCGGGTGCGAGGCCGGTGGCGGTTACTTTGTACATGCCCATACAGGTTTTTGTGAGTTCGCGCGCTAGCGTAATGTCCTCTTCTTGCTCCTTGCCCCAGGTAGGGAGCTTGCGTGCTTCGACAAGAGTGGCGCCGCTTGTGACGGCTAAGGCTATGGTGCCAGGGAGGAAGCAAACCAGGTGGTCCATCTTGGGGTGCAATTTACCTTCAATGCCGTTGGGCCGCTCTGCTAGGACGGTAAAGTGGCTATTCTTTGTGTAGGTGAGAAGATGCTTCTTTGCACCTTTGAGCGAATCATTCCACATGTCCTGGTACACTGGCTCGTGTTTCTGTGTCTGGAGATATTGCTTGGGCAGGTACTCGTAGTAGCTGTCCCCACGACTGCCCCATCGGATCTCGTTGCCGCGGAACGTTCCCTTGTCTGCATAGATGAATATGGGCAGTAGACCGTCTTTGGCGCCGAGGTTGTCAACCACCTGCATGACCTTCTCTGCTGCAGTCCAGTATTGTGACTCGCCAGTCAGGAAGGCAAGGTACTTCATCTCGAGTTGAAGGGTTGTCGCTTCAGCTGTGGAAGACGCACCGCCGTCAGCATGTGAGGCCTCGCCCTTAGAGTCCTTGAGGATAACACTGGCCCAAGGTACACCTGAAGGTGAATCGTATGCGCCCATGAGGCGGTCAGCAAGATCCGTAGCTTTCTCTAAGAAGAGATCCTCTTCGTTTGCACCTGAAGGCTTCATGCCAGGAAGCAGGTCCTGTAGGTAATGTGCTGAAAGTAGACCACCCAGCATGCGAATTGTAGTTTCAAAGGTGTTTACATCCTGCTTTTTGTCGTAGTCCAGTGTTGTGGATATCCATTCGCGGGCGTGATTGTATTCCTTGGTCAAGTTCATGATCATGAGCGTGTCGAGTGCGTCTACAATAATCCAACCCAGACCGTTCGGCTCAGCCATGTATCTTCCTTTCTTTGAAACCGGGTGGTACTCGTCGTAGCCCCAGCCATGTTGCTCGTATGCGTTCCAGCTCAGTAAGAAGGCGTCCTTGACTGCTTGTCTCCGCTTCTCCCAGTCTACTTTGCTCTGCTTTCCTGTGGCACTTCCACTAATCTTTGAAGCCAGACTCTTTCCCCTGTCCTGCTCGTTCTGTGCTGAAACAACACTTGTACCTCCACTGGACCATCCAAACCAATAGAAGAGCCCCAGTACGACCAGCGCTATTATGCCCATTCCCCTCTTACTCCTCACGAACCCTCGCCTTCCTCTCGCCCCACCATATCCGTAGACTTTTCCTGAAGGCTTGTCTTTGTACATCGGTAAGCCCTTGTCATGTCCTGGAAGTTTGTTCCAGACATTATCTTCAAACTTGCGTTGCGCGCTCTCGAAGTTGGGTACGTTGCGCGGGATGGCGAAGGACATGTCTGAGTCCTTGAATGCCTGTTTTGTGGCCTGTACTGCCTGCTTGCTCGATTCCACGGCTTGCGAGGCAGTCTTGTTGGCGGCGTTCTGGAGGATGCTGAGGGCCGAGGGTGTCTTGAAGGATGCTTTGCTGCGGAGGTTGAATGGATCGCGTGTTGAGTTCATCAGGCGGCGAGGCGTGTCTTCTAAGCGCAGCGATAAGCGATTTGGCGCAGGCAATTCACTCGTGAGAAATCGACAGTCCAACCATCTTGTCCCAGGCGCCCAATGGACTTGAGACCACTACCTTATGCAGTCTCTAGTTCGCCAGGTGTTCACTGCACATCCCGCCGTATGCAGGCAGCTTGGCATGACAGGGGGCCCTTGCGCTCAGTACTGATGCGGAGCTCAGCGGGAGTGCTCCACCTTACCTCAACAGCCTCGTTGCGTACAATTGCACAACGCAGCCCTGATATAGACATATAGTGAGACATAATGTGACAATGTCATGATATACCACATGTTTGTAATCACTGCATTCTGTCACGGTGCCTCTGATCGCATAGTGAATACGTGCCTTGCTGAGGAAGCGCCAGACGAAGCACCAAGGGCGCTTCGATCCATCATTGTAAATCCGACAGTTTTCATAGCTTACTACAATTACTTCTTCCTCTATCAAATGAGTCACTTCGAGAAGTGTTACATGCAACGGGCCTGAATACTAGTGTTGCTCACTTGAAGTACGCCTACCACAGAACAGCCTGTAGCTTTCACGTGACCAAGTAAGATGCTCAAAAAATGAAATAGAACAAAAATAAGAACATACAACAGTGGGGATTCGCCAATGATCACCCACCTGGCTACTAGTCCACCGGTCTCGAGCTTAAGTACCGGAGATCGGACGGGATCCGCTGGCGATAATTTCGAGCCTATGATCGTATGTACTAGACAGTTGTGTTTACCTAAATATATCGTAACTGTCCTTGTCAAGAGGAAGCCAGTAACTTGAAGCTATCGATGGACCCAGGGCCTAGGCGCAAGAAGAGCTACCTACGCAGAGATAGTAGACACCAACTTCACGGCTCTTTGACACATCACAGAGACTGTACTGTTGTCTAGCAAGCTAGAGGCGCTGTCCACAGACCTTTTCGTCCCAATTGTCGCATGCGTAGAGTTGTTACTGCCACGAAAGAGTTCAGTTGTTGGCAGTGGTAAGAAGACCAGAAGATCAGAATATGAGAACACAAGAGTACGAGTAGACGAGCAGGTAAGTAAACGAGATGTAGGCAATGCAAAGTAGAGTCAGAAGAACCCGAAGCAGTCGCTGTATTAGCAGGCATGGTAATACATGCTCCACAGCTAGTTGTTCAGCATGACAGCCGCATAGATCATGGCGAGTACGTCAAGACATCTTCGTGGTGTTTGGAACGATTTGACATTTTTTCATTCCTCGTGGTAACCCAATGTGACGGGTTCCATAATGCCATTGAACAAGGGTTATCCGTTGTGACGCCGTCCGCCCATGCCTTCATGCTTTGTGCATTGATGTCCTCGTACACTTCTGTCCTCAGTTCCTCATGCCTTTTGATCCGTTTATGCGGTGCGCTTGCCCTTGGGGTTCTTCTTGCCAACGTCGGAGATGGTAAGACCTGCAGCGTATTAGACACATGTCCCAAGCAATTGTCCTTCCATGGATGGTGCGTACCCGGGGGCAGACTCTGCTTGAGCTTCTCGGCCTTGTCGGTGTCCTTAAGGACGAGGGTGTAGAGGTTGGTTGAGCATCGGACCTTGAATTTGATGTTGTTCACCTTCTTGTTCTTCTTGATGCAGGCGGCTGCAATTCTGTCAGTCTGGTTCTCTCATACGATGTAGCCTGTGGCAGTCGGTCCTTCGCGCAGTCGCAAACTATCCAACCATTGTACGAACTTCCTGCTCTTCTTGCGACTGCCAGAAACCCGTGGATCGAAATTGGTAGACGTACACTTGGCATCCTTGCGCCTGCAGATCTCGATGAACTGCTTGATGTCGGAAACTTCGGAAGGCATCTTGACGGTATTGTGTCGACGAGTCGTAAGGTTCGGATCGTGAAGTTCGAGAGACCACCCGAGGCGAAATGATCTGTGGGCAGGTACGAATTCGCTTGGACGCACGGGCTACCAAGAGGCTGGCCGCAAGCGTTGCTGCATCGGGCTTGGTGGGGTGACGACGCGTGTGGCGTTCCATACCGCAGAAGCGAGCGTCTATGGGTCAATACAGTGCTGCCTACCTTCAGAGTCTACTTAAAGCTCATAACTCTCTTCCCTGACTATAGATATCTCGGCAAAACTCTCAAGCAACTACTATAACTATCATCCAACATGCCGACTCCTATCGACCGCGCAACGCAACAACGTGTAGGTGATCTGTGGCCATCCTGGCATCTGCTCTACATAGTGGGCCTTCTCTATGGCGATCTGACTGTACTCTAACACCGATACAGGGACCGTTCTTTGTTTTCGCCGCTGTAGTCGCAGGTGTTGCAGCATGGAGTATTTGGGGCCAAGATATCTTTCCCAGCCAAGATCCCACTGGCGGTGCGTTATCCCCCGTGTAGAAATAGCGTCGCAAATTCAGTAAAGCACTTGACTGACATGACTTGCAGACCCAGAGACATGGACACATGATCAATGCGTTACCTGGCTGAAGCATGTGAGTAGTCTCTGTACACATCAGAGAGCGGCTTCTTTCTTCCTGTGCAATCTGCTCTGCCCTAAATTGTTTGACTCAAACATTGGTCCTGGCCTGGCAATTGACAAGCTCACAGCGCAATCTACATCCCTCTCCTCTTGCGACAACTGCGGAGCTATTGGAGCGTATCAAGGCCAACATGAGGGTGTCTAGGGAGTGAGCATGGACTAGCCATAGCACGGTGTTATCATTTTTTGTGGTGTCAGTTTCTCTAAGTTGTGTTCTCGTTTAAAAGTAAACTCACAGTCTTTATCGATACCCCAGATTCATAATATTTCATATTAATATGACCGTGTTCCATGGCAGTTTGAAAGAATGCAATGGTTTGAAGATTTATACGGATAGCTTAAGCCACGGGTCTTGCACAAGTGCGTAGGTCTCGTATTTCAAATTAGCCAAAAAAAGAAACTCCAGTCGTTACTATATATCTGGGACTGGATGGCGAACTTCAGAATCATATGGCAATTCTGACAGCTCAAAATCGTAAGTGACAAGCAGTTATAGCATTAGACTTTTGAACTGCTGCTGTATCCGCCTCACTTAGTAAAGATGCTTTTGACTCCACTTTTGGGAATATCTGTAATCAGTCAAACTTTAGCCTTCAAGCCGTGTGAATGAATCAGCCCGGCCCTTTCACCGAGATATTTGCATCCATAGCTATGCCAAAAGCTGTCTTTAGTTCTCTAATCATGAGAATCGTTGTCGTCCTTGATGTTGTCGCTACAGTGCTTCCTCTCTTCGGTGAATGCGTTTTCCTCTTCCTGTACTTCCTGATGCATAAGGTCCAGCTCCTCGTTCATACAGCGTTTGCAACTTTCCATCTCTTTCTTAATAACAGCCAGCTCCTTTTCCTTCGACAACCAGGTTTTGCGTAGATCGGCGAGCTTCTTCCGGTAGCCAAAAAATCGATTTTCCGGCGAAATCGCTTCCGGTACATCTGAGAATGATGTGTTCTGCGGTTTCAGAGGCTCATTAGGTGGTGAGGTCGGGATCGGAAGTAGTTTGGGACGTTTTTGGCCAAGCGATGCTTCGTCCATGGTCGGCGGAGAACGCCTGTTTGATACAGCGACTGAAGGTGCTGACTCGTGCTCCAAACTATTCTCTGTGCATGGTGCCTCTGTCGCTGCCATAGGTCCTCTAGTTGTAGACACTGATGTGGGACTATCAGCTCCTTCGGTACCGGCCATGTAGAGAGACTCGATGACCATGTCACTGGGTTTTTCGAAGGCCCTCCTTTGGAGATACTCAATGCCTCTGAGATTTGAGGTCATCGTCTTCATCGCCAAATTCACCTTGATGGTCGGGGTGTCCTGGACAGGAGTCGATGACTGCAGGAGAGATTAGCAGCGGATCACAAGTGACGAACTTGAAAAATCTCTCTCACCTTAGAAGAGAGACTCTCACCTCTCTCCAGAGTTCCATTGAGAAAAGGAGGCGGTGTATGTGAGCCACCTTTTTCAGGCCGCTCTCTCTCTGCATCTGCAACAAGTGGAGGCACAGGTTCCAATGGGAGAATCCGTGAGTGGCTCAGCTTCTTGTTCTTGACATCGAATGTGACCGGTAGATCGGGCTCGTCAAGCGCTTCTTCACTGCGGTAATGAAAGCGGAAGACTACCCAAGGCTCTCTGCCCGGTCGTGGGGATCTCATTCTCCGTTTAAAGGCACTCTCTGAGGTCTTAGTTATCGGAGTAGAGTTTCTCTCGATGTCTAGCTGGTATGTCGGAGGGACTCTGTTGTAGCAGACAATGCAGTCAATATCTGGAGAATCGTACCTTGTGTCTTTGACATCATGGAAAACGTCTAGTTGGCGCGTAATGTAGAGCCGGAGCTCCACTGTACCCACGGTCTCTCGTGAGTCTAGCTCCGACTTTTTTGTGGTGGTAAGTTTGTTCAAAGGAGCTATTAGCATCTTTGAATTGATAGTACCACTTTCTGTCTTGTAAAGGAAGCTATCGAAGTCAAGCTTCTTCTTGATGTGCTGTACATCCTTTGCTTCGTATGTGATTGACCTGCGATGGACACCGTCCATGAAGGCATCACATGCTATCTCTTTGGTCTATTCGGCTGTTAGGAATCATAAAATATTGTAGATCATCTGTGAAAGAATGCGAAAAATCCCTATGGGTACTTACAGTGCCTCTGAATGTCCCACTGATTTTCGGCTTATTTCCTTTCTCAACCGCAACATAGCAGCATACTGCATAGTCGGCTGCGACGTATTCGCCATACTCTCTCAGAGGATCAACACTCCCTTCGACATAAAAGTGAATTTCCGCACTTCTATCCGTGCCCTCTTCGATGACCTTCATGGTTGTAGAGGTCGATAAGTGATCGAGTATGTTACCGAACCGTGCGGCTCGAGGTGAGATGAAGTTCGTGATAGCCTCAGAGATCGATCGACTGGTATGATACTGTCCAGGTGAATGCCTGTCAAGCAAGAATGTGCCTGAATTATGTTGGCGAGATGTCGGGAGAGTTCCAGTAGCTAGATGGTGGTAAAAGGTTGTGGTTGTGTGATAGGAGATCAAAGAACTGTCTTAGTGCTGTGTATTTATGGGGTTGGAAAGTGAGAGAGGAGAGGGGCTAGAAGCTTGCTGAAAGCTCATGAGCCCATAGCCTCAGGTGAAGGTAAAGGTAATGGCTCTCAAGCACAGTTGTGTCATGGGCAGTAGTAGAGTCTCGGGATCGTAATAAGACACAATTAACAGTACCTGTTGAGTTGCGAAATGTTCGAACAGTGATTAATAGTTGAAGCTACTAGGATCTGTCGGCGTTTGCTGCTATTTTGGCTGATATGGTTCATCGGCAGCATCGCATATCACCACATATGGAAGAGGTTGTTTATAGGTGAAGTGAAACACGGATATTGATAGCTTGATTTTCAGCCTTCACAAGCAGACTAAGACGCACTGTATGGTTCTGCAGGTTTGAATCTTTGAAATTTACATAAAGCCAAAAGGTCGTTCATTTTGCTCAGCCCAGTGCCATAAGTGCATGCCATGCGAAGAAGGCAAGACATTATCACATGCGAAAGTTTTGTGTGCCCTGGACAGCCAGAGGACGTCAGGGGCCAAAGCAAGCACTGGTGTAGTACAAACTATGTCATAACAAAGAATTGAGATGCAAAGCACTGCAGAAGCCACAAGGAACGCACGAGTACCTGCGCCGGAGATATTTGAGATAATAGCGAGCCGCGGGTTTGGACGGATGCGGTCATTCGCCAAGCGCGGTTTCTTCCTTCGGCTCGGATGCTTTTTCGGCGAGCGGCAGCTTCAGCTTGTTTCTCTTTACCTCAAATCCCTCACCACCAGCCCAACGCCGCAACTCCAACATGCTGTCGAGGACCTCCCAACGCACAGCGCAGGTACGATTCAGCCCATGCACGTCTAATTGAAGGATTTTGGGGAGGTGAAGGGGAGGCGACCAGTACTAATGCGCCCATACAGACGCTCCTGCGGGGCGCGAAGCCTGCCTCACGATGGGCGCCCTCCATGGCGACTCGATGTATGAAGCCCCCACTCCGAAGACTGTAGATCTGGAAATTCTGACCCGGCGACAGCAATGGCCACGGTCGGCCAGGACATCTTCAAGCCCACCAAGTTCGGCGGCAAATACACTGTTACCTTGATCCCTGGTATGCGCGATAGCCGCCCAGAAAACCAAAAAGATATGATATTGAACGTGCGCAGGTGACGGTATCGGTGCTGAGGTCTCCGAGTCGGTCAAGGAGATCTTCAAGGCCGACAACGTGCCCATTGAGTGGGAGCAGGTCGACGTTTCTGGTGTCGACTCTGGCAATGTCCACTCCGAGGAACTCCTCCGCGAGTCCATTGCTTCGCTCAAGCGCAACAAGCTCGGTCTCAAGGGCATCCTTCACACTCCTGTCGAACGCTCCGGCCACCGCTCCTTCAACGTCGCTCTTCGTCAGGAGCTCGACATCTACGCCTCCATCGTCCTCCTCAAGAACATCCCCGGCTATGAGACGCGCCACAAGGACATCGATTTCTGCATCATCCGTGAGAACACCGAGGGAGAGTACTCTGGCCTCGAGCATCAGTCTGTTCCTGGCGTCGTCGAGTCGCTCAAGATCATCACCCGCGAAAAGTCTGAGCGCATCGCCAAGTTTGCCTTCGCCTTTGCGCTCGCCAACAACCGCAAGAAGGTCACTTGCATCCACAAGGCCAACATCATGAAGCTTGCGGATGGTCTTTTCCGCAACACCGTCAAGAAGGTCGGCGAGGACTATCCCACTATCGAGACTAACGACATGATTGTCGACAACGCCTCCATGCAGTGCGTCTCCAGGCCACAGCAGTTCGATGTTATGGTGATGCCCAACTTATACGGAGGTATCCTGTCCAACATCGGTGCTGGCCTTGTCGGTGGCCCTGGTATCGTCCCCGGATGCAACATGGGCCGCAACGTTGCCGTTTTCGAGCCTGGCTGCCGTCACGTCGGTCTTGACATCAAGGGCAAGGATCAGGCTAACCCAACTGCTTTGATCCTGTCTGCCGCTATGATGCTGCGCCACATTGGCCTTGACGACCACGCCAACCGCATCTCGCAGTCCGTCTACAAGGTCATCGCTGACGGGTGAGTTGCACGAACAGAGTACACACAGAGGAAAGCGAAACTGACAGTGAAATAGTACCGCCCGCACCAGAGACATGGGAGGCAACACCACCACTCACGAGTTCACTCGTGCTGTCCTCAACGAGATGGAGAAGGCATGATTTGACCATCATGATGCCTTCATGTTTGCTAGCCTCGAGCTAGCGCGATGATACCATCACATCTAGACCTCGGCTTACGTTGGCTTGAAGCCGACAAGATGGCATTGGTTATGGGACAAGCACGTTTCATTGACGATTGGACGCGATGAAACTTGTACAACTACGAGCTGAAATGTGAATAGAGCCGTACTTGTAGGTGGTATATAGCATGTTACATGATTGAATTGACCATTCTTATACCCTCGTGAAGAAAGACAATAAAAGCAAAAACTCCGTGCTATGCGTGACCTCGTTATGTCGTGGGTATCTAGAATTGGATCCTCCTCTTCCTGCCAGTGTACTTGGACGAGGATTTGACAACCTTGCCTTGCTTTTCCATCTTTTCCTTCTTCTTTAAGATGTACGCCTTGCTGCCCTTTCTCTCTTCGCCCCTCTTCATACCCTTTGCCTTTCGTCGTGCGTCTTCAACATCGACGCCCTCCATGCCCCTCACCACACCTGTGATGTCGCCGTCGGTGGACCCTCCACCTACTGTCAGCACAAGATATGTCTTTGCACTCTTAGTGCCCATATCGTCCTCCAGCAGACCTGCGCCAAATCCTGCCTTGATAGCTGCCTGAGCCACCATCTTCTTTTGGGCGTCGTTCTTGGGGTAGAACTGGCACACAGCTCTGCCACCTCTCTTCAAAGAAGCGTATAGCTGGTTGAAGAACCTCGATAACCTGCCTGTGGGGCTCTCTTCACTCGTCTCAGCATTGCAAAGCCATTGCACCGCACTGATACTGATTGCCGCATCAAACGTTCCCGGTCGAAATGGCACACCCTGCCCCGCATCCGCAAGCATCAAGTCGCCCTCGACTTCCTTCTCCAGCGCCACGCCCAACATGGATGCGCTGATGTCGTACCCGATCCATACATGCGGACCGCCAGGTGTTCCTTGCTCGGCAGTTTGCGACAAGATTTCGCCCGAGAGACCAGAACCGCAACCAACGTCGAGAATCATCGAGGGCGAAGTGAGGCCGAGGAGGGAGAGGGCACGGTGGGTCATTGTCGATTGAATTTTTTGGATTCGCGACGACGTCGTGTACTTGCGCGACTCGATGTCATTGTAGAAGAGGTCGGGTGGTCTACAGATTTCTATTAATTCTACGTCGCAAAATCAGGCTGCTGTGGGAAAGCGTACAGAATATCTTCGGGGCGCGACATGATTGCGGAATTTGTACTCGGAGATAGCTTCTCGCAAGCAGCTTTTTCACCCTTTCTGTGCGTCTAGGCTGTGTGGCAATACACAAGACAGAGGGTAAGGCGAGGGGAGCGAGAGTCGTGAGCAGTGTGTCGCGGAATGCAGAAGCCAAGAGTTCGACAACTTTTTGGTGTTCACCCCCACACTTTGGCGCGGGTCCACGGGTTTCTCCGCTAGCCATGATGCCACCTTTGGTCTGACCTCATCGTGCGGCATTCAAACCTCCCTTACCTTTTCTATACTTGAGGAGCTTTCTTGAGGCCGCTCGTCATCATGTGGATATTACCGTTGCTAGGATATGTTGGGATGATATTGGGTTTTGCGTTCTTGACGCTGGCAATAGGTACCTGAGTCCACTGTGGAAGCCAATTGCTGGCGCTACCAGTCTATGAAGGCTAACAACTGTGCAATATAGCTTCTGGGCTCTACTACCTTTCCGAGATCGTGGAAGAGCATACCGTTCTCGCGAAGAAATTACTGTACCGTCTCATCTACGGCGTCGTTGGCATCCATGCTCTTCTCGTCGTGGTTGACAAGTTCCCTGTTGGATTAAGTCTTCTGAGCATCGTGTCGCACGGCATTTATGCCCAGAACCTCAGGCGGTTTCCGATTGTCAAGCTCACAGACCCGCTGTTCCTATTATCTTGCGGTACGCAGCGCACTGGGCAAGACGTTGTAGTAAATACCAGACTGATTGCCTGTAGCACTTGTTATAACGAACCATTACTTTTGGTTTCGTCACTTTAGCGCACCACCTGCCAACTCGTACTCCTCGTACCCTTATGCACGCGACACGAACATTCCGACTTTCACAGAGGTCGCGGCCTACTTTGGACTTTGCATCTGGCTCGTCCCGTTCGCCCTCTTCGTTTCCTTATCCGCGGGCGAGAACGTTTTGCCCTCAATGGGCTCGGAGTACGCAACCGGAGACGGAAGCAGTTACATCAACCCAGGCAAGGTGCCAGACTCATACGGAAATGGGTCGGGTGTCGGGGTAGGCAGCAGCGTGCCAGGAAAGAGGCGGGGAAGAAGTGGGACAAATGCGGGCATGGCAAAAGCAGTCGTTACTGGAGTCAAGGAGTGGGTCGGAGAGACTGGCGAGGTCATGGGATTTTGGAAAGGTGAGAGGACACGGCCTACGTTCTAGGCGTCTAGGTTTGCCTTGTAGCACATGATTGTACGAATAATGGATGAACGCTATGATGTACAGACTTTTATTGGGCAGTTTGTTCTTATTTTCCTGTACTATAATTCCCTTCAATGGAGATACGTCGTTATTGCCCGGGTACCGCATTCAAGACAACGTTCTCTATGAACGGGACGTGAGTGTCGTTCTCGGTAGCCTAGCATCGATCGCTCCATGGATTGATAAGTTACCCCGGCTCACTCATCATCCCCAAGCCCCGAGACGAGTCCACACAACAGAGGTAATTGGCATTTCCAGTACCTTTCTGGATTGCCGCTTGAACCATCAGCTCCTCCATCGGACGCCTCTTCCCACGACTGCCAGACGGTGAGGGGCAAGAATTATCAAGTCAGTAGTGCTCTGTGATTGCTTCACAGTAAACTTCTTCATTTCAGGACACGATATCGATTGTTTTGCAATGCCATGCTAGTGGAGTTTTGTTTGTGTTACCGCTGCGAAATAAAGCACGCGGTGCCAGACAATGATAATGAGTAGGCGCAATGCGCGACGGCAACGCGACGCTTGAGTGCTGTAACCGCAAGTGGAGCGGAGACTCGCCTCTCCGACTGCCCGCCGGTTGTCCTCTTTCGTCTTTTTCCGTCAATACACCACCAGCGCACATACCTTGCTTGCTTCAGTCACTTTATTTTTAACCTTCGCACCGCTAGTCAATTCCACAGTCGCTCCTTCGCTTTTTGCCAGCCCTTCAGTGACCGCCGTCATGGCGTGTAACAGTTGGGATAAACTGCGTAAGGCACAGCGTGACTACCCTAAAGCCAAGTTTGCGGATTCGTTTGTCCAAAAATCTCTAAAGAAGACCCCAAAAAACCCTTTTCTTCTGGTAAAGAATCTGGAATGCGATTGTGCGACTAAATACTGATCCTTGTCTAGGCTTGGAAGGCTGACCTAGCTCTCCAACTCAATCAAGAACCAAAGAATGTGGCTCTTCAAATACAGCAAGTATGGCAGCAGTCAGGAGCCTATGATTCTCGGCTCCTAGCGTACCTATACAGATTGCTAGCAGAGGCAACGCGCAGAACCGACGCCGCGGCTCGTTGTATCAGTGGACTCGGCAATGAGAACTCCAAGGCTTGGCTCAGTGCAGCAAAAACACTGGGCCGTCAAGAACGACAAGAGTTGTGGTCTCAAATGGGTAAAGCCGCATGGCGCGAACAATGCTGGGAAGATTTCCGTTTTGTACGCCAGCGCAATTCATCCTGTCAATCATCATGAAAAGCTGACAATCCTAGGCTGTCATTCAGTACAGTAAGGAGCTCAAAGACAGCGTCGTGCCTGCATCGGTGAGGAAGCATGCCCACTTCACACAGATACTCGCTACGCAACTTGCGGCAGAGCAACAGAGCCAATTGCCAGGCGGCGGTCTGAAAAGTCAAATACAGTTTGACCTAGCACGTAGGCTACTGAAACAAGCATACGAAGCGCCTTCGGTCAGTAATCCTCGCCTTTGAGATCCAAAACGCTGACTTGATGTAGGATGAGCCAATTGCCTGCAAAGATATCCGGGACTTACGCTTCATGGGAGAGATTTTCGCGCGACAAGGTAAATGTGATGAGCTTATCAATTTGTGGAACAATCCACCTGCTGCTCTCAAAGGTCTCGTGGCAACGCACCAGGCCGACTTACAGAGCATGAGAATTAGACTCTCACGAGAAAGTCAAAACTGGTCTCTACTTGAGAGCGAATGTTTGGCTACCATCGAAAATGCGATAGCGCAATCGGCTGCAGACCCAAACTCCAAGGCAATATGGGAACTCTGCGCCTGGAACAACGACGTATGGGTTTATCTACTATCAGCACTACGGATCAATCGATCCGCAGACGAGTAAGTTGCCTCTTTTTTGTATTCGCTTGTACTGATTGAACTGTCTAAGGGCCAAAATAATCGTATCCGACATCCTGCACCGTGCCTTTGGAACAGACCTGAAAGCCAAGGATCGTGCCTTGAGGTTGACATATATGACGCTCCGCAAGTTCATCGAAGCTTCACTGACGGACGATTGCAAAACCTTCTGGAGACATCACTCGACCCTACCCAGCTGCTTTACAGACATACGCCAGTTTGTGGAAGTATTGACAGGTGCAAGCGAGTTTGGGGGAAAAGCTCAGCTTTTTGAATATTTCAATAGCGAACTAATACCAGGAGAGGTGAGTTCTCTAGTTCACGTAGACATTGATATACGCAATCAAGCCTGGAGCCATATCCTGCTGTGCCCGTGGATGACGGACTGCACGACGAGCGTGACTATCATTTACTGACGCGAAATCAGGACAATTTTACGCAGAAAGATCGGCAAACGCACTGCGAGAACTTTCAAAAACTGACCTTTCTAATAGTAGCCTCAGTCGGAGCTACGGTTTGGCAAGGCCAGCAACCAAAGGTGTTGGAGGATGTCCTTAGAGTGGCATGTGGATTCGATGGCTTCCACAGTCCCAATTCCCCAGCAGGATACATCGCCATCTACATCCTCCTTCAATTGCACCATGGCGTAATGCACGAAGACCAAGCTGTACATCCTTTTGGTAATACGCCTAACTCTCGACTCTTGTTACAAGCTACAATGCTCGCACGCCACCTCGTCGCTTGTGACACAAAAGACAAGCAAGATAGGCCCCGCGCGTTGCTCGCTGCCCGGTTACACCTAAATCTTGGTCTTGGAAAAAGTGCCTTCAAAATGTATGGTTATACCAAGTGCAAGGAGATGCTCGTCCATACGCTTTCTCCATATGTTTTGTCTCGGATCTCATTGACACATCCTTTTGGTGCCCAGGGCTACGGAGGCTTCTCAGCTGAGGAGGAACTTGGGAAAGCTATTGGCACTATGGAGAGAATGGAGTCCAAGACAGAAGACACGATATATCCAGATATTTCAGCACTTCCATGGGATCAGGCTATCGGGTTGTTGCATCTGAGGCGGAAACTCAAGTCGAGTTTAACAAAACACATCTGCAACGTGGAGCGCCGCCGTATAGCGCGACTGAAGGGTGAACCAGTCGATCAGCTGCCAACTCTGGACCGGCAAAGTAAGTATGCTAGTCCAACAAGTTGTGTTGCGCTAAAAACGTACAGGCTTCCAAGATGTTGTCGACAACGTGGATACATCCGTCTTTCCTGACTATGGCAGCAGCCAAGCTGTTGGTCCAGTACCACTCATCATGCCTAACATGGTTCCTAACTTAGCATGTATTGTTGAAGGTTATAGCATCTGGGACACCAGTAGCAGAGTGCTATATAGGGAGACACAAACGGGGGACCATATCGGTTCATGGGTAGATGAAGTTGCTACTCCTGCCGGTGGTCATCAAGTCAAGAACAACATGACTGTGGCCGAAATCACAGCTGAAAGAATTTGGGTATACATCAACACAGTGGTTGTGGTTATGGACTTTTGCCATGACAAGGTAGATTTGCTCTCCGACATGGTCAAACAACTGCCGGAAAACCTGCACGCAATACGTCTAGCAATGGAGAAGCTCCGCATGCCAAGCGTTGCCAACTTGAAACCGGAAGACGAGCCCACCATGTTCCACGAGAACATGCTCATTTCCTGCTACACCAAACTAGAAGTTCTCCGTGCGTTGAGCAAGATGGTTGACCACCTACGCGAAAAGGTTATTGGGCCCAAAAGCTCCCATCCCATGAAAGCCAAACTACCGAAGAACTGGGTCAACGAAATTGAGAGTGAGACAAAAATCTGCTATGAGGCGATACGCGATGTCGCTAATAGCTATATCACCCTCATTGAGCGAAGAGGTGAAGCTGCCATCAAGGCGCAGGTGCGGTGGGGTACCACGGGTGCAATACTCCGAGATGTCATGAGTGATTCTGATGTGGAATCGTATGCGTCCGAGTACGTTGACAGCGCATTGCAAGCTTGGAAAGGAGTGCTTCAGGTCAAACTCAAGTAGTTTTTCTAGATGGCGAATTTTATGTTAGCAGCAGGTTTCACGTGCACATGGCGAACAAAAAAGGGCAGTGGCTAAGAAATGATAGCATAATCCTAAACTAAAAATGATGATAGATGCAGGGTATAGACTAGTTGCGTAACTCCAAAAAGCCGCCCATGACCATGAATAAAAAGACATACACTCGCTGCCACCCATCTCTAACCCTATGATAAATGCAAACAAAGGAAAGCGAGAGAAAGGAAAATATCACATCCTCGACTTCGTAAGCTGAGCCTGAAGCTCATCGATTTGCTTCTGCAAGTCCGCCTTTTCCGCCTCGAGCTGCGCCTTCTTCTTAGGCTTCTCCTTATCAACATGCACGTTCTCTTCAGCCAGATCACCTTTGTCATTGAGCACCATTCCCTTCTCCACTAGCATCTTCTCGACCGCAGGAACAAGTTCAGTGAACGACTTGACAAAGGGAATATCGTAGCGACGACACGTTAGCTCAACATTACCGCCTTTCCAGTAATCGTCGCCGCAGCACACAACAACCTTGCCAGAGCCCGCCCAGAGACCCAGCTCAAGCAGTGAGACGGGACTCTTAGTCATGACATCGAAGAAGAAGCAGATGACGTCGACCTGCTCGAGAGCAGCCAGCTCCCACTCCACCTGCGTCCGGAAATCCTCGTCGCGTGCGAGCGGCGTGACGTTGGGGTTCCAATGGCCTCGGCGCGGATTGCAGACGGTAATAGGGAGGTGGGAGAGCAGGGCGGTCATATGCTTCTGCCACTGGACGGCATTGCCCATTTCTATACTGCCGGCAGTGAAGACGCTGAATTTCCGGTATGTGGGCGCGTGGGGTGGCACGCAGTGTACAAAGTCCTTGTGGGGCGTAGGAAGTGGTGAGGGGAGAGGAGGAAGCTGGTTCTTTACATCTTCGACATCTCGGTCGATATCTACGCTTCCTGATGTGTTGGTTGCGGAAGTCATGGTGATGTGTTGCCTTTCTTCTGAAGGTACTGTCGGCTTGGCGTTCTCTTTGATGGATTCGCTGTGTGGTGGTGCTGTCTTGCCTCTGATCCTATCAAATATATCTCTTGCAAAGAACATAGAAGTCGTATGCTCAGCTGCCGAAAGATGACTCAATTGCTGCAACCCCTTTGTGACAACAAGAACCTCGGAATGTGTTGCTGACTTTGGGAATTGCGGGGACAAGCTGGATTATATAGTTTGTTGAGAAAGCTGGAATCTGGGCTGTGAATGTTAGTTGTCATTGTCTAATGTCTTGTACAAGGGTATGTATGGTGGGGCAAACACTCACTTAGGCCAATGAGATCCAGCTAAGTACAACAACAACGCCGCAACCAGACAATGACTATGAAGACAAGCGTATGGAATGTGGGAATATGAATTTTGAAGCGGCAAAGCGCGTTGTCCACAATGTGCTTGGGCGTTATATGCTTTATCTCAGATGTTGACTGCTGACGGAAGGCCGAGGCTGAAAGGAAGGCCTAGGCGCCCGCCTGAGGAGGGCGTCACGCTGGTGTTGCTGCGCCACAGATGCGCTTCAAGCGTTTACACGGCCACACATTTTCATTGAGCACCTGGCCCACACCGCTCTCCAGCCAACAGTGGTGCCTGAACTACGGCTCCACGCTAATAAGAAACGAGATCTTCTGATTGTTTCAAGGGCTTGAGGCTGTTCCGCAAGGCTGTATCCTCAGGCGATTGTCTTCTGTGTCGCATGGTCATCCCAAGGGCTAGACATATGTTCTGGACTCTATAATAGGCAGGTGATCTTACGGTAAGAATGTTGATTAGTGATGGCATGATTGTGCCTGAAAGGGGATATTGGCGCAGCGAGATGACGGGCGATGCCTTAGTCAAAGCGCGTGCATTATAAGCGCTGAACATTATCTTCCCGACAAAGGAGTCATCACTTGAAAATATCAAAGACCTCAGGCAGAGTCAGAAGACACTATTTTAGATTAAGGGATATCAAAGACAAAAGTAGAAGTAGCCTGTTCGGCAGAATGAACTCCTAAGATAGGGCCTCTTTCAGCGACCACAACTGGGAAAACAACCATTGATGACCAGGTCAGCTAAAGGGCACTGATTCCGAAATACGATACATTGCTACCTACGGTATCTTTCAAGGATACCTAAGTTGGATACTTACGAGACAGCTTCGAGCTGTTGTATTCAAAGCGAAAGTATATACCCGTACGTATTCCATACTATCTCAAAAAAAAAAAACCCCTCGAATACTCAAACCATCAAGACCATTTCTTTGGTCATTCTCCCAAATTCCCTACAGCGCCTGAGACTTGCTTGACACAACATCTCACTACAAGACAGGGCTACTCATGAGTGGATTCGGGTGGGTACAACCACCCTTCAGGACCAGACTGGGCGTCCCATGACCTTTAGCTTGGTCTTCGGGGGTGGTGCCAAAGCCAGATACGCGACGCCCAGCCATTTGCTTTATAAATTGGACTCTGTAGAAGTCTCTAGGCGGATCAACGATCTGGAAGCAGAGCGAGCCAGAGTCAGTGACCATACCGCAGCTACACTTGATGCCACTGAATCGAACAGAGACCATATCAGCCTGCTCACCGTGTTCTTTTGTCATCTCATTCGCAAGTATGCGGAGGTTGAGGGTGGACTTTGAGGCAGTGAGAAGAGGTGCACGAAGGTTATCCATCGACCTTGATGCCCTCAGATCATTTTTCTTGCCCTTCTGTAGTCGCTTCGGGATCGCGGTGACTCGTAGTAGGGCTGATTTCATCGCAGCCTTCTTGTGCGTCTCTTCAGGCGCCTTTTGCGCGCGCCAGGACCGACCGCATCCATCACAGATTACGCCGAAGCGTACTTCCTTGTTACCGTCATCTGACAGAGGTACAACCTCAGGCTCGCATATAGGTACAAACGGTTTGAGCAGACCTTCCAGCGCGCACTTATAACAGGACCGATGTGTGCACACGCATTGCAAGGTGCTGACCGGATGCCGACCTTGTGAAAAGCTGTAGACATCGTGTTCGCGGTTGCATGTGCAGCAGCGCCATATGCCAACAGGACTTGACGACTTGTCGTCTTGATCAACAAAGGTAACCGTGCTCGACTTGCTGCTCGGGACTGACTCCGCTGGACCCTCCGCGTCCTTGGAGCATGCTCGAAAGGACTGCACCGACGTGCAGGGTCGCAGTCGACTCATCGCAATAGCACGCGCGTGTGCAACACTGCCAGGAATCTTCGGCGTCAGCTCAGTGCTAGCAAACTTGTAGGTTCCGTCCATCACAGGCATTGAGCACATCACAGCCGCACACCTTTCTTGCTCGATGTTGTCAACGCCGAGTTGGTTGCCTGAGCCTTCTCCGTCATTGTTTGGCGCAAGAGCACCCGAAGTGCTAAGTGTGTTGAGTGAGCTAATATTCGGAACCCCATTTTGCTGGTTTAGAGAGCGCTTCTGTTCAGGATGTACCGTTTCCGCGCTCGGTCCCGATGAGCCATTATGGTTGGCACTGAATGTCAATGGTGACATGTTGTCGGTGCCGGTAGATAAGAGCGAAAACGGTTCTGCTGTTTCTGGCTGCAAAGAAGAGTGTCTTAACGAGAAGTTGATGCAATAGAATGTTGAATTTTCGATGTGGGGATAAGAGTGAGGGTATAAGAAGATGGCATGCCAAAGGATGTGTTTTGACAATGCTATGAAAGTGAGTCGGGAGTTGGTGAGGCAGCACTGTGCGTTTGCACCTTCACTATCCGTTGTACATGCACTAGGTTCATTTCATGTGATTCTCAGTTACTACAGAAGAAAAGGTACGAATACATCTAGAAGGCTTTCGCTGTGTTTTGTATGGATATTAACATTGGTCACCTTTTGTTTAAGTAGGATTCGAATTAACCAGATCGCGTTTTGTCCCGTATGCGAAACCTAGGGCAGTAATTTGGACATGCTGTTAGAACAGCAGTTAGTAAATTTCTAAAAAGCAATAGTTAAGATAACTCAACTGTACATGTATAGAGAAAAGGGGGTAGTTCTAATAGCTAGTACCAAGTTTGTATCTTGAGGTGTTTCTTAAACTCCCGATGTTCGAACTACGTACCTGCGTTTACCAGCGCGATCAAGAAACTCCGCTAACGAATTCTAGTAATCGCATACTGTCGCATTCAACACAGACATGAGCTCTGAGATGTTCTTGTGGAATTGCCACTATGTCTCACAAAATAAGTGCAGCTTTGAAATCACTGCCGAACACGAAGAAGTTTTGAACATAACGAGCACTACGAGTATCTCAATACTGTATAGCTTGTTGGGGCAATGTTAGCAGGCCTGGGTCTGAGAGGGGGCTTTCGACAGGGTCGTCGGTTTTTATATCTTTGAGTCTAGTAAGCGCTCAAAGAGAGTAAGATACGCAATCTTTTGCAAACTTCTTCTCCCCTATCGGAAAAAAAAAGTAGTTAGTGAATAATACAGAATGGGTGTCCAATCGTTCACTGATCTATCTATTATCAATCCGCGAATAATCCTTCACTTAGCCTTCTAACTAGAATCTGCTCCCTTTATTCCTATATTCGACGGCGCGGTTTATACCCATGTCACAAGAAAAAGGCGCTTGGTGCTGTGACTGAGTATACTGAACTACGTCTAGCAGCGGCCTATACAGTCGATGACAAAGCTCGAGAGACGTGGCTTGCGCTCAAAAACGCCAATGCAGCATCACCGACCCATACCTAGACTTGTCTCCCTGGTAGTATAACTTATCATTGTCTGCATTCTGTGTAAGGGAAGGAAAGAAGCAAGTATGACCGGGCAAAGGTGCGGTAGGTAGGGACAGTGTTTACATTTTGAGCGAGTGAGTACATAAGTGGGTCGTACGATTCGTGTTACTAGACTGCTTTTTTAGGAAGAAGATTCAACTCACTGATGTAAATAAACCGTTCTTTTCCCCTGGGTTACAAGGACAAGCAGTACAAGGAGTTTTGAAAACATGTCTGATTCGGATATCTCATCCAGTTGCCTGTCTATAATTTTGTTCGTTGATTCGCCCTTTCATGGTATTCATTCATTCATTCTAAATCCAAGCTTGCTCTTATTCCATGCAGGCCAATCTCACCTCCCCCCGTGCTCTAAGTACAGAAACCCCTCACCCCTCCTCAACATCAAACCCAACCCTGATCCACAAACTGCACCCCTCACACCCAACCAAGACCTCCTTCTCGCCCCTTGCCTCGGCATCTTCTAGCTCTTCTTCAAGAATCAAGAAACCCTTTTCTGCCCCGCATCGACATGCTCGCGTCCACTGCATGCGCTCCTCTTCGTCTGCCTGTTGCGCTTGCGTACTCTTCGTACTCGTACACTCAAACTCACTCAAATCCAAGACCTCCAGCCCAAGGATGAAATCATTCTCCGCCTTGTCTCTCTCCACGGCCGCCACGGATGAGGAAGTTGGCAAGGTATCGCGATGATGCAAGAACCAAGTCTCATATTCTGCACGTGTCCTTGGATCGGCAAGTGTCGTGTATGCTTCTTTGATGTCGTCGATGGTGTATCCTGCCGGGGTAGTCTTGGTGCTACTGCTCTTCTTATCCGGATGCGCGGCCAAAAGTGCTACTTTGTACGCTCGTCGTAGATCGGCCGTGAAGTTGTTAACATTGCTGGTATGCTTCGCCGAGCGCCAGCCAGGAGCGTCTAGGCCAAGGATGTTGTAATAGTCTTTTGTGTAAGCCATGATGCTGCTCATCCGCAGACTTGGGACTCTGGTTGTAGTAAATCACAATGCCCTTGAGGGGCTTGCCTTGACGCTGTTTTTGCCATGTGCGAAGACGCGATGAGGCTATGGTTGGGGAAAAAAAAGTTGGGCGGGGGTGGTGACCTTTGTTCGCTTCTTCCGTAGTGGGGCATGCCGTTCCGCAGCGTCGGGGGTCGCATGGCAAACGTGGAAAAGGACCGTTGAGAGCCCCAAAGATCGACAATGTACGTACAGTACTGTAAGCAAATCACACACTCCATGTCAAAGCCACAAAAGGCTAGTCACAAGACATATCTCAATATTTCACAAGTCAGTTTAACATCAGGCCAGAATTGCAATGTGAAGTAACGGCTTCTTTGGCTAGCTAAGAGTGCAGTATGATGACACTAATCTCAGTGGAGAGCTCCGTACTGCTCCGCTGGCTCGTTGAAGAACATGTCCTGACTCCGAGTCCACCAAGAAGACGTTAAACACCTCTGTCCAGTATAGGTCGAGGTGTTTATGGGCTGTCAAAACGAAAACATGGGGGGGAATTGAGGATCGCATCCGAGGAACCGAGCGCAGCCTTGTCTCGCCGATAGCAGCCCTGAGCCCTCGCAAGGGAGGCCTCAGGAAGTGCTGCAAATCGTGTTGTTTTGGACACGAGATGCCAGCACGCTGCGTGCTCGATAGGATTGCGCTGGCGATACAGGATATTTAAAGGGAAATACATTCAGTCATGGGGGAATTCGACCGTACCGAACCGCTTGCTGCCAAAGCCAATTTTTGAAATCACACAGAACACGTACAACTCCGTAGGACGCTCGCTACCGGCCTCCTTCGTCTATTCGAGAACAGATGACGATGGCTGAGGATGAACAAGGTCGAAACAGAAAGAGTGCGCTTAAGCAGCAGCAGCGGGGGCAGCAGCAGGTGTCTCCTCGGGCTTGGCCTCGGAAGCAGCCGGTGCGTCCTCGGCGGGCTTGGCCTCGTCCTTGGGGGCTTCGGCAGCGGCACCCTCGCCCTCGTTGCCGTCCGACGACGTCCAGAGAGTAAGGTTGTCACGGAGGAGCTGCATGATGAGGGTGCTGTCGCGGTACGACTCCTCGGAGAGCGAGTCGAGCTCGGCAATGGCGTCATCGAAGGCCTGCTTGGCGAGGTGGCAAGCACGGTCGGGTGAGTTCAGGATCTCGTAGTAGAAGACCGAGAAGTTCAGGGCAAGACCCAGACGGATGGGGTGAGTGGGTGTGAGCTCAGTCTGTGCGACATCGGTGGCCGTCTGTGGCAGGGTTAGTGACATTGTTGGAGGATATGCAATGATTGCGTCATACCTTGTAGGCCTCGTGTGCAGCGGTGGCAGCGACCTTGCGCTTCTCGCCAGAGGCGAACTCGGCCAGGTAACGGTGGTAGTCTCCCTTCCTGTGCCGTAGTTAGCCCTATCTCCTGTTGCTTCTGCGGCGAAAGCGCAGATGAATGGTTAAGCAACGCACATCTTGTGGTAGAAGACCTTGGACTCGCCAGACTCGGCCTTGGGGATGAGGGAGTCGTCGAGAACGTTGAGGACATCCTGGCAGACCTGCTCGAGCTCGGTCTCGATCTTCTGGCGGTATTCACGGATGGTGCCAACGTGCTTCTCGGTGCCCTTGGACTCCTCCTTCTGCTCAATCGAGGAAATGATGCGCCATGACGCGCGTCGGGTACCAACGACGTTCTTGTAGGCGACGGACAGAAGGTTGCGCTCGTCAACGGTGAGCTCACCGGCGACCTGTGGGGGGATTAGCATACAATCAAGCTCGAGGCAGCCTGGTGCGGCTGGTTGCCTGCTTCAGTTGTGTGCAGGCGGATGCGGATGGGCATACCTTTGCGACTTCCTACGAGACGGTTAGCATGTGAGTTTTGAGTGAGCTAGGGAGAAGAGGCGGCATGTGTTGCAAACTAACCTTCATGTAGGTGACCATTTCTGTAAACGCACGTTGTCAGTACAAGGCGGCGGCACTCAGCTGGGGAAGGGAGGGCAGGGCGCGCGCGGGGACTCACCATCGTAGCGCTCAGCCTGTTCGCACAGCCGGGCGAGGAAAGTCTTGCTGTTGCGATGTCAATCAAGGGGCGTTGGCAGTTGGCACGACCTGTATCATACCTCTCACGCTGTTTGGGGGAGACGAGTTAGCCTGTGGTTGACGCAGTAGGGTTATCGGGGGCAGACAGAGGGGTATGGCGCCGCTCTTGTCGGCGGCGGCGGCGGCGGCGGGGGGCCAGGGAGGGAGGGCAGGACAGGACAAGACGTACCTCAGTCGCCATTGTGAAGGGTAGGCTGGAGAAGAGAGAATGGGGAGGTGTGGTTGTTTGGAGTGGGGGTGGGCTGGATGGGCAGCAGAAGGATAGCGGGCTTGGATGGAGTTGTTGAGGTGTTTGTGTGGATCAACGAACAGAAGAGGATCGAAGTTGTTTTGAGGAAGCGAGCGTCTGCCTCTGCCCTAAGAGACCGGGGGGCCGTGCGTCAAACGAACAACACCACCCGCCGCCTGCGCCTTCCCCCAAGCAGGCGGACGATTCACATGGCCCAAGCCCGTCGGCGCCGTTGGCCTGCGGACACAGAGGCCGGGGGCATGCAGCCCCTATTGCTGCCAGTACATAGTAGCGTCTACATACAACAATGTACACTCCACTACGTCCGGTACATACGTACACCCGACCAAGCTGGCAATGAGGGGTACAGGGCACGGCCACGGCCACGGCCACGGCGCACGTGAGCCCTCAGGGTCTACCCACGTCCAAGGCAACCGCTGCCACAGCACCAACGTGCTGCCCAACCGCTGCCCAGCCCAGTGCCTTCACTCACCTACATATATACACGTCGTCCAGAAATCATCTCTGCCTGGCTGCCAACGGGCGCAGCGTGGGAACCGCGGCCGCCAGCAACACCCATACACACACGAGACCGACCACAAGGAGAGGCTGACTCCTGCACTGCCGTCCCATGTCCAAGTGGGGGCCAATCAGTGCACCTTGGAAACCGCTAGAAAACTTGGACGGCCACCTCTTGCCTGGAGCGCGGCTCTGTTGGAGCCCCCCTCTCCTGATTCGTGTCTCAGGCATTGCGACTTATTTCCCATAGATCCTACTGTGTCTACGTGCTTGTACCTACAGGTGAAAGCTGAAGAGCAGCCACCCCAGGCTTGCAGCGTGATTGGTGAAGACCTGGCCAGCCATGATATCACAGCTAACCCCCCAGCTGAAACACGCCCCTCTGCTGCCAACTATCTGCCTCAATGTCAAGTTGCCCAGTGTATCCAACTTGTTGCATTACGAGTTATGTTTTGCTGACACCATGCACCGACGGTTCCCTTGCCCGCATATGCCACATATGCAATTCCACAATAAATTCCCCTACCCTACCTAGTCGCACCATCGGGCCCTGCCTGGCCGGGTCCGCGCGCGCTTTTCTAATATGCCGTCGCGGCCCGCTTGACTAGACAGCAACAAGCCCTTTCGCCCGTACCCACGAGCGAACACAGCAGTCACCGCACATACCAATTCCACCTACCAGCACCACGTGAGCGCCGTCCGTATTCCGACACCCGGCCTTTGCTGACCGACCTTTTGTTCACGCTGCCTCTACTGTACATAGTACTATGTAGCACCATCCATGTAATGCAATGCCAATGATTACATAGTACTCACATCAACAACCGCCATACTCCCAGCATCAGTGCCGCCGTACCCGTACAAACACCCATAAGCCATTGCAGCGTCGAGAACTTGACCGCCTCCAGCCGTTCCCTCAACTGCGCCGTCTCCTGCTCAATCCGCGTATCCGTCTCCTTGAGCTTAAGCTCCTGCACATTGGCCTCCTCGCGGATACGCCCCTTCTCCAGATTCAGATCCAGCCGCACAGACGCCTGTGTCCGCTGAATCTCGTCTCGTAGCCGTGAGTTGAGCTTGGCCAGCTCGTTGGTCAGGCGCTCGTGCGAGGCCCGCGTCAGGCTGGATTCGGTCGAGTCGGCCGTCATGAGTTCGGACCGGAGCTTTGCAAAATCAACTTTTTGCGTGTACGTGGCTTTTTCTTGGTCTTCGCGGAGCACCATGGTGCGCGTGAGGTTTTGGATGCTGTAATACATGGACCCGTCAGTCGACAGCCTGCTTTTCATATCTGGACTTGCTTCAGACAGACGCACCTCTCCTCAATCACGTCGCTGAGCACCCTCATCATGCCCTCGGCCTGCTCCTCTGTGAAGCCCTCCTCTTTCAGCCGCTGCACAAACTTGAGTGTGTCAAAGTGGTGGTCCTTGGCTCGCCCTGTCGTCGCGCTGAAGCTACGCTCAAGTCCCAGACACCCTCCATGCCTACTCGTGTGCAGTATCCCCCTCTGCTGCCATGGTCGTGTTGTTTGTATCGGTAGAGGCGAGAACTTCGGGAGTGGGGGGTGACGTTCCCATGTTGCGCAACTCGACTGGTGCCGCCTTGCTCCTCCTGCGCCTTGCACTGCCGGTCGCAAGCCTCTGCCCGATCGTGGGAGCTGCGGCAGAAGGAATCGCCGAATCGCCGTCGCCTGTATCGAGGGTGCTGCCATTGTGCTGGTGTTGTCGTTCCTACATGTCTCGCCGTCGAGAAATTGAAAGCCGCGGGTAGCCAAGCCTGGCGACGTCAATGGATTTGCCGAATTCGGCATACCATTCCACCAGGCACGCCACCCTACGAGAACTACAGCTACTTCAAGATAGTTCGCCATTTTCCGGCTGCATCAGTGATGAGAAAGCTGTACCCCGTTACATTTCATGCATCATCAATTCATTTACTATTGTATTATCATCTACCTTGTAGCGACAGTCCCTTGGAAAAAAAAACAGGCCTAAAAGCACATACAACGCTTGCTATGCATGCCCACTACTTAACCCAAAAACAAGCAAACAAGACATGACAACCATCCCTTTCCTCTATCTACCATACTCTAGACTCGGCACAATCACCGGCCCGTACTTCATTGGCGCACTGTATCCACTGTCGTTCTGTACCATAAAGTCCACCGCCAGGCTGAGCTTCCCGCTGCCTTGTCCAGGAACACCATGCGCAAACGTCCCATTTACAATGTCGGGATCGTAAATCACACATGCCACGTAGTTTCGTCGGCCCATCAGCCTCTTGTACTCTCGCGGTTGGCCATTGACGTCTTGTGTGAAGATTTCCATCATGTCTTCCTTTGTATCTGAAGGCTGGTTGTTGCTACGCTGTCCGTTTTGTGGTATGTAGAGCGCACGGTTATTGTGCAAAAGTCGCAGCACGTAGTTGCTGGGTGGCGCATTCACGACCGAAGAGGAAATTATCTGGTACATGGTCTTATGGTCTTGGGGTCTTGAGGGATCGTGTACAAGACCCGCACCACAGCAATCAACCCCGCCAGAGAAGAACGTCATTCGCAAGGATTTGTTGTGAGCAATGCCTTGTAATGTCCGGATCAGATATGTCCGTTCTAGGTCCTGCGAGCTGTTAGGATGTTGCCTGAAGTCACACATGCTCCACTGACCTTTGAATCGTGTGTCCATTGATCTCTCAGTTCATCTAGCAGATCAATCTCGCCAAAAGGACTCAAGACACCACTCATCAACCCAGACTTGCCAATAGCTTTCTTGACCGAGTTGAAGCCATCGCCGACAACGCTCTTAGCTCCAACAACGCCAGCAACACCTGCAGTAACCTTTCCAAGCATGTTGAAAGTACCTGTAACGGCCTTCTTGCCCGTAGCCATCGAGTGCGCAAGATGCTCAACAGATTCCAGACGAGGATACACTATGGGCACAGGGACCATCCAGATGCAGTGTTGCACACTAGGCGGTAATGTCGCAACTTTGGGGAAGATGCCCTGATATGTTGGTCCTGCCATGACTTGATGTGGGTTACGTTCCGAGCGGCAGTCTGGGCCAACAACCGTGACACAAGGACCCAGATACTTGATAAAGTGCCAGCCTGTACCAGTAATTGTGAAAAGGTCCATGTCATTGTTGACGTTGCGAAGGATCTCAAGGGTGGTGTGATGCTGGAAGAGCAGGTACATTTCGATACCAAGTCTTCCAATGTTCTTGAACATGTTGGAGAATTGCATATGTTCAGGATACGACCCGAAGCCATCAAAGCTATACCTGGTTAGCATGTATTTATCACAAGCAGCAAAGTTACGACGCTTACATGTCATGATCGTCAAGGGCTAGGATATGAGGTATTTGAGCAAATGCCTCCCGCAAGTGTGGCTGATCAAAGTGGCTGGTGTAGTAGTGAAAGTATGCATGGCAAACATCTTCCTCGTGCTTTGCCGTCCATGGCGCGTTCTTGCGCACATCTTTACCGCTCGTTGCTGTCCATTGCTTCAACAGTGGAAGCTCTTTCCACAGACGATCAGCATAGATCTGGCCACCCAGGCCGAGCTGTACGTGAAAGCCACCACACTCGGCGTTCTTTTGCAGAATATCTTTCCACATCAAGCCAACTCCACCGAGCTTGGCTCTTTCGTTCGCATTGACATTCAGCGCAAAGTCGTTGCCCGAATGAGCGATAAATCGCCAGCTCGTCTCATGTCGCCCAGCTACCAGAAACTCGAACCGAGTGCATCCCAGATGTGAAGTGATGGCATAGGTCCACTTGGCTGCATGGTCCTCTTCCATCTTCAGGTCAATGTCGTATCGATAGAAGATCCATGTCTGGTGCGTGTAGATGGGGTTAGCCTTCAGCTGCCGTGGGTTCGGTGATAGATCTGTGCTCTGGTGGATGTGAATCGTTGGTGGATGAGGGGTGTTGGTGATGAGAAGAATCGATCCTAGCCACAGGCCTCGCTCAACGTCCATGTTTGTATATCTTAGGTAGGGTCCAAAGTAGACGCCATTGGTGGGAGCCACTTTGTACTGATCTACACCTGCAGCAGGAGGTGGTCCAGTGAAGCCTGTAGTGGTAGGAGTTGCCAGAGGTGCCATACCAAAATCTCCCGGAAAGGTAGCTGTCTGGGGAGCAAAGCCTGGTGAAGCCATAGGGGTCTTTCCAAAAGACGGAGATGCCAAAGGACCACCCACGAATGTGCCCGTAGGCGACATGGGCTCATTCAGATTGAGAGGCGTGGGCCCCTTGGGAAACTCCCATTGCGTGGATTGTGTGGGAAGATGGATGTAGTAGTACTGGCCAGAGTTGGGGTCCAGATGTGCTATCCAACCCTCTGGCAGTGGTGGAGGAGACGCTGGCCCTGGTCCTGGAGCTGGAGCTGGAGCTGGGCTTGGCGTGTGAGCTGTCTGAGCTGTCTGTATCTGTGGCGGGAACTGGTTCTGTGTAGGTGTTGGTGCTACCACGGCCGCAGGCTGCGATGGCCCTGGTTGTGGGCGCGCATCGTTTGCAAATGCAGGATGGCCCTGGTTGGGATCAGAGAGGGCTACGCCTTGAGCAGCTGGCCGTTGTTTTTCGGCAGGGTAGCTTTGGGCTTGGCCAGTTGGTGCGGTTGTTATACTCGAGTAAGCTGGTGGCGGCTCCTCGTTCAAGTTCATGCGACCCATGTCATGGCTCAGAGGATGTTCTGGTTGTGTATTTGGCTGGGCCGCATTTGCAGGAGGAGGCGAGAAGCGCGTGTTTGGCGCTTGCGGAAGAGGCCCTTGGGGGGGAGTACTAGACGGAGGCACTTGGTCCATGCCTTGGTATACTGCTGGCGGGCCATGGGGCATGTTTCCTGGCTGCTCGGTGGGAGTCCATGGTCTCCTCACCGGCTGTTGGTTGGCATAGACCTGGTTGCGCTGAGCGGCTGCTGCGTTCTGAGCACTTTGCGCTTGGAGATTGGTCAGCGTGGAGGTTCCTGCAATGCCAGCGGCAGCGAAGCGCGCCTCGATGCCGCCTCCAGAAGGAGGAATGATGGGTGTCTCTGGGGGTGGAGGCGATCCTCGCTGCGCCCTCACTGTCGAAGTTGAAGCCGTTGAGCTCAGGCGATTGACACCCATTGGCGTGGGCACCTTGAGCGCAGGTTCATCTTGGTTGGGACCTGTGTAGACAACATTGTTATGCGCGGCTTGTTGTGCAGAGGACTGTGAGGTTGGAGGGGGGAAGTACTGCTGGTGGTACTCTGGATATGGGTTTGCGTTTGTGGCGGTGCCAGAGGCATCTGCGCTCTGCTTCCTCTGAGGTGCCTTCTGGAACAGCCCCTCCTTGTCTGGTGTCTCTGGGCCCGGGGAGTCCGGCAGAGGTTTGGGCGCAGTTCCTCTTCGCTCTGCTAGCCGTGAGGGCTGGACGGAGCCGTCTGGGTGTCTGCCGGCGTAGCCACTTATCGTCGGCCTGTTTGGGTCGTTCGCATCGAAGCGAGCGCGCTGGCTGGGCGAAGTGGGACTGGGCCCTGTCGCGTTTGAACTTCGCCTTGGTTGCTCTCTTCCTTCGCCAGGTGTCGTGTTTGCGCTCCTTCGGTCCTTGTCGCTGAGTGGTGTGTATCGCCCGGTGCCCAGGGTAGGCTGAACATTGGGCGGGCGGTCCGTGTCGGGATATGGCAGGGGAGCAGTAGGCGGGCTTGAAGGCGGCGCGGGGAATGAGGGCATAGGCGGCGGGCGCGAGAATGCCGGCTGGCTGGAGCTGCCGGCCGAGTCTGTTCGCGGGGGCGGGCTCTTGCCATCACGGCCTTTTTGTATCCTCAGGGGCCCGACTGCGGGGATGATGGGGGTATCTGGGTTGGAGTCGTAGCGCAAGAAGAGCTCCTCTTCGGGGCGGCCTTGCTTGCGGCCGTCCATGGCAGCGAGTGCGGCTCCGTGTGTCTAGGGCGCGTGGTCGTCAATCGGCGGCGATGGCAGGCGGAGGCGTACTTTTGGCGACAGGCTGACAGGTTGTCGTCGTCGTCGACGAGCGCAAGCAGCGGGAGAGTGGGAGGGCGGAAGGCTGCTGGTGGGGTAGTGGTGGCTCGTGGGCCGTGTGGCTTATGAGCTGTGGCTGACTCTGATATGACGTTGCGAGGTGCGTCAGCAGTCCAAGTATCAGTCAAGCATGCAGCAGATGTGCATTTGACCGGACCGGCCAAGTTTTATAGGAGGAGGAGATGCGGACCAAAGTGTGAGCCAGATATGCCCCCCTCTCCTGTTTTGCGCCTACGCGAAAGCTGCTGACTTGCGTATGCCTGTCTCGCTCACACCCACACGCAGCCTTCCCGCAAGTTGGGCTGCGGCGGGTCTTGCTCGACAGGACCACCCTGGGCTTGGGAGGCGCCTGCGCATGTGATTGGGCCTCAGGTCCATTTACGCGCTGCGGCCGGATTCGAGGCCACAAGTCACACTTGGCGGGCGCATGCGAGCAGCTTTCTGTACCTGAGTGGCACGCACTACCAACTGCCGTTGCCCAATCACACGCTGCTTTTCCTTGGGCATGTCTGTGGCTGCCACCAGCCACTTGGCCCTCGCACATCACAAACGCAAGGCGGGCCGCGAACCACACGATGCACCCCTGCCAACGGGCCGATACTCTCGAGAGCCTCCCGCGCAAACGGCGAATCGGGGCCTGTCCAAGTACCATATGCAGTGTATCCTCATGTGTATCCTACTCGCATGTTGGCACAACACTACTATGCCGCATCATCTCTCACGTTCAGAACCCTGTGCTTCAATGCGTCTGATTCTTGAGACGTGACTGTCTTATTCTGGCCTGTTACCTCTCAACCTGCCCCTGCTTCTTTCACCGCACTGGTCGAAGCACCTCCCAATCCCTCATATTTTGCAGGTCCTCGGGCTCGTCGTCCATCAAGTTGCCGCCACCGCCACCACCTCGTCCGCTTCCATTAGTACTCGTCCGTGGAGGCAAGGCCGGTTTCTCTTCGTCGCCATCAATCAGGTTCTGTATCGGCTTCCGTGTGAGGTTGGGAGGAGGTGCCATTGACCGTTTCGCCGGTGGTGGCGGGTACGCTCTTGATTCCTCCATGGGTGGGTCGTCACGGTACCTTTGAGGTGGTGGGGCTGGTGATATGTGTGATGAGGATGTTTTCGTAAGGAGAGCAGGCTTTTTGTTGGGAATTGGTGGAGGACCTGGTTTGCGGAGGACCTGTGGTTTGCTGCTGCCCGACGATTGGCTTTGGGGCAAGACGTTTGAGGCGCGGTATGGCAAACTGGGCAGCGAGTGTGTTGAAGCTCCTGAACCAGAACGCCGCAGATCATTCAACGCATCTCGCGAGCCCTCGGACCCAAGTATCTGTTGTGCATGACCTGGGTATAGCGGCGCAATCATCTTGCGCGCCGTTGGCTTTTGCGCTGGAAGTGAGTTTGTCGACGACGCCGGACTGCCAAAGTCGACTGTGCGTGCTCTTTGCGAGCCACGTGGTGGCGGTGGCTCTGGCCTACGACTGCTCTGTAGCTGCTTAATGTCCACCCATTCAGGTTCCGGACTGGGCGTGAATGGGTTGCTGGGTCGGTTCGGGTTGGGGAAAAGATCATTAGATGGCGGTTGGACGCGCGCTTTAGCTGGGAGACCTTTGGAAAATAAGCATCCACGCTACAGCAGGAAAAAGGATTAAAGTACCGTTGTCAAGCCACCATTTCCTCCGGTCTGAACTTGCTGGTGGTAGCCCTGGCTCTATGCTGTCATATCCAATGAGATCTTCATCGTCTGTTTCATCTTCACCTAGATGGCCGGCTGCCCTGGTGTCTCCAACAACTTCTCTTCTCTGTTTGTACAAAGTTTCTTTCAGAGCTTCTTTTCTCTTTTCATCAACCCTCTGCACCAGGACCTGGAATGTTGCATAGACAGGTCGATGATCAGAGAAGCGGAGCGGCGCATCGTTGTAGTGTATTTGCCGAATGTTGTCACCTTTCCGAAGAACACGATCGCACCATGCAGGTATGCGTGCCTTTTCCGACGTATCGTACTGATCGCTATTAAGATCGTACTTGTACGTGGGCGGGAAGGTAATGCGTGCTTCCGAGTAGTATGGAAAGGTTAGGCCTGCGACCATTTGCAGATTGAGCTAGCGCGTGTCAGTGACCATGACCGCTGTGAAACTTGTAAACATACCTGGTCATTCTCATACAAAGTCTCGAGGTCTCCGACATGACACAGCTTTTGTACTTTCTCATTGCTCAGCCCGATGCGGTAGTTGAAGTCGCCAAGCCATATCACTGTGTCATGGTCTTCGATTGATCGGTTTCTTTGGAATCGCAGACCGTGGCTGATGGTTTTATAGTCGCGGTTTCTTTCTTCATAATTGGCGAAACCAGCTGCAAGATGTGCGGTTACGAGACAAATTGACGTGTTGGCATACTCGAAGCGAATTGCCACGGCACCTTTGTTACCAGCCATACCAGACATGCCAGTCTGAGATGATGATTAGCAATTTGACAACTGAAGTCGCATATCATTTCCTACCTTCTTCAAAGCACCCTCAACATTCTTGATGTGCTTCAAACAGTCCGATCGAACAAAAACCGACAAGCTTGCTCCCACCAGCTGTCCACCTCTGAGCATGACATATTCATCCTTGCCATGCTTTTCGGAATTCTTGTTAAGACATGCCCTGACTGCTTCTTCCCACGCCTCCCGCCGATCTGGGTCTGTAGACATAATCTGCTGTGGGCTCAACTCGACAATTTCTTGAAAGCCTACCGCCACTATCTCCGGACACTGCTGTGAAGAATCAACATCAGGGCATAGCCATGGCGAGAGATCGCTCCTGATACCATCAGTCTTTCCGTTCAGATTAAATGTCCCAACCAGTATGTTGATCATCTCGGTTTCTGAGTATTCTGAAGACCGTCTTGCAAGCTCCGTAACAACAAAGTCGTTGATTGGATCGTAGAGATGCACTGGCACTTGGCCAATGAGTCGACCCAGCAGCATGTCGATAGTGTTTTGCCGTCCCTTGTCTGCAAAGTTGTTGATGTACATTCGCGTGGCGCTTTTCCGAGCGTCCGCGAGAGCACCAGCAAGCGACATCTTTCCAGATCGCGTAAAAGAGGACTTCAGAGCTCCGGTGCCTGCGTAGATTTTGGAAAGCGCATCGCCATTATCTGCCCACATGCTAGAGTGCCGGGCCCAGAAATCTTGACTAGCCCTGAGGCCTTTGTGGCTCAAGAACAACTCGAGTGCCATCTTGCTGATGATGGTTTGGACAAGATTCGTTCGGTCCAGGCAATCTAGACAGTTTGTTCGGAAGATGCCCTCTTGCTGTAATATGCTCATTGCCCTTCGGACAACATAGTCTTGTCCGTTGTGCCTTGTCTGCTCCTCAACCTCTTCTGAAAGGTAGTATCCAAAGCCCTCTGCAGAATGGTGGATCCACTTTGCGATCATGCTCGCCATCTCGTATCCACCCGGCCCCCGTGTCTCGGCATGAAAATCGTATTCAGTGAGTTTGATGAGATCGTGCTCACGTTGAGCAGGGTCATCTGCATGGTTCAATGGGCTGTTGCGGATATGGCCACGATATCTATGCGACAACTCGAGCTCGTTTTGCTTTTCATTGCTCAGCAGATTGACCACGTGTATCGTACCGTAGCTCAACTCTAAGTTCTCAAAGTGTTTGTCAAAAGCGGGCTGAGTGGCCTCGGGAGACCGTGTGATGGTGATCTTCTGTTGATTGGGCAATAGGCCAGCCTGTTGTTCCCAAAAGATAGGTACGCTTCCTCGCACTTGTACGTACGAGAAGCAGGCTCCTGATGGAGCCCAATGAATGGTTTCCGTCTCCACAAAGTTTGCGACATTTCCATCGTCATCGATACCTCTCGAGTTAAACCTGGTGCCGGCCCTTTTACATGATAATCTGGAAATCAGGGTCATGGAAGATGGCATGCCTGAATCCTGGATTCTGATGGGCGCCGAAGCCTTGGGAATCGTAATCGTCAGCGCAAATCCGCGGATCGCAGAGGTCAGGATACCGGATGCATCCAGCGCCTCCTTATCCCTTGGTGCAAGCCTGCTCCTAAAGTCTACCAGCGGCTGTATCATGTATGAGTTCCACAAGAATCCGGCATCTAGGCTGTCGATAGATACGGTGGTAGCGTCGGTAGTACGATCTTGTAACCGTCTGGTAAGGTCAAAGTCTGAGCTATAGTAGAAGGTTCCACTACTGAGAATCTTCTTGAGCGCCAGACACGGATGTTCCATCGGACTCTGTTCTTTCCTGCCTCCGAAGCCCATTTCGTATCCTTCGTCGTCTATCGTATCCGTAGGGTAGGGATTGACTTCGTCGTTCAGCAGGCTGTCGTAGCTAGTGCTGGTCAAGCAATAGAAACCAACAGATTGTATTCGTTGCACCGTCTCCCCAGGCCGTACAGTCGCAACTTTGCTTGCGCTATTGACCACGACCAGGAAAACATCGTTGCTCACGGTGATCAGCCCTAGCGTACCGTGTACATTGACTGAGTTTATGGCTCGATAGTCCTCCAGGTCGATATCCTCCAACCGCGTAAACTCGACCATGCAGCGTGCGACACCCGCACCATTGCTTCCCAGTGATGTTGAAGAGGCATTCGCATTCCCATTTTGCTCGGTGGTTACAGCGCTGTGTCGGAGGACGAGGGCGTGGGTGGGGGTAGCAAGTGCGATTGCGCGATGCGGGTAGTCTTTGATCAGGACGCGGATAGACATTGTTGGTGGTAGGAGAGGAGTGTGACAAGCGGCTCGACGGGTGCTCCAATCATGTCCCGGTGCCTCTGTACATGCACTCGAAGGACTGCTTGTGTGGGAAGTCTGACGGTCGTAGCCAGCAAGCACGTGTACGTGGCTGGCTGTTCTCAGCTCTGCGAATTACGTTGGTATCAATGCTACTCGCAACCCTGGATGCGAAACCGCTCCGCTGGTGCCCAAAGCTGCCCTGACTATCGCTTACACCGGCATTCGGAGACGGATTTTCTTTGGCTAGAGGACTGTCTGCGCCCAATGCTTTGGCTTTCTGGACGGGTGGCGTCTGGGCATTCGCTGGTCCGCCGTCATCCAGGAACCGCCTCAGTAATGACCTCACTCACCGACTGCTCCTGTCGGAATACACACACACACACACACACACACACACACACACACACACACATATCAACAGATGGCACAAAGGCTGTGGAAATTCATAAATCATTTAAACAACTATTGCAAGGTCATGAATATACAAGTCATTAAACCGATCGTGTGGTGCACGAGCAGGTTGCCCTTCTCCTACCAGAATTACTGTAAACGGGCCCCCTGACATGAAAGCGGTAAATCACCGGTAATCCCTCCTCCGCCTCGCATCGTTTTCTCCAATTGAGACCCTCATATTGGTTTCTCTGTAGCTTCCGGCGCGACTGTGGCTGCGCTGCCTGCTCCTGTCCCGTGTCTGGAATCTCTCATAGTGGTCGCTCTCGCTCGATGCAGGCTCTACGTATCGGTAGTGCTCATAGCGAGGGCTATCGGGGCTGTAAGCTCGTTGGCGTTCGCGCCGGACCTCGCGTTCTCTGTACACATATTCACTACGTCCGGGGCTAGATGAGCGAGAGCTGAAGCTAGATCGCGGAGAGACTTCGACGTAGTGCGCGCCGCCGTGGTGCGAAGTATGGTGAGAATGGTGAGATGAGATATGGCTTGGCGGAGGGGGAGGAGCTGGCATGGGTGCTGGCGGCGGAGGCGGCGGCGGAGAAGGTTGGACAAACACTGGCACTGGCTGTGGTGCGGGAATCTGAAGAGGTTTGGGTGACGGCACAGCAATATAGGATGCTGAAGGCCGTGGAGATTCGTGCACAACTTCAGTGCGCGAGTACCGGCGCTCAATCTCGCGCGAGCGTCGCGATGCACGGCGACGGGGCGGAGAGCGGGCGCGCTGAACCACGCGATAAGGGACTATGTGGTCCTCTTCCTGCTTGACTTTGACCAGACACATGGCGCCTCTCTGTACTCGCTATACAACCCGGTACCAACAACAGGACTCGAAAAAAAGTGGGAAGCTTCGATTGCGACTGCGACTGCGACTGCGATCGCAATGTGATTCGTGGGGGCCGATGGGTGGCGTGGGGCTCTCTCTTAGCTCTGGGTAAAGACGAGACGCAGCGCAACACAGGCAAAGCACACGCAAAAGAGGCGGATAGGAAAGCAGCAAAGAGGGTGACAGTGCGCGAGGAAGCCAACACGAGGATTGTATATATGCGCCGCCGCCAGAGGTTGGGCAGCCGATGCCCAGCCACAGCTGACCCCCATGTCGCGTTCATGCTGCTCCGCCTTGGAATGGGGCCATGTGAGTACGATGACGAGGTCTAGGCTCGTCTGACAACGGCCTGCTAGCGCAAGGTCAATGTACAAGCCACCATGCTCAACAGCCAAGGCAGAGAGTAATAGGTTACAATCATATTCCAGAGGCCGTAGAGACTCATAACGAGCATGCCGCATCCCATCCGTAAAACACTACATGTCCCACCGACTAGCTATTTCAAATTATACATACACCATCTAGATACCTCGGCAAGCCCTCTTGTCCTTTCTTCGCACACGTGCGAATTCTTGGGAAGATTGCTTTTAGTAAATCCCTCACACTGCCTGCCTTCTCGTCGGTCACGTACCCATCCGGTGCCTTGCTGAGCCTGCAAGTGTGCCGCTGGGCGGGACGGGCGGCATGAGTGGGATGTGTTCTCGTCCCGAATTTAGGTGCACACTGAAGCCAGGAACACAGCTACCACTAATCGTCCATGGGCCTGTCCTCCAGTGTGACACCCCGAGGCGCTGTGTCATCACTCTTGATGCTACCGGTAGAATCTCGGTTGCCTCTTGTCAAGCTGCCAGCAGTCTTTCGAGGGAAAGGCACCCGGGTACTTGAGGGCGCGGGGTGCTCGACAGGAGCGGCAGCAGCCTCGGCGGTGCCGTTCGTGGCAGCAGGAGGTACTTCGTTGGTGGAACTATCGTCACTTCCGGGTACTTCGAGCGATCCACGGTTGCCATTGGCCTTCCGCGACTCGGTGGGTGATGAGGTGTTGACCGGGAATCGCGTTTGACTCTTGTCGCGGCGGTGAGAACCTGACATCCGCGAGCCGGGAGCCGGTGAGGTTGCCCGTGGCGACCGCTGTGCAGCAATGGCACGCTGCCGCTCCTCCATATGTGCACGTCGGTTGCTCTCGTCTGTTGAAATTGCACGTGGGCGCTGAGCACCAGAGGCTGAGTGCGTTAGCGTACTGGCACGCTTTAACTCTCCGAAAATCGCATCCTTATGCGCAAACAAATCGCGCACGAGGCGGTAACTGTATCGTTCATTCATAGTCAAACTCGACTCTTGCTTTGGCCTGAGGATGCATGGCGCCAGGATGTTGGCGAGTGCCGCGACATAGGTCTCATCGGCCGAAGTCAGCTCAATGAGACGGGTAAAGTGTGTGCAAATGGCGTCGAGTGTCGCAATGTTAGCAAGACGCAGTTGGCCAAGAGTTGACTGAATGACAGAGATTCTTGTCTCTTCAGTGACGTCAGTAGCGGTGGTGCTGTAAATGGTCTTGACAATCTCGTAGACATGGGAAGAAACCAATGAATCTAATGTAATCAGCAAAAGAACCCTCAACTGTCACAGGGAGCACATACCAGGAAGTTCCAGCAGATAAAGCTTGAGGACGCTGGCAACGATGGGCACGTCGTATTTCTCAAGTAACTCGTCAGGGAACCTTTTGCCGGTGTTGATTTCCGCTCTGAGGGTATGAGTTTGCGACAGCGGTACGTCCACAAGCCAGATGCCCCGGCGGGCCTCGTCACCCTCAAGATCGGGGTAGTGGTTGTCCAAGAAGGTGAGTATGGTAGTTATGATTACTGGAACCCGCTTTTTGTCTGAGCGCGCCCGAGCCTCCAGGTCTACGCCAAAGGTTTGCTCTACACAATTGTTAGCATGATGTCACAAACAAGGCTCCAAAGATGTCGCACCATCCACAGAGTTGTAGTAATTCTCGTAGGTGATAACTTTTGGCACAAACGGTCCTGTCCTGTAGTTCTCAAGCATGTATCGAAGGTCGCCCAGCGGCTGGACTGTCTCTTGGAAAAGCATCATCTTGTCGACGGTGCTCTGCAAGCTAGGAATAACGTTGCTGACAGCGCCAGAAAAATCCAAGATGACCGCCTTGATGGCTTTTAGCCTATCCAACTCGCAGCGCTCCATAAACTTGAGATGATCCACCATAGCCTCTTCCAAGTTGCATCTCAATGAGTCGAGTTTCTTTACGGAGGCCTTGTATCGCTCGTCTGCTTCACGAGCCTCTCGTCGTAGTCTCTCTGCCGGAGTTTCGTTGGGGTATTGGTTGTTGAGTGGATTCCATCCCTGCAGGTACTCTTGCACGGTGCCCACAGGAGAATCAACGGCGATGCTGTCGACCGAGGAGTTGGACATGGTAGTGGAGGAGCGCGCCATGGGCTGCTTCTTCTCGGGCAACCCAGTGATTTGGAAAGCCTTGGTCTTCCACTGGTAGTTCATTCTAGAGCTGTTGGCAAATGTGTTTCCAACGTTACCCACCAGTCGCAGGAAGCCGTGGGTAACCATGTCCTGGCCGATGCGCTCCGCATAGCTGACACTCGTGGCACCCATGTGCTTCTGAATGTATTCGGTGATGTCGGCTCCGGTTGAGCAGTTCTGGTAGGTACCTAGAATGGGGACTTTGACCTCGCCGAGTTTGATGTTGTCGAGCATGTGTGTGAGGATCTTCTTGACTTGGTCTGGCTGATATGTCTCGTCACCAAGGTCGATGGGCTCCTCCTCGTCGTCTTCGGGCTCAGACATCTTGATAGTAGGCACCTTGACCTTTGGGCTCTGCGCAGCCTCGCTCTGGGGATCCTGAAAGGCAAGCTTGTCTTCTTCCTCGAGATCCTCGACCAGGCGGCATTTGTTGTAGTACTGTGAGCGGAACTTGCGGACAGCATCGGCTTGTCGGTCGTGGATCTTGATGCGTGATTGCAGGTCGTCCTGTGAGTTCTGCACACGGGCAGCATGCGCTTCGCACCAGCGTCCGAAGGGGTTCACGACCAACTCGCGGATGTTGGAGGCAATCTTCTTGTGGTTGGCGGCGGCAGCCTCCATCTCAGTGCGCACGCCCTCGTAGGCCTGGTGGGGTTAGCGGACGGGTGAGGCCAGGCAGTGTGTTCCACGCACCTTTCGCACGCTCGCGCCCTCATCTCTGCTGAAGCCTCCGGCTATGCGCTCCGTGGCTGGGGTGATGGCGGCCAGAGAGTTTCCATAGGCATCTTCGGCATCGGCTCGCATGCGGGCAACGGTCAAAATCTGCTGGTTCTCCTGCACTCCCTGCTGGAGCTTCCCAAAGAGAACGCCCAGGCCTGGAAAGTCAGTATTGGTGGGGTGGTGTTTGGGTGCGACTTCAGCTCATACCTCCCGCATAGTCGCTCGACCAGAATGACGCAGCGAAGCCGGTAGACATGACGGCAACGTCAAAGCAGCGACACCAGGCTGGTCGCTAATCCTAGGGAGGGGGGGTATGAATCGAAGAAGGGTAATCAGGTCGGGTGGTGGGTGGTCGGTCGGTCAACGGCCGGTAGTGAGCGTGGAGAAGATGGGCCTGGGGCACGAACACGCAAGCGTAGGTAGGGCCGGCGATGGAATGGTAGAAGGTTGCGCGGCCTGGCACGTTTCGGCGGCGTTTCTGCTGGCCAGGGCCCGGGCAAAGAAAGAGTGACAAACAGAAGGGGGGCAAGGGGCGCGTGGTAGCCGTGGACACGAGGCGGGCACTATGTGGTGGGAGTACCACTCAGTTCAGTCAGGAGGGGTTTTTACAGCGTGCAGCTGGGACAGAGCTGATGTCGCTGCCACCCCGGCCCGTACGTCGTGACAGGGCTGGCGGCCTGAGCCAGCCAGCCAGCTCTGCCTCCACCCCAGCCAGGGGAGGGGATTGGCCTTTTGCCCGACATTTCGCCTCCAAGAGTGGGCTGTACAAAAATACAGACGTCGCCAATTCACCGACAACTACCGCCGCCCCTGCATGGACTAGAGCCTGGTCAGCGCGCTGATTACCGTCCATGCATCATCGCCCTACCACGACTACTGCACATACATACGAGCAATCCCCCCGCCCGCAGCAACAGAGCCAGCCAGTCCCCGTTCACGGCCTACGAGCAGTAACGCGCATGCCCTGGCCCTGGCCCTGGCGTTAGCCCTCATCCTGATCCTGATCCGTGTGCAAAGGCGTGCGTAATACAGCAAACGGGCTGTGTCTCTCTTAGCCTCCTCCCGCCCCGCAGCCATCAGCCTCACAGACGGGCGCAGACCACATGGCTCCCGCTGGCCTGGACAGCTCCCAGCTCAACTATGCCCGCCATATCAAGTACTGGCGCCGCAACTTAAAAACCTTGCTGCCCCATTTCTACACCAGCAATGATTCCAACCGCATGCTGCTGGCCCTCTTCACTGTTTCTGCTCTCGATATCCTGGGTGATCTGGACGCTGCTCTGTCCCCCCAAGAGCGCCAGGGGCACATCGATTGGGTGTATAGTTGCCAGCTGCCAGAGGGCGGCTTCCGCCCATGGCCAGGGTCCGACTATGGCCAGCTCAGGAATGACAAAAACAAAGTCTGGGACCCTGCCCATGTTCCCGGAACTTTCTTTGCCCTCCTGACTTTGGTTGTTCTGGGTGATGATCTGGAAAAGGTGAAAAGAAAGGAAATCCTGGCCTGGTTGGTCAAAATGCAGAGACCAGAGGGCAGCTTTGGAGAGACGCTGGGTGAGCATGGCCACGTCCATGGCGGCAACGACTCCAGGTTTGGCTACATGGCTACGGCCATCAGATGGATACTACGCGGTGACCTCCAAGGCCCCTGTGAAGGCATCCCGGACATCGATGTCGACGCTTTTGTCAGATGCGTTCGTGACTCTGAATGCTATGATGGAGGCATCTCTGAAGCACCTTATCATGAAGCACATGCGGGATTTACGTGCTGCGCCATAGCCGCACTCTCGTTTTTGAACCGCTTACCTTTGCCGCCTTCGCAAGAGTCTGACCATGTGGTTCGTGGAGTTTCCAATATCGAAAACACCCTGCATTGGCTCGTGTCGCGACAGACTTTAACATTAGATGACGACGATGGCTTGGATACTATGAAAGACGAGACTGATACATCGGAAACATGTCACGATGCACATACTTTTGTAAAGCTGGGCTCCTACCCGTCTGCACAAGCAAAAGAGAATGCCCAAGGAAAACCCCATCCTCACTACGAGCTGCAGTGGGTCGGGGTCAACGGAAGATGCAACAAGACGGCCGATACATGCTACGCATACTGGACATGTGTACCCTTGCAGCTTCTCGGTCATCTCGACATCGTTGACCCGCAACCCATTCGGAAATGGTTACTAGACAAGACACAACATGCCGTTGGGGGCTTTGGCAAAGTCACGGGAGACCCACCGGACATGTACCATTCCTTCCTGGGGTTAACCGTTATCGCCATGTTTGGCGAGCCTGGTCTGCAGAGTGTGGATCCGGCTCTGTGCATTACGCACAAAGCGAAGAAGCATTTGGAATCGCTCCCATGGAGGAGACATAGTAGCACCTAGAGTGAGGGGACAACATGGCTGGCCAAGGGTATAGATAAACAGTCAAACTGTCTTCCGCTTTGGCTATTTGCCGTAGCTTCTAGATGTCTCCATCTTTCCTAGTGATAATACCCAAGATCGAAGTGCGCCTAGAGGTACTACTAACAAAGCACCATGCAGTATTGAGACCATACTTTACTAGATTCTAGAACAAGCTTTCCACGACAAGACAATATCGCTTGTAGCTTGTCTTGCGATAAACATCCCCTGAGCATGCTGATCAACGCGAACATATATCCAGACAGTAGGCACGTGACATTCGATACTCGACAAGCACGATTATCTAACCACCCACATGCTGATTTCAGCTATTGACAGTGACCAAAAAAAAACTACTCGGTTCAGTCTGATACTTTGACATGTGCGAAATCCTCCAGGTAAACCCAGACCGACCTGTGCGACCACCGAATGAATCTCCGCAAAGCACGCAAAATCTCTTTACCTCAATGCAGGCCGAAAACTGCACCATTGTTCCAGACGTCTCCGTCAGCCTTTCTAATGACACGTAACCTTCTTATTGACGCTGTCAAACTCGCACGCCCTGCCGTCACGGGTACACTAAGATAAAAAAAATTCCAATCAGTCCAGTTTCGTTACGTAGGTGTGTTTTAGATGTACCTTCTTGTTCGCAAACTTGGGACACTTTGCAAATGCCGTCTTCCCATTTTGCGCCTTGTATCTGCACTGGTTGTTGGCTTTGGTGCACGTCTGAACAGGGGGAGTTAGTGACGAGAAAAGGTAAGGAATAGAAGGGGGACTGTGTACCCCGGTGTAAGTGATGAAGACGTTGTTTTCGCCTCGAACGTCGATGCTGTCGCCTTGGGAGTTGATGGGGTTGGCTACGGCGCCCAGCGCAGCGAAGGAGAGGAGGAAGACGGAGGCGAGCTGCATGATGGATATTTAGAGGTAGTAATGGCAAGAAGAGAAGAACTGTATTGGGAATGTGCTTTTGCAGATGTGATGAGTCGGTAAGAAAACAGCATGTACTCTTATTATTTAAAACATACTTCCAGTTCTACATCACCCGCCTGATACTGTCGCCTTGACGGATTGTCCCTCTGCTACGAAGAATCGAGCTCCGGTCTTCGGACTTTGCTTCGCTCCCCGATATACGTATTTTTTCCACGAGTAGTGAAGAGGAAGACATCATGAGTGACCGTCGTCTAATCCTTCGCTGCCGTGCTGTCAACACCATCGGACTATGTCGAACCACATTGCTCAGGAGGATCGTTGTTGAGCTTGCTGCTTGCGGAGATTAACACAGAATCAAATACTATTAGGCGGTTGTGCCTCGTTTTTGTGGTTACACTACTTTTTACTGGACCCATTTGTATCTAGCATCATCATCATCAGGCCACCCAGTGACATGATTTGGGTCATTTTCGGCCTCCGAATACATCCCATCATGCCATACACAGTTTGCAGATGCATCCTTCCTCTTTTACCACTTGTGTGACTGAAAATGGTTTCAAGTAAACTCTTTCAAGATACATGTATGCTGTGTTGTAAAGAGGTTTACCTCTGTCTTAGATACGATGGACACGCTCCTTCGAACAACGTGCACCTCATTCGGGCGCTAATGATTACAGCAACTATGCGAGTAATAAAAGAAGCTACATACTCCAACTAATAGTCTACTTGTTGCTCCACCATGAGATATCAAAGAGAGCATATGAATTGTGAGGCGTTCACGTGTCATACAAGGGCGAGTGAATAATGTTTGTGCGCTTCTAAAAGCTTTACAGGCATACGTATATCTGCATCTGCATCGGTTGGTTGGCGTGGAAAACACACCAGCCCCAATAATTGATGGAGAGACCAAGAAAATGATGATAAGACAAACACTTTGCACGACAGCTGATCATATTAGTGTTAACAATGTCGTTCCTAATAAAATCAATGGTAGATATCAAAGGAAAACAACCTTCGCTGTTATTTCCAACGTAAATATACGTCACATGGTAAAGTAGATTTAATGAATAGCAAGTGCATCAAGAGCTCCTACGTATTCTGTGTTCCTCACATCGGAGGAACATGCGCTGTTCCGCCAGCAGAAAGCTTGTTACCAAGACCTACTCCACCAGTTCCAATCCATCATTCATCTGGCGGGCTCTCCTTTTCAAGACACTTCAAATGCTTGTCATCTCGCAAGTCATCGCCGCTATCCCGATACGCTCTGAGAATCTCAGAATTCCTTTCCTTTACGGTAGTGACCATACGTTCAATAGTATCGGTAGCTAGCTCCTGCAGATATTCATCATTGGCCTTGGTTGCGTCCTCCATAATCTCATGAAGACGCTTCAGCCAGAACATGTATCTCCACGGCGTGAAACCAATCGAAGAGCGCTTCTTCCCAAGCTCCGATTCGGCGAACATTATGCCGGTTTGACCAACAGTATTTGAGCAATCGTGCCAGGAAGAATCTGAAAGTTCAATGATGGCATGGCCAGCCTCTTTCATCCATTCACAAGCAGCTGGTAGTAGGTGCGCAATGTCGAGATACGCGAGGCTTCGGTTTGTGTCTTCATCATCCTTGTCAGTAGTGCGAAGGTCGCGTCCTTCTTCGAAGGTAGAGCGAAAAAGGATCAGAACGATTTGGCACAGTCTGTCTTTGCTGACCCGAGTCGACGCTAGCTTGGCTAAGAAAGATGCGAAGTTGAGGCGATGCATGCCTGACATGGATGCACAGTTGTCCACCCAGAAGGCGGTCATGTCAGTGACCAGGAAGGGCAAATCAACCCAAAGTTCTCCTTCTGCCGTGCGTGCAATATCAGTTCCATACAGGCCAGGTGAAGCCCTGCGCAGAGTTCCCAGTCCTTGTATACGGAGGATGTCGAGGACAAGACGGTCATGGCCAGACGTTTCGTGCGACGTACGCTGACTGAGCCGGAAGTACATATGCCAAAGGGAATGAACATAGCCTTCAAGTGTGTCTACTCCATCTCCTATTTCACAGAATCGGCTGATGATGGTTGAGGTTCGATTAAAAAAGGCGGCTCCACGGACTTCTTCCAATTCGCCACGAGCGACGCACTCGAGGACGTCTTTTTGATCTCTGGTGGCGTCGTAAAGCATCGTTGGTTTCAGATCGATTCACTTGGATAATTTGGAAAGTTTCCAATTGGGATATTATGGCTGAAGGACGAAGAAGCCGATGCGTTCCTGAAATGACTGAAGATACTGACAAGAGAAAGAGTAGGCAAGTGCTACTTATTAGGATTTGCTAACTCCACTTTTGAGGCTACGGTCATCCAAATCGGGCGTGTATAAACAATAGCCTGATGAATTCCATTACCAGGCAGCGCACCCCACCAAGCGGCACGGTTTTCCCGAAGTGTGGCGTGACCTGCAGCTGCATGCTTCAATACGCCTCTGTGGCGACGTTGTCGCAGAATCCCCATTAAGCTGCTCACGTTCTCTGTAGCTGTCTCTTCTCTGCAGCTGCCGCTTACAATCATCCCTCTTAACAGCATGCTCGTGCACTGTTATCATTATGCCAAAGTAAAAGTGAGCATGACGTCCGTTTCAGTAGCACTGAGCAGACGTAACGACTATGCTAGTAAGAACGTTTTGTACAGAGACACAGGTCATCAGACGGTTATGCAAGCATAAACATAAGATCGTCGCATAAGAATAGCTTCCCTTGTTTATCCTTCTTCTCTTGCAGCTAGGACGAACATATGCTCGTTGGTCTTAGCCTTTTCCTAACTACTGACTTATTTAGATGTTGCCTATTAGTGCGAATCAGCATTAGGAATGCGATGACTAGAAAGAAAAAACTCAGGTGTTCCCCTAGGAGTAATTTATGATGCTAAGAACACTAAAGCCATCCGCCATTCGGCGGTGCACTTGCGACACGTAGGGTAGCTCGCAACCTGCGCTAAACCATGTTAGGTAAGATTCTTGTTTTTATATAACCACTCTACGCCGCAATAAGTACTGCACAGTAACCCTACTAGATCAACTTTACAATACAGTTGCGATAACTCAATGATGGGCCGCACACCTCCGCCTCAACACTCATCTCACCGAGAATAAGACATTCCAGTATCAAAGATTGTAATGCGCATTCACCACCACCACCACCACCACCACCACCACCACCACCACCTCCTCCTCCTCCTCCTCCTCCGCCTCCTCCATCTCGTCGAGAATTCAAAATTTTGATACCAAGGACAGACATACCGCCTCCACCCTCTCCAAATATACACCCGTCCCAATCATCAAGATCAGCAAGCCTAGTATACCCGCCTTCTCCTGCGCCTCCTGAAGCGTTTGAGCCCATAGACAAAGCGCATTACTGGCAGTTTCTCAAAGACACCAAAATTAACATGCCTGGTGAACCGTTTCATCCATTTCACATGTTATTCTACGGCTCTCTCATGGACCCCGAAGTTCTTCAAGCAATCCTCAATCTCCCCGAACTTCCAACTACAAGGCCTGCCATCATTTCCGGATTCCGCATCAAAATGTGGGGCATATATCCAGCCTTGATACCCTGCTTCTCCGGAAGCGTGACCGGGACTGTGTGGGAGGTGACCTCAGAAGCTCACTTCGACCGGTTGGCAGCTTACGAAACAGACGCTTATAGGTCGGACACATGCGATGCGGTTTTAGAAAGCGGAGAGGTTTTGAGGGACTGCCAAACTTTCTGCTGGGCAGGGGGTCCAGATAGTAAGGAACTTGAAGAAAGGAGTTTCGATTTCGAGCACTATCAGAAGTACTTCAAACCTTCTGTCATCAGGCGACGATCGCCAGTGCCGTAGGCAAAGGTTTGAGCCAATGATTGCAAGGCTCGATACTGTTCAAAATTTGTTCTCCTCTCTCGATTCATAGTTACATGTTACCGAGAGGTCGAAATGTCTCTTTCTTTTCTTTTTCCTGCATTTCCAGAGCGTAATGTTCATTGATTGACGGGAATGCTGGCCACACGGTTGAGTTTTGGTATATATCCCAATTAAAGTGGCTGCTAAGATAACCGGAGATAGCAAACCCAAGTCGAGGCAGCAAGTAAAGGACTAGAATTTAGAGCAAACGGCCCAACTGGTAGGCTGTTTTATTGGATCAACGCATCACTACTAATAACCTGCAAATCTTTCATGTCAACTACTCCACAACACCTCTTCAACAATTATTAAGGACAACTCCCCAGCCAATCTTTTAAGCCATTACTGTTTCATTTGGCTTTCCGCAGCTCTTATCTAACCAAACATATTACAATAACAGCAAGTCATGAACATCTCCAAGTCAATCTTCAAAGATTTCATGAACAACAAGCCCGTCGAGGATGTCGGATGAAGTGAGGGACAAGGAACGTGGTCGGCGACCACGTATTCCTAAGAGGGATAGGAGATACAGACAGGAAGTTCATAAGGGCTAAAATTTGTCGGACAGCTTGACTCTACAGACCAGCCACAGAGGCTATACTTTTTCAAACTTCAAGGATAACTTTTTACGCCACGGACCTACAACTCTGTATTTTTCTGAAGACGACCGTGATTTTTGTTGGCGCTTGGGCAGGGCTGCATGGTTACATGGGCGCTGTGGACAGAACGCTAGAAATTGAGCCGGCATTATTACAACTAAGCTATAGAAGAGTGGCAGTAGACAGCAACATGTATTCAACAAGTTGTCAAGCTGACTTAGGTTCTGCTAGTTGACGATGCCCAGATCAGTGATGAGTCGTCATCAGGTAGTCCAACGCTAGTAACCGGCCTCGGCTCCACCCAGACTAGTAGGTACCTGCCAGATCCCTGCATCCAAGTAATTTTCCCAAACTGCGCAACCACTTTCCCTTGCCCGTCGCAATACCAGCGCGGTAGCACCCCACGTCCTCCGCCTCGCATCCACTACTTCAGGCCTCCTGACGCCATCATGGGCCCACCAAACAAGAAACGCAAGCTCGCCGTCACCGCGCCCGAAACAATCGAATTCGACTTTGCGGCGCGCGAAGAATACCTGACCGGGTTCCACAAGCGCAAACTCGAGCGAAAGAAGCACGCCCAAGAAGAAAATGCCAAGCGCGAAAAGGAGGAGAAACTGAGGCTAAGGCGAGAAGTACGTTTCCCTGTTTCGTGGAAATTGTCAAGAGTCCAAAAAAATTAAATTGTACATTCGACTGACACCACGCCTATAGCTGCGAGCAGAGCGCAAAGCCGACTTGGAAAAGCATGTGCAAGAAGTCAACCGGCTAGTCAAACAAGCGAATGGTGATCTCAGCGAAACCGACGAAGACGGGGAAGGAGAAGACGAGCAAGAGGAAGAATTCACCGGATTCCAAGAGCCCGAGCCAATAAATCAAGAAGACGAGTATATCGACGAGGACAAATACACCACCGTCACAATGGAAAGCGTCAATATATCCAAGTCTGGGTTCTCGCGGCCGGGCGAAGACGATGAGCACGATGAGGCGGCGAAGAAGAAGGCACAGGAGGCTGCGGAGGCGGAGGCAGCGGGTGCAGATGGCAAGAAGAGGGTTTGGACAAAAGCGTGGCCCAAGAACAGCGATAAACCCAAGAAAAAGAAAAAGAAATTCAGGTATGAGACCAAGACGGAGAGGAAGGCGGAGCGCATCAAACAGGGCTTGAAGAAGAAGAAGCAGAAGGAGGCGAGGATGAACAAAAAGTAGCAACAAAATTCATAGCTTGTGAGCGTTAGTGGGCGGTGGCTCTAAGGCCCTTGGAGCTTCTGGAAGACGAAACGAATGATACCCCTTCACAAATTGCCGTGGCATAATCTCATTGTGCACAACGAGCAGGATATGGCGATTTCAGCTATCAAGTGTGGAAGCATCAACAATGTATTTGCTCGGGGATTACAAAAGGCGAACAGGCCCGCCCAGCAAGCAGCCGCAGGAAAGAAACAGATGTATAGTATAGGGGTACGCAAATGTCATGTATGTGGAATTTGCCTCTATCTCCAAGCTCCACGGCAAGCTTAAAAAACGCTCTCTTCCATCATCAGCTCCTCTTGCCGCACGCACTCGATATCGAAGTGGTTAGCTGAACAATACCGAAGCCCGACTCAAAGCTCCATTGAATACAGTCAACCACACAGTAGCGACCAAAGTGAGATTAGATGTTACCAATCTCCTTGACGAAGTCATCGAGCTCCTTCTTGGTGTCGGCATATTTCTTGGCCATCTCCTCGTACTTGGATTCCCACTGGTCGCGAGATTGCTCGAGAGCTTGGACTTTGCGTTCGTAGTGGCCGGACTTGACGTCGGTTTGGCGGAGCCTATAGCGTGGCGAGTCAGTACACGTAGATCAGGGGTGTTAATAGCAGAGAGCTATTGCAAGAAAATGAAGGGAGCAGTCGTACTTCTCGTTGAGCTCACGGATCGTCCTGTCCGACTCCTCAGCTTCTTCCTCGAGAACTTGAATCTTTCGCTGAAGGCTCTCAGCTTGGGTGCCAGCCTGAGCACCTGCACCAGCTTCGTCCTTGTGGATCTTGACTTGCCCCTCAAGCTTCTCAACCTCGGCCTCGAGCACAGAGTTCTTGTGCGTCAGCGAGGTGATTTCCTGCTCCTTCTGTGTCGTCTCGGCCTCGAGCTGCTTGACCCTGGCCTTGAGCTCCTCGGCGCGGGCGCTGCTCTCGTCCGCCTCGACGCGGAGAGCCTCCATGCGCTATTCAAAAAGACATGTTAGCGTCCATTCAGCACTTGAGTGTTGACGAGCACGAATGTGGCGTTGATCAGAGGTAGGGATAGGCATGGCAGAAGGGGAATTGGCGGGGTATGCGTGGACTCACCTTCTTGATCTGATCCATGGCGGTGGGAGGTGTGAAATGTGTAGGAGAGGCAGTGGCTAGCTTGGATGAATGCTGCTAAGTCGGCGGAGACGGATGCAGCTTAAAAGGAAGATTGGTGTGGTGTGATGGCGGTCTTGATTGTGGAAGGGAGAGAAATGTCCCTTGCAGTGGAGGTGTGCAAGCTGACAATGCGGGCAAGCGCTACCAAAAGGGGACTACCTCCGCCCGGACCCTTCGTCGCCAGCCCAGGCCCGACTTGGTCGCCGCCCTAGCAACCGCCAGTAAACACGACTGCCGCGCCGAGCCCATCACCCACCACCCCACACGACTCGCTCAATGTAATCACCATCATATCATGGCCACCCTCGCAGCTAATGACCAGGAGAATGCTGTCCGCCATCTGCACGCCGGCGCCGCCTCAAAGTCGCTGAATGCGGGCCTCAAAGGCTTCAGCGCCAAAACACCGGGAAACAAAGCCCCAAAGACGCCATTCAAGATTCCACTCAACGATGAAAATGCCGTGACCAAGGGCGGAAAGTCGGTCCTGCAGACCAAGGGCAAGGGAGCCGAGCTGTTTGCTGGCGGCAAAGGTGGAAAGATTGATGGCAATGCCTTTGTCACGCCAGCCGGTATGCTAGGATGTCTCATGCAATTCGTTCATCAAGACTGACGTGTCCAGGACCCCGCATGCGTGCGCCGTTGGGCATGAAGACGACCAACGCTAAGTCACGAGCTTTTGCAACCCCGGCGCCTCTTTCCTCTGCAAAGACGCAGAAACTGAGCCCGCGTCTGCGCCGTCCAAAAGTCAAGGTCCACCAGCCGGAAGTCGCCCAGGAGTCCGAAGATGACGTACCCGAGGTTGAGTACATGCCTCCCAAGGAGATCCCCCTCGAGGATGATATGGACGACTGGCTGCCCAGGAACTGGACTATCCCGAAGATCAGCGAGCAGGACATGGTACGTGGGATTTGGCAAGCCTACCACAACCCAGTTGAGGATGATGGACGGACCCGCGGGCAGCGCCAGTTTGAGGAGGAACTCAAAAAGGGTCGCAAGCAGCGTGATGAGCAGTTTGAGAAGGTCTTTGCATCGCAGATGGCTAAGGAGGATGCTGAAATGAGGGAATATTACGGTATCAAGGACCCGAAGGCAGATGCACCGAAAGCATCAACCTCCACTGCTATGCTCAAGAAAGCCCCAACTGGACTGTCCACCATGCGGGCGCGATCTGCGGCTGCTGCTCTGGGTCCAGCGTCGAAGCCCGGCTATGCTGCTCCCACTGCAGCAGTCAAGTCGCGCGTACCCACTGGCCTGATCTCTGGTAGAAAGGGCGCAAAAACGCCCACAGAGCTTACAGCCTCTCGTCAGGCTTCAGCAACCACCGCATCAAAGAGTACGATTGGCTATGCCCAGGGCCGTGCTGGACGTGTCGCTCCAGCAGCCCGGAAGCCCCTTTCCAACGTGACGAAGCCCGCGCCTTTCTCAGCCACATCTCGACCCCTTTCATCGATTCATATCCGGAGCGCAAGCGCCAACAGTGGAACTGTCCGATCTCGCGGCACGACGTCACGCTGCAGCTCGATTACTGGTGGTTCGCCAGCAGAGGAAGAGCAGCCTCGTCGCACCGCCGAAGACCTGGAACGTGAGATGGAGTTGTTGCTTCTCGCACAGTCTGAGGACGAAGACGATGAGGTGTGGGCGCAGAGCTTCAACACCCAATTACTTGGTAATGACGTTCTCGAGCAGCATGACGAAGACAACTTTCAGTTCAAACTCCCAGAAGGCTTCTAGAAAATCTTGAGAGAGACAGAGAGGTGCAAGGGAATAATTGACTGGAGAAGAAAACGCGACTGAAATGTGTAATTATTAAAAAAAAAAAAAAACTATCTCTCGGTTTCAGTGATTGGGTCTGGTCTATGGAGTTTGGGTTATTGGATACCTACGTCTTTTTTCCTCGTCATCTCATTCATGAAGGAGAGTGGCTCCTCTTTGTATTTGTTAGTCGCGGTTCTTCACGCACGATTATCGTAATGGCATGCTATGTGCTGGTCGGTCGGTGTGGCTTATACCGCTAATGCTACAAAGAATAGCCAACATGCTGCTACGCAATCATCATATACCCTATGTTCTTCCTCTCTTGCTTCTTGGCGTGCTGTGCTCGTCCGTCCGTCTGAAAATTAGTCATAGATCACGATCACACTGTGGAAAAAGCCACTGGTATTCTGCACTGTTAAAACCCATTTCCACACGTATGCGTTAATGCCTTTGAATTCTGCCAAGTCGAGATTCAGAAACAAAGCTCTCCTCTATTGTTGCACACTTCGGTGCTGAAAACAGGTACCTGACTAACAAACTTGAGGCCATTGGAAAACAGTGCTGTATTCAAACTGGCAGTCTCTTCTATCTGTATCTACCTTCTAGTAACACCCCTATCCACAGCCGGGCACCCTGTATTTGTTAACTCCCAGATGACTCAGCTCCATTCTTCGTGAGGTGCAGAAAAGGGAAGTAGACGAAAGCTAGCAAGGCCACACAGCAGACGGCAATAACATTAAAGTGCTATTAGCAGCCGTAAATTAGCATCTGTTGCAAGGGCGGATCTGGAAGATTTGAGACTATGCCATCTTTCCTCCATGAGAAATGTTGCATTTGTCCTGTTGCTCTATCAGGAAAGGATGACATGTGCTGGTAGTTCAGCTGTACTCTTAATACATAGGGAAAAGGCTGTCTCATTTAGAATCCATGCTTATGGCTGGCTTGAATTCAGTATACTTCTCGTGGCACGCTCTTACAACATCATACTAATTGATTATCCATATTCGTAATCCGTGCCCTCGCCTTGATTCTCTTTTCTGACTTTTGAACACCTCATTTCCTTTGATAGAACATGCTTCTCCAATTCCTATTTGAAATTTCCCTAAATTCCTTCATGCTATGTATGTTGATTGTATATATAAATATATGTGAATTTTTTGGTAAAACTATCATTATCCTGCTTTGACCCCATTCCCATGACACGTGTATTTGATTTAAGAAAAGGGAGATGAAAAGGAGGATGTTGGGAAAAAAGGATAAAAAGGAAAAAAATCCTCGCTCCCTCCATCAGGATACACAATCAGTGCCCTCCAGCCATAAATGATAAAAAAAAAAGCAAGGCCAGAGAGATGCGCGCTGTAAAACCCACCATTGGATACGCCATGCTGCTGGAAAACATTTGAGAAAATAAAGTTAGGGATAAAGCACATTAGAGTGATAGGCCGTGCAGGGTGTGTCTAATTCACCACCTCATCCACTGCGTATAGATTTTGATTGAGAATCTTGTTCATGGTGAACATGTGCACGCGGTCTTGCTTGAAGACGGCGCGCATGGCATCGTCGCATCGAATCTGGCGTTTGTCGCTAGGGTCTTGGAGATCGCGCTCCTTGACGTATTCCCATATCTTTTTGACGGTCTGAGGCCGGGAGAGGTGGGTTTCGCCGAGGAGCTCAGAGAGGGCTGGGGAGAGGGCCATGGGTTTCTGCAAGAGAGATTAGTTTTTTTTATCCAACAATGCGAGGGAGATATGAAAAGGTGTACGGACGTGGAAGCCTCCTTTCCGGGTTGGGCTCTTCTTCTCGCCTCCGCTTCCTGAGCCAATATCGCTATCATCCTCGTCTTTGACTTTGTTGGAACTCTTCTTTTTGGTCTTTTTCTTAGGCGCCGGCGCTTTCCGCTTGGTGTTTCCACCACGCGTTGCTCTGCCCATGCGCGCATTCTCCTCTGCCTGCAACCTCGCCGCAAAAGCTGCATCGTCGTCCTCGTCCTTGGCTTTTGTCTTTTTGTTCTTCTTCTTGGGCGGTGGATTGTCTTCGACCTCGGACAGGACAGACTCGTCCTCGGGTGGCGATCGCTTGTGGTTGGACATGTCTGATGTATCGCCGTTGGTCGTTTTGGTGCCGTTCTCGCCGGTTGGCGTGGGCTCCGAGGCATCAGAGCCGGCGCCGTTCTGCTCGCTGTTGAACTTGTCGAAGCGCTGCATGATGAGCGTGGTGATTTGGTCCTGTTTGAAGAGGTCAGTTTATGCCTCGCAGAGCTTGTTGGGGGTTGCAACCTTTTGGTGCGACAAGTCGTGGCCAACTCTTTCCTGCAAACCCTTGCGGATGCGCTTCGCAGAGATGGTGTTTATGTCGCTTGCGCGCAGGATGTCATCAATGATGACGGAATACGAGGCCTCGACCTCTGCGGGGAGCGGTTCTGGCGCGCCATGTTAGCATGGGGATGCAAGGCGCGTGGTGATTAGGGTGTGGGCGTAGATGCTTACCCGACATGGCGGTAGTGGTGGTGATGTTTGGACAGAAAGGTGATGGTCGCAACTACAAGCTCGGTCGCCAGGACGCACCGTAGGGACGCAGGAACCGGGTGTTTGAGAGAGAGGAAAAGTGGGCGCAACCGGCGCAGAAAGTCTAGACGGAGTGTTTGTGGTGAGGCACAGCGAGAAGCAGTCTCTCACTCAGCAATCGATTAGGGTTGCCGCGGCCGACCCTCAGACAGGCCAGAGGAGCAGCCAAGGTCGCGGTCAGATGGTTTGTAGCGGGGTCCCGTCACAGGAAGCAGCAGGCAGGCGGTACGGTCTATGTGGTAAAGCAGCCTGGGGAGGATGTGCAAAAGCCGGGGATGCAGCGGGACGCCGTCGCAAAAGGGATTTGCTGAAGAGCGAGACTAGTAACTGGGCAGACGGCGACAATCGAGGCATGCACGATGAGGTGTGAAGACGTAGATGCACGGGCGCGGCCTAGTCAGGTACGGCCCGACCAAGCACCATGGACACTGGAGGAGGCTGGGGAACATGAGCCATCACCCCATCCATGGTGCAATCCGCCATCTGCACCTGCGTCTGCTGTAGGCACTCGCACACACGCACACACGTCAAACAACGGCTTTGGTCTTTTTTTGTCTTGTTGCGCTGCAATTACTCGTCCTAGTATATATCGGCAGACTGCATACTCGTCCCAAAGCGGTAGTCTATGCACCACGTCGCCACCACGCAGCCTCGTGCCCCATCCCTTTTGAGCCTGCGCCACTCGCTCTTGCCGGCACCTCTGCTCACATGACCAGACATCCAACGCCGTACATTTGCTTCTCCACCGCGCTCTTGATTTGATACCAGTCGGCTCTTCTCTCCGCAAACTCATACACCTCTTCCGCCCGAAAAATGCCGTGGTACCGATCCGTATCCGCAATAATGGTCGCGATTTCTTTGGCCTGCTTGGCATCAATGAGGTAGATTTGCGAGAGCTCGCGCAGCGCTGCAAAGTACTGGATCAGCGGTTTGTTGCGTAGCGATACAATGTACGTATTATATGCATTCATGTCACTGCTAGACTTAGTGACCGGCTCGGTTTGCATCTGGGGTCAAGTGACATTACCTAATGAGCCGGATGGCGCCGTCCACACTAATTCTTTGCCGCTTCAAGTGCTTGCAAAGGGCAGTGAACAGGCGCACTCCGACTTCCTGGTTGAACACATCCAGCACGTTCTTGTCTGTGCTGCCAATGAGCATGCTCGTGTGTGACGATACAACCTCCACAATCTTGAGTGCCGTCTGGCTGGGCCCAATATCAGACATCTCCACTACTCCATTGGGTCCCACGGGTGGATTAAAATCTGAAGGGCTTTGCGTGGTACCGCAAAGATACTCAACCTCATCCATCAGCACGTCGATGCCTTTGTTGAGGCCTGCAGCAACGCTCTCGTCTAGCTGCGCCTCGAACCGCTTCTTCTCCTTGGCTGCCAGACTGAGAAAATCATCTCGGTCCGTCAGGTTGGCTGCCACAAGTTCTTGGAGGTAAAAGACGTCGACCATTTGCTGGATCAGGTCTCCGACATTGACAAGCTCCAAGAAAGCCACAAGCGGTGCAACTCCCTCTTGGCTATGGTCTGCAACCTCTCTGGGCTTGTAGTCAGCCAAGTGGTTGACAGCCTTGTCGAAACCCAGCTTCATATGACGATTGCCCAGAATCTGGACAAGGTGAATGAAGATCTGTTCCGACTGTTCTTTTGCTTCTTCTCCAGACTGGCCGCCGAGCCGGACGAAGCGTGCAGCACGTTCGAGACTGGCCTTGGCCATGTGTGTCAGATTTAGAGCAACCTCGATGCTGAAAAGCGATCGGATTCCCTCCAGCCTCGAGTTCATAATGGCGGCCTTGGCAGCAAGCTCCGTTGTGGGGGCGTCAGGACGTGGGGTTGACGACCGATCGCCAGGGACCGGAGTTCCGCTTCTCGACGTCGGCTCCAAGACACTGTTTCGGTTTGTACCCGTTGCACTGCCCCCAGGCTTGCTGGCACCCGAGCCACCCATGGTGGGCAGCACGTTGACAGGCATCATGACCACCTTTTTGAAAGACGACAAAAAGTCTTGCTTGACTGCCTTTCGGTTTACATTGGCCATGAAGCGAGTTTCGGTGGTTTGCTCTTCTTCTCGCAGTCGCTTCTCCCAAGTGTCGACCTCGGCTTCGGATTTGCGCTTGAAGTAATCCAGCTCCTCTTGCAAGTACAGATCGACATGCGGCTCGAAGCAGCGCATGATGATGCGCATGACCTCTTGTTGGAAGTCTGACTTGGAGGCTTTGGTAGGACGCAATGACATGGCAAGCTGGACGGCTTGGTCGAAAACGCCAGCAACGGCTTTCAAGTATGTTTCGATACTCGCATCGTGAGCTTCGTCAAACAGAGTGGTGAGGTACTCCGCAATGACATCGTCTGCAACGCGTTCCAAGAAGGTCTGTAGAACATCGACAGTGGGTGGAAAAACACGATCAATGATTTCAGCTTCGTTGTTGAGCTCAGTGGCTAGGCCCTTGAAGAACTTATGCGAGGGCTCCAAGATGAGTTCGCCACTTCGCAGGCAGTCTGACGGGTCTCCAAGCCTCTCCTTATCCAACATCAATGGGTGGTTGTGGATGAAAGAGTCCAGACATGCTGCACCACCATTTAGAGTGACGAGGACGGACGCAAATCGCTTCATGCGGCCGTCAAAGTCCTTGTCCATGTAGCCTTGCTCAAACTCGCGAAGCACGGCGTTTTCAAAGATGCCCGTCATTGTGTCGAGCTTTTCCTCGCGCTGATGCCAGCCTTGGGCGAAGTCGCTCTTTGCAAATATCTTGAGCTGGGCCAGCATCTGAGCTTGCTGTTCGGGGTCGCGATATGTCCGAAAGAGTATGGGATCGGTATGACTTCGTGATCTCTCTATGTCATAGTAGAAGGGAGCCAGGGCACCATAGATCTTGCCATACTCTTGTCGTGCCATGCCGCGTATGGAGCGCACATTTGCTATGACCTTGACAGCCGCCTGCGGATCGACGAGGTAGGAACTTGGGGCCAGTGTCCCGGCCGCTGACAGCGTCATGTCGTTGAAGCCTTTGTCGAGCGTGGTCGAGCGCGGCCGTCTCTGGTGGTCCTGCGACTTCCGCAGCAGGTCCTCTTCTACGGTGGCATCGAACAGGGTCATGCTGGTGCTGCCCACGTGACCATCTCCTGACGGCATGCCGCTGGCCGTGGCGGTGCTGCCATTGTGTCCAACACTCGCGACATGTGCCTCGTCCGCTCTTTGTGCCTGTAGCTTCTTCCGCATGGCCTCTTCAAACCGCTGCTTGGCCTCTGCCTCGTTCCAGCAGCCCATGCTGCGGAGCCTCTGCTGCCACCTCGTGTCATCGTAAACCATCTCACGCATGCGCCTCGAGGTGCGGGCAAAGCTGAACATGTCGGCGACGGGCAGGTAGTCGAGGATGGTGTTGATGAGCTCTGCAGAGACACACAGTCAGACGACGTGATTCCACATACCGCATAGTCCGTACCTGCAGGCAGTACCGCCTTGGAGTCGCCCACGAGCTGCGTGGTGCGCAGCGACGCCAGGACTGACGTCTGCGTTTGGGGCACCGCCCGCTTGAAGTTTGACTTTGGAGGCATGACTGTCTGCCGTGGTGAGAGACAATGGCCTCGTCCTCCTGCTCCTACTAATCACTACAATGTCTTCTTCCAACAAGTACTTTGTCCATAGCCTGGGGCCCAGCGAAGTTTCGCGTGGCTTGTCGCGGGGCAAGAGGCTGTTTGCAGGTGAGGTGGAGCAGTGACGGTTGACGGGCTGGCGGCTATCGGCTGGCGGCAGGGTCTGGTCGATCCGGCATAGCACCAAACTGATCGCCCCGCCGCGGCTGCAGCCATCTGGCAACTACACACATACATGGCACGGGGGTCAAGTCATGGAATGAGGCAATGTTTCCAGAAGGAACCGGGAGACTTGTCTCTGTTGGACACTTTGTTTTGGCAGGGCACTCTGGGCGTGCCAAGGGGGGAGTCAATTGACATGAAGCCTTGTCAGGAGAGCAGATTCACACGGCAACACGGGTCAAAAGAGCAGAGTGCAAGAAGCAATGGTCCAGCCCCCCTTGGTGGGTGGGACAGAGTAATGACGAGGGTGGTGGCGGGTCGAGGCAAAGAAGCAAGGCGAACGGATGGTGCAGCATGTTCCAAAAGAAACAAGGAGGACTCGCATAAGCAAAGCTCACACTTGCTATGTATAGAGAAGGGAGGGTGGGGTTATGCAAAAGCATGGCACTGGATGGGCAATGGCCACGTGGATAGGGCAGTATAGTAGAGAGAGGTCGAGAAGTTCTAGAAGCCCCTGATGGGCGAAACGAGCGTCACGGGAGGTCAGACTGGCGAGGCATGAGCAGGAATAGCATAGCATAAGGCGCGGGCAGCGGGCGAGGCAGTAGTGCTGCCAAGAGGGCCAATTCTGGGGCTGGAGATGCGTCGCGTCAAAATAATAAACACAAGGCGTGTCGCGAGCCAATTGATTGCGGCGTGTTTGTGAGCTATTCTTGCTGTGTGGGTGAGGCTAGCGGCCCCTGAGGGCAATGTTACAGCACGAGGACAAGTTGTGTCAGGCAGAATGGCGGCCTTCAGCCAGCCCTGGCAGGGCGGGCAGGGCAGGGCACACGACTACCAGTCACACAGGGTTTCGCCCGTAATGACGGCAAAAGGGATGAAACCTTGGCCGAGTGGTCGACGGAAGGTTTCAAGATGGGTTCCGCAGCACATGGCACGGCCGCCCACCACTATGACGACCCTCGACACCACGCACCCACACGCCGCCTGCTCGTAAAGGGCAGGCACACACACACACAGTGAGTGCTGTCCGGTACCTGCATGCGCTCGTCAGGGCGGGCCGACCAATGCGGCCATGGCGTGGGCTGGGGCGCTTTGGTGCGAGGGCTGGCCAGAACGTGACAACGCATTGCACGCCCGTCCGAGACGCGGCGACGCGCTGGCCCGATGACGGCATTATCAGCAGTCAAAGTGTGCAAAGGACGGCGGCAGAAAGGCGCGTCGCCAGCCGTGGCGGTGGCGGACGGTGGCCGAGTGGCCGTGCTTTGTGCTGGCAAAGAGTGAAGCAACAGGCAGGCGGCTTATGTTATCCGCGCACGGCCCGCCGGGGACTTTTTTGTCGACGACGCTTTGAGACGCCGGGAGCTGAGGCAGCCCGCCCATTGGCCGTTTCACACGACAGAGTGGGGGCGCCAGCTGTGTCCTGTTGCATCCCCTTTCCCATTGTCTGCCCAAGAGTCATCCCAGAGAAGCAATGTGCAATTGCTTCACTCCGCGCGAGCACTGCTCCAGGCGTGCGCCGAAAAGGGCCACGTACCTGCGAGCTGCCCGTATGGCCCGTCCGTTGCCCCGTGGATGATGCATCATCGCGCAGACGTCAGTCCATGGTGATGCTGGGCTGGAGGACCATGACTTCTGCGAGTTAAATATATATCTGCCAACCATCGGGCCACTGTCGCAACTACTGACACTCCCGCTGCACCGCTGCACTACAAACTTCAAAGACGGTCCTCTGCCAACCTTAACCCAGTCTCAGACATAGTCTCGCCGCTCCCCATTCATAAGCTCCCAGCCCCGATCCGGACACTACCATCAAACACATACTACTACATTACACACACGACCGCCAACATGATCTTCTCCGCCATGAACAAGCCCAAGATGCCCGATGGCAGTGGCCCCCCAGGCGACGGTGGCAGTACGTTCAGCCCCGACACCCTCTCCTCTCCCTCAAGTTCCCAGTTGCTGACATGCTCCTGCCTCAGGAAAACCAATTCCCCATTGGGAAAAATGAATGGATGGCTGCGCCATCTCGACCAATCAACACCCCCAATGCCTCTGCGTCTGCCCTGGCGGCCCACCATCACCAACATACGTCTCGTCTCCAAAACCGACTTTGCTTTCTCGCTCATCGCCATCACCACCATGCTCGCTTTTGCGCTTTGCACAGCATTGCGCTAGCTCGCCGAGTCCTGTGTGGTCGACAGCGAGAAATGGTCCTCCGGGGCGCAGCACTCAGTCGCCCAATGCGGAAAGCGCTGCTCTGCGCGGCTGTGTCAGACCCGGTGACCGAAGCAACCGAAGCAGCAGTCCTCCCCCCAAAAAAACCCCCTCGCCCTCTCCCTCAAGGCATTCTGGACGACGCTCTCGCGGGGGCTATCCGCTACTTATCAACCACCGGGGCCAAATCGCCAGGCTGCCTCGAGTCTGCCGTACCTGGCTCGCGCTTGGTGGCTTATGGGTTGCGGCTGTGCAGCACTGGGTCCGCGCCTGGCACTAGCCCTAGGCAGCGAACGCTGATTTACCCTTCACCCATTCACCGGAGCGCACCTGACGCCCTTCTGCCTGAAAGTACTGCCTTAGCACTCGATGCGCATTCACCTGCCGGGGGGCTTTGCGCAGCACTCCCGGTCGACTAAACCAGTCACCCTCGGTGTGACTGTCTTCTCAGCCTTCTAGAAGGACGCTACTTGGCAGTGCAGCCTGGCGGTCGCCTTGTTCGTCAGGGCACGCCCAATCAGCTCCCTGATTATGGCCCCAAGGGGCGCAGTCCATTGTCCTTTGCCAGTGTCTTTGAATCACACGGGGCAGAATTCCATCTGGTCCTCTGCGTCACAGCCTGGAAGAAGGCAGTCATCGCCTGTTCTTGGAGGCTGGCCGTTTTATGACAGGCCTCAGGATTTGCGAGGTTATATCTCTTGAATTTCTCTCTGCTGTATACTATTACTACTACACATCACTACAATACAAACATCAATTACATCTACCATCTTCATACAAGCCATACTCATCTACCAAGTCTGAACACACACATCACACTCCACTACTCCACCACCATGAGACTAGCCATGACATGTCTTACTCTCTCCTACGGCGACCCGCAGCCCCGTGACGGAGGAGCGCCGCATCCAGGTGCTCGACTGAGACAATCTTCCACCATGATGCTCTCCATGGCCGGCGATGGACCTCAGCCTCGCGATGGAGGCTAATGGACCCTGAGCCACATCTACTTTTCGGTCCGTTCAGCTCTCTCTTTTCTCCACCAACATGTCCTAACATGGCGCAGTTCACATCGCCAGTCCATCCATTGACTGCATGATCCGACTCGTCAACAGGACCGGATCACCACCAGGGCTTGTTCACCACCAACTCGTACACGCCCATGTACCACCACCATTGCTCCGTCTTCTTCTTGTTTGAGCATTTCGTCATACCATCCTGCAGCGTTCTAAAACATCTTCGGCGTCTGGTTTTCCTTGTTGTGTGTCTTTTTGGGGTGGGGAGAAACATGAGGCCCAAGTGCGTACATTTGGTGACTTTTTGGGACAGTCTCTTTTGGGATGCATAGACGGCGTTATCATAGAAGGCGTGGAGCTACCTATTATTGGGATCTAGGGCCAGACTGACAGGCAGTCTGATGAAGTTACGGGGGTTTTTCTTTTCTATATTGTACGATTATGAGGTTTGAGCGAATCATCCAAGATAGCATGCGTTGCCGCTAGAATAGAGTAATGGAAGGACATGCTGGTTACAAACGTGCTGCTGATTCACGTGACATGGGGATTGCGAGTCCTGAAAAGAGGCAATACTGCTCATCCCAAGGATTGCAGGTACAATGGCAGCTGTGGAGTGTGCGAGGTTGGAGGGGAGAAGTCGAAGTTGTCGCACGCCGCCCTCGTCCCCCACGCTGCCGCCTACGGTCTTGGCACAGATAACGATATTACACGCAACTTGCATGCATCCCCCATGCCTGCTTGCGTCACACAGTGGGATGCGAAGGAGGCATATACGTGCTGTCATATCGCTCTCTGAACCCTAATGACCACCGACATCTCCCTGCTACAAAAATAGAGCCCTCGTCCTATATATACAACATCTAGTCTACAGATGCATCGCATTTGCTTGTAAAAATATACATGCTTCCCCGCTCGGGTCTGTATGTACGTAGACCCTGTTGCTATTAAAAATTTAGTCACAGAAACCCCCAAAAAGACTCTGGCACGCGCGCGTAGCACACACCCAAGCATGGGAGACAAACTCCGCTGGTCAGAAGGCAGAACGTGCCACCCGTCGCTGAGAGCAAACCGTCTGGGCACGTCATGCCCAGGCGCCCCCGGTTTAGGGCATTGGTGCCCGTAGTGGTTAAAGAACAGACGGTTCTGCTGGGCGCGACCTAGGCTCTCTACCCACCAAGAATCTACGCCTAGTTTGACCTTGTTTGCGACAGAAGCCAAGGTCGGGGTTTTCCTTGCGATATAAGAACGTGGTTTGGTGGGCTGCTTTTGCATCTCGTCGCTTGGGTCCTTTGTTGCTTCCCGTTTTCACCTACACAAATCGCTGCCCCTCGCGACCGCGACAACGCTTTGCGACACTTGCGCTCTACAAGACTGCTCTGTACCTGAAAATGGCGGCCCGACCCACTGAGCATCAGCGCGTGGCCTCACACGGACGCGGAGGTGCTGGTAAGTCATCCATCTCGCAGCGATTGCGTGGTGAGACTCGAAGAGGGGCATCACAGCACAGTCACCGCGCATGACTTGCTGGCTGTACATACTGACCCCTACCTCCAAGGCAACATTGCAAAAGATGACCCCACCAACTATCCCAAGCCCGAGGATCTCGTCACCCCAACTCTCAAAGGCGATACGTATACGACTGGCCGCGGCGGCCAAGGAAACATGGCACGCAACGACCGCGAGCACCCCGAGATAGCGCGCGCAGCTCAAGACGTCGAGGGCTCCCCCCAGCCAGAGACACAGGGCCCAAAGCACTATGGTCGAGGCGGCGCTGCCAACATCATCAACAACGAAGCGGCTACGCAGCAGCGCAATAGCGAGGAAACCAAGCGCGAGGAGAAGGGCCTGCTGGGAAAGGGGAAGGGCTTGCTGAACAAACTGGGCAAGAAATGAGACTCCATCTGTCCAAAGAAAAAAGACGGGGGGATTTCAGGTCTCCTTTTTGTTTGTTGACTTTCTTTTTTGGGATCGTGTAATATACCCTGGATTCGCTCTTCTTTTTGATAATGCGTCTCATTATCCTGAACAATCTGCACAATCGCCTCACTACGGAAACCATATGGTTGATACATGAACACGCAACCTTATTCGTGATGTAGCGCACAAATTCGAACCTGTGCGATCTGCACAGACATGGGTGGCTTTATGTACACACGCCCCAGATCCGCTCCATGTGCATAAACCCTATCTTGCCCCGTCTGGATATACCGTTTTGTACAACACCAATAAACCCCAGGCGAGGCGGGCGCGCGGGGAGCAAAGCGTGAGCACTGCCTGTGTCCACAGTGGGCCAATAAATCCTACTCCTCCTTCTACGCCTCGTCCACCTTAGCACTGTTTCTATGAATGCTTTTTCACACACCGTTGCTTCTTTCGATGCATCCATCGATCATAAAAGCATAAAACAGAATCATAAAAGCATAGTTGTCACACGCGGAAGAACTGCCGCGATCGGCGTATCCCCTTCACCTTTGCGAGTTAGCAGGATGTGGAGATGGTGTGCAGGGTAGGGTATTCGCGTGTATGTATGTACACCTAAATGTATGCTGTACGTAGGTGTATGTATGTTGCGCTCAACTCCGCACATACGCCCCACGCATAACCACAGCCGTTCTGCAGCTAGTCGTATACCTTGTTCGGTGGCTTTTATCAGAGGCGGAGATATCTACCCGGTGTGCTGATCCAGCGGCTTGGGAAGGGGAAGGGTCATACTCGGCTTTCGAGGCAACGTGCCGTAGGTGTAGATGGCAGAGGGGGTAGTACAAAAGTCTCTTAAAACAAAATGTGTAGGGATGAGATGAAGAAAGCAAGATGCACATTTCCCCTCCGTCCGTGCCTTTTTTTCTCAACTGCCAAAGAAGTTCTAGAATGCTTGGATGCTTCACACAGATACTTGAATAGCTTTGATCAGAATTTCTTCCATCTCCTTTACAAAAAAAACAACATCCGTGTTCTCTGTGCTTATCTCGTGTGTGCAGTATGGAGATGCCCACCCAAATCCAACATCGGCACTCTACCTATCCACTCATCCACCCCTGTCCCTTATGTTCACGCCCTCTCACCCCTCCCCCTCCATCGGTCCTCGTGCCCAACTCCAGACACTCGCCTCCGCGCGTGCATCAGACCAGTACGCAATTGTACCTTTGCCTCAAAGTGTAGACTAGGAGATGCGCGAGCCCGAGAATCTGCCCATCAATCGCTCTTCTCCGAGTACCAGGGCACAGGGACAGGGTAAGTGTACAAAATCGCTTGCCCCGATTACGTCCCATCCATCCATCTTTCCGTTGCGTGCGTGTGTGGTCGGCATTGTTTGCCACTGTAAAGCCAGGTCTTGAGCTTCGCTGCTCGACGTGGTTGGATGCCATTGGCTTAACGTACTCACTTGAATCCTACGCATGCGCGAGCTGCGGGGTTGCATGTACCAGTGAGATGGTTAGTCGTAGGTATAGTGGTGGTGGTAGGTGTAATAATGGTGTGTAAGGTATACCACGTATCCTAGTCCTCTAGCTGTCGCTGTGGTATATACATGTCCTGTTTCTCGCAATCGTGTCGGCACTTGGGTGTAGTATGTTTGGTTTCAACATTGAAGGGTGTAATTGAAATACAACTAATTAAAAAAATGTCGACTACTACAACAGAAACCGAAACCTGGGTCCACTACCACGACGGCGGCGTCCCAGGTCGACGACGCGTACTTACTGGCGCCACAGCGAAAGAGACATTTACCTCACTTCCCAAAATTGACTTTCAGCGCATCTACTCGGAAAATCTTGAGGAGAGAAAAGCGTTGGCGAGGGAAGTCGGCGCTGCATGTCGAGACGTGGGGTTCTTCTACGCGGTTAATCATGGAGTCGACGAGAGCATATTAGAAGATACATTCGCCGCGCTGGAGAAGTACTTTGCTCTTCCAAAAGAAATCAAAATGGAAACGCACAATCAGAAGACAGAAAAGTTTCGTGGGTATGAGGCGTTTCTCGAAGGAAGACTGGATCCGAGTACAAGGGGTGGTGAGTCTCTTCTTCTCCCCTTACCCACATATATACTCGTCTCGTTGTCTTCTAACGCCCAAACCAGATCTCAAAGAAGGTTTCCTCATGGGCGAAGACTTCACTGACCCCGAACAACTCTCCCTTTTGTCCTCGACCCCCCTTCCACTTGCCCAAACCCCCCGAAACCAATGGCCTACACACCCCTCCGCCCTATTCTTCCGCCCAGCGCTCTACCGCTACTACCGCGCCATGTTCACCCTCAGCAAGCGCCTACTCCACATCTTTGCTCTCGCCCTCGACCTGCCCGAGACATACTTCGACGACATGACCACGCACCCCATGACCAACGTACGTGCAGTACACTACCCACCGCAGCGCAGCCCGTCTGACGTCGGCATTGGCGCACACACGGATTTCTGCTGGTTTACTCTCGTGTGTCAATCACGCACCACATACCCGGCGCTCGAGGTGCTGAATGCCAATGGTATCTGGGTACCTGTACACCCAGAGCCCAACGCATTTGTCGTGAACATTGCCGACTTCTTGAAACTGGTGACAGGGGGCACGTGGATGAGTACCGTGCATCGGGTGAGGAATATTGGCGGTGAGGAGAGGTATAGTATGCCGTTTTTCTTTAGTCCAAACGAGGACGCCAAAGTGAGTGTCGTGGAGCATTTGAGGAAGCCCGGGGTCGAGTATAGAGAGTTTGAGGTGGGTGAGTATTTTCAGAAGAGGTTAGATATTGACCGGAAGACGCATTTGGAAGCGGAGGATGTGCGGCAGGAAGGGGAGAAGGTGGAGGCGTAAGGTGGGACAAGAGTGTAAGATACGGAGATGGAAGATGTCATGAATTGTACGCTGGATAATTATATTGCTAGCATACCTGCACCTCCATGCCAATCAATCCAATCAGACATGACCGTTTCTTCTCTTTGCCTCTTCCAGAGCCGCGCGTAGTCTCTGCTCCTTTTCCACGTCCCCACTGCCATTGTCCTTGCCCATTTTCCGCTCCACCAGCTCCTTAATCGCCTCATCATCACTCTCCAACACGTGCACCCTTCTCGTAAACTCCTCGACCAACTTCTTCTCGCCTTCTTTCTTCTCAGCCCGCAACTCTTCTAACCGCGCAGCATCCGCTTTCTCGCTTTCTGCCTGCGCAATCTCGGCGTCCACCACGGTATTGTTGAGCTCAATCTCTAGATCGTTGAAGAGCGACAAAAGCGCCTTGGAGGAGTGCTTTAGCCCGTTGATGGTAGAATGGGCCCGAGAGAGTATGTCGCCATCACCAGCACCATCATCCAGGAGCCTGATAGCAGCGAGGATCTGGTCCATTTCCTTGCGTTCGGTGCTGAGGGCAGTAACGACAACATCTTCCACGCTACTGACGAGCTGGCCAATGCGTCTTGCCTTGTCCCGCTTTGAATTGAGTGCAGCCTGCTTCTCTGCAGATTCGAAATGTCTCTCTAGGTCCTTCATGGCGCTGATCTTTCCTGCGGCGTAGAGGGGCTGGATCTCAGTCTTTTTGTACACCCTGTCGCGCTCTGCTACAATGCGCACAACACCTTCGTGACGCTTTTCTACCTGCTTGTGTATGTTTTCCAGAAGCTCGAGACAGTCCTCAGTACTGGGAGGATCACCACTTTCCAGGCTTTTGGTTCCAGATACTGACACCTGAAGCAGATGCTCAACCTCCGCATACAGATCCATGAGCTCCTTGATCTCAGCTTGAAGACCACTATAAACTGGGTTGAACACCGCATCCATGTAGCTCCTGTATTCACCCTGGACTTCCTGTGCTTTGAGCTCGACTTCCTTCTGCTTGAACTCTTCCTCCAACTGTTTCATCTCCGCATATGAGATTTCGTCGTTATTGAACAGCTCGTCGTTGTGCTCCTCATTTTCCTCTTGGCGTTTTCGACGCGCTTCATCGTTTTTCCGGCGTGTGAGAGATGCTGAGTCTTCCCATGCTACCGAAAGCTCTTCCATCTTAAGCGATTGATTTCCTACGTTCGACAGTTTGGCTCTAAGCTCTTCAATGTGATGACTAGCCTTGCCTTGAAGATGTCGCGGTAGGAGAAGTGCTAGGGATTCATTTGGGTTGCCTTCGTGTGGAAGCGGAACTGACTTTGAGCTGTGTGAAAACGGACCCAATGGCGGAGGAATGGAGTCAGCTTCATGTTGACGAGCACTGCTTACAGGTGCCTGTGGATTTGGCTGACCCGCACCAAAGAATATCTCATCATGTCCCTTGTTGGGGCTTGGAGATGAGACCCCACTTGCTGTGTTTAAGAAAGACATTGTTTTCCTATGCCTCAAGGAGAGAGGCTCCTCAGGCTGCCGCGATGGCGGGACGTAAGCTTTGTATTGCGACTGCAATTGCTCCTCAGGACGAGATTGGATTGGTGTTTTGTTGGTGTCATCATCGACAGAGCTCGTTGGGGTCAGAATAGTGGTAGATTGCACAGAAGGCGCTGTTTGAGGCTGCACTTGCATGCTCTCCATGATAGGAAATGTCGGCACTCGTGCTATGATGGGCCTTCCACCTGGACTATACTGATAGTCATCCTCGGAAGCTACATCTGGCGGTACTTGTACTTTGAGATCCGGCCTCGCGCTAGAAGCGGTGGTATTAGATCCCGAGATTTGCTCAGGCTCCGCTGAAGCTACTGGCTCTTCTACAGATGCTTGAGGTGGGGCGTCGAAGAACTCGATTCCTCTGACAGTAGACTCAGCTTTCATGAAAGCCTTGAATATTTTGATCTTTTCCTCGACCTCTGGCTCCATTGCTTCGCTACGAAGCATAGCAATGTATCTCTCTAACGAACCAGCATACCACGGATCAAGATCTGGGATAAGGTCTGCTGCAGTAGGCTTTGGCGGCTCCTTTGCCTTCTCCACTTCCAGTTGGCGCCTGAGTTCAACAATGGTCCTATCGCGCTCTTCCAAGTTATGCTCTTTTCCTTCCATGTCTTCTTTGAGTCTGTCGATAGTGAGACCCTTCTCTCTAGCAGCAGCTTCAGAATTAGTAGTAGCTTGGTCGGCAGTCAGCCTCATATTTTCGATTTGTGCTAACAGCACATCCCTCTCACTCGCTGCGTGGTTCTTCGCAATCTTGGTTTCGGATTCAAACTTCTCTCTGTCAGCCTTGAAAAGCTCAGACGTTGTGCGATGACGCTCAATCTCCTGTTGTAATTCTGTTCGCAACTGGTCAATGATCTCGTCCTTTGCCTTAAGTTCTGCAGTAATGACTGGGCTAATAGGCTTGGAGACGTCCGCAGCACGGCTATGTGATTGCGTACTGACTGGGGCAGTCCACGGCTGCTGAATACTGACAGGCGATGGTTGCGATTCTCTATCAAAGCGATTTCGAGGACTATGAGTGCGCTCTACGGGTTTAGGGGTTGTTCTTAATGGAGCCACAATCGCATCTTCCACAACGAAATCGTCCTGTGCAGGACGTGGGGAGCGCCGCTCACTAGGTTTCGCCACAGTGGTAGGCGGTGTGGGCATGTACGTTTCAGCCGATTCACTTGAGTCGGGATGTGCAGGATATACTGCGGGGCTTGGAAAGCCGTGTGTCGAAGGAGGTGACGGGACATGAGCTGGCAATTCAACGCTGTCCGGTTGCGCGACCTCAGTATTTCTACTCTCCGGCTTCGCACAAAACAAAGCCTCGTCATCGATCTCCTCTCCACCACCCAGATGTTCCCAGTCCGAAGGACCACCAACAGCTAAGGCACTGAACTTTGACTTGTCATCACGAGGCGGAGGTGGTGTCGGAATCTTCTGCGAAGAAGGCTTCGGAGACGACGTTCTGTCATTGACACGTTGCGCATAAAAGTTGTTGAGAGCAATGGAACTTATAGAATCGGTACGGTTATAGCTAGGTTGATGCCCTGGGGCAACACTGAGACTTGCTCGGCTAGACATGGGAGATACTGGTTGACTGGTTGGCCTGACTTCATAGGGATTTGACGGGGCTGGGTGAGATTGATGGAGAGAGTTCGATTCCTGAGTGGCTGGTTTTGTTGCGTTTGGATATTGCGGCTCGGAAACTGGATTTTGCAATTGTTGTGTTGCCTGTGCATTTTCGTAAGGTACTTGTGCAGCGTGATGATTGTACTCCGGTCCTGGCAGCGGCGGTGGTTGCCACTGGCTCGGGGGCTGAGCAGGCTGTGAGGGAGATTTTGCTTGCTGTTCATAAGGAGTCTGTCCATAATGCTGTGGTGGTTGCTGCGTGTACCCATGCTGCTGTAATGGAAAGTGAGTTGATGCTTGCTGTAGTTGTGATTGTTGTGGTGGTGGGGGTGTGTGCGTCTGTGGTGGAGGGTACTGAGCATGTGCATGTTGCGTATAGTGATGGAACTGTTGCTGTTGATGTTGCTGAGCCTGTCCTGTTTGCTGGCCAGTGCGTGGAGGAAGAGGTGGCGGCTGCCCTGTTTGATACGTAGGCTGTGTAGTTTGGTTTCCTTGTGTATAAGTGTTTGGATCCACAGTTGGTCTCATATACGTGGACTGCGTCTCGTTTTGAGGCGGGACGTGTTGCCCCTGCTGCCATGTTGGTGCATGTTGCAGAGGAGCATGAATGCTGTTTGTTGAATTAGCGTTCGAGGCCCTATAATCATGTCCATGAACAGTGGGTGGGATATAAGCCGGCGGTTGTTCATTTGGAATGTGATTTGCTTGGGCTTGAAAACCCACGGATGGAGTATTAGGGGTGGAGCCTGACTGGGTTGTGCCATACATCGAACTTGGTCTCCCTGTATGTGGTAATGGCGGAGGCACATAAGGGTATGTATGTTGTGGAGTGCCTTGGGTAGGGTATCCTCCCTGCTGAGCTTGGGGTGTGAAACTGGTATTCTGCTGAGGCTGTTGGGACCAACTCTGCTGCTGCTGCTGGACCGCTGCCGCCAATCCGTATGGTTTCGGTGGGGGTGGGGGAGGCACATCCTGTTGTTGGATATACGACTGCCGCTGTCCTCCTGGCATCATCCCATATGTGACCGGGTTGTATCCTGCCATGGTCTGCGGCTGTGACTGATTCCACGGGTTCGGCGCTTGAGTTGGAGTGGGCGTAGGCGTAGTCCACGGACTGTGCGCCTGGGGAGGAACAGATTGGTATCCTTGTGATGCTAGGCGAGCATGCGTCAGTTCTCTTCATGTGTTTTGTCTACATCCTCATACCTCCATAGCCTGGCGGTGGTGGTGGCACTGGTGGAGGCCCGCTCTGTTGGCCCGCGAAGCCCGCCGCACTTGCTGGCTGCTGGTAGCCTGGAGCTTGTCCGTAGTTCTGCATCGCGCTGTCGTCACCGGAGCCGAGTTGTCCGACAAGCAGCTGAGGTGTCTGTGTATATTATTAGGCTCGCGACAAGCGTGGCACACAAAGGGGCGCACGGTAGGCACTGGCAATGAATCACAAAGGTAGCGGAAAACGATGAGATGGCATTACTGAGTCAGGTAGATACAAGAGAGCGACAACGACAGGTTCCTAAATCTGCGCTCCGCATGCGTGAGGCGCAAGGCTGCGTGCTAGAGTCTAGGTATGCGGAAAGTGGCATGGTGTACAGCCACGAAGCCCTGGGGGGCGGGGATGCTTTGGTTCGCCCATCTTCAGCCTTTCCACTTCGGGGCAGCATTCCTCCAGCCACGACGCTTAGCCACTCTTCTCACGCCTCTGTTGAGCGATGTGTGCAAGCACATACTCTACGTCCTTTGCAACCGCCATCAGTGTTTCTTTCTCCTGGACGCTCTTCGGCGCAATACGTGTCAGGCCCCCAGCCGTGCTCAGGGTCATCTATGTCGAGTCAGCGCCAGTTTCCCTTTGAGTTGTCCATGGAGCCTACCATGTCCCAGCGATGATTATTCGAGTCGCCAGTAGCGGGCGCTGGGCTAGCTGATGCTGCCTCCAGGCGCTCTAACGAGACATACTTGCCCTCCGTCAGCTTCTTTCCTTGATGCGACCGTTGTGCATCACTTGGCTTGGAACCAGGATTCTCATGTCCCTGTGGAATCTGATAATTTCGCGAAGATCCTGTTTTCTTGACATAGCTTCTTTGCCCTATGATGCTGTCGTTGAATGTATCGTAGTCGATAGGAAGCTGCACCGTCGAGGATCGAGCCAGCTCAGAAGAGCTCTCGTTGTGGTTGCTTTGCGTCGTGACCACTAGCACATGAAATACACGGTCCTGTAGAAAATCGTGACCAGCAACCTTTGGCATCTCATGGAACATCTGGAAGACTGCTGTACATAAGCGAAATTCTTGTGGTGACTCGAGTGTACGCAGCTCCCCCCTGATTTGAGTGACTGGCTCAACTTACTGGACATTTCCACACTATGAATTTTTCCCGCATGCTCGGATTCACCCAAAGCCTTGAGCAAGTCCGCTTGATCCCACGTCAAAAGCTCAACAGCATCAAAAACGCTCGGGGTATAAACAAATTCATTACGGCTGTGTTCTCGTGCAAGCAAATGTGCCAACTCTGAGAACTTGACATGTGCATCGCTATGGGCGGACGTCCTGGCTAGCCAGCGCTCTTGGTTGATGGTTAGGATACGCTTCTTGACCGAGACGGGCACTGGAATTGCTTGGCTGTTTCCCACAGCCCCGAATGGAGGCATCATCACATTTCCATCTTTGGGACTCCAGGTTCCACATTCTTTGACATTGTTGTCGAAATCAATTTGCTCAATTTCAGTAAAAAGGCTGTTGAAGAACTGGACCACGCTTATCCTATGGTCTGAAGCTGGGTTGTCGTACAAAGGATGATGAGGCAGATCAAATTTCTCTAGGCGCTTGAGGTCTAGGTATCGCCGTAGTGAATGTGACATGACTTTGGTAGCGGCGATGGGCGCATCAGCCCTCTCGGCAGGGTTCTGTGGAAGCTGAACGGGCTGGGATTGGACGGAATCCCCAGACGCGCTGGTGCGTTCCATGGTGGGACTCTGGGCAGCGGAGCGGAGGTCTTGGATATGCAGGATGCTGCAACAGGCAAGGTATGTGTTATACTACAGTCGCCTTGCAGCGTACACGCTGTGGACGCGCCTTCACCGCTCTAGAACACCGCCACACGAAGGATCATGTGACACGAGGAGCAGGTATTGTGACTGTCAGTAGAATCGAATCAGTCTAGCTCTTCCAAAACCCTCCCATACTGACCCGGGCAGGCCTTTGACGCGTACACAACTAGGAGGGTTCGTAGCTGTTGTGGATGCCGAAGGTGGTACGATGCTTACCTAGTGGCAAGTGGGACGTATCTGCAAGACCTATGTGCTTGGACAGCTGACGAAGACTAACTCTGGAGTTGAAGCCGCGGCGCTTCAGACAGGAGACAGACTAGCGTATCTAGGAGCCGGAGATGATCGTGATTGGTCGATTCATTTGTGCAACTCCCGACAGCATACTGTTTTGAAGACACTAACAGACGCAAGCGAAATGTCAGAGCAGAAACGAAGGCACGGTTTGGGAAGTTCGATTCGAAAACTGGGCTTGCAACGGCAACGGAGAAATGTACATAATGTTGCAAATACGTGTACGGTGCTCATGGGGCGACTAGGGTGTGAGTGTGAATGGCAGTACATTAGTTTACATGTCTTTCTACTGTTCTGGAGCTGTGTTTCGAGCATACTGCAACAAACAATGGAGCTCATAGAGTCCAAGGGCCCGGGTTGATTCGTTCCCTATTCGTTAGCTTTCCACATAGTAATTCCACGCACTCAAGTGCCGAAGTAAAGCAACCGAATCGGCCAGGATGCCGCCCTTGGCTGGTTGCAGTATGGCTGTTTTCTTATGTAAAGAAGACGCCATTAGAGCGCATAAATCTAGGGCGCACCACATGGCCTAGGATGCTGGTAGCCGAGAAGGAGGCTGATGCTCCGTGCCAGTAGGCTCCGCGGAGGCCAGGGGACTTAACGTGTACAGTGTGGATCCTCACTGAAGCTCCAGGAACGTTGCATGGCTTACATGCTCGTATCGCTCTTGCTGATCTAACCCCTCGTTCGGAAGAATTTTTGCGCTGCACGATTAGCCTGCAGAGGGCGTGCTGGTAGCTCTCGTCAAGTCGTGACACAACGACATGACACTGGTCCACCACGCCGCCGAGTATCCTGGTCCAGAAGCGCCCATGCGCAGGCATGAGCGCGGACAAATGCCCATTAACATGGGAAACATGGCCGTTTGCCATGTTAGGCCAGATGCTAATGCTGGAATCAGCTGAGCATGTTCACTGCGTGCTTGTGGCGGGTGAAAGGGCCTGCATGCTGTCCATGACAGGGCGTTGAGTGGTCCGGGACAAGGAGCTTCAGTTGCCATTCGTCCATTTGCACTCGCTCGCCGATGCGATGATGGACGTTGGAGATGATTTGGTGCTTGGATCTGAAAAGAGGGGCCGAAGGGTCTTGCTGTGCCGAAGATTCTGGTGTGGGTGGGGGGGAAGGGGAGGGGGGGCTTCTCTAGCGACGGACTTGATGGCGCACTGTCGATCGCTACAACAGTATCGACGACGCCGACTAATGGTACTGGTTCCCGTCGACCACTGGGCCCAAAGCACCCCGGGGCTTCACATGACGCCCAGACGCCTGATCCCTGTCAACGATCTTGGATCGGCATGCCGAATCTTCCATGTTGGCCCGCCTTGCAAACATGTGAAATCCGCTCCATTTGCCATGCTATTTTGCATGGCTGCAACATGCGCAAAATCAATCTCTCCATGCTTGCCAAGGTTACGCCACCACCTGAACCGCCCATCCGAGATGCGCCTCGCATAGCACGCTTTTGCCGTGGCAAAACCACCACATATCTAAGTCAATCTATTGCCATCTGCTCACCTCCTTTGTCACGCCATGTCGCTCGCTCGCTTGCCACAAAAAGGGCCAGACTGTTTCCACGCCGCTCCCGTGTCTCGCTCAGCCAATGCACCACGGGGTCGAAGCATTACGAGCCAAAACATTTGCATTTCATATGTACAAACTCCGCACGCTTCTGCAGCTGCGTATGAACTAGTTGCGCATCCCTTTCCCTTTCGGTGGTATATTTCATCAAATTCCAAACTCCTGGGGCGCTACTAGCAGGTCCCAAATGACTTGCTTTCAGGCGGCTTTTCCTCCACATGTACGTATTGTCTCTTGTTCCAAACCGGTCCATCGGCCCAAACCTTACCCTTTAACGCGTGAGATACATCTTCCTCCCCCGGCATGCTTACTGAGTATCCAAAAGGCCAACTTGCTGCGTCTGGGGTATCTTCTTACAATATCAAATAACATAGGAAAACGTGAAGCGTCTCCGCTAATGGTTGCTTGGTCCATGTGCGAGGTGCCTGAATCAACTCCCAGCTTTACTGACTATGCAAGTCGTTGCCAGTTTTTTGTAATCGAATCAAATCACAGAGCGCCTGCCGGGCCAGGCAACAGAGAACCCAGTATGTGTCGTGCGAATCGTGTGGCGTGGTCGCGAAATCAATAATCAAGGTGATCCGGCGTTGTCGGCGGCCGTGACCTCATCTGCTACTCTCGCCGCTAACTCTCCTGCTCTTACCAGGACCGCAAGTGGGCCCTGTGTCCGATAGTCATTCGAATGGTGTGGATAATGTGCATGGGCTATGGGTCGATCTAGTGGCGAGGGCGAGGGTCCTATGCTGGGGATTGGCTGGGGAAGCATGCGCATTGTCTTGCTGGGATCCGTGGGCAAGGCTTGTTCGGGAAAGCTCGGTGTAAGCATTCCTTGGCCACTATGGCTGCTCTCAGAAGACAGAGTCGTGTCCTCATGGCTTAGAGGCGGAAGACGTGTCATATCTCGTGCTGTCCTGCGAGAGGGATAATCGGTCGGCGCTTGATAATGTGATGAGTACGGATATGAAGGTGGTGGGGGTGTGGAGGAAGAAGAAGACTGGTGATTGTGATCCTGATTGAATGGAGGCTGTGCATATGGATTTGAATCGAACGGCACCCTCGGGTCTCGTATCGAGTCGTTCGCAGGCGGCTCAAAGACGCCGTCTCTCTGCATAACTGCGGAGCGTGGGGAGGCAGAGATCGGCGAGAATTGCTCGCCGGATCGAGGGGAATTGAAGCCAGAAAGCGAGCGATTCGTCGGTGACGTGGGTTTGGAGGCGTAGGTAGAAGCTGAATGAAGACGTGAGAGGCCAGCAGACTGGCTGGGATCAGACTTTTGCTGTGATATCCCATTCACATCTGGCTGCGTCAAACTTGATCTTCTATTTGCTGCTTGGTCATTCTGCTCGTTGCTGCCCGCTCGCGTTGAAGTGGTCGTCTCTGTATCCAGTTTTGAACGCTTGCCTTCTGGACAGGTTAATATTCTATACCCTAGAGTATGTGACCCAGAGTACATACCTTTTGTCGGCACCGAGTGCTTTGCTTTGAAGTCTTCGAGGTATTTCTGGTATGCTTCGTATTGCGGTGTTTTCTTGTACTCGGCCAATTCTGCGTAATACTTTTCCTTGGCACCATTGGCTTGTCGTTCGCAGCCTTCGCGCTCTTCTGCTGGCAGGACTTGCCATCTCTCGCCGACCACCTTGGCAATCTCGGTGAAAGAAAGATCCTGTCCCTTCAGGGACTCTCTCACCTCTGCGCTAGAGATTAGCTTTGATCTTGATGCGTCGAGCAAGTGGATGGACACTCACGATTGGAGAAGATGACATAAGCAGAAGGAGGACGTTCAGGCGCATGTTCGTCGGGCTGTATCAAGTTAGAAGATTCGTGGTGATGTGATTGCAGAAAAGGACGGAGGACAGACCTTTGGATGTCGTCGATACTTGCGTTTGGCGCCTGTTGTTCCCGACGAAGGAGTGCTTGATTCGGCTTGCTTAGTCTTGCTTTCTGGGCCCGAATCGTCACTTCGATACGAGCCTGTGGTGCTTCCTGCTCGGGGGAGGTTGATGGGAAGGGGCTTTTCGGATGACTGTCCGCGCGATTCGGCGATGGCCCGTTGGAGTTTCTAAACGACGATTAGCGTCAGTAAACCATTGCAGCTACGTGCAGACAGGGCCAACATACCCGTCGATGACCAAGTTTGACGTTGAGGGAGCTCCTATGCCTTTGTAAGCAAGGGTCTGTCGACGAGTAAGCGGGCGGGGGGTAACGCACAGGTCGGATTCTGTGATGTCGAGCACCGTCTCCCAGGTGTCGAAGCCTTCGGCTGCGAATACTTGGTGGTACTGGGACAGACCCAATCGCGCCAGACGGTCTTTCAGGTCGCTCATGTAGAAAGGCGTGGGGTGCGACCGTGTGAGTACTGTAGTGTAGCGACCGAGTCTTGGGGGGGAAGGGCGCGACGGTTAGAAGGATGGATAAGGGTGGAGTATTAGTCGACCTTTTTTTAGTGGTAGTGGTCGTGGTATGTGGATGGAGCGTGGCCGATAGAGGTCGGGTTATGGTATGGCGGGACTAGTGTACAGGGATGAAAAAGGAAATGCCCGCTCGTGCCTCTTGCGGCGTGATTGGTGCGGCAGCGGGGCGAGTGCGGCGGGTCGACTCGCAGGGAAAACGGAGGTCAGGGTCAAAGTGTTGCAGGGCGCAGCAGCGCAGAGAAGAGCAAGTGAAGAAGCAGTGATGGTCAACGACTATTGCGCATGCCTAGGAGGAGGTGGAGCGCCAACGTTGGATTGGGGTAGGTGGGTCCCGGACCGATGCAGCAGAAATTCTGTAATTATGTGGTGATGGCGGCAGGTCGAGTCTCGGCTACTGTCGTCAGGGAGGGGAGCGGACGCAGCCTAGTATAGGCACGGCCAGAACAGCGGCCGACGAGAGTCAGTAAACGGCCGGGGCTCATTTGGCGCGTCCAGAGCTTGCTTGGTTGCGACGCGAACCACAGACGCAGAGAGGGTCCAGGTTGCGGTGAGAGTGGGCAGCTCCGGGAGAGGGCGGTGCAAGGCCCAATGGCGCGGGATACGACTAGCAGAGTAGACCAGGCGCACTCATGAAGGGCAATTGGCGTGGAACGGGCAGGTCGACGAGTTTGCAGGCGCGGCGGTGGCGGATGGGTGGTGGTAGTGGTGGGAGACGGGGAGCACGAGGCGGCGTCGTGGTGATAGTGGTAGTGGTGGTGGTGGTGGTGGTGTCGTGGGTGGCAGTAGGGTTGGCGATGGTCGTGGTCGTGGTCGTGGTAGGTGTCGTGGTCGTAGCAGCGGCGGCAGCAGGCGACATGGAGAGAGGTAGGAGGGCAGAAAAAATGGAGCGGAAGGGAAGGGCTGCTGCCAGGGCCGCGATAGGGCAGCTGGTCGAGATCACAGCAGGCGATCGGCGGCCTTGACAGGAGTGGGAGCGTGAGCGGCGACAGGGGAGGGCAGAGGCAGCGAGGCCACGAGTGTCTTCTGTGCGCTTCCAGCCAGGCTGCCGACGCCTGCTTGCGGCATATCTTTTGCGCCTATGACGTGGGCAGCGAGCCCGCAGCGCGTAGAGCTGACGCTGCAGAGGCTACAAAACATGGCAGCCAGAACATAACGAAGCGCCGATACATTGGAATAGGCCCGGTTCGCGGGAGGCCGGCATCATCGCATCGCATCCCATCATCCCTCCCTGCAAGACGCACTCCCTGCCTCGACACGGCCATGGACTCGCAGGAAGCATGCAATCGCTCTCGTTCTCGTTCTCGCCCTTGCCCTCGCCGCCAGCCTGACGTCGCGCTGCCATGTCCAGACACACCCTGCCGCTTCGTCATACTGCAGCACTGAATCGGCATCGACCACCCCCAGCCGCGGTCGTGTGCCGGCCATGCTGATTCGCCAGCCCTCGGCAGCATCGTTGCTCTGGCAAGCGGAGCTTGAGACGACATGGCCTGTCTGCTTTCCCCCCAAGCTAAGCCACCATAGGCACCATTCGATCTGCGATGCGACGCAGCAGCCCTTGACGGGAACTCTGGTAGCGGGGGGACACGAGCAGATCCAGACGTCTAACCCCCGGCTGCATCGGCGATGGCCAACGACGCTCCTCAGGCCACTGCCTTTGTGCCTTGGGGACGTGATGCGCATTTTGGTGCCTTGCCGTCATCCGTCATGGCTCTTGTTGCACCGTTGCAGCTAGCCAGGTCGACGATCAACACGCGTGGCCAGGGGCGGAGAGGAGCTCTCGGCAACCAGCTCCGCTCTCTTACATACCTGTGCACCGCACCGTGGCATGACGGGCCTGTCGCTCGATTCGCCAGCCTGGCCAGCAACAGACTCGCTCGCAGACAAGGCGGGGCGGAACCTGTCTGGCTTGCCTGCATTGGTGCTAAGGCACCCTCCCAACGTCACGCACCAATATGAACCCACGCGCCCAACTGTCATAAGTCGAATTTCTTGCATAATGCTTGCACAGTAGCGGCCCATGGTAGACCAAAATCAGGCCTGGGCGTCGGGTCATGCTTGTGCTGGGACCCTGACCGATGTCATCAGCCACGCCTTGGATCTGCTCCACGGTGAACATCGCAGCCCTCGGCTACGGCGAGTGTGTGGCACCACCGGTGCCTTGCATATGTGTGTCTTGTGCGATATATCGTTGCTGCTGCCGTCACTTGCTGTACTGATAATGGTGGTGGTTGATGAGTGAGAATAGTCACGTGCCACGTCAAAGAAAGATTCGGATCAATCTTGCATGCATATATCTATGCAACGCTCCCAAAGCAATGTGAACGGGTATACTCAAACTGTACTACTCTCTTACGAGCCCTCAGTGGATGCCTTTGAAATTTGGCGGCGGATGACTCCGGGCCAGTAACAACGGTCGGTAATGGTCGCCGTACATAGCAGGCCCCGCGTCGAGGGAAGCACATAAATAGAAGAGACCGCAATGGAGCCGTTCACCATCATGTGCGCGGTAAAAGTGGGCAGCAGATCATGCACCTCTTCTCCATGCCGTCAACTCCCCCCCCCCCCCCTGGCACTACTCGTTCTCTAGTACCGTCTGGCCATCTCCTCCGGGAACCATCTACAGCGATTAGCATGGGTCCATCCTAGTTTGGCTTGTTTCGTACCATGCAGATGTTATTGCCGTTGAGCAGAATCTTGGGCAGCTGGACATTTCCTTCTGCCGGGTCACTGGCCGTCCAAATTAGCTCAAGTCCATGGTGCGCAGACGACTGAGAGCATATACGCACATCTCTGTCACGTTCTCCAGGACCATGTCTATGCCGTGTCAGAATAGAAATCGCCGAAGCCTCGTCTGTGGTTTACTTACTGACGTAGTCGTCGAAACCAACAAGTTTGCCCGTGAATTCTGATTTTCGTCAGATTTTGATTTTTTTTTTCATTCACTCAATACGTTGCATTCGGGCACACCTTTTCCGCCATTCATAATAACCCAGATCTGTGAACCGACGCATTTGTCGATGAGTTCTGCAATAGTCAGCAGCTAGCATGCAGCCCTTATGGAATTGTTTTACCTAGGGGCAGGATGTTCTCGAGCGACATGGTGGTGTTATTTGGTGCCGGATGGTTGTGTGGTGTAGTGGTGATTGGGTTGCATATCTTGGCGGAGAGAGCCATCTTGACAAAGAGGCGACGCGCTAGCCAACCAACCAACACAGCCGAACAGGGTCCCGTCCCCCGGCAGGCAACAGACGTGTTTTCCCCCCAATGCTGTGAGCCACGCTATTGCATGCAAAACATTGGTGCCTGGCGAGAGCACTACCATGGAGTGCCATGCTCCTCAAACGACGCGCCTCTTTGCTGAGCGCGTCACGTACATCTCGGCCTGGCTGCGATGAAGTCGCTCTGACTATCTCGCACACGGTAGACCATCATACACAGCGGTGCGGCCGAGTGCTCAACTCGATATGGCCCAGAGCTAACTCATAACAGCTATTCGCAACACCAAAGGCTGCTTCACATGGCATCAGTAATGCACATTAATCCGCCACGCCCAATGCCTGCGCCCCCCTCCCCCGCAACTTGCCAGTGGAGGCGAGGACGGCCCTTCACAGCCAGCAGTCCGCGCATCAGAGACATGCACCATAACCCTGCCTCAAGCACTCTTTCCCCGCCCAAACACAGTCCTTCAACCGATACAACGGCTATGGTGGAAAGCCAGCCTTCATTGCAAGCATTGTCCACGTCACATGCGAAACCGTCCGGCAGCGGGCATGGACATGCCATCGATTCTCTTCAGCAGTTATGGGATCCATCGTACGGGTTACGCTTTGCAACCACACTCCCCATGGGGACTCAACAGCCTACCCCCGCCCCTGACGACAAGGAATCCATGATACCGTCCCGACTCGGACCAGCTGAGTTGCCGCATACAGAGGACGATTCTACCGGTAGTAGCGACGGCGCAGGGAATAGTACACAAGCCCATACGGGAGACGCTGATTGTACGGCGGCGAGCCAGTCCTTATGCGACACGGATCACGTACAAGAATCAGATTCCACATACATGGCCAGCGTCTCTTCGCAAGGCGAGACAGAGCTGGACGTCAGCGAAGAAGAAGAAAAAGGTGAAGAAGAGACGAATGCCAATAACTCCCTTGCATACCAAATCCCAGAGGATACTCTGCGTGCCGCAATGGTCGCTTCGCCCAGAACACGTGCGAGTTACTGGAGTGCGAGACTGTACCAAGGCCCAGAGGGCGAGTCGCTTTCGATCCATTATTGCAAAACCTTTGATGTTGCCGAAAGAGTCGCCCAATACTTTTTACAAGAGAAGATTGTTGGCTTCGACATTGAATGGAAGCCTCATGGAAACCCTCATTCGATTAAGCATAACGCTTCATTGATTCAGCTGGCATGCGAAGACAGGGTCGCGCTGTTTCACATCTCATTGTTTTCCGGATTCAAAGTGGAACAACTTATGCCCCCGAGTCTGAGAGCTATTTTGGAATCGCCGGATATCATCAAGGTAGGGGTGGCTATCAAGGGCGATTTTAAGCGGGTGGAAAAGTACCTGAAGGTTCATCCTCAAGGCGTTTTCGAGCTTAGTCGCTTGCACAACCTAGTTGAATGGTACGAAGTCGATCCTAGCAAGGTCTCGAATAGACTGGTCAGTCTTGCCACCCAAGTGCTTCAACACCTCCAGTTGCCCTTGTACAAAGGCGAGCAACTAGAAGACGATGCCGACACGACTTCGAGTGTTCGAGAAAGTGACTGGAGCCTCCCGCTGAGCCTGGAGCAAACACATTACGCAGCCGCTGACGCGTACGCTGGATTTCGGCTCTACCACACGCTGGAATGGAAACGGACTCGACTAACACCCACACCTCCACCGGTGATGCTTTGCGACTACGACAACAAGCCGAGTCCTCGCACCAAACAGTCGCGTAAGAAAGCTGAAGCAACTGCCAAGGCCAAAGACGATGTCGATAGTGACATGAGCTCATCAATTGACCCTGCGGAAGAGGAACAAGACAGCGATGAAGACGCCCTAGACTATCAGACAGCGCCAGAAGATCACATGGATAACCATGAATTTGAGGATCTTGTACATGCAACAGCTTGCGCTGTTGGTCGACTTGAAAAGAAGAAAGTGCTCGAGGCTCGCCCTGCAGAGAACACTGAATCCGATGATGATGATAACAATGACAAAAACAAGGACCCAGGATTTGAGAACAAAGCTTCTTCTCTGTCTAGGTCCGTGGGTCGAGTTGATCTACCTTGGCTGAAAGGGATTGATCCGGGATACCCAGAATTACCGCAATCATCGCAGGAAGATGCCAAAGACGTTCGGCTTAACGGACTCTCTGATGATTCCGATGACGAATTCCCAGACGCGGAACTCGAAGAGGCGCTTGGGAACATGACACTTGACAATGCCGGGAACTTGAAGGAGGATGGGGAGGTTGACGCTTTTGAGCAGACTAGCCCGTCATATGACCTAGCGACAACATGGGCGCAGCGTTATGTTCAGTCCACTATCCCTTCACCCACATCCTCGGCTCTCCCACGCATTCATGCAACTGCCTCTCATCTTCGTACCTATCATCTATGGCACCACCAGAAGATGGCAGTGGAGGAGATTGCGCTACTTGTGCGGGATCCGCCTCTTCCCCCCAGAACCGTCACCAATTATATTCTACAGGCTGTAACCTTGGAGAAACTCGAATACGAGCGAGAGGCACTTAGAAATCTGATGTCTGCATTGCCTTCAGGTATGCGAAAGGGCCGATGGAAGGGATTGGCTGAGAAGGTTGGGGCTCTTGACTAAACGTGTTTCTTTTATGGTACCATGTAATAGTCTAAATGCTACGATGAATGAAGGGGTGAGTTTTGTACATGTGCTGCTTTCCAGCATTGTACTCGCTGCAGGCTTTCACGTCGACGTGCATTTGGCAGTCCACCAGTGTGCAAAAGAATATTGGACACGTATCGAGGCGTCGTAACCTCGTACTCGATTCAGGTACAGTAGGCCTAGGTCGATGGCTAAGCTCAGGGTCCGGACGCATGGCCAATAGAAATAAAGCAGCAGCCCCACTCCCCGCTCGCCGGCTGCGAAACTGCGGTGAGGATCCTCCATCCCTGTCAGCAGCCCCTCCAAATTGTTGGCGGCACTCGGTCATTACCCCCTCGCTGTACCCACAAGCACCATTGCCACTTTGTTACCTCTCGTCGAATACTTGTCCTCAGGGATTCAGCATCACTGCAAAGGAAAAAGATTGCCATTCAATACCCATCATGGCCGCTGCAGCTGCAGTTTACCCCCCGCTCGACCAGCGCCCGGTCAAGAACACAGTCCTGCTCTTCGATGTTGACGACACGCTCACGAAGCCCCGTCAAGTGCGCTCAGCTCTCTAAGATACGTTGGATATGGACCACTAACAAGCCTCTAGCTGGTGCAGCCGGAGATGCTTCAACTGCTCTCAGAACTGCGACACAAGTGCGCCATCGGCTTCGTTGGCGGCTCCAACCTCGCCAAACAGCAGGAGCAACTTGGCGGACCAGTAGATGTCGCTTCACTGTTTGACTTTTGCTTCGCTGAGAATGGACTCACTGCCATCCGCATGGGCGAGGTACTGTCTAGCCAGAGCTTCATTGGTTGGATCGGTGAGGAGAAGTACAAGGCGCTGGCAAAGTGGTACGTTCAAGCCCATGGTGTTGCAAAGCATCGCTGATTCCAATCCACAGGATCCTTCACTACATCGCTGATCTCGACATTCCCATCAAGCGTGGTACCTTTATCGAATTCCGGAACGGCATGATCAATGTCTCTCCCATCGGCCGTAACGCCTCTACCGAAGAGCGCAACGAGTACCAAAAGTACGACCTCGAGCACAAGATCAGGGAAACCATGGTCGCAAAGCTCAAGGAAGCATTCCCTGACTACGGTCTGACCTACTCTATCGGTGGCCAAATCTCATTCGATGTCTTCCCCACTGGCTGGGACAAGACCTATTGCTTGCGACACATTGAGGCCGAGAAGGATATCTCGGGAGTTGTCTATGACAAGATTCACTTCTTCGGCGACAAGGCATACGAAGGTGGAAATGACTGGGAAATCTACAGCGATAAGCGGACCATTGGACACAAGGTTAAGAACCCGGAAGACACATACGCACAGCTGCAGGAGCTGCTGAAGAGCTTCCAGTAGTCAGAACGGCTTGAAAAAAAAATGAAACCCTTTCCGACTATGTTCAGAATGATGAACAGACCTGTTTGCACTGTTCTCGAATGGGACAAATACAATACGACATGTGAACAATCAACAGAAGTCAAAGACGCTAATTTGAAAGCCCGATATATCATTCAGTTGATACACGAATTATGCATTCTCATTCTGCTACAGATTTCTGATGGCGCTTGGGATTACGTTGATCGTTCCACACAAATTCTGTGTTCACTGCTCGTCTTGGTTGACTAGAATGATTCTGCAAACCCGGACCTGAACACAGCCCAACATGTATCAGCTTAGTCAATGCATCTCGTACCCGCTTACAAGATAGTAGTCAGCGTGTTTGCCTGCATCTCATAAGGGCAAGGTTGTCACTAATAACTTACATTTTTGTCCTTTAATTCATTAAAACGAAACAACCTACCTGCCTATATTAGATGGAAAAAGTCTTGATTGGCTCAACAGATACTCAAATGAATATCTCTCGATGCTTGGCGCCACAAGCCCGGCGCCGCAGAGACACGAAGAGCTAACCAAATCTGAGTACCTGCATACCTTGTTCATCTATCTAGCCAATGGGCGCCTTGCTACGAGATATGTGTGTAACATTCCAAGAAGACTACTTCAAAATATGGGAGGTGCGGATAGAAATAAGCGACGATCCGGCAATTGAATGTTTGTGTACATGTACCTATCTCCGCATAGAAAGTGGAGATCGGTATATTATCGAGACTTCGGAAAAGACATACAAATATCGACGGGTCGATTCTTTTTGCTAGTCCCAGGTGTTTGTTTCTGCTGCTCGTCTGCTCGTCTGCTCACCATCATGAAGTTCGACGCAGCGTTTCACCTCTTTCTACCCACTCTGGTTCTTGCCTCTGCTTCATCCTGCATTCCACCCCAGGCCACGGCAAACTCCTCAAATACCTATGACTATATCGTTACCGGCTCAGGCCCCGGAGGCGGAACCATTGCTACCAATCTTGCGCGCGCAGGACACTCGGTTCTATTGATCGAAGCAGGCTCCGATGCTACGTCTGATATACGCACTCAGATCCTCGCGCTGAACAGCTTTGGCAACATTGATGTCGCATGGCATTTCTTCGTTAAACATGACGATGATGAAGAGAGGCTGAAGAGATATAATTTGCTGGTGTGGAGATTGCCCAACGGAGAGTGTAAGTAGTTCCCTGGGCAGATCTTTTATTAGACGAGGTACTGATGTCAGAAGACTGGGTTGGGAAGGACCCGAGCGTCGACGGATACGTGGGTGCGGAGAGACTGGGGGTTTTCTACCCCCGAGGCGCGACACTTGGTGGCAGTGCTATTATAAACGCAGCAGCGACATTTTTGCCAAGTGAGAGTGACTGGAATATTTTTGACAAGGGAGCTGAGAACGGACTCTGGAAGTAAGTCTTTAACCGGTTGCAATGGTCGGCAAAGTGTATTGACTGGATTAGTGGTGACCAAATGCGTAACTACTTCGAGAAGATCGAGCATAATAACTATCTCGAACCAAGCACCCCAGGCCATGGTTTTACCGGCTGGCTACAAACAAACATAGCGAACCGTGAGACACAGGCAGCAGCAGCTCTTCGCCTCAAGGTCTTCCAGGCAGCCTTGAAGCTTGTTGGCAGAGACCCGGAAAAAGTGCTGGATGATCTTGTCAGTGATCCAAATTATCTCGGCCCCGGCCGAGATCAAGCTGAAGGGCTTTGGGCTCTGCCCTTTCATGTCACGCCAACGTGGAAACGATTCAGTCCGCGCGACAGAATTCTAGAAACTCGAAATGCAACGAATCTGAATGGGACGCAAAAGTATCCACTTCACCTGCAGCTTGAGTCCCTGGTTACTAAGGTGCTGTTCGATACTTGTGGCGGCAACAGTACAAAAGCACGAGCGGTAGGAGTCGAATATCTCCACGGCAAATCCGTATACAAAGCGGATCCACGACGGAATAACACTACTGCAGCAGGCACCACCAAGACAGCCTTCGCTCGCAAAGAAGTGATCGTCTCAGGTGGGGCCTTCAACTCACCTCAAATCCTACAACTCTCTGGTATCGGGCCCAGAGCCCTCCTTGAGAAGTACGGCATTCCAGTGGTCTCCGACTTGCCAGGCGTAGGTCGTAACCTTCAGGACAACTACGAAATACCCATGTATGGCAACGCTCAAGTAAACATCACGGCTCCTGTCGATCCCAACGCCCCTAAGTGTACATTTGGTGCACCTGGAGACCCCTGCGTTAACCTCTGGTACCAGGGCCAGGGACCCTACGCACGCGGTGGCGTCAACTCGAACGCTTTCCTCCTCAAAACTCGGCATGCCGTCGAAAACGAGCGGGACATGCTCATGTTCGGTTTCCCTGGCAGTGTCTTCCGTGGTTTCGCCCCTGTCACAAGTCAAAACCAGACACTGGTTCCTCCGACAACTTTTTCCTGGTCTACAGTCAAAATGCACCCGCAAAACACAGCAGGGTACGTCAGGATTCGCTCTGCCGATCCGACCGAGACTCCAGATGTTAATTTGAATTACTTTGTTACCGGCGCAGAGACGGATATGAATGCCATACTGGATACTCTGGCGTTTGCACGTAAAGCCTTCAGGACAACTGAGGCGCCGGTTGGTCCCATCACACCAGTGTCACCTCCTTGCCCCCCAGCCGATATCCTTGAAACTGGATACTGCAAAGATATCAATATTGATAAGAACTGGATTAAAGACCAGATTTTTGGCCACCATCCTACGAGTACAAACAAAGTAGGCCCAGACTCGGACCCCATGGCTGTGTTGGACAGTAGGTTGAGAGTCAAGGGGGTACAAGGTCTGCGGGTCGTCGATGCAAGTGCTTTTCCCAGGTGCCCGGGGGCATTTCCAGCGGTTTCAACGTTCATGTTGAGTGAGAGGGCGACAGATTTGGTGTTGGAAGACGCGGGAAAGTGGTAGGTTAAATCGTTGGTATATAGTCAATATAAGTTGTGAAGTTTGAAACTTATATTTTCTTACTGGCTGAGACAAACCAAGATAAGAAGACTAATGACACAATGCTATGTTTGATCTGCAATGAATCTTTGGCATCATAAATAATAATCACGATGAGCAACCTTCCCAGACTGGACAATATCGTGTTCAGAAAGATTGACTGAGGACTGCTAACAACACTCCCCAATTATGACGTCAAGCAGACTTTCGCGAGCGGAACGAACAAGCTAGGCAAAGAGAGCAGATAGTGTTTACGTGGAAGAGAAATAAGCATAAATTTAAGTTTCCCGATAATAGCGTTCCTTGTTCTACCCCACCCGCTCCCGACGCGCCAAAAATTATTTTGTCGTCGTAACTCCCCCCACCCGCCGCGAATTGCGCATTCGATCAGACTCCGCAGCCACGATCTCTACTCTATTAAGTTTCCTACCTAGGCAAACCTCCGGTCAATTTCACTCCGACAGACATTCTACACGCCAACTCAAATCCACACACGCGCACAAACCATGAAGCTCCTGACCCTCAACTTCCTCACCTGCGCCATCAAAACCTGCAAAACGAACCCCGCGTCCTTCCCCCTGCACCCACGCGACGCCGAACTCGAAATCGTCGAGGCAGACGTGAACCTTGATTTTTTGAAAAACATTCTTCCTCGCATTTTGTGGGATGAGCTAAGAGTCATATGCAGCGAGGTATGCAAATACACCAATATTCCTTCTGACAATATCTCTCCGATTGGAGAACGTTTCTTAGAGAAAACATGCACACGGCATTCTTGTACAAGCTAACATATACACTCTTTTTCTACACAGCTCGGTCTCCCCGAACTCCCAGCTACAGCGCCGACACCAGCCGATCTCGTCGAGCCTTGCACGTCCGCACTAGACACAACAGATGCGCCACCAGCACAAGAGGACGAGGAGCCCAGCCAGACGGCAAAGGATCTGCACAGGATACTGCTTGAGACGTGTATAAAGGAAGGAAAACTAGTCTGCGGCGCGTGCCAACATGAATACGCGGTTAAAGAGGGTGTGGCGAATTTCTTGTTGCCGGGGCATTTGGTGTGAGAATTTATCAGAGAGAAAGACTGGAATAGGTTATTATATGGTAGAAAGGAGCAGTCCATTGGCTAGATTCCCGAATGCAGAAGGATACAAAGTGGAAATGCGGCCGAGCGGGTAGGGAGAGACAGAGCTTTCGGGGAGACAGGGGAAGAAAAAGAGTAGGAGCATAACCCTTCGCAGCACATGTGGAAAGGGAGCATGGGCTAAGAAACCCGAGATTGCGATTTGATACCCTTTCATTTGAGCATGGACATTTACATAGTTTTCAACAGCGTCAGAAGCTTCAACTTTTCGTTCCCTTTGCCTAGCCAAAAATGGTATCTAAAACATGCGCCCAAACACCGGTGATTATCACCACATATTTTTTTTATCTTTTGCAACTAATTCGGCCTTCACGATCCAATGGCACGGTTGATCTGCACCCGCTTGTCTTCACCACCAGATACGATGCCCACCTGGCGATCCCAGCACACGCTGAAGACCTTTGCACCTTCTCCATGGCTCTTGGCACCCTCTCCATCCCGTGACTGCCGATAGATTGTGTAGACGCTCTCGCCTGTCATACCCTCGCCGACCTGGCCGCCTGTAGTAACATTCCTGAGATCCCAGATCTGGACTGTGCCGTCATGAGATGCAGAAGCAAGGTTATGTTCAGAGGACGGATCTGTGTCCAAGGACACGACGCCATTCTTGTGGCCTCGCAGCGTCATTACACTGATCTGTGTAGCTGATACACGAGGGTCGATCAGAGTAATGTGTCGTGCAGATGTACCGGTCGCCAGGAGATTGCGCGAAGGGATGGCACACAAAGAAAGAAGTGAGTGGCCGGTCGTTCGTGTATCCACACATGTCGCAGTGGGCAGATCCCACGTCTTCAGGGTATGATCGTGTGAGGCAGAGTAAGCGACTGTTGCATCATCAGGCTTAAAGATGACGCTAGATACTGGTGCACTGTGACCAGTAAACGTAGCCAACGCGCCTCGACCTGGAACTGTACGGTCCGGCTTTGAAAGTTTTTGTCGCTTGTTAGAAGCAACTGTCGAGTCCGGAAGTAGGTTGGATGGTGCCACTGGGTTTTCCTTTGCATTGCTTGAGAAGAGCGAGACCGTTGTATCCGATGATGCGGAGAGAATTCGGTTTGACGGCGCGTGGACAGCAACGTCCTCTACACCCCAGCGGTGGTTGAAGAGCTCCAGGGCCGTTGTAATCGTTCGCGCATCATCATCATACTTGTACACGCGAACTATATTGTCCAAGCCAGCAGCCACCATCTTCTTCTCAGACAACCACTTTGCCGTCTTCAAGCTGGTAATCCGACCTCCATTGTTGGGGGCTTCAGAAGTCGCCAAAACATCGCCAGAAGTGTTCCAGACCCGTAACAGTCCATCATAGCTTGCGCTCAGTATTCTCTCTTGCCCACTCTGCACTCCTGATAGGACGTCAACCGCAGAAACCCAGTCGTCATGCTCGAAGCTGGTAACATTCAACGGTGGTACTAGGGCCCTAGTGTATTCTACGTCGAGGGTCGCTTCGGCATTGATTCCATTCTTTGTAAGGAACTGGTCGATAGTTGTGCGCAGAAATTCGCCATTGATGAGTATGTCGAACGGAATGCGGTTCTCGTCCCCACGGTGGAGGAGCTCGTTTACAAGAGTCGAGAGCTTGTGGCGTGTTAAAGCTAGAGGTACATTCCCGTTAGCATGGTGCACAAAAATAGACCAACTTCGCTTGAGAGATATCTTGCGACCATGTCTTAATAGCAAGACCTTGCGACGTGTTGCGACACAAGAGCGTGCAGCTTGACATGTCTTACAAGGAATACTTACATGTTTGCACAAGCAAAGTACTGGGCTCCTCTGAAATCTGCAGTCCAGGATCGCGGGTAGTGAGGCGAATCTGCACCTTAGTCTCTGCTGCTTCGGAATCCATGGTGTCGGTATGTGGTTGGCTACCTGTCAAAAAGTCGTCGCTGGTGACGATGGATTCTGGGAAGCTTTTGGAAATTTCGGGATCTCGAACTTTTTCTTGAAAGAGGTTAGCGCGGGGATATCAGCCAGTCGGCGTTCGCGCACCTCCGGCGACCTAGCTGGCCCAATAACATTTGCGCAGATCTTAACATGCTTACGAACGATGTATTTCTCAAAGCCAACTCGTGCATAGCAATTGGTTGGCGATTGGGATTGACATTGGGTATAACTGGCTTCCTCATTGCATACTCGTCCTCCTGATTTCAGCAATGGCTCTCCTCCGATGATCACTAGGTGCAAACAATGCTTCAATCAAACCAATCACCTCCTCAGCCTCCATTTCCAGCTTCAATTCTCCATCGGTCCAGAAGTATTTGATGTCCGCAAGGCTACTATCCAGGATTTCGCTGAGGTACTGAAATTTGAACCAATTGGGTGTGTAGATGCCAGCCATGTCCCTCATCTCCCCACTGTCATCCTCGACTTGGAAGTGCTGTGCCAGGGTAGAGAGTGAAACACAGTACCCGTGTAGTTTTCGAGATTCGTCCTCAGCGATATCCGCTTTGTCCTCCACATCATTGACAAATTTCGTAAGGGCTGCTGATACTAGTGAGCCGAGTGACTGGAGCAAAGCACTCTTAGAGAGGACATTTTGCCATTGCCGCTTCACGTCTCCTATTCTGTCGATGGTTGTGGCGATGGCATCGTCGCATACTGTGGCGAAAGGAACGTTGGTGCAGTCTTGGAAGCCTTGTGCATCTTCCAAGTGGTCCCTGATTATTTGTCGTTGCGATTCCATCTCACGCCCGTACGCACGCTTGCCAAATCCATCAATGGTCTTAATGTCAGCTTCCAGTAACGGTTTTAGACGCTTCGAAGGCTGCAGATGGTTTGGTAGTGTAGAAAATTTATCTTTTTCGTCTTGTTCTTGTAAGAAGAGTCGCAGTCGATCCGATAGTCGCTGGCAGTCATTGTAGATGAGCATGTTACTGGCAACGTCCTTGGAGTAATGCATAATGGCAGTGGCCCGATACATGGCCAGAATGAGGCTGGGGATTGCATATAAGCCTCCACTCGCAGGCGAAATGGCTGACTTGACGTGATCAGCGGAATTGAGAGCGTCTACGTCTCTTAGAACCTGCAAAATAATGTCCATGATAGCATCTGGAATCGCTGTAACAGTGTATGTCTCCCGCAGCGTCATCTCCTGCTGCGTCGGTGCTTTCTGCGGAACCGGCTTCTTCTTTGTGTTTGGCGACTCTGGTGACTTGATTGTGGGATTTGGTGTAGCAGCTGGCTTGGTCTCGGTTTCATCATCCCAATCTGCCCCCCAATCCTCTGCGTCTTCTTCATCTGATGGCTTCTCCTTGGCGGCTTCTTGCTTTGGCTCCTCATCGGGTACATCGACCTCATCACCCCATGCACTCATATCTTCTTCCTCTACCGGCGCCTTTTGTTCCTTTGTCGCCTCCTCTTCCCCGTCCCAATCCGCAGCCCAGTCATCATCTTGGTCGTCACCTGCATGTAGTGCGTCCCCTTTTGAAATGATCTGTGTCTCAACCCTCTCTACAGTTTTTCTCTCGAGCACTTTCTTGGGAAATATGGCTTGGACTCCAGCGATTGCGGCTTCTTTCTGCTTGGCTAGCCATATTTCCGAAGACTTATCAACCCAATCTGTGAGGCGGCTCTGGCCAGACCATCCAAGCTCATCCAAGTATTCTACGAGGCCTAAGACGTACGAGAGCGACTCCTGAAATTGAGGGATACCCTCTGTCGAGAGCGGCACGGCTGGTAGGAGATGACTTGATATCAGACGAGATGCGATGATGGGGACAATTTTGTGTGATAGCGGGACTGCGACATTGGATGGTAAACGTGTGCTTAGGTAATCAACGATGGAATGGATGTCTTCAATCGTGGCCTTGACACTTCCATCGTTTACTGGGCCTGCGCGTTGGATGTCATCTCCCTGAACCTTGAATGCAGATACGACGCAGTCGCTGCTCATGGCAAGGCGGGGGGAGACTATGATTCTCTCCAGATCGCGGCTCAAGCGGCTGATTAGATTGTCAAGAAGGCCCAGCTTCACCAGGGCTTCGGTAGTGGCATTGATGTCGACCTTGGACTCTCGTTCGATCGACTGGTGCAGCGAGATTTTATGATTGACATTGTCAACAGATATCAGACCATTCCACGAATCCGTGACAGTCTCCACAATGGCCTTCTTCAGCTGTTCCTCCTTTTTTCTGAGCACCCCAACCACCCTGGTGTTCATGAAGGGACCGAGTCTCTTAAAGGCGCCATGCGCGTCTTCCAGAGTACCAATGGCGTGCATAACATGGCCGTGTACAGCTGCGTTTTGCGCCGAGTCCAGTAAAGTAGATATGTCTCTCAGTTGCTCCACAGCTTGCGCCAAGGTCTCGTTGTACGCAATCTCCGTATGCAGCAGGCTGACCTTGCTTGCAGCATCTTGTACACGTGCCGTGTTTTCCTTGCTTGCTTCTGCTTGTTTCACAATTTCTTTGGCCGTGTCCTGCGAGCGTTTGATATCGTCCTGTAGCTTGCGTGCCTGAGTAATCCAACCATCGACATCAGGTGCGGCTTCTCGGGAAAGCTTGCGGACTTCGTTCTGGGACAAACAGTCAATTTCGGTGCCAAGAGAGAAGCCAAATGTCTTTGCATACTTTGGTGTCCTCGCGGGCCTTGTTGACCACCTCTAGCAGCTTAGGAAGCGCGCTGGGCGGGACTGCAGCAGATGCCACATGTTCGTCTTGGGGAAATGCCCCGCGTTCAGCCGACTGAAGGAGCGCGTCACCCAGTTGCTCGTCGGATACTTGCGAAGGCATTTGCGGTTAGCAGGCGGTTGTCATGCCGGTATCTAAAAAGACGCAAGGTGTGCAACATTGAGATTCAAGTTGCACGGACGTCCAGGCGACGTCAACCCTTGGTGTCGCTGCCCCGCCACACTTACCCCGCCACCACAGACTGGATGGCCGATTCTTTGGATACGCCGCCAGCACGTGCACTCAAATGCAGCAGTAGGAAATAACCAACTGTATATCTTCCTTTTGCAGTATTTTTTTCTCGGAAACGGCCTTCTTGCCAGCTGTCTACGGGACTGGTACTACAGATACTCGCTGCTACGCTCTTGCCGCGCCACTCCACATTTGCTTTACTGGTGTGTCATCTTTTTGCCTTCATTTCACTTCGTCAGAATCTGAGTTTGCGTTCATGCTCTTTACATTGTCATATCTAGCTTGAAGACAAACGAGGTGCCGGTCGCAAACCCCGGAATTCGCGGCACACCAAGACATGTCTCATGGGTGTCGAAGACTCAACTATGCTTCCAGTATTGGCTACGCATAGGATCGGCTAACACAACGATCGTAGTACCAATTCGAATAAGGCTATCTGAACCAGTGAATTGACTACTGAGTACCACTGCTCCGACCAACAGGCCTGCATCAACACTCCAGTCTTTCAAACTCGCCGCCATGGGTTCCGTGTTGCAGGAGACGCATTTCAAAAAGATCCAGCAGTTCAGTGCAAACTATGCTGACGCCACTTTCACTCAATATGAGTCTCAGCGCACGGGGCTGCGCGTAGTTGTGGTCGATCGAAAGGGCCCAAAGGTATACGGAAACTTTGCGGTAGCTACAGAAATTCACGATGATTCTGGTGCACGTGAGTACACTTGGTCAAATTTTGATACATGTTCCTAACAACAGGCAGCACATACTTTGGAGCACCTCTGCTTCATGGGCTCACGAAAATACCCTTTCAAGGGCGTCCTGGATAAAATTGCTACCCGTTCATACTCCGACACCAATGCGTGGACGGATGTATCAGAAACAGTATACACTCTTTCCACTGCGGGTTGGGAAGGTTTCGCACAACTGTTGCCGATTTACCTTGACCATCTTATTGTTCCCACTCTGACCGATGCTGGTTGCTACACCGAGGTTCATCACGTTGACGGAAAGGGCGAAGACGCAGGGTAAGCTGCCTAGGGAATTTAGATATAATTGCTAACAGTTCCAAAGGGTCGTCTACTCTGAGATGCAAGGGCGACAGAACTTACAGGGTGACCTGATGGATCTTCAGATGCGTCGGCTCCTGTATCCTGAAGGTGATGGGTTCCGTATGGAGACGGGTGGCTTGATGGAAAACCTGAGGGTTTCAACTGCAGAGCGGATTCGCCAGTTCCATCGAGACATGTACCAACCTAAGAACCTGCGGGTCATCATCATTGGAGAGGTTGACCATCCGAATCTTTTGGAAGTTTTGGATAAATTCGAGGACGACATTGTCGATCATGTACCGGCTTACGATGCTCCATTCAAACGTCCATGGGTGGAGTCGCCGCGCACCCCTCCGCTAGGCAAAACTATAGTCGACACGGTAGAATTTCCCGAAGAAGATGAGTCAACAGGAGAAATCCAGATTGCCTTCCTGGGACCAGAAACTACCGATGACCTTGGGGAGACGGCCATCAACACCCTTCTCAACTACCTTGCCGGCTCATCTGTATCGGTCCTCGTCAACACACTTGTGGAAAAGGAGCATCTAGCTAGCATGGTCTACTTCTGGTGCAAAGGTCACTATGATATGATCATCTGGTGGACACTTTCGTCGGTGGAGACAGACAAGCTCGCCGAGGTTGAGAAACGATTTTTTGAAGTTCTCAAAGACCATGCCTCTAAACCACTCGATATGAGCTACCTCAAAGACTGTCTACACCGCTTCAAACGGCAGACGCGGTACATGTCGGAGATTGGTCTAGACGAATACAAAGACCCAATCATAAAGGATCACGTGTTCGGCGATCGACAAGGCGTTCATCTCAAGGATGCAATGGCCACTCTCGATGTCTTTGATACTCTCGAGAAATGGACAGAGGAGGAGTGGAGAGGCTACTTAAACAAGTGGATGGTGGATGCCCACCATGTCTCCATCCTCGGTAAACCCTCCAAGGCCCTTTCAGAAAAGATCAAAGCCGACGAAGTCGCTCGTGTCAAGGCACAGCAGGAAAAACTAGGTGAAGAAGGGTTGAAGGCTCTAACAAAAAAGCTGAAAGAGGCCCAGGAAGAAAACGACAAGCCTATCCCGAGAGAGATCATTGCTGGTGTAAAGGTCCCAAGCACCGAGTCCATTCACTTTTTTCAAACTACCACAGCACGATCAGGATTAGCAAAGAAGCTCGGCGTTCAAGAAAACTCCATCCAGAAGATCGTTGACAAGGATGAGAGTGGCCTCCCTCTATTCATTCACTTTGAACACATACCAACTTCTTTTGTACACTTTGGATTGGCATTGGGTACTGCCTGTCTACCTACCGAACTGAAGCCTCTACTTGGCGTCTACCTTACAAACTTCTTCGCCACTCCCATCATGAAAGACGGCAAACGTATTGAATTTGAGGAAGTCATCACCAAGCTCGAACAGGATACTATTGAATATTCAATGGACCGCGGTACAGACATTGGAAGCTCCGAGATGATTTACATTCCTTTTGTTGCCGAGGCCGACAAATTTGAAACAGTCGTCCTGTGGCTAAGATCGATGTTGGTAGATTCGATCTTCGATACTGAACGTATCATCTCCGCTGTGAAGAAGATGCTGGCCGATGTTCCTGAAGAAAAGCGTGACGGCAACGCTATGAGTTTTGCGGTCGACCGCATGATTCACTACGACGCCGCATCGGCTGTTCGCGCGACTGGCACACTCGTCAAGGGGCTATATCTCAAGCGTATTCTAAAGCTTCTCAAGACCGAGCCACAACAGGTCCTCGACAAGCTCGAAGCTCTACGCAAGCACCTATTGACATTCTCCAATATGCGCATACTTGTAACCGCAAACCTCGAAACATTACCAAACCCAGTATCAACATTCAAGCATCTCACAGATGCATTCCAACCAGGATCACAGCCAACCATCAACCCAATCGATGACAGGAACGCCTTACTCTCAGACGTTGGACGCAACCCAGGTGGCACCCATTATATCATCCCCATGCCTATCGACTCGTCATTCGCAGTGTTGACATCCAAGGGACCCAAGGGCTACACAAACGCCCAACTTCCTCCTTTGATGGTCGCACTCGCATACCTCGACGCCGTTGAGGGCCCCATGTGGCAGTCCATCCGCGGCACCGGTCTCGCCTACGGCAGCAACTTCTTCCGCGATCCCGAAACAGGCCTGCTCAAGTTCCGCATCTCAAAGTCTCCAAACGTATTCGCTGCGTACAACAAGGCTAAGACGGTTGTCAAGGAATACGGTAACGGCACGCAGAAGTTTGATAAGCTGGAGCTAGAAGGCGCCATCTCGAGCATTGTGCGTGAATTTGTTGATGAACGAGCCACGATTGTCGATGCGGCGAGGAGCTCGTTCATTGATCTGGTAACGCGGGGTGTCGGAAAAGACTGGCAGGACTGGGCTCTGCGCGAAGTGCGCAAGGTGACTGAGGAGGATGTCCAAAAGATTCTCCAAGAGGTGGTGGCCAATGTGTTTGAGCCTGAAAAGACGGATTTGGTAGTCACATGTGGCGGCATCATGACTGATGTGAGTAGTGACTTTTCTTTCTTCGCATTGAATACTATGAGCCAGGGCATACTAATTTGGATTTCTCGTAACAGGGCCTCAAAAAGGACTTTGAGAACGCGGGTTTCAAGATCCAGCTCAAGCAGCTTGCCGACTTCCAGGACGCGTATGGCCTGGAGGGTGATGAGGACGACAAGGATGATGAGGATGAGGATGAGGAGATGTCTGGGAGTGACGAAGACAGTAGCGAGAGCGGTTCGGAAATGGAAGAGTAACGCTTCGCATGTGCTAAATTCAGGCAGCATCATTCTTCACCACTTACGATGCTCGCACAAACATCACCAAAGACATAGAATGAGCCAACACATAGAAATAGGATCCTTGTTATTCACAGCCAGAATGCATCATGCGTCTTTTTGATTGGTAATTGTACATTTTGCGACGAGGGTCTGGCACCCGTTGCGAGAACAGCCCGAAAGAAGAATGGAGATCAAAGGGAAAGGAATAACACAACCCATACATGTCAAAGCTCGACCAACCATGCAAAAAGCTGGGATCTTTCGAAATTTTCGAGAGAGCAAAAAAGGAAAAGAAAAATCATCTTCTCGTAAGTACCATACAAGTAGGGTTTTGAGAAACAAAAAAAAAAAAAAAAGAGACGCCGGAAATGCTCCATTTGGATTTGGATAGTAGAGTGTCCACCTTCCCCCGTACGCCAGCCCTAGATCCCTCGTCGCGAGTCGAAGAAGTAGTAGAAGTAAGAAGCTCTGATTTTAGGTTGGATATAGACGGCAAACAAGAAACCGGTGGGGAATCACATAAGAGAGAAAAACAAGGAAAAAGCGACAAAGCTTGCAAAGGGGCTACACTGCCGGTTTGAGCGCGAGCGATTCTTTCGCCAAAGAACGCCTACGTGACCCAAAACAGGACTGCCGTCCATATGGGAGCAAGGCACGAGGCGGTGTTTCTATGCATCTTCAGGCAGGATGCGAGCAAAATGCTTTTCCCATATCCATCCCACCGTTTTGGTGGCATCGTCTTGATTACGAGCGAGCCAAAGCTCACCTTTCATGCCAATGACGTCGAAGATCTCACCAGGTACATAAACAAGGTAAGGTATTCCGCCTTCACGGCGGTCGTGAGCGATATTAAATTCGAACAGACTGGCGGCCAGAAAGAGCACTTCGGGTTCTTCCGTCTCGGCGGGAGTGGTGGGTAGCTCTTCAACGCTGCCCCGAGCCGGTGAATCAGACATTGGTAGGGCAGAGTTGAAGACGCCCGATGCGCGCGAGGACCCAGGGAGGGATGTTGGCTGTGAAGTGGGTGCTGAGACGGTGTGCGTGAGGGGTTGCGCAGGTGATAGAAAAGACGGTCCGAGCTGAGGGGGAAAGTCGAATGCATGAGATACTGACGGCGAATGTTCGATGTCGACGGCACCATCGAGGCCCATATAGTTCTGGTTGCTGCGAGAAGAGCCAGTGTTGCGGCGTTCACCATGTATGATGGTAGTGTCGCTATTGTCAGAAGTAGGGCTGAGCGCTCGTGCCTCGCGTAGCGATGTAGGTCCAGGACCTGCCCGTCCTGGTGCATTGGGCGGATGCAGTGAGGGGTACACGGGCCCTGAGGGAGAAGAGCGGGGTGGGTTGTCGATGCTTCGTGGATGTGACCGTGGAGCATAACCGCTGCTATTGCGATTTCGGGAGTCGATGATGGACGTTTCGCTGCTCATAGATTCGGTACGACGGGAAGAAGAGTTACGGGAAGAGGCACCACCATCAGAAGAGAATGTGGGAACAGGTGAGGTCATGTTGGAAATGTCAATCAGAAGGTTGCGGTTGACAATGCCGAGTTTGTTGGCCAGCTCTTGCATCGGCTTATAGTCGGAGTGGAAGCGCTCAACATACGATTCCAGATCATAACGAAGTGATGTCGTATGCTGTGGTTCGCTTTCGAGCAGTGGAAGGATCTTCTTCGAGCAAGTCTTGTACCAGTCCTTTTGCAAACACATGAATAGTGTCATGAGTGTGCGCATAAGACCCTTTGTTCTCTCGTAAAGCAGTGGCAGCTCATGCTTGAGAGTGTCGTTGATCGTAGAGAATTTCTTGGCTGACTCTTCCAAGTCAGGATCTACTTTCTCACCGCGATCAATTGCCTGCTTGTGCTTGACATAGTATAATAGGTACTTCTTGCGTTGCTCGATCGTTTTTTGATACGACACCCACATTTCCCAGAGATCTCCAACAGGTTTCAGTACGCGACTCCGAACAGCGGCTTTCTGTTCTACAGTTAGCACGGTCTGTAAAAACCAAAGTTTTTTTTGTTTCGTATATTCTTTTATTTTTCCACTTCTTCTTCTTCTTCTTCTTTACTTACATGCTCTTCCAACGCTTTGTTCTGCAACTCAAAATGAGCCATTGCCCACTTTCGCCACGTGCTCTCAATCTCAGGATACACCGATGGGGCCACTTCGCAAACGGTGATGAAGCCCAGGAAGACAATGTTGAGTTGTAGATAGTGCTCAGTGATGGCTTCAAGATATTGCTCAAAGTCGCGAATAACAATCTGAAGCTGGAAGAAATGACCACCAAATTTCTGCTCCTTGGACTTGTAGTCCTGGTCTTTGAAGGTCTTGTCTGCTTCATCATATGCTTTGCTTTTATCGACCTTGGGAATAAACGCCTTGACAAATGTTTTGCCTAGTCCGCTCTTCTTCTCTTTTTTGCCCTCGGAAGCGGCAGCGCGGAAGGTATCAGAACGGGCCTTGGCCTGGTTTATGCGTTGGCTCATTGCCTTGAGCTCTTCAAAGGCTTCCTTGATCTTTGGTAGATCCGGGTGGTCAGGGTCAGTAATCTCTTGTAAAGACTGGAGAATCAACGGATACTTGAGCAAACGTTGGCACGGCTTCAGGAGAAGAGAATCCAGATCCCATGCTTGGGTCATGTTCTCCACCTGCTCAAAACAAGCAGCCACCCAACCAGACAGAATCTCGTTTCCTTGGTTCCTTTTGATGTAAGCACTCGCATTGTCCTGATTCAAGAAATAGGTTGTGTAGAGTCTCTCCATCTTTTCCTTGTTGTCAAGGAACACCTGGCCAATGGTTGTCAAGCGGTCGTTTTCTGGCGTACAGTTCTCGAATTGATTCGTAGAGTCCTCGGACGGTCTTTGAGTATTTGTGGATGATTCCTGGCCGTCGCCCGATTTGCTATCAGTCGAGTCGCGGTTCCAGGGGCCGGTTGGAGGCGGTATCTCGTAGTTGACGATGGGCTTTGCAGCTTTCTTGAAGGCCCGGAACAGCGACAAGGAGAACTTTTCGAGTTCTTTACAGTTGCTAAACAGCAGTCTCTTTTCCTTTTCGCTCATCAGGTTCTGCGCTGTAGCTTCGAAGATGTTGTGTGCGATCATCATATCGATGCAGAATTGATGCTCGGTTGTCAGCAACTCTTCCAATGTACGATACCGCTTGATCAGCGCCTGCTTCACTGGATCAGGCTGGCCGTCTTCACCTTTTTCACCTTCGCTTGGTGTCGGAAGAGACGTGTCAATGGGCTGTGGGGTACCATAACGATCTTCTAGGCTCTTCTCATGGATATGGATGACGGGCGTGCGCGACCGCGAGGGATGCATCTCGAATTGCTCATCGCTGAGCGCGGTTCGAGAGAGCTGTTGGTGGTGCGGGAGAGAGTTGTACTGAGCATTGTGCGAAGCTACTTGGCCATCAATAGACGGTTGAACAGGGGGAGGTGGAGGTGAATAGTTGGGTCGAGGTGGTGTGTTTTGTACAGGCGAATGCGGCATAGAATGTTGTAGGTCCAATCCAAGCCCACCATCGGTCCATGCAAGCTGTGGTAGCTCAAGGCCGTTGATGGGAGCCGATGGCCGCTCGTTGGAGGAACTTGGAGACAAGGCGCTTCGAGAACGATTTCCTGAAGAACTGCCAGAGCGAGATGCATCCTCCTGAATGGTCGTAGTTGTAGACGCGCCAGAGTAACGCCGCGACGACGTAGGATATATAATGGCAGTGCCACCCGTGGCAGCATCTGACAATTGCTGAGGAGGTTGTGGGGGATCTCTTGACGGCCGCGGTGGTGAAGTTGGATTGTTGAGCTCATGACTGGGCATGTCGCGCGCCGACCCGTTTGCGTCACTGAGCAATCGAGCCAGATAGGTCTCGGTCGCCTCCTTTGAACCCCAGTCCTTGTGCTGTGCAATTACAGGGGAGACTTGGTGCACTCTTTCTCGAGACACGGATGCTAGTTCTGGTGTTATGACTGGCGACTGGTGGTACATGTTCAGCACTGAGTTTACAACGCTGTAGGTCTCGGTGTTTGGGGTCAAAGACACGCGTTTCCGATGAGGGGCTACGCTGACCGAGTCATCTGGATACAAGGTGTCTCGCTTCGGGTAGGATGAGTCGTTGGCATCATATCCTCGATCCGACTTGTAGTCATAGGATAAGGCCTTCAGACCTTGGTTGAAGGTGTCGCTGTCGGGCCCCCAGGGTTTTGGAGACTGCTCATCGCTGAGCATGATTGGTATCGATTCCCTGACACCTAGCTCTGATTGCTCAATGTCAGGTGTCTGAGCAGGGAGGGGCTGATCAGAGGCATGGAAGACATTGGGCTGCAAAAGCTGGTGGTCTTGACTCTGGTGCGTCGTCGGTGGGGTAAGAACAAAACTTCCGGGCAATCCTAGTATAGGTGATTCATCAAAATCCGTGAGTGCGGATTGCGGTTGGCCAGACTGAGGTACAGTGAGGCTGGAGGTCTGGAGGCTCAGGTGCTGTTGGTCTGGCGGGGATACTCCTTGGTCCTGTGATGGACGCTTTGCTTGGGCATGGGCCTCGAAGGACTGTTCAAGTTCAGCAACGCCAGGAAGGCCTTCTGATTGTTCCGGCTGTAGTTGAAAGCTGCTTGCAAGTGGAAAGTAGCCGTGGTCATCCTGCCGATCCGTGCTTCTGGAGCGGGAGGCAGGTGAAGGCTGCAAGGGTTGCCGCTCTCGTGAGTTGCGCAAACGGGGCGATGTGGGTGGAGGTGGGGCGGTGACTACAGCAGCTACGCTTGGCCCAGGTCTCACACCCAGCGGGGATTTTCCTCTTTCACGATAACCACGGTAGGCCAGAGCGGGGAGCGTTGACTGGTCTGCGCCACGTGAGGTTGAAGTAGCACTGGCCAGGACCCTGTCCATTCTTGTGGGCGAGGTCCTATTGCTGTGGCTCATTGCGCGTGTGGGCGTGTATTTTACGGAGCGGGTCGAGGAATTGGAGTCTGATCCAATGCTCCGCCGCCGTGTGGCTATGGGGATTCTTGAACGGGGGGTGTGGCGTGGAGGAGATTGCGAGTTTGTGTGATGATGGGGTTGGGCGCGGTGTGTGTCGTGGAGCAATACTCCTGTTGGTCCACTGGCTGAGCGTCCATGGCGTGAGGTGTGGATGGATGTAGAAGGTAACGGAGCTTCTCCCAGGGTGCTCTCGACGGGTGGTATTCCGAATCCAGGCGATGAGGCATCCTGGCCAGTCAGGATTTCGCCAAACAGCTGCCTTTGGCCCGAGGTTGAGGGCCGCCTTTGCGAAGGCGTTTTTGTTTTTGCAGACGAGCCATGGGCATCTGTGGTGGCTTTTGTTCCGTTTGTGCGGCGAGGGTTTCGAGGGGTGGCGGGAGCGGGCTGGGGCCTGTCTCTGGGCTTTAGGTTTGTGAACTTGTGGGGACCGTATGAGGCCTCTTTGCTTGGGCGTGCAGCCGAGGCAGTGGACGAGACAGAGGCATTGGCACGTCTGTGGACATCGTACGAGGCGGCGCGGGTAGGATCGCGGGACCTGGAGCGGAGGGCAGACGAGGCGGTGGGCGAGGTGGCACCGGGGGAGCGTTCGAAGCGCTCGGCGAGGGCCTTTACTTTGTTGGAGGGATTGGGGGGAGAGCGGGCGGCCGAGACGGACGAGGGCGAGGCGGTGGCCGAGGCAGAGGCAGAGGTCGAGGTGTTTTTTGCAGCGCCGTTGGTCATGGGGTGCCGGGGGCGGGCGGCGGGCATGTCTGAGCTGTGTTGGGGTGAGGCAGGAGGAGGGAGCTCGGTCGTGGTGTAGGCGGAGTAGTACTTGTCGGGCGAAGCGGCCAGAGCATCGTCGGGGGGCTGCAGGTCGGTGGATTGCAGCCAGTTGGAGACGGAAAGGCCGGGGTCGTATGCATATCCATGCGCCTGATCAGACTCCATATCCCATTGCTGGCGGGCGCGAGAGCGCAGAGGCAGGGCAGGGCCGACGTCGTGGGAGGCGGTGCCGTGGTCGGGACGAAGCAGGGCAGCACAGGCAGCACAGGCAACACAGGCAACACGGGCGGCGCGGGCGGCGCAGGCAGCGAGGGCGAGGGCGAGGGCGAGGGCAAGGGAGAGAGGGCCAATGGCGGGGGACGGGCGGCAGCGGTGGTGGTGGCCCGGGGCAGCCAGGCGGAGGCTCGCAGGCAGTGAAGGTGAGGGTTGGGGAGGGTTGGGCGTGGTATGATGAGGGTGCTAGCGACTCTGGCTGCACCGTCGCCCCGTCGCCTACCGTGCTAGAGCATCTATGTACTACTACTATGCAGCACGCACTCGGCTCGCAGGGGGCCACTCGTCGCCGTGGTGCATGCCGCTTCCGCAGCCAGTAGCTTGCAGTGCCACTGCAGCGGCAGCAGATGGACCTACATGGACACACAATAATACATGCTAGACTACATGACATAGGCCAGGGGCACTTGTCACCTGCCATGCACCCGCCCTCGTTGGCTGCGACGGGCGTGAAACCGCGACGGCGAGCCCATGCCATGCTATGCTATGGCGCCCACTGCGGCTTGCTGCTCGCTGCTTGCTGCTCGCTGCTTGCTGCTCGCTGCCCCCCTGGCCCCTGGCGCGTGCCGTCGCGTCTCTAGCGTCCCCGTAGCTTCACGCCCCCACCATCCCCCCAGCCCAGCCACTGGCCCATCAACACGACTCGACTCGACCGTCAACACCATGAAGAGGAAGCGCGGCCGCGCCAGTCCCAGTGCTGTTGCCAGCACCACTGTCAGCACCAGTGCCAACGCCGGCGTGGGGGCCTCCGAGCAACAACGCCTTGCCCTCGGCCAATCCACCAATGCCACGCCTTGCCCATATCATGACCCTCTGCCTCACCCTCATCCAGTCCTGCAGCGCCTCTACCCCCAGCTGTCGACGCTACGTCACTATTTGCTGTCGACATTGCCAGGGTCCTCCAAGAACAGGCACAAGAGGATAGCCCACCTCGGTCGCGCCCCTCCAGTTCCGCAACACGACACAAGCCCCCTGCACCATGTTGATATCGCCCTCGCCCGCATGCTCGACTCGGCCTTGGTTGGCACCTCACCACACGCCCTCGCCGCCCACCACCGTGACCAAGACCTGCAATCCTTCACCCAGCAGCCCTCACAAAACACCCCAGCCCACACCTTTGGCCCGGGCTACCAGCGCCAGTCCGAGGTACATTGCCCCCGCACCACCCTGCTTGTCTTGCCACTAAGTACATGCAGATTGTCGACTACGTGATATGGCGCCTGTTCAACCGCTCTTCTGCTTACAGGCCCACCCATCTGCTCTGCCATGGCTTTCAGCGCACTGGACCACTCCGCCCTGCACGCCAAGACAGCTCCCATCCAACCTCGTCCATCCCTGACCTGCAACAGTGTCATGCCAATAGCCATGTGCAAACGTTGAAAGATCCACTGTGGCGCCGATTACACGCACTGTTAGGCCAAGGCGGCGACCGCATCATGCTCGACTTGTTGCTAGACTGTGCCATCTTTCTTCCCATCAAAGCTAACACAGGAAACTATTACCAGCTCTCAGGCCTGCCCGTGTCTGACGTGCAAACCCACGGCGTCGCCGCAAATATCCCAAGCAATGTCAGCGCAAAGTCGGAGACGGCGGCAAAGTCCTCGTACCTCAACTGTGAAAATAGACCGCCCGGATCCATTACCTTCGTCCGTAGTCGCATCTTGTATGCAAAGCCCGCCCTCAATGCAAAGGGCGGCGTCAGGTTCGGTCTGCGCCATATACGTGCGTTCGCTGTCTAGACCCACCATCCCTGTGCTCCTCCTGACATGACTTGTAGATGTCTTGAACCGATTTTCTAACCAAGCCGACAAGCAGCAGACTGTCCACATCATGCGCTACATCTTCCCTCGTCAATTTGGCTTGCATAATGTCTTCACCTCCAAGGTGGATCCCCGAGAAAGTGCCATGGCTTTCAAAGACTACACACTGCGTGACAAAGATATTCACACCACCATGTGCCGCCAATTAGGCCCAAAGGCAACCAACGCCCAAGAAATAGCAAAGTGGAAGCTGCGAGTGCCCAAACGGCTTCGGGGCAGCCTTGTGACCCAGATTGAAAAGCTGCGAAGGTTGAACCATCAATGTTCCTATACCGAGCTGCTTCGACACTATTGCCCGGTCGAGGTACTGTTCAATCTGTTGTTGGGCCACGAGTTTCGCTGATTTTGACAGCATGTACCACTACACAAAAGTCATGGATCAAAGAATAGCACGCACCAGCCCAAAGCGAACGGTGCAGTAGCTCCAGAACCAGTCAATGATCATGGCCATCCTCACATACCCGATTCTTGCCCAATCCAGCAAACATGCTTCTTAGACCTGGCCTGTCCCACAGCACATGTTTCGGCCTTTTGCCGTGTCGTCATATCAAACACCATACCCAAGGCTTTCTGGGGTGATGATCATAATCAACGCATTGTCATGTACTGGGTAGACCAGTTTGTAGCACTGCGGAGATTTGAGTCGCTGACCTTGCATCAAGTTACACAGAAAATACATGTACAATCTTTCCCTCTGACCCGGCCGGACTGGAGCTAAGTCAATGCAGATTACCACCATTTCTTGGCTGTGTCCACCAGGCCAAGATAATGCCGGGAAACTCTCAAAGTCCGATGTAGACAAACGATTTGAGATATTCCTAGAGTTCGTCTACTGGCTTTTCGACTCCTTTCTGATCCCGTTGATTCGTGCCAATTTCCATGTCACCGAATCCAGCGCTCACCGCAACCGCCTCTTCTACTTCCGCCACGACGTTTGGCGGATGCTCGCAGAACCCGCCCTGACGACGTTGCGTCTAAACATGTTTGAAGAGCTGCCAAAGAATAGCACAGCAAAGTTGCTGTCCGCCCGTCGGCTTGGTTTCAGCGATATTCGCTTGCTCCCCAAGAAGCAGGGCTTCCGAACCATCATGAACCTCAGACGGAGACAGCAGGTATGGCGCAATGGGGCCATGTCACTTGGGCGAAGCATCAACACAGTCATGACTTCAGCTTTCAATGCCATTACCTACGAAAAGGTCAGTACACCAAACCTTGTCGACTTGATGGTCTCTAACTACACATTGCAGTCACTGCAACCTGACAAGTTTGGCTCTTCACTGTTCTCGGTGGGAGACATGCTTCCCAAGCTGGCAGCCTTCCGGACCTCTCTAAAACAACGGGGCCTTGGTAACATGCGACTTTATTTTGCCAAGGTCGACGTGCAGGCTTGCTTCGACACTATACCTCAACGACGCTTGTTGCGCATGATCGACAGTCTTATGCCGGCGCAAGCATACTGTGCTAGCAAGCACGTGGAAATGTCACCTCTGCCTTCTCTGGAGCGTCTTAGTGGACATTACGTTAACCCAATGCCTCGCAAGAGATATGTGGCACATAGTCATGCAGCAACCGATACACGGCCTTTCCATCAGCTTGTCAAGGACAGATTCGCAGACACCAAAGCCAATACCATCTTTGCAAATCTGAATATGCAACGCCATGAGGCGAAAGACGACTTGATGCAGCTCCTGCAAGAGCATATAGAGCACAACACAGTTCGTATTGGAAAGCGATTCTATCGCCAAAAGACGGGAATCCCTCAAGGATCCGTCCTGTCAAGTATCCTATGCAACTTCTTCTATGCTGAGCTTGAACAAGACGTTCTCCATTTTGCACTTGGCGAAGACTGCCTCCTGCTGCGTCTCCTGGACGACTTCCTTTTAATCACCATCACACAAGAGCATGCTAGGCAATTTGTCCATGTCATGCATAAAGGCCACCCAGAATATGGTGTCGTAGTGCAGCCTGCAAAATCATTGGTCAATTTTGGTGTGACTTTGGCTGATGGCCAGCGAATTGCTACAAGCGATGCAGATGGGAAATTCCCGTACTGCGGTGTCTGCATCGACACTACGACTCTTGAAATCAGTAAAAAGACCGACCGACCTCAAACAGCCGGTAAGCAGTATTCGCCAAGATGTGCATGGGAACCAGGGAATACTAAGCGTGGCAGTTGTTGAAGATTCCTTGACGGTAGATCTGGCAAGAATGCCTGGTCAGACTTTTCATCGCAAAGCTCTCAAGTGAGTTTCCCCTGGGCGGGTCCCATATCAGTTTGCCTTTGCCAGCCAATCGGGCCATTAAAGGCATGCAAAGGCCTAACCGCATCTCAACATGGCACTGACACCTTACCTTACAGCGCATTCAAGATCCAGCTCAGGACTATGCTTATCGATCCATCGTTGAACAGCGTGGCCACTATACTAGCCAATCTGTACCGAAGCTTCTATGAAGCGGCGGTGAGGTGTCTGGAATATGCGCGTGTGCTGTCCCGGGTGCGGAGTATGAGTTCAAGTGTGCTTATCAGTATGTGCGCCGCATTTTTTCTTTGTAATGCTCAACGACTTGACGGCAATTCAACTCGGCTTGTCGTAGTCTGTTAGGACCCTATGCGCTGCATTGAAACCAGTCCGACAAAACTTTTGCGATCGTCATGGCTGGACCGACCTGCGCTAGCGACCCAGTCCACTGACCTCATTCCAGGGACGGTAGACAGCATTATTGCGCTAGCATACCTAATGCTCCAGCGCCATTTACGCTCCCGCAGAAGCAGAGAGGCAATAGTGGTGCAGAGCGCCATTTCGCGCCGACAACTTCAGTGGTAAGTGTTGCTGACCTTTGTTTGATGTCTCATGGTGGGCGCGTGCACGACTCATGATTTGTCCATGTCAACCCCATGGTTCGGAATCTGACATGGGGGGGCCGCTGCTCGTCTCGCCTGTTTCCAGACAATTGCTGATCGACGAGATAGGCTGGGGTGTAGGGCTTTTCAGACTGTGTTTCGGAGCAAACAGACACGGCACCACGATCTGTTGGATTGGCTCAAGGCCTCTCTTTCGGCTGCTTGCATTTCGAGCAAAGAAGAACGACATATGTTAGAGGAAGCGGTAACACGGCATTGAAGCTTGAGCCACTGTTATGAATAGCTACGCAGACCCGTCAAACAAGGAGAATTAGTTGAATGGCTATGGGCCACAGAGCACAAACAACCCAAACACCCGTGTTTAAGAAGAAAAAAAAGTCTCCGAAAACAAAGGCGCAGATAGCTATGAGATATCGGTGGGAATCGGTGGGAATCGATAGAGGGGGGGTGGTGCTAAGGAAGAAGCAAAACCAAGGATCTGTACCGGGGGACCCACGCCACGCCATTTTTAGCGGCGGCATGTCGACGCGAAACAAGGCTCGGGGCTTGGCTGCAGGATTTCCGGGAGTGACGGATGCAGCGCAGGGAGCGATGATGTATTTGTTCGGTACTCGATGGACTACAATGTATGGAAAGCAATCAGCACCGTGGCGTAGTGTATACGCGGACCAGCCACCGGTTCCATGGCCAGCATGATGATGGACAGCGACCGACTGCGGTGGCCTGCGGTGATTGGGCGAGGCATCAGCAATGGCATGGTGATGTCAAGCGTACATGCGGCGGCCGGGACACCAACCCCCAGATGGGTTGAGTGCTGGGGTTGCGTAGGGGCCTTTCCAACGCCGAGGGCTCTGTGAAGAATGCCTTGGTAGCTGAGCATGGTCCGTTTGGCAGAAGCATACATAGGTGCATGGGTGAATCGAATCGGCCGCACTGGTCTCATAAGCTGGGAACTTGTCACGACACCAGCACTGGGTTCCTCACCTCCCGCCCCAACGGCACACACATATTACACACGCACACATATATCCGCTGTTGCGCAGATGCTGTCATTTGGTCGCAATTAAACGTGAGCCAGGCCACTCCAGCCGCCCATGGGCCCAGAGCACAACAAGGCCCACTGTTGGACACCCCTGTTCCCTATCTGAGAGATCAGGGGCTAGCGCCAGGTCTGCAAATTGCGCCGCCGACGCTCAAGATGCCTGCCGTACAACATCGCCGGCCGCTGCCTCCTGTCAACGAGACCGACGACAGCGAATACCTCAACCAAGACGTCCACTACATCTCAAAAACAAAGTCGCTGTACATTGTATCCGAGCATAGTTATGTCCGCTCACTAAGCCCGCCTCCCTGCGTGCGCGACGACTGCGCCGACAAGCCCCTTCACCGCATTGCCTCTCCCCTCCCACTCTCGACACAGCGAAAACCACCACGGCCGCTCATGGCCACCCTCACCTATGCGCATGACGCGCCCTCGCACTTTGGCGCCCCGCCCGGCAGCCCGCCCGACCTGACAAACTCAAAGTCGTCCAAGTCGTCCAGCATTCATTCGTCGACACTCTTGGACTTTATGGGCACCACCGAGAACCTCTCCCACTTCGAAGACATCAACCTGGACGAAGCATCGGGCGGGCCTGCCTCGTTCCCAATGCCCGCAAACCCGTCGAATCGCCTCGTCTACGAAGCTCCCCGCCCTCCCATCTCCGCCAGGACCCTTTCACATCCCACCCAACACTCGTTTCGCGACCTCACCGGCACGGCCAAGCCAAAGTACCCGAGCTTGAAGGGCCCAGTCAACCATGTCGTACAAAGACAGCAGACCCAACTGGCAGCCCCTGGGAAGCAGTCCCGAAGGGCATTGACTTCTCCTTCTGCCCCATCCCTCGGTACCCTGGGGCTTACAGCACCACGGCGCTCCTCGAGATCACCCTCTCCATCCAATGTCCAAAACTCCTTGTCAGGATCACGCACACTTTCTCGCCAAAGTTCCCGAACCGATGTCCTACCGTCCCCTGGCCCATCCTCTAGAAGACAGTCGTGGCAGGACTCAAAACGGAAGACGGTCAAAGAGAGAGAGGCTGAATGTGATGATGAGGACGACGAGCTTCCCGAGGATGCCGTCATCTGGAATATCCCTATATCGCCTCGCCCAACACAGGAGCGATCACCCACACCCTGGACGGGTGAAAACACGCCCCAGACGTCACCGCTTCCAGACACGGTGGAACCCTCAAAGCCATCCCCAGCGCCATCTGTATCCCAAAAATCACAGAGGACTCCATCACCAAATGTTTCCAGCAGAGGCGTGTCTCCGAAATCACCAGCGCCACAAACCACTTGGGCAGATACATATACTGCGCTAGACCCGGACGCCAGAAAGCTCACAGAAGCCTTGGAAGAATTCCAATCCGAGTATGAACGAAAACAGGAAATTACAAGGCAACAACCTGGGCTTGCAAGATCAGCATCCGTCGGTCCGCCTGCGCCAAAAACCAAGAAGCCAACACTCCCACCCGTCCGGAAAAGCGATCCCCTCATCGACCCTTTCCAGCCGTCAGTTGAGAAGCAAAAATACTTGTCTCGGACTCGACCATCCTGGCTCCCTCCCAAGGATCCCAAGGAAGAGAAGAAGCATCTCAGAGAGTACCAGCGCATGTTGGCTCGGATCGAGGAGGCCGGTAAGTAGTATTCCTTGCAGCGCAGCTTGTGTTGCTGTCAACTAACAAACTCAGAACGTCTTGAGGCCAAACGTGCTCAAGAAGAAGCACTCGCTCGTGAGAAAGCCAGCCGCATCAAGGCCGAGTATTGGTCCAGCCTCCTCCTGCCGAATTGGGCTACCGAAATGACCAATCCTGAGCTGAAAGCGACACATCGAAAGATGTGGTGGAACGGCATTCCTCCAAGGTTGCGGGGTCAGGTCTGGCAGAAGGCAATCGGCAACGACCTCGAAGTAACCGAACTAACCTACAACATTGCGCTGGAAAAGGCTCAGACAGAAGTCAAAGCACACGGCCACGAAGCGCTCGGAGGCCGTTACCTTTACATCATTCAGAGTACGCACACTGTATTTCCAAAGCTGAAAATGTTTGCTGCGCAGACATCACCAGAGAACGACGACGAACAGCCTCTCCACAAGGACCTTGTTAATGTCTGCTTGGCTTATTCCATGTATCGCCCAGATATTCCGCATTCCAAGTTTGACATCCACCACATTGCAGCCTTGCTATTGCTCAACCTTCCCGCTCCGCAAGCCTTCATCGCACTGTCCAACTTGCTCAACCGTCCGTTACCTCTATCGTTTCTCGTCCACGATCAAAACGCCATCCATGCCGCCTATTCGACTACTCTCCATGTTTTGTCGAAGAAGGCGCCGAGCCTCGCTCAGCGATTGGAATCCTTACGGGTTGAGCCTAGGGATTATCTCTTTCACGCCCTCGGTTCGCTATTCTGCGGGCGCCTAGAAGTAGAACATGCCGCCCGTATCATGGACGTTTACGCTATTGAAGGTGACAAGAACCTACCGCGCGCTGCTGTCGCTATTCTGTGCATTTTAGAGGGCAGCTGCATGGAGGGGGACGCGGCGCAGGTAGCGCGAACCCTAAAGGTTAAGAAGATTGAGCTCGACGAAGACGAGTTCATGGCGAGAGTGTACGAAGCTGGCAAGACCTCGTAGTACACATGCTGCACGAAACAAAAAGGTCAAAGTGTTGCTATCTTTGCTTGTACAGTTGGACTAATTGGCATATTGGATAATACTGCAGCGCCTTCGAGAAGGGGAGGAAGATGAAACAAGAAAGAAAAGAAAAGACGATCATGTACGAACTTACGCAGCGCGACTTGAAGTATTTGAGAGCTCGACGCAATCACCTAACTTCTTCCCAAAAACCTCTGGTCTCATTTGTCTTTCTGCCTGCATATACGGCGTTTTCATTTGTCCATTTGTTTTGCTTTCTCTCTCCTTCTCTGTGGTCGATTGTTCCCAAAGTCCTGGGAATGACATCGGAGGACCGCCAACCTTCTGGCGCATCAGGACACGCCCTCGCCGCCATTCTTGCTTTTGTTGTTCTGTTCTACTGGGTTTCATTTGTATTTGTCACAAACGTCCATTTATTCATCTTATTCCACAGTGTACATATATACATATACAAAACACATTACTTGTCTAGACTTATTTATCAGAATTGGCAAAAAGCCACTGATTAGAAAGAGGGGAGGGTGCTGAGTAGCTAGTGTAGGAATTTATCAAGGGCATGGATTCTCCAGTTGCCAAACGTGCTCATTGCGAATGTCTGGTCTTCTTTGATTGAGAGGAGAAAGGTCAAAAGTTCTTTTGCATGCATGCCTCTTTGCCTAGAGAAAGGCGTATGCAAGGGAACCAGCTCCCTTGACGCCTTGGAGTACTAGCAGGGAGAAAAAGTTATATTGGTCTATCCGCATCCAGACACACCCGCATCACGCTCTCTTTTCTTCTCCTCTTAGCTACATGAACCTAGCCGCTAGCAAAGTGCGGGATTGCAGGAGATTCACAGGTCGGTGCTGTTGAGCAAGCGTCCTGTGGCGTAGCTGAGCGTATGCGCGGGAGCTACCGGTTGGGGCGCAGACGTTGACGGTCAACGGTTGCAGCGGGCGTTGGAGTTTGCTTGGTGCATTGCGTGCATGATGGAAATTGAAATAGCGGGTCTAGGTTGCTTGGTCGAGTGCTAAGACAACTAGGGGGTTGGCGGCGGGCATTGTCTTTGTCACAATCAAAGCCAGCTTGTGTAGGCACAACAAAAGTCAGTCGAAGGGCCACAAGAAAGTCCATAATTGGAGAGATCCTCTTGTGAAACCTTGTGCTTCGCACATTGTGTATGCAACTTTGCCTGTCGGCAGAGCCAAAGTAGACAGCAGTATTGCTTGGTATTTCACTATCAGCTTAACTCAAGTACACTACTGGTGATTGCACCAGATTGCCATGCTGATGAGGCCTCTAGTTCGCATTTCTTGTTCCTGAATATACTGGCCTACCAATCAATGCTTAAAACGTTGAGTCGAAATACTGGACTGGCCAGCAAGTGTCCGTATTGCTTTTAATCCGAAATGAGACGAGTCTTCAATGACTCCATAACCCAAACTAGCCAGCACGAGATCTGGAAGACTTTAGTCTGTGCATAACCAGAAGGCTGCTTGTGCTTCATATAGTCAGGAACATGCATGTACTTGGACAAGTTTGTGCATGGTGCAACGACGGCAGAGCACATGGACAATCGGGCAACCAAATGCAGCAACCTGCACGCAGCATGTCCACAGGATACGACGTCCAAGCCTCATCAACCAGCCACAGCCATGTCTTCACACAATATGTACGACCGATCATTGCGCTCTCTCCCACGGCAAAAGCAGGGAGAAACCGCACCCAAGATCAGCCACTGTATTCCTCTCCACTTCACAGACGGTTTTCGTTCTCATGGAAACCTCACATCGTCCGTAGACGACGGGTCTCTCCAATGAAAATGCTTTTCGTGAGTGTGCAAATTTTTTGCGTTGTTCAATGGAGAAGAAAGCCAGGGGCCGGGCGCCGCAGAAGTTTTGTCCTCGAGCTCCCCGGCAGAACAATTCGCCGGCGCTAGCCGCTTGGCCCTGCCCCGCCACACCACTCGACGCTGTTCTGGGTTTGAGTCACTTTGTGTGGGATTTCAAGTCGAAAGTTGGCCGCCGCCCGTCTCCACTGCAATCATCCCCCGACGTATTGATACCCTCACTCCTGGCCCCTCAGACCACCCAGCCCCCGCCAAGACACTGAAAAAAGCACCTTCACATACAGAGCTCGCCCGCCATGGAGTCCGAGTCCGACAATGATTTCCGCGACGACAAGAGCGTATCCGACCACGAGGAGGTTGAAGATACCAAGCCAAAGTCTGCTCTGAAGAAGGGGCGGGAGCCGGCGCCAGTCGTAGAGCGTCCAGAATTGCCGTAGGTTTGCCATACATGCAGTCCAGGCAGCATCACGGCTAATGCGCACAAGTGAACAACCAGACCCAAGCACTCTAGACGTCTCGACGCTGACCCCGCTGTCGCCTGAGATCATCTCCCGACAAGCCACTATCAACATTGGAACAATTGGCCACGTCGCTCACGGAAAGAGTACCGTGGTAAAAGCCATCTCAGGTGTGCAGACGGTCAGGTTTAAGAACGAACTGGAGCGGAATATCACCATCAAGCTCGGTTACGCAAACGCAAAGATCTACCAGTGCGACAACTCCGAGTGCCCGCGCCCAACATGCTACCGATCGTACAAGAGCGAGAAGGAGGTTGACCCGCCTTGCGAGCGTGAGGGATGCGGGGGACGGTACCGGTTGAAGCGTCACGTCTCGTTCGTCGACTGCCCCGGTCACGACATTCTCATGAGCACAATGTTGTCTGGTGCTGCCGTCATGGACGCTGCATTGCTGTTGATTGCCGGAAACGAATCTTGCCCGCAACCGCAGACAAGTGAACATCTTGCGGCCATTGAGATTATGAAACTGAACCACATCATTATTCTCCAGAACAAGGTCGATCTGATGCGCGAGGACAGTGCCGCTGCTCACTACGAGTCCATCCTGAAATTCATTCGAGGAACCGTCGCCGATGGCTCGCCCATTGTCCCCATCTCCGCCCAGTTGAAGTTCAACATCGATGCCATCAACGAACAACTCATCAGCAAAATCCCAGTCCCAGTACGAGATTTCTCTGCAAAGCCACACATGATTGTTATTCGATCATTCGATGTCAACAAGCCCGGTGCTGAGATTGACGAGCTAAAGGGTGGTGTTGCTGGTGGCAGTATCTTGACTGGTGTGTTGAAGCTCGGTGACGAGATCGAGATCAGGCCTGGTATCGTGTCCAAGGACAGCTCTGGAAAGATCCAGTGCAAGCCCATCTTCTCACGAGTCGTGTCTCTGTTTGCAGAGCACAATGACTTGAAGTTTGCTGTTCCTGGTGGTTTGATCGGTAAGTAATCCACGGTGCGTTGTTGATACTTTGACTAACATACACCAGGTGTTGGTACACGCGTAGACCCTACTCTGTGTCGTGCCGATCGTCTCGTTGGTTTTGTGCTTGGTCTCCGCGGCCATCTTCCCAACATTTACACTGAGCTCGAGGTCAACTACTTCCTCCTTCGAAGATTGCTCGGAGTCAAGACCGCAGACGGCAAGCAGGCCAAGGTTGCCAAGCTTGCAAAGAACGAAGTCCTCGTAAGTCCCAATACAAGGAAAGAAAAACACAGGTCAACGCTGATACTTTTCTTAGATGGTCAACATTGGTTCTACTGCTACGGGCGCCAAGGTTGTCGCCGTCAAGGCTGACGCTGCCCGTCTGTCCCTCACCTCGCCTGCTTGCACAGAGATTGGCGAAAAGGTGGCTTTGTCCAGACGTATCGAGAAGCACTGGCGCCTCATTGGTTGGGCCAATATTGTAGCGTAAGTTTAAATGCGCCCTTGACAACCGATGTATGCTTACTATTCTCCAGTGGCAACATTCTCCAACCTATCGTTGATTGAGAGGGAATGAGTAGCGGGGTAGCTCGTTTGGAGCCGGAACAACACCTTTGACAAAAGGACGACGAGGACACGACCGATATGACGGCCACCAAAACATGTGCATCATGTTTCTGAGCATTTCTCGTTGGAGTCGGTTGCACTTGGGGATAGACACCAAAAGCGTTTTCGTTTGCAGCCATGTCCTAGGCGGCATCGGGCAGCCAGGGCGGGCGATGTAGGATCATTGGCACGAAAAGGGCCCGGTGTATCAGTACAATGTCCAGCAGAAGTGACTGCATTAATGAAACATGTTCAGTCGACTAGAAGTGTTGAGAAGGCGGAACAGAGCGGAGCCGCCGGCCGATCTTCACATGAAAGCCCAGTAGTATGACACATGTACGTGCAGCGCTCAACGGTCAGATGCATGCATCAAGCTGTGTGTGTGTCTGCGTCCCCTCATCTACAAGTATTGTGCTCTGTGTGAGTGATTTCCCCACCTCCATGAACAGATTGGTTGCCTATATGAGGTAGGTTTGCGAAAGGCTCTGGTGACCGTGCTGATACGAGACCGAGCGCATCCCTCAAGTTAGGTTCACGTGCACTGACACGCCTTTAGGGCTTCACTGACATCCCAACCACAACACAGCAACCATTGAATCACGCCAGCACCTGTCGCACGCTCTGCAGCTGGCCCTTTTCTTCCTTCTTGCACTCGTTTCCCTCCTGTTATCTTTACTTTTTTTTTTATTTTAATCAAGCAGCCAGCTTGCAAGTGTATACATTTGGCCAGACCTGTGCGGAACCCTGATCCGTTCGCTACTGAGACGCCAGGGCAATGGCAGGAGACCCTTCGAATGCGCACGCGGCACAACCTCCGCTTCACATCTACCGCCCCATTCCGCGCCGCAACTTTGAACCGCACAACGACTCTGCAGATTCGCCTACCCACGACTTTACCCAATCAACACCTCCCAGCGCAACCGAGAACCGACGCTCGTCCGATTTCCTCGCACAGCTAAACGCGCGCCTGCTACGAACATACAACTCCCGCTATGACGAATCGGAAGAGCACGAGCGGGAGGCCCCTCCACGGAACAAGAGCCTCTTGAACCTCACAAGCAGCACCTTGTCCGGCATCTACGATGAGACAGGAGTCAACACAGCTGGAGACCAGAGCATGGCAGAAACGCCCTGGGGCACGGGCGCAGAGACACCAAACCCCATGGCCACGGGCAACCAGACTCGGGACATGGGCATGGGCAGTCCCGACGGTGGGCTGAGCTTGAACGGCCATGCCAGGAAGGGAGTGGCTAGGGCCCAGGTTGGCCCAAGGAAAAGGAGCCATTCTACCAAGCAGCCACGCCAAGGTGTTTGGAAATACACAGTCCTCGTGGGTAAACTTGTGGCGCTCTATGTCTTTGGCGTCATCTATGGCGTTATCGTCTCGCATCTCCATGAGACGAGACAGTTGGCTGCGGTCCACGTTGAGGGGGTGGACCGCAGAAGTCATGCCTACCTGGCGACATGGGGACTATTTGGCGTCGCACTCGGCAGTCTGCTACCATACGTTGATCTCATATGGGACGCGCAGAGAGGCGAGAGCCAGACCGGGGAGAAGGATGCCGAAACGGCCGACTCTCCCCTGAGTGAGCAGATCAACGATGTTGTCAGGAGTGTAGCGGCTTTTGTCGGCATTGCATTTGCTATTGTGAGTTTCTCTGGGCCAGCCTGTTACGGATTGTAATTGATTCTCCTCCCCAGCGTCGCCTCCCGTGGCAATCCACCCTTCAACTTACCATCACCCTCGCCCTCGTAAACCCCGCTCTATGGTACATACTCGATCGCTCGAAACCAGGGCTCTCCGTCTCACTCACCGTCACCTCCATTGTTACCTCCTTCATCTTCCTCTCTAATCCTGACGTCCTGCCTTCTCCGTCTCTGCCGACAACTGTGAATGCGACTCAACCCAGCGACTCACGGGCAAAAGATGCTGCGGCCGCAACAGCACATGCATCTCAAGATCTGTTTATTGGCATGGTCGACTACGAGAACTTGGCTGTGGTGACATGGGTTGGCAGTGTATTGTTCTGCAGCTGTGTGTGCTTTGGAAGTATAGGAAGGAGGCTGGCTGTCCTTCAAGAGAGTGGGTGGAGAAAGTGATCTGTTGTCGAAACCGGCAAGGAAATGATAACGATAACCGCATAGGCTGGCTTTTTAGGCATTTCAATACGCATGCATACCCATCCAGGGCGAAAGGAATAGAGCATATCGGTCTTATACGGGTCGTCTGAAAAAATATTACAGTTTCTCAACACGCTGACCATTGTAATGATCCTCAATCACTTGAGTGCTCGGCAAAATGCAGTAAGAAAAATATTTCGTACCAACACGCGAAAAGGAAGAAAGGAAAGCAGCAGGGTATGCTTTGATATCTCACACTCTGGACAAGAGGAGAGCAAAAAAACAACTGTCGCAATTTGGCGGTACTGGGAACTGTAGACATGTTAGTTATGTCTCAGGACCGCCAATATGTGGAGAGGAACGTACTCGAACCCAGGCTGGCGCGGATCTGGATCAGGACACTTCTGTGTCCGCCAGCCACAACGCGACGTCATACCACTAGCTTGGAACGGGGTCAGCATGCTGTTGTGTGGAGTGAAGGTTGGGATCTGACTTACACCATACCACCTTCTGATTGGCTGATTGATGGTAAAATTTGGATTTTATCATCTTATACAAGTACAGACTACGAGTTTGAACTCTTGTCAAGCGGATTCTTTTTCTTTTGTGTGGGTAGCTGTGCTGTGTTAGGGCTATTAAAGGTCTGCAGATGATTCTCCACCTTTTGGCGGGACGGCTCCGCTCCCCAACAACAGCATGACAAACACAAACTACTGGGAAGCGAGCTGACTCGTTACAAATTTTGGCTTGTATTTGCCCCACTATCGTGTTTCTGACTAAATACTGTTACGCCTTGTGGAAGTTTTGGATGAGGAATTTTGATATCGTTGCTCGGAGGCTGCGGCCAGAGTAACAACCTTGATATCAGGTGCAGCATGTAACGGCCTCAGCACTATGCCCTTGGCTCCACCAGCTCCGACGATAGAACCAGAATCAGCTCCAAGTCCAAATCAACAATGTTATCCCTTAACTGCTTATTTTACCCTTGTCCACTTGACACCATGATATTTCCTCTTTTCAATGCTCCTCACCAGTCAGGAAATCAAGAATAGAAAAGGTTAATCGTACCAGTCTCATTCAGCCTGTACCATCTGTCCACCTTCTTTCTCGATCTCGAATGCTTTGCTAGACTCCTCATGTGTCTCATGTCGCAACTCTCAGCTTGTTGCTACTCCTCGACCGTCTTGTTCTTTGATCTAGCTGCCCTGGTGAATCGCTTGTCGATCTGAGCCCCGGGCACGATCTCTTACTTGGTTTTCTGCACTCATCTTCCTCTTCCAACTTTCTCTTTTTCTTCCGCCTTCTTCCTTCGGTTTCGTCCTCGCCCTCGTCCTCCGATTCTGCATCACCGTACTCAGAAAACGAATCCTCATCAGCATCGCCTTCGACGTCATCGAAAGCATACCCTAATTCTTCGTCTGCATCAGAGCCCTCGCTAGTACCCTCAAGATTAGTCGAATCGCTGTAATCTTCACTGTCGGACTGGCTGTGTTGAGAAGGCTTGTAATCGGAGTCGTCCATCTATCACGTCGAATTAGCACTCAATATCCTACTCGTGTTGGGTATTGGCCTACCTCTTCCGTGTTGCGCTCTGTCTCTACAATCTCTCCAGTACTAAGGACGCGGCCTGGGCCTTGGGAGTAAGACCGCTTTGGCGCCATGTTGAAATTGACGTTGATTGCAGTGTAGTATTTGAGTAGTATCAGGGTTGAATGTATGGATGGAAGTTATAGCGTATTGCAATTCAGAAAGTTAAGAGGAAAAGTGAACTTGTGATATCGATTATATGATGTCAATACTAGTAAGTAAAGGCAGGGTACAGTATCTTACTGCCTACACCGCCGTACATCCACCAAGTTTCTTACAGTGGGTCAGGTAAAGGTAAAGGTAAAGGTACAGAATATTTGCTTAGCAGACAGGTTGAATAATTATTGTGAAAGAACCAAAGACATCAATTGAATAAGGTTTCTTGCTAGAATAACTACTTACTAGGCCATGTGATAGTATACACTAGTCCCAATATCCCACGTGCCACCATCACTGCCGTTGGTCTTAATACGATTAGACTGTCACTGCGAATTGTACAGTACTTGCGCAGCACCTATATCTATCCTAGTGCCAAGTCTTTTCGAGGTTATAGCTGGTTGTTCTGGAATTATATCGTAGTTGAAGCGCTCCTTCAACTTCTGGTCATAAGCACGTCAATCATAGGTTAAAGCTGGCTATGGAGCACAACTAATGTGACCACTGTTTGCCTAATTCTACAATATATGTATTTTATTAGCTTCGATAAAGTTGTTCGACATTATGAAGCTGTGACAACTACAGTGTTACTTGTATCACAATTCATCCTGGAATAGATTTGATTGGGCTACAGCATTGGTAGAAAAAAAGAGCTCCAAAGCTCAATACTTCCCTATAATTACTTGACGAGAATAGAATCCAAAAGCATACTGAAGATGAGCCCCGCGAAAGAGAATCTCACTGCCAATGAGATCCCTAAGCTAATAGATCCAATTTTATATCAGTATCATGATGGGCATTCCGAAACTTATGGTGCTTCTTGGTAAGACAATCCTCATCATCGGCCTCGAAGCGAGCTCGATGGAGCGCAGTGCCTCGTCAACTGAAGCAACTGGCCTATAATGAGAAGTCAGAAGAAAGTGAATCTCAAGACAGGCCTTATCTTATAGAGCAAAAAATGGAGAAGGTAACTTACGAGGTCTTACGCTGCTTATTGTTCTAACTGGAAACACTAGCTCGGAGCTAGACTAAGCGCAACAGTAGAGCCAGAACGCAGGGTAGCCAAGTGGGTACATGCATGAGAGTGCCATAATACCCAAAACAATCAATACTATCCCCTTATTTTACAATTTTCTTTCATTTACTAGAGAGACCTACCAAGCTTTTCTTCTATTTCAAAACAGCCAATATTGTCGTATTGGTGGCATGGGCAATTTAATAAAAAGGAATGCTCTAAAATACCTGGTGTTGTAAGCAACGCGAAGTTTGCTGGAAGAGCGATGTACGATCGTGTCTTAATCTATAATCCTCTGTGAAGACTCTCGAGAGGTCGAGGAAAGGGAGTCGTATTTTGCATGAAGTGATGACGAAGATGATGCGGGAAAGTGGATAGCCCTCAGGCTACAGTTATTGTAGACACGTATCCGCTCGTCACTCAAGAAGCAGTGTGATCTAGGTCTCGCCAAATGATTAAAGATACTCATATGACATGGCAATGTGAGACAAAGAAACATAGCAATGCTGGCATTGTTAGTTCGCAGCAGCAATGTTAATGAAGTCGGACGTGCGACTGAAAAAAAACTGATGTCGTGAACTCGTACCGCCTTTAACATTTAATGTTCATGCAGATATAAAGCTCTCAGATATCAATACCTTGAATGTCGATTCTTTCATCCACAAGGACAGCCGTCTGTGACAGGATATGCAGCTTCTATGACGGGCCACTTGAATATGCCCGAACAGCTAAAGCTGCAACAAGCTCTGAGCACGCGCATGATGCTTTCACCTGAGAAGCACAGTAGGATGGAGATTACAAAGGCGAAGCTTGGTATTGATAAAGCAATTAGATGTTTATAAGGAGTAGCTATCTTCACAGTAAAGATCTCAGCCAGCTGTCAAGTTTCTGTCTTTGCTCATCAAGGGGATTATGATGATAAATTCAAGGTTTACTAAGTGATTGTGTCTTCCGCATTGATGAAGGAAGTTTTGGCTGCTTCCATTTCAGGGATCCTGAGCAGCAAAGCTAAAACAGTCTCTTTATATACTCTAGTCTGTTGCTTCAAGAATGACATTGGATCTCAGTGCTCTTTGTGATTTACGTAGTATATAGCCAAGTCGTATTTGGTCTTTCATCAGTGTATCACCACTTACCACCCGCAAGTGAACAAACAACCGAGAAGTTTTTGTGGGAGCACTTTGGTTGGCAAACACAAACAGATCGCGCTAAATGAAAGCAGCAAAAGCTTTTATAATTGTCTGCTACGAGTCAAACTTCTTGCCAACCAGCATCTATACTGTACGCATACTTGATTCTATGTTTTCCTGCCCCGAAAGGCTCGGATATTCAAATCTACTCTATGATCCGCGCCCCAAAATGCTGAAAATTCAACTGCCTCTTTGTATACGCGCTCCGAACACTTGAAATTCATTTCAATCACTTACTATAGATCACAACCTCGCTACTCGAGTATAACATAATTTCACCTCACTCTAACACTTTCAAACAACACCCTAATTGGTCATCACCGCTTCTAGAAGCTCGTTCCCATTCCAAAAGTTTCGGCAGTGACGTCAGTGTGTGCTCATTGTTCGACTTCACCTGAAGGAGGATTCCACGCCACAACTCTCAACCTTTATCTACCCTCAGTTATCTATATCCACAATTCAGCCACATATATTGTATCCTCTATTTTCTTACTTTACTGCCAACTGCCTCGCCATTATCGGCCCCACTCAGCGCTCTCAATCCCATGAGAAGTCTTTCCCAGTGATGGTCAGCTTCTCTGTTCTGGAGCATACTGAGGGTGTCTCTAGCTCCTTCGTCTTGAGCAACTTCGAGCCGAACCCGCCTGAGATCCTTCTTTCCAAGCCAAAGCTCTAGGTTCATGAAAATGCTGTTCAAGAGTGTCGAAACAAGGTTGTAGCGCCGAATGCAGAGGTTTTGACACGAGGCAAACAGTTCTACGAGCCGACTGATGCCCAAATTCTCACCATGGCCAACATCATCCTAAGCGCTCATCCGAAAACATACAACCATCTTTCACAGTCCATTACAAAGAAGCTCCTTTAGTGGCTGCGCATTGGGCTGGGATGTCAGCGACCTCATCATGTTAATAGGCGACTGGCGACAGTTGGCATTCACCCCCTACGGTTCAGAGTCTAACAACGCGTTTCGATCCTAACTATCACGTTCGACCTTCAGCCGGCTGGAATACTTTAGCTTTCCTATTCAAGTGCTCATTCACATCTCACGGTTCACGAGCGATCCGCTCCTCCTTTGTGGTGTCTTAACAACGAGCCACGCATACGCGCAATGCCAGGTTTGTTCAATGCGGAGCGCGAGAACGAGGCAAAGCGGATAAATCAGAAGACATGAAACATAAATAGTGTTATTGGCGTCGTCAATACCGACAACGCTGTCGCATCGGATTGCGCGACAGGTTCTATCCAAACTGCCCTCACCGCTATGCACGACACGACACAACATTTTCAGCACATTGGAGGCGAGAGTATACTGGTGAAAATCCCGTGCAGTTCTCAGCTGTCTCTCTCCTGTTTGTTTTGCGAGATATTTATTTAGAGTACCATAATATCATAAATTTTGTATGATGGATCATATGAGTCTAGACATGTTCGTATCTGTCTCGTGTCCCTAAGAGCTGAAAAGTGTGTTTGATCAGAGTTGGTGAGCACAGTTTCTTCCGATTATTTTGGTACACCCAGCGGGCGCCACCAGGCCTGTACCTACTTATAGCATCTTGGCTGGGCTACTGTATTTAGTTCAAGGCATCTACTGTCCTTAGCCTTGCTGAACCTTGTACTTCTTTGTATTTACCATCCTTTAGCTGTCTCTTGCAACGAGACTATGATGACGGCGGGATAACGCGACGGCCTCATTGGACCATACGTTCTCAAGCTATTGCATATGATCATGTACTGCATCCTGTATTCAGTAAAGTAAATAACGTAGGTGGCACCCACGCGATACTATTCCGAAGCCCCAGTGACGGTAAACCAACACCTATCATCATTGAATGCCTGTCAACTAGCGGGCCCCTCCATCGAACTCAGACGCCGATATGGTCAACCGGATCTGCGCGACCGAGATGGCATTTGCGACAAGGCTATCACGAGCGGTGGTTGGATACCGAGATCTCAATCTTTCGCCCGCTCCTTGCATGCCAAGGTTACACGGCATCATCAACCTTACGCATCAACTGTCATTGCTTGTTGTGCCATAAACAGCCATTAACTGCGGTTTACCTTAGCTCGGGTGTTTGGAAAGCCCTGAGAAATAACAAAGAGATTAAGTTTGGAAATAACAGAGTATGTACATTGCCTGAGGTCAAACTACAAGCCGTCCTCGTGACCCCTCTTTTTCTGCTGCAGAGTGCTTACGAGGCTTTACCGGTCAACCGAATTCTGCTCAAGCTGTTACCGCTAGGCAATTGATACACCTACAGTATCGGAAACTGTTAGAAGCAGACCGGTGAGCAGATAGTGACTGTAAGACAACGACGGTCTCGCCGCCTGCGTCAGACTTGGCGACCAGACTGCGTTTGTATTACAACTGCAACTTGAGCTGGGCATTCCAACCCGCCTCGGTCATCCATGACACCGCGGGATAGCCTCAAATAAGTCTTTTCTCACCAAGAGTCCGTATTACAAATTCCTCCAAGTTTTCAATCTCCACGAGCCCTTGGGGGAGATCTTAAAATATTGTGTAGACAGGCTATAGCCGTCTAGTGCATAATTCCAGGTGTTGGTTCTGCTTCTCGTGCCTCGATTCGTCCCTGCCTTGCGCCTTACACATGTCAATTGCTCGATCCTGCAGTACTAGGCTCCCTGCGCGGACTTCCCGAAGCTTGTCTTCGATATGTCAATGGCTCTTTCCGATTTGATCATCCTTTGTATTGCGTCGATGGAGGTCAACCGTTTGACGACGGCTGTCCACGTCAACTTTTGTCACGCTCGTCTTCCATCAAAGAAGCGGTCAAACTCATAGAAATTGGCCACATCTTTGATATGATTTGAAGGAGTAGCTGTTGCAAAACCACCCTACTTTATCAAGTGTGCTGCACCAGATATCGTTTATGGCGGGTAGCGAGTTTCGTGTAGCCACGTACTGCGTTTAGATGTTCTTGGGAACCGAGTTTCCTCGTGAATGCCGTGATCGCCACTCGGAGTGACCGTCCAAAACCCATGTCCAGCGGATGTGTGATATCAAGCCTAGCTTTACGATACTATCATTCGTCTTAGCAGTTTCTTTTGCGCATTCTCCTTGGGCAACTAAAATCATGCGGATCGATTTTGGGTTTTGCAAGTTTAACGGCGAGCCCGTAACATTACATTTGTTTGATCTTGATTCGTTGTATCGATATCGGAGATTGATATGCATTTTGACGTGGGCACATCAACATGTACGTCAATAGATGGTCCGCGCGTACAAAGTATCGTCGTCTTCGAATATATATGTCCAACATTCCATCGTGGTCTCGGACGCGTTCAAAACCTGATGCACCTCCGCCAGCCCATCAGTTCTTATATATGTTTTGAGGCAGCAAGACGCTAGGAGATCATCTTTCTGCATAAACATACATCTTTTGTCATACAATCCGCCTCCAGCCGCACATTGGTGTTGCATGCCAGACGGACATAGTTTGTAAATTCGATGCCTACGAAAAGCGAAGAGTCAGACCTGCGATGGGACAGAATGAAAGCCCGTGAGTCTCAATGGAAAAGTTCGCAAAGGAGCCCCCAGTCGTCGACTGCCAAGAAACTTGTCGACTCAACTGATCTTGGGTCTATTGGAGCTCATTTCGACTGTGCTTCCGAGAGCGAATCTTATCCTGAGAGAATTGATGACTTCACCGATGAAACTTATCCCGGTTGCGACTCACCGAGGCTTCGAGAGAGCATCCTTCAGGGACAGCCAGACTCAAATAGCAATAGCCCAAAGCCGGCGCCAACAGCATACCTGGGACATGGATCATATCTCCCGCCATTGGAAGTGAAGGAATACCAACGCCAGCGGTCGATCAACAGTAAGTCTGCTAAGTAAATATTGAGCCAATGACGGGTCATGCCTTGAGGGATGGCCGCGACTCGAAGGTCGAATTTTGCTCACCATGTAGTAGAAAGGCGTCCCTTATCTGTGTCAACTGTCGATTTCGCAGTCGATGACCATAGCCCAACACTCCGCCGCGGAGCTTATGTCCCTTCGGTTAAGAATCCAACGTTATACAATCAGTCCATCTGCACAACTCACAACGGAAATCGGAGGCGAGATGATGAGTCTGTGTCTCTATACTCAGTGCCAGACTACAAAGGCAAGCTCGGAAAATTGAATGAAAGCGAAAAGAAATAAGCATGGACACTATTCACTTCGGCGGGAGCCTGAGCGACTGGAATAGCCTTGGCGTTGGCGACGGGCATCTTCTACAATAGCCGATGTGATGAAAGAAGATATTCTACAGCCCGTGACACACTCTGCTGATCGTCGCATTATGCGTTTCCTTGTTTCCAGATACTTGGGACTCCACGTATCCTGCTTGTTGCTTTTCTTGACATGTCACATTAGTACAACATTAGTGAATCCATATTTTTTATTCACCCCTCTTTCTGCAACAGCAATTGTCCGTGGGAATGTTCTTTCCGTCCGTACATCGGGAACTGCTGTCTCTGTGATGGGATCGGCATTGATTAAGAGGTGTATGATTTCAAAATGTTCTTTTTCTGATCGCCGTTGGAGATTAGCCTTCGCTGGCGTTTCGAGCAAAAGAAAGAGCTGGGTACTATGCGCCCACTGTGGGAATTTAGGCGTCAACCGCTCGACTCCGCGGGCGCCAAATGCGGGGCCGCCTTCTATCACCGCCGTAGAAAAAGACAGACCCTGGAATAGTCCCAGAGCAGAGCACCATGGCGGAACAAAGTCCCATCAAATCTGCTTTTTTTTCTCCTGCAGCGAGTCTGGAGAAAAGCATATATGCCGATCACTAAGAGGGTAAAAAAGAAATATCTCCGCACGGAATATGGAAGCACATGCACGATCCGTAATAAGGGCTCTCCCTCATTGTCTTGCTAGTCTTGTTGATCCTGCTGGCCCAACAAATCGCCAAAGTGGTATAACCTGCCGAGGGATGGCGGCAGTTACGGAACTAGGTTTGTGACGGCCTCATTTCGGTGGCTTCATGCACTTTTCACACCGATTGGCAGTTCAGGTTATGAATCTGTGCTCGAACATGTTCACATGCAATGCAGAATGCAGGGCCGGACTTGGAAACCCAGGAAGCTTTCATTGTCTGCGAGGGACTTGGACAGTGGTGGTGAGTTCCTCAATGCAGTTTTCAAGATATCTACGCCATAATCAAATGCCAAGTCTATGGTAACATACGCGAAAGAACAATCGTGGGATAGTGGTTCACTACGTGTCCGTGCCAACCCGTTTACTCATACAAAGTCGTCCCTGGAAGTCACCGTTGTAGTAACGTGAATGTCCTTGGTCTCTTTCCTGGGCGGGGCTTCCCATGTATTCGCATTTTCTCTCGGCTCATTACAGCCCCTCAGTATCGACTCTTCACTTCCAGAACTTCCCATTCTTACAGTGGTCTGCAAAACACTCTCACCAGGACCGACGTAAATCTTGTTTCCAGGCTGGCTGTTCTCTCCACGGCTGCTCTTTGACTTTGAGTATTCTTTGAGATGATATGAGTCTTTGTTGGACGAATCGCCACGCGAACCATACTTGACACGGACATAGAGCGGACGCAGGACAGGTATGCAAGCGCAGACAATGGTCATGCAGACTTCAGATGAGGACCAGAGGAGCATGCTTGCGGTGTCGTATACGTAGTTTTCCATCGACGCAAGCGACTGCAACTCAATGGTGCGGACGATTGAGCATGCGCCGGCAAGGATACCAAGAGAAAGACCGAAGGCGATTGTGATCTTCTCCTTTTTCTTCATGTTCAGGCCCATAAGGACATGCCAAGCTAGGCTGGGTCAGTGGAGTTTGAGTAGTTGCTCAGATCCTTAACTTACGAAGAATGGCAAGGACAAAATCCATAGATGCAGACCAAGCACCCATAGTGAGACCGACTTGAGTGAAGTTAAGCCAACAGTAGCCGCCTTCAATAGTCCGATCCCACAAAAACGCCGTTGGTACACACTGGGTGTACAAGAGCGTTGTCGTGATGATGCACAATATAGTGGTGGAAACTATGCAGAACCAGAGGATTCCGATATGCCATTGCTTGACGACGATACGCAAAAGAAAGAGGGCCACACTTCCTTTCGACGCCGCAATTCCCATTATACATATGCCCTGGCCAATGGCTTCCCACATGATGGCTTTGGAGTAGTCAAGCTCGAGACGGATGATATCAGCTGTCTTCTTGCCCACGCCATAGTTGATCCCGATTGACACGCAGGCTACGTAGCCAATGAAGGTAGCCTACACCAGTTAGACAGAGGATTGGTGACAGGATTCGACAGAAGTAACTTACTAGGTTCACCAACATCAAAACATCATCCCATCCGAAATTCCGTACAATCCACTGCCGTGTGTAAAGTCGCAGTGCGATGAAGACAGTGGCAAAGAACACCTGAAACCACATGACTCCATTGAGAATGTCTGCAAAGTCTGTTGGCTTGCCCATCTTGATCGCCACTGGGCAAGTGGTTCTGCTTGTGAGAGGAACCGATAAGTCTCGGTCTGTTGACTCACTGCTCCCCTGAGACAGTATCGTATGGCTTCAGACACCAGTAAGATAGTGATCTTAGATTAAACGAAAGCCCAAGCTTCAAATAACCGTTGTGCGTGCACAAACGAGTGGAATAGGGCGAAAAAGTGCTTCAACACAAGGCTGAGCAGTGCATGGAAGAAAGACTCAGATGTCTGCCAAAAATCAGGAGTGCGCTGCTGTTTCTATGTCCTCTTTCAATCAGAAAGACGCTCATGCTGAAGAAGAAAAAATAGGGTGCATGCGCAAACAATTCCGAGGATCTGGTAGATCTCTCGGTCTCTTAACATCCATCTCGATAGAAAGAGCGGCAGCCTTCAGAGCAGGGCGAATCATATGAACCCCGTCCTATTTTCAGGGCCTGCACTCAATGCTTTTCCTTTTGGCGCTAACTCTCTCCCAACGCCTTGGGTTGCTACGTGATGCTGTGGCTCGAATCCTGCTGCACGAAATTTCAAACAAGGCAACGGTTCCTATACCCCAGCCTGGCTGAGCGTGAAAGAGGAAGAGATCAACCTCTCCGGCCTCTGAACTGCCTTTGGCTCAGGCCAGACGAAGGATGGGCACACATAGCTGGCTCAAACCCTAGCGTCGGATGGCCATCCTGATTCCCCGAGAGGCCTGTCCAATGTCATCCTCTGCAGACGTCTTGGCAACAACTAGCCTTGCCTAATTCAGACGGCCGGCGCGCGTAAACGGTGAAGTACCCTGAACAACCGCGCACTAGTTGCTCCATCCGCATTTCCCGTGCCGTCTACGTAGGCTGTTATCTTTTTCCTGCTGGACGAAGCTTGAAACAGCACCTTGTTCTGTGCACATACAATCAATACAGACGATTAACGGGGTGAAATGCGTTGGACCCACCACCGTACTTGTTTAGGATTCGTGCCGAGGAGGGGCCAGAAAAAAAAAATCCCCAAATCTCAGAAGAAGAGAAGCCGAGTCCGCGTAGGCGTGTGACTATGTGCCGCCTCACGTCGCCAACGTGCGATATTGACGATAATCATCACTCTTGACGGCAAAGAAGTGCACGCCTTTTCTAATTGCAAGCCATACATAAGCCACAATGGATTATCACATTAGTCCGCCCGAGAGGTGACGGACAGAGAGACACTAAGGGATCGCATCCATGTTCAGGACGGCGCATATACTCGTACATACATATGTATGTTGCTGGCGGCCGGCCGGCTTAAAGCCGAAAAAGACATGGCTCTCCATCAGGATTTGCTTCGAAATCGTAGAGTGGATTAGCATAGCAGACGCTTCGGGCCGTTGTATACGCGCTGTCAACCACTGGGGGGGCCGCTATCTGCGGCCCGGTTAACGCAGGTGGGGGGAAGGATCAGCTGGGGCCTATCCACACTTTGCTTTTTACGGCCATTGGTCCCGACTGAGCGCAGGTGCAGCAAAGAGAGCCTTCTTCGCGAGATCGCTTTCGCATGCCCTACCCGTCTTCCTCGATATCAACATGTACCGTCTTACATGCTCCTGCACCCGACACTGTGGCGTGGGATCTGCTATCTCTTCTCGCGTGGGCGGCCTCAGCCGTGTTCCTCTCCCTAGTCACGGGATCTTCACGGGAAGATCACACTCTCCGTGCCGCAATCTTTGCCTGGGGTGTTGCGGAAGAGCAGTGGCCTGCCGACACGATTCCAAACCCCGGTGCGTCCAATCATGAGACACACACAGGTTACGGTGGTGGGGCGGGGTGCAAAAGTAATGCAAGATCTAAAGCCAGAGTGGCAATGTTGGTTTCTTACGGCGGTACACGACTCTTCCTATGGTAAAACGCCAACAAGCCATGCAACAGAGACGGCCTGCTAGTCCCACACGCTCACCCCCCCCCCCACTCGAGGTAAATGATGTGCATGCTTGGTGGCAGCTGCCCATTCTTAGAGGGTCTTGATTCCCGATTTTTCAGCTGTGATTGTGATTTCGTTTCATCCCCTACCTCGATCTGAAATCACACTGCAGGTGACAACCACTGTGTTACCATGGCGCTGGCGGGACTTCTCGTGAAGGCAGTCAGCCTTGGGGCTGTCTTTGTCATCACCCAATATGTTTTGGCTTACCTTCAATCTCCACTCAAGAATATCCCTGGCCCGTTCCTAGCTAAGTTCTCGAACATTTGGCGCTTCCTCAACCACTATGGCCAGACCCACATTGAAACGCAGAGGAAGCTCCACGAACAGCACGGTGACATTGTTCGTCTCGGCCCTAATACCGTCAGTATTGCTGATGCCAACCTCATCAAAACGATCTACAATACCCGTGGAACTTTCCTAAAGGTAACCCTACACCGCTCCACACAGACATGACTTGTACAAATTGCTGACCCGTGAAAAGAGCGACTACTATGTAAGATATTTGCAACGGCCTATAAGCATTTAAAAGGCTGACGGCTCTCTGGACCATTAACGATGCCCTTCAAGATGGGCAACTTATCCAAAACATCTTCAGTACACGCAGCAATGAGTTTCATTCCAGAACTGTCAAGCCCGTACAGAAGCTATACAGTCTTCAGAATGCCCTCCAAATCGAAAACATAATGGACGATGACCTCCGCGTCTTTTGTCACCACCTTGAAACACGCTTCATCAAAGGGGCTAACAAGGGCAAGACTTGTGACATCGCAGACTGGATCTCCTTTTTCGCGTGGGACTTTCTCGGCGACATGACCTGGAGCAAGCGTATTGGTTTTATGGACCAGGGAGAAGATGTTGGTGACATGTTCGTGGCTACCAGTCTAAATGGCACGTGACATATATGCTAATCGGACTTGGTAACCTCTAGGCTAGGTACCGCTGAACGTGTGATGCGTTATTTCTCTGTGGTAAGTAATTGCGGACATATCCCACTAGCCCATGATAACACACTGGATTCGAACAGGTGCTGATTTCATCCAGGTTGGTCAGATCCCTGCTCTTGACAAATGGCTCGGGAAGAATCCAAACTGGCCTCGCTCTCTCTACAAATTCGATGACTTCTCGGTCGCTGCGGGCTTCTCTGTAGAGCGCTTTATGGAGCGCATGCAGAATCCCGATCTTGGCAATGGCAAGAAAGACTTTCTCAACGGCTTTCTCCAAGCAAAGGAGGAGCATCCTGAGCTCGTCACCGACAACGAAGTCATTGGGTACATGATTATCAATGTGAGTAATATGTTGCGGAAATGTAGTACGAGTGACACTGCATTCCAGGTTCCCATACATCAAGTTGCAGGTCCTGACAATTCAATAGGTTCTTGGTGGCGCAGATACACTCGCCATTGTTATGAAAGGTATCTTCTATCATCTCCTCAAGTCGCCTGCATGCAAGGCGCGGTTAGTACAAGAACTACACTCTGCACGCCTGTCTTATCCAACTCCCTACACCAGCATTGAGCAGCTTCCTTACCTTGATGCTTGCATCAAAGAAGGCCTCCGCATGCACCCTGTTGTCGGCCAGCTCTTTGAGCGGATCGTGCCAGCTTCGGGCCTTACCTTGGCTGACGGAACAACACTGCCACCGGGTACAATCGTTGGCGTGAATCCGTGGGTGATCCACTACAAGGAGGACGTATACGGGGAGAAGCCTTACGAGTTCCGCCCGGAGCGCTGGTTGCGTGGCGAGAAAGAAGATGTGGCCGCCTTCGAGGCTAGGATCAGAAAGATGAAGGACGCCGACATGGCATTCGGAGGTGGGAACCGCGTCTGCATCGGCAAGCCCCTTGCTCTGGTAGAAGTATACAAGGTTGTTGCTACGGTATTTGGAAAGTACCAGGTAAGGCGGCTCATCGCAAATTTCTTAGAATTGTGTGCATTGAGCATGTGTTGACAATTTGACTAGATTGAACTTGAGGATCCAAGCAAAGAATGGGATTTGCACAAGCAGTGGTTTGTGTGGCCACACAATATAAAGGTCAAGCTGAGCATATTTGATAACGTCTAGTTGAGAAACCTTGCGGCGTTGGGTTGGTAAGCGTACTTTTGTAGCACGTCTTGTGGTTGGCCTGTGGAGTCGTTGGGGGACTGGTTAGTCTGTCTAGTGATGGCGTTGGGCGTCGTGGTGCTGCTTGTTCAGCGCCCTGGTGAAACTTCAACCTAGTAACACATTCGGGGAAACGTACTTGAGTTTTGAATCCATAGGAATTTTTGTAAGCAGCATGACACGTGACTGGATCCAGCTCACCCTTATCCAAAAAGACTTATCTGAAAAAGCAGTTGCGCGAAGCATCTGATAAATTCGCATTGGAAATTGCAGGATTTTCATTCCTCTCCCTGCCAAACACCTTATCACGCATTCACTTGGAAGTGGCAAGGTACAGTATAGCAGCGATGGGGTTGCATCATGATACCAGTGTTAAGATCGCAATCTCACCAGGCCAGGCTAGCCGCTTTCGGTCTATGCGCACGGACCTCCTGTCTAGTTCTTCGTGAGGTGGGCTGAGACTGCACAATCTCTCTGCACTCACAAACTCCGCCATCATGGTAAGACTATCTGGGCTCCAGAAGGATGTTCTATCGCTCTACCGACAATGTTTGCGAGCTGTGAGACAGAAACCAACTGTATGTCGAGTGTATCTAGTCTACATGCGTCTTGCTAACGCAGGCACAGGAGAACCAGTCGCATTTCCGTGACTTTGCAAGGTGCGAAACTGTGGAGTACATATACGGACCGACGCTTGGCATTGACAAAGACTGCTAGATCACAGTTCCACAAGCATCGAGATGTCAGCAAGAAAGACTTTGGGACCATTGAGTATTTGCTTCGCCGTGGAAGGAATCAGCTGGAATCATGGTCCGAGCCAGGCATTCGGGACATTCACAGGTAGCAGGAAGAAGTATTGATTTCGGGCGCCTAGCCGACGAGAGTGCTTGCTGCTGCAGGCATCAGAGCGACAACGCACAAGCATCAAGGCAACCGAGCACGCAGCAAGACGATCACCACATCACGCGTGCTTCGTACGCTGGGTCTCTGGCGATATGACGCTCGCCCGTAACCACATGGAAGCTGCTTTCGTGGCGTCCAAATGGAGGAGTGGTACGATCACGTGATATGGGCTGAGGGTTGGAAATTTCCAGCGGATGCGTGTTGCTTGTACGAGCGGGGGTTGCGGGGACGTCGCATTGCCGCTGCCCTCTCCAGACGTCGCAACTGTCACATATGGCCATGTGGTGTGATGAAGTTACGTGTAGATGACGGCAAACACCATGCTCGAAGCCTCTAGAACCGGCCCGAATCATCTCCGAGCCTGCGAGAAGCATCGCGCCTGGCACAGCAAACAGTTGCTGCGATGCTTCGAGAAATGCCTCCCTCAAGTATATAAAGCCCATCAACCTGCTTCCATACCTCATCACCAGAACACACATCACAACAACGTCTTATGCAATCACTGCGCTCTACAATCACGCGAATCCCACGACAACTCAACCGCATTTCCAAGCCCACAACCGTACGACACTTTTCGCACACTCCAGCAACCATGTCTCTCTTCCCACGATTCACTCAGGAGTTTGCTCCCATGTTCCGTCTCTTCGACGAGTACGACCGGCAGGCTTTCCGTAACCTCGACCGCCAATTCGAAAGCGTCCGGTCTTTCACACCCAAGTTCGACGTCAAGGAGACCAAGGACAGCTATGAACTTCATGGCGAGCTTCCCGGTGTCGAGCAGAAGGACATCAACATTGAGTGGACTGACAACAACACACTGACCATCTCCGGTCGCCACGAGCATGTCCGCGAGGAGGGTCAACGCCCACAGGGCTTCATCGAGAGCGGTGACAAGGCAGACCAGAAGAAGCTCAGCCACCAGCCCAAGGTTGAGGACGAGTCATCCGAGGCAAACAACAAGGTCGCCAAGCAGTCTCAGGAGAAGGGAGTCGCCAAGCATGACGACTCTCAGACCAAGTACTGGGTCAGTGAGCGCTCGGTTGGCGAGTTCCACCGCTCCTTCGCCTTCCCAGCCCGAGTCGACCAGGACGCTGTCAAGGCCAGTCTCAAGAACGGCATCCTGAGCATCGTTGTCCCCAAGGCTCAGGCTCCTCAGCCACGCAAGATCAACATCGAGTAGACGAGCAACATGCACATCGACACTACTTCTCTGAGCCGGGTCGCTACGGCGACGCGCCTCAGTAACGAATCACGGGTTTCTCCTTTCTCTCCATCATAGCCGAATTTTCTTAGTCAGTCAGCAACTGAGTACGAGGGAAGCGTCATCTTAGGTATCTAATGTCTTCTGTTTTATGGCGAACACTCCTTTAGGCTAGTGCAGTGGTAGGGGTGTAGTTAGTACGAACAAACAATACAATTCTAATGATTCCATATGAGTTCTTCCCTTTGTGCCATGATGTGATTATCTGTGTTAGAGACTCTCAGATGTTGCCGGAATTGAGCCAAGGGACGGCGTTTTGCCCCACTTGAAGAGAAGCTCGGGCTCCGTGATTGGCGCTAGACGCAAAGTGCGGGGACATCTTATCGCTCCTTCTTCCCAATCTCCTCTCCACCTCGCGTTGTGCCAGATCAGCGCACACCCTGGCGCTGCCCAAGACAAGCAACTGGACGCGGTAATGATTTCGTCTGGTTCAAGATAGAATGGTCAGTCTTGGGTCTCTGAATCCAACTATCTGGTGCAACCAGCCTAGTATCCGCATTTAGTATCCTGCCACAAACCTGTGCATCCAACGCTCGCGACTATTCGACCAGCATCTCTGGCTGCATATACAACCCTATATGGCGTTTTTTTGGTATCGCGCGCATAACAGTAACTTGGCACTCTACGCACCGTCATCGCGCACAGTGTCATTGGTTTCCCTGCCCAGCGCAAAATCAAAAGGTTGATAAGATGCCTCGTCCTAAGAAACCAGGTGTTGAGCCAAAGAGAAGATCACGCAACGGGTGCTGGTAATATCATCATCTTCACAACTCATAGACGACCTGCACTAACTCTTCGCAGGCCATGCAAAGCGCGAAAAGTAAAATGGTAAGAATTGCCTGGCCATTGTTCATCAGGAAGGAGTAGTAACCTTGCATCAGTGGAGAGGAAAAACCATCGTGCACCAATTGTGACCGACAAGGTGAAGCGTGCGACTACAGCATCCGACTCAACTGGGGAGGCCGTACGAAGAAGGATAGGATCGGCACTGCTTCTGATGCTTCCAGCGCCTCGGCAAGTCCGTATCAGTCAAGCTTTTTCGTCGAAGAGGATGCCTCGCAATTGTTTAGCCCAACATCAGAGCCACCGGTTCGACCGCAGCATACACGAACTTCTTCGGTCATCTCCACTTCGAGCTCTACCCAGGCAAATGGCCCAGCTTTGACGCAGGCCATGCCAGACAGTGGCATTAGCACAAGCTCGATGGAAGGCAACCTTTTCTTTCAGACTAGTATACAAGCGTCTGCACAGCATACCCAGACACAGTCCCCACCCACCTTTCACAGTCAATCCTCTACAATATCCGGCTTCGATGTATTCGATCCCAGCGGCCCAGGCTTCACTCCTGTCAATACTGCGATGCCACCTCCACAAATCTCTGCAGACCCTATTACTAGATACCACAGATACGGACCCCTGATCGACTCGCCCGGAGCGACACTCTCAGAATCTTATTCACCAAAACCAGGTTCGCCCACTCCATACAGCCCCTATCATACCGTCCCTCTAACGCCGACGTCAGTCGGTTCAGAACGAGTTGTTCTCCAGCCGGTATCTACACCACAGGAATCGGCTCTCTCACCTTCAGACCCACGACGTGTATCCGTGCAATCCCTCGTCAATGACCTCCAGGCCCAAGGTCAGTATCTGAACAGCAACCAAGGCGGAAGTGGAAGGCAATATCCAATAGCAGACTCAATTTCGACGACCTACGGTTACGATCTGGGTCTTCCAGACCTGGACACTCCGAAGAACAATGACTGTTCGGCCATCGCTACTTTCAGCCCGCAAAGCCAGACTATGGAAATCGATGGGGAAACTTCATACGGTGACAGAGAGCCCGAAAGCAAAGTCGTGGCGTTTGAAAAAGGAGGGTACTACGCGAAACCTGTCCCTATTAGAATCTCCAAGTCTCTGGAACCTCTTCCGCCGTTGCTCATGGAGAATCAGATGAATTTGCTCTATTTTCACCACTTTCTTAATCATACAGCTCGAATCTTGGTCCCGCATGACTGCGAGAGGAATCCATTCCGACATGTACTTCCAAAAAGTAAGTACTTGCAGGTATTGTAACGAAGCAATATTGATTTTGGCAGTGGCGTTGCGCGACGAGAACTTGCTATGTCTTCTCCTCGCATACAGTGCCTCACATCGCGCCCGTATGCTCAATCACCCCGAGCCCTCCAACAGGATTGCAGTTTGGGTGCAAGACGTCTTCCCCAAGCTCCGGCAGACACTGAATGACAATCCAAACGAGATTCCCGACAACACCTTGGCTGCAGTCATCATGATGGCGAGCTTGGAAATCATCTCTCCTGGGACCTTTGAAGTACCTATATCCTGGCAGGATCACCTCACCATGGCGCGTCGGATGATCACCCAGCGCGGTGGACCCAGAGGCATGAGCCGACAAGACCAAGTCGCCTATTTTCTTGCGCAATGGTTCGCCTATCTTGATGTACTTGGCTCGCTGAGTGGACACAAGAATGACACGCCTCTCGGGTCTTCCTACTGGTCCATTGACAACGCGTCCACAGATGAGGATTTTGAGATTGACTGCTTAATGGGCTTCACAACCCGGTGTGTTGGCAGTTTGGCTCGTATTTCTGAGCTTTCCAAACACTGCGAACCGTATCGTATCGATGAGGAAGGTAACGTACGCAAAGACTGGGTGCCGAGCGACGAAATTGTAGAAGAGGCTGTCAAGATACGGCGGGCACTTGAGGAAGGGCTGCTAGATCGAAACATCCGCAAAGGATGTAGCCACCGATCCAGCCCTTGGAACGAGACTGAAGGCGCATGGGACGCGACGGAAATTTACGCGACCAACGAACTCTTTCACTGGGCCGGCCTGATCCAGCTGTACCGTCGTGTGCTCGGAAAATCCGCACTGGATCCAGAGGTCCAGCATGCGATTCGCGAGATTGTAGACTTGTTGTACAAAATTAGGAGAGGTAGTACGGCAGAAGCTTGCCTGTTGTTTCCCATGTTTGCTGCCGGCTGTGATGCACAGGATCCAGGGCAAAGAGAAAAAATCATGGATCGGCTGAGGGGAGTGGAGGGATTTGGACTGAGCCAGGTGAGTAATGGAGTTTGTAGAGTGACGGCGCCTGCTAACGTTCACGATAGGTTCCCAAGATGAGTGCGCTCCTACAGAGTGTGTGGGATACTGGCAAGCCATGGGAATCGCTTGTCTCTGGAGAGTTTTTCGGCTGAAGCTCCATACATTCGGACCATGATAGATATCCCGTATTGCGAGGTCGCAACGCCATCGTATTCCGTTTCCAGAGCGACGACATTGTCCTAGCTCGCCAGCCAGTAATCAGCGACATGATCAGAAACCCTGACTTGTCAATACATCTTGAGCATGATCCAATCGGATGCCTTAACTGAGAATCCGATGAAGGCTGCCTGCACAAGAAGGATTGTAGTAGCTATGACAACTTTCGGATGAGAGAGGGGCGAGCGCCAGAATCGAGAAAGAAGACTAGAAGAGAATTATGAAAGACACAAGACGAAGATTGTTACGAGATTTTATGATATCCCCATACAATAGAAGGCAGTCTCTCATTGCAGGTGGGTATCATTCATCCGTCTGATATACACGCGAATAAAACTACACTTACACATACACAACCTGCGTCTTCCAACTACCAAGGCCACCAACCCCCACCAGCAACCTTACCTATAGCTTTCGTTCCTTTGCTCACCTCGTCGGCGCCCTCTCTCACCTCCTCGACAACCGCATCAACAGCCTCACCCAATTCTTGCTTCTCTCTCTGCACAGCCTCAGTTGTCTGGCCCCACTTCTCCCGCGCCACAAGCCGCTGCTTCTCGAGCGCTTGCCTCAGCTCTTCCTGTAGCTCGGCAATTTCCGACTGCGTGTCGTGTCGTTCTTCAATGGTTTCTAGCTTGTACCATAGGTAATACGCGAGTTGGTAGGTGAAGAGTGCACCGAGAAAGCACTTGAGGAGTGGTGAGCCAAAGGTGCCGTAGTATGCGCCCTGAGGGGTAAGTGTTAGCGTGTGTGAGAGAGTTTGAACGGGGAAGAGGGATCAGGTATGACGTACGACTCGCGACGGCTCTTTGCGTGGTGGTGGCGGCGGCGGCGGCGAGTGTTGTGTCTCAGTAGCAAAATTTCGTCGCGGTACTTGTGTCAATTTCCTTGTGGATATCACTTCTCTCCTCCATATTGTCCGCGCTACTTTGATGTTGTTCATCGTGTTGCTGTTTTCCGTCTGAAGGTCCCCGCTTCCCGCGCACTGCAACGCCGTCGGCTGTCCCGAGCGAACGAGGAAAAAAAAGGGGTTCAAGGAAACCTGGCGTAATGTCGTGTATATCTCCTGTGCAGCTTGTGCTCCTGTAACCAGAAATTGTCGGTGTCGTGTCCAAGAAAATGGTGGAACGGAAAAGGCAAGCAAGCACTCCAAAGCGCAAAGAGTAAACCTCCGCCCTCCATCTCCGCAAAGGCGACCAGCCTAGTACGTTTTAGCGCCGTCTGCGGGAACTCGGTCCGTGCACCTCTCATCCAAACCGAACACCTTGCACATCCTGACCCTTCTTGGACCCTGTATTTCCCGCCGCCCTTTGTTACTGACCTCTTTGCCTTGCGTCGCCCGCCCTGTAAACCTATTTCGCCTCCGTCTCTCCGACGCATCTCTCTTTTCCTCGCTTCCTCTCTACATACACCTTCATCTTTTGATCCAGCAAACGCCCAAACACACACATATCCGCAATGGTACGCATCGACCTGAACGAACACGCGACCCTTCTGGCTCTCTTCGTTCACTACCTTTCCAATTCCCACAGTCTCTCGTCGCAAAATCCAATCGCTGACCCCACTCACACAGGCGCAAACACCACAGCAACGCCAGGCAAACATGCGCTTTGCCAAAGCCCAGGAGAAGAAGATGGGCAAGCCAGACTCCAACACACCCGTGGTTAAGAAGCAAGGGCCACAGAAGTCGCCGATTAGCAAGGCGTGGATTAGTACGTCCTTCTCTTTCTTGGTTACTCTGGCCTTTTTGCGTGAAAGCGCAGAAAGGGCACAGGTGCCAGTGTGAACATGAGTGTATACTAACGTGAGTTTGCGACAGTTGTCCTCGCATTCGTTCTCTGCGGCGGTCTGTTGTTCGAGGTCCTCAGGCTCTTTTTCTAAAGGCGGACGGTGCGTGAGGGAGCGTGAACGCGAAAGACAAGGAGGAAAGAGCGTGGAGATGATGGTAGGCAAACCGGCTGTGTGTACACAAGGACACGGGATATATACTTGTACAGGGGAAAGGGGGAAAACGGGACTCAAGAAGCGAAGAGCCCACCCATTACCGGTTTATTTTTTCTTACAGCAATTTATCTAGGGTGACATGGCGTTCTACATACAAGGAAGCGGGTATGCATGGTATAGCAAGATATCAATCAGCATTTTAAGTCTTTGTTTGGCCAGAAAGACAGTCACACAGACACAAGCCGTTTACATATCTTATTATTTGTACTGCACTGTACTACTCGGCCGGTGTATCTGCACCTTCATCCATGACTACGGTTCGTCTCTTCTTTTTCTTCTTCTTGACTTTGCCTTCTTCTTGGCCCTCCGTCTCAGGTTCCATCTGGATAGCCTTGTCCTGGCCATCAGCATCACCACCCTCGGCAAGCTTTGCTTTCTTCTTTTTCTTTTTCTTGACAGGCGTCGCCACCTTTTCTTCTCCGCCTTTGTTGTTACCACCACCTACATCAGCCTCTGGCGGTGCTTCATCCAACTCATCCCCCTCCACCGCGACCTTTCTTACCTTCCTCTTCTTCTTCTTTTTCACCGCAACCTCCTCCTTAACCAGTAAACGCTCGCTCGCGCGCTGCATTTCTAGCCGCAAGCGCTCTACCTCCTGCAGCGCTCTCTTCATTTCCGCATCTTCTTGCGCTTTGCGCTCAATCTCGAGCGCCGTAAGTTTACGATTCGAATGGTCTTGATCGTCATCATGGAGGCTCAATGCACCGAGACCAGAGCTATCGACTTCAAGAAGCGACTTCTTCGCTTTCCCTCCACGCGGCTGCACTATATCTTCTCTGTTAGCCGAAGCAGCATCTGATGCAACAGAGCCAAGTGTCTCATCGCCCATGATGTCCACTTTGCGCACGGGTTTGCGTGGACTTCGCGATCGTGGAAGATGCTCCGAGGAAGAGCCTTTGCTATCGAGGTTGAGCTCCATGATCGGGATGGAATCGATATCGAGCTCGCTGTTCTCTTTATTCCCGTCACGAACAATCCTGCTCAATGGTGTAACAGCTCCGCTATCCCTATCCGCTTCAGGATCGATGTAAAAGGGGTCATCTTTGTACCGCTCTTTACGCTCCGCTCTCCGGCGGGCGAGAATGTCCGGATCTAGATATTCATCTTCTGTAGCGTTTTGATAAGATGTTGGCTCCCTTTGCGAGCCATCGAGGCGATCTGCCGCTGGTGCTGCAACGGCGGCTGCTTCTGTGGAGGCTGTGACTGGTTCCGAGTATGCAGCATAGACATCGTCTTCTTCCGTCTCGAAACCTTCTGCGTCAGCTGCAGAGAGGAGATGCTGCAGATCTGGGTTGATGGGCGTATCAAGGTCCAGGTCTTGTGGAATAGGGACTTTTCTTTGCGCGCCAGGGGCTACAGGATTCAATTCGGCGCCCGAGAAGAGGGCAGGAATAGCCTGTGTAAGCAGCAAAGGCGGATCGGTAAACTCACTCTGGTCCGCGCTAGCTGCAGTACCCGACGCAGCTTCTGCAGCAAGGCGCATTAGTTCCAGGTACTCGACTGCGCGTTCCTGCACCTCGAGACTAGGGTGTGTAGATAACGGCTCTAGGAAGTGGACAATCCGCGCCATGAGAAGAGACATGAGCGTCTTGCGTTCTGGAGTCCATGATATTTGGTCATTTCCGGCCATGCTGGAAAAGACCTTGGGTATGGCCTGGAGGTATATGGCAAGAGTTTTCGAAGGCAGCTGAAGCGAAGTGGGATGTAAGAGGGAGGTCATGACAGGCTCCGGTCGACTAAGGTAGCGGGCATACTCGCCCACAAGCCACCCAGCGTATTCGAGCACGCCTTGCCCGCCATTGCCAGAGGCAGGAAACATCTGGTCTCGGCGATCAACTAAGACAAGAGACTGTGCAGCCTCGACAGCTTCTGGTCGGACACTCTTTACCCGAACCGCAACGTTTTGTAGCTCGAGCCCGATGCTGGCGCCAATCTCATCAGAGTGCTCTGACTCTTCCTCTTCCATGACCGACGTTGCCTTCGTAGCAGGGGATACACGGACAAGCTGTGTAAGAACATCAATGTACCACTCGAAATCGCCAATGTTGCTGTACATGTCTCGCGAGCACATCTCGAGAATTCTGCGAATTACGCTCGTGCGATAATCGTCTGGCAAGGGTGGTGGTTGATCTGATTTTTGCTCGTGATGTGGCAAATGGTCTTCCGCATCTGAATCATCGTCACCGTAAGGTGTGATTCCGGCCGTCCTACCTCGGTCGTTATTTGCATCGTGTGCGGCTGTGGCAACCGGCGCATTACGGAGTTGTCGCATCAGTCGTCCTACAATGGCTGTGAGATTGTCCGCATTGACCATGCCAACGACAAGATCCAAAGCCCGCATCCGTATTGAAATGTCAGGGTCGTCAATGCATTCAAGGATGACATCCTGCTGTTGTGCAACCAGGTACGGATGGGATATAACAATCTTTTCGAAGGCGAGCAACGCGACATATTTTACTGCAGACTGATGAGACATGGAACTTTGCATTTTAGTGTATCTTAGCTTACAATTTGCATCACCCTCTATGATCATCATACCCCGCAGTTTGCCCACGCATAGCTTTGCAACTTCTTCGCCTTCTGAAGTACCTTCCACGGCTTCGAGGATACCGCCCTGGATGATGCCACTGATACACTCGTACAGCAAGGACATGGCAGACGTTTCTCGGATAATCTTGGTTAGGGGAGGGAGTAGTTTTTTGATTAGTCGCGGCTCCAATGGGGTCAGCGTGGCAAACTAAAGGCTGTTAGCGATGTACAGTGGCAGTACCTCTATACCACGGCACTTACAAGTTTAATAAGCTTAATGGCCATCCAGTTGTTTCCGCCTTCGACCAAAAGATCAAATAGCCTAGGTGCAAGAGGCAGGAAGTCTTGCGGCCGCCTCCATCCCAACTCGCACACAACGTTGACAATAGCAGCTGTCACGCTCGGATCTTCGTCGTCATCCAACAATCGCTCTTTGATCTTGGGCCATGCAGGTCGCAGTGTTTCGGGATATACCAGAGCCAGTCTGTAGAGCGTGACGACTGTCTTTTTTCGGACCATGGCGTGGGAGTGAGTCAATCGGGGTATCAAGTCAGACAGGACCGAGTTGGCCATGCTTGGGTTGATGACGTGTGGGATGGCGCCAAGCGGGAGAGCAATGTACTGAGGACTCGAACTCATAATGTCCTTTTTCAGCTGATTCTCTGCCAGCACCAAAACCTCCGTGTCCCTGCGGAAGCTCTGCACAGCTGCCAAATACCCTGTGCGCTTTTGTTTAAACTTGGAGCTCGACATGACTTCGAGGACGTTAAAACTGGCCCAGGACATGTCGTGGCCAAACATTTCGAGATAGGTGAGCTTCATGAGGGCCGTGGCCTTGAGATCCATATCGTTTGTGCGAATTTCCTTGCGGCATTCTTTTATGCTCTCAGCAATGTACTCGCGCTCGTTGCCCTTGTGGTTGCGCAGGCCTCGAATGAGGTCAAAGAGTGATTTCTCGAACCTGCGCGCCGATTAGCTACGCCTACTGCAGCCGTCGGCAGTGTACTGTAAAGCCTACATCTTGGATGGCGGTCAAGCGACCAGGCGCAGTCGTGTGTCAAGGAATGGAAGCGCACGAGGAGGGGTAGTTTGGCGGGAGCGTCTGATGGTGGGCCAGCAGGCATGATCACTGGGATTGTGCAGGCATGGGGTATGGTGATGACTGAGGACGTCGACTCGGGTGGAGGGTATCGTATCGTGTTGCTGTTGGCTTTCTTGTTTGTCACACGGCGTCTCTCTGGTCTGGCGACAAGCCAAGGTCGAGGTGCGGTTGTCGATTACCTACAGCGGAGACGCTAGTTTCGCCGACGGAGCTAGGACAGGCCTCCAGCACAGCTCAACTCCACGGTCCACCTAGCAGCCCATCGCCGGACGCCGACCTCACTCGGATTGCAGCCATGTCACAAGCCAATCTGCTCTCGCCGCCCTCGCAAATACCACCTTCGACGGCCCTTGCCCTCTCACAAAAAGCGCCCCTCGTCCTGTCGTCGTCACCCACATCATCGCTGCCCTGGCCGCTCTCTCTCCTCTTCTCTCGGGAAACCCCGGAGACATGGACCATCCACGAGAACCTGTTCCTGTCCACACTGCGCACCGGTGACGAGAAGGCAGCGCTTCAGTTGCTGCAGCGTCTCGAGGCGCGGTTTGGCGACCAGAACGAGCGCATCATCACCCTGCGCGGCATCTACAATGAGGCCACGTCCAAGTCCGATGCCGACCTAGAAAAGGTGTTTGCCGCATATGAGAAGATCCTCAAGGACGACCCCACCAACATGAGTATCCGAAAGCGGAGAGTAGCCGTGCTCAAGGCGCTGGGGAGGACAAATGATGCCATTACTGCTGTGACGGCACTGTTGCACATCAGCCCCACGGACGCCGAGGCCTGGGCCGAAGCCAGTGAGCTGTACGCTAGCACCGGCGCCTGGGGACAGGCCATATTCTGTGCAGAAGAGGTGCTGCTCATCACACCCAATGCCTGGACTGTGAGTTTTCCCATGTAGCCTCGCCCAAGCCTTCCCCGGAAACAACATGCTGACCCAGGGCGCACCCCTCCACAGGCACACGCCCACATTGCAACATTACATTACCTCTCCACAGCCACTAACAACCCACCCAATATGTCTTCTCTCGCCCTCGCACTCAAGCACTTTTGCCGCTCTGTCGAGCTCAACGACTCATATCTCCGCGGCTACTACAGTCTCAAGCTCCTCACATCCAAGCTCCTCACCATACTCTCGGACCCCGCATCATCATCAGCAACCACTAAGCGTAACGCCCAAGACGACGCCGAAGATGTGTCCCTGCCCAGTCTCCAGGTCATCCAGAAGTTAGAGGAAATCGCAACCAACAAGCTTGCGGAAATGATTCGCAACTACAAGTCTGGCAAGAAGGGATGGCAGGGCTTTGAGGAGGCGGAAATCATCGCTGCAAGAGAACTCTTGGATAGAGATGGTTAAGGCTGGGTAGAAGGAGTGAAAGAAGGTAACATTGAACATGAAGATGTGATGTAACAAGAAAAACTTCACGGTGACGAATTGAGGCGTTTCGCGGCGGCGGCGTCATCTACTCTCTTTTTTTAATTGTTGGTCTTTGAGCCGTAGATTCCCAAGCTCAGCTTTTTCCCCATCCATTATATCACCGCCGTCCTCTCATCCTTTTTTTCCTAAGAAAAGATTGGAGAGGGCGATACCCAAGAGATGCTAGCGTGCAACGGAGCATGAGAAAGAGATTAGTGCTTAGGATATACCTCTTTCTACTTTTCTTCTTTTCTCTCCACTACACCACTTCTTTTTGATACAGGTTAATGCAAGACATGTGCACCATACGCATGTCGAGTTGGGGAGAAGAGTCTCACTCATATAGAGGTGGTAGAGAAAGACGCTATCTGCAATACCAATATGATAAGGCAATTAACTTCACCCAAACCGGCCAGACATTTCAAAGAGAAGAGTGATATTCGCGTTTTGTTTTGTCTCTTTCTCTCTGTACGTGACTCTTCTCGCCACATCCCACCCCAATTCGTCTACCAACTCCGACTCTGACTCCAAAACCTCCATGTACAGTCCAAACAAACAATAAGGATAAGATAGGATATGAGCCCTTCGTCCTCCAACCTCTCCACTCTGATCCCATATATCTGAGGTCTATATGCAAAAGAAAAAAAAGACAGAACAGACGCGTACACATCAACACGGATACACAGTTAGACACCAGAAAGCTCTCTGTATATAGAAATCAACATAGACATACACCAAGAGAGGCAGAGACTTCGAAAATGTGATGAGACACAGCCCTTTACATACCAAAAAAGAAGTCGCTTACATGTATACGTATTTTTGGTTTGACCACCCTCATTCTCCTCATACCCCCCCTCCTTCCCAGCGAGTATGCGGGTTTCTCCAGAAGATTGGTGGGAAAGAACATAAAAAAAAGAAGAAGCCTACAGAGCAAGAAGGTAAGGAAAGTGAAAGAACGCCGTGTGTAAATGCAACATTATCCAAATACAAGAGTATAGAAAAAAATATGTTGAACCCCAGGGATTTCCCCCTACAAAAAAGAAAGTCGCGAAGCCAGGGTCCATGAAAAGTCGCTTCCATGTATTTTCGAAGCCTCAAGAAAATAGAAAGAGAGAGAGGAGACTCTTGGATCGCATTCTCTCCGTGTCCATTATATCCGTATTATGTTGCTGCTTTTAGATCTCTTTCCAAACATGCATAGGGCCGGGGGATTGAGTATGTGTGTGTGTATATGAAAGAGGGGGGAAACAAGTCGGAAATGCTCATATGTGAATGGCCGCATGTACGTACGACGTCTAAATGTTGAGGCCGCGAGTCAGGTCCTCGAGGCCAGAAGTACCGTTCTCCTTGCCCTTTGACTTGTTCTTTCTCGCGGCCATCTTACCCCAGTCTTCATTGTCATCATCAACTTCGGCAACGCTGACCTGCGGTCCAGGGCTGCCCTTCTTTAGTATGCCCTTGATGGCGCCCGTTCGGTTCTGATTGACTTGGAGCGTCATCGAGGTCCCGTTGGAAACGGCGTCAGAATGGTTAGCGACGGGTCGATACCTAGCGGACAAACCAACGTTAGAACGCTCGGATGGTGCGATGGAGGGAGTGTACCCTGGATGAGGGCCCATGAAGGACATTGTGCGTTGCTGTTGTTGCTGTGGGGGGAGTTGGGGAGGCCCTCCCATCAACGACATTGTCCGGCCCTGGCCGTTGGGAACGTTTAGGAAGTTTCCGCCGCCACCAATGGTGCTGGCCGCGTAGCTGTTGTTGGTCATGGCCATGGACATCCGAGGATCCTGCTGAGGTTGCTGCATCATCTGGAGTTGCATCTGCTGCATGGCAATCATCTGCTGCATCTGCTGCATCTGTTGCATTTGCTGCATGTAATCGCTGCCTTGCACGACTGGATAACCCATTTGACCCATGCCCATTCCCATGCCCATGCCGCCCATACCCATACCCATACCCATAGGACCCATTGGCATCTGACCGCCCATCATGTTCATCATGGGGTTCATGCCAGGCATCATGGACATGCGGGTAGCGCTTTGATTTTGGCCACTGGCGTTCATCTGCTGGCCGAGCATGCCAGTAAAAGGACCGGCCTGGGGCGGCTTTTTGGCCGAACCACCACCCATGTACTTTTGCTTGGTCATGTCCCTCATCTGAATCTGGTCAACGAGTGAGGGTTGCGACAAGCCAGCTTCTTGGTAGATCATGTTGGGTGACATGCCCATGCCACCGACAACAGAATCACCAGCCACTGACGCGGGGCCTTGTGCAAAGCCATTGAAGCCCATCGACTCGCGATTTGTCGGTCGGATCAGACCACCACCGATGACGGGGCTGCTGTACGGATCCTGGGGCAAGTTCCGGGCAAAGGCTGGGAGACTCATGTTGTTGGCCATACGATGGCTCATGGCACCGGCAGAGGCTGGACGATCTGGAATGTAAGATGGCATGGCGTTGGTGGGCTGGCTGGGGTGCCTGTTGCGGGCTTGGCTGGGGAAGCCGTGCTGGGCAAGGATGCCTAGGGGAACGTCTTCGTCCTCCCATTCCTCTGCCTTCATGGAAGTCTCGGACGGGAAGCCCATGGCGTCTGGACCAGAGTCTGGACCGGTTCCGGTAGTGGAGCGGCGCATGGCCTCACGAGCAAAGTGCATCTGCTGATTCTTACGTCTCAAGAGCTCCTCTTCCTGCCGCCTCTTGATGGCGTCCTCCTCGTCCTCGTAGTCTTCATCTTCAGAGTCTTCCTCTGGCGGTGGCTGGTTCATGGCCTTCTTCTGGTACTCGCGGAACTCGGCCTGAGACATGACGCGTCGACTGGCATCGGTAACAGGGCCAGACGAGGACTTGTTTTCAGGTGCGAGGGTGGATGCTTTCCGTATTGTGGGGACTTGGGGCGCAGGTACAGGTTTCGCCTGGGTAAACAAGTCATCGTCGTCGTCATCATCCTTGCCCGTGTTGGATGAAGGTGCCGTTGGGGGAGCGGTAGCCTTTGGCGTGACGGTGTTGTTTGTTGTGCTAGAAGTAGTGACGGAGCGAGAAGAGTAGGGTGTCTCGTAAGAATTGGCAGACGACGACGACATGGAGTTGGGCTTGGACTCAGGGGGCGTGTCGGTATATGTGTTCCTTTCCATGAAGGACTTGCGGACCATTTGAGCGTCGGAGTCGTGGAAGGTGGAGGGTTGATGGAAGGTAGGGCTCTCGGAAGCGACAGGGGCATATGCAGAGTACTTGTGGGGCGGCGGCGGTGGCGGTGAGGCTTCGCGGTCCGAGTGCGACGAGGCCATGAGATTGTCTGCGGAATTGCGGCTGTCCCAGCTTTTCAGGGCAGGCTCGACGTCGAACTGAGACTTGATCTGTATAGGCTCGGGCTGGGCGGTACGCTTTTCGGCGAGCAGCGAGCGGCCAGAGGGCTGTTCGCGTTGGGCTTGGGGCGGGTCATTGCGCTGGAGATGACTAAACATGTCGTCCTCGAAGCCGCCAAAGCTCAGGTCTGCTTCGAGCTTAGGCGGGACAGCAGTGCTGGCGTAGCTCGATGTAGTCATGGCCCTATTTCGGCCGCTCCACCCTGAGCTGGAGAGGTCCTTGTATGACGACACGGTTGAGCTGGTCTTTGGCTGCAGAGGGAGCTGCTTCTTGGCGGCGGTGAGAGGAGCAGGCGAGCTGTTGTGCTGGGCGAGGGCAGGACGGGGGACGTTGGAGAAGAGATTGTCGTCAGAGCTGGCGTCGGTGGAGGAAGGGAGCGTCGAGGTGGAGCCGTGCTGGCCATTGGCATAGGGTCTCGAAGTGGAAAATTGAGTCCCACTGCTCGACTTGCTGTCGCTAATTAAAGGGTCAGTCCGGCCGACGCTATGACTTAGCGGCTAGAGACTTACCGTTTAGACGAGGCTGGAGAATCGTCGTCGAATGACTGATTGCGGTTCTTGCCTCCCGGGTGGCTGAAGCCGCTGAAGCGAGGGAACTTTGACGATCTCTCCTTCTCCTGTGTTTTACGCTGTTCTTTTGCCTTTTCGACCTCTGTCCTGCTGAGCAGGCGAAAGCCGCCCGCGTCGGCGGGCGAGGCGGAGGCGGTGGTGGTGTCGGGGCTGGTTGCCATGTCGACGTCGTCGAAGACGTTGCCCTGAGACTTGCGACGGGCAGTGAAGAGGCCGAGGCCTGGCTTGCCCATGGTTGCAGCGGCGGCGGTGGGTGGATGGGGGAGCGTGTTTTGCAATGGAAGGAGCGCCCGCCAATGCCTCGAGGGGCCCTCTCTCAACAAGGAAGCGACAGGATCATGCACTCGAGACGCGCAATGCGAGGCAGGTGCGATCGGGGCGAGTCTGGGGCAGCGGATGGGATGGATGCGACCAAGGGCCAAAAGTAGTCGGAAGGGGCCGGGGGATCACCACGGCAAGAGCGAGCGGCAGGCAAGCAAGCGAGTGAGGATTATCTGCAGTGTGGGATTAGCGACGAGTGCACAGAAGAAGAGAGAAAGCGAAAACGTGAGGGCGTAGGCGCAGGCGCAGGCGCAGACGAACAAGTTGTGCTGGACGAGCTGAAGCGGAGGCGGCTATGTTGGACTTTGGGAGCTTCGTATCGCGGCGGCGTTTCAACAACTGGGCCGTGCTGACGAGGCCCAGGGTCATCATTGTCATGGTCATCATCACCATGACCATCATCATGGCCGTCACCACGACGTGGACCAAGGCCAAATACACAGATGATGGCAGGCCGGGCAATTGGCGGAGAAGAGGACATGGTTCGGAGGGCGGAACTGGGGCTTACCAGACAGACCGACAGACACAGGCGGCGACGGCGAGGGCAAGCTGCGAGGGCAGTTTGTGCAGCGGAGCAGCGGTGATGTCGACGAGGGCAGAGGCGGGCGGAGCAAACGGCTGGGACAAGGAGCGCGTAGGTTGGTTGGGTGTATGTAGTATTAAGACCAGACGAACGAGGGCACGGATGGCGCCAGGCCATGGGCAGTCAGTGGATGGATGGATGGGCAGTCAGGAGTGCGCCGCCCTCAGCCAACCGAGCCTGCGTCTGTCTAAGGTACCGTTCCATGGCGGGGCGCCCGATGCGGCCTAGCGCGCCCTGGGCATGGTCGACAACTGCCATCTTGGGCCGCCGCGTCTAGTCTTAAGTCGACTTCAACGCCCGTCGCGCGCCCGCCAGCTCGACGTCAGCCCGTCCATGGATCGACTCGACACGCCCTGTGTGCCACGGCCGTGAGAGCGCGCCGGGCGGGCGACGACGACGACGCAGCCGGCAAACTGCTGGTCGAGTGCTGGGACACCAAGTGGGCTCCATGTCAGGGACCCTCTGGCCCAAATTTAGCCCGTCCAAGCTGCCAACCACGCTGCGAGCAGCCTCAACCTCCTCCGCCTCCGCCCTCAACCACGCTGCCGCTGCGATCGCCGCCGCCCACTGACGCTTGACACTGACGTCCACTGCTGTCGGACCCCGACGTCATCCGCCCTTGCCTACATGTTCATTTCTACCAAGAGCACGCTGCCGACGCTTGAATAGCCTTGCCCGTCAAGGCCACCCCACGTCGCCCTCTGCAGGGGCAACCATTCATACCCACTCGCCTTTTTTTTTTCCTGCACCACCTCTCGCCGCTGCATCTCCTCCCTATGTCTGCTGCTGCTGCTACTGCTGCTGCTGCTGCTGCCGTCGCTCAGCGCCCAGCCACGCGCTCCCCGCCCGGAAAGTAAAGTGCACCAGTTGCCCAACCACGCCCGCAACAAATGCTCGCCTTGGCATCCGGACTGCAACTCGTCGTCAAGCACCTGCCTGCTCCCAGGCCAACCAAGCTCAGGGGGGAGCCGGCGGTGGCGTGCTTATGCCGCCATGATCCATGCACGGGCCATGGTGCTCAATGACCCTCCCTGCTAGCCTTTTCTTCTCCTTGACTGGCTAGCGCCTGCATTTCGCAGTTACATCGTACCCACTACTTCCATGCTCGATACATACTACAAACTACACCACCAGCTGCCCTCGACGACATGCAAGACATGATGCCACGCCCTCTGCCATTCTCCCCTCGAGAGACGTCGTGTCGCACACGCACGCACATCTCTACACGTCATATTTACCCACACACACACACACACACCGTGGCCTTGCCTGCTGCCAAACCTTGCCCTCGGAGCTGCCAGCCACCCGTCACATATGCGCTGCCAAATTTCCTTTTGATTATGCCTGTCCATCCACTGCTCCTGCAACCACCGGCTGGTTCGCTGGCCTGCCCGCTGCACTCGTCGCGCGTTGGCTGCATCCGTCGCCAACCTCGTGCACCGCTGCATCGCATCACTGGCTGCTGCAGGACATGACTCCGTCATCTCTTAGCTCTCCCGCCCCTCGCTCCCCTCCAGCCTCTCGTCTGCCCACCCGTCGTCCAACTCCACTCCACCCACCGCCCGAACGCGTAATCTTGCCTGCGTCCAAACAAAAATCTGGGGACTGGCCCGGTCAGTCCATCGTCATTGCCGTGCGTCTCAACATGCACCCAAACGCCTTTTGATCGATCTGCATTCAGCTCGCAACCTCGACCCGCTGCTGTTGGGAAGCCGCCCTGCCCTGCCCTGCCCTGCTCGTCTCACAAGCGGATGATCGCCAATGCTTTTCCTTCGGTCCTTTGCGTCTGTGATTACGTGTTCCCGCTCTGTTTATTCTCTCCTTCCCACTGCTGTCCCCAAACCGCACCCCGGCCTTATTCTTCTTTCCTAATCTCGCTTGATACCCGCATGATTATCGATACTCTTCCTGGCTCTTAATAAAGACGTCTTCTTTGTCTGCCAACAATACTCCGAAGCTCGCGGAACTGCTAAATTATTTTTCTTGTTGCCCATGTCCAAACTGGGAAAGACCGGTGACGCCGTTGCAGGATTACCATCCTCGTATCCAGTCTCCATCCTGGGACAATAGTCGTTGGTCCGCTTTTTGCTTCTTTGCCCTGTTTTCGTCCACGATTCGCAGCAACTCTGTAGGCTAGGAACACAATCGGCTCCGTGTAGAGTAGCGCGGTAAATCAAGGCCTGGTAGTGGCCACGACGCGCCACTTTTCCAACATTCGTAGCCTCAGACCAGCTGCCCTCCATCCACTTTGCGACGGAGACTACCATGTGGCTTTGTGTTTTTCTCGACAAGTTTGCGTCAAAGCGGCTGTCAATACTGCAACCATGCTAATAAACAACTACAAACACACACAGCTGTTCATCTGCTAAATCCATCTCAGCCAGCTCTTCTATACGCCCACTCCAAATGGCTGTTCCGCAGGTACCATCAAACTACATGAAGCTAAAGCAGGTTAGTCCAAGCACATACAGTCTGTCGAGAAGAAAAAGCACAAACTGTCGGTTGTAACACTTCCCCGCACCCAGCTCGGTAATAGTACTAGCGGTATACTATTTGTCAGGCTTTTCTAGAATACGACGACTGCAAGTTACTGTGGTTGAATGTTTCAGTGCGCGCATGGGGTGAACAAGGCATACAGAAGTAACGAAATCAGCTTGATTGTCACAAAACAATGTGATTTGTAGTTCTAAAAAGAAACACGTGGGGACTGCGGTAAAACACCTTTTGGGGATTCCGCTCTTTGTAGCATCGCAGGATCTACGTTCGTTATTCGGTTTCTTCGAGTGAGAAAAGGATACACTAACCCATTATCCCATTCAAACTCTTGTATAAGTCCTCTTTCCTCATCTTTAGACCAAGGGTAGAGAACACTAGCGAGAACGGCATAAAGAATACTCGACCAAGTTAAAGGACACCGGTAGGTGAATTCGTCTGCGCCTTCTCTCTCTCGTTATGCATGCACGTGATCATATTCTCTCGTGTCCCTGCGGCTTCATGCATGAACACGATCTACCATCCACGCGCCCTTCTCTTTCGTACCCGCCTGACGCTCTCCCACCTACCCCGGCGGCGCCGACACGCAAAAGCCCCCCTCCCTGCCTCGTCCATCGGCAAGCCTACAAAGAACAACAATCGCATGCAGCAAGCCATCTTGTCAGTGTACCTACATGTCCGCGTGCATACCTACATACATCCAGCCCCGTACATATGCATGAAATACCAAAACCCCACTTAGCCCCCGACTCTGCGCATTCTAACGGGCCACAGGATGCCAGGTCGGCCTTTTCGCAATGCGTCGACTGCGTCATCAGACAGGTCAGTAGCGCAACGTGCATGTGTGTTCGACCCCATTCATTAGGTCCCTAGTCAAGCCAGTAGTGAGCAGATGACTCTTCAACCACGGTTATAACACGAGCAAACAAGTTCGGTGGTTGCACATTCCGCTGGCCAGCACATTGGTCTTATGCGACGAAAAGCACCTTGCAGACACATGAGTGTGTGACATGCTCTGCTGACAAACATAATTCCGATGTCCGGTTGTACGGCATTCTCTGCCGCATGTGAGATAAGTGAAGAGAAAAAATAATAATATCCGAATCTAACAGCTTTTTGATTCAGGAGATGTGCGGACATGTTTGGTTCATATAGGCGAGTTACGACCCTAACATGTTTTTTTTTTTGTTTTTTGTTTTTTGAAATTCACGAAAGGGAAACCCCAAGAAGAAAGGCGGAGATAAGAATAAGATCTGAAGCAACCCTGGACTCGATTCGTCGACTCATGAAGACAAGGAATTGAGCGAAAAGAAAACACTCCCTAACAAATCTACTTAATCCTCCAAAAGCCGTCATAAGAGAAGATCATATGCATTTGATGGGACAAGGTCAATTCTGATCATGTCCATGCGACTCAAACTGTATAGTTTATGCGTATACACTATTGATCCGTCACTAGACGACAATATATCAATCTCCTCCACTCTGCCTAACGAGTAGGTCCGAGGAGAAATGATGGCAGTAGCAAAAGAGAACATGGTAGGATAATCAAAAACAAATTCGTCATAGCATCAGTTCTGGTTGTATATAATTCGCGTTATATTGGAGTTAGTAGTAAAGGAGTTGGTAGTACACAATCTGCTTTTACAAAAAAAAAAGTCCTGTAGGTAAACGAATACACAACAGACTGCTTTCTGGTAGTGCCAAGGGTATCAAATTGAATAGGTCTATGATGGCTGTGCGGTTACAAGAGAATGCTCTCAAACTGAAGAATCGTCGTAAACTCATAACCAAATGCGTTGCGTACATGGGTATCAAAGCACAACCGAAGGAGGGAGAGCAATGCGCGCTCCAAGAAAGCAAATCCGTGACATGTCTACGTAAAGGTGCATCGTAAGCGGGATGAAGAGTTGGCCGATCAGTTCCAAGCACCGTTGGCGCCGTTAATCGCGGAGCTGTCTGATCCATCCGAAGATCTGACATGCTTATTGATCCAGACGTCGTTAAGCCTGGAATAGTTAGTGTGGATACTCGGTGTCGAAGAGGAAATACATACGGCATGACGAGACTGGGGTTCTCAAATCGCAAACCACTCTCGCGTGCTTCGTCCAAGGTAAGCCTGCCCATGACCCTTCGGCCGATTCGCCCGGGGGCAAAGGACTCTTCTTGGATGTCACGCCCTAGATCCGATGGCTCTGGCCTTCGAAGACTTTTTAGGGCGATAAACTTCATCAGTGGCCGATAGGTACGGGCAAAAACGAACAAGAACCACAGAGTACCAATGACAAGTGGTCCTACAAGCACGGCTCGTTTGAAAGCTTTCTTCAAAGCCAACTGACCAGCAACAGTAATTTGGAACAGTACGACACCTATGATGACCCGGTCGCACATCATGGTCCAGCCCCTTCCAGTCGAGTGTTGCCGGTGCTCCATCGCGTACAAGAGCTGATATTTATGGACGTAGTGGCCAATCATGAAGTAGACCAATCCAGTAAGCAAAACCTGCCAAGAGTCTTTCAACACACTGTAAACCATACAGATGATGAAGATGAGGATCGTCTGTGGAAGATAAAAGCCGTAGCTGAAGACTGGGGGCTGCACTAGTTCGGCATAGTCTCGAGGTGTTTTGGCGCCAATCAAGTATACAGGATACAAGGAAAGGGCCCCAAACTCCAAAAGTCGGAATGGAAAGACTCCCAACCCTTGCAACATGATGAAGTTTGTGTAAAAGCCCAATAGATTGGCTAGCGACGTAGCCAGCGCGTATGCAATCTCGGTGGCACTCGTGAGTTTTTCGGCGAAGTGCTCGAGCATAGCGAGGAACCCAGATGCTGTTCCCAGTATTGTGAAGAGTATGAAGAAGTTGAAAAATGTGTAAAAGAAGTTCTTCGAAATGACTGAGAGCTCCACGTCACCCTGCGAAATCATACCTTGTTTGTTTGCAAGCCCTAGCCAATTAGCACTGCTCACTATTGTTAAACAGTATCAATACTTACAGTCGTACAGGAACGGTACAGCTACGTTGATCAAAGTCAAGGCCAGCGTCGGAAGCTGGGTATTGACTATAGACTCAAGAGTATCGTGCCTCGACAACAGCTCCGCAAGCCCAGGAAAGACCCCATCAATGGAACAAGTGTTGAGAGCACCGGCAATGGGCACGAGGAGGGCTGTCCAGAAAATGCTCAGTATACCAATGGCGACGGTAATAGACCAGGCCCTGAATACCCGCTGGCCACGAGTCAGATAGGTGTTTGACCAGACTACATCTGACGGCGCTGGAGAGTTCTTTGCCAAGAGTTGTAATGGTGAAGGGTCGAGCACGGCCTGGATGGCCATCTGAGCGCTCGCCACACTATCCATTGTTACAAACGCCAAAGGCATTGGTTCAAAGTCTTTCTTGCGTAGCGCTCGGATCTCTTCGTCGATCCTCCGCAGCTTCTCCTCGTAATAGTCGATGGCATCCACGTTCCTGTACCTCAGCTTGAAAGGGCCGTACCATATTCTGGCTTTTGGGCGTTTTTGGGCATACGGAACGACGTGGTCGGGGTCACGCTCTGAGTCGCTCAAGAATTGGCTCCGCTCGTCCTCGTAGTCGCTTCTGTCACCCAAGGGCTCCGGCGGTCGCGGTTGGACCACCGGTAGAGTCTCGAGACTGCGCTCCACCCTTCTGCTACCGAGATGAACAGTCCAGGCCTCCTCCAGTTTCCGTACAATAGCACGCCTCTCAATGAGCTTCCTGTCCAGTTCCCTCCAGTTTCTGCAGAGCGTCACGCTCTCTACTTTGCCAATGCCGAGGTCCATGATGAATTCTTTGATTTTATCCTCAGACCGGAGATCCACCGGAATGCCGGAAAGTTTAATGGTTCGATCGGTAATGGTGGTCTGGCTACCGAGATACTCCTGCCGGATATCAATGATGCGTCTTGTTTCCGAGACAATCAGGTATAGGATAAGGGCGGTGAAGAGGTACACGAAGACGAGATACATCCATAGGTAATCGGTATAGCGTTCGTACTCTGCGGCAAATGTAGTCAAGGTGCTGCGGATCTCGATTCGCTCGTAGCTGGGGGTGGTATGAATTGGGGATTTCTTTCCCTCCTTGTCTTGGTGGGTGTCATGCACCGGCTTGATGACGACTAGCGCGAAGAAGAGCGTGATGAGAAGGAATTTGATGGCCATCTTGAAGAAGGCAAGGTATACGTAGGCATCGAGGCCAGCCGATGCGAGCACCTGCTCGTCTGTGATTTTCCATAGCGGTATGATCCAGCCAAAAAAGCTATCGGGGAGGTCGGGCAGCGCTGTTGCGAGGTTCTTCTGCTTCTTGCGTGCAGCATAGAGTCCTTTCCAACGCGGCCGGAGGAACTGAGGAGCTGATTATTAGCTAGGCAATGGATGCGACCGGCGCGAACGTACACAAAAGACGAGGAATGCGCCCACACCGAGTGTTAGGGAGAGGTATAGTTGGAGCCGGACATCGCGCGGCCGCCCGGTGCCCCAAGGATCTTCGCCGATAGCCGGACAAGTCTTGTTGCGTCTAGGAGTATCTACCATTGCCAAAATCAATGTTACTTGGCCATAAAACAGCGTTGGCGTCGCTCGTTGTGTATCGCGCGTGGAGGAAGGAATGTAATAGGGTTGGAGATGTCATCATGCGCTAGCGGTCCGAGCGGCTGCAGGGCTGGGGCTGACAGCAAGCCTCATTATCATTCTCGACGCTTATCTCGACCCCAGCGCCCACATCACCTGTAACAACCATGTAGGGCTTGTTAGTACAGAGCTGCTGGCAGGGGTCGCTTCGAAGGTGTGTAGACAATTCACTAGTAAAATTCTGTCATGAGTGAACAGGTTGCAATCAAGGAATGGTCTACACTATTGGGCCACGTAGACACCAGCCAAAAGATTGGGTTGGCATTTCTTGACCAAACTGTAACCTGTGCTCGTCTCTCGCCCTGCCGCGGTCAAAGCATCATGTTGCCGTTGGCGGTTCCGGTTGATTTGGTCCGCGTAACCGGACGTCGCTAGCCACCGCATGTCTTTGGGGATTACTACTATAGATTCAAAGAAGCAAAAGAACAAAAACATATGACAGTGGGAGTTCGCCAAAGGCCCAACTGACTACTAACCCGACGGTCAACGGTTTATCGCTTGGAAATCAGACGGGTCCAAACCATCACGTGATCTGTGTCCCAAATTGATCAAATTTGGAATGAGCTATTGCCATTACTATACCGGTCAGAAGCAAGTTAACGACACTAACTCGCACCTCAACTTTGCGTCATCGACACCAGCGTCATGTCGCGTGTTTCACAACACAATTGTCCCATGTCAATCATGTACCAGATATACTCAGGACCAATGACTGACCTTCCGCACATGCTCTGTCTGCGAGGAAACATGACGATTCGCAATTACGAGTACGAGGGCAAAGGCACCGTTTCGGCGAGTAGTCTTGCATAACTCTCAGCTACCTCTGCAAGTGCCCGGCCACGCAAGACTGGCACCACGGCGTTTCTGTTATAATCACAATACAGGAGCGGGGAAAGGATCGTCGGAAGACCGGAGACTCATGACCAGGGCTCGGTATAGATTCCTCGTTGACATGACGGCCCGAGGAACTCGACCTAGCAAGAATGAGCGGATTCAATCGGAACAACCTTCCGCAAAGGAGACATGGTCAAGTCGGACGGCCGTGTGTCTTTGGGCTGGGTAACGTCAAAACAGGCATAGACGAGGTGCTTCCCAGCAGACAAGTGACAGACTGCCGCAGAGCATCAGCGATACATGTCCTCGTTTCAGCCCCTTGGCCACAAATGACGCTCAGCGCGCCGAACCGATATGTCGCACTAACGTACCACCAACAAGCCTTTCGGGCCTGCTTGGCAACGAAGCTTAGCCTCGATCCGATGCTGGGGTGCTGATCGAGATGTTGGGCGAGGACGCAACAAGCCTGTGGGCGCCAAAGGATTCGTCCACCCCTGAGAAGCAGAAGAGGCGTACGCGGCAGGAGTAGGCTATATCAGCTACCACAACAGGCGCTCTTGGGAGACTGCAGCTAGCAGCGCTAGGACATGTGCAGAGCCCGATAAACTTTAGGAGAGTCTTCTGTCGCAAGCCTGTCCTTGGGAAGATGGGCATAACGACAAAGCAGCCATGTGCCCGCGGGCGACAGACGGGGAAACGCCCCGATGCATTTGGCCGCCGTGTCGACGCTGCATGCCATGTGCAGTCTGGGGTGGGGAGGACTTAAGCAGCACTCAGGGCGTCTGCAGAAGCCAAAACCCAAGCCGCCGTCTCCCCCTCCCCCTCTTGTACATACACGGTACCACAAACCCCCCTCGATCCGTCTTGTAGCGGCGTCCCAATCCACAATTCCACGGCGTGAATCCATTGTGTCGTGTGCCAGACCACACTCGCGGTCCTTTGACGACTTGGCAGCCAAGATCGGTGCGGCTCTCGAACAAGCCTTGTGCGCGCGCATCCAGGCGGTACGTAACGACGACGATCCGTCATGAATTTCTGTCTACCCCCACCATGGCCGCCTGAATATGAGTGTCGTCGTGCTGGGTAGCGTTTGGTGTCGGGCAGCGTCTCTGGGTAGCGCTGTGCAGTGCTGTGCTCGCCAGGCTGTCTATACTCACGCTAGGGAGCACTGCCACCATCCTCACCCTCGCTCCCCCTCCCCGCGTGGGTCCCGCGATGCCTCCGCCGCATACGCCTTCTCCTGTGCTCACTGCCGTCCGCAATGCTGATCAGAGCCTCGCGCTATCCAGTTTGCCGCCATAAACACCGCCTGCACCCCTCGCCACAACCCCCAGTCCACCTGAGACAGCTGCGCGTCCCCGTCGAGGGTGCCACACCCGAAGCAGCCGCCCTACGACGACGACGACGACGACGACGGCGCCACATGCTCAACACCTAATCGCGTCCCCTGTCGTTTGCGCCCACCACTGCTACTGTCTGGGACCGCTCGTTCTCACTTTCACGGCCGACTGCTGCCCTGTTGCGCATCACCCACACCCCCTAGCCGGTAACTATAGCCGACAAGGCCGCAAACAAACACAACACTACTCCCATATCCACACTTCGCGGGCAACCGCACAATGCGCGCAGGACCCGGAGTATGACTTCCAGCCAAAAACGCGCCTCCGCTACCCCGTCCTCGCCAGCATCGAGCAGATCGTTTCTGTCCCGCTTCAAATCGCCTTTGTCTTCAAAGTCGCGCAACTACACAGAATTCTACATCCAGTCCGACGACCCACACCGCCAGTACTCGCCCGGCGATGTCATAAGCGGAACCGTCATCATCAAGATTGTCAAGCCGCTGAGGATAACGCACCTGGTAGTGTCGCTGCACGGCTATGCCCAGGTTTTCAAGAACCCAAATACGCCAGGCGACGCCTACAAAAACTACTGCTCAACGGTTGGTGCGGGCAAGGGAAACAAGGCAGCCAGCTACTTTGGCAATGGATTTGTGTCGCTGTTCGAGGATGAGGTAGTCCTGTGCGGAGAGGGGAGGCTGTCCGAAGGCATATACCACTTCAACTTTGAACTCGAATTCCCTTCCAAGGGTCTGCCAAGCAGCATCGACGTAAGCTACGCCCATGTCCAGCAGGTCAAACCTTGCTAATTCCAGAGTACAGTTCGAGCGCGGCACCATATCCTATATGCTTAATGCTACACTGACCCGTCCCACGACCATATCCCCAACAGCCTCCTGTGACACCAAGGTATATCTCACCGACGCCATTGACATTGCTCCGGTACCGCCGCTCAAGCCACGAGTGATATCGCTTGAGCCTATATCTAGAAGAACACGCACCAAAGCGCGAAAACCACCAACCGAAGGAGCAGTACCGCAAACACCCAATCCCGCAAATCCTACGTCAGCCACATCCACCCTGGAGCCAAATTCCGCCATTGATGAAACCGAGGGCCCACGAAGTCCTTCGCCAAGCGATGTGAGTTATGGGAGCCAAAGGAGTAGTGGTAATGCTTCGGGGACCGAGTACGGTGTTCGCTCGATCAACACTGCTACTGACGGATCCCCTTCACAAAATGGAAGTCGAGCAAACGCCAAAGGAAAGACTATCACAGCGACGATTGATGTCCTCAAGGGTGGTTTCCTAAGAGGTGATCAAATACCGATCAAGGTCACGGTAAATCATACAAAACACATTCGCAGTCTCAAAGGCATCATCATCACTCTTTACCGCCTGGCAAGAGTCGACATGCACCCGGCGCTTCCCGTTGTTCCCAATAGCAAAGGTGACAAGACTAAATCAGAGGACTACTATCCAAAATCCAGGACCGGCCTCGGAGGACTATCCCTCTCTTCTGCCGGCTCGAGTCATACTTTCCGGAAAGACCTGTGTCAATCTTTTGCGCCCCTGTTTGTCGATCCCAGGACCCTGACGGCCGAAGTCAAGTGTACAGTGCGCGTACCTGATGAGGCATTTCCAACAATTTCAAATGTCCCAGGAGCCATGATTTCGTTCAAATACTATGTCGAAGTGGTCGTGGATATCCAGGGTAAGTTGACAGGACTCGACCGCATGGTCGCAAACGCTGGCCTGGTGAACGTGCCGTCTACTGCCGGTGGTTCAACCATGGCAGGCGATGATGCATCAGGCGGCATGTTCTCAACTTGGGCTGGTGTTTTTGTAGACACGGACCAGATACGTCGCGAGAAGGGTATAGTGACAGCCCTATTCGAGGTTGTCATCGGCACAAAAGACAGCGAAAGGAACGGGAAAAGAAAACAAACACAGGACCATCCAGCCTACAGCAATGGCATCAACGGCTTTCCTTATGAAGGTTACACGGATCCAAACGATGAGCAGGGGTATGACTCCTACTATTACGACCATGACGAGAACGGTCAATATTATGACTATGGCTACGATCCGGCATACGGCAATGCTCCTGGATATGAACAATACGGTGCAGGCGCAAGTACGTCGTTTTCGCTGCCGAGAAATGTGCCTGAAGAAGATCAAGGGATGTCGGAGAAAGAACGGCTACGGCGGGCAGAGGAGCGTTTGCTGCCCTCCCGGCCTCCAGATGCTGCTGGTCCATCCGCGCCTCCAGGTGGCGCACAACACGGCATACCAGCTTCAGCTCCCGTGCTACCAGAAGAAGATGATTCCAACCCTCCTTATGTGGCAGCGTCGTCATCATCATCATCCATTCCAGCGCATCCTCCTCCACCGTTCCGGGCTGCGCCATCGCCATCAGCGTCATCGGCCTGGCCACTAGCAGCTTCTTTGCAACGCCGGACTACAAACCCTGGCGACGAGGAAGGGGGAACTTCCGCTACTGGGTCTTTGCACACTATACGTGTGGACGGCCAAGGAACACCCGTCAATGGCAACGAGAATGACCCTTCAAAGCCACTACCTCCTCTACCACCACAATCGCCGACTGAGGTACAAGACTCCGCACCAGCGTACTTGGCTTCGTCATCATCACACCTGCCGCCCACAGACGACAAGCATGAATTGCAGCGGCGGAGATTAGAAATGGAAAGAAGCGCGCCGCCTACGGATCACGACGATGAAGGTGGTCCTTCAAATGGTGGCTCATCTTTGCCACATGCACCATCAGGCTTACACTTGGCACCTTCAGCACCGATGCTGAATGACGACGACGAGTTCCTTGTTGAGGCGGTGCGTCCAGTTCGAAGCAGGCAGGATCCACCAGAGAGCAGTAGAAGACAAAGCGAGGTGTTGCCCGAGTATCAAAGGTGATATGGCGGTGTTGGCGTTTGTGGTGTTTGGGAGATGAATCAGCGCGTTAGCATGAGCGACGCATAGAATTTTGTCGTTCTGATTGGTTTACTGGGTTACATTTTTGTAGGGCATGTGAGATGGATATTCTTTCGAACTTTCTATGATACCTTGGATGGACTAGTATTGCATTTTATTTCTCTTCTTCCTACCGCGCACCTCGGTTCGTATCGTCGTTGTCTTCCGTGACCCAGCGGAATGAGTCGCCTTTTCGACCTTACTTGTACTGTCTGACTCCCCCATTATCGGTCGACTTAGCATCAACGCACTCTTGTGAAGAACTAACTCTATACCAATATACATACTGACACATATACACACTAGTATGTATATCTGCATATCTGCATATCTGCATACCTGATAATTACAGTCTTCAGACTCTCGAGTAGCCCGAGCCCTTGCAGCTGGACTGTGGGCGGGTTTCCCCACATGGGCGCCGAGACTCGGCGCTAGCGTGCATCCACAAATTTTTGGCCCTTCGATTTACAGAACTCCTGCTCTACTCCCCAGTCCTGTCATTTTGTGTGTTTTCTTACAGCAATACTAGAATATTCAGTATGGGTCTCGCCGCGCCAAAAAAGTATTCACTACGCGATCTCGGCTTTTGCCACTGTACTGCAAAAAAACTGACCCTGTGCCAGCCGAATCAAAATCTCCAATGACCCGCAAAACACGAACTGGGCGAACAACACCTCACGTTTCGGTCATCGCATGTTGACTGCGCAAGGATGGCAGCCTGGTAGCTCTCTGGGCGCAAAAGATGCGTCGCACGCCGCTCATTACACCGCCGCGTCCCAATCGCACATCCGAGTCTTTCTCAAGGACGACAATCTGGGCTTAGGCGCAAAGCGGGGCAGCGAACGGGCGGAAAACTTTGGACTTGCGGGGCTAGAAAGTATCCTCGGACGCTTGAATGGCAACGAGGCTGCGGTCAAGAAAGAAGAGGAAAGGCAGGAGGAGATTGAGAAGAGGGCATTTGTATACCGAAAGTACGGCATGATGAACTTTGTCAGCGGTGGCTTTTTGGTTGGCGATAAAATCACAAAGAAGTCGGACGTGAAGAAGGAGATTGAGGTCAAGACGGAGACGGAAATCAAGTCTGAGCCGCAGAGTGACGACGGGGCAGTCAGCAGCAAGGACAAGAAGAGAAAGCGAGAGGAGCGCGCTGAGGAGGAGCCTAAGCTGAAGCGCAAGAAGAAGAGCACGGATCTGCGCGACAATGGAAAGACGGACAGCGACTCGTTAAAGTCAAAGAAGGATAAAAAGGACAAGTCGAAGAAGTCGAAGCGAGCGACTTCGTCCGAGGCGGACCCGTCGGCAGATGCAGAGCTAGTCACAGACAAGGCACGACGAAAAGCAGAGAAGAAGGCACGCAAGGAAGAGAAGAAGGCCAAGAAGGCGCTCAAGAAGGCGGCAAAGAAGGCAGCGAAACAGGAGAGCTCCGACGACTCGAGCTCTGAGAGCGAGACAGAGGAAAGCACGACAGCTTCATCCGTGCCTGTGTCGGGCGCATCTACACCTGCGCCTGCTGGTCTGACGTACAACCCTCGAGGCATGCATGCAGTCAGACAGAGGTGGATCCGCCAGAAAAAGGCCGCCACAATGGACGCGCAAGCGATGAAAGAAGTAAGTTGGTCTCTTGACGCCTTGTCGCGAGTGAATTGCTGCTGACATGGTGTCCAGATTTTCATGATTAAAACGCCGTCATAAGCCTCGCCTGGCGCTTAGAATATTACCATTTGCATAGCGAGGCGTTTGTGGGGGTTTGTTGTACATGGTAGCATTTGTATGCTTGTCGGAGCGAAGCAGGATAGATTGTCTTATCTTAAACTAGGAAATTAGACCGAGCATCCTGACTTTCGCTCTTGTTGATTACGTTGCCGTGCGTCGGCTGCTGCGGAACGAAACCTTTTCTTTGCACTCGACGAGTATCGCATGACCGGCTTCCGGTGAGGGACGGATAGCAATAAAGTGTCTGGATGGGCAGAACCGCCATGCCGCTACTTTCTGGATTTGCGATGCACGTGGTGAATGTTATTTACTGATGACAATGGATCCAGAGCTCAGTGTCTCGAGAGCATGTACTGTGGGCACGTCGAGCGGGGAAGGGCAACTACTGTAGATGGCTTTGATAGAGTGACAAACGCCGGATCCACGATAGGGCGACTGAATAGTTTCCAGAAAACAGGGATTGGCGCCTAGGCGCGTCAGTTCCTGCATGGTGGATCCCATCTCGGCACGCTAGCCCGCGGCTGGCATGAGACAATGTATAATGACCTCGCCCATACTGGAGAGCACGGCCGGCCGTTGAGCACGACGCCTCCTTTGAACCTCCCCAGCCGTCGGCCCTGATTGCTTTTGTCACACCCCCCTCCTCCCTGCCAGTCAAAATGGCGGCCAACAGCAGCATGCGTCGCAAGACCCTCGACGTCCCTGGCAAGGCCCACTGCTACCAAAAACCCACCGACATACATTGCTAATCCCCCGACGCAGGAAGCTTTTATTCACCCAACACGTCCACGCACTCGACACAGACTCCCGAAGCCTCGTCCATAGACTCCATGGCTGCGCAATTGGCTTCCGTTGTGCCCGCCGTCGCCACGTTGCGGCAGAATGGCGCCCCTGTCCTAGCTAGAAAACAGTCGTCGCCCATGATGCCTCCTTTCATGGTCTCCGCGCCGGGCAAGGTCATTGTCTACGGCGAGCACGCCGTTGTACACGGAAAGGTACAGCTGGGCAGTACCAACACCTCCTGGGACCTTTGCTGATGTCTTGCAGGCTGCCATTGCGGCTGCCATCTCCCTCCGCTCCTATCTCCACGTTTCGTTCCTCTCCAAGTCGAGCCGAACCGTAAAGCTGCGCTTTCCCGACATCCAGATGGAACACACATGGAACATTGACGATCTGCCGTGGGATGCTTTCTCCAAGCCGGGCAAGAAGAAGTACTACTATGACCTCGTGACATCACTAGATCCTGACCTGATGGCCGCCATACAACCCTTCATCGACCAAGTGTCCCCAAAAGCCGCTGAGCCGATACGAAAAATCCACCACGCCTCGGCGTGTTCCTTCCTATACCTATTTCTCTCTCTTGCGTCACGCAAGGTCCCACCATGTGTCTACACGCTACGCTCAACGATCCCAATCGGCGCGGGGTTGGGCAGCAGTGCCAGTATCTCTGTTTGCCTCAGTACCGCACTGCTGCTGCAGATCCGCGCGCTGAGCGGACCGCACCAGGACCAGCCCCCTCAAGAATGTGAGCTTAATATCGAGCGCATCAACCGCTGGGCGTTTGTTGGTGAAATGTGCATACACGGAAACCCGTCAGGTGTTGATAATACTGTCTCGTCGGGTGGTAAAGCTGTCCTGTTTCAACGGCGAGACTACGACAAGCCGCCGCTCGTTGTCCCGCTACACAGCTTCCCGGAACTTCCCCTCCTCCTCGTCAACACACGGCAGTCGCGTAGTACAGCTACCGAAGTCGCCAAAGTCGCCCACTTGCGCAAAGTGCATCCCGCGCTTACTGAGAACATTCTCGACGCAATTGGTCTCGTCACCGAATCCGCGCACAAGCTTCTTACATCACCAGACTTTGACTCGAAATCGCCCGAAGCGCTTAAGCACCTCGGTGAACTTGTAACCATCAACCATGGCCTACTCGTTTCGCTAGGCGTCTCGCATCCGAAGCTCGAACGTATTCGAGAGATCATCGATCACACAGGTATTGGCTGGACAAAACTCACAGGTGCAGGAGGTGGAGGCTGTGCCATTACCATTCTTAAGCCGCAGCCACCCACATCCACAAGCGGTACGCAGCCCGACGCCGTCTCGGATGACTCTGACAATGTCTCCGAGCCAGACATGGATTGCAATGCCTCCATCATCTCCACTGGCACCAAGATGAAGTACAAGATTCTCGACTCGCTCGAGGTCAAGCTCGAGAATGAAGGGTTTGAGAAGTTTGAGACGACTCTTGCAGGCGATGGCGTTGGCGTCCTTTGGCCAGCCGTGCTGCACAATGGAAACGAAGAGGAGGGCGGAGAGGAGATTGATCAGGAAAAGTTCCTCAAGGCAGAGGGCAATGTTGGGATCGAGAGGCTTGTGGGTGTGAACAGCTCGCAAAGGAAGGATTACAAGGAAGTTCGGGAAGGGTGGAAGTTTTGGAGACCGTGGGAAATTGCCGAACACTGAGTACCAGTCTACTCGGTGTGCTTGATCTACTTTCTCACACAGCTGCTCTTCTAGTTGTTTTAATATCGGTGCGGGTCTCGATTTCTCGATTCTTTTCAAGTAGGGTTGTGTACATATTAGGGCTATAGAAGGCTTAGGATATTGGGCGTCTGTTCATCAATCCTGATCAAGCTACCTTCTTGGATGAAGGTAGGTCTGGTCCAAGCATAGTTCTTTGTAGCTTGCCCAGTCGCATTGCACAATCAGCTATGCTCTATTAGCTGTCTGACATATGAGTGGTAAAAATCTACGTCGATTATCGCCTAAAATGAGCCTCTTGTCACGGCGGCTCGAAATAGTAATGTACTATATGCAGCGTGCGTGTGACACGTGCTCAGGACGTTAAGTATGGCTCCTGGTTGCTCACTCTTGATTTGAACGACCCTGCTGTATTTGACAAAACCAGTTGGGATTGGATTTCAGAGCTCTCATGTACGGATACCCGATGAATTCACGCTGCGAACCAGCCCAGAACGGGTAATAAAAAATCCGAATAACTCTGAGAGGATGTGCATGATGAAATTCTGGCATGGCCTCCGCTAGGCCTAGAGTTGTCGACAATCAAGTCAGATCAGATTGATTAGAAGCAGGCATGAGCCGGATTGACTTGATTGTTGACAACTCTGGCTAACTATACCCACCCTAACGTCAATTCGTAACCGGGAATTTCTGCCAAGATGCGCAAACCATTAACTGCAGATGCAGGACATATCACATTACTAAGGACCTTTTAGGTTCAAAGCATACACCCTAGTGCGATTGTATCCAGGCCAACATTTGACCAAACGCTTGTACTTGCGACTGTTTGATCTTCGCATCCTCGTAATCCCCAAACACGGCGAATCCATGAGGTACTCCAGAGAATATCTGGATCTCATGCTCGACTTTGTTGTTTTCCATGGCTCTCCGGCCAGGTGTTAAGTCATCTTCTTCAGAGAACATCGGATCGTCTTTCACTGCGGCAATATAGACTGGAGACCTGACGGCTTCGAGGTCCTCCTTGTATGTCATAGTTGGGTGTGCAATGGCACCAGCTCGAAGAACTGGTTCTTTCTTGGTTGCTCCTTGTTCTTCATCTTTGGGTGTCTCTTGGCCCCAGGCCACGGTATCAGGAAGCTCAGAGGCAAGCATGAGAATATACTTTGCGCCAAAGCAGTAACCCACACCATAGATTCCTGAACCATTCGCGACGGCATCAGCAAATTCCTCTTTGGCACCCTCGATGACCTTGTGCAACAATGGGAGAACCTTCTCAGGCGTATGTCGGGCGAGCCACATATCAATCATGAATGACTTTATGCCTTCCGCCGTCCTCAGTTTGACGGCCTCGAGCCAGGACGCATCCTGTGGGATCTCGGCCATGTTGACGCTATTTGGCGCTGGGTCATTATCAAATTGGTCTGGCATAACGACCAGGAATCCTTCCGCAGCATACTTGTCCGCCTGCAACTGGTTGTTCGTAGACTGAACACCAGTGCCGCCCGTGAGCATAAGCAGCAGTTTTGAGGGCGAGTGCGGATAGTCGGCAGGTTTAGCAATATAGCATTCGACCCCACCCAGCTTCGTCAGATCGCCCGTGGGTTTCTCGCCAGCGGGAGTAGGGCGGTCTGTTGTGCAGTGTTCCTATTCAATCAGTACTTATAGCCATGAACAGAGTACCATAACATGTCTCCAATACTGGAAAGCCAACACGAGCGACCGGGGGAGTGTGCTACAGCCATGCTATGATCTACATATGCAGCCACTGCTACACAGGATAGCGAATCAACTTACACCCATACTTGGTCCCTCTTGGGCTCTAGTATCTCCAGGAAAGATGCTTGCTGGTGCCGGCCTCGGGGTTGCGGCTCCTTCGCGGGTGTCTTCTTTCTGGTTGTCATCTTGCGCATCGCTCTCAGGCGCACGTGTAGCGACTTCGTTGTCGGCCATTTCTCGTATGTGTGGATTGATTAAGACGAAAGCTGGCGTGAGTGAGCTGCAGGTGCTCATCGAAGGGTCCAGGTGCTAGTCAGCCAGTTACGTAGCCCCGCGCTACCACACATCCGGCTAGAGCGGGGCTAAAGTGTCACATGACGCGACGCGTCGACGCGCTTCCTGAACTTCAATATACCGCCACCGACACGACAACTCTCACGACCCCACCACGCCCGTACACCCTCGTCAACATGGCAGAATCAGTAATCACACAAGGTGCCATTCAGTGAGTGTATCTAGGCAGCGTATATGGAGCAATATTAATTCCAAGCAGGAGCATCTTTCAGCCGAGCGGCTGCCTCGTAGACCACCCGATCTTGCAATGCGTGCAGATCAAGACCATGGAGCCCAAGGCGGGCGAGGCGAATCCTGTGCAGCGCTTCCGGGTTGTATTGAGTGACATTCGAAACTTCATTCAGACCATGATCGCGACCAGTCAGTCAAGCACGAGAAATCTGAAAAAGACGCAAGAAGCTTACTGTATGCAGCTGCCAACGAGATTGTCACTTCTGGCCAGCTCAAGAAGGGCTCAATAGTGCGACTCCTGAAGTACAACCCTCAACGTGTCAAGGACAAGAAGTATATACCCTCATGACATTTCTGTGGCTATCATCTGACATACGATTAGCATTCTGATCATCATGGAACTGGAGGTCCTCTCGCAGTACGGCGAACTCGACAAGATCGGGCAGCCCGAGGCTCTAGACAGCAAACCTGCTGATGCACAGCCTGCAGCGATTCCAGGCAACAACTTTTACGGATCGAAGCCTACACCTGCCCCGCAGCCTCAGCGCTCGCTGCCGACCCATCAGAGCAATCCCGGAACTTCATCGCATCCCCACCTCTACCCCATTGAATCTCTTTCGCCATACGCACACAAGTGGACCATTCGAGCACGATGCACTCACAAGAGCGACATGAAGGAATGGCACAACCAAAAGGGAACAGGCAAACTCTTCAGTGTAAATCTGCTGGATGACACCGGCGAGATTCGAGCGACTGCTTTCACAGAAGTCGCTGACAAGCTTTACCCCATCTTTGAAGAAGGTGTGGTATACTACATCTCCGCACCTTGTAGAGTGACGCTTGCGAAGAAGCAATTCTCAAACTTGCCCAACGACTATGAGCTGCAATTCGAGCGCGACACCGAAGTCGAAAAGGCGGAAGATCAAGACAACAAGCCACAGATAAGGTTCAACTTCACCAAAATTGGTGATCTCAACTCAGTTGAGAAGGATACAACCATTGATACGATTGGTGTGTTGAAGGAAATTGCTGAGGTTACTACGATAACTTCAAAGAACACCAACAAAGACTTCAGCAAGCGAGAACTGACCCTAGCTGATGATAGTCAAACATCGGTACGACTCACCATCTGGGGTAAGACTGCTGAGAGCTTCGATGCACCGCTGGAGTCGATTGTTGCATTCAAGGGAGTCAAGGTCTCTGACTTTGGCGGCCGAAGTTTGAGTCTTTTGAGTTCTGGTTCAATGATGGTTGATCCGGACATCGATGAGGCTCACAAGCTGCGAGGCTGGTTCAATGCTGTTGGCCAGAATACTACCTTTTCCACGCATCAGAACATGGCATCCGCTTCTGGAAGTTCCAAGAATGACGCAAAGCCAATCTCAGCCATCATCGAAGAAGAAGCCTATCTCCAAGACACTCCCACATATATGAGTCTTCGCGCGTCGGTTCTGTTCGTCAAGAACACTACCATCGCATATCCTGCGTGCTCGACACCGGGCTGTAGCAAAAAAGTCATCGAGGAAAACCCTGGCTCTTGGTGGTGTGAAAAATGCCAAGCTGCTTTCCCTGAGCCCAACTATCGCTATGTGCTCAGCGTCAATGTTGGTGATCACACTGGCACATTGTGGCTTAGCTGCTTTGACGAAGCTGGCCAAGCAATTGTTGGCATGTCGGCGAACAATGCCATGAAGATCAAGATGGATGATGATGAGAATGGTACACAAAACCTTTTGCAAACTATGCAGGAAGCGACCTGCAAGACATTCAACTTCCGAGTACGGGCGAAAATGGAGACCTACCAAGACCAACCCAAGTAAGCTGTGCTACCGAATTAGAATAATACAATGCTAACAAATACAGGCCTCGTTATCAAGTCTTGAACATTTACCCACTCAACTATGCTCAAGAAGCTAACAAGCTTGCTCAGCTTATCAAGCAATACGACATAAATGAGGATAGCCTGTTTGTCAATTAAGAGCAGAGGGAGATGCCATGCTTTTCTTCCAACAGTTTTCTCTCATACATACCTTTCACAATCCTCTGTACCTATTGCATATTTGCGTTTGAACGCAGATTGTCAATACTAATTGTATGATACCGAAAAGCACAATTAAGACGCTTGTCCTGTTGCCTATGTTGTCCGATGCCATGTACCCCACTCTATAACTCCCAGCTCCATGAGTCGTGGAGCTGCCCCGCTCAAACGTCATTACCAATCATTTCGGTAGCCACCGGAATGGTCTCGGAAATAGGTACAAGTATTCCTTTGTGCAGCTCAACTGTTCAATAGACAATCCGAGTGTTGTGTTTTTTCTACTTCGTGCACATCAACTGTACCCATACCTGAAATACACCACCGAAAGAGCCACCAAGATGAGCGACACGATGCGTGCAGTAGGTCCGTACATACTTTGGTGTATAGCAAAGCACGGCTTTACTAAGTTTCTGTAGACATTAAGAACGGAAAAGGTCCGCTCGAGAACCTGCACATTGCAGAAGTACCCAAACCAAAGCTCGGGAAGTCGCAAGCGCTCGTCAAAATCAAGGCTTTTGGTTTGAACCGCATGGATCTACTTCAACGTGAAGGGCAATACCCCGTACCGCCTGGTGCTTCTAAAATTCTGGGTGTCGAATTTTCGGGCACGATTGCTGAGTTGAGTGAAGAAGGCGGTGGCAAAGAAGGTTTTAAAGAGGGAGATGAAGTGTTTGGTCTGGCATATGGAGGCGCTTATGCAGAATACATTGCAGTTTCAACACACATGCTAGTCAGGAAGCCAAAGGAGCTGACTTGGGAGCAATGTGCTGGTGTTCCAGAGGTAAGAGAATGTTGCTTAAATGAAGGCAAACAGCTGATGAACCATCCGTAGACATGGATAACAGCGACTCAAGCCATGTACCTGATCGGCCAGTTCAGCGCTGGAAAGACTATTCTCTGGCACGCAGCCGCATCCTCCGTTTCAATCGCCGGTATCCAGCTCTCGCACGCCGACAACGCTTCCGCCGTTTACGCCACCGCCCGCCAGGACTCCAAATGCGATTTTGCTGTGAAGGAGCTGGGTGCGACCGCCGCATTCAATACAACTTCTCAAAATTGGGTTGAAGAGGTGATGAAGGCAACCGACAACAAGGGTGTAGACATCATTGTCGATTTCATCGGTGCATCTTACTTTCAGCAGAACCTCGAAGCTGTGGCTAAGGATGGTATCATTGTGAACCTAGGCTTTATGGGCGGCACGAAACTGCCAGAGGGCACTGACATTAGCGCGTTCATCAGGAAGAGGTGCAGCTATGTCGGCAGTAGTCTGAGGAGTCGCGACGAGACGTATCAGGGCAAGCTGAGAGATCAGCTCGTGGAGCATGCACTGCCCAAGATGAAGGATGGTAGTTTCAAGCTTTTTGTAGAGAAGGTTCTGCCATGGGAGCATATTCAGGATGCACAAAGGCTGTTAGAAGAGAACAAAACGAAGGGCAAGGTTATCTGCACAATCGATTGAGGTAATGACATAGCGGACTTCCATAGCCTCGTCAAAGCGAAATGAAATGCCCTGGTTTATAACTCAGATTCCATGTCTACTGTTCACTAGAACCTAGTTGAAGGTGACCGCGTTTCACTACCTCACAACATGTAGATAAACAAAAACTCCAACACTGCTCGTACAGATCACAGGACAGTTCTAGCAGCAAAAAAAGGTCGACGTTGGCCAGATTCGAACTGACGCTCCCGAAGGAACAAGATTTCTAGTCTTGCGCGATAACCACTCCGCCACAACGCCTAAAGACCTCGACACCTGTGTGATTCGAACACACGCTCCCGAAGGAACTGGCTAACTTCCCTCCGTACAGAGGACTAGCAGGCCAGCGCGTTAACCACTCCGCCAAAGTGCCTGCGTGATTGTGCCAATCGATGAGAAAAACCGAGAGCAAATCGTTTATAACTGTTTCATATTTTCTTCCACTTGTTGCAAGCTCATTGAGATCTCTCCGCTGGCGGGGCAGACGCCACGTTGAAAGCGCTTCAAGTGGATGCAAGAAAGGTGGGACGGTTGGTGGGGCTCGGAGGTCGGCAAGGGCAGAGTAAGCGCGGGAGCCTCGAGCTTAGTCTGAACAGTACTTTGTAGTGCTAGAAACTCATCTGCCAAGGTTAGTATGAGAGTGCATTGATTACGGGAGTGAAGTGTTTTGCATACCCTGCTCTCAGTGCTCTGGCGGGCTCGGGAAGCCATCAGAGGTGTGTGCAGTATTTATGGAGGTCATAGCTGGGTTGATTGAACGGTTGAGAAGTGCAATGGTGGGAGCAGATAAGTTGGTGCAGCGCGCATGCGAGAGTAGAGTGAGTGCTAAGATCACTTTGAGGTGATGGTGTAGTGAGTGTAATGATATGTCAGTGGACAAGTGCAAAGCACGAGGGTCTTTACATAACACATCGGTATGTAAAGCAAACAGAACGCCGAACAGTGCAAGAGAGAGTTAGGCACCGGGAAACAACCAAGGACCAACACCAAGTCTCCAGCTTCTAGTAGAGCACTATAGTTGCAGGCTTGGTAAGCTGACTTTCACATGCCATCGGGCCTGAAGCGATGCCAGGCTAGTTTGAGGCCCTCCGCAGAGCCTCAATACCTACATAGCTAGACAAGGCCTAGCAGGAGGAGAAATAGCCTGTACGTTTTCCTCTGTGCATATGCAGAACGTATCATCCCCGTTGAGCCGGATGGTGGCTTGTAGTGACGTCAAAGCAAGCGGGGGAGCATCCCCAACAGTAGGAGTTTCTCGAACAAAGAAAGCCTGCATAGCACTAGTAGTACCCTTCGCTCACGTGGATGGTGTCCATATCCACAAGATGGGTTGCGGGTGTCGGTGACGATCTGCCTCGGCACGCCAAATAGCCAGCCGAGCCCTGGACCGACGTAGGCCCAGCTGCCGGAGCAGAGGAACTGCTCACATGCTGAATCTAAATTCGCTCTCCTCCTCACTGCACACATTCTTTGCTCTCAAATCGCTGCGAGAGGCATCGCACAGCCTATAGATTGCTTGAACCAGCCTTTTTTGCGTCTGCAGACCACCCTCATCGCGCGCAATTGTCACTTGAACCACTTGACGCGCCCCCACCAAACCTTCCACCACCATGTCAAGCACTGCAGACGCCGCCCTCGAGAAGCTGCCCTCCGCAGCAGAGCTCAAAGAAGATGCAAAAGCCGCGACCAAGTCCTCAGTCCAGTCGCTGCGAGCACTGGTAGCTGGAGGTGTGGGTGGAGTTTGCGCCGTCATTGTCGGACATCCGTTCGACCTGGTCAAGGTGCGCATGCAGACAGCAGAGAAGGGCGTGTACAGCGGAGCCATGGACGTTGTAAAGAAAACTATCGCAAAGGAGGGGCTGGCTAGGGGACTCTACGCAGGTGTCTCTGCGCCTCTTGTCGGTGTGACACCCATGTGTAAGTTCTGAGTTGACAAGTTGATGATCGAATATGGGTTCAGAACAACAGTGCTGATATTTAACAGTTGCCGTCTCGTTCTGGGGCTACGATCTCGGCAAGCAACTTGTGTCCAGCGTCTCCAAGGTCGAAAACAACCAGTACAGCGTGGCCCAGGTCTCTGCCGCGGGCTTTTTCAGTGCAATTCCCATGACGATCATCACCGCCCCCTTCGAGCGTGTTAAGGTGCTCTTACAGATCCAGGGCCAGAAACAACTAGCACCTGGTGAGAAGCCCAAATACTCGGGCGGTCTCGACGTTGTCAGACAGTTGTACAAGGAGGGCGGTATCCGCTCAGTGTACCGTGGTTCTGCCATGACACTGGCGCGTGACGGACCAGGCTCTGCGCTCTATTTTGCGACATACGAAACATTCAAGCGTAACCTCACACCAAAGGACCCAGTGACTGGACAGCCTGGTTCTCTGAGCATGGGCGCCGTCATGGTCGCCGGTGGTGCTGCGGGTGTGGCCATGTGGATACCGGTGTTCCCAGTCGACACCGTCAAGTCTCGCCTGCAGAGTGCAGAAGGCCGACCAACAATTGGTGGAACCATTAGGGGAATATACGCAAGCGGCGGCCTCAAGGCATTCTTCCCTGGTATCGGTCCTGCCATGGCACGAGCAGTACCTGCGAACGCTGCCACTTTTGCTGGCGTAGAACTTGCTCAGAAAGCAATGGCTAAAATGTTCGACCGAGAGGTCGAGTAAGAGCTCCTCACTTTTATACGAATTGCCTACGGCCGATGGTTTTTATTCCTGATCATGCTCATTTTATGTTGGTTCCAACAAGTTGGTGGCATTGCGATGGCGTTCTTAGGTTCGCCGCAGCATGGAAATATAGAGCAAGAATTTTTCTAGATAGGTTCATCCCTCTGTATGTGTCCAATAGATACTGTTTTTGTTCGCCATCATTTTTGTTGGTTCTGTAATCCCACGTGGTGGGCCCGGCAAATGTACGGGCATTAGCAAGGGAGGTAAACAGAGCGCAGACGCAAGAGTGGTCTAATGCAGATGATTGCATATCGATATTGCAGGCTTCCCATGGCTGCTTTCACGCGACCCTAGATTGATCTGCAGATTTTGAAGCGTACCTCCTTTGGTCTGGTAACTGTCTGCCCATGATTCCAAATCGCCAAGTACCAGCGTATCTCGACTTTGGCTTTGTTCTACGCTAGTGCCTAACTCCCTTTTCCTGTATCCCTTTTGTACTGACGTACCACAAGAGCCACAAATCATGCAGCAATTGAAAGGAATCTCCCAGATAATTTCCAGCAGATAAAAAAGACCTCGACCGATGTGTTACACGATTATAAACACAAATACCGTATAGCATTAAATTACAGCGAGAGCCTTCCCAAGAGTATAACTTCTACGATTCCTCAATAATTTGAGCACTTTCATTTAGCTCTTGGGATGATGTATCAAAAATATCTTGCAAACACTCTAGTGTTGGTTTGTAGTCCAGCCCCGTCGCCACGCACAGTCGACTCCTTCTTGACCACACACGGTTTCATTTACCTCGAAATGGGTGATACTACGACTAAGTAGCTAGTACATGGAGACCATATCTTCTGCAACATATCATCCGACTATGATTGGGAAGACAATCAGAGAAACAGGTTGCAAACATTGACTGTCGGCGGCGCGATCGATTTAAGAAGACTTCTTTAGCATACTGCAGATTAAAACGAATGTGAGCAACAAATATGGAGCAAGAAAGCGAATAATATTGCTATGTTGCCAAGGTTGACTACGGCTCCAGCGTGTGGCCCAGAGCTGCGTATTGAACATAATCAAGAGGATAAAATTTACGCGGTGAGTTCTTCTGGAAACGAGAGAAGAAGCCTAGACAGAGCTATACCAGTATCCCTGCGGCGGTTGAAAAAAGATCGTGTACGCCTGGTGTAAATCCGTTCTAATGTCAACAGTTCAAGACAGTCGATCAAGAGTAACCGTTCCGACCCTGTGTTCTCAACCGAAAACAGGGGAAACAATCATCTACCTTGTTTTCTGAATGATGACGGAGATACCCTCGCTCTTCTGCCACTGTCCTCAATCTTCCAAGGTTGGTATATAAGAAACAAGGGCGAGAGTGTAGTTGCGGACTTGTTCCTAGATGGTCACGCCACAACCATGCACGCGCTCGAACCACGAGACGTTTCACTAATAGAGTCCCAGGATTTCCGGGAATGTGCATATTTACAATCGGCTACTACTTCAGAGTTACCAAGTCATCTTCTTGCTCAGAAAGTCATCGCGCAACGATGTCATCGGTGATGTCGATCAATAGCCAAGGAGGATCCTGCACTTAGAAGCCGGATTGAGAGTGACGAAACAGCTCAAACACTTACGAATGGCCATGGTGGGTCTGAAAGCAATGGTGCAGAAGCAAGGGTTTGGGTAGGTTCACAGCGAGAAGGCTACAGCAAATGCAGTCAAGGGGAGAGTTGATGTGTTGAAGCAACGTGAGGTGAGGAAGGAAAAGTATTCCGCAAGATGTAGGCAATGTTGAATAATGGCTAGTGTATCATCAACCAGTCCTTCATTGTGCAGGGAGTAGGCCTTCACAGGGTACACTCATCTGAACGTGGATACGACGAGTGATTGGTGAAGCAGGAGCACCGGAGGAGGGGAGGGTTTGCTAGCCCCCATGTGTGCTAACCGGAAACGCCAAAAAGTCTCGCGACGCGTCGCCCACCAATGCTGATCTGATCGCGAAGTCACCATATCGAGATATGCCAGCGTCACCCATGGCCACTTCTAGTCCTGGATATGCCATTCTCAACGACTTGAGGCGAAGCATGGGAACTTCTTCCTCGCAGCCCATGCCCACTCCAAGCCGCGACGCCAATGTCTCTACCATGGCCTCTTCCAGCCTGGAATCTAGGCCGCACCTTAGTGAGTATACCAACCCGATACCCAAGGGAGTACTCCCTGCCCATCTTGATGTACCTTTTTGTGAACGCGCGCCTGACACATGCAATCTATAGGCCCCAATATGGATGACGTAGCTGCGTCCCAGCAGCTCATGGACGAGGGCGCGCGCGCCAACCCCACGCCTAGTTCCCGAAAGCTATCGCAACTCGTCGGCGCACACGACAGGCCAGCATCTGCACGAAAAAAGCGCAACAGGAACAAAGTGAAGGCGACACAGAAGAGTCCCGAGACCTCTACCGTTCTTGACGAAGCTCCGACGTCCCCGTTTCCCTTCCCGGCAACTCAACCAGAGGCCGAAGAAATCACTCGAACACCGTCTGGGGAGCTTCGCGTGCTGCCAGCTCTATCTGGGTCGTCGCATGCGGTTCAAGTGCCAGACTCCCAAATCGCCGCTATCCACATGAGCACACCTGTTCCACCGCCGAGGTCCAGTTACGTTGTACCCTCCAGTGCAACCAAAAGCAAGAAGACATATAAGAAAAGCAGGCAGGCGAAGCGAGATCAAATCATTCAAGATGTTCTTATGCGTCAGACTGTGGATGAACTTGCAGATGGGAATATAGGCACACAAGATCCGCCTTCGCCTTCGCATGCAACTGCTCCGCACAAACGCCAACGAGTTGGAGATACGGATACAGGGTTCCAAGACGCTGTGGTGGATGTAGCACCTGTAGCACCAAAGAGACGGAAGACTGGTACACCAATGTCGGCAAATACAGTGCAAGATCTTATTCATACGAGTTCAAACGATGACGAGCGTCTGCAGCCAGGCAGCAAAACGAAATTGAAGCGAATAAAGAAGCCGCATACACCTATTGCCGCTTCTAAGAACATCTACGACATTCCGGATGATGAACCAGGTCCAGCAAACGGGATGAGTGAAGGTCTTCACTCATCCGCAGTTGACGGTTTCATGCGCTCTGGAAGTGAAGGAGAAAGTGATGATCTGCAAGAGACTCCATCTCTAAAAAAGAGTAGCGCAGAGAAGAAGAAGAAAAGGAGGAAGAGTGGTGGCGATGTCTATCACCGGCATACTTCGGTGCGCAGACCTGGCCAACCGTTGGGTGAAACATCCAAGAACGAACAGTATAATGGCGAATTGATCGACGACCCCATATCCGGTGATGACGGAGATTTACCACATCCCCCTCCCCAAGATACTCCTGCTGGTGGCCGCAGTGAAAAGAAGGAACGCAAGGAAAAGAGCCAAGGGAAAAAGAAAAACAAGACACCACATGAAGAAGCACGTTCAGAGGAAGGGGGCATCAAACGATATCGCAGAAGCATTGGCGGCGGCACTGGGATATCGTCGGCCGAACGGGCACTCAATACTGTCCGCGACCTTAGCCACCCTCCGGATCTTCGAGAAAACGGCGTTTACACTGATGATGAAGAGGAGTTGATTCGTAGAGCCATCAAGGATTACCAACAACGAAAGGGGCTGGAAGTATCAGAACTTGTTGAAATCATCCAGTGGAACCAATTTGACCCACGGTTCCACCGCGAACCTGGCGTCAACAGGAACAAGAGTGAATGGGCACCTCAAGACCGCGAGGATATGGAGGAGAGCACAGAATTCTGGGACGAAATCAAGAGCATCGGATTAAGGAGATCACATGAACGAGTGAGGATACATGTCCGCCAGCTGTATCATCAGTTCAAGAGTGGTGCATGGACAGAGGAGGATGACGAGCAGTTGCGAAATCTCCAGGCAGCATATCCGAACCAATGGAAGCTGATCTCGATCAGCATGGGGAATCGTTCGATGTACGACTGTGTGAACCGATGGCGCGACTACTTACAATATGGAAATGACCGCAAGACTTCTCGCTGGACCAAAGATGAAGAAGACCTCCTCATTCGTGCAGTGATGACGGTTGCGCAGAGGGATGAAGACGACCGCGCCAAGACAGGAAGACCATCACTGGATGTATACACCAACAAAGACATCAGTTGGCCCCAGGTTGCTCGTGAAATGGGTAATACTCGCAGCCGCATTCAGGCCTCGACTAAATGGACCCAAATGATGAGGCGTAGCGATCCACCTCAGCTTGAGATAGAGTATAAGCCCAGAACGCTAGCCGCAGCGCAGGCCGACATATCTACTCCGAAGGAACACAAACGGCGTCAAAAGAAGGATGCATCGAACAAAAATGGTGACCAAGCGCTACGCAGAAGGCGCAAGTCACAGAAACATGCAGAAGGTTCAGACAGAGAAGAGGAAACCGAAGAGCTTGAAGAACAAGTCCAGGATGGACCTGAACCGGCGACAGGTTCTGCAGCAAGGAAGAAGCATCGTCAGCCAAAGCATTCGGATGACGAACCCCAGGACCAGGCAAGTGCAAACAATGGATCAACCAATTCATCGCCACCAAAAACGAAACGTGGAAGACGACGAAAGAGCGAAGTCACGGAATCTGATAAACCTCAGAAACGTCGTAAACCGGGCGCAGCAAGAGACGAATCAAAAGGCAGAGAAGCAGATGAGGAGCAGCAAGAGCATGAAACTAGCGACTCACATGTTCAAAATAAGACTAATATACAGGGCAAGGAACGGGCTAAGGACAGTGAGAATGAAGAAGTTAGCGAGCCTGAGGAGTATCAGACATCGAGAGACGACGTGGAGGAGGGTCCTGAAAAGCACAAAGATGAAGTTCCGTCGGATGAGGCTGGAGAAGGCCAGGAACAGGGAGGAGAGAAAGAGCAGGGTGATGAAGCAATAGATGAAGATGCACTGAGCGGTGACGGCCAGGAGGATGAAACACAGGACGAAGAGGCCCGGATGGACGAAGCTCAAGAGAATGAAGTCGAGGAGGAAGCCCAGGAGAAAGTTCAGAATGAAACATCAGAAAGCAGTGACACTACACAAGATAGTAGACACGACGCAGCTGAAGTGGAAGTCCAGTCGGAGGTCGGGTCGGAGATTGGGTCAGCGACTCCATTGCCCAAGGAGCATAATGTACCTGAGGGCTCAGCCGAGCCAAGTGTCGATCAGATGCTGTGGGGCGACAAGTACGATCTCATCTTCAAGCTTCTGGATCGCAGAGATGATTACAAAGAGGACATTGATTGGGAAGATGTCCGAAAGGACCAAGCATACCCCTGGTCTGAGGAGACACTCAAGGCAGCACTGGGGCAGTTGATTCAACTTGTCCGCGACACTGGCAGGGAAGTGGATGCGGACGACTTTCCAGGCACCATTGACGATGTGATGGACCTGATCACTAAAGAACATGCAGCAGAACTTGAGGAGCACTATAGTCCGTCGTAGAGTGGTGTTTTTTTCTTGGCGTATTAGTGTAGCAATTTCCGGTATGGTCACTGTTATCCTGAGCTGGTCATTGGGTGGCACGGGATGCAAACGAGGGCCTCATGAAGGGTAGTAGATGACATGGAAGATTACACTGCATGGGATGGCACTTTTCTCGCACATGGGTGAGACCGTATACGAAGCCAATACGCCGCCTCGTGTTTGGACACGGACTCGTCGTACTATGGTCAGCTTAGCGGGAGCAAAAATAGAATTAAGAATGGAACCCTTTTTCGAAGCGTCGGGAAACGGCGGCTCCACCCACAACACCCTTTCTCACTTGCACATGCACTACGGCTGCACGCTGCACAAGCTATTGAAATGTCCGCGACTGCCGCAAGCGTGCTAGAGCAGCACCGAGTCTGGGGGTCGCTGCGAAGCATTTCCTAGAGCATGGATACGTGTTTTTAGATGATTGTGAATGCATTGGACAGTGTTGGTAGTATGGCTGCGGAAGTTGTTCCGGGTGATGTCATGGGCTGAGAACAGACGGCGCAGCGCAATTGTGCAACAAACGAGGCAAAAGGAGAATGGTACTCTGTAGACATGACAAGACCAGACCGACACGGCTTCAAGGCGGGGATGGGATATCGTCTCAAACCAAAAGTCTTCGCCAGCCTCATGTTGATCAGGGTCGATCCTTGCTAGCAGTCGTACAGTCGTAGCCTTGGCGTATGTCACGCTATCACTCCGCCCCCCAGCACATCTTCTACCAACCTGCCATGGTCACGCCCCTCCCATGGTGACCAATGCGCCGTCGACTTGGCCGTTGAACGCCCGATTTGGCCGTTGATAGCCATTCGCCATCCCATATCGATCCTTGCCTTTACCGGCTCCCTCCATGACGTGCTCTCGTCGTCTGCTGCACGCGCCCCTCAGCAGTGCCGTCGAGACGGGCGGCATGCCATGTCCACCAGCTAAACAATTCCGTGCGACTAGACGAGGCAATATCACGGGACGGGACGCTGCGTTTGGTCATTGTCGTACAAGAGCTTTGGACCTGAGTCGGCTTTAGTGCATTTGTACTGCCACGGCCGCCCCTCTCCCTCTCTCCCCACATCTTGCGGTCCCTCTCCATTTGCCCTGCGTCGCCCCCTCGTGTGCCATCCTCTAATCGTAATCTCCCATTAGCAGCTTGTCCCGGAGGGGTTGCGTGTCCCCTCTGCCTCGCCCTGCTGCTGCCACTCTCGCTTATACTGCACGTTTCGCTCTTCGCCTCGTCTTGTGCACATCGTCATTACGGCTGTTTGACGACATAGCAGCAAATCAGCGGCCGCACATTTTCTCAGCGTCTCTTTGCCACGCCAATCCAACCACTCATAATCCTCCAACCATCACACCAACTGCTGTTTGCGTCCCGTCACTCGTTTGGGCCTAAATCAAGGTCAAGGGTGCCATCTTGGTTCCTGGCCTAAAGACGTCATTTTTGTTCAACGTTTATCCGCTCTTTCTTCCCTCACACGACCAAAGACACGCTTTTTTGCGCTACCATCTAGCTCCATTCGTAAACTCTGGACCGTCCTTGCGTGGATTCCGCTTTTACCATACCGTGTCTCGATAGGGCACTTGGCCTTTTGTTAAGCCTCGCGAACAACTGACTGCCATGGACCGAGTACGACCGCAACCTGCACTTCATGCAGACTGCCGTCGCATGTCGGTATTCACAGAGGTCGGACTGGTTGACGAGCACAAGATCCAGGAGGAGCGGAGCCCGGTGCGCGCACATGGCGAGACGCTGAAGAGCCTACGACCCGTCAAAGTTTTGAGGTTTAGAAGCCAGAATGACATCTTTGACCAAAGAGAAGAAAAGGTGGATGATGACGAAGACGAATGGGAGTCGGTGGATGACGAAGAAGAAACAAACGACTCGATGCCTACTATGATCACCCCGGCGACACAAGCATTGATGGCCACGAGACTCTACCGATTAGGCCTGTTGAGCCTTTTGCTAGCTTTGATGCTACCAATTTTGCAGCTCAATCCACTCAAACACGTTGGCGTCGGAGCCAGCGCCGTTCCAGCGAATTCAGTTCAAGCTAACGTCGAACACTCCGTGCTCGTGCGGCGAGAGGACAGCCCTACTGATGCGTGTAGGCGATGGAGCGGCCAGAGCGCAATTGTCAACGGCACGTTGTACATGTACGGTTTCCGCAGGACTACCGAGGCTCAACAGAAGGACAACACATGGAGTATGTTTTTTTGTTTTTTTTTTAAAAAAAAAAGAAAAAATCCTTATTCTTGCTGTCTCTGGCATATGCGAACATTGCTAACTCGCAATAGATAACGATTTTCTTACCCTCGATCTTACAGAGTCCTGGCAGATTAGCTCCCCCGCGCTTAAAGGCCTTCCAAAGCCTAACGGACCACCTGCTGTTTCCCTAGGACAGCTTTGGTCATCTTTCGATTCATTGTGGCTGTATGGTGGCCAGTTTTCTGACAGTCCCATAGTAGAAGCAGGAAACAACTCAGTGTGGGAATACAACATCGCCAGCCAGCAATGGATTGAACATCCAAGCCCCAAAACCTCGGATGGAGACAAAGCTGAGGCTGCAGGACAACCAGTGCAGCGCGTTGCCGAAGGCGCTGGTCTCACTGTAAGCACGTTAGGCAGGGGATTCTATTTCGCAGGCCACTTGGATTTTCTTACGACTGAAGGATGGAGTAATCAAATTGCAAGGGTCTACTTGAAGAGTTTGCTGGAGTTCACTTTCCCCGGAAGGACCAATGATGATGTCAAATCTTTGGGTGACGGGAAGACCGCTGGATCTGACGGCGTGTACCGCAACGTCACCTACGGTGGACTGCAAAACACAGCATCGTTCCCCGAGCGCGCCGATAGTGCTCTCGTGTACGTCCCTGGCTTCGGCAAGGAAGGCTTGTTGATTGGTATCACCGGTGGTGATAATGCTACTTTTGTAAGTCCAATCATGTAACGACTTGGTGGTGGTGGCGGTGATGGTGGTCGTGTAAAACGCTAATAGCATATAGACGCAAATGAACACCATCGATGTCTACGACATTGCCACGTCGACATGGTACAAGCAAAGCACTTCAGGTAACACACCTGAATATCGCGTTAACCCCTGTACTGTTGTTGCGGCGGCTGCAGAGTGAGCTAGTCCATTGGTATTACCTTGATCCTTTTGCTAATATCTGTTTTAGCGGCTCATCCTACAACATTTACATGTTCGCTGGTCAGGACCTAACACCACCTGGGAATCAGAAACAGCGAGACGACATGTGGATTCTGTCTGTCCCTTCTTTTACGTGGATCGAGGTTGATCAAGGTACGGCAAAGGCGAGTATTCCACCACCCCGTGCCGGACACCTGTGTCACGCCTGGGACGCACAAATGATTGTCCTGGGAGGTTACAACACGAATCTTGGATGTGACACGCCCGGTATCTATGTCTTCAACATGAGCAGCCTTAGTTGGAGCGATCAATTCACCGCTGTGACAGCAAAGAATGCACTACAAAGATACAGCAAGAACGACAAAGGCAGCACTGGTAATCCGCTGGCGCAACAAATTAATCAGCGAGGTTTTGGAGTCGATGCAGGCGTGCCGGGGTCATATGGCTATGCCGTTCCTGAAGCGGTTCAGAAGGTCATTGGAGGTGGTCCCACAGGAGGCGCAACACTCACCGCACCGCGTCAGACCGCCACACAAGGTCCCCTCGCAACCGGCAAACCACAAACCTACACAGTGACGGGCCCGGATGGTGCAACCATTACCAATGTGATCAACGGAAACCCCTCTGCTGCGCGTGATGACGGTCCAAACGTCGGTGCCATTATTGCAGGCGTCATTGCTGGAGTCTTCTTCATTGTAGCCGCGTACTTTGCCTTCTGCGCCTGGATTTACCGCCGCCAAGTCAAAATCTGGAAACAACACGCTGCCGCCATGCAAACACGTGCCAATAACGACAAAAATGGCACGTACACCTCCTCATCTGGAAAGCTGAGCTCAGATCGTCCACACGGGACTGCGGGCGGAAGCAGTCACGGTGGTGCGGCCGCCGGATCCTTCGATATCAGAAGGAACAGCGGCGATGATATGGCATACGGCGGACCGGGAGCCGAGTGGGGAAGAAGAAACAGCGAGGGCAGCGTTGTAGATGGGCTGTTGGACGGACAAGAACCCACGTTCTGGGGTGCAAGAGGTGTCTTGCTGAACCCGAGGAGGAGTCTGAGGGTCATCAATCGCGATTAGAGCTGATGCCGTCTCACGGAGAGACTGACATCTATCTATCTCTTCTTTTCTCTCTCTCTCTCTCTCTCTCTCTCTCTCTCTTTTTAAAATTACGATTCCCATTGTTCTCTCAATGTATGGCTCCCTCTCCTAGGGGTTATTTGGATACCTCAATAATGGTAATGATAGATAGGCGCAAGACGGTGAATGAAGGGCTAGGTATGCATGACGCTTGTAACGCGGATGAATGTTAATGACAAATTACTCATGGGGATTTTCATTATTCACCACACTTAGCTCCTTCGGTGTGTGAAGTCAAGAATGTGTGTTTGTGGAATGTTTTTGGGCATCTATAACAATAAAAATCAAACATTGGCTTTGACAAATTCTATCACAGGACTGGATCGCAACTTCGACATGGGGTATAGCAGGCGTGGTTTTTGAATTTGTAGTAAATGTTGCCTTAATCTTTCTTCCTACACATACATCACGAGATTCCCTATGGATTGAGATCGCGGTTGATGTTATACTGTCGATATCCAAACCCGTCCATTGTCACCCAATGGCCCAAAGCCTCAAGCTCACCCCATATATGTGGGTATCGCTGCTTGATCCATGCCTCGACGCGCGCCTGCTTTTCGCTGTTGGCGGTACAGTTGAACCAGCTACCTAGACTGTGTATTTATTAGCATGGGTGATAAAAGGGACCGTCAAGTGCCAACATACATTTGCAGATCCAAAGCAAAGCCATACTCTTCCTCCACTGTCTCTATGAGCGCCATAGCCTCGTCGTGGTTGTGGTTTCGTGCAATAGCGCACATGTAAGCTGTCCACAGTGTCTTGTCAATTTCAATATCTTGCTCTTTTAGACGCGTCCAAATGGACCTGGCGTGTTCAGAGCCAAGATGCATTCCCTCACAAGCTCTAAAGGCGATAAGGATGCTGCTGTATGAAGGACCCTCTTTCGAGTCGCAAATCTCTCTCCAGAACCGCATTGCCTTTCGGTTCTCTCCCGTGGCAGCATAGGCGAGCATCAAAGCATTGCGTAGCTTTGTGTCCATATCTACGTTAAGATCTAGCTTCAGCTGGTTGTGCGCCAGTTCTAGCGATTCAGCATCGGCGCAACGGGCAAAACCGATAAATGCTGCAACGTAGACTTCTTTTGTAGCTGTGTGGGTTGGGCTAATATGATTGCGCATGTGGAAGAAAACGTGGCAAGCCATGTCCGAACGGTTCCTATCGAAGAAGTTGTTCATAATTGGTATCCGGTCTTCGCGGGGTGTTTCAGTAAAGACATTACGTAGAATTTGATAACCATCCCAGGCATCTGCTGTGCTGGTTTCGCCATCGAGTATGAAGACAGAAAGTGCTTTTCGGATAATCTTTCGCTGAGCTGGTGAGTATTGGTGTGCATGCACCTGCAAAAGGTCCATTGCATCCGGGATCTCGCCCCTCCGAAGATGCAAAAGAGTTATAGCCGCGACCGTTTCGGGGGCGAAGTTGGCCTTGCGCTCGTGTAGGTCGTCTACCATGGCCATCAACTCATCAAAATGGTTCTGCTTGGAGATACATAAGGCTTGTATGAGCTGATTTACGGCTGAGACACTACTGTCGGCGCCGGAGAAGCAGCCCTGGAGATTGAAGTAGGCAGCCCTCGCTCCATCGAGGTCTCCGACAGAAATGCGATACATGATCTGCATTGTGTAGGTTGTTTCATCGGGGATGATACCACGATTCTCACCAAGAACGATATATCGTTCAGCAGAGTATGGATCAGATTTTGATATGCAGTGTTCTACCAATGCGTTGATGGTCTCGATATCCGGGCGGATGACTGGGACCGCGGGGTCTTTTCGACGCACTTCGTTGTTGCGACGGATCAGCACATCCATCATGCGATTGATCTCGTCTGGACCTTTGCCGATGGCCACAGACCACAGAAAGACGGCGTCCCAAACTTCTTTGGAAGGCATTTCCTCCTTGAGCATAGCAGCTACTACCTGTTGGCCAAAAGCTAGATCACCCTTTAGAGCACAAGTCCTGAGTAATACAGAGCTCGTCTTCCCAGAGGGTGTAACTGGGTCACCATTTGTGGATACAACCGTTTGATGGTACCAGAATTTGGCTTTTGCGAGATCATTTCGGTCTCCATAGTATGAGACTAGCATGTGTTGCATTGGGATGGTCAGGGGAACTGGTAGACCCTGCAAAGTTTCCAAAGTCTTTGCGATCGCTGCTGAATCATTCTCACGGAGAATGCCTTCGAGGACAGTCTCCCATGCCTGAAAAGAAGCAAGTCGTATGGGGCCGGGAGTTTTGACATCGTAAACGAAGGAGTTGACGGCGACTTGCATTGCCTCGACAGCATCGCCAGAAACAGATAGCAATCGAACTTGCAAAAGCTTGGTGTACATGTCGAACGGGATATCGAGTTTCTTCCAATGTGTGTTGCCATCCTCGCCTTGGTCAGATTTTGCAAGCTCGTCGACGAGTAGCTGGCCGAACGGGCGGTGATACTCGCCGACCACTTCCGGCCGCTTTTTCAGCAGCTGGTCTAGAATTGCCTCCAAGTCTTTCCCGGTGAGCCAGGGTTGCCCATTATCCTGGGGCGTTTCCAGCAGATACTGGAGTGCATAGTAGGCACTCGCCACATGGAAACTCTCAAATTTGCCTTTGTGTAGGGCGAAAAAGTCCTTGATAGCTTTGGCAACCTCGGCGGGTTTGGGTGGACGGATGGCATTCTCTTTTGCGAATGCGACTTCAGTCAACTTCTCCAAGCCAGCGGGTGTCTCGGCAGGCTTCAGCTTCCTCTGCTGCTTGAAGAGATTACCGAAGAATGTGCGTCGCGGCGTGTAGGGGAGGGACCGGGCGCCATACTGGCCATGTGTACGGGGTCGAATAGGTCGATAGCGACATCCTCGATATAGCAGCGGCTCGTTGGCGATGAGATTGCGAAAGACAATGCGGGTCAATTGAGAAGGCATGGTGGCGACTAGGTAGATGAAGTCTCCATGGAGCCAGCAGGAACACACGAGAAATATGTACACACGAAGAAGACGAGGCGAAAGTGCCCGCGGCAAGTGGGCGGGGGGCAAATGGTGAGGGGATGATGGCGACGAGTCTTTGGCGTGGTGAAATCATATGACGCTAAGAAAGTCAACCTCCGACCGCCGACGAGGGCCGCATGTCGAAAAGTCACGACAGCGACGGCGACAACACAGCGACTGCAGAACCGCCGGCCAACATGTCTCTGATGCGCCTCCCATTTAGACCTGCGCTGTCCATGGGGAGGACCTGCATGCGCTGCTTCTCCTCGGGCCCGCAGAAGCAAGGTGCGTTCTCAATTCCGATTCCAACGCACATGTCCATTCCAATTCCTGCACTATCATTACTACCACCACCTGCCTGTCGCCCTCTCAGCAAGCTCCCTCTAACACAATACGTCTAGACGACCTCCTCTCCATCCTCGGTAACAGTGCCGCCGCCCGTCATCCCTCCAATACCCCCTCAACCACCACTCAACAGCGCCCGGGCGAATCTGCCGCCCTGCGTTTTGCCCGCGGTGTAGGTCTTGACCGCGCAACCTCGAGTCCGAACCGCGAGCTTGTCGAATCAGAGCGACTCTCCCAGTATCAGCGACAGATATACCGGAAATGGCAACCCGGCGATGTGTATGCGCCGCACGACTTGAGCGGAACCGAGCAGAAGAAGTGGAAGCAAGGGCGCAAGAAGCCACAGCAGGATGCCTTCGACGTCTTGGGAATTAACCCAGTTTTGGAGTACAAGGTACGTTGGAGTTGCGGACAAGAGGCGAGGGCTGCAAACGGCTAACCGTGCGGCTAGAACTTCACAATGATGTCCGAATACATGACTGAGATGGGCCGGATAAAGCATTCGCGGGATACCGGACTGCGACCAAAGAACCAGAGGAAGATTGCAAAGGCGATACGGAGGGCAGTTGGTCTAGGTTTGATGCCCAGTGTGCACAGACATCCACTGGTGCTGAAGAAGAGTAGTCCCGCAAGATTCTTGTAGGAAACGCTATGAGCTGTACAATACGACTAACAATTCGACCATATTCACATTCATATAACAATACGACTGCTACATTTATAACCTAGTGATGGGTCGCATTGCCTTTCTCCGCAATCCACTGCTCAATCATGACCTGCTGTGCCTTGACAATTTCCATGGCATGATCTTGATCGAATACATCATACCACCCAGGCGCTTCATGAGGCGGATCGCCCGCCCACACCATACCGAACTCATTAGCTTGCTGCGTCTCTGGACGATAAACACCGCCATACGCCCACGGACACGTGCCCACATACGCACCACCATTCCTAAACTCATCCATGACCGTCCCAATGATCGTTGTAAAATACGCGTCCTTGTGCGTCGTTGACGCGCTGCTGAGATACGGATACTCTTTATTTTTATTGAGCCAGTTATCCCGTGCCATGCCAAACTCCTCGAGGAAAACCGGCTTGCCAATGTCCATGGCCCAACGGCTCGAGTTCTTCATGAAGTCGCGCGCAAAGTCCTGCGAAGCCTTGAGATTGGCGTCACTGGCGTTGTACATGTCGTAGACTCCCCAGTTTTGCACCCAGCAGTGCGTCGTGGCGTAGGAGACGGTTGAGAAGTTGTGCACCCGCTTGAAGTAGTATTCACCTTGCTTGGACTCGAGTCCGACGCTGATGAGCTGGTGCGACGACATGGAGTGGATGTAGCTGGAAATGCGGTCTACCCATGGAAATAGGAGGTCATTTGGATTCGGCTCCAGGAAGATGCTGTATGGGCCTGTGTAGCCGAGTTGGTCAGACGGTTGGGGTTCGTTGGCTAGCTGCCATGTCATGATGGTAGGATCTTCTGTGTAGAGTTTCCCTGTGACCGTGTTTCGCCGGTTCATGACTGTTTTGATATGGTCCTTGTACCATTGCTCTGCTTGTGTGTTGTTATAAATCAGATTGGCATATGCAGTAAACTCGCTATAGGGAGCAGCATCGACACCTTCTTGGGTGTAATCCCCCCATCCTGTGCCAGGTATTTCGCGCTGCGGCGGCGCTGTCAGATTCCAACTCGAGGGATACGGGATCTTGGTGTTGTTTGTCGCCCATGAGACATACTGCGCAAAGCCTCCGCTCCATTGCCACTCGTTATTCAGTGTCATCGTAGCACGCATCCCGCGTTTGGACATCTCAGCGAGACAGATATCGAGACCTTTGAAGATTTCCTCGTTGTACTCGCCGGGTGCTTCTTGGAGAGCTGGTGTCATCCGGAAAGGCTGGGGCGTTGGTGCGCCTTCTGAAGAGGCCATGATACGCAAGTGATTGACTCCATGGGCTGCCATTTGATCCAACTCTGTCACAAGGCGCGAGTAGTTACCACCTGCCGATTCACTTGCTGCGAGATTCATGCATGCCCAGTAGTTCATTCCTAGAACACTGTTAGAGCATTCCTCTTTCGTCCATGAAAGAAAAACACCATCTTACCTGTGAGATAGTAGAGACCATCTTTATTGTACAATCTCGTCCCATTAACATAAACAAAATCCCCGTCGGAGATTGCATGCTCATTGGAACCGTGGTCGTTCCTGGGAAGCACTGACCCTGCAGCCAGTGAGGCCAAAAGCAGCTGCAACGAAGTCTTCATCTTCACAATCTGCGAACGGGAGCTGCGCACTTGACCAGCGCACTTGCAAGGACATTGACTGACGCTTTATAGGGCATGCATTGACAAATTCCATCAAGTGCAGTGCAGCCAATCCAATTCGGGCAGGCGACTGATACCACGACAACGGTCTGTTGACATCATATGCGGAGAAAGATGGTCCGAGTTGTCAGTGGGTAATGTCCGTTCCGTCCATAACATTGCCTGTATTCAAGACATTGTAGCAGTTGTTCCGCAGAGTTCCTGCAGTGACATAAGGCGGGGATGCGCTTTTGGCTACGGAGGGTGGAGCCCCGTCCTAGGGTTGCAGTAGTGCTATGGGGTGAACATGGGGTGAGTACGGTTACACGCTCGGATGCGTCTATCCGCGTCACACCTAGCGTCGTCAACATACCAGATACAACTGTCAATGTGCGATGCAAGGCTGGTCTTGAATTGCTCCTTGGTGTCATTCCAGGAGAATTCTAGACACCCCACACGTACGTAACATCGTCCTAGATCTTTATACGGGCGTCCTTCCGTCGTTATACCCCAAATACATCCACATCACGTGTCACCTCGAACTCACCCTCCTTATACAGTCTGAGCCAATCGCCTTTCCATAAAGGCGTCAAGGAATCGCAGGCTCTCCTCAATGTTCGGAGCCAGCAACGATTTGCCAGCTGTCATAGGAAGTCTCTCAGGTGCCGGGAAGGAGAGATAACCCTTGGACCGCATGCGATGGGCGGTGCGGAAAAGCTGGAGTCAGCTTCTTAGTAAATTCGAACAGTCAAAAGTATAAATCCGGGTGGCAACGGAAACAACACATACCCTCAGACGCTTCAAGATGGCATCGATGCTACGCGATATATCCGCCACATTGCCATCATACACTAAGTCACTCAGCCGGCTTCGAAACGAGTGCTTCCTCAATGCATGGCACAATTCTCTTTGTCTCTTCGGCACATTCCGCTCCTGATCCCTCGGCAGAAGATATTGCTCGATGCCCAGAAACGCATCCAGTGCCTGAAATAATAGTACTTGGTTGCCGCTGAGTCCGTCGTACTTCTCCCACTGGTTCTTGTCAGCGTCGAAATGGCCAATTCCCCAGGCGTAGAAGCCCTGGATTCTAGACAGCCAGATGGATTGTGCAATCACTTTGCTATGCATGTTTTCTAGGTATTTCCCTGTCACAAGCCGCAGTTGAGATGCAACGCTAGCGACGTGTTTGGCACAAGCAGCTGTGTCGCCATGTGAGAAAGCGACAACAGCACAAACCATGTCGCAGTAGATGGGCACGCCTAGGATCTCGACGTCGTAGAAGATGCGTGCAAATGCCACTTCGGCAGCCAGTAATTCTGGCGCCATGCCAGCGTTGATCTCGTACATGTACTCCCCTTTTGTATTGAACTTGAGGACAATGTTACTTGCTGTGGTTTGAAAGTCAGTACGTCTGTTCACATGAAATACGTATGTTGCTACAAGGGGTACAAGGATATACTCACTATTGTTTCCAGCTTCCGAGGCACAGCCAAAGTGTTGCTGCATCAGTGTCCATGGCTCGGTCAACTCCTCGGGGAGGTTGACTTCCTTCTCCAGCTGAGCAACTTTCACTACTGGGATAGTAGCCCACCTGTATGCATGTCGACTGGATGCAATGCAGCAGTAAAAGGCGTTGTACACGTCACGTGTTAATCCAGTCCATCGCCCTGTGTCGGCTGCTTTCAGAAGCTAGAGGAGCAGTTAGTTGATGGTATAAATGTCTATATAAACTGCTTACCTGGATCACTTCGACCAGATTCACACGCTCACGAAGCGAATCGCGAAACCGCTGCCTGAACACCAAGATACGCTTAATGTTTTCCTGTTCATTAAGAGAGGGCGTCTGTCGAGGCAAAAGGGGTGCCATTTCCAAGTAGATGTCCATGTATGGTCGAAAGGCCGGAGGCCAGACCGGCGTGTCATGGTTTGCATTTGGGGGCCATGACCCTGCACCATCTTCTTGGATCAATTCGTACAGGATCTCGCCAAGTTCGTGCTGCTCTGCAAGTGCTTCGATATCCTTGACTTTTTTGTTTCGTGTACTAATCGGATTAGGTTGTTCCAGCCAGGCGGCAATGCCTAACCATTCAAATCTGTTATACCAGGACGCAGCAACGGTGACAATGGTTCCAAGTTCAGACACGGCCGATCTTTTGATCCAGTTCAAGGCTCTACATACTGGGTAGGTGAATGATGGCTCAGCAAGTCCTGCAGCTACAAAAAAGATGATATTCAAGACAAAGAATGTGAGGAGTATCATTTTGTGGAAGAGTCAAAGCACAAAAAGAGAGGGACTAAAGAACACAAGCATGTATAACCATGTTCAACGCATTGGATGGTTTAGCGCATTCACCGTGTTTATCGCATAGTGCCTATAAATATCTAGGTATCGATTACGGATTTCCTGCTGGTTCAAGCCTCCATGTTCAGGCTTACTTGCAATAGTGGCCATGAATGGAAGGTCAGAGCAGCCAAGGCGTTAGTGCAATATATAATGGGGGCGAGAATCCAATCAGGCAAAGTCGATTACCGAAGCCGGGTGAAAGCTACAGGGTGCTCATGTATCATTTAAGCCTACAACAGCTAGCATAAAGCCACCCATTAAAGCCTTATTCCATGTGCGATATCGCATGGAAGCATTCAACCGTAGGAAGATTAGGAACAAATCACCGTTGAGCACAAGAGCATATGGTAATTGTAACAGAGTTATGCACGATTTTGTCTATTCAAATTTCAGGTACAGGTACTCTCAGAGGCTTCCCTCTTGCCTTTTCAAACGCTCAAAAAGCTGGACAAAGGCAGCTGGTTCTTGAGCCCCGCCCAGTTCATACTGATCGTTGATTGTAAAATGCGGGACACCAGTAATGTGCTGCTGTCTGGCCTGAAGCACCTCCTTGTCAACTTCCGCTCCACCTTTGCCCGATTCGAGCCATTCCTTTATCTCTTTCTCGTCCAGCCCAGCTTTGACACCGGCCTCCGTAAGTACTTCCTGGGTCGTAATGTCTTTTTCGTTTTCAAAGTAGGCAGCGAAGAGTTCCTCAATCACACGCGTTTGCATCTGGCTTCCCTTGGTCTTCGCCAGCTGCACAAGGCGATGGGAGTCACGTGTGTTCCCGGTGTTGCCGCCATATTTAAAGTTGATGCCTTCGGCTTTTCCAATTTCTGAAAGGCGCTCTTGCATCATTGCTGTGCGCTCTTTGCCAAACTTAGACTCATATGCTTGCTGCTTGTTGATGCTCTTGCCTGCATCTGGGTTCAGGTAGAAGGGAAACCAAGATGTGGAAAAGGTGTCGTTTGAGTCAGGATGTTTCGCTTTGTAGGCCGCAATGCCCTGCTCAAGGCGCTTTTTGCCTACGTAGCACCATGCTGTAGGGAGTGTTCAGTCTCAAATACGCTTCCATACGCCACAAATACACCAATGACTTACGGCACACGGTATCGCTAACGATGTTGACCTGGAAGTTGGTCATATTGCGCAGACTTGCTCGGAAAGCCACGGTGAAGTTTTGTATGACGTATACTGGTGCTGGAGTAATGTCATTGTTTCCGGCATCTCTAACTTATAACTAGATAGATGGCGAATTGAGCGGCGATCGTTGCTGACAAATGACGTGGTTGTGTTTATCGTAGCCTGCGGAATTTTCCCTATTCCAGCAGATTCCGAGGTTCCGAGGTTACGTACAAGAGCTGTTGACCTCACCAGAAACGCACTACCGCACAAACGCTCTTACTGTACGCATTTCATGATGCTGTGTACTTTGGCTATCTAGTATCATGGGATCATTTAATCAAATTTTGTAACAGAGTAGACCGGATGACCGTGAACGCCTCGCTATGCAGAGAAACAACTTTTGCTCAATTCAACTGAGCGCGCAGCAATCTTACTTTCTATTGCTGTGCTCGGTGCAACTCCTCACGGAATTTGGCCCCACGAACCAAGATCAACAACACTCCTGGTATGCAAAGCAAATCCATGATGCCCAGACCTGTAAATGCCCATCCCCATCCCATTCCCTGGAGGACGCGGCCCATAATAGCTGCGCAGATCGCGGCGGCCACGTTGCGGAGAAAGCCTCCGAGTGCCACCAGACTCGCAGTCTGAGTGGGATCACATTCTGTTTGAAATGAGGTACTCGTCACAAAAACGACAGAGACACCGACGGCCGCAAGAGCTGAGCCCAAGAGACTTAGAGCTGGATGTGCGTGCTTGAGCGCGAACCAACCAAACATTATCTTTCCGGCTGCTGCAATGACGAACCCCGGAATTTGGATCGCAATTCGGCGTTCGGGTGCTACTTTTCCATCGGGGCTGTTGGCAATCGCTTTCTTCCGCATAGAATCAGAGAGCCGTCCAACGACAATGGAAGCGACGAACATGGCGACACCAGGACAAAGGAAGCCGTATCCCACCTCAGCAGTAGTCCAATCATAGCCCTCTTGCCAGATGGTAGGAAATGAAATGTACATGCCATACAGACCAGCGAACTGGAAGGCTCCGTTGAAAGAAACGATCAGGTGAGGTGGGTATTTCAGAAGATGCATGAACTTCCGGAACGAGGGTCGGGGAGCCTTTGGAACATCCGCATCGGTACATGGCTTGGTTCGGAGTTTTGGCATCGATATCCAGGGCTGTCGGGCAAGAGCAGCGCCATTCCCAACAAGAGACCTCAGGGTTTCTGGCATGCAAAAGACAATAGCAAGATACACCGGAAGACTTGCCAACGACAGGAAACCAAAAACCCATCTCCACCGCGTCTCGGTTGCAAATTGACCACCGATGAGAGGCCCCAGGATAGGGCCAAGCTGAGGTCCCATAAGGAACCAGGCCAGGGCAGATGCACGGCTTGCAGGTTCGGTGATGTCGGCTACTGTGCCAGCTCCAACAGAGAAGACAATACATGATCCGAAAGCCTGGAAGATTCGAAGAACGTATAGCAGCGCGATATGGGGTGGAAGTGTAGCAAGTAATGTGTTAGCGATGAGAAAGCTTCCGAGCCCGACCATGTACACCGTCTTCCTGCCGCCAATGTCAGAGGCCGCCGCACCAAAGAGAGGCTGGTAGACGTCAGCAAAGTCTTTGGGATCTCATACTGGAGCACTTACTGCGATGGCAAACACAATCATGTACATGGAAACCGTTCCATTGACTGCAGTTTCGGAAGTCTGGAAAATCTTCCGGAATAGTCTGAGCGAAGGCAGATAGACGGCTCCACAAAGTGGCCCAAAAAAGCCAGCTGCGGTAACAACGCCTAGGATGAATCGTCTGCGATTAACCGAAAATGCAGAATAGGGCGGTGGACCGGGTGCCAGTGGTACATCATCCGCGAAAGATTGATGGGGTTCATCGATACTGTTTGATGAATGATCGTCCTCGCTGTCAATGCTGTCACGGCATCTGTCATAGGCGGTCAACTTTTCAAATTCGATCGGTGAGCGCATGATGAGGGAGTGGTGAGTGAGGTGATGCCTTTGACAGTATGGAATGTGCTATCATGAATGGAAGCATACAAAGACAGTAATATGTGTGGACGCAACGCTCAGCATAGCCCCATAATCGGAACGGCCTACATGTTGCTTCTGCGCTACGCCGCACTACCCAAACTCGACGCCCTATTCTGGGCGCGTATTGTGGGCTTTCAGCGACGCCCCGCTTCCAGGTTGTTCGCTAGAGGATATGACCTTGTACAAAGCATATATTTTTGTCTCGGCTGTGTTCAACCCAGCCCCTACCACAAGGAAGCTTGGCAACCATCAAGTTCAGCCCCCAATGATTTCTTACAACAGGCTACTCCTCAAATCTCACCTTCACTGTTACGTGCTGGTATGAACGACGGTATGAACTTGTTCCAAGTTTCTTCTTCATGCGCGAAGTCTTCGAGTGCATCATGCTGGCTTACCAAGATCTAGTCCTTCTCAAAATCCGGTATGCACTACAGAGTATGATAATGGCTGGCTGAATATGCTTAAGCCATTCGGCATTCTGACAGGGGGTCCCAGTTGTGCTTTGCCTTGGATCGGTGGCATGCATGGCTTGTATCACAAGCGTTGACAAAACCAGTGTATTCTGCTAGCGCCTGGCACGGACATCCCGAGGGGCTGGGGCAAGCCTGAAGGTTGCATTAGTGGGCTCCACCCTGTAGCGAAGGAATACCGTCCACCCACGCTGCGCCTACCAAACAACTAGGTGATGTGACATGTAGAATCGCCACTCTAGCTATAGGCCATAGGCGCTACAGATGCCGGCCATGCAACCAAAGGAAGACTGCAGTTATGACAGCCTATCTGGCACAGAAACCAAAGATAGCGACATGAGTTAGCTGTCACTGAACATCATGGCGCAAGCACCTGGAATTAACTGAGTTGGGTTATTTTGTCCCAAGACATCAGGAGATGGGTCTCGCTGACCTGAGCAGCCGCACCGGTTCATGAGCAAAGCTACTGAGCGTGGCAAGCAATCATTTTGCAGCAAAGTAATGCAGCAGGTAGTGCACAAACCCACATACACCAATCCGCAGAGGCTGACGCGCCTCCTGTAGCCAGCTATGGGAGAATCACAGATCATCTCAGCGCTATGTATGTTCTTGAGGTCTAAATTCTCCACCAAGGCATTCCTCGCTAGCTAGTGTATAGTGGCTGGCAATTTCCTCAACACTTGTCATGGGTATTTATAGTTTTGGCACGGACAACTCTTTGTTCTTTTTGGGTACAAGATGTTGCGGTCTTGAATACTCTGTTGCTCCTTCGACTGATGCTTACTTGGGACTCGGATGAACTCATCATAAGCAAGTCACGTGGTGCATGGAGCGCCTGAAGTTTAATGTCAGCGGAAAGTGGGGACTACGTTCTGACATGTCGTTGAACCGAAATTACTCTTGGTTGCCCTAATCTCCACTTTGCTCTGGACTAGAAACCTTGCACTGAAAATGTGACGTGTGTTGAAGGACCAACAAATGGGCCCGTACGTGACATGGACAATTCGCTGTCATCGTTTTTACTACTTTGGTGATGGAGGGGAATGTAAGTGGGGTAAGCTAGTGTCGGGCCTTCTATGTTGTCTAGCTGGAGTGATTGTCTGCTCTGCGGTCGTTCTAAGTGATCGATCCAGAACTTGTGTATTGCAAAGCAAGAAACTAACGAAGCTCACGAGACCTTGAAACTTTAGCAGAGAGGGATTAGGAGCAAAACATGCGATTAAGGTATTACGAGATGTGAACTGTAGAATTAAACACCGATCGCTATGCAAACAACCCGCTGAACCATCCTATGACTTTTCCAATCGTCCTGTGATACTCGCGAATTTTAATTTCAAAGCCCGCGGGTACAGGGGCCCTGCAGGTGTCATTCTTCCATCCCACTTCTCATCCACCTTCCACCTAACATCTCTCAGTAACTGCACCAGGGTAATCCTCAGTTGCTGCATCGCAAACTTCTGGCCGAGGCAAGCTCTCCTTCCACCATGGAAACTGATAAAAGCGCACTTAGAATTGGCACGGCGGTACAACTTGTTAATTTCCTCGTTTGTGACACCCCAACGCTCAGGCTTAAAGTCTTCGGCATCAGCGCCCCAGAACTCTGTGTCACGGTTCGTAGAATAAGCATTATATCCCATGTACACCCCAGCGGGGACAGAGACTGCGTTTCCGAGAACGACGGGAGTTGTTGTGCAGCGGTTGATAAGCTGAGAGATGGGTGGGAACATACGTAGAGATTCGTACAGGACCGATGTGAGGAGCGGCAGGTCGTGGATGGCGGTGTAGGAAGGCTCGTAGTCTGCAGGTGCGTTGCTGGGGTACACAGAAACAATTTCTTGGCGAACAGCTTCTTGGACATGAGTATATGTACCGAGAAGGTACATGAGCGACATGAGCGCTAGCTGGGGGTTTTCGTGCCCGGCGAGAAAGGTGCTGACTAGGTTGTCGTCGAGATCTTTGTCGCTGAGAATGCCTTCGCGGTGAGAACCGAGGAGTCTACAAGCAACGTTTCTGCCATCGTTCTCGTTGCAGACATGATCTGTGTGGCCCTTGACTATGGCGCTGCGGAGAGTGTTGCGGAACTGCCCGCTAAGCACACGGCCCAGCTTGCGCATCTTCAAAGGTAGATGGTCAAGGAACGGGAAGTTCAAGAAGATTGGGTGGAAGATTATGGGCTTGATCTTCGTTTGTAGCGTGTGTAGCGGGGCACTTGCGTGCTGTAGAGTGTCGAAGCTGGAGCCATATAGGACTTCTGAGAGGTTGGCAAGCGCATATCGGTGGAGCAGAGAGTAGACTGGAACTCCGTTGCCCCCAGTATTCTTGGAATCGCTCAGGAACATGTCACTGAGAATCCTTGAGTTTTTCCAGATTTTCTCAGAGTCCTGATCAGCTTGAAGGGCGGGTTTAATGACGCGCTGGTAAAGCCTCCATTTCTCGCCATGAGCGCTGATGATGTTCTCGCCTGTGTACTCTGCAATTACGCTATGCGGAATCTTGACTTGGTTTCCAGACTTTGCGTATGTGTCTTCTTGCTTGAAAATCTCTGCTATGTAAGCAGGCTTCGTGACCAGAATATTCCACTGTCCACCAAAGAACAATTTTACTGCGCCATATTGTGCCAGAGGCTCCTTCAGGTATCGCCGATAAAGCTCAGCTTGGTCGACATCTTTGAATAGAGGTAAAAGGCCGTAGTAGAAAGGGATGGTTGGAATATTCTTGGGAAAATGTTTTGGTGGTGTGAAAAGGTACACGAAGAAGGTAGCCACACCAAAGACAGTAGCAAAGGCTGCTATGAACACCAAAGATAGATAGGAAACCATGGTGTTGAGATGATGCTTTCAGAACCGCAAGAGTCTTCGACTACTGCTTTGATAGAACATAACTATATGAAACCTGTAAACAATGCCAACAATATTCCAGCCCTACATCGGGGCGGTGCTCCCAAGCGAAAGCGGCTGAAGGCTGAGGCGGGAAGCATGGGTGCACAGACTCTGTACCTAAGGCTCTAAGCCCCATGCACCTACAATTAGACAATAGAGGGTTTACGGAAGTAACTTTTTTAACTCGATGCACAATGCTTGGCAGACTTGTCCAATGGTTCGTGGTGTAGCCAACAAGGGTAGGGAAATCCCCGCTCAGGCATGCCGCCAAGGATATGCCAACATCTCTGTGGACCTGAGGATCTCGGTAGCTCTGCCACTACCGTTCAGCTCAAAGCCTTGCAGCGTAGCAACCAGCTGGATCCTACGGTGGGACCGGTGCCACAACCAGACGGCTCGCCCTGCCCAACCGCTTCGCTTCCACCGCCCCTGTGAGTATTGCGATGCATGCCAAGTTGTGCATCTTATGGGTATCGTAGGTGCAGAGCAGGGGGCCATCCCATGCACTGCCTCCCGATACGTCCGGCATAGCGGTGAATCCCATGAGCTGAGTTGTGGTAGCGAGATTAGAAGCTACCGTAATTAGCGTGCTCGTCAGTGTATGGAGCGCACGACCGGTGGCTTGCTAGATGCCATGCGCAGTAGCGTGGGCCGCTTGCGCTCTGGCAATGTGGAGCAACGCTTTTTGCAATAATCAGAACATGTGCATTGTATTTTGATGATATATTAGAAGCCGGCATGTTGATGGTAGGACAATCAAATAATCAACTCCCACAACAGTTTCAGCCTCACAGGCCTTCAGCATCTTTGTCTCCTATTTCCTTTGTCTAGTCTCAGCATCACCACTTCAGCGGATATCCCTTACTCTTTTCTTTCATAATCCACAATGGCTCCTCTCAACAAGTCCATCAACACCTACCACTGCATCCAGGGGATGTACTGGAGAAATGCCTCCGGTGAACTCCTAGCAATCGAGGGAAGCAACTCAAAATCACTTCCAGAGATCTGGGCACAGCTGAAAGACATTGTTTGCTCCACGGAGGCATCATGGACACAGCTCCAGCTACCCTCTGGAAAATGCATCAAGTCTCTCCAGATCAATGCCGACATCCCGGCCCTTCTCAACATTCGCTCAAACTTTCCACCTACATATCAACAAGAGGAGCTCACTTCACAAATTTCTGAAATACAGGACGAGAACGGCCTCTTCCTCGGTATTATTACATCCAGGCCAAAGATTGTCAAAGCCGATGGCTTTTCAGTATGGGCAGAGCGTTTTGTTCTCCTAGAGACAGAATTCCAGCCGTTTGCTGATATCTCGTCATCTACTACACCATGGGCTGTGAAGCACCGCGAGACCTGTGCGGTCATTGCAGAGATATTCGAAAGGAGACTCAAGAATGTCTCCAAGGATGACCAGTGGCACCTCGGCGGGAAAGAGGTTTTTCTGAACCGTGTCTACGGCTATGTCGACAAAAACCTACCCATACAGCTGGCGTTACCTGCGTTTCCCTGCAAGTCGCCTAATCCAAACAAGGTCGGTGGCATCATGCCAGATCTCGCTGAGCACATCGCGATGGATACACTCCGCGATTTCGTGAAAGAGGTGAACAGCGTATATGAGCCTGGCGCGACTATGTGGGTCATTAACGACGGCCACGTCTTTTCGGATTGCAGTAAGTCTTTTGCTTGACACTCACGCACGACAGATATTAACAAGCACAGTTGGTGTTGATGATGAAATGATTGACACATATGATGCCTGCATGGCAGCAATCTACAAGGAACGATACCCAGAGGATGGCCCTGTACCAGCCATCAAATTCAAGGGCCTGAAGAACATTTTCGCTGCAGACTCAGATGGCTTTCAAGGCCTGCAGAAGCTGCTTCTCAACTCCCACCAGATGCCCCACCCTGTAAAGACCAAGCTTACCGGCGAAGCTGAGCTTTGTCGAAAACTGATGCTCGGCATCGGTGGGCCTGACCGTGCATACATCCGCCAGTTGATTGAGCAACAAGAACCGGATGCTCTTGGCCTATACCGAGGTCAGACACGCTTCATGCTTGAAGACTTGGCTGATATCCCATCGGTCAAGTCTATGAGCGGTAAGCAGAAGAAGAAGACGGCAGCTCTTGTCGCAGAAGAGATGATGTCTCGAAACCAAGCATACTCCAACCTCACAGAGCTTCTCCTTCCAAATTACGTTCGTCTCTCAATTCACGCACACAACAATGCGGGTCCTAAGTTTGCGATTCGGCTGTTGCCAGCAAACACCGTCCGTGCAATTGACTCCCTCGAGACCTGTCTCGAGCCCAACCCGGTTTACGAATACCAACTCCCAACTCCCTGGCACAACTGTATGATCAAGGTTGAAGGCGACGAGTTTATGTACCTTGCCAAAGCCCAGGTTGCCAGAAAAGCTCTACAGAGCCCAGGTTTTGTGGGATCGTGGGTAGATGGGCCTGATGGATCATACTTTAGTCTGAAGCGCAAGTCTCCTGCAACATCTGGCACCACTGCTCCTCCCAAATTGGTCATCCCCAGCACTATTACAATGGAGAAGGTCACCGTCTTCAACCAGAACAAGAAGAGCACCATTGTACTTGTCACGCCGATCAACGAGAAGAAGAAGCCAATCATCATTTGCTCGCCTGTCGTTGGCAAGAACAGCCCCATCGTTGTCACTTCCTCGACCGACGACGGACACCGACCCATTGTCGTTTGCTCACCCGTCACTCGCAGACAAGCCATGTTCTCCCCCATTGCCGACAGGGTGCGCTCACCCATCGGCTCTCCTATCGTACGCACGAAGACATCGGTCATTGCATGTGACCCCGCTGCGGAGAAGGGTGCTGCGGTTGTTGTCTCACCGATCGAGACCGGTACGCTCAAGCGCCAGGACACACACTTTGTTCAGCGCGGAGAGAAAAACAGGTTGCGCAAGCTTATGCCAGTCATTTCCATGCTTCGCTCTATCCGCTCGCAATCGTAGTTAATGTGTTTTTGCCTGAGTGTTTTGTTATTCTCGGATGTTTCTTTTCTACAAATGTATTAGCCTAGTACATTCGCTATCCCATACCTTCTTCGCATCTATATATCCTACTGAAAAAAGCTGCATTCGGCGTTTGGCGCGATGACGGGCTTCGCGATTCTACAAGAGCTAACCAGAATGCTGCTCTCGCTTTAGTATATCAATATCTATGTTTTCCTCGATGGAAAAAATTCTTTTCTTTTCCTTAATGAATTGTTCCTATATTTTCCAAGAAACTGAAGAGGATTGACAAACGATGTCCCTAGGAGTCGTCTTGCTAAGCTTTGCCCAGCTTACTATATTGTATGCACGTCCCTCGCATATTATATTAAATGTATTCGTTTATGCAGAAACTTGCGCAATTCAGCTCAGCGCTGGTGTCTTATACGTGCAAAATATATGGAAATGTTTTGTGTGCCCAAGACTTGATTGCCGTACCGGTCACGATTGAGGGTGAGCTGGACGCCTTACCTCGATTTTCTTCAGCGCTTGTTGCAACTGGCAAGATGCAGGATTTTGCCAAGAGTCGTTTGTTATTTCGAAGTTGGGCTGATGAACGCCCTGAATCCGAAAAGTGTTTAAGAGGTGGAGGCGGAATTGGGAAATGTAAACATCGTCACTTGCTAGAAAGTGGAAGGAGCAGCTCGAACGCCTCTGTTCTAGACTTGCACTCCTAATCGCTGTCACTATGGGTTCAATTCAGATCACTAAGATGCTCGCCTATCTTCTCGCACTTCAAGTCATCGGATCAGTGGCAGGCATGTGGTACTATTCGCGATTTAACGATAAAGCATACTGACTCGAAGTAGCGTCGCTCGCCACGGTACCGCGCACCTATGGCATCGTTCTCTTCCGCATGTTCGACATGCTTGACGTATACGGCCCATCCGAAGTTCTTCAGTTTATCGGCGGATCGTACAAGACAGATATTGTCTACATCGCCGAAACTCTAGATCCCGTTACGACGCGCCCAGCTGCGGCAAACATGAACCCCTTGAACTCGTCGGTATACCCTTCGCTCACACCAACGCACACGTTCGACACAGCGCCCGAGCTCGATGTACTCATCATTCCCGGCGGGCCAGGCTGGCGCAATCCTACAACTTTAAACACCACCATGGAGTATATCCGTAAGACAACGCCAAAAGTCCAGCAGGTTCTTACTATTTGCACAGGGTCTGCCCTGGCCGCCCGCTCCGGCATATTGAACGGCAAAAAAGCTACTTCGAACAAATCCTCGTGGCTCACCACTGTGCAAAACAATCCAAACACGACATGGATTTCTCACGCACGATGGGTTGAAGACTACTCGAGTTTTCCGCCTATCTGGAGTTCGTCGGGCGTCACAGCTGGTATTGATATGATGTTGCATTGGGTAGAGAAAACTTACAATGCTGAGAATGCAACTACTATCGCCAGGTTTATTGAGCATGTGAGGATTACGGATCCGAGTATTGACCCGTTTGCGAGGAATGATACGATGGCTGAGTAGAAATGATTTTAGTCAGCTAGGTCCAGCAACACGCCTACTAGCGAGAGAGTCAACTATCTGCGAGGTCTAAAACCTCTGATTGTACCTAAAGTGACTGGCCCCTGCGTGCAATCTACCTAGACGTCCTTCCCTTTCAGATGCTTTTCGCCTCTCGCTCTAATCTGCACATCCATACAGTTAGGTTCTGGATTAGAAAGTCCTCCTTTGGCATATCTGAAATATGCAATTCGCCTGTCACACGTGTGGGGGCGTGTCCCAGGACATGCAAAATATGTGGGCCGCTCCTCCCAGCCGCCTCCCTTGTGGACCTATAAGACCCATCAGATGTGCACCATAAGAAAACCAGTAAACTTTCTCGAGAGAGCGTTAAGAACGGTCGCTTAGAGGTTTGAAATATGCCTACTCGGAAACTTTCTCATTCGCAGGGGAGGTTAGACCGCATTGAGCATGGCGCACCTGCAAGACGAACATACCTGCAGGACACAAGACGGAGGAAGTGGGAACATGCCGTCACAATCAGTAGACAGTCAGGTCGTGCTGTTGTACGAAACGGAATGACAGGCTCCAAAGAGGCTGTCAAGGTGGCCAGGCACCTTTGTAAGTCTGGGATTGCCTTGTAATTTCGTTGGCATGCGGAATTTCTTTCCCCACTGAAAAAAGCTGGGTATATAAATAGTATGGTTCGTTTTTCGCTTCCACCGCTCTTTCTAGGAACTAAGATTTCACCTCTCTAACTCACTAGGCTACAAAGCCACCCCTTGAAATGAGGTTGCAAAAAAAGGTATAAGATTCACAAGGTCGAGTGTTACCCAAACCAACAGCCTCGCCTATTACTCTACATATCCCGCGCTTTCCTTAGTGCTCGCCAGTACTCCTCCCCTTCGCGCCTGTACGATTCAGACGCAAACTTGCTCAGGGACAGATAAGGGGCTAGAGAAACTTGCTCAAGTACAAGTTCGACACGGACCCCCGCGCGTTTGGTATATCTCCCACTACAAATTGCGCATCGTCTCGTTCACCACCCCACCCCGCTACTTCTTCTCAGCAATCAACACACCTACTGCTTCATTTCACAGAGAGAGAGAGCAAATGATGAGAGTCGATATGTTAAAGGGGGTGCCCCAAGACTCCATGGCATCTGGCGATACGCACAACATGGGCATGGGCAACGGATGCAAGATCAGCGTAAGTAGCCTCTCTTTCTTTCTTTCTTTCTCTCTCTCGGATTCAGTCATGCACGCAGCAAACTGACCTTGAGCGTGCAATAGATGCTGTGGAACTGGAACGTGGTCGATGCCTGTTTCATCTCCGAGTCGTGGCATATCAAGTCCAAGGGCATGTTTGCCGGATCGTGTATCGGCGTCATCCTGCTTGTCGTTTTGCTAGAATTCTTGCGCCGCGCGGCCAAGGAGTACGATCATTTTATCGTCACACAGTATAGCAAGACGCTCCACCCGACTACGATTAATGTTTCCTCTTCGGCCTCTTCTTCGGATGCCATTGCGGCTGGCACAAGCAAGGACCCGGTGGCTGAAGGAGCAGCTCTGCCGGCCAGGGTAGGCGCCGCGAACAAGTTCAGGCCGACTGTGGTTCAACAAGCGCTTCGCGCACTGTTACACACATGCGCATTTGCAGTGGCATACTTCGTCATGCTGCTGGCCATGTACTACAACGGCTACTTTATCATTTGCATCTTCATCGGAGCATACCTTGGATACTTCATCTTCGGTTGGGAGAGCTTCAATGTTAGCAAAGGCGGCGAGGATCGCATGCAGGAGAATGCTACCGTATGTTGCGGATAGCACACACGTGTAGTGACATGGGAGAGCTTGAACGCTGAATGGCAATGCATGACGATATCGGGAACGAGTATGGCTTAGTAGAGGAATCAAACATTATGGTACACAGCACTGGTACACGAGAATTATAATGAAGTCATTTGCATTTGTATTACCAGCCCCTGTCAACTTGATACTCTTGTAGCCATACTGCATTAGCCACTATATGTGTATTCCCCACATCTCCTTCTCAAGATGCACATTGTATCGTCGTAGTCTTCGTCATCCCCTCGTCAACTCATCTACGGAAAGTGTTAGCAGGCCATGTCTCCAATGAGAGTATCGTTGAATATCACTCACCGAATCGTGTCTTGTGGCTATGCACTGGACCGTAGAATCATGAAGTTTATTTGCCCTGAAGCAGTGTTAGCTAATCAACGAGCTGAGGACAAAGGTGCGGAGAACGTACGGGGCAGCCGTCGCAGTTGCAGGTGGAGCCGCAGTTGCAGGCACCAGAAGCACAGCCGCAGTTACCCTTCATGGTGATGGTAGTGTGTTAGGTTGGGTTGTTGAGTTGGTTTTGGAGTGGCTTGAAAAGCGTGATGGTGTTGAGACTTTGTTCGAATTGCTTGTGTGATGGAGGAGAGGCGGAGGAGATTTTGAAAGCAGAGTCTTATATACCCAAGGTATGCGCGACTTGTGCGGACTTGCCTCTCCGACCGAGGGTCTCTGATCACTGGAACTCTAACGGCCCGCTTACAGACCCTGGATTTGCTGACGCGGGCATTCCCACTGGCTAGCCATTCCCGTAGACGGATGACTGCATAGAGTAGTCCTCATTGGTGTTCCTGAGGAGTGATTGGCCTGCGCGCTTTATGCGGTTCCACGGCCCTTGTTGGTGTGGGGTTGAGGCACTTGTGCGGTCTTCTAGCCCCCTCACGTGCCTGGCGCCACCCATCTCAACTTAGAGAAAAGTGGAGGTGCACTCTTTGTGCGGCATCAAAGCCAAGAGGCCACCCACTCCGTCTCCGTCTTGGTGTCTGCCTGGCTCCTCGCAGAAACCGTAAGAATCTTCTCTAGGTCGTTTCCCGCCTGCAGCCAAGACTGTTGGAGGGCAAGGTCTCCACCCTGTGCGCTCGAGAAACGCTCCCAAGACCCTGACCTGGGTATATGCCACGGATGATTGTTTCCTACTGGATAATGACAAAGGCCATTATGTGATGAAGCTGCGTGGTGTGTTTGCAACTTTATGAGATGCCATATTGGGCCTAGCGTGCACGTGACCCTAAGTAAAAAGTCAAGAAAAACACCACGGCAAGGCAAAAACAAAAACATACGACAGCGGGGATTCGCCAGTGGTCACCCACCTGACTACTAGTCCGCCGGTCTCGAGCTTAAGTATGATTGATCGAACGGGGAATCCTGCTCCCTCGAGCCTATGGTCGTATGTACTGGACGGGACACGTTTAATTCTTAATGTTCTCGGTAGCAGCTTTGAGAGACTGAGGAGACTATGGAATCGCTAGTTTGCTGATGGTCACATCTGAGCTTGAGCGGAGAGTAGTCGACCATACGTGTTGTAGTATTCTGGGTCATCCGATGAATTTTCCGCCGCAATAGATACAAGCGTCACAGGCTAGGAAGAGCACACGTCCCAGCGTCACAGGCAGCTGCCTGGCATCATTCGCTTGCGCCTGTCTTGCATTGCTACCCTGGTCCCGCTCTTGTCCTCTGCTATTCTCTGCGCCCTCCGTGTCTATCATCACATCCTTCTCTACATCTTTCTTTTCTTCCTTCTCTTCCAAAGTTTCCTGAGCTATCACATATCCATCGCTCAAGAATGGTGTGTTGCAGATACCACAGTACTTCGTGATGTTAGGCGCTTGGATAGCGAGGAAGCTCAATCCACATCTTGCGAAACGATGCCCGTTTTCACACGAGGCGGAATTCAAGTCGGTCAACGGTATAGAGGCAGAGCAAAAGCCGCATCGATCTTCCCATGCAGCCGCAGCTTGCGTTGCATTGTCAACGTCGTCATTCGTAGTATCGCCGACCTTGGAAGAGCCTTCGACGCCGGAGTCCCCACCATTCCTTCGATCTGGGCTTCCGGAAGACACATGCCCCATTACGCTGTTGATAAGCTTGATAAGCCGTTCGTGTTGAGCGACTATCTCTGAACTGAAAGCTGTTTTTACAAGTGATGACGGAAGACGATGCAATGCGTCCGCAAGCCGATACGCTATTAGCGTTCGTTCAAGATCGCATGATGCCCTAGTCTTGCAAGCTTGAGAGACGAGTATGGTGTAGCGGTCTTTAAGAGTATGCGAGTTGAGAAAGGCGGACATCTTGAATGCCTTGATCAGTGAGTTGATATCACCCGCATCACTGTACAGAGAAAAATTCTGCTCATGACCTTCGGCCATAGGAGGGTCTGAATAAGACTGAATGAGCTTCTGGACAATGTTCTCAGCGAACACGGGCATATCATCAGGATCTTCGACCATGTCCTCTGCTAGCTTCCGGATCGTATAACCAACTCCTTCTGCGCTCACATTCTTTTTTGGGAACGCTTCCCGTTGTCCGCTGCCATGTCGTAAAGAGCTGATGGCGACTGTCCCGCTTCGGTCTGCAGGTATACCATATTCGATCATGTTTGACGGATGGACACTATTGCATGCCGCGATGAAGTCGCCTAATGGAGATATTGTTAGGCCCCAGACCTTGGCTTTGCTGTTGCCTTTCAACCCGTTCTTGACACTAAAAAGGGCAAGATTGTTCTCAATCTTCTCTCGCCAACTTGGATTGCCGAGGCTTTTCAGTCCTTTTGGATCGACCTCGAGAACAGCTGTCTCGTTGTGCAGAGTCGATAGCAGTGAGCTTATATGTAAACGAGACACCGGTTCATCGGCGGTACCAGCAGTATCCCACGTCGCGCCAGAAACTTGATCCCACCGCCCGTCAAGACCATGAGTCGTAGTTTCAATAATCGAGGCGTCGTGAGCAGTTACGGTAAGGCAGACGAGCCCTGCGCTGGTGAAGAGGGCAAGTCTGAGTCTGTTTCCTTTTTCAACCTTGGGCGACCACTTCATTGGGCCGGCGAATCGCACTTGGAATCCGGGGTATACTACTTCCTTTTCCGCGTAAATACGGTCATGTCTAAACGTAACGACTCTTGCCCGCACATCTTGATTTGTAGCATATACAACCACTGAACGATAACTATCGTCGCATGCAATCCACGGGCTCCAGGAAATATGGGATATATACCGTTGTTGCTTTATCAAATCTTCAAACACGTTTGGTTCCGAGCATGTGCCAGCTGGTTTTGGTGACAGAGACTCATGGGCTAAGACCTCTGCTCTCCAGACTCGCTCAGTTCCCAAGGTTGAAGTAGGAGATTCGACTGCCACAAAGACAAGGTGATTGTCTTCGTTCGAGACAGCCAGGAAATATCGAGAATACAACAAGCGAGTCCCAACGACACCGATCGCTTCCGAACAAGGCGGAGCGGGTGCCCATGCAAAAGCACGAATGCGACTTCGCAAGCGCAGCTGTTCTTTGGGCGGCTTTGTCAAGAGACTAGGTTCCTCATTGTAGACCTTGAAATGCTGAAAGAGCGCATCATTGATGATGAGGCGCCGGGACCAGCTCGATTCATTTTGTAGCTTGCCTTCGGCTGACCAGATAGCAAGGGTGAGGTTTGAAGTGAGAACAGCAAGGGCGCACCTTCGATGCTTCGCAAGACCAGCGGGTGACCACGCAATGCTGAGGGGAGCGCTATTGGAGATTTCTTCGCCAATCGAATAATTGGGTAACGGAGCGAGCTCTTTGAGTGGCAGCTCGTCTAGTGAGAAAAGAGGTACCTTGAGGGGGACATGCTGCCATTGTGGAAGGACTTGGTCTCTTTCAAAATCAACAGTGTTTGGAAACTACATTGCGATCAGCAGGACCATCATGAAGTGCCTTACTAGACGAAACATACAAGTAGCTCTACACGCTCGTCAGACGCTAGTGCAATAATGCCGTCTGGTGACCAGTCGATCGCATCCACGCACGCTGGCCAGCACCTCAGCACTGTCACGTCCGACATGACCGTTTACAAAGCCTCGAAGTTGATGGTTTGCGCAGTCTGGCGGGTTTGATCATGACTTTAGCAGTCAAGGAATGCGAGCAGGGTCTGACTAGCGCATCGTCGTGTGACTTTTCCGCACTGAAAAGTAGAGTTATCGAAAATAGAACAGAAGATTTCGATCTGGCAATGTCGACAAAACTTAGTTTGAATCGCTGTACAATTGAGCAAAATCTAAGACTACGGCGAGATTTCTTGGCCGGCCCAGGGTCGCGTTGAGACGATTATGGCTAGCGCGCATCTTATCGATTGAGATCAACGCCGACCGCCGACGAAAAAAGTGATTTTTCCATCATCCTCTGCTACTCCTGCACAGAGAGCATTGCGCATCGACAAAATGGGAAAACGCCCAATTTCCGACGTTGTCGCCGAAGATGGCGCGACCACTCTCCCTGAAATCTCAAGAAAGAAGAGCAAGAAAGACAAGAGCAAGAAGCTCAGCAAATCCGCTGCCGTCGACGCGACAGAGACCAACGGCCACACAGAGGACGTGGTGAACGGCAAGAGTGCGGACGGTTCAGAAGACGAAAGCAAGCTGTCAAAGGCTGAGCGCAAGGCGGCAAAGAAGGCTAAGAAAGAGGCCAAGGAGGCAAAGAAGGCGAAGAAGGCGGCAGCAGAGGCCGAAGTGCAAGAGCCCAATGGCACCGTTGCTGAAGACAAAGAGACCATAAAGGCCACAGAGAAGGCAGCACGGAAGGCAGAGAAGAAGCGCCAGAAGGCGCTGGCCAAGGGTGAAGACGCTACCGAGTCGACACCCTCATCAACGTCCACACCAGCCACCGCCAGCGTGGAGCCTGCAGCGACCAACGAGACAAGCGCAGAGCCGGGACAATATGAGGAGAGCAAGGAACTCAGGCAGCTTCCTCAATCAGAGATTGATGCTTTTCTCTCCAAGAACACCACGGTCATCCAGGATCCCAAGCCTGCTGCCCGCGCGCTTCGTCCCATCTTGAACTTCAAGTACCTGCCTGTAGACGATACGCTTCGCGCCTTTTTCTCCAAATTTAGCGCTCCCACGCCTATTCAAGCAGCAACATGGCCGTTCTTGCTGTCAGGAAGAGACATGGTTGGTGTTGCCGAGACTGGTTCTGGCAAGACTTTGGCATTTGGTGTCCCGTGCGTGCGCAACATTGCGTCGCTGCCCAAAGACAAACGGAAGGGTATCAAGGCCGTCATTGTCTCGCCTACGCGTGAGCTGGCGGTTCAGATCTACGACCAATTGGTAGCTTTGGCTACACCCGTCGGGCTTTCAGTAGTCTGTGTGTATGGTGGTGTGCCAAAAGACCCACAGGTGGCTGCTTGCCGCAAAGCACATATTGTGGTCGCTACGCCAGGTCGTCTCAACGACCTCATTAGCGATGGCTCCGCGGATCTTAGCAAAGCCGAGTATGTGGTCCTTGACGAGGCCGATCGCATGCTTGACAAGGGCTTCGAAGAAGCAATCCGACAGATCATCTCGCAGACGCCCAAGAAGCGCCAAACGCTCATGTTCACCGCTACTTGGCCCCCTTCAGTTCGGGATCTTGCAAACACTTTCATGAGCTCGCCTGTCAGGATTACCATCGGCGACAATCAGTCGGGTGAGCTCCGTGCCAACGTGCGTATCAAGCAGGTGGTTGAAGTCCTGGACCCGCGCGCCAAGGAGCAGCGTCTCCTCCAGCTGCTTAAACAGTACCAATCAGGCAAAAACAAGGACGACCGTATCCTCGTTTTCTGCTTGTACAAGAAGGAAGCAGTGCGCATAGAGAATTTTATTCGCATGAAGGGCTTCCGCGTGGGTGGCATTCACGGCGATTTGAGCCAAGAAAAGCGCAGTGCTTCACTTGCGGCGTTCAAGGAAGGCCACGTGCCGCTCCTCGTGGCAACTGATGTAGCTGCTCGGGGACTCGACATTCCGGCCGTCAAGGTTGTCATTAACGTCACGTTCCCACTGACCGCTGAGGATTACGTGCACCGGATTGGCAGAACGGGTCGTGCCGGCAAGGAGGGTCTGGCCATCACATTGTTCACGGAACACGACAAGGCGCTTTCTGGCTCGTGAGTGACCATTGCAACAACTCAACAATATGAATCGGAAACTGACAAGTCTCGCAGATTGATCAATGTCCTCAAGGCAGCAAACCAACCTGTGCCCGAAGAGCTGATGAAGTTTGGCACCACGGTCAAGAAGAAGGAACACGGTGCTTACGGTGCCTTCTACAAAGACACGGAAAATGCCAAAGCTGCGACGAAGATTACTTTTGACTAAGCACTATAGACTTTAGTAGTAGTATATGTTTGATGCATAGAACCCGAACCTGGTAGACAAACTGGTCGGCGAAGTAAGCATGTTAGAGCCGGGATACAGTGGGGTGATCGACTTTTGGGTACTGCAGCAATTGTCTAGCGGAGGCGTCTCGGGCCAAGCAAAAAGAGCATTTGGGATAGAGCCCGTGTGTGCATAGTAGACTACGGTTCGTCATCATATGTACGTTTAGCTAGCTTGTATGCTGTTGCTGTTGCTGTTCTAAGATAATCTTGATGGTTTCTTTTTCTTTCCTCACCTAGACTAGAAGGCATACTTTCGGATCGCTACACTGTCCCGTATAGTGTTTGTAGACGTGCGGCGTTCCCTGTACCCATTTCAATCAGTTTCAAAAGAAGATATATCAAGTCATATCCTGAATGATGCCATGACAACATCAAATGTCTCCCTTCAGGCGACCATAGGATTTGAAATGTCTCGCAGCCATGGGCGCCGCCACAAGGGGGGCCGCGCTGTCTGTCTACGCAGCACACCATGGCGGCCGACGACGCAATGCACTTACTAGCCCGGTGGACCTCGACCAGCCGTGTCGACCCAACGAAGGTCTCTGGAAAGAGAGAAAAAAAGCAAACAGTATGCCAAAGTATTTCTGATGTCATGTGGAAATAAACTTCGACGACTCACCGTCTCTCTGTATATGTGTGTGGAGGTGTGTCTATTACCCATACAGTGGATGCACATGCACACAAAAGCGGTCTAGTAACCCCTTTGCTCAAGCCCCCAAAAATACGGAAGACAAGTTTCCTGTGCAGACGCCTCATCCGTGAGCTAAGGGTCGTGGTAAGCCATGCAGTTGGGTAGAAAAAGAGGGTTTCGAGACCGACTTCGCCGAAAGTGGTCGCCGACTATGGTTCGGAGAAAAGCGTGGGCGGACCAATCAGGGCCGAGCAAAAGCTGGTCGCATTGGACCACATGGAAATGGGAGCAGAAGGGTCCCCGAGATGGGGGTGTGGGAAGATGAGATTGGCTCATGTCGTAGGGAGATACGTATGGTTTCTTGTCAAAGGAAGGGGCGGAGGAATACATATATGAGGGGAGGGTTCGTTCATCCAACAACCACTTGGGAACATTACTCGTCAGACTGTTAACATCGACACACACTGCTACATACGAAGCCTACTTGGAACGTATAACCAAACACTCATCATGTGCAAGAAAGCTTCCTGCGACTCGTGCCGTACGTCTTCCCTGTTCGCTGTTGAAACATGTTGTCTACACCCAGGTAGACAAGTTCGCAAGCGGCTATGTCACGTCTTTTTTTTTTGCTCAAGCATTGCTAACAAGGTGCAGACAAGTCGACCTGGTGGGGTTGCGGAAAGCACGTTGCTGGTGTCATGGAGACCATCCCCTCAGAGGAGTGGTGCACATGCGCACCACGTATTGAGCAAGAGGGAAGACAATACCCGCCAAAGGGCTCACTGGCATCGGCATGACTCCCGGCATGGTTAATTGGGCCGAAGAAGTCAATGGCAGGATCGTGATATCAGCATGTCTGCCATGTCAGCCTGTCAAGTCCAAGGGGAAAATGGAGCATTGAAAGTGCGAATGGCGTTTGAAGGTGTAAAGGTATAATAATGGTGTTTTTGGCCGTGGGGGACCACGTGGATTTCTGGACAGGACTTAGCAACCTAGCAATATATATTACCCAGTTCCTAAAACAAATGATTGCTGAACAAGATTGGTGCTTGAGTGCGGTACACTTGATAGTGAGGCGAGGCGAGACAAGCAGCGATGTTACACGACGACAGGTGGGTTTGCGACCTGTCGTTCTGGCGGGACCTTGCAGTTGTGCTCACTCTTGTGCGCCCATGGGCATGGAACAGGGTGGTGCGGCATGTGGGCTTGGTCCCTCACGGATAGCAAAGTGGACGGGGGCGCACTTTGGTTCCCGCCCGGGTCCATTGCCGTTTGAAACAGGTTCTGGAAAGCCGCCGGGGCTCTAGTAGCATGAAACAGACGTGGCGATGATGGCCAATGTACCCATGCGAGTCTGTGTGGGAGATCAGGCACAGAAGGGAGGCGCGTATACCGCGATGATAAGACGTGGCGCAGAGAGTCGGACCCGGCGTGGTGGTGAGGGGCCAATGAGTCCGGGAGAAGGGGATGCCGCTTGGTGAGGCTGGTCTCATAATGGGCCTGCTAAGTATAGCCGTTGCAAGCGTGGAACCAGGCGCTGCAGGCGACCCGTTTCAGCCATTTGCCCTACGGCGGCGGCCCCTAGATGATAGGCGTGACGAGGGGACTGGCGAAACGACGTGATGACGGGCGGGCGTGGTGACTCGCCCAGTCCACACGGCGGCTGGGTCAGACGGCGGCTAGCCAGCGAGCGGCAGAGTATATTTTGGCCGTCGTCCATGGGGTTGCTGTAGCATGTTGGTGTTGACTGAGTGCTAGTCGCGGTCCTGCAATAGATTGTGCCTGGGCGACCCCGCCATCCCACCTGCCGACCTGGTAGGGAGCACTGGTAGACACGACGCCGCCATAGTAGTAGTGTTGTTAGCAGCAGCTACAGCAACCGCACAAGACAACAGAAGACCATCCACCTGTCAACGCCTCCATCGACGCGGCGGGCCAGACACCATCACCACGCCACAAGCCACGGCATCCCGCCACGCACCCTTGGTCCCGCTCCCGTGCCCTTCAAGCATCCAGCTGCGACTGATTGACTTGGCAGACAATACCACAGACGCTGCCCCACCATCCGCCCTCCCCTTTCTGTCACCGCCTGACTCCTCTCCACCTTGCGACTCGTGAGCAGCAGCATCCCAACTCAACCTGCCCGCGACGACGCTACACGACCGAAACTTTGGTCCCTCGACGACTCCTACTGGCAGAGCAGCTGACGAGCGGCTGCCTGCGAGCGACGGGTAAGTCGTGCACCCCTCGACCCAAGGGAGCCACACGTCGAATGTGCACGGCACCGGCGCCTAGAGTGTCTAGCCGCCGCCGCCATTTGCACTGCTGCTAAATGCTGCGCATCATGAATGCTGCTACTGCTGCTGCTGCTAGTACTGCTGCTGCTGGCCCTGCCGCGCAAAGAAGCACGTGGGGCTGAACTCAGCGTCTGACACAGCGCCGTTTCACCATGGGCGCCCAAAGCACACCCTCCGTATTGTGAACAATGCCTGTTTGATGACATCTGGAGCCTGTGCTGACCATCACTACTCACAGCTTTCCTCTCATCGCTCCGCATCCTCTGAGTCTCTTCACTCAATTGCCCGCCTCCAAACAATCGCAACCCCGCTGCCAACACCTGAGCACCACCACCACCACTACCACCTCGCCTGCCTGCCTGTCTCCACCGCGCACTCGCGCATCCCACCCACAATAACCGCCACCATGCCACCAGCGGGAAGCGGTAGCTCCAGAAAAATCTCCTTCAACGTGTCGGAGCAGTACGATATCCAGGATGTCGTTGGAGAGGGCGCATACGGAGTCGTCTGGTAAGTATCGTCGGTCAATGGCTCTCTTGCACCCGCTAACCACGAACAATAGCTCTGCCCTGCACAAGCCCTCTGGGCAAAAGGTCGCCATCAAGAAGATCACGCCCTTTGACCACTCCATGTTCTGCCTGAGAACACTACGAGAGATGAAGCTGCTGCGGTACTTCAACCACGAGAACATCATCTCCATCCTCGACATCCAGAAGCCCCGAAACTACGAGACCTTCACCGAGGTTTACCTCATTCAGGTGCGCAATCCACTTGTCTGCATTCTCCCTCTCGCCCCCTAACGTGCTGTCCAGGAACTCATGGAGACCGACATGCACCGCGTCATTCGTACACAGGAGCTGTCAGACGATCACTGCCAGTATTTCATCTACCAGACTCTGCGCGCGCTCAAGGCTATGCACTCTGCCAATGTCCTCCACCGTGATCTCAAGCCCTCCAACCTGCTCCTCAACGCAAACTGCGATCTTAAAGTGTGCGACTTCGGTCTAGCTCGATCCGCCGCTTCCACCGAAGACAACTCTGGTTTCATGACCGAATACGTTGCCACGCGTTGGTACCGTGCGCCAGAGATTATGCTTACCTTCAAGGAGTACACAAAAGCCATCGATGTATGGAGTGTAGGATGCATCCTGGCCGAGATGCTGAGCGGAAAGCCTCTTTTCCCAGGAAAGGATTGTACGTTGTATACATGGCCTCAGCCTCGGGGCGAGAAAGCTAACTGTTTCCAGACCACCACCAGCTCACACTGATTCTTGACGTCCTCGGTACACCCACCATGGAGGACTACTACGGCATCAAGTCCCGCCGAGCTCGCGAATACATCCGATCTCTACCCTTCAAGAAGAAGATCCCGTGGAAGGCCATGTTCCCCAAGACAAATGACCTGGCGCTTGACCTGCTCGAGCGATTACTAGCCTTCAACCCGGTCAAGCGCATCACGGTCGAGGAAGCGCTCAAGCACCCATACCTTGAGCCGTACCATGATCCCGATGACGAGCCAGGTGCCGACCCAATCCCCGAGGAGTTCTTCGACTTTGACAAGAACAAGGACAACCTCACCAAGGAACAGCTGAAGCGTCAGTAGCACGAGTTCTGTCATGTGAAACACAAACTAACAGCGAGCAGTTCTCATCTACCAGGAGATTATGCGATAAACCTTGACGTGTCCAACTTTTGCGCGAGATTAATACAAGATACCACGATCGCGTCGAATTCCGCAACTCGCCCGCAGCTAGCTGGTCTGAGCGCATTCACCATGTGAGAAATGGCGTACCATGTTCCCATCATTTGGATTTCTAGCAGAAGAAACACATTAGCAGTGACAGCACAAAGGCGTGCGGATATAAGCTTGAGCTTGAATGTTTACTGTAAAGACTTTTGTACCATCGCAATATGAGATGGCAGCCGGCAGAAATGCATGCTTCTTCGCGACTTGATTGTTTATCTTGGTGCTTTTGTTCGCGGTGCACGAGGCAGTCTCATACTAGGCTCGGTATATGTGTATTGTTTCATGGCCATTGAACGCCTCCAAATGCCTTTGTCTTGTTATTTATACAAGAGTAGTGATACTCATCCTCGCTATGCAGATACAAACGTTGCCCATTATACACATGATCGTACACATCGCCCCATGTCTCCAATCCACGCGGCTTGCTTTTTTTCTTTCTTTTCTTATCTTCAAATCTTAGAATTAGAAATCACACCTTCCGTCCTTCCAACCCGTCCTCCACCTCTCTTCCCATCTCTTGCAATCAAACTTTTCTTTACCCAACTTCTCATTCACCGCGTTGTGCGCCTCACACATCCACTCGCCAAACTCGGCACGACTGCTCACCCGCGGCGTGTTCTGCTGCATCCACTTTTGAAAGTCCTCGGCACACACCCAGCACGGGTAGAGCTTGCCGAACGTGCTGAGAAAGGACTTTGTTTCTGATTGTAATTGCGGCGAAGGGCTGGGCGGATATGTAGCGGTTATCGAGTGCAGGAGGGTCCAGGAGGAGCGGCCGAGGGCTTCGACGTCGGGAGGGCAGTCGGCGGGGAGGGTAGGCGTGGTTGGGGTGGTGGAGGTAGCAGTGCGCTTTTTGGACACTTTGCCGGACATGGCAAAGAGGGAGGTCAGGTCGTTGCATGTGCGGCATCTATGTACTGGAGGTCAGTGTTCACTGCTTTCTCTTCTCTACCTCATGCGTGCATGCGACTGGGCTGTGGCATGGTCCGTCGCTTGGGCAGACTTACGGCTTGCCATCTGGACCCAGTATGATGCCATTGGGCAGCTTCTTGTAGCCCGGCCTTCCCTCGATGTCCTGCGCCTCGCTCGCATCTGGCTTGTCCTGGGCCATTTTGTGTTTCCCTCCGCTTTTTCCTCTGTGGATTTACAATAATGAGGGCAGAATATTGTGGTGTTGCATCGGATGATTTCTAAGCCCTTCCAGCGTCGGAGTTCTCGGCGTTAAGGCGGCACGCATCGTTTCTTCAAACCCTGCAATGTTGCTCCCGCTTCCGAGTGACGTACATGACGCGACTTGCGGTGTCTAGCTATACTTTTTGCTTGGATATTGCACTCGCATGGTTCCTAACAACGTGTTGTGGGTCCTTTACTGTCCTTGGTTTTTGCTGTTCCCTTTCCCTCAATTATGGACATTCCCGTGGCTGCCAATGTATTGGGAACAATGGGCGCTGTATGTGGAATCAATTGATGGCACGACGTTTGTACATACTAATCAGAACAGGTATGTTGGTCTATTCAGGTGAGTATAGGCGTATAATTAACTTCCGTGTCCATGTACGACAACTGTACTGAGCATTCGTCAGTTGATTCCTCAAATCATCGTCAACTACAGACGGCATAACGCAACTGGACTGCAACCAACAATGATGATGTTGTGGGCTTGGGCTGGCGTCCCCCTAGGCGTATACAACATTGCTGAAGACTTCAATGTTGCTTTGCGCATCCAGCCTCAAATCCTCACCGCCTTGAGCCTCGTCACATGGATCCAGTGCTACTATTATGAAAAGGTGACTCGAAGAATTCACAGACTGACAGGGTGGGATTGAGACTGACGCCCCACAGAACTGGTCTGTCTCGCGTTCACTCGCTGTAGTCGGCCCAATAGCCTGCCTCATGGGTGCTGTGCAAACAGGTCTGATCTTCGCGATACGCCATGCTAAGAGCGAGGGCCTACACTGGCCGAGCATCCTCATGGCGGTTACTTCAGCTGCTCTGCTTGCGGCTGGCGTTCTTAGACATTACATTGATGTCTACCTCTTCCGGACTGTTCGAGGAATCTCCTTCATCTTCGTAGGCATTGATGCGCTTGGCGATGTATTCTCATTGGCATCTGTTGTGTTTCAGCCTACACTTGATATATTGGGGATTGTGATTTATGGCACTGAATTGGTTCTCTGGATCGGCATCTTTGTTTGTGGGGCTTATTACAACCTCATACCCTGGATTCGATCAAAAGCAGATGACAAGAAGAGCCGGCAAGCCCCACGCGAAGACGGCGCTCACCGTTCCGCGCATCTCAGTAGACATGGGCATGGACCTGCAGCGACATCTGGGGTCGCCCTTCACAGTCTACCCTCTAGCACTTCAGTCTTCAGGACGCCGTCGGGTGATATGCAAGTTATGCAACCGCGCACTGTAAGTGCGGCACATGAGACAAACCCCAGCCATATGCCACGGAGGGTTGCCTAGTTCCACTCCATACTTGCTAGAATCTGTTGCTGGCTGAGTGTGAGCGTTTGTTTGCCACGCGTTTAGCGGTGACTGCGCGTTGATCTCTGGCTCCTCATACGGCAGGCGCACGCACCTCTCTCCTCCACAGTTCTACCCCACACACTGCGCTCGCATTGCCCACAACAACAATCGCCGGCAGAGCTTTTCAACACAAGGGCTTCATTTTGAACGTATAGTGTGCAAACTGAGCGTCGGAACCAGTATTGGTAGGTACCCATTCACTTATTGCTGCTCTTCCTGCCTCATCTGCTTTCACTTGCCCTTGACCAACCAGAGGGCGAGTATATCTCTGCCATACTGATGAAACAGCAAAGCATACGCAACTTTTGCCATTGAGACTGCAGCAATTTCTACTATCATGGGTCTCAAGAAGATCACTTCGCTCGACTGCCAGTCAGAGGGTCCGTCGGCGCCTGCTCCGAGCGTGGCCAGCGAGTATCCCAGTACCCCCGTCAGTGGCTCGGTTGATCCTCCTCCAGAGATGGACTTCGATGCTGTTGCCAGAGTTCTTGGCCCATTGGCTGATGCGCTCAATGAGGCCGCCTTGGAGGCTAGCTATCCGTCCCCTCCCAACAATACACCGGCGGTTGGTTCTCCAGCAGACTCCATCCTATCCCGCTACCCTAGGCCTCGTGGTCGTGGTCACAGCAACCTCGGCGATAGGTCCTTTCAGATGAAGCCTGGCAATCGCAACCTGCATTGTCGTGAGGCAGATGTCAGATCAAACAACTACTCTCCCGAGGCTTTCATTGCCGAGAATGAACAGGCTGAGATTGTGAGTATCTCTGGGGCCCTGAGTGATAGCGACATGAACAAGCAGGGCCCTGGAAGCGCAGTCAGGTCTCATTCTCCAATCAGTGTAACCAGTCGTGTCGTACCCTTCATCTTAGGATCTCCTGCTTCCAACCCGCTCATCGAGGAGTACTTGTCCTTCACCTCGAACGACTTGCCCACCAAATCGGTCGCTCCTTGTCTTCCTTCTACGCTCATGGAGACTGGCGCAGTCTCTATCAAGACCGCCGTCAATGGCAGCAGCGAGCATAATGCCTTCAGCGAGGGTGTCACCGAGAAGACTAATTGGGCCGAGGAAGTCGAGGAGGCCGTCGAACGCGTTTGCTTACGCCTCGAGCAGCTCGCTGATGACGAGTTCAAGTCGGATCCCAGCAAGAGCATCGAGGAGTATTATGTCGCTCGCCTTCAGCGTCTGCTTGGCGGAAACAAGCGTAAAGTTCCTGTCCACGTCCACAAGGTCAAGACCGCGCACCAGTAAGCCAGATCTCCTCGAAATCATACACAGATTGTGTTTCCATACTGGCGGACACCTCGCGGAGAAACTGATGAGGATTTCGTCCCAATGTCTTTAGGACATGGACAAAAAGTTTTTTTTTATACTGAAATGGGATGCATACGGACTATCATAGCGGGTCACATTAGCGCCGGTGTTCTATACCCACATCACTCAATCGGCGTTTTACAATCTTATGGAAATCATGTACGCGATAAGTTGCCTTGCTAGCTAGCAGGTTCGGCCCAACTAATAGTAATGCTTGCTTTTAATGAATCTCAGCTGAGATATGGTGCGTTTCGGATACAACGTGATATCTCAATGTCATGAGCTCTACCTAATATCTAGGCCGTTCTAGGCAAAGCGATGGTACCATCCATTCCTCACGCCAAGACCTTGCATAATCGCCACAACGGCCAGCGTTGCAGCAGTCGGCTTGTCGTTCGTCTTCCAGTACGCCACTCCCGCAGCTGCTAACAGTGCCGTTAAGATACCAGCAATGCTTTTATCGTATATATCGTACACTCCAGTCATAGACCACTTATAATTGAGGATACCTTGGTCGTAGCATTAGAATGTAGAACATCTTGGCATTTGCGATCTTTTGACGCCTAAAGGGGGGGGGGCTCGCGGAAAACTTACTCATGATCACAAAGAAGCCACTGCCTTCGTACCAGCCAATCTTGGAGGCGCCGCGAAGCATTAATGGAAGCGTGTTCATGGTTGGATGTTTGAATTGGTCAAGGCCTTTCATCTGTGTTGGAAGTAATGGGTTAGAAGGATGATGAGATGGAATACTGGAATTGACCCTTCTTCGATGTTTTGCTTTTACAAACAATCTCTATGAAGATATCCAGGATGTATTTACCGTGTGGCCTAGAGCGAGGACGCCATATGCGGCGCTAGTTGCTAGTAGCAGCGGGTGCGATTGAGAGGTTGTGGATGCCATTATTTGCGATGATGATTGTCTAGTACGATGGTTGAGGTACAGACAGGACTCAAATTGTGGCTCAGTACGATCTGCAAACAGATGGAAAAAGACGTTATACGAGAGCAGGAGGGGAAGACATAGGTGCAGCCAACGCGGTGATGTCGCGTCGGCATGATGAAATGCCGTGTTGAGCCGAGGTTACCTAGCGCAGATTTGTATGGTTCCCCCACTTTTATGACAATTCGGGTGCGCCAATGGTAATACGAGAGCCTGCAGAGATGCACTTGTATACTTTCATGGTACTTTTGATTTGTTCTTTGATGATCCATTGCAATCCTCGATCAGCATAATTGTTGGACCTTGGTGTACAGAGCCTATTGAGCGCCAGATTCCGTCACCTCGTTTTACTAAGCTCAGGATATATTTGTCCCTAGATGATATCCCTGACATGCTGTCATGAGCAGTACCCTGTTCTCTACGCCTGCTGTTTTTCTCCCATTACTTTCTATCCTGGGAATCCTTTCCCTGCTTCACAGTACTCTCATCAAGCTGGCTTTTGGTCGGCATGGCAGGCAGGATGCCGTTCGCAATAGCATCGAGATCTGAAAGCATACATGTGGCTGGCGAACTGTAAGGACCAACTTTCTCCTTCTCAGAGTGGAGAAAAACAGCCTTCTTCTCTGCCCAACTCAGTGCGTTGTCAGCGGCGGTCTTGGCGGTCCGGATGACATCGGAGATGAGGGTCGAAGCTCGCGAGGCATCGTTGCTGATATCGCTTGCATCGCGTAGGATACTTTGGGAATGTAAGTCTCTGGGTGATGCCTTAGTGGAAGTTTTGTCAACCTCAGTTGGAGGCACGGCCTAGCAGGTCAGATTAGTGCCATGCTGTCAGTGGGGTGTTTATAACATACCTGCTCAGTGCCTGATGAACCAGTGGACGTTCGCTGCATGTTTTCTTGAGATTTTGTGTTTCGGAAGCTCCCAGCACAGCTGGTTTTATGTATTGGTTCCATGAGTCTCTTGTTTGTTGGGTGTTTGCGAAGTGGCGACTGGTGCCTTCCTTCTTTACCTCGCGTGTCGCAACGCACGTTAGTGCGTAACGCAAACGGTGACCTTCTCATTTCTAACTTCACCTCTCCAGTGAGAAGCAGGGGGCGCCTCTTCAGCAGGCATCACGAACCTCGAGGGCATTCTTGAAGTGGAGCGAAGTTCAAGCCTGTGGCAGCGTTCATACAGGAGGAACGTACTTACTCTTGGCGGACATCGCCACCGTCAGTTCGTCAATTCAGTGTGTCAATCAAGGAGCTAATTCATATGAATAAATGGTGAGTTATCGGTAGTATACTTAACTCACTGCAGATCATCAAGACAGACCCTATAGCAGCACCGAGTCAGTGACCCAACACAAGGCAGCCTACCTGATATTACGTCTAAAGAGCTTACAAGGTTTCTATTCATTAGTGGTCTGGGCCTCTGCATGATCTCGATTCGTCATGTCAACCGCGTTTCTCCGGGGACTTTCTGCAAGATGCAAGACACTTGTCATGGACTTGCCAGGTACCATGATTAAGGCGCTTAGTGCCGAAGCACTCTCTCTGATACCTTTTTGACTCATTATGGTGTAGTTCGAACGTTCCTACATTTCTAATCAGGCAAGACAATAATCACATTCATGCCTCAGCACTCGACCATTCTATTTCATGAACTTGCCGTTGTCGGACACATGGAAACATATGCTCTTGTACATCGGATCATTGTCGGTCTTGTGCAGGTTGCTACGTGACGCTACTTACCTAGTCGTCAGAGTCAGGCACCCACCGGCTATTCTCATGAGAATTCAAAGACCATCAAGTTTTTTCAAAAACGTAGCCACCAGCCTACCTCGTCCTGTACTGGAAATACACTAGGTGTGTACCAAAACCAAGCGTGTGCCCCGTGGTGCGCCACATGGCGGGAGGGTGCAAGCGCTGGATGCGCAGATCAAAATGTTGACCCAGCGCGAGCCTTGCTCGGGTAAAGGTGGCGCACACCCAGCCGTCTGTACTCTGGCCTAGGCTATGCCCAAGCAAGCAACACGGAGGCTGGTTTCGGCGGCATTACCAGGAGGCTAGGTTGCCAGTGTTCCAGCTAGAGGCTGGGTGCACCCGGCGATAAGAAATGCCATGGTCGGTATATCACGTCCGTGACGTGACTGTATCGAAGTCCAGGTCAGAAAGATGCAGCAAAATAGCGCCGGAGTCGACGACCAATGCACATCGAAGCACTGGTTCACATCCCCAGGCGCCGTTGGACATGGTTCTCAAAACGCCCCACTTGTTTGACGGCTCTTACAGGCACAGGCCGGGACGGACCCTGTGATTACATTTGGGCAGCGCTGTGATATGAGGTACTGCTGCACAGAAGTCTCGCCCTGCCTATCAGACCGAGAGCAATGCTTCGAGTGGAGTTCGCGTGGCTTGGAGGGTAATATGGAAATGCTGCGGTCCATGTCGGGGGGCGGGCGTGAATGATCAGGAGACGCAGTTTATGCAGGTCCAGTGCCGCTGTTCGGTGATGGCAGTCGAATGTTGGACCCTCTTTGCCAAGTCAGTAGCGTACGCCCTCCGATCTTCGTCGGCCGTCTTGCTCTTCTATTAGCCTGTTGCACACACGGTTGGTGGGTTCGAGTGGTCGGCCTGTCGCTCGCTTCTGCTGCCATGTCCAAAGCTAAGCAGGAAATGACTTTGGCAGGCTCCGTGCTTTCTGCACTCTTCTCTGTAAGCAGGCCGTGGGCACACCCCCCCTCGTGATGACCACCACTTCGCTTCTTCAGGAACTCGCCCGCAGCTGTGGGGGCAGAATCAACGACATGGTGCGCGTCCGCTTACCACTCGGGAGCCTGGGGGTGATCCTCTGCAGCCGCTGTTATTGATTGTGGAGTGCTTCACGCCCCTTGTCATCCCCGCATTTACGCCGCTCATCTCGCGGGCCATGTCTTGCACCTGTATAGAGCTAAGGGGAGGCGAGATTGGGTGTGGTTATAATCGCTGCTGGCCCTGCCGTCAGTTGTCGTCACACTGTTCTGCTGCGCCTTGTCTTAATCAGCTATTTTCGCTACCACGTTTGCGACTATACTGTTTTCTCTTTCCCTCTTCCTCATACTCGTATCCTGCACTCAGTCTCGGTGTCGTGGCTGCACGCCGCACTACCAAAGCGTAGGACCACCCCCGGCCTTTGTCTACTCGTCCACCAATCATGGCCGGGATTACTCCTTCGCCAGAAGTCAGCCCCGTGTCCGCGGCGACCACTAATGGAGGCTTTCCCCGTGATGCCTTCTGTCTCAATCTCTCCACTCTGCCAGACGCCAACAGCTTTGTGCTCAAGTCTGCTCTGAGGTCTCCCCATCTCCTCGAGTCTCCGAATGGCTTGTTCTCAGGAAGTGGTAGCTTAACCGGTACTATCAAGAAGCGGCCCCGCAACATGTCTCAATCTTCTGGTACGGACCGGGAAATGTCCAATGACAACACCCCACCTGCACAGACAAATGGTATCCCTCCCACGAGCAACGGTACCAATAGCACAAATGCAGAATCACGACCAGCCAACAAGAAGCGGCCGAGTACCGACACAATAGACTATCCGCGACGGCGCGCGACCATTGCGGTACAGCATCCTTTCTCTCTTCTCTGTTATTCTTTCAATCTTCAAGGAGTCTCCTCGCGCAGCAACTGACATAAAGTAGTGTGAGATATGCCGGTCACGGAAATCACGATGTGATGGAACACGGCCAAAGTGCCGGCTTTGCACAGAGCTCAACGCAGAATGTATCTATCGGGAACCAGGAATCAAGCTTGACGCAGGCGACAAGCTCATCCTTGAACATCTGAACCGCATCGAAGGCCTTCTTCAGTCCGGCCTTACCAGTAGCTTCTCGCTCTCTTCGCACTCGCCCGCTGCCAGCAACTCAACCAGCGAAGATTTTCTCGCACGAAGCACCGGCAATATACCCCATCTCGGCATGGTCCAGCCGATCAACGGCATCGGAACATGGACTAACCATCCTTCAAATATTTCGACCATGCCAAAGACCCATAATACAGCTGCGCTAAATTTGCTGTCGTCGCCAATGATCCGTGAGCTCGTGTCTCGCCAGTATGACGCCAAGATCCTTCTCCAGTTGGAGATGACCAGAGAATCGGTAAGCCTAGGATCCAGCCGGGGGCTAGACCTGTCCAACACAGGCGCGTATGTTCAAGCATACTTTGAGAGAGTGAACGTCTTTTACGCCGTGGTCAACCCCTATACCTGGAGCAGCCACTACCAGACCGCCCTCAGCCACGGATTCCGCGATGGGCCTGAAAGCTGCATAGTTCTCCTGGTGCTTGCTCTCGGCCATGCGGCAAGCACAGGGAGTATCACACAACAAAACCCGGAAAAAGACCCTCCGGGCTTGGCGTACTTTGCCGCAGCTTGGAGCCTGCTCCCTACCGTCATGACGAAGAACAACATGGTTGCCGCGCAATGCCAGATCCTGGCCGCAGCATACTTGGTGTATCTCGTGCGCCCAGTCGAGGCCTGGAACGTCTTGTCGGGTGCGAGTATGAAACTTCAGCTCCTGTTGAGCGCGCCAGGTCGCGTGTCCCCAGCCGAAGAGGAGCTGGGCAAGAGAGTGTATTGGAATGCAGTTATGATTGAGAGTGATCTCTTAGCAGAGCTTGATCTTCCCCACTCTGGCATAGCACAATTTGAAGAAGGCTTCTCTTTGCCAACCGGCTTCGAGGACTTGGGAACGGAAACTGTTGGCCGGGACGAGCTGTGGTATTTCCTCGCTGAGATCGCTCTCCGGAGACTGCTCAACCGCGTGAGCTCCATGCTTTACATCCGAACGACGCCCTACTCGAAAGGCCCAGCCGCCACATCGATTGCTCAATTGGACCCGCTGGTCGTGGAACTAGATTACCAACTGAATCAGTGGTATGCTGGACTACCGCCAGCCATGCAATTTCCGCTTGACCGAGTGCCATTACAAAACCCCGTCCAGACCGTCTTGAGACTGCGATACTTTGCATGTCGTACCATCATCTTCCGACCCTATGTTCTACTAGTACTTCAAGATGAAGCACTTGCGATGGATTCAAGTGTGCAGGATAATTGCCACAAGTGCCTAGAGGCCTGTGTCCGGCAACTGGAATACATCACCGCGCACCATGCTGGACATCTTCCCTACTTGTTCCAAGGCGCTCTTTCGTGAGTTCACCTTTCAAACCACTCGTGCATAGGCTAACCATACTAAAGTATCATCTCCCAAACACTACTCATTATGGGAGCGACTATGACACCTTCGCTTTCACAACTTCTTCCACCACCCGCGACCATGGACGACATCATAAACAACGTTGTTCTGGAAATGGAAAGATATGCCCATCTCGCGCCCAGTCTTCGACTGTCTGCAGAGATCATTCGTGAAGCCGAAGGAAAGCGACAGATGTGGCTACGAACAGCAGGACTCAAATTCGAGGTTTGAAGGTCTCTACCAGGGAAGCGAAATACCATGCAAGGCACAAGTTGTCGCTTTGTGACCAGGGCGGCTGCTATAGAACTGGGGGAATAATCCCCACTGCCGGTTCCGCTGTAAGATTTGCCTGCCGCTTTTGGCAGGCTCCGTGGCTACATGCATTCGGTAGAATCCATCACCACACACGACACTGACTATCATATACGCGACATAAGCGGGGTAGTCTGATGGACCCAATTCTGAGGCCAAGCACAGACCTGCACAACCCACTCACTGTATTGGGTCTCACTCCATACAGACGTCGACTTGGCTTTGAGCTTGTAGTCTTCTGCACTCTGCCTTTCGTAGTTGGCACGTTTGGTGGATCCAGTCCTCGCGCGACATCCGAGGCGATTTCACCAAGGTGGGGCCGAAATCGCAAACAGGCTAGCAGACCAGAAGACAGTAACGTAAGGAAAACAATGCATGTTCCGGAAGAGCCGCATCCAAATAGAGAAGGTCTACCCAGTCACCTTTACATCACCATGCCAAAGAAAGGCCGGGGAATCGGCGACGGAGTCACCGTGATGAAGGGACGTTCTGTGGAGACAACGATGTGTCCCATACAGGTCCGCATTCGGTACGGAACGGTGACTGGCACTGCCGCTACCACTGCCACTTCTACAGCGGGTGTGAAAGACTAGGTCTTGCACTGCACTGCTTGCTACAATACATGATTTCGACCAATAGCAAATAAGTACCAACGACAATGCTTCAGCCTGACATGATCGTGACGTCCCTCTGTACCTCACTCCGCCCGCGTGCATAATACCCTAACCAGGAAACACATATGTAGCGTACACGCGCGCACACGGCACGATTCTTAATGCCCATACACATGTACATTCGTACGCACAAAAATGCCACTAACGCAAGTCCCCCGCACAAATCCAATCTACATCATGCAGCAAGCGGCCAGGGTATAGAGTAATCCCTGTCCAACCACCAGCATCGTGAGCTTGAACGCCATTTAACCGCACGCCCACATTTCGGGCCTTCTGGAAACGGAGTGGAAAGTTCTTTGAACCCTTCGAGAAACTAGAGTCCAAGATGACGCTGGACAGGGATCCTGAGATGGTGTGTTGGACATTGTCCGCGTGGTGAGTGATGAGGGGCCGTTGTCAGCCCTTCATCTCAGATATTAGTACGCCTATTATAGGCCCAAATGTCTTAACCTCGCAGGCATGTGGCTTAGCTACGCCAACGCTGCGTAACCCTCACCGATGGAGGGCGGTTGGAATGTATAATTCGCCAGTACATTTTGTGCAAACTCATGACCACGATGCCCCAGATCAGCACCCGTCACCTGGAAGCATAGCCATAAACAACAAAGTCATTGCCAAATAGTCAGTAGTTGCATGTCGTTTTCCTCTGCAGCCACAATTTTGTCGTAGATCCTGTGTGGATAACCCCGCAGAATCTGGGTTCGCAGAATGATTATCGTGACACACTTTTTATTATCTAGATAAGCCCTTTTGGTGTCGATGAGACATGATGGTACAAACCTTGAAATACACTTGTTGGAGTAGGCCATTGGTTTATCCGGATTAAGACGACGCCACAATCGGATATGCGGGAGTTTGGGCCGTCGTTGGCACACAATGCTTTGGTGGTCACACCAGCAAGAAAAAGTCGTGACGAGATTGAAATATACTCTCTATACTTTTGTGGTGTTGCAGCTCTGCTTCACGCAGCTGGACGTCATAGCAGACCCAAACAACTGGTTGTGGGTCAAGAGGAAGTTCCAGAAGAAGCGTGGAATACCTCCGATGGTAAACCATTGAATTACCGAACGTCAAGAGTCGGTAGTTCCCAACACCCTAAGGCAGCCATTGACCTATAGAATCCGAACACCGCTTACTTAGACAACAGATTGTCGGTTTAATTCTCTTTATTGACGACCTGCTCGCCCTGCATGCACGCTTCATGCTAAGATTGCTTCATGATTGTTGAATCCTTCTCCGTTCTCATCTTGTCTCTGCGTACCTCAATAAGGTTCTCAATCTCCGATCGCCCCACGAGGCACATGCCATTGCCTGGCACGATAGAGTTGAATGAAATCTGAAAAATTCCTCATGGCTAGAACACCTCCCCTTGCCTATATGTTTCGAGCACTGGTGATAAGATCTACCGGTGAGATTTGGAATCTCATCAATGTCAGCTTCCGCACGGCTCGCACCTAATCTTTACGCCGAGATGATGAGTTGTTGGTCACGTGAGTTTGATGATGCTTGCTGGTGAAGATGTTACCTTGATCGTAGTGTTTCAGAGTACTATCAAGCCATCCTTGCGGGAGGATTTTCGATATGAGCTTTTAGGCTAGTCTTAAAGATGTCTTGTTGATGGTACATACTATATGTCCTGATCTGCTTGGTCCGCTCATAAGGCAAATGGATGAATCAGTAGCTCTTGAGCTGCTTGAACCGGTAACCTGTATAATGAGGAGGAAACACATAACAATCGAACTCTAATATGCACATTGCCTATTATATGACAGAAACTATCAAGTACAGCGACACTACGCTTCGACGGTTTTTGGCCTGGAGAAAAGGTGATTAGCACAGACTTCGCGCTATTCGCCTTATGCACTAGCGCAATACTGGACCCACTAAAATTTCTTTGCGACTTCAACATCTGCGCGCGACAACAACTGCATCTTCAACATCATGGCTATCGACAACTCGCTGGAGTCGCTCCTCGCGACGCTTACCACATCTATTCAATCTGCTACCGAAGCGTTGCCAAGTGACGACATATTGCCACCAAAGGAAGGAATCTCTCTGCTGGACGTAAAGAACGAGTTGCTTCTGAGTTACCTACAAAACCTTGTTTTCCTCATTCTTCTGAAGTTGAGATCGCGAAAAGGCGATCAGAAAGAGGCGGATCTGCACCCACAAGATGAAGTCGTTCAGAAGCTGGTTGAGCTGAGAGTGTACCTGGAAAAAGGTGTTCGCCCCCTCGAGAGCCGACTGAAATACCAAATCGACAAGATTCTCAGAACGGCAGATGACGCCACTCGCCGCAACACCCAGGCTCCTACCAAGTTGGCTTCAAGACCTAAGAAGTCCAAGGCCAATACAGGATCTGATTCGGATGTGAGCGATGCTGAATCAGCGGGCTCGGCACAGACAGAAGAAGACGAAGACGAGATGGCATACGGTCCCCGCCGTGCACAAGTTACACGCCAGAAGACCGAAGCCGCCCAAGAACGTGCCCGTGAATCTACAAAGGATGGTATCTACCGTCCACCCAAGATCACACCCATGGCCATGCCAACGCCAGAAGGACGCGAGGCACGACGAGAGCGCCGCCCCGGAAAATCAGCTACCCTGGATGAATTCATCGCTACTGAGCTTTCTGCTGCGCCGATTGCCGAGCCTAGTATCGGCTCTACCATCACACAGGGCGGTCGCCACACCAAATCTGAGCGTGAGCGGCGCGAAGAGAATGAGAGGCGCGAATACGAAGAAGCAAATTTCACTCGTTTGGCTCCCCTTAGCAAAAAGGAAGCAGCCAAAAAGAAGGCTCGACAGCAGCGTGATGGAGGTTTCGGAGGCGAGGAATGGAGGAGTTTGGGTGCGGGCATTGACCGTATTGAACGGCTTACGCAGAAGAAAGGGGGTAATTTGGGGAGTCTGGAAAAAAGCAGGAAGAGGCCGGTTAACGATGGGCCAAGAGGCTCTGGATCTGCTGCCGGAGACGCATTTGAGAAGCGAAGGAAAATTGTTTCAAAGTGGAAGTAAACTAATTGGAAACACCAATATCTTAGACAGTGGCTTTCGAGGGCTGTATCATATCCGTCAGATTACACTATATATGGCAACCAAAATTGAACACAGCATTCAACTCACAGACAGCATGAATCACCTTAGCTCTGGAAAAATCACATTCGTGACTTACAATTATTGATGCATGTATGCAACAAGAACCAAATGTTTGTGCAATGAGCCGAGAATCATATCATTTCATTTCATACCTTGATACTGCTGAAACACCCCTCGGATTATAGAAGGTGTCTGCAAACGTTCCTTTCGTAATGCTCATGAACGTCATCCCGTCGACGCCAATGCTATGCGTTCCACAATGGTGATTCATCCCAATGTCGAATCGATACTCCCCAGAACGCCATGAAAAAAAAAAGAGTATGAACAGCCACGCACCACAGGCGAAGCTCTTACGCAAGATACCTATATGAGTCCACCTGTGCACCTTCTATACGTTCCAAGTATTCACGCTCAATGAGCGACTCGATGCGCTTCTTGACCATGTGAACTTCAGGCTTGAATTGTCCGACGAGTTGACTGAGCGTCTCTGACATGAGTTGTTGATGCGAGAGTTCTTTGCGTTGCCTAAGAATTTGTTAGTGTAAGCCGCAGCATATCAGCATAGGGAATACGCACTTCATGATTCGCACAACAGCAGCCTCAATGCAGAAGCCACGCGAATCGTCGTTCTTCTTCTCTGTCTCTCGTCGCTCACGATCGCTTTCAACCTTGTTTCCTCCACTGACGACGCCAACTTTGATTTTGACGAATTTGCCCTGGAACCCTTCATTGAAGAAGAAGCGATCAGTAGGCTTCACGTCTTTGGACATGGGTTCTTTGATGAGAATACGCGTCTTTGGAGCTACAGCAAGTGACTGTAGGTTCCTGATGAGGTCACTAGGTGGTATATTGGTTCGTGCTTGGATCTCCTCAAAGGTGAGGTGTTCGTTCGGAGCGAGCTCGTTGAACAATAGTAGGATGACCATGCCGTATGTCGACACATTGAGTTCATGACGGCGCTCCTTGAACGTGCCATCCTTTTGTGGTACTTTGGGAAAAACGGCTTTGATATCTGCCGAACCCATGTTGGCAAGCCATGTAAGCTGCCGGCCAGAGTGTTTCTGGCTGTAAAACTTCTCGAACCCACGCTTGAGCTTGTCCACAACAGAAGGATAGTTGCATCGTGGCCGTTGATCCTCTTCGTCGGCAGCGGCACCACCCATTGTCTCAAGAGGCCATGTCATGCTCGTAAGCACATTGATAGATAGCTCGATGCGCTTTGGGTCCTTGTCGCCCAGTCCTTCAACATGTTTCTTGAACCCTGCGGTAAGTTCCTCGGAAATGGTCATATCCTTGAACATGGCCTCTAGCTTCAGCGTGAAGTTGTTACCAAGTTCAATCTTCATCTTAGAAATCATCTGCTTCTCAACTTCGTTGCTGACTGATTTGTTCATCAACAAGCGTCGGCACAGATGCTTCTTGTAATAGCGTTCGAAGAGGTCCTTGTCCTGAACGTATCGCAGCAGTACAATGGCCTTTTCTAGCACGGCGTCAATTTCAGACTCCGTCTTGCCCTTAATTCCCTTCTTCATGTTTTCGTCGATGAATAGAGAGATATATTCCGATGATCGTGGAAATGATGGTGAGTTGATGAACTCGGTAAAGCTCTGCGTCTGAGCCTGTTGTAACAATGGATCTGACCCGAATGACTCTCGCCAAATCTTGTCGAACCGGTCTTTGAGTACAAGAACATCCTCAACCCACTTGATCGCAGCAACTGTCTGTTGATTCAAACTCTTTTCTTGGGGGGGTGCCTTGGACTTGTCGGTGGGATCCGCGACAGGCACCACGGCAGGCGCTTGGGACGCGGCGATTGCGTCCTTGTTGACATCAGAGCCCATATCAACAATGCGCTGCTGGATGGCACGAGTGATTTCCATCTTCTTGTCGTCTACGCGTTTGTTGAGGTCGTAGATGAGATTCAGCTCTTCGAGTCTGTGATTGTCAATCATGAAGCGCACGCCACTCTCCATTTCCACGAGCTCATGTATCCGGTTCTTGATCAACTCATCCTCCACTACCTTTTGAATCTTTGGTCCAGTGCTCTCCAACAGGGTCTGTTTGCAACGCTCATCTTCCTCGTAAATCCTGCGTCGTGCATGTTTGCAATATGCGCCCGCATGGCAATCCCGTAGCAACAGCTCAGATTCGGCACGGTAAAAGGCACTGCTAGTCTCCAAGTATTCCTTCTCGAATGAGGTGTTATATAACCGCTGCTCTTCAGATTCTACTTCAGCCTCGTGCAGGCCTTCCAGCATCCACACACAAGACTTGATGAGTTGCTTGTCGATGATATCGCCGTCGCGCTCCATCTGGATTTGATCGAGGATGATGTAGTTTAGTAGGCCGAGAATCGTGCGAGCATCGGTTGCGGATATCGCCGAATTTAGGATTTCGTCGCGAAACAAGACCATGGCAGCGTTGTAAATGGAAGGTCTTCGGTGGTCGGCACAGTAGACACGATCCTTTAGAATTAGTGTTAGCTTGGTTTGGTTCTCTTGTTAACATAGAAGCGCCCTGGTCTCACCATGTACATTAGCACGTCAGCAAGCATGCTTGTGCAAATCTGATGGTCGCTCCATGCCTGTCGCAGTCCCTTGAGGAACTTCTCACCAGCGACACGTCGCTCGTTGGCAGTAGTTCCACCCACACTCTGCGCATTTACAAGGAGGTTCGGGGACAGTAGTTGCTGGATAGTATTGCGGACCTCGCTACTGAGCCAGTTGCGCTCGAACTCATGGACCTTGTTGTACAGATTCTCGCCCTTCTTCTTCAGGACGATGCGGTAGGCATGGCGGTACAACTCCTCGTATGACAATTTGGAAGCGTTCTTTGTGTGAATTTCCCGAAAAGCCGCCTCGATGGTAGCCCACGTGTTCTCAAAATCGATGTCGTCGCCATGTAGACCCTGCAAGCGTGGCGTTGTCAGTATGCGACGGTGGGGTTGAATGCGCATAACCTACCCTCCGTGGGGGTCTTATCCGCTGCCTGCCCCGTCCCGCAATCATGTCTGCTTGTGCCTTGATTCAAGAATATGACGCTCAGAACTCCAGGCTCCAGTGCGGGCCAGAGCGGAGCTATGTTCGAGCTACTAGGCTTTGTGTGGCGGGTAAGGATGAGAAGACGGATTGGAGGAAGGGAGAGGGGGTGTTTTTTTTTTTTCAGTAGAGCGCCGGCATGCTCACGCACAGCAAAGTGGCAAGACAAAGCAGTAGACAGGCTAGACGTGAGCGAGGACTGAGTGATCTGGGATGGAGTCAGGCAAGGGTCCCCACCGAATTGCCGCGGCCATCATCGTCATTGCTTGGCGGTCGATCAACTTCTGTTATTCTTTGCCCGCGCACTTCTTGCCGCCGTATTCATTTTCACGCCTTATATAGCTACCATGCGCTCTTCTGTACCCTTACTACGCGCCTTTGCACGGTCCGCTGCGCCCCGGACAAGGCCAACCTTCTGTGCCGCCCAAGTCTCGGCACAAACAGAGCGCTTCCTGCACACACGGCCAACGTTAGCAGCCCTTCGCTCTTCACCAGCGCCATTGCGAGCGACAGTACCCTCTACCGTTCGCTTCGAGTCAAATACACCCTCGCCTACGTCAACCACTGCGCCAGAATCACGACTAGACCGTGACCAAGTCCCTTCCTACGAGCTCACCTTCACATGCAACGTCTGCAAGACCCGGTCGTCGCATCGCCTATCCAAGCAGGGCTACCATCATGGAACAGTCCTGATCCAGTGCCCGGACTGTAAGAACAGACATCTGATCAGCGATCACCTCAAGGTACCGTACAGCGTACGCCCCCATTATCATACACGCGCTAATCACAAACAGATCTTTTCCGACAAGGCCGTCACCATCGAGGATCTTATGCGCAAGAAAGGAAGCCTCGTCAAGAAAGGCTCTTTGAGCGCAGAAGGCGACGTCGAATTTTGGGAAGATGGCACGTCTACGCCCCGCTCCGCACAGTTTCACGCCAACTCCACGCCCAAAGGTGATAATCGACTGTCGCAACAGCCAGACCCGTCCAAACCGTCACAAGAATAGACGCCGTACCAGCAACCCCAACCTGTATTATACTGTTTGAATAACCATTATGGATCAATCTACCGCACTGTAGGAAACGACTTTACAATATCAAAAGCGACACATCATACGTCATTGAGACCCCAGGATATACCGAAATGCCAACTAATCATACGTAGCTAGTCATCTCTGTAATATGCCGTTCGTTTGTTAGACACAAAACGTTAGAAATGGATAACAACTTGAAACGATTTTATAGGCGCACTACGCAAGACCTATTCAATTATGTTCGTTATTTATGCTAGCCCGCATCTGCAAGAGAAACCCAAAAAAAAAGCCAACACGAATCGCACAGGGTATCATCTCAACAATTGTGCGTCCTTTCCGTTACCATAACGCCTGACCCTGATGTTTTTGATATAGAAAGAATAACGAAGACTTCTTCCATAATGTACCTGTATTTTGAACATTCATACATATCTGCCGTGACCTTGGGCGTTTTAGTATTTTATCGTCGTGCCGTGGCTGATCTCTCTTTTGGCATCTTCTTGTCGTCGCCAAGTTTGCCAATGGAACTTTCTGTATGCATATGAGGCGCCACCTCGACCAGCCACTCAGGGCTGATGGGTAGAATGGCTCGCGCGTACGTCTTGGACGATTCTACAATCTCGAAATAGATGATCCATTTTGGACGGTTTTCGATCATACTTGACGATGGGTGAATGAAAATGGTCATTCCGCTGTTCGAAATCGCGCGATAACTCAATCCGTCACGTGCTAACCTGGCAGCGTTGATGAAATATGCTGATGTTATGCACTTGCGAATCGGAACGTGGTTCGAACTACCACAAGTGGAGCTCGGTACCTCAACTCGGTCGCATAGCTTTGTCAACTGTTCGCGCACGTCGCGGGCTCGATTGAGGCATCTCCACTGGAGGAAATTCTCGGTTGCCCACCGACTGTCATAGCCACTATCTTCGAACTGGTCCCAGATGTTGAGAAATGTCAGAAAGTCACCACCTTCCTTGCTGCTGAAGCGGGCTCGGGCAGCATCGGCCGCCACTTTCTTGTCTTTTGGTCGGAGGAAAAGGGAAGCCGATTCTCCCAAAACACTGACAATTGATAATATCTCCTCGCGACAGCCATACTTCTCTGATGCAAGGATAGCTTTGGAAAGCTTGATGTCAAGTGGTAACTCTGCCATTCTCCGGCCCAGTCGAGTCAGTTTCCCAGTAGAGTCTAGAGCCCCTAATGCGTAGAGATTCTCCAGAGACTTGATGAGAGAGGTACTCGATGGGGGATCCAGGAATTCGAACTCAAGGAGGTTGTCGATACCCAGAGCCTTCAGTGTCAGGACAACACCGTCAAGATTTGCGCGCAAGAGCTCGGGCTCGGTAGTCTCACTGAGCTCATTATAGAAGGCATGTTTCGTGTACAGACGGTAGCAATATCCTTCGCTAGTACGGCCAGCACGTCCTGCCCTCTGATTGGCACTAGCGCGAGAGATCGGGCTGACAATCAACGAGCTGATGCCGTTTGTCGACATGTAATTACTCTGCTTGCTGTAACCCGAGTCTATGACGTGCCGAATACCATCGATAGTCAGCGAGGTTTCAGCTATGTCAGTGGATATGACCAATTTTCTGGCATTGGGTGGCGTGGGCTCGAAGACCTTGGCTTGTGCATCTGGCGGAAGCGCACTATACAGCGGACAGACAATGAGTTCTTTGGCTCGCCCACCCAGCTTCTTCATGGTCGCTTCGATATTTTCCACGGCAGCTTGGATCTCTTCCTCTCCGGTAAGAAACATGAGGATGTCTCCTGGAAGTTCTGCCGCCAAATGTATTTGAAGAGCTGAAGTAATGCCAGCGCTGAGATAGTTGGCCTCTGGAGCACTTGTGTAGAGGATGTTGATCGGAAATGTCCTGCCTTCTACGTAGAACGTAGGTGCGTCATCGAAATACTTTGAGAATTTGGAGGCGTTGATCGTAGCAGAAAGGACGAGCAGCTTGAACTCGGGCCTGGCACGACAGACTTCACGACACAGGCAGAGCAAAAGATCTGAAGCAATTGATCTCTCATGCGCCTCGTCGATCATCACAACAGAGTAGTTGGACAATAAGGGGTCTGTCATAGCCTCTCGCAGAAGTACACCGTCTGTGGCGAACTTGACAACGGTTTTATCACTTGTCTTGTCGTCGAAACGAACACTGTATCCAACTTCGTGGCCCAGCTTGCATCCGTACTCTTCTGCAACACGTTTAGCGACGCTCATGGCTGCCACTCGTCGGGGCTGAGTGATGGCAATCGCTCCAGTCTTTGTGTAACCGGCTTCGGCTGCAAATTGGGGAATTTGTGTTGTCTTTCCTGATCCGGTATCACCGACTACGACTAGTGTTTGATACTTGGATACAGCATCAAGTATCTCTTCACGATATTTGTAAACAGGAAGACTTTTGCGGACTTCCTCAATACTCTTAGCCCTTTTTTCAGCAGAGTCGAGTTGAGCCTGGAGTGCCTGCTTGGTGGGATCGATGCGACTCGAGATATCTTGTTGAAACTGAATCTGGTTCGAGGTGTCGAAAACGAATTCGTAGTCGTCCTCCTGTACGCGTTCGGCTTTCTTAGTCTGACTTTTGATCTTGCTCATCTGATCTTCTTCCCACTGTTGGTATTCGGTCTTGAAATGACTGGAGTCATCGCGGCGGTTGAGCACTTCAGCTTTGTTCGAAAAGTCTGCATCGGGGATCATGAACCCATCGCGGTGCTCGTCAATGGCATTCCTCGCCTCGGCCAACCTCAAGGTCTCTCTGTTCTTCGCAAACTCTTTGCGCTCTCTTTCTGATAACTTGGATCCCAGCCTCTCTTCCTCCTCTGCTTCTTCTGCGACTTGGCGACGGAGAAGGGCGAGCTGCTGTGCTTCTCGTTCTGCAAGGTACTTCTGTCGCGACGCGAGGCGGAGCGCGCTGATGTCTTGGTCGCCGGTCTTGCGACGTTTCGGATCCATAATGGATAATCGGTGTATGTACGTTCGTTCGTATAGTACTTTTTCGCAGCTCTCCCAAGCTGATTCGGTTCTTGCGTCACGTTCGTTACGTGGCGCGAGTGTGACGCTTGCGATGTCGAGGGTAAGTGATGGGTGGAGCTCTCTACAAAATGTTGAAGCTCGGTCCAGGTGGCGGCGAACCGCAGTTGACCGGACCACGCTAAGGCAGCATACCACACCATAGTTGCAGGGATCAAGCTATATCACGTTATTTGATAACCCTTGAAGACGTTCCATGTCGTAGACAAACGTGAAATGAGAAAATTTGGAATCCATCATACAGCAGCTCACGAAGTTCACCTTATTCAACGTAGAGAAATGTCATTTCCATTATCATAAAGTGCTCATCAAAAACGCCATTCGCGATGCCATACTTCGTGAACGCTTCAAACACGAAAGCATATACAAATAGCCGATAAGCACAACTCCCCCGGTACAAGCAACGCCATCTATTCTGAATGCTCAATGGCTGATGTATTGGAACACAGCACTCACATCCCTCAAGTCGTTCGCTGTCTCCTGTCTCAGCAAAAGATCCTGAATCTTGCCCAGGGCGCCATTCTCTCCATCATTGACAAAATGGTTCCAAGTACTTGTATCGCCGTACAGCATAGCGGGAGCCTTGATGATTTGTTTGCCGTCCTCTTTCCGACACCGCTTACATTTGAATGTATCGTGGGTATCGCTGGTGGTATTATCGCGGTACTGGAAGAGCTCGCGAAGCGAGTCAAGACTGAAATGCCGCTCGACATCCTCTGCAGAGTCGACGACACAAGACGATAGTGACTGTTTGTGGGACTGTCGCTGGAAGACTTTCTCTTCAATAGTACCGGTGGTGATGAAACGATAGACGAAGCAATCCTTCTTCTGACCATCACGCCACACACGAGCAAGGGCTTGCTGATCAGCAGCTGGGTTCCAATCAGGGTCAAAGAGGACAAGCCGGTTGGCACCAATGAGGTTGAGACCACATCCACCAGCCTTGGAAGAGAGAAGGAAAACAAACTCCGGACTCTCCGGGTCATTGAACTTGTCCACCAGCTTCTGACGCTTGCTGACGTTCATTGTGCCGTCCAAGCGGAAGCAGCCATATCCGCGTGAGCGGCAGAGCATGGCAAAGATGTCGAGTGTCTGAGTATAATTGGAGATCAAAACAATCTTGTCGTTCGTCTCGGCGCGGATGCGGGCAAGCATACGATCCAAGACCGCCATCTTTCCGGAGTACCACACCTTGACTTCACGATCTCGGCCTCTTGCGTCCTTTTGTACGAAGTCCTCGGGTAGCTTGTCCTCACATCCTGGCAAGTCTTCCGGCAGATTGAGTAGATCAGGATGGTTGCACAGCTTCTTGAGCATACCAATGACCTTGAGTGGCTGCGAGCCCTTGCCACGCAGCAGGCTTTGAACATCTGGTGACTTGATGAAATGGTTGTACAAGTCCCTCTGGAAAGGTGCAAGATTGCAGAAAACAACGTGCTCGTACTTGACAGGTAGATACTTGGAGAGAATGTCGTTGGTTCGTCGGATGATGAACTTGTTGACCAGCCCCAAAAGCTCTGTGAGCCGCTCATTACCCTTTTGTACGTCTGCGTCTGTTCCATTGGCGTCGCGACCCTTCAGAATAGGTATTTCAAATTGCTTGCGGAATTCCATGCGTGTACCGAGGTAGCCCGGGTTCGCAAAGTTAAGTAGTGCGAAATACTCCGATAGGTCGTTCTGGATGGGCGTGCCGGAGAGGATGACACGTCTTTGTACGTTCAGGTTGTTCAAGGCTGTGAATGTCAGGCTGTCTCCATTCTTCAGTCGGTGGCCTTCGTCGCAAAGCATCAATCCAATTGGTGTCTGTCCAAACTCATCAACGTAAAGTCGAAGTGTTTCATAAGACACAATCAACACAGGCCGAACGACAGACCGTCCAGATGCGATTGACCATTGCCGTATTTGCTGAATCAGCTCTTCCTTCGATGCCTTTCCATCAATCGCAAAAGGAGTGACTGCGTCTTTGCCCAGCCATTTGACCAACTCATTTGCCCAGTTCCTGACCAGACTTGAGGGACATGCAATGACACATTTCTGTATCGTCGATTTGCCAGCATCCGGCGATTGTTTCAGCAGCGTCCACATTAACGTGATGCACTGCAGTGTCTTTCCAAGACCCATCTCGTCGGCCATGATGCAACCGTTCGCCTTGGGATCAATCATTCCAGTGGTAGCTCGGTACAAGAACTTCACTCCTTCGACCTGATGTGGTCGTAGAACTTTGGCAAGCTTTGGATCTATAACAACTGGCACTCGTGGTCGTTCGTTGTCGACTTTCTTCTTCAAGCCTAATATCTCCGCCAAACTCTTGTGAACTAGCGGGGCATCCAGTTGTTTCTTCTCGGGTTGACTTTGACTTTGACTGGGCTCTGGTTCTGGTTTTGGTTCCGGCTTATCATCAACAGTAGGGTCATATAGTACTATTGCAAATTCCCCACTGGGATCATGCAATGGTCGCGCGATAAAGACGGTTCCTGTTCGCATACCCAGCAGGGGTGCTGGTCGGTTCGGGTTGTATGCTCCGCTGTCCTTGTTGACTAAAGGCACGACAAACTTTGTCCTGAATGCCGTTTCCTTGTCTTTGGGTTTAAACACTGGGAATCGGTTCGCGTCTCGTGTGGCGAGGGCTAATCGATCCTCATTGGAATATGGTTTATCGCTTTCTTCATCGTCACCACCAGCCCCGGAATAATCAACCTTCCGTTTCTTTCTCGCGGGCTTCTGTGAGGTGCGTGTTACTGTCGCTGAACCAGGACACCGAAAGGGCTTAACGAGACGTTCAGTGGACTGTGGAGTGCCGCCATAGAGACGCACTACTGGCTTTGCTGGTGTAGCCTCGCCAGCTGCGAGCGTTCTTGGTCGATGCATAAGAAATTGCTGTGCCTGAAGAACTTGGTGGAACTGTGCAGCGCGTTTTGGTCGGTGTAATGAAAGTTGGAAGGATAGGGCGCGAGTGTTGCTTGGTTCTCGTAGGTGGCGGACTAGCATCGCGTCAAACGACTAGCTCATTCGCGGTGTCACGTGCGATAGCAAGGCAACAACACCATCCTGAACAATATGTATGCTTCGATCCTAAACATTGAACTTATGGTTTTATGTAAACTCAGATACATTGGAGTCTAAAAACTTCAAATGCGTGAAAAAAAATCTGAACCGAACGTATCACAGAAAATCCTGTGACCGGCACCTCCGAGCCTCTCCGCAAATTCCCCCAACCCACCCACCACCCCATCACATACCCTCACAGCATGGCGCGAAAAGCAATAGCAAAGGACCAGATTGTCAAATTGATTGTAGGCGCAGGGCAAGCGTCGCCCTCGCCGCCTGTAGGTCCCGCGCTGGGAAGCAAAGGTGTAAAGAGCATGGATTTCTGCAAAGTATGTATTGCGCACTCTACATCGCCGCCCATCGATTGCAGGCCATGTCCCAGTCTAACGGATCTTCCTCTTCTAGGAGTTCAATGCAAGGACAGCGCACTACGTAGTAGGCACACCTATTCCTGCGCGCATCACTGTTCGCCCCGATCGCTCATTTCACTTCCAACTTCGCACCCCGCCCACTGCGACTCTACTCCTCAGCGCGGCTGGTGTGCTGCCGACCAAGAATAAAGTACGCGGCGCGGGAAATGTACCAGGTCCAATGAACAACCACGAAGGGCAGAAGGGCAAAACGTCAACAAGCAGTCCAACAGTAGGAAATGCGGTCAAGGGCACAGTTGGTACCGTTAGCCTAAAACATGTGTACGAGATTGCAAAGATCAAGCATAGCGAGACACGATTAAGCGGATTGAGTCTCGAGGGCATTGCGAGGAGCATTGTAGGACAGGCTGGAAGCTTGGGTGTGGTCGTAGTGCCATAAGCTGGTGGGTAAACCTTTGGATTTTCGCTGCGATCTTGCCTGGGTTGTAGAAGAGTAGGGTGTTCTGAGAAAAAAATCGTGAGACGCAGCGAGACGACATGAACTTGTTTTACTTGATCGGACGAAATAGGGGCTGGATGATTGAACCGTGGACATGGTACATGCGCTTTGGGACGTTTGGCCGTTCCTTGCGGCATTGGTAAAGTTCACATATTCATTGCATTAGGAATATGCCCTCTCAGGGCATGACCCAATATCAATCAAGTCAAATGACGCGGCCGCGAATACGGACCATCACGTATGCGGACGACGACTTCATGCTAGTACATATAACTCGTTGAAACACATGTTAGCTCAAATGTGCCTTGTGGGAGCTCCAGAACGAGTTACTGTGACGCGGTATGCCTACGGGCACAACATTTTGGAATTGCTCAGTCCCTGGCCTGGTGCTGCCTCCTTAGAAACCATACACACCCCCATGCTCTTGGAATCTCAGCTGGTGATCTCTTAGATCCGCCCACAAGCGCAACTCACTTTCCTCATCGAAGGTGCCGCCATTCGGATCCCCGGTTTCTGGGCTCACTCTTTCTAGCTTGCTTAATATGTCTAAGAACTTGTATAGGTAATCTTGGTGTTGTTGCGCCACGCTGCCTTTTCTTTCTTTGGGTACTTCTAGTAATGTACTCGCAATGGATCGAATTTTTTGTATCTGTGTGGAGGCAAAGTGTAAGCTTGTGATAACGTTTGAACAAAAGCAGTTCTTGACTGGATATGACGTGGCTATATCGCCAGTAGGATGAAAGTGGTCAGAATATGGAAGTAAACGTGTAAACTTACGAAAGAATCTCCATTGGGCTCCATATTGACCATGTCGATACTGCCTAGTACCACCAAAAGGTCCTTGACTACTTGCTCTCGCTCTTCAGACATGGCCTTTTCGAGTGCTTCGGCATCGGTAGTGGTATCGGACACGAACTTATCGATTCCTGCTACGATTGGATTGGTCGCAGCCTGCAGACCCGTTTGACCTTTTGTTCTTTGATACTTTTCTAGCTGCAGAAAATACTTCTCGACCAGATGCGAACGTGTGGCGAGATGGCTAGCGTAAATGTTCGCTTTTTGTATCTCGTAGCGACGTGTATCCGGGATTTCTATTTTATTCTGCTCGTCCGTCGTGGAGTCGCGCATGCCTGAGTACTCGGGCATGGGGGGGTAATATGATTTCTGTTGTTCAATCCCACCATCTTTGCCATTCTTAGGTCGGACCTTTAGTTCCTCTGGTATGCTTTGTAGGATCTGTCTGCAACGCTGCAAGCTTTGCTGAAAAACACGCTGTTGCCGGTCCCAATCGAATATTTCATCCATTCCAAAAGCCATCTCGGCGGTAGCAAGGGAGGAGTATGACAGGTAGATGCGCACGTTGATGTTGAAACCAGTGAGCATTGAGACGACGCCCTCTTGCTGTTGCTGGATCTCATGAGGGAAGATGTGCACATCATCCACTTCTCGCGGTAAGGGAGGCAGGGGTTCGCTCGGTGTTGCAGGCGCAATCACGAGCTCTCCAAAAGAAGCACCCAACTGCTGTATAGTTCTAATCATGAGAATTAGCAAGAGTCAAGATTGAAGACGAGCTGCAACATACCGCACGCCAACAAAGACGGTCCAAAAGACTCGCCGGCCAATTTCTTCTGTAATGTAGTCGATCTTTGCTTCCCTTGATCCATCGTAGTTTGGGCCATTGGAGCCCCATGCATTGGGTACACCGCCGAGGTAGGTGTAGCCCTGAAGATCGGGTTTATGGAGACCCAAGGAGCGTATGATGGTCAAGCATTCGGCGAGGTACAGGCGCAACTGGCGCCATTGGAATACGTAGGCGCCGGTCAATCCTAGGAAGTAGCTTGTGCAAGCATCGTACACGTTCAGCGAAGGCCGATCGAGGTAGCCAGGGCCGCGCGCGCGTGCACAAACGTCTCGACACTTGTCGACTAGGGCCAGATGATTTGGATATTCGTGGCGTGTCTGCGAGTTGAGGTGCAGGCGTGGTTTCCTAGGAAAAGAAGCGACCAAGACGGCAATCATGGAGGCTAGGAGGGCGAGGAAGGAAGGATTTGTCAGGTCTTCCCTGCGGCTCCATGCTTCGCGAAACGAGGGTTCGTGGGGAAAAGGACACAGGGGGTGTATGTAGGTAAAGAAGTCATTGATGAGGGCGTTGAGGGTGGGCAGGGCGCATATCTCTTCGGCGGAGAGGTGGGCTGGCTGGGACGACTGGAGCTGTGCCAGGGCGTGTGCGGCGTTGGTGGGAGACTGCGAGGGCGAGGCCTCGGAGTCGATGGCGTCAATCCGCCGCTTCTTGATGGCCTCGGCATGTCTGTTGGGGGGACCACGTCGTCGGCTGGGGCGGTCAAAGGTGCATGGGATCTCAAGAGCTACACAGGCCCTACAGGGCGGACCTGATTCATCGCACTACAGCAAAGTTGGCGAGTCAGCAACGACACTTGGGCACGGGGTGCAGCAGGAGAAGAGAAGCGGCTGTGGGGCATACCTTGACCTTGCGTATGCTGCAAGAATCGCAGGCCTTGCGCAGCCGATTTGGCTTGACGGGTTGGGCGAGGGGCGGGGTCAGGGCATGGTTTGCTTGGAGGGCTTGCTGAGCCTGCTGGGCCTGGAGCACTTGGTTGATGTTCTCGAGCTTGGGAAAGGCGGCATCGTGCGGGTAGGGCAGGCGGGCAGGTTGGGCGGATTGCGCAGGCTGGACAGGCTGGACAGGCTGCGCGTCGAGCAGCTGGGGACCCGAATAGGTGTAATGGGGGTCCTGGGGCGGCAGATACTGCGACGACGAGGGCGATTTCATGATACCGAATATCTACCGCCGCGCAGGAAGGAGATGATGGCGTCGCGTCAGCGTCGGGTCGGGACAAACGGGGCGTTTAGGCGCAAGAGCGGAGCAGGCTGGACAGGCTGGACAGGCTGGACAGGCTGAGCAGGCTGCAGCAGGTGGGCTGCACAGCCAGGCACGAGTAGTACAGTGCAGTCGGTACAATGCAATGCAGACGCGAACAGGAGCAGCGCGGCGCAGCGCAGAGCAAGAACAAGACGGGTCTGCAGCCACGGCCGCAGGTGAGATTGACGTCGCGGACCGACCGCGCACGGGACGGCCAGATACCACCTCAGACGGCCCTGCTGCGACGGGAAGAACGCCTGGGGTGGGCTGCCTGGTGGGCTGCATGGCGCTGCCGGGCCCAGCACACTCGCAACCGACGGCGATCCAGGAAAATCCTCCGATACGGCGAACCCATGTTCGCTTTTTCCGCCTGCCTGTACTACTTGTACTGCTACCACCACTACCACCACAGCTGCGGCACACGTCATGGCGTGCATGCTTCGTAGTAGGTTCCCTTCCTCAGACTACAACGCCGCCTCTCCCTCTGTCCCCATTGCCCTTCCAAGGCCCCCCATGCATCCAGCTAGCACCAGCCGCTCTCTGCCAGTGCTCCACGCCCGCGCCAGGCCGGCCCTTGTCAAAACCCCCGCCGTCGTCGCCGTGGCCGCCCGCCAGCCCATGTCCGTCAATCGCTGTCGTCGCTGTCCGGTGAGCTGCGCGTCGGCGGGCGCGTGCTACGCGTAAGAGAGAAATCAAGCACGTCAGACCGGTCCCCAGCATCCACATACTTGCGCAGGCACCAGCCAATCTGCACCGCCGTCGACGTTTCCTTGCCCAAGGGATCAATTTGACGGCCCTTGACAAAGACTACAAGAATGCGTTAGCCTGCCACATACACACATATATATATATATATATATAGCTACTTACTGATCTGATTCTGGCTGTCCTCGCGGTCGTAGACCTTGTCCGACGACCCAAAAGCAATAATGGCTAGTTTCGAGGAACGCCCTTGCTCCTTGGCGTGGTCGCAACTACGCTCAAAGCCCTGTTGAGCCAGACCTGCAAGTAAGTGCTCGTAAATCTTGCGCGGCAGTTTGGTCGACGAAGGGCTGTTGGTCGGCCATGTAGTAATGTTGAGCGTGGCCAGGTTGCAAAGGTCGCCCAGACAATTCTCAAAGTTGACGAAGCTGTCGTTCTTGCTTCGGACCACACTGACAGGAGGAAACGCGACCGAGATTTGCTCTAGCAAGGTGCACTCCTTGCAGATCTGTGAGAAGGATGTATACTCGTACACGAGCTCGTCGTCGCAACTGTCGGGCCCTGTGCTACCATGGACATTGAGCGTCTTCAGCGTCTTGCCATGGCGCACAATGCCCGCGGCAGCTGGCAGTGCCTTGACATAGATAAGGTCCAGCGTCAAGACTTTGATACCCGAGACCAGACAAAGAAAGCCGTCAATGGCTGCTAAGCCGTCGTTTTCCGCGTTGTCATCATGCTTGAACTCCAACGTGTCGAGTTTGTCAGGCAGCTTTGTGCTTTTGCTCAGCTCCGCAAACAGGGCGTCGGCACCAGAGCAGCCAAAGACACGAATGCTCTTGATGGTCTGGAAGTCGATCAGCTTGCAGTATGTTTCGGCCGCGTACCGCAGGTGCAGCTTTTGCAGCGTAACCTCCTTGAGCGCTATCGGCGTGCATTTTGCGAAGGGCTGCATGTGTCGGAACATGGTTGAAGTGATGAGACCAGGCGCGTTGACCGTGTCGTTGAGCTCTCGCATGCTCACGGCCGGGTCCAGCTCATCGAAGCTGGCATGCAATGTGATCTTGTCCAGTTTGCGCTCGGCCGTGTTCTTGAGCAGAAAGTGACAGAAGTCGAGTACCTCTCGAGAGTCTGGGTATAACCCAATCTTGCGCACATTGTCAAAGCACTTGTCAATGTTGGGCAACTTCTGTAGCTCTTCCAAGACATTGCGGTCCAGTGAAATGCCCTCGAGCCACTTCATGCGCTTTTGTTTCCGATAGAGCAGCACGAGATTGTCGCCCGAGAAGGGCGACCATGGATGCCACGAGAACTTGTCCAGCTGATTCTCTGGCAACAGCTCCAAGATCATGCGAATGGCGAAGTTGGCTTGCTGCTGCTGGTTGCATTTGTCCAGCACGTCTGCCAGGTACAGGTCCAATTTGCGCACATGTTGTAGGCCGATGTTTCGGGGATTGAGAAAGGCGGCGAGGCGTGTGTCGTTGGGTGAGCCGACGTCGAGCGTCACTTCATAGTAGAGCTGGCGGGCAGCAATCTCGTGCAGTTGTTTGCATGTGAGGCACACATTTTTGAGGTCGGTCGGACGGTTGATCTGAGTGAGCCATCAAGGTTAGCCATGTTTCTTGACGTGCCGCACGCACACCCAGGCCATGCCAGACTTACGTGCTGAATGACCAGTGTCTTCAAGTCGACGGACAAATCCATGAAAGACAGCCGGGGCGCCATCTTGTGCAATGGTGTGCGACGAGAGCGTGGGGTCTGCTGGAACAGCGTATTGGGTATGGGTATATGTAGTCGTGCGCCGTCGACCGAGTGCGGCGGCGAAAGATGTTGCTATGGCGGTTGTCAGCGCTGCTGCCTGGCGCTGCGCACGTCGGGCTGCTGATGAGTTGAGTGGAGAAGCAAGGGCGAGAGTTAAGTGGAGAGGTGGGGGGGGGTGAGTCTCCAAGGCGCATTCCCAAAAAGCAACCTTCCCTCTCAGCCTCACTTCACCTGTCCCGCCATGACGAGGCCCGCACGGAACCAGGGTCCACACGGATCGAGAAGGCGCTAGCACAGCCGACAGCCTGGGGTAAATGTGCTGGCTAGCTGCCATTGGATGGGCCGTGCCCCCCAGCTGCTCTCAAACACACCACACGACGACTGCCTGGCAGAATACGAAATCATCAGCCTTCTATTGGCACTGGCATGAGCCCTCTCTAGTAATGCTGATATCATGCAAAGCTCAAAAAAAAATGCGTCCTATTGTAAGGTATCCCCAAGAAAATGCTCACCGTGTTCAACGCCAAATGCCAGACACCTCGCTATGCACAGGGGACCATAGAGACAAAGCCCCAGTATACAGGCCCATCACTCTTCTCCATCGCTGTCATCAAAGCCCGCCAAAAGCTCCGCCTCGAGCCCATCGTCATAGTCGTCACCAAGGTCGGGTGCAACCCCGTTTGCTTCAGGCGCCTTCTCCTCGTCTTCGCCTTGCTCCTCCTCTGGCCCGGTGGTTTCGGGACTGGGCAGGCCCGACGACTTCTCGGCAGTGAGCACGTTTGTCATGGACGTCACTCGCTCCAGAGTCCGTTTCTTCCGTCGTTGCAGTCGAGAAGTACTCGTGACACTGCCATCGCTCTCCTCGGCTTCGCTGCCTTCGGTAGAGTCTGTGCGCTTTCGCTTTTGTTTGGCGTTTCTTGTGTCCGACGCTGTGCTGTTCTCGGAACGAATGCTGTCGGCATCCGATTCACTGCCGCCGTCTGTGTCCGACTCATCCATGAACTCTGCCAACTCGTCATCCAGCGCAGCCCAGGCTTCGTCAGACATTTCCACTATTGGTGAGTGCGAAGCATCTTCGGCCTCTTCGTCGCCGGTCCCGTTGATGCTCTCGTCCTCAACATCAGGAACCGGCGATCCGCCACGGTCAGCAGCATCCATCTCAATCAAGTACGGTGTCTCATCCACGTGCTCCCACCTAGTGCAGCACTGGAACATCCATTCAGGATTGACAATCTTGATATGAGGGTACCGAGCGGCTCGCTTGACTTTGGTCGTCTTGCGATCTGGGTTAGCAATGACATGTGTTGTCCGCCGGTTGACACTGGTGGTAACCTCTGCACCAAAGCTTGAGATCCACAATGCAAAGTCGGACCTGAAGATTCGTTAATCGTGCCCTTTTCATCATGCTTGGAGAAACTTACGACAGGACATCCACGCCAAGGGGGATGATGCCCGAAAACACCACTACAGCGCCATCAAGCACCTCGCTCTTGATACGCGGCATGATCTCCGCAACATCAGGGATAACATCCTCCATGGCTCGTTTCTTGGGACTCTTTTCGCCCTTCAGTTCTGCAACGCGACCCCCGGCAGGAACTTTCTTAGCTTTCCTGTACTCATCGTAAAAGGTCTGATGCACAAGCATGAGGTTCTTCTCAATAATGTCTAGGCCTCGGTCGTTGTTGTTGAGGATGCTATGACGGACTTTGTGGTGTTCCGCATGTTGTATGCTGCCATTGTCCACTTCATGAAAACCTTCTGTGTCCTCTGCCTCGTCATCCTCTTTGTCTTGCATAAGCTGTTGCTGCAGCAAAGGCCGCTCAGTCTGCTGCGCAATGATGAGCTTCTCCTGTTCCTTGGCTTGCGTCTGCAAATCCTCAGTTGCTGCCAAGGATATGAGTTGTTGCCCAAGCTCATTCAAATCTCCATTTGTAGCACCACTTGTGCTTGACTCGATAGGGTTGCCGATAATTGGGACGGACTTGCTGGATTCGGCATCGGTATCGAGCTTCTTAGGCGTTGGAGACTTATCCTTGGTGAACGTCACCAATTCTTGTTGCTTGGGTAGAAAGCTTGCGTTGATGTCTCCAGCACCTGGAAAGAAGTTGAAGACGGGTACGCGAACAAGATGTGGACTGTATTGCCAGACGTCTGCCCTGTCATCAATGATGACACACATGGCCGTGTTCTGGTAGAAGAGTCGGGTCAGACTCTTGAGCTTATCCGTGTAGTTTTCGTCGCGGCTGAGGATTCGATCGCCAAAATATTTTCGCTCGGGATCAATGATCTTTGCAACTTCCTGCGCGTAGGCTCGAGTGGCCATGGTGTAAACGTGCATCTCATAGAGCTTGGAGATCCTGTCAAAGAAGTCCTTGAGCCCCGGTCGCATCTTGACGTAATACCAATTTGCAGCCACATTGGACACATTATCGTCGGGCAGCTGAAAGCCCCGCACATCCTTGACGGCATCGTGGTTTGGGTTATCTGGGTCCGCTTGCCACTCAGCAATGGTTCGCTCGCATGTGGTGTGGATGACGGTCTGGTCGAGATCCACGATGAGGGTTAGCTTTCGCGCATTCAGGAGGCGCCTCTTTGCATCCTCCTCAGCGGCTATAGCTTCCTTGTGACTGACAAGCAGTGCGGTATTGTCGTGTGCCATATTCACCGTTGCACGATCCACGTCACGCTCTTTTGTGAGGTAATCGACCTGGGTCATGTCTCTGCCGCAGTCGACGCAGAGGCCACCGAATTGTGTCTCGTGGGTGCATGGTTCTTCGATCTCGAGCAATGGGATTCTACGAGCATGTTTAGCCTCGGGTGTTGGTCTTGCGACACGGCAGTAGACTCACCCAGATCGGTCAATGACGGTGCCTGGCTTGACAAACCATCGCGTGATCTTTCCTTCGGTGCTCGCATCGAATGTCTGTCTAAACTTCTTCATTACTGTCCTCTCGCCTCCCCATTTGTCGCCCTCAACGACGCGACTCTCATAGCTGTAGCTAAATAGCTTCTCTGACCGCGGCACGTCATCGTCGCGCTTCTTCAGCAAGTCAATGACGGTAATGGGATAGTTCAAATCCCGGGGCGAAAGGATCTTCATTCCGAGTTGGGGCAGCGCATGCGACTGGCAACGTGGCGGTGATGGCGGTCGCTTCGTCGTTCTAGTCGGCGCATTCGGTGCTCACGCGGCAGAACAGCCCTTGTGAATGCTCGAGCGCGGTCGCAAGTAAGCTGGGGCGTCGGCTACGTGTCGTGGGAGCGAATTTGCCCAATTATGTGTCGTGTATATCGTGTGTGCCAAACAGCAATTGTGCAGCGTGGAATGCGACACACAGGTGCGTGCGAGGGTGGGTGTTGGGTGCGACTGGGATTGACGTATGGCGTCGCGGCTGGACGTTTTCCCACTCGGATATTAGGAGCGAGGGGCAGCTTTATACCTTTGCAGCCACAAAACTAGCGTGCACCTTGCTCGCACGTCCACCACCGCCTCAAACATCAACCCCAAGGGACAAAGAGCGCCCTTCAAGGCCCTGTCGGCGCTTGTCACATGCATCTGCGTCAGAATTCAGCATCATTCGCTTTCGAGTAAGAGCGAGAGAGGAAACTTCATAATCCATTATCTGCGGCGCCGTCTTCTCCACGATTGTGCGGAGAGAGCCCACATAGTAGGGAGACACTGGCATTGCCAAGACCCACTGATCATCCTGGGGTTGTCCGCACAAAACCGACTGCGTGCGTGGCAATGAACAGAGCACGCTGCCTCTGTAAAAAGAAGGTGAGATTTTTTTTTTCCACAGAAATCATGTCTAGGAAGACATTACAGGGCCGCACCATCCTTCTTTGCGTAGGACTGGCAAGGTCATGTGAATGTTTTCTTGCTATTATTCCAACCAGACGTCTTGCTCTACATCTCTTGCGTATCATACAAATCATGTTTCCAGATCCACTCCAAATAATTTTATACTTCTATCTATACATAGAATGTCTATGGCTTGTACTGAAAAGCATACATGGTCACTGTTTCCCATCTTTATGTTGAACAACATAGACTTCTACCAAGTAAATCCTCCTCATGAACAAAGGCAATCGTGTTTAGCCAAATGGGTGGCTTCTATGTAATCTGCGTTAAATCCAACTCTGTTACGTCCAAGGCGACATCCTTCCATTCTCGAAGGCATGCTCATTCATTAAAACCTCATGAAAACTCAATCGCGACGTGCCACTTCTGCTGCATGCTTTTGCGCAGCTGTACCCTTCAACACCATGCTACCCAAAACCAAGGAGCCACCCCCCATCTGAGATGCGTCTTGTTTGATGCCTGCTAATGGCTGTGGCATTGCGAATGGACGAGCGCCATCCATTTCCTCACTCTCTTCGACTATGGTCCAATCCTCTTCAAGCTCCTCGCTATTATCGTCATCCTGTTTAGTATGCTTCTGGATGAGCGTGCGAGCGCGATCTAACTCCCGATAAATGGTCTGAATCGCCACTTGTGTGCCGTTGTCCTGGGAAGTATTAGTCAAGATGCCCGCAATGTTCGACGTTTGCTTATACTGACCTTTCTAATCTTCTGCCCTAGCACCTTTGCTTTCATGATCATGCGCTGGCTATTGGTAACCTCCCACAGAGCGCGGCTGAACACGCTCGTGTTGACCTTCTTCAACCATACTCCTACACCCATATCCTCGACGCGCTGCGCAAAGAAGAATTGATCGCCGAAGAAAGGCTTGATGATCGTAGGAATGCCAGCTCGCAGACTTGCTCCTGTAGTCCCTGAGCCACCATGATGCACTGCTGCGTCCATTTGCCTGAAGAGCCAATCGTGCGGTGCGGCCTGGATTTGAAAGATCTCCGGTGGGAGAGGGATTTCAGGTTTTGAGGCGTCCTTGGTCTCCAAGCGATCAGACCAGCCTTTAGACAACACGCAACGCACGTCTGCTTTCAATACCGAGTCTACAACGGTTCTGGTAAGCGCTGCAGGGTCATCAATGACAATGGAACCAAATCCAACATAGACCAACTTCTTGCCATCGGCACGCGCCTTCTCCATGAACGCCACCAAGTCGGCAGGAGGTTGATATGAATCACCTTCATCCAAGAACCAGTAGCCAGTGACGCGAACCCAATCAGGCCAGTCAAGGGGCGGTGGCACCACATGGGGGCTGAAGTTGTACAGGAATGGTCGAAGGCTGGCCTGCATCTTATGCTGGTTTGTTCCTTGAAGCCCCAACTCTCTGCGACGCCATTTGTTGATTTGACCAGAAATTGCAGTCCAGAATATGGTATCAAAGGTAATGTAGGTCAGGCTGTTGTAACCACCACCCATTTTCTTCTCCAGGACGGAGAATGCATGAGGGTAGGCTCGAGTGCGTGTCCAAGGCATCGTGAAGGCGCGGAAGTATGGAATCTCCAGAGCCTCCGCAATATGAATTCCAGCCATGGTGCTTGGACTCTCAATAAGAACATCCGCGCCCTGGCATGCCCGCCAGGAAGAACTGCACACGTCATCTAGCCATCCACGGAACTTTGCATTGGCCTCCTTCATGAATCCATATGTAAACATGCCATGTTCGACGCAGATGCGCATCAGTTCGGCTGGGTTCCCATCAACGACGGCAAAGTCGATGCCATGTTTGCGTACCCAAGGCTCAAATTCAGCATGTGTCGCAATACGCGGCCTGTGCCCCTCCTTCAATAGTTCCTTGCATAGTGCGATGTAGGGTTGCACATCACCTCGGGATCCAATGGTAAGGCAAACAATATTCAAGGGTTCTGAAGGCTTAAAGTCCACAAATGAAGCAAGCGGGTCGTCGAATATGAGAGGTATTCGATCATTGTCCGCAGCACGGACTATATCCGACACATCGACCTGCTTGTCCGTATCGATGCGCTCGCGAGCCTGTTGTAAAAGGTCGTGCTCCGCTTTGGCCGCCTCATCTTCGCTGTCAACGCCCGAAGAAGACGAGTCCTCGTCCTCAAGGTATTTCGTATTCTCTAGGATGCGTAGCACGGTAATAGCGCACTCATCGCGATACTCCGCCTTGGAGAATTCGAAAAAGAGCTCTTCATGGCCCTTGATTACAATGGCAAGGCCATGATAACCAAGTCGAAACCCCTTTTCCTTGTTCACGTTCTCGATATCGCGCATGGGGAGGATGACCTTGGTTTTTGATGTTGGCATCAGACTGCGGAAGCAGAAGTACCTTCCGCTGATGTAGATTTTGCCGTAGTTTGGTAAGACTCGCTGCAAGGAAGCGAAGAATGAGGATTGCAGGACCTCGGTTTCGGGAAAGGCAAAGTGGTCGCGGAAATTTTCGACGGCCTTTGCTGCATCCTCATCGTCCTCGAATCCATGGATCCGGTCTCCAGTCTCCAGGCCCTCAGCCGTATTGTAGTGCTTTCTTCCACCCGCAAGCATTCCCGAAACCTTTTCATAGTAGCCCATAGACTCGCTTGCTAGCAGATTTCCCATTCTCTTTGATCGTGTCCTTAAGAATCCAGCCAGTCCTGATGCTTTCTGGAGCGGGTAAGAGGCAATATCCTGCAAAGCAGAAGACGAACCTGACAAGCGAGGGTTTGCTTGGCTATTGTCTGTGTCGTCTTCGAAATCAGCGGCCCCCGCTGGCGTCGTAGGGTGTCTGGAGCGTTTTGTTGCGCTGGAAGTCTTCGGCTGAGCTGATCGCGCTGTTTCTTGAGAATCTCTATGCTGTAAATCAAGTTTGCTTAGTGGCGCGTTGTCTACTGCTAAGTTTGCAGGTCCACGGAAGACATCGGAACGGTCTAGGATTTGCGAGGCAGAAGCGTTACTCTCATCCATAGATTGAATGGCGGCCGATGATTCGGTCCCTGGTTCGAATGAGAGCGTAGCCGAAGCTGAGTCCGCTGCTTTGGGCGACTGAGATGAGCCGGTCTCTGAGTGGTCCTTGTTTTGCGCATCGTGCGGACCACCACTAAGGCTTCGTCGCGCCTCACGATTAGGTCTTCGTGTTTCATAGCTTGAACGGCGGAAAGTACTGGTAATGTCCATGCTGCGTCGTATGTCCCAACTCTTTCTGTTCACCTCATTGCTCGACCGCACAGACACATCACTTGCACTCGTTCTTCCAGCATGCGGTACAGGCAGCGGTGATAAAGTAGCCCGGACATTTTCGCGTATTTGTGGCGCCTCACCGAAATTTGCTGGTGATGCTGGAGAGTCGCGATGGTCAGAGGGGGTAGTCGCCTGTTCGTCAGCATCTTGAGTAGCCTGATGGTGCTCATTATCATTAATCATGATTCGCAGCACATTGAGCGCGTCCTGGCCCTTGTTGAAAAACGAGAAGAAATACTACTCGAGTTAGAAGATCTCGGTGAAATATCACACAAAAACATACCTCATCTATAGCAAATGTCTCGTCATTGTCAATCACGCGAACTTTGACAGTATTTGCCAGGTCTAGTATGGAGCTTTCTTCAATCTCGAGGACATTTTGGATCGGAAGCGAAATTTTCACACTGTTTCCGTCGTTGTGCGTTCGGAAAATGACTTTTTGAATCGATCTGGTCCATTCTTTCGCGCTCGCTGCGCTGTCAGCTTTAAAGATGTATTTTCTTTCGTCGGTCGTGATTGAGAAACTAGTCTCCTCCTCCCCTTTCTTAGTACTTTCAAGGACCTCGGCAGTCAGGGCGTATTGGAGGTTGATACGATTTCTCGGAAAGTAAAGTTCGGCTGGGTTGGTGTAGTATGCAAGTACATCGCCGCGCAAGACGAACCAGTATCTGTTGAGCTTCGACCGGCCACGCTTGAAAAGGTAACCTGTTTTGCTGACATCGTGCTGCTCAAAATCAGTATATTATTGAAATGTTGCAGCGGCAGTTGCGTACATGTTTCTTGGGCAGATATGCATAGAAGCAGATGTGCTTCTGGGTGATGTACATGTAACCTTGCAGGAGGATGCTCTGGAGAAGCCAGCATGGATACTCGGAGATGACTTCCTCAACCTCCTCAAATTCGAATATTTGCTGAATCCTTTTGGCAAGTGTCACGGGTTCTTGGCTCTTGTCCAAACCGGCCGCGCCTTCATTCCTGCTCTTTCGCCCAGTGCTGAACCCTTGTCTATCATTTGTCTCCTCATTTGCTGTGCCCTTGTCCTTTTGTTTGTCCTTGGCTTTTGGTGGCACTTTGTCGAGTGCTGTTGGTGATAGACTCGGCGACGGTTTGGGCGGTAGAAACTGGGATGAAGACATTTGCTGGGCTCGTTGACCGTCTGAGCGTGCTTCTTTCCGACTCGAGACTTTCAACTTGGGGAGTGAGCGCAACAACTTGTTTTCGGACAGCGTGCGCCTGTGCTTGCCTTTACCCACGGTTCTCTCGTGGGGTTCTTCTGGCGCGGTCTGGAAATCATTCGCGGAGCTCAGGCGGCTCAACCTTGCGGCTCCATCCAGTCCCTGATATGAGGCCTTCCGCTTAGCTTCGTCTTCGCTGTCGCCAGAGTCGGCCTCGTGCATCGCGCCCAAATCTGTTTGTGAATGCTGTCCCGCGCGAGCTATCATGGAGAACAAGGACTGGTTCATCGACATGGCGTTGTTCCGCTTTGGCGCTGTAACGTCTTCCTGAGCGTCATCCCCATCTTTGAAGCGCTCCGGCACGTCGAGCGACATGCCGCGTGACTCTCTTCGCGAGTCTCTTCGTCTCCTGCTCAATCTCCGAGTCATCCTGTCTCTGTCTCTGTCCTGGGACGCCATGTTGGGACGGTAGGGTGTGTGCTTGCGCTCAATAGCTGTGGGCGGTCGACGGCGGCGTTGGTGGGCTTCTAGGCAGTAGTACCAGGACGGGCCGAAGCAGGCAAGTTGGGATGCAAGGCGTGGCGTGTATTATGATTACTGTGAGGAACGCTGGTTGCTGCAATGCAGTTGGGTGCTTCGTTAGACGTCACATATTGGAAAAGGTTGCAGGAATGACTTGTACGGACTCGGTGAGCCATGCACGCTCATCAGCCACGAGACTCCCGCAGGGTGCCTGCTAGCGTGACTTGATAAGAGTACGCAGACACACTCCCAGGCACCAACAGCAGGCCCCTCCTTGTTGCAGTCTGATTTGCAGGATGCGTGAAACTTGCATTTCCCCTCCTACACACTCGTCGTTATCAACCCACATGCTGTGGTGGATGTGCTAGGTTGCCAGCCTCCACGTCCCGTCATGGGCCAGCCTGCAGACGTCATTGGTCCGTACTTATCGATAGGCACACGCCGCATCCAGCCGTATCTCACTAGAGTAGCCGCGGGCACCGGTCAAGTAGGGAACTGTCTAGCGTCTGCTCAATCACGTCGACGCGTCGACAGCCAAGGACTCGACCCCGACCGACACTGCCCGTCAATCAAACCAGAAATCACGCCATCAGACACACTGTCGCTTGAGCCATGTCATTCGCTATTGGTACACCGACCTATTTGCTACTTGTATATCCAACCAGAGATACCCAAACCATTTATACCAGAGTACAATTTCAGCCAAACTCCATCACTTGATCAACATTGCTTCTCATTGCATTTCGTTTGTTTGCTACCTGCTATTTCCAGAGCTAGGGGAGCTTACTTGGACCTGGCAAGACCGACAGCAGAGTTGCCCATGTCGTAGACAGAGTACCATTTCCTAAGGAAAGCGTCTCCGAGAATAGCAAGGGGCCCGACAGGCTCGGGGAAGTCCATGCCCATGAAAGCCGAGATGCAGGATCCCTGAACCTCGAGAATGTAGTCATAGGCATCAATTGTGAAGTTGTGGCCAGTAAGCGTGAATGTGAGGTCGGGCAGACTGTCACGCTTGTTGCACTCGACGGAGTACTGACCGTTGAATCCCTTCTTGGCACCAATCTCCTTGTTCCTGTCCAGTGTTAGTGCTTGTGCAAGTGTGTTGGGATGGGTCAGATCTTACAGAAGCTCGGCAATGGTGGAGGGAAGAGCAATGAGAGATGTGCCGGTGTCGAGGATGACACCAGTGTTGTCCATCTGAGCAGTCTCCTTGCCAAAGGTGATGGAGTCAAGGTCAACCTCCCAGTAGGCCTTGCGCCTCAAGGGAATTTTGGTCAGCTTGCCAGTGAAGTGGCTCTCGTCAATACCGCCAAAGACAGCCTCGGACTCCTGCTTCTCGTTGGTGTCGCCAAGGTAGAAGGCGAAAACAGGCTCGTCCAGAAGACCCTGGTCCAGCATGTTGTAGAAGGGAGGCACAATGCCGTTGACGCTGATGGTGTCATAGCCGAGGCCCATGATGCCGTCGAACCTGCCGAAGGCAAAAGCGAGACCAGGCTCAGACGTGGCCTCGGCGAAGTCCTGGTTCTTTACCTTGAGGTCACCAATCTGGAAAACATCGTTGGAGACGAAGCCGCTGAGCGAACCGGATCCGTAGCGGATCTCGAACTCGGAACCGTTCTTCTTGTATGTAGACGACGCAGATGAGTCATACTTGGTGTGGAGGTAGCAGGCGATCGAGTTGCACTGAGTAGAGGGAACCCAGAGGTTGGAGCTACCCGTGTCGAGAACAACCTTGAACGACTGAGGTGGCGTTCCAAGAGAGATCTCGGAGAAGTCTGGAGCCATGTTAGCGCCTGCTGCGCGATGCTGCGAGATACGGGGTACTCATGCGACGTACACTGCGCGTTCAAGAAGTTGCTCACGGGCACTGGGTGAGTTCCGTCGGCGATGTAAGGCGCCTTGAGCGCAGCCTCCATCTGAGAATGAGGCTTGAAGTCGGTCATGTGCTGCTGAGAGTACTTGTGCTTCAGGCCAGCGATTTGGGTCTCAATGTTGGCGTGTTCCTAGCGATCATCAGACGGGTTGTCCGCGCATGTGACTGCGACGAGAGCTTACCAGCTGCTCAGAGAGTGAGATCTTCTTGAGCGGCATCTTGTGGACGGCAGCAGAGGCCGAACCGGCCGCTGCGAGAAGGACCGCCGTCTTCATGATGAAGGGCGATGGATGGAATGGAGATAAGGTATGAAAGGAGGATAAGAGTGCGATGGACGAGTTGGGGGGGGAGTCGTGTGAGAGAGATGGATGGAGCAGCAGTGGAGCTTAAGCTGGGTGGAAGCTATGGGCCGGGCTAGTGCTAGGTAGAATGCATGGGGCTGGGGAAGCAAGCGCGGCTTGATTGACGTATGCGACCAACTGCCTAGACCGCTAGCGTGTCACGTTCCCTGCCCGAGTCAGCTGCATCGGCCCTCCAGGCAACACGCAACAGAGTGCCATGGCAACCGAGCATGCTTCGGACAGTCATTTAGCCATTCGCCACACGCTGATGTGGCATGCCACTGTTCGTTTCCGCGCGGCGCCCCAATACAAAGAGCGTGTCGGCCAAGGCCAACCGACGGTGGAATGCGTCAAGCTCCGATCACTCCAAGCGCCTACAGTACCAAGTGTCCCGGCCCTTGCGCCATTGTTCACATGAGCCGGAGCACTGATATTGCTTCCAAGCCCGTGTGCTGTGAGTCCGGAAAAACAAAAATGAGCAGCAAACAGGCAATGTGGACAATGAAAATGGGTATTGGTTGTACAACTACTATACTGTCGCATCTGGCTCGTCAGTGTATTGCGGCGCCTGAGCCGAACTCGCCTCCCGCTCTCTTCGCACTCTTTCTAGATCTGCCGCCCATAGAGCGGAGCTTGCCGGCGCTGTCAGAAGGAAAAACATACTAAGCGGAGGCACAAGCTGTAAGAACAAATATGCCGTGCCATACCTAGAAGTCGTCAGCCTCGTCACCAATGTTGCGCGCATGCCATGTACCAAGTGTATTGCCATCGTCTCTTCTTGATTGCGGCATTTCTCTGCTTGCGATCATAGCCCAGAAGCTGAAAGTATCTCCAGTGCTGGAGCGGACCCGCACGGTAGCCTGTCATGAAGAGGAACAGCGGCACTCCAACATATGGTATAAAGTTAACGGGCAGCAGGAGGACAAACTCGGCGATCTGGCGAAAGGAAAAAGGCGCATAGACGGAGGAGCGTGTGGGCTTCCCGAGTCGGTGGACAGGATCACTCAAAGCATCGTCGGAGACGGGCCGGTGTTGGCGGATAAGGTCTTCGTAGCCTTTGTATACCAAAACAGCGTCGAACACATCGACTTGGGATTCATCCTGGGCAAAGTCAGCAGGTGTCCCTGGCCGATAGACGTGGGACAGATGCATACCACCAAGAAAGACTCAAACAGCAGAGCAACCACAGCAGCTCCTTCCCCGAGAACGAGAAAAACGGCGTTAACCCAGGCACTGCCCGCAGGGTGGAACAGCTTGAGAAAGAGAACTTGGGGTAGCAGGGTCCAGAAGAAGAGATTGAGAAGCACAAATAGACTGAGAAGGAAGGCCGGAAGCAGACGGGCTCTTAGGAGCGGATATAGAAAGGGGTGTGCAACGAAGAATATAACGCCCTGTATATTGTCAGCTGGTGTGCAATAGCACGACTATGCTTAAATGTTAACTACTTTTACGAGATAGGCGGCAGCAACTGTGTTATCCCATGTCGGCCGCAACACAACATCTGGGATGTTTGCCAGCGCTGATCGAGGTCTCGGTTGCGGCATCTTGGTAAGGTTTGCTCGAGTAATAGGCGTGTGGTGTGGAGGTAACGCGTCCAAAAGCTGCCGCCTCAGGAATGACGTAAAGCCCGACCGACTTGGGGCGCTTTCCGTCGGAGTGGCGCATGTGCCTCATGCACGTATATGCAACAACGGCAGAACAAAACACAGTAGACTGTTCATGGCTAAGGCAAGGTACCGCCTAGCACCAATCACATGAGTCGGCTGTTGCGTGTAGACTATTTGGTGGCATTTCATTATAAACAAGTGACATGGACAGTTTGATCGAGTCACTGTCATTTACCTACACTGAAGTTTTGCAGAGGCGAAAAGCAGATAGAACTAGAGGCTGAGACACTCTGTGCAACATGTTCCGCAATCCATCCGCAGCGACCTGGAAATACACTGGTGCTTCTGCCAACCCCGCAGTGGAGCCTTTCCATCGGTCCCTACCTGACTACGCAGTCACTCCTCTGGTTCCGCTACCTGAACTGGCGCAGCAACTCGGCCTCGGCCACGTCCTCTTGAAAGACGAATCTCACCGTCTGGGCCTTCCAGCGTTCAAGATTCTGGGTGCATCATGGGCAATTCACAAGGCCATATCCGCCAAGTGCGGTCTTCCATCCTCTGCTTCGCTCGAGGAGTTGGGAAACGCTGCACGAAGAGCAGGCATCAACTTGGTGACATGCACTGAAGGCAACTGGGGGAGGGCTGTGGCGAGGATGGCAAAGTACTTGCAGATTGAAGCTGTCATCTTTGTGCCGGATTTCATGGATGAAGCGACACAAAAGAAAATCGCAAGCGAGGGGGCCAATGTAATTGTTGTCGATGGCGACTATGACTATTCCATTGTAAAGGCAAAGGAGGAAGCGGACAAGGGTGGCATGCTGGTCATGGATGTGTCTTGGGAGGGCTACGAAGAGATCCCACAGGTGCATCATCACCAACCTTTTACCGACATACGAATCAAGAAACTAACATGGCCTAGTGGGTTGTCGAGGGTTATATAACCATGCTTACAGAAACGGACAGGCAGTTGCAGGAAATGGGTATCCCAGGTGTGACACATGCATTCGCTGCTGTTGGAGTAGGTTCTTGGGCTCAGGCCGTGACTATGCACTACAAGGCCCAAACTCCCTCTGCTACTGTCGTCACGGTCGAACCAGACGTAGCCGCCAGCCTTAAAACCAGCCTCGAAGCCGGCAAAATCACGTCCATTTCTACGGGTCACACGATTATGAATGGTATGAACTGTGGAACGCCATCGACGACGGCATGGCAGGTGCTAAAAAACGGTGTTGATGCAAGCGTCACGGTATCCGACAGCGATGTGCATCACGATTTACAATACCTGCACAATCGGGGCGTAAAGAATGGGCCATGTGGAGCAGCCACGATGACTGCACTCAAGAAAGTATGTAACACAGCAAAGGTTGAGCTGGGCTTGAACAAAAAGTCTGTGGTGGTCCTCTTCAGTACGGAAGGCGCGAGGGACTATCCCATCCCACAAGGAGCTGAACATGGCCTCTAAAACAATTCAAGATTTCAGGTTCGAATATCCAAATCTGCCACCATCCATCAACCAAGTGTCTTGGTCTTGTTCTCCTTTTGTCTCTCCATGACATTCAATACATCATCAGCGTTGTTCTTGTCACCCTTTCTCTTCTTGCCACCACGTTTGCGCGGTTTCTTCGGGCCTCTCCCGCCCTCGGCACCATCGTCTTCGTCATCCTCTGCACCAAGTCCCTTCCATTGGCTAAACTTGACTTTTTCTCCGTCTCTCTCCATCTCTTCAGCGTCGTCGAATCGTGATGCGCCAAAGCCCATGTCCATGTCCTCCATGTCACGGTCTGCAGCAGCAAGCTCGGCGGCGCGCTTTTTGAGGCGTGCTTCCTTGGCTACTGGGTCGTTGGGATCCGACGACTCGAGGTTCTTCAGCAGTGTAGAATTCTCGTCTAGGTTTCGAACCTTGGCAAGCGCGGCACGCACAGTGGCATCAGCAGCAGCAAGGTCTGAGCGTTGGTTGTTGTCATTACTACGAGATAAGGACTTGAAGTAGTCCCGTCTCGCAGGCGCAGCAGGCACGGCATCTTTGGACTTCTCTTGAGCATCGTCCTGGTCTTCGGGAGAAGATGCCTCGCCTTCCGACGTCCCATCTCCGGCGTCTGGCCTGGAAACAGGAGGCTGTAGGCTTGTGGTGTCTTGGTCAGATTCGTCGTCGTCATCAAGGTTAGCAAGCGGGTTATAGTTTGACCCGACTCCTTGGAATATATCCTCGTCCTCGGATTCGTCTTTCTTGGGTTCAGGCAGATTGTGCATGTTAATGGGCTTCTTCTCATCGTCGAGATCATGGCGCACTTCGGGCGTTTGTTGGTTGTCATCGGTCTTTTGCTTTTTGACTTTCCTCTTCTCTTTGCCATCCGGACCAGTGATGATTAGCACTTCACGTCCCTTTTCGTCTGTCTCGACGCGCCATGTCTCGCCGTTTGAATTGATCTTGCGGAAGCCCGGCCCCAGAGTCGGAAACTTCTTGTCGTGCTCGGCAGCGGCAGCGGCAGCGGCTTCCTCTCTCTGTCTCTTGAGTTCCTTGAGAATATCGTTACGACTCCGCTTGACGCCAGCGACTAGAGGCGCTGAAGACATTTTCTCGCCCTTCTTCTCCACTTTCTCGCGCACAATGGGACCCACTTCAGCCTCGGCCAGCTCGTCGAAGGCGTCCTCGACGTCTGGTGCCTCGTCTCCCTCGTCTTGGGTCTTCTTTTCGTGGCCGCCTAGGACATCTTCGCCACGTCTCACTCTTTCGAGCAACTTCCGATCCAGTCCTTTGACCAAATGTGTGGTGCTGAGATCACCGCCTGTAATGTCCTGTACCAGCTTGTCAAACGTCTCGCGGTCAATCTGGCCGGATTTCATCGACTCTTCGAGGTTCTTGATTCGTTTCGCGGTTTCGTTGTCTTCGTCGTCGGTGCGCGCCTTTGTGCGATCAATGTAGCCCGCGGCGAGCTTGGTGCCTTTGGGAGCGGTCGATCTGGTCTTCTTCTGTGGATTGGCTTTTGCGTTGCGCTCGGCGAGCTGGCGGGCAAACTCTGCTTGCACTGAGCCTCTGCCTACCTGTCGAGGCGTCATTGGTATGCTCGAGTGCTTGCGCGCGCCCAGCACTGCCCTCGGCGTTGCCGCAGCCGGGGACTTTGCCGTGTCACCATCCTGCGTCTTAGGCGTGTTGATCAGCAGGTTTCGGAACTGCGAGTTGTTCATGGTGATGCAGTCGAGGTGGGCGGCGTGGTGAAGCGCAAAAGTTGTGCCAAGGCCACGGCGGTGTTTGCGGGTCGCGCATGCATGGCAGGCGCGATGGGGCGGCTAGCAACGCGGGGAAAGCTTACTAGGGCGCGTCGACGGTCCACCTCGACCTCCACCAGCGCCGTCATCGCCATATGGCCATGGACCCAAGTCTGCGTCTGTTCTGCGGCCCAGTTCCACCCCTCGATGCATTGTGCTTGGCCCCTGTGTTTCTCCCGCCTTGCTCTACCTCTACCTCTACCTGCTCGCTGACTCAGCTCAACCATGGCTGGCAAACGAACGGGTCCATGGGCGAGTGCTACGCTAATGTGCCCTGCCAGTCCGCGGTGAAGGTGCTTGCTCGTTTGTGTACATAACCTGTCACTTGCCTATTCAGACCACTCGGTCCACACCACCCCGCCTCTCCGCCTACATAAATACTCAACCAAACCTCTACTGCCCCTCACTCACCTCAATCCATTGTCCTCTCGCTGCCCTGCCCTGCCCTGCCCTTCCCTTCAACATGCTCAAGCTCTTGGTTGCCGCGACACTGGCCGTTGGGGGTCTGTGTCAATACTCGCCTCCACCTAATTCCACTTCTAATTCCACCTTCACCAACCCCATCGTGGACACGGGTGCTGATCCGTAAGCTCCATTGCGTCCCGTGGCAGAGTTTATGCTAACCATGGCAGTTGGATGTTCCGCCATGGCGACTTTTACTACATGACCTACACCAACAATGTCAACATCACCCTATGGCGCAGCCAGTCCTTGACAGATTGGGCCGCCGCAGAGTCAAAGACCATCTTCCAGCCAGAGCCTAACAAGCCTTACTCAACCGATCTCTGGGCTCCAGAGATCCATGAGATTGATGGTGCTTGGTGGGTCATCTTCACTGCCGATCCCAATTACGACTCGCCTCCACCGGAGGTCGAAATGTGGTGCGAGTACAACTGCCCTGCCGTCAACCACCGCATGTTTGTTGTCAAGGGTGAGGGTGATGATCCATGGACTGCCTCGTATCAATACCACAGCCAGCTCGAAACGTACGACCAGTTTGCCATTGATGGAACTTACTTCCAGCACAAGGATCAACTGTATCACATATACTCGTGCTGGTACCACAAGTACGACGGATGGCCAGCCAATCTTTGCATCACCAAGATGTCAGATCCGTCCACAACCGCCTCGCCCTTCTCCGAGCGCCAAATCATCTCGGTACCCGAGTATGCTTGGGAGAAGACGCCTTTTGGTCGCGCAATCAACGATCGCCTTTCGTCTAACGAAGGCCCTCAGCAGCTCATCAATCCCACCACAGGCCAAAATTTCCTCATCTACAGCGCGGCCCGCTCAGACAACCGCAATTACTGCCTCGGACAGCTCGAGCTTGTTGGTGACGACCCAATGAACCCCAGCGACTGGCGGAAGCACCCATACCCCGTCTTCTATCAGAATCCTAGCGAGTCGGCATATGGCGTTGGCCATGCGTCTTTTACCACTTCTCCAGATGGTACTGAGAACTGGATCGTTTATCATGGCATGAGAGACCCTACCAACGGCTGGAGCGCACGTACAATTCGCGCACAAAAGTTTGAATGGAATGAGGACGGTACACCCAAATTCCCCAAGCCAGGCTATGGACCGTATCAGGTTCCTAGTGGCCAGTAAATTGGCGCGTAGGCCAATCTTTGCATGGCATGGCGACTAGTTTCTACAGCTCTTCTGATATTGGGAATTCTCCGTCATAATGTCATCTGCAATGTAGTTAATAGATTCATGGAGTAGATGACTGGTTCTGGATATAGACTCAGAGCATACGTCTACTGTAGATACTACAACTGACAAGAGGCTTGTCCTTTGGTATATCAAAAGGTTTATGCAAGCTCATCAAAATTCTCTGGATGCTGAGTTCGACCAAATGATGAAATGGCATTCAAGATGTGTGACGATCAAGATGACAAGCCATATGCTCTGGCCCATAGACATGCAACTAGACAGCGCTCTTCCCCTTGGCTGCTCGTCTAAGTCTACTCTTCTCAATGGCCTCCTCAACCTTGGTCTTTCTCCAACTACAATTATCTGCAAAAGTGCATATCCTGCACTTGAAAGCCTCTTCGATTTCGACTCCCTTTGCCTCTCTACGCCCCTTCCACCATGCCATTTCCTCTGAAATATATTTGTCAATGATTTCTGTTTCATAAACAGTGAGTTGGGATCCAATGACATGCCCAGTCTCCGCATACCGGAACTCGGCGCGGAGTATAGGAGAGAGATTTGTAGGTGGAACTGCGATTTGCATTTCGGTAACCAGTAGTGACCATAGAGAGAGCAGATTGGGAAAATTCGAGGCTTCGTCGCAAGGACCAATGGCATTTACCGCTTGCATAAAGGTATCAGTAAAATTGGCGAGGGGCTGGACATCGTAGCGTGCAAAGACGGTCTCTGCATCGACCGTGTTCAAGCATAGGGACTCGAGGAGTTTGCGATAGAGCATCAACTGCATCCACGTCGGACGCAGCGAAGCTCCCGAAGGCAGCGAATTCACCGACCTCGTCTTGACATCTGTTACATAGACCTGGCGATCAGGCTGCGCGCTGGCCATCTGACCCTGAGAAGCAGAAATCTTGGCAAAGCCTTCTGAAATGGTGAGCTGGCCCGGCGGCAGAGAAGGGATACCGCCATACTTCTCTGCGCTCGATCTCTCGAGCTGCTCCTCAAAAGCGACATCCGGGCATTGGTAGGATAATTCATCAATGACGCCATTGACAACCTGGCCCTCCAAGATACCCCACACCTCCAACTCGCGCGTCAGGCCTGTTTCCCTCAGGCAGCGCAGGCCAGATATCGTGTTCCAGATACGCAGGCCAAAGCGGTCTTCTTTGCTTTCAACCTGCACGGGCACGGTTGTGTGCACCTCCGCCTCAAGTTTCTCATGGATTTTGGTGCCTGTGCGCATTGCCTGTGTTCTTGGTTTGCGCCCAAACGTGCTCAGCGTGTAAAAGTACTGCAGTTCACACCATGCTGGGGAGACGAGGTCGGTCACAGACAAGGGCTTCTTGGGCTTGGTGCGAAATCGCTCGAGGGGCGAGTGACTGTCGTCGCTCCTAGAGTCCGCTCTGCTAGGGCGCCTGCCGCCTTGTTCGCGTCGAGGAGACGAGGGCGGTTGTCCGAGAGGAACTGATGGCTGTTAGTCGTCAGTCGACATGGATGTTTCTCCTGCTGTAGCGACGCTGCAACTCACCACTCCATGCCCGGCGCGACATCTCGTCGTACTCGACTTCGAACGTGCTCCGCTCTCGCACAGGAGAGCTTTGCACATCTGCCTGCGTATCTGCCAGGATGCTTCTCTGACTCTGTGCAACGCGCAGCACGGACGGCCTGTGTATCTGCACGAAGCCGTCCACATCCGGCTCTTCATCCTCAACTTCACCCTGTTCAAATTCGATACTAGGCAAGACTGCGCGATTCACTAGGGGAACTGCGCCGGCTGTCGTATCCAAGGCATTTGCAAGCAAGATGTCGTCGATGTCGATATCTGAGCCATAGTCGCTCAGTGTGGCAAAAGGCTCGATATCCACATCCGAACCGCACTCGCCGGCTTGATTTGTTAGCTGCACAGCCGGTGCTTCCATAATGCCATGACCCAACAGCGGCGTGCTGGGAGGTGTGTGTGCGGTGGCGGTAGTGGGCCGACACGCTTGAGGTACTGGCGCGTAGTCGCGTCTGTTGATGCGGTCACGGGTGCGGATGCCTGTTGTTGGGCTTGGGCTAGACTCGTGTGTATAGTAGGTGTCTAGAGCGGTTCTATAGAATGCATAGAATAAAGCATGTGCGGCGTAACGACCCGTACATATTTGACTCGCGGTTTATGTGAATTTGTAAGTATCTGATATGATTCAGAGTGTCCAACAGATACTTGCATCACGCATCGGCGACGCCCCACCATGTGAAATGTAATGTTTGACTAGCAATAGGGGAGAAAAGAAAAGAAGAAGCAAGTCTACAAATTCAATGACAAAAGTATATACAGTGGTTGATAGTACAGTCGCATTGAATACAACAGATTCTAATGCTTCAGCCTTGCATAGCTTCGCTCCTTCCGATGGGCTCAGCCGTCTCTTCAAGCAACGCACGAAGCGCTTCATTAAAGTCTGGCATATCATCTGCACGCTGGTTCTTCCTGGACCATTTGACTGTGTAGTGGCCATCTACCGCAAAACTGCCAGCTGTTTGCCACCTGCTTCCGCTCTCCGTCGGCCGTACATTGATGCCAGTTTCTTTGGACAACTTGGAAACACCTGGAATGCACCCCAAGACATGCCAAAGGCTTGATACCCCTAGGCCCCAAGCAGCATACGCCTTACGCTCTGCATCGACGACGATTTGGAGATTGGGCTGGGTGTTTTTGGAAGGTTCAGGCAGCGAGGCGAGCCATCGGTCTGTAGCCTCTTGGTCGCTGTGAGAGATGGCTATGAATTGAATGTCTGGATGCGCAGGTGCCAGGGCGCGCAAGTCGAGGAATGTCTTCTCAGCAACTGAAGCGCTTGGTGTTAAGACTGTACCATCTTATGGTCAGATTGTTGAGACTTACAAGGACAGCCGCAATGTCTGAGAAACGTGATGATTACTGGCTTGCCACTCTGTGCAGAAGCATCTAAACTAGGCACTGAGGGCGCCTTTTGACCGACAGCTGGTGTCTCGGCCGTCTGCACTGGAGGAGGCGACATCCATGATCTCAGTTCAGTTTGCCAGGTCATTACGAAGTCGAAACTGTACACGTGAAGCTTATGATTGCGCGAAACATACGACAAAACGCGAGTAGGCAGCGGGCGTAGCAGTGTCTATTCGTCGCGCATGCAGGTGCCACAGTAAAGGCGTCATCAGCGGGGTCCGACGCGGTTCGCGAGTCCGCGCCCCTGTGTAGCGAGGTGGCGAAAGCTGCGACGCGATTTCAGAGTCAAACAAGATATATCACAAGCACAGAGAAGAAAAGTATTGAAGTAGAAACCTATTGATTTCGTGGGATATCGCCAGTGAACATCACTGATTAACCTGGATATACTACATGCTCAGCACCGCTCGTGTGCACTCATAAAACCGAGTTGAAGACCGTGAACCGTGAAAACCCAAACGCCTGAACAATCCGACCCAAAGACCCATCACCGACCCGAAGATGTTGTCATGTCGTGTCGATATCGAAGATGAGAAGCTTAACCACGCTCACCACGGAGGCGGCGGGCGAGCTGGATGTCCTTGCTCTGGATGGTGACACGCTTGGCGTGGATGGCGCACAGGTTGGTGTCCTCGAAGAGAGAAACGAGGTAGGCCTCGACGGACTCCTGGAGAGCGCCGATGGCGGAAGACTGGAAGCGGAGATCCGACTTGAAGTCCTGGGCAATCTCACGGACAAGACGCTGGAAGGGCAGCTTGCGGATGAGGAGCTCGGTCGACTTCTGGTAGCGACGGATCTCACGGAGAGCGACGGTACCAGGCTTGTAGCGGTGAGGCTTCTTGACACCACCGGTAGACTGAGCGAGGTTAGCTGGGTGCGATGCAGGCGGCGGAGCGGATGCTACTCACGGGAGCGGACTTGCGGGCGGCCTTGGAAGCAAGCTGCTTACGAGGGGCCTTGCCACCAGTGGACTTGCGGGCGGTCTGCTTAGTGCGGGCCATGTTGATGGAAGTTGATGGAGTAGTGGGTGTGGAGGATGAAAGTGGTGGTTGAGGCTGATGGGTGGAGCTGTGTAGTGGATGAGGAATGGAGGAGGGCGGGCGGGTGCAGCTTATATGGTAATTGGGGGGGGCGGGCGGCTGCCTGGAAAATCAATCTTTGTTGCGCGTAAAGGCAGGCCAGGAACACCAAAAGCCAAAGTGCTGCCAGCACGGCGCTGCAACATTTCTCACAAGTGAGCGCGGCCGCGCCATTGGCTCGCTTGGCCGCGCGCCCGAAAGGGAAGGGGCACGGTCGTTGATCTGGAAAGCGCGCCCGTGCGTCACTCTGATCCGGCGCTGGGCGTGGCAGCCGTGTGATCTGGCGCCCGCCGTGCACGCGCCCCCTCGCCCTCATAAACACCACTACGCCAGGCCCATCTCAGCCCAGCATCCAATCTCACCGCGTCTCTCACTACACTCTTACCTCACTCTTCAACAACCCCAAACCAACAACAACTCCCCCCCACATCAATCAATATGACTGGTCGTGAGTACTCCCGCTCGTCCTGCATGGCAGCGAGGCGCGTCCATCAACGCGTCTCTGCTCCGCCTCGCAATCCAAAAAAACACCACACTGACATGTTCTCTAGGCGGCAAAGGTGGCAAGGGTCTCGGAAAGGGTGGTGCCAAGCGCCACCGCAAGATTCTTCGTGACAACATCCAGGGTATCACCAAGCCCGCTATCCGTCGTCTCGCTCGTCGTGGCGGTGTCAAGCGTATCTCAGCCAGTATGTGCCTCGCCACTAGCAGTATACTCAACTCGCCGCTAATCCTTTCGCAGTGATCTACGAGGAGACCCGTGGTGTTCTCAAGACCTTCCTTGAGGGTGTCATCCGTGACGCCGTCACCTACACTGAGCACGCCAAGCGCAAGACCGTCACCTCCCTCGACGTTGTCTATGCCCTCAAGCGACAAGGCCGCACTCTGTACGGTTTCGGTGGTTAAATGCTTCTCTTCACGGTTTTTCATGTTACGACTTTTGCCGACTTGTTCAGTCCATGGTCGGCTTCGGTGCTTGGTGGGATGGTCATAGCCTTGTACAGTATAGTGAGGCTCGGAGTTCACGGTTATATCAGTCAGGTTCTGCTTTGCATGGAATGATACCATAATACTTCAATTGCTTTGTAATCTGCCTTGTGATGTTGTTTGCTGTGAGCGCGTTTGCACAGGTGACTTGGGATGAGAGTGAGGTTTTACACGTGTGAGGCGCGTCGTATCTGATTACTCGTTGTTTACCTTGGCTGTCTATTGATCTGACACTGACACTGCACGTGATGCCAGTGTCCTCCATAGCCATACGCCCTTGCATGATTCATAAAATTACCCAATTGCGTGAGATTTTGTGTAATTGTATGTTTCACTGTGGTTATTCGTCTGCTAGTCAGATTTGTGTGTTGTCGCGATAGTCGGTGACATCTGTCTTTCTTGCCAATGACGTCATTTGTTGCTCCCTATGTGTAGAACACTGTGATAATTGAACTAATTATTTTCCAAACTTGCTCATGTATAATATACGTTATGATACTCTATCTTATGGGATTTTCAGAATAATCGAGCGTGTTGTGGGTGCGCTGGAATTTTTTGTAGGAATTGGTAATATATCATATTTGAGAAAAATATAATTTCTGGATAGTTAAGTACTTGAAAAAACATGCAGGGTAAAGATGCATCAATTGACTGCTCAGAATATATTCACTAAGACTTATAGACAAAAAGAACTCCAATTAATCTTATCAAGTCCAAACAAATACGCTGTGCTGTTCAAACTGCTCGATATACCCCGTCCTGGTATGCCAAGCAGCATCACGGGAGAACGACATGGCAGCTCACCACCCTACGTGTCACACGGACACCAGCAATTTGACAATAACCAACTGGAACGTACTCTGTATTGAAAATTACAAGGCTAAGCCGTTTGATGAATTCCATCATGGCATTTCGCGAATCTCAACCTCGACCACGCGTCGCAGATGATGTTCACTACGCGACACAACAGACGCGTGCCTAACTTATGCGCAGACCTCAGAAAAATATTCAAGCACGCCACTCTATTACTGCACATCTAATCCACGACTGCTGTTCACACGTAACATGCAAATGCTATCGCTGAGACTATCGCTCTTAATTCACACCAGTGGGCAGGGAGGAGCTCAGCCTCGCGTCGGGGTTGGCCTCGGGTACCTTGAGACCCAGCCTTTCCGCCACCGTGATGAAGCCTCGATTGCCCTCGCCAAGCTCGACCCATATATCGACCCAGCCAGCAGTGCGCGCTTTCTGAATCTCTTCGACGCTCCAGTCCTCTTCGCCAGGGCGCTCCACGTAAACAGTTTGCAGGCCATTTGCCTTTGCGGCCTTGAGATCGGCCAAGTGAGCAGCTACCATGACACACTCAGCAGGCGCTAAGCCCATCCGCTCAGCAGCGCCACGGTAGACTCTGGGATTCGGCTTGTAGGTGCCGAACAATTCCGACGAAAGGATGTGCGTGAAGGGGATGCCAGAGAAGACGCGGAGATCGTCAAGGAGGCTGGTAAGTGGAGGTTAGCGTAGGCTTGTCAAACACGTGCACCCAACAACACTCGTAAACGTCCTCGGGTTTCAGATACCATGGTGTCAAGATACAAGGGCGTACTCATCTACGCACGCACGACGAAGATGCGCTCTGCACGGAGACGGGAGCTAGCTTACCCCAAGTTGCCGTTGGAAAGTGTGCAGGTTGCTGTGCCCGTTAGCAACGCGTCACAAGGAGGTGGCTATCTTCGGCCTACCACATAGCTGGTTCAGCAGCTGAACACCCATAACGGAATCATCCCACGGTTCCAGATGATGCCACTCCCAGCTCACAGCAGCAGTATCGAATGCGTCCCACAAGCCCTGAAGCTCCCATTTGACCATGAGCTCTCTGAGTGACTTGCGGTGATAGTCGTCGATGGTCATGAAAGGGTAATCCTCGGAGGAGTGCTCCGAGAACTCTGCAAGTTGCTTGGTGAAGGCCTTGTAGCAATTTCTCCAGTCCTGGGCAAACCGACCCCAATCGTCCTCAGTCATTGCGGATACCCGTAGTCGAAGCTGAGAGGCTAGCGATGCAGTGGCATCGTTGAGCGACTTGTGAGCCCACTTGCACAGGTTGCTAGTTATACTCTTGCGCCAGTCGACGCAGGTACCGAAGACATCGAAGAAAAAGGCTCGAGGCGTTGGAGAGAGAGCCATTTTGACGCTGATGATGGGCTTTGGAGCGGTCTTGGACGACACTGTCTGCGAGTTGAGGTCGACTTGGTGGAATGATGTTTCCATGGTTCAGTTAGTTAAAATGCTGTACGTCACACGGATAACGCTCGGAAATAGACTGATGAATCGGATAATGGGCAACGCAAAAAGTAGCAGCAGGATCTGTTGGAGTGCACGAGGAAAAGCCAGAGCTTGTGCCGCATCTCTCTTGATATGCTTCATTGCGCCTGTCGTGCCTGCAGTTCGCCTGCTTAGGACTCGTGGTATTGAGGTACAGAGCGATTAACATTCAGCCATTTTAGCCAATCGCTGTTGACCTAGCCACAGCCAACCAGGAAGCCATCACCACTGAGAGGTCTTGCCATCAGCACGTCATGCGCTTCTCACACGCGTTCTACCTGCGACACCATGACTAGATAGACAAGCGCGATGATGGCAGACGGACAGCGTCTGTATGAATCTCCCTTCCTAGGCTCATCTCCCAAAACACCACATCCGGATGTAGCTAGTGCATCCCCGCTAGTGCATTGCGGGGATTCTGGGCGCGTCCGAGCCATGTCATCCCGAGGTACTCCTCCGGCCCTTTGGACCGATATGCCCTTTTGAAAAGCGCAGTAATACTCAGATTCTCACCTAACATAGGCCGCCGAACCACTCAATATAATCTAAAGCCACTCCGTTTTTGCGCCCGCGTCCCGTCCAGCGCGTCAGCGTCTCCCGTGTCAGTCCCAGCCGCGATGGCACAGCAACACATCCAGGATCGAGTCTATGCAGAATCAATATCCAATCCCGAGGCGTTCTGGGAGCGCCAGGCAGGTAATCTATATTGGCATAAGCAGCCCTCGACAGCATTCCGGAAGACCACCAAGCATCTGACAAAGAGCAACGTTTCGCATGAGCATTGGGAGTGGTTTGCCGACGGTGAGATTTCGACTAGCTACAACTGCGTCGATCGTCACGTGGCCAATGGAAACGGAGACAATGTTGCCATCTGCTGGGACAGTCCCGTGACGGGCCAGAAGGAGCAGTACACTTACAAACAGCTGCTGCAAGAAGTAGAGACGCTTGCGGGCGTGTTGAGAGAAGAGGGTGTCCAGAAAGGGGATGTGGTTCTCATTTATATGCCCATGATACCAGCTGCCCTATTTGCTATGCTTGCCATTGTTCGGCTTGGAGCGATACACGCCGTCGTATTTGGTGGCTTCAGTCCAGCAGCACTAGCACAGAGAATTGAAGCAAGCAGGCCCGTCGCCATCATGACTGCCTCATGCGGCATAGAAGGAGCCAAGAAGCCGGCTGGATACAAGACGATGATTGAAGGGGCAATCAACAAGAGTCACTTCAAGCCGTCCAGAACGATAGTTTGGCAGAGAGATCAGCTAAGATGGGACCCCGTTGTGAAGGACCAAGGCCAGCGAAACTGGCAGCGACTGGTCAAGAGTGCGAGGAATCGAGGGCTCAAGGCCGATGCAGTGCCTGTCAAGAGCGGGGATGCAATCTACATCATCTACACATCGGGGACAACCGGGCTGCCAAAGGGTGTTGTTCGTTCGGCGGGTGGCCATGCTGTGGGACTCAATTTCTCTATCAAATACCTGTTTGGCGTACATGGTCCAGGCGACGTCATGTTTACAGCGAGCGACATTGGGTGGGTGGTAGGGCATTCATACATTGTTTACGCGCCATGTAAGTAAAGCCCAATGTGGCTTTTTTTGTTTTCTTTTGGGTGTGCACTAATATGCTGACGAGGCAATAGTACTTGCCGGTGCTACGACGGTTTTGTTTGAAGGGAAGCCCATTGGAACACCGGATGCGAGTACCTTTTGGCGCATTGTCGAAGAGTACAAAGTGTCAACCATGTTCACTGCGCCCACAGCGCTGAGAGCCATTCGTAGGGACGATGGCGAAAACCGCTTTTTCCAGGCAAGAGGTAAGCGTGGAGCGCTCAAGTCACTCCGAGCACTGTTTCTAGCAGGAGAACGAAGTGAGCCCAGCATCATTCAGATGTACCAGGGACTTTTGGCAAAGTTTTGCGCGCCAGGCGCGGTGGTCGTAGACAACTGGTGGTCGTCCGAGTCGGGCTCGCCCATTTCTGGCATTGCATTGAGTGCTTGGGCAGGACTGGATTTCTCTTGCCGAGAGCGGCCAAAGCCACTCCCTATCAAACCAGGCTCAGCAGGCAAGGCCATGCCAGGGTTCGATGTGCGGGTGGTCGACGACGACGGGAATGAGGTCAAGCCAGGAGACATGGGTAACATTGTCATGTCGGTCCCGCTAGCCCCGACTGCATTTACGACACTGTGGGAGGACGAGGAGCGCTTCTACAAAGGCTACATGAAGAGGTTTCACGGGAAATGGATCGACACTGGGGATGCCGGCATGATTGACAACGAGGGCTACATTTCCATCATGGCACGGGCTGATGATGTGATCAATGTTGCGGCACACCGGTTCAGCACGGGTGAGTTGCAGACTGGTTCGCGGGGAGATTGTGCGTGCATGATGAGCTTACGATGATTAGGCGCCATTGAGCAAGCTATCACGAGCCATGGAGCGATTGCCGAAGCTGCCGTGGTTGGCATTCCCGATGCGCTGAAGGGGCACCTGCCGTTTGCTTTTGTTACGCTTTCTAGGCAGGAGCACCCCGAGTCGGCCGTGGTGGACGACGAGCTTCTAGGCGAAGTGCAGCGGCTTGTACGGGAGCAGATAGGCGCCATTGCCAGTCTCGGAGGCATGATCCAGGGAAAAGGTATGATTCCCAAGACGAGGAGTGGCAAGACGCTGCGCAGGGTGTTGCGGGAGCTGCTTGAGAACGCGACACACGGAGACTTTGGCAAAGAGGTCAATGTGCCGAGCACGATTGAAGACAGCGAGGCAGTCAATGTTGCGCGCGAGAAGGTGCGTGAGTACTTTGAAAGGAAGGGCAAGGACCTGCACAAGGCGACGGAAGCGCGTGCCAAGTTGTGAATATGTACAAGTATTTTGGGTGGTATTGATAGCTATTGTGTTGCATGAGATTCGGGTCGCGTACGGGGCAGCAGCTTGTGAGTGTGTGTGTGTGTGTGTGTGTGTGTGTGTTGGGTGTCTGTGTGTAGTATGGATGTGTTTGCCAGGGCAAGGATGGACGGTATTCGCTGGCTATGTGAGCGGATGAATGCATGTAGCTCAACGGCATCGGGTTGGCAGCGGGCCGCCGCCCGGAAAGTCGAGTGGAGGCGTACAAAGCAGCGGTTCGAGAAGAGAGGCCGGGAACGAGACAAGCAGCATTTGCTTGCGGTATGGGCGGCGAAAGCTAGAAGCTGGTGGTTGTGATTGTAGTGGTGGTGGTGCTAGTATAGTAGTGCTAGTGGCCCCACTCCAACACGTGCCCAGTTGCTGCTGCGGGCCATGGCGCAAGCGGACGAAGGAGTGGCCGGCAGCCCGGCAGCCCGAGCCCGGCAGCATGGGAGGCTGAGGCAGCCCGGGTGGATAGTGCTGGAGCTGGAGCTGTTGCAGTCAAGCGCAGTCAAGCGCAGTGCAGTGCAGGGCAGGGCAGGGCAGGGCATGCAAGGCCGAATGGGTGGAGGAGGTGGAGGGGCGAAAATTGGGGTAGGCGGCGCGGAAACGGGGACGGGCCAGGGGGGTTGGAGGCAGAGGCGCGATAGGATAGGAGACGAGCAAACAAAGAGTCCGCCCGGCGGCCGTGGCAGCATAGTAGCGTGAGTTGGTCGGCTCGGCTACGAGCTGTCGCCCGCGGCTCGCCCTCCTGTTCCCCGAGAGCTTGAGCACTGAAACCCTGGCTACCAGCCAGCCGACGAGTCGTGTGTATCTGAGACGGGCAAAGAGAAGGACGGAGGGCGAGTGTGTGTCTGACACGAGGGGGCGACTGAGACCAGGACCCTTTTTGCTTGTGTGCGACGGCGCCTGCACCGGCGCCCATGGCTTGCCTCGTCGTCTTGTCACGGTGTCGACGACGCGGGCTGCCAACGACTTTTTGGAGACAGTCTCCAGGGGCGAGGAATGAGCCGGGTGACGGCTATTTGTACAGTGCTGCAATCAAGCAGACTTAGCACGGCCCCTGCGGTCGAATCACACAAAGACACCACCACCACCACCACCAGGTGCTGCCCTGGGCGGCCTGTCTCAGTTGAGACGGCAGCATTGCGCCTGTCCTCGGCACGTCGTGGTACTCGGGACTCTGCCCCCCCCTTCCCCTCGTCGCTGCAACCCCCCAAGGCGTCTTGGGTGCGGAGGGGAGGGGGACTTTCCCGTTAGCAGCGCGACTATGGTGTTAGGGGCATGCAGCCTGCGCTTGTGTGCGCACTGCGTAGAGAGAGAGTGTGTGTATGTGTTGGGCACTCCCAGGGCCATGGACCCGCGAGTGGAAAACTATATGTATATGTATAGTTATATGTGAGTGTGTATATATATATATTCGGCACACACTCTATATATACACGCATACAGCATACAGCACAATACATGGAGGCGGCGCTATGGCTGGCGCTGTGCTGCTGCTGCTGCTGCTGCTGCTCGTCCAGAGGCCTGGACACGACTAGGCGCCTGCTGAGGTCTGGCAGCCCAAGGGAGCCAACCTCGACGCACACACAGCATACAACTAAAACCCCCGGCTGCCCATGTCGACCTAATCGCGCGTTTCTTTTGACCTCGCTCTCCATCCGCCTCTGGCATACTCAATCATATCACCTCACGCATCCCACGCGCCCGCCGCCGCCCACGCCGCCCGCGTCCATGCAACGCCGCCCCGACCAACGTGGTTGATAGGTGATAGCGCCGCCCTGCCTTGCCCTGCCCTGTCCTGCCCTGCCCTGCCCGCCCTGCTGTCGTTGCACGCCCGTCTTCACGTGGGGACACGAGCCACTTTGAGCGAGCGAGCGAGCGAACCCTGACCACGCCTGCCCACGGCTCGCCCAACATCTCCCTTGATCTCGACCACTCCTCGACCACACACACCACACACCCCCATCCATCCACCACCCCATCCGCCCCATCCTCCTCCGTCCATTTCTTCTCCTCTCTCTCCCCGTGTGTGCGCGCGCGTGTGTGTGTGCGTGTGCACCCCTCCCGCCCTTGTTGCTGCTGCTGCTACTGCTGCTACTGCTGCTGCTGCTACTGCTGCTACTACTGCCGCTGCCACTACTCTACCACCACCACTACCACCACCACTACCACCACTACCACCCGCTCCACTCGTCTTCTCGCCTCGCCTCGCCTCGCCGCGTCCCGCCTCTCTTCGCCTCGCATCCTCTCTCCATACCGGGCCACCGCCTCCGTTGCCGCCCTTTTGCTCTCGCCAGGCCCATATCCTCCCTCCCCGCTCGCCGCCGTTTCTGCATCGAGCCCTGCTGCACAGGCCACGCTTCCGCCTCGTCGTTCGCCTGTGCAACCATTGTCTTCACCACCCTTTCGATCCGCCTCTGCTCTACTGCATCCTGTTGACACGCGCACCTGTGCTGCCGTGCGAGTGTCGACCGCCCTCGGACACGACCTCGACCTTGTCCCTCCCGACCTTGCTGCCCCCCCTTCATCCCGCGCCTCCATCTGGACCCTCGTATCCTCTGCTTCCGTCTCTCTCCGCCTGTCGCACCGCCTCACACCAAACCCCCTTCTCCAGTGTACCGGAATCGTAAGCTGAGCCCACTGGCCAGCTGCGAAACAACCGTCTTGAATCCCAAGACGTTGCGAACAAGGCGACGGTTCCTGCATCTTGCGCCACCGTGCCCTACCACCATCTTCGCCTCACTCCCGACATCTGTGCACATCTACTACACCACCATATCCCTACACTGACAAGTACCTTCTTCTTCCACCACCGTCACCATGGCTGGGAAAATGACCCTGTACAAACTGGTGGTGCTGGGTGATGGAGGTGTTGGAAAAACCGCCCTGACCATACAGGTAGCTTACCCCCTTGCTTCATTGCCCTTACCCATCCTTGTGCGTGGCCAAACTGACCGCTTGCTAGTTGTGCTTGAACCATTTCGTCGAGACATATGACCCTACCATCGAGGACTCGTACCGGAAGCAGGTGCAGATCGACGGCCAATCGTGCATGCTCGAAGTGCTCGACACAGCTGGCCAAGAAGAGTACATTGCCTTACGAGATCAATGGATACGCGATGGGGAAGGTTTCGTACTCGTCTACAGCATCTCATCGCGCTCCTCCTTTGCCCGCATACAACGCTTCCACAGCCAAATACAACGCGTCAAGGAATCCTCTATGGCTGGCTCCCCCACTTACCCAGGCTCTCCCATGACTGCCACCGCTCCCATGTTTGGTCAGGCCCCCGTCATGCTCGTTGGCAACAAGTGCGATCGCGTCACCGAACGCGAAGTATCCACCCAAGAGGGACAAGCCCTTGCAAAAGACCTCGGCTGCGATTTTGTCGAGGCCTCGGCCAAGAACTGTGTCAATGTCGAAAAGGCCTTTTTCGATGTCGTCCGACAACTGCGGCGACAACGACACCAGGGCACCGGCCGCTCACCCACCGACCGAAAGGAACCTCGGGTTCGCCCCGGCTACCACGAAAAGGATCGCACACGGGGCGGAAGCGACCGACGTACACGCGGTGCTGGCATGTCCGGAGCCAGTAAGCGCGGCAAGGACAAACCGAAATGCGTCATCCTCTGAGCTGCTTCACATACACACACATACACACACACACACACACACATCCTCCCATCTTTGTTTCCTCACCGTCTTGCCAACGAGATACACCTTCCGATATATATTTGGATTTACAGCACAACAACCGGCTACGACTTGTTCCCAATCGTCAGCCACCATCACTGATAGAAAGCACTCAACAAGGCGTCGGCATATGAGCGGCGTTTGCATCGATGGTCTTGCTTTGGTTTTGCATGAGACCCATGGAGTATCTGGAGTACTACGAACATTGACCTATTCTTATTTCCTTAACGACTGAGATCCGCGTAGCACTGAGATCTTGCACGACACGGTACGGCTGATTGGAGTAGTGGGCTGCGTTTGGTGCCTGGCAACAACAACAACAACAACACACACACACACACACATACACACACGCTTGTTGACAAGACCAGACACAATACTGTGGTAGCATGTGAGTTTGGTTAGCGGATGGCATCGGAAACTCTCAAAACACCTGGAAATGGACGGAAAAAGTCATCGGTTCAGTTTGGGTATGTTCTTCTAACGCCCGAGATACCTTTTTGAATTGAATGTCAATCTTTTTTTTTGCTACCCACTTGGCTCGTCTGAAATGATTTGCGTGACACATTTTGTGATGACAAGGCTGTGTGACACGCTTGGTCAGGATCTGTAGTGTAGCATAGCTTGGATTGAAGTAGACCGTCCGTCGTCTTGGACTCGATGAACTGAATCGTGTGAGCTTCACTGCAAGTCACAAGCCTCATTTGTGAAAAGCAATGTATCATCATGTCCAATCTAGCACCTGCTAGTAAGGTACTACCATCTGAGGAGATCTTAAAATCACCGTCTCGCACACGGTTGGCAGTACAAAGGGCCAATCAGTGTTGTTCCATGTGAAGAATAGCTCTAACCATATACCATTGAGTCACGTGCTCATAACAGGCAATTGCATACTGGCAGCTACGTGACTCTGAGCAAACAAATGTACGCCGCTCAGAAAGCCAACATGATCAAAAACGACATGTTTGGTCCATGGTATGAGGGAAGGCAAGCCACGATGCTGAAGAAAACAGAGTCAGAATCGACAAGTATCGAGCTCAAGCTGTAGCTTGTAAAGAGACGTACCCGGCGTGAATACCTGGCGATTTGTGATATATGTGCTCCGCGTTCCTGTAGCAATGAACGCAATATACATAAATACGAGAAGAGGAGGTTTGGTGAGGTGGCAGCGCCTACGCAATGGCTTATAGCAGAACTGCAAGTTCAAAGTCAAGCGTGTCCATTTACCATCAGTACCATGGTATTTACCTGACATATCGGAGGATAGAGATTCTCCACAAAAGTTACAGTTTGTATACTGGTCTTGTTAGATGTACCGCTCTAGGCAAGGTCGCGAAACATTGTCAAGCTAATACTTAACTCGTTATGCTTCTCAGGCTCAGACTGACCAAGTTATATCCTCGAGACACGGTTCGATTTTCAATGATTCATCAACATGATTGCCGGGCAAAGACTTGGGGAATCTGAGTGTAACAATCTAACGTTGCCCACGCTAATGTAGCCTTACTCACCTGCTACGGATCCTAGTCAAGCAATTCCCGGAACATGGCTATACTGAGTTGTGCACTCAATCTAGCCCTATAGAAAGACCAACCTCGTGTTTCCGGAACCGCAAGCATGTGTCTAGAACGATCATTTTAAGAAGCAAGATGGCGATAAATCACAACTTTCAGACAGAAGCACATAACTTTCAATTTAGTCACGCGAAACATGACTACCATCGAAGCTGGCCTGGCTTTGATGAACGGCTCAGGATCCAGTATCTCGTTCCGGAAGCAACCTAGGCAAATATGCCACATCCAATTAGGAAGCACCTGTCCTCGACACACCTTCTGGAACCATATGAAAATTGTCATACGTGACATGCTCTCTAACTGAAACTGATATGCAACTTGTGCCACGTCACTCTCCGTGAAAATTCGGAATTCCAACCGAAAAGTCATATCTCACCCATAAACAAGTGGACATATTAAGCTATGTACACTATCCACTCCGATGATTTAACTGCGCTTGGTGTCGCTGAAGAAACGCACGTAACTTTATATCATCAGTGTCCAACGGCTTAATGATCTTGTATGCGTACAAGCTAAACGTCAAAAGGCTACATTTTGATCCATAAACCTATAGCATCTAAACGAACCTATTCATTCCGATGGGGGTAGGACTACCTGTGGCATCTATCATCGAGGCAGATCCGGTCTTAAACTCAGCTCTCAGCATGTCAAAGCCTAAACAACAGTGGAACATGGAACTGGGCTATAATACACCTGCTATTATCTCGGCCACAATCCCTGCAATTAGCATCTGCGCCCTATGCAGTCTTGTTTATCGGTAAGCATAAGCAGCATTCGAGTGGTGATTCGTTAAGCTGGGTTAACGACCTATCTTGGAAGGTCCAAAACCGCGCTCGCTAAATCCTTCATCTGACTCAAACATGGCGAACACAAATCAAGACACTGTTTCTCGTATTTCTTGATGTAGAAAAACTCTGTATGACCTTTATCCCTAGGGAAATTGTGTAACATGACGTCCATACTCCAGCCACCGCCAAAAGAGGACGCAGCAAATGTGACCACAGAAGAACGGAGCAGAATTCCACCCCGCGACCGTGGGAAACAGGCATGGTCTTGTTTGACTGCTGTTTCAGTTATAACTATGTCTACCTAGGGTTAGCAATCTCTTTCGCGAACAATGTACGGCCAGGTAGCTAATGCCCGAGTCGGAACAGGCTTTGGAGCTACACAAGGTGTCTTTCGCGAGTATTGTTTCAAAAATCCTCCATTTGAAGGTAACTAACTTGTCGCCTCCATTGGAATTCTCGTTGTTGTAAGTCTTGCTAGACCCAGGGAGCCGCAGATCAAGTTGGTTTAGCATCAGTCTGATAAACCCAAGGGGATTCTGCAAGGACTTTCGCCATTTCTTCTTCACTTTATAGGTAGGAATTCACACGTTAGACCATGTATGATGTGGACTGGAATGGTTTCCGTCGTAGCATCGACATTGGGTGCTGCCTTCTCTACTACGGTGAATAATGACATCGCACTTGACCAGAAGTGCGCTACTTATACTTCATTCAGGCCCTCCAAGTCATCATTACGCAAGGCTTGCTGTATGTTGTCTCTAGCGGCATTCTCTTTGCGCCTTGTATCAGTTATGTTGATGAATGGTTTCTCAAACGTCGCGGCCTTGCCAATGGCATATTGTGAGTAGTTGCAACAAATCAATCGATTGATCTATTCCTAATACTCACAGTTTTGCATCTGCTAACATCGCATCCGCCGCTCTTTCACCCATATTTACATTTCCTCTTCTGCGCTTTGGCCCACGCACCACTTTTATTGGATGGGCTGTCTTCATCGCTATTGCCATCTCGGTCGGGATAATCTTTGTGAGTTCTTAGCCCGATGAGTACATGCGCACGGAACCAGAGAAGAGAACCAGTAAGTTCTCATTGAAGCTGTTGAAGAACCCTCTTCTCTGGCTTTCGTCCTCTCAATGGCCCTACAGAGCTTGGCAAATAACCTTCCCACGAACTACCTCCCAAGTTATGCTACCGACCTTAATATAGCTCCAGATGATGTAGCACTGTTTGTTACTTATCTGTAGTGATCAGGGATCGTCGGTCAGGTGCTACTAGGTGCATTGACAGACGCAAATGGTCCTTTGATACCGTTCCTGCTGAGCATGCTTGTTTGCAGCTTCGCAGTGTTCGTCGTGTGGGCATTAGGCAAGGTTTACTGGGCCATGGTAATTGTTTCGATTCTCTTTGGCGCCTTCGCTTTCATCTTCATGGTATTGCGCAGTCATATGGCAGCTATTGTTGTGCATGACGAGGAACGATCCGGGGATCAGCTCTTTGTGTCCGGTCTGCTTCTATTCACCCGAGGAAATGTGGGAGTTGTTTCCGGTTACGTAGCTGTGGCGGTGTTGCAAAGCAGGGAAGACGTGGGCGTGCAAGCTGGATATGGTGCAGGTAAATGGCGGCCCTTCATCATTCTACTTGGGACCACCGTGACTGCTGCCCTTGTCGGAGTGGGCGGTTTGCTGAGGAAAAAGATTCAGTGAGGCTCTCAAGGTATTGGGAACGTGGAGCATCCTATCTTTGAAGGATAATAATATACCTTTGTAGATCTTGAGCAGCATTAGGTTCGTAGTAGGGTAGATGCCTTTCAAAATTCTTTAGATGGCCTTACTCTTGACACGTTCACATTTCATATGTTTCTTGCGAAACTCTGAAATTTTAATGACTAGATGATCTGATACCTCACTATCCTTTTTGAGTAAGCGCTGGTCTCAACTCTCTACAAGCTTAGAACCTTGTATCTATCTGCTATGTTGCACTGTACTAGGTCTTCGTATGACGAACGAAAACTCTTGTTCAACCATGTTGAGATGTTTTGAAAGCGATATAGTGTTCTAGTGTGGCGTGTGCGCATATTGAAACGGAAACTCCTCGAGTCGATTGAATTGATTGGAAAGGCATCTAATTATCAATAGCAAATCAACTCATCATGATGCTCTATTGGCCCACATGAATATCACTAGTAACTATTTACAAAAGCGTCATGATCAGATTTTGAGCCATTGATTGTAGACGATCTGTCATATGAACACGCCATGATTCGATAACTGGTGGTACTGTATATATTCGCATCTTGTTCACTGATCATTGCTATTAGGTGCATGAGTCCTCTTAGGCTGAAGCGCATCTATTCTCTCACATTAATTCATACTAGGTCGCGTACTTCACTGCAAAACTAGCAGAATCCACGACGTCCCAATCCTCCTTGCGCGCTTCATCACCAAAGATGTGCAGCGCCATGACTCTCATCCGGTACAAGCCTTCATCGAGCACTCTTCCATCCGCCAACAACCCGTTGAAGTACGCACGCAGTTCCCTTCTTGCGACATACGTTTGTGGGAATCCAGCCAATGGTCCCAGTACCTTGTCGCCTTGCAGCACCTCTACACGGAGCAAGGGCGACCCAACTAGAGGGCTAATGTAGATGTTAGGTGTGGCCATTGTATCACCGCGGTCGGCCATTGGTGGATTGTTGGGATCCGGTCGTGGGATGGTGTAGGATGCATTCCCAGGTGCGGGAGCATATCCTTGCGCGAGATAAACATTATCAGGCGTGAGGAGCGTGGCACTGCGCATGTTGCCTACGACTCCGAGGTACGGGAGAACAAGCTTATCGCCTAGGGCGATGAATCCACTATACACGGGTAGCAAGGTCGCGTTGAGACCCGTGGGCGGTGCAATTTCGACGGTCACGTTGACGGATTGACCGGCGGCAACATTGATGCGGTCAGAAGAGAAGGACACAGTGGCCCACGAGTTTACGATGGAATTAGAAATCAAGCCTGGACGAGGTATAGCGGCTTGAGCATCCATTGTGTACAATGTGACAGCTTTGCGATGGTTCAACTCGAGGACCTCGTCAGCGGAGCCACTGTTCATAACACTGAAGGTGTGAGTACTGACGAAGTGCTCCGTGTCGTTAAGCATTATACTGTCGATATCGATCTCGAGGGTAGTGTGCGCAGCTTTCCAAGCCTGCACAATTCCGGCACCTTGTTGTGCGACTGGAGCGAGAATGTCGGGATGTGCAGTCTTACCATCGTGCCAGGCGAGTGGCTTTGAGGTGTGCGTAAGAATTCTGCGAAGGCGCTTCGGTTCCAGTTTACCATATACCTCGCCAAGCATTGCATAGATGCCTGCGACCAATGGAGTTGACATGCTTGTACCAGTCATGACACGGTAGCTACCCAAAGCCGTTGGAAATGTGCTCAGAATGTTCTCTCCAGGTGAAACAAGCTGTGGAGTCATGCTCAGCTCCCAGCTTGGACCCCAGCTAGTCAGTTGGCCAGCGACATATCCGCCACTCTCTTTATTGTCAAGCTCTTCGAGGTGTGTCTGGGAACCATTGGCTGGAATCGTCAAGGTGACAGTGGCACCTTGCGATAGCAGAGTAAGCCAGTGCTCAGCAGCGTATGGAACTACCCTTGCTACGCCTTCAATACCTTCAGCGTAGACAAATGGCTCGTCGCGCATTGTCAGGTTAGTACGCTCATAGTATAGCATGAAGCGCCCACCCTTTGCTGCGATATTAGAGCCCTGGTCTTGCGGGTAGCACCGCGTAGCTCGTGCATCCTTGAATTCCAAAAGCACGATGCGCTGGCTCAGGTCTGGTGTATCATCGGGCAGTGGCTTGCAAGCGTCATCCGCATCGGCAGCAGACCATAGCGGGAGTGTTGTGTCTGCTGTGAATTCCGGGACACCCATCAAGAAGCTAAACTCATGCGTGCCATTGGTGGTAGCATTTGCACTGGTCTTGTAAGAGCCTCGCTCGAGGAACGTGGGGAACAGTGTGTTAGATACGGCCCCCGTGCCCGTGATACTGCTTCCTGTCGCTGGCGACGACGCGTAGAAAAGCCCCTGACCGCCGTCGTTGCCTTCAGAAACTACAACAGGGATACCGGAGTCGACAATGCGGGAAATGATGACAGCACGTACATCTTGTGCCCAGCCTGAGGCATCACCATTGGAGTACGAGATGATGTCAGCTCCATCTTCGACGGCACGAGCGAATGCTATCAGCTCAATCTCGTTTGTGGACGTTGCTGAACAGCCCCACATGCGGTATGCACCTAGCTTTGCTCCGGGTGCAGACCCAGTGAAGCCATATTCGTTGCCTTGGAGCTGAGCGGCGATGCTGCCTGCGACGTGTGTGCCATGTCCAACGCAATTGTCCATAGGGTCATTATCGGGCTTTGGCTCCGACTTGCCAACGATGTAGTTATCGCCTACAAAGTCGTATCCAACTTCAACCAAACAGCCTGGGCCGAAACAGCCACCAAGTGCTGGATGGGTATAGTCGACGCCGCTGTCAACGATTGCGACACGATAGCCTTTGCCAGTCACGCCCTCTGCGTGCAGCTTATCGACTTGGGTCATGACATGGGGGGAAAAGGTGTCTTGCGATACAGCTTGTCGTTTGGCGTGTTGTAACTGAGCAGGCACCACAGCGCTTTCTTCGCGCGCACGTGTTGTGATGCGGGTCGGCCATATGTTTTTGACTTGTGGTTGTGCCTTCATCTGACGCAGGAAGTCCCAGCCACTCGAATTTGAGCTAGAGCTCTTCAACTGGAATGAGACACCTTTGAAGAATCGGAACCTCAGGTCCTTACGAGGCTCGACTTGCACACCGCTTGCTGCCAGGGAGGCATAGAAGGTTTTCGGTGTCTCTTTGGCATTCGCAAACTCGACGATGTAGGCGCCAGGCAAGATGCCACTTGCCACCGGCTTATCGTCTGCCGCTCGTTGTACAATCACATCGGAATGGAGGCGGGGATGTACTGGCGTGGGGATGGCGACTTGAGCACCCAGAACAAGAGCCACAATGGCACAAGACAGCTTTCCCATATTTAAGAAGCTGAGTGAGTTTGCAGGTGTACTATGAGGCACGATATATTTATACAAATACCAAGCCCAGAGGGTGCTGTAGCAGGTATAAGGACCTGATAACATCCGAGCTCCTCTCATATAATTAACACGGACAGATTGCCCAATATACCCTGTGTGTATGGGGAGAGAGTTGGAAGAGCTGCATGGCGATCGTGGATAGTGTCCACTTTCCAATATTGTTTATCGGCCCCTTTCCCTTTCCAGGACTAGGTCCGGATAATTGACGTTGCACGCGGGCCGAGCCCTCGATATTGTGATGTGATTTGCCATGCTTGTTGTCAGACTGCTATTTAACATCATGAGATGCCCATGCAAATTCGTATTCTGGATACGATTGCTGGTCATGCGGTATCTTGGCAGGGAAGAAGGTAGTGAGTAGGTATGTCTATCTAGCTTTTAGTAATATTAACTTATCTTTATTCCATTCTAGATTACCAACCTAGTTTTCACGATAGTATACACTAACACTAAGTGAGACGAATATCACTATAGACATTAAACTTTACGCGAATTTTCATTAGAGAAGAATCTGTTTCATCTCCATGTATAACAAGTGCAGTATCTGATTGTACTACCGTAGACTGAACCGCTATACTGTATAGCCATCTATGATTTAGATGAGGAGTGATATCGTATTCTAGTATCATAGATTCAGACAATGAGGTTGGTGTTGAACTGATCCTTTATGGCCAAAAGATTCTCCCGAGTAATCTATTGCTTGATTTTGACGCCGACAGTCAAACCAATTGTAAGAAGTCTGATAGCAGCGAGTAATGAGTGAGGAAAGTGTAAGGTGGACTCATGCCCACCTAGGGCTCCTAGCTATGTATATTTACATAGGCAAGTGATGCGTTCCAAAAGGACGCCTTCTCAACACCATTCCTACACCATGGGTATATAGTGAGGCGTTGAGTAGTCTATCCACGGGTCTCTTGTACCCAGTGGGCCACCAGTGCGCCGATATCGCGGCACTGTCGCGGCCGCGCCCTTATACTAAACAATGGGAGTTCTACTTCGCAATGTCCTTGAAAGCTTGAACCGAGGCACTGCTGTTGACCTCGGGATGACATTACACACGTACTACATATTCGAGAAACTCTGCACTGAAAGATCACTGCATTGGCAGGCTTCGCATTCCGCAATGGGATACCAATCTTACAGGGGATACTGGTTTGGCTTTAAGATGAGTGGGGTACATGTGTTGGGTCTACTACACTATAACCCCTTTCCTTCACTTCTGAAATTAAGACGCAACAGCAACGTCTTCAGTCGAGTTGGGGTGAAGGTGTCGAGTCAGTGTATGAGGCTCTCACCGAGATTGGCGCCTATCGAGGATGGAATGGTCGGATTGATCATAGAAACTAACTCGTGTATAGGGAGCGGTTAACCCGGTGTCGTGAGAACCTTTTGGAACACTATGCAAAAAAAAACGAAGAGGAGTGGAGTCAATGGATTCAGGACTGGCTTTTCCAAGACAACATACCTCCGGAAACGTCGCTGTAAACTCCGACGAACCGCATGGTTTATCTCGTCCTTGCGTACAAAGTTGGCAGAGAGTATACCCAGAGCTGATCAAGCATCAGATCACTTCTGGGACCACTAAGCTCTGGTTTCTATCGAACCTACAGGATGTGAACGGAATCAAAGCAGTCATGAAATCTGAGGGTCACCTATGTGGGTTGTGGCATGGAAGAAGAGTGCTTTATTGACACTGTCCTCGACAAGCCTACTCAGCAGCGGTCCGATCATCGATATCGCAACCAATGAGAAGGCTTTAGCATGTCCACAATAACTGGTAACTTTATTGTATATCAGGATGTGCCACAGCCATAACCTTTCAGGGTGTAGCTAGTCTCTCCTAGTAATCATCTAATACGTGAACTTCGAGATTGACAGAGTCATTAGATAGTTGTGTAACATCACAATTACTTACAGTTCAAGCACCTTTGCTGTTGTGGTATCCGCTCATCATCAATCCGTATTTTGGGGCTATGATAACATCCATCGTCTTATGTTTACCCAACAAGCAATTTACTCTTCTCCGCCAATGTTTGTGCTAATTGTGTCATGGGGATGTTTTGCATTATGTCGAACACGGAGCACTCGACTGCCATCTCGCGAGCAATCCAATTCCTGACCTCAACCGCTACAAGACTGTCAACACCATATGCGCTTAGCGGCCTGCTGGCATCGATGTCGGCCTCAGGCGTCATCATCAGACTTGCAAGTCTCTGCACAATAGCTCCTGTGATAATTTGAACAGCCTCTTCGCTGACGGCGCCACATCGTGCCAACTCTTCGCGCAATGAGATCGCCTGCCCTGCGTTCGCCGAAGAGCCTGCAGCAAGATTCCGCAAAGCGGCAAATCGTGCATCGGCCATCCAATACCAGGCGTCATCACGCTCGTTGAAAGGCAGCCCGCACATGATCTGACCTGGGTGATTCGCGGGACCTTCAATCGCGGTTGCTAGCAGACCATGTAGATCCGAGGTGTGCATAACTTTGAGACCCATAGCCTTGACGTGGTCCACGTATTCATCATGCTCCGCAACGAAACCCACAGACAAGAGGTAGCCGATGTCAATAGTCATAGCAGGCAAGCCCTGGCGTCTCCGGAATGCAGCGAACTCGTCCTGGAAATTGTTACCACATCCGTAGTTGCCCTGTCCGCGGTGGCCCAAAACACCGGCTAATGAGGAAAGCATAATGAAGAAGTCCATATCGTGCGGAAGAAGCTCATGCAGATTCCAAGTACCATGAACCTTGGGCCCAACTGTAGTGCGAACGTTTTCGGCAGTCATCTTTTCGAAGAGACAGTCTTGCAGCACCATGGCGCCAGTTGCGCATCCCTTGATAGGTGGCAAACCTTTGGTGTTCAAATCGTAAAGGACTGCTTGCAGAGCAGCCTTGTCGCTCACGTCGCAATCATAGGCCATCGATGTGACGTTGTGCGTCTTCTGCAGTTGAGATGCGAAGGCCTTGTTACCTGCGCCGCTGGCTGCAGAGCGAGAAAGGAAGACCAGATGCTGTGCTCCCTTTTCTGCCAACCAGCGCGCAATTTCACGAGTGATGCCACCCAATCCAGCGATCACATAAGTAGCGTCAGATTGAATCTTGACACGTGGAATGCGAGGTACAGCCCGAACAGTATCTGCTTCGTCAACGCGAACGACGACTTTGCCCATATGCTTCCCTGCCTGCATATGACGGAAGGCCTGCTCAACTTCAGCCATAGTAAAGATCTGTAATGGCGCAATCGGATTGATCTCTCTCCGGTGGATCATCTTTGCAGTGTCATGCCAAAGTGCGACGGCTCGAGGTGTTGGGTTGTTCTCGAAGTCAAGCAGGTTCACACCAATATAACTCTTGTTATCCAACAAGGGCTTCATGTCGAGACCAGTGTTGGCGAAAAGATCGGCCTTTCCAATCTCCAAGAACCGACCGAACTTGGCTAGGCATTCAGTCCACGACAAACGCAGGGCCTCGCCGGCCAATGAGTTCAGCACCAGATCCACACCTTGGCCATTCGTAGCTCGTAGCACACCTTTGACGAAGCTAGTATCACGACTGCTAAAGACGTGGTCTTCGGAGATGCCATATTGCTCCACGAGAAGTTGTTTCTTGGAATCCGTGCCGACCGTAGCGAATATTTCTGCGCCTTTGGCCTGCGCAATCATGATGGCAGCTTGTCCAACTCCGCCAGCAGCAGCGTGTATAAGTATCTTCTCTCCGGCCGCGATACCTCCTACAGTGACCAGGGCATAGTAAGCTGTAAGGAAGATGAGAGGCATCGACGCTGCTTCCTCGAAACTCATGCCAGAAGGCATAGAGATTGCACCCTTGACAGGGAAACGAACATAGGTGGCAAATGTGTCGCAAGAAGCAGTCATCACCTTGTCCCCAACATTAAAATCGGTGACAGCAGATCCTATCCGAGTGATAACACCGGAGGCATCCACGCCTAGCTTCCTCTCAGCCAGGTTACCCAGCGCAACGAGTACATCTTTGAAATTGAGACCAACAGCCTTCACCTCAATCTCAATCCAGTCCTCAGGCAGAGGCTTATAATATGTCTCATCCTCTTCCCACTGGAACGTATCGAGCAGACCCGGCGTCTTGATGGTCAGCTTGAGTGGACGTCCACAGTTCTTGAACGAAATCATTTCAGGGTCACCTTTGGCTTCGTATTTGCGTAATGATGCATCTACTCCCAGTGCCCGTTCAACACGAGGAAGATACACTTTGCCGTCACGCACAGCAAACTCAGACTCAGTACCATCACCACGGAGGTGTGCTTGCGCAACTTTTAGTGTAGTCCGAGATGCCTCGTCGATGTTGATGACTGAAGGTGCCTCGAGATCGACACAAGCGAGACGGATGCCAGCGTTTTCATTACGAATAGCTCTTGCGAGTCCTACCATGAGGCTCCTCATGGGGTGCGAGGTGTCGAGGGCAGCACCACCAGTTATCCAAAGAGATCCTTCAGAGGAAGTGACAACTTGACGTAGTCGGTTCCAATTGTCATTTGTGAGACTGGAAAGGATAAAGCCATCCCATTCGGCGAGGCAAAGGCAATACTTGCCCTCTACCTGCTTTTCATTGATGCCATCCCACTGAGCAGTACTGATGTTGTAGCCAGCCGAGTAGAAATGATTCTCCATGGCCTTGGCAAGCTCTTCAGATGCTTCAGTGCCAGTGCCGATGACAAGGAAAGAAGGCATGGCAGGTACGGACATCTCGGGTTTCGTTGAGATAATCAACGAGACAGGCTCTCGGGAGGCATCGTTGTCTCCGCGAACATCAACGTTGACACCAGAGAATCCAGCTGCTTTCAACGCGACATTCCATTGCTCAACATCCAAGAGCGGTCCGCCTTTTCGGCCATCCGCCTCCCCTAGCCACCAACCAGGCAGAGGCCCCATGATGAACCCACTAAATATCTTTTTGTCTACGACCTCTGACAGAACAAGACGGCCGTTGGGCTTCAGTAACACTTTGCAGTGCTTTAGGGTCTCATTTATACTCTTTGTTGCGTGAAGTACGTTGGCGCATACGATAAGGTCAAACGATTCAGGGCTGAATCCTTGTTGAGTAGGGGAATTTTCAATGTTGAGCGTAGCGAATTGCATGATGGATGCATCCTTGTTGAACCGATCGGCGGCTTTGGCAAGAAAACCTGGAGAGATATCCGTAAAATAATACTGAGCTGCTTTGGAGGAACCATCGGGATTGCGCAGGCGTTCCAATACATGGTAGGTGGTACCCCCCGTTCCCGCACCGATTTCCAAGATATGCAATCCTGGTCGTTTGTCGGCTACTAAACCAACATACTCAGCTACATTGGTGTTGAAACTTGTACCAAATGCTCCGCGGTAGAAAGAATATAGCAGGTCACCCTCAGTCATGCACTGCAAAGCCTCGACCTCGTGGGTAAAGATACGGGAAAGGTTCTGGCCTATGCGATCCACCATTTGCACCGTAATGTCTCCGCTCTCTGATTTGCTAATGCGTTGACGGGCTTTCTGTATTTCGCTATCCACATCGGCAGGAAGCGGAGGGAATTTTGTGACGACGTCTTGCATCCATTCGACGTAACATTTCCAGAAACCATCTTGTGGTAGGTGTGGCTTGCCCTCTTCACTCTTGAACCATTCCAAGATGCGGTATATGTAAACTAGGCAAACAAATTCAAGAAGATCGAGTACTGCATCATCATACTTGCTCTTCAAAGTACGCTGGTATATGATCTCTTTGACCTGGGATGGATCCAACAAGTCGACGTCGAGATACCAGTTCTGCGTAAAGCACGAAGCTCGCGTTTCTAGTCTCCTTGACACACTTTCAGTCGACCCCACGGATGCGAGTACTATGCCCTCCATGATGACGATAGGATATGTCATGGTAGATTCAGAAATTGTGATATTAGAGGTCCATGTCGTGTAGCTTAGCTTCTTTGCTGTCGAGTAACCGTGCAGCTCCGTACCAGCAGTCTTCGGTATCTTAGCTGAAATGAAGATGCGATCAAAGGATCTAGGAACAACCGCCTCTTTAAGCGTCTCATCCTTGCTAGCAATGCTAGGGAACACGAGATGGAGAACTGAGTCAAGCGTGGCAGGATGGACGATATGAGGAAACTCAAAGCCCTTAGGCATGCTCGCTTTAGTATCGGGGACTCTGATGATGCCATAGCTGGCCTGTGTTCCAGAATATAGCTCAGTCATATTGCGGAAGGTTGGACCATACTGCATGCCAATGGTTTCAACAGTGTCGTACAGGAAGCTCCGCACCGGCTTCTGGTACACCCTTCGGGCTTCAGCAAGAGAAGCTATGTAGCGCTGGTTCTCCAAATTCAGCTCACGTTCCATAGCTGGTGAAAAAGATCCAAAAATGACAGAAATCATGCCTCGAGCATGAGCGATCCAGGATCCTAGCTCCTCACTCCATGAAGAGACCGTGAATTCATATAGTGTGGAAGAAGGAGTTGCTTTCGTTCCTGTACGGCGATTATGCAGCTGGGTCATGATTTCAATGCCCTTTTCAGTGTCTGGCACCCGGAGTGCGGTGTCGATACTGACGTCACGCAATTCGAAGCCGTGTATTTCATCCGCTGCGGTTTCTTGGGCCAATTGGCATGCCGCCTCTATCGCCATAACGAGCATACCTGCGCCTGGGTAAAGAATGTCGCCCTGAACTTTGTGCTCACGAATCCATGGATTCTCGTTGCATCTTAGAAAGTTGCGCCACATGTGCTCTGGTGTTCCAGGGAGGCGATAGCCTACCAGATCAGTACGTGGTGACTTGCGAAGGCGGTACTGTTGGCTCAAATGCGACTCGTCCCAATAGGCCTTATGGTTCCAGGAGTAAGGTGGCAGATCAATCAGCATCTCGGTATTGTCCGAGGACACGTTGTTGATTTTTTCCAGATTGACCGGGTATCCATGCGCCCAGAGATGGCCCATCGCTTCCAGCGTAGTGGTAGCACCGTCATAGTTGCGGCGGAGCATCGTGGTGTATGTCAAATCCGCTGCACGTTTCTCATTACCAAAGATGTCAAGCAAATAACTACGTAGCGCGGAGTGCGGGCCAAGCTCTAGAAAGACGTTGGCAAAGGCTTTGCGTGAGTTGCCTTCCTGAGGGTGGTTAAGCAAGCAACGTACGGCTCCAATAAAGTCGACTGGAGATACAAGATTGTCTACCCAGTAAGATGGCCCCATCTGCGTGGGTTCAATTAGTGTACCCGTCACCGAAGAGAACATTGGAATGCTTGAGACTGGGGCATGTGCGATGCCTTCCAAAGCTCTTTTATATCTTTCCCGTGCCGCTTCCATATGGAAGGAGTGGTAGGCGACATCCATTGATAGCCGAGTGCATGGTATCTGTACCTCTTTCAATACCGCCTGCAACTCGCTGATGGCAGAAACGTCACCGGTAATGGTGCAGGCACTGGTCGAGTTGAAGCATCCAATAACCGCTCTGCCGCATTTGAGATTCCCAATATGCTGTTCCATGGCATCGGCACTGGCGGCAACCGCCAACATGGCCCCATTCTTGGGAACAGTCCTGCTGACTTGCCCTCTCAGCCATGCAATTTTGATCGCGGCTTCATGGTCGATGAAGCCAGCGGCATAGGCAGCCGCGATCTCACCGCTTGAGTGACCTGTAACGGCAACAGGGCTTACTCCAAAATTGCGGAGGAGATCTACAAGAGCAATCTGGATAGCGGTACATGCCGGCTGACTGTAATCGGTCTCTCGTAGTTTGCACTCAGCCTCGGCACGACTCAGCTCTTCAGCAAGGCTCCATGGGCAGCCGAATGACTTCAGCAATGTCTCGGATCTTTTCATGCTTTCTGAGAACGCCGCGTAGACTGAAAGGCCATCGCCCATCGCGTGCCATTGAGCGCCCTGACCGGTGAACACGAAGGCGACACGTGGTACCGCGGACGAGAATGAGCGAACCACGGGAGCAAATTTAGAAATTCCTTCGCGCAGACTACCGATGCTTGACGAGACAGCATACGACTTCCATGGAAGCATTGATCTGTTAGAGCTCAGTGTGAATGCCAAGTTGCGGAGGAAAGAGGGATTCGTGGATGTCTTATTGGCAAGATAGTCTTGCAAGCGCTCGGCATTACGCTTAACGCCTTCCTGATCGTTGGAAGACAGGACAAACAATCTTGTCGGCGGCTGCAGGTCGCGCAGGATCACGCTTGATATGTCACTGGTAGCGTCGCTGGCTTCGCCGCTGGTAGTCCCGTCAGCAGCTGTGCTTGGTGACCCACTTGAATGGTCACTGGAATAACCATCTCGCGAATATTCAGGAATACGATCAAGTGATGCTGTTGCATGCCGTCCTTTCAGGCCATGGCGTGCCATGAAAGAGGCTGCGTCTTCGAGGATGACATGTGCATTGGCGCCACCAAAACCGAAGCTATTTACGCTTGCGCGACGTGGTCCATCATGTGGCCATGGTGTCAGCTTCAAGGGTATCTTGACATTGTCTGGCAGATCAATCTCAGGATTCAGCCTTTCAAACCTGAGTGTTGTTAACATGCGAGGAGACTGGATAAAGTCGAATAACGGACCAAAGATTTTGAGGAATTAGACCTCGCTCAACAGCTAGCGCAGCCTTGATGACACCAGCCACACCCGCTGCGCCTTCAAGGTGGCCAATGTTTGTCTTGACAGATCCAACGTACAGATCTGATTTACGGCCTTTCACTGTTCCAATGGTTTTGAGAATGGCTTGAGCTTCCAAGGGGTCGCCTAGACGTAAAAAGTGAGAGTGATACTCCTGGTAATACTTTCCAGACACTCACCTGCCTGTGTGCCTGTTCCATGTGCTTCTACATAACTTGTCTCTGCTGGGTCTACTCCAGCAATTTGGTACGCACTCCGAATAAGATGTTGTTGCGCCTCACTGTTGGGTAGTGATATGCCAGGCGTGTGGCCATCCTCATTGGTTGCCGTTGCTAGCACAACTGCTCGGATGGTATCACCATCACGTATGGCTGTATCGAGAGGCTGCATACAACTCTGCATTAGTAAAACTCTCATTTTGGATGGATTGCTCATCTGCGGAGTACACACCTTTAATATCGTGACACCAAACCCCTCTCCACGTGCAAATCCATTTGCATTCGCATCCCACATCTTACTCTTTCCATCAGCCGACAGAATCTTTGCTGCCCCTAGAAGAATGGACATGTCTGGTCCAAACATGAGGTTGGCTCCTCCAACGACACTCATCTCAGCTTCACCTGTACGGATGCTCTGGCACGCTAGGTGAAAAGCGGTTAGACTGGACGAGCAGGCTGTGTCAACAGTCAAAGAAGGACCTCTCAGATTGTAAAACCAGGACAACCTGTTCGAAGCCAGTGATGAAGACATGCCAGTGGCATGGTAAATTGAAGGGCCTTCGTTGTCGCGAGCTTGCAAATTGGGAAAGTCCGCTGTGAAGGTTCCTATGTAGCATGATGTTTGGGTTCCTGAAACTTGATCTAAGCTCAGCCCAGCATTCTCAAACCCTTCATATGTTGCTTCTAATAGCATGCGGTGTGTTGGGTCCATGGCTTTCGCCTCTTTGGGTGTGATGCTGAAGAATGGAGCATCAAAAACCTTGAAGTCCTGTTGTAGAAAGTGGGCGTGCCTGTGCCGATGTAAGTCGTCGTATTGTATGATGATTTTTTTTTGAATTACCTTTGTTGGATACTGCCTAGTCTCTCAGGGTCTGGGTGATAGAATGCATTAACATTGTAACGATCCTTGGGGATCTCAGTGCGTGCACTGCGACCCTCGACAAGCATACGGTAGAAGGCTTCAGGATCCCGAGCATCTCCTGGACCTCGGAAGGCAATGCCAATAATCGCGATTGGTTTGTTCATTCTGGAATCTTTGTAAGAAGAAAGATGACAGTATAGGCCGTGGGCAGCTGTTCGTTATCACTACTGGCCGAGCTTCGGGTGGTATGTCGAGGAAGAATATTGCCGGAAGTTCGTGAAGGTAGTGATGAGTAGTTATATATAGTCTCCAATTATTTCCCTTGGAATATAGAAGGATTTCGATACGTGCCGTGCCATTACTGACTGGCCGTTCCTATTCAGTGTTGGTTCCACAGTCGGACAGAATCCATATGCTGCACATGAATCAAGATGATGAAAACCACCCAATGCTATCTCGCTATTTGAGCACGCAGTCAGGTGACATTGCCTGGGCTTTGAGGTGAAGAGACTGCCCCTCGCATGCCCATGAAGATCATACCCTCTATGCATGAATCTAGCGCATTCATACTAATTCCCAATCTTGAAATGCTCCGCTATGCATTAGCACTGGTAGAACATAGAATAGTACATGGGCTCATATCATGATCAACATGTGTTGTCAAATGTTAAGTAAGAGTAATGAATGCAACGAGGTTTTTGTGCAGGAAAATATAAGACCTATGCGCGCTTACCCATAGGGTATCAAAGCGGACACATTCTTTTAGTCAAGGCCTATATGATTTTCAATTCTCAATCATGATCGGACTTTCTAGGCTGCTTCCAAGCTTTTCGAGGCGTTGTGAACCAAATTTAGGAATCGTTGCGATTAGCCTCGGTCAATGTCACATCCGGTTCTAGGAGAATAATCAAGGCCCACGAAAGGGCCGTCTCATCACGCAGTTCCTAGCTTCGGCTCTATTGTTAGTTTTCTACAGCATCCTCGACCTTGGTAGTTGAACCGAGACCAGGTAGTGGTGTAAACAGGGGCGCCTGGTAGACTATGTCCACCCTTAGTCATGATACTGTAAGACACTGATACGTTACAGCAACTGCAATCAGTGAATCACTGTTAGGAATGAAGTAAAAAATTCAGAGATCGATCTCTGTGCTGGCATATGTCTGAGCAAATTTTCATCGCCATTTCAATCTTTTGCCACGTGTGTGTACATGACAGCTCAGTCATCATCCGCGTTGAAACTCCCCCGAACGATCGAAGAGCTCGCATTTAACCATCGAATGCTTTAGAAAATTCTTTATATGGTTTAACTAATTATTCGCAGAGGATCATAATCTGATCCTTGATAACATGAAATTCTATTGGCAGTTGCAACTAGATTGGTAGGAGAGCACTTTATGTATCGATGATTGGCTGGTACCATCGAAACGCGTTATCTGGATCATACTTTTGCTTGAGGTACCTCAGCTTCTCGAGCCTCCAAGGCTCATAGCCGTACAATGACTCGAGTGGATCTTTCATGGTGGACGTGCTGTTACCATAACTCACATACTGCTGCAAACGTCCGTACCCAGATGTTTCGATAAAGCGTTGCTTCCAATAGTCGAGGTGGCGCTCGAATACCTCTCTGTCATCCATATGCTTTGGTGTAGCATTCAACATGCTGCGATCTTGTGTTAGAATAGGCTTGGGAAATCTCTAGAGGAAGTCTACTAACAGAAAGTGATTGGATCCATTGCGCCATGGAAATGCCGTCGCATTCGCAGATATCTCCCGGACACGCTGAGTAGGAAGGCATTCGAACATGGCACTGAACCACCCGCGGCCTTCCCATTCTTCGCTCATGCATTTTACGCTCTCAAAGAACTCGCCTGTCGTCTTGAGATCAAAGGATTTGACACAGGCAGCACCCATCATTTTGTAAGGACCCTTGAGCCAAACTCCAGGCTCACAATAGAGCTTGTTCATCTCTTTGTACGTTATGAAGGGCAGATCTGGCCAGGCTACGGATTTTCTCCCACTGTTCAAGACTGGCTTGAGAGATTCGAAGCGCTTTACGTATGGGTCGGCGCCGGCTTCGAGACCAGACCAGACCAAGTTGACGAGTATGATGTGCTAAAAATGCTTAGCCAAGTCCGAAGGTGTTTAGCATGAGTTGTACCTTGCGGCCGCCACTCTGGCGAAGCCATAAAACGAAGATTGCTAAATCAGCAGGCATCTCCTCGGAAACACTATTTAGCGTATTGAATACTTCATCACATTGATCGAGAGTGTACTCTAGATCGAAAGAGTGATGGATACCTCCGTGCGCTTGAGGATAGACTCGGAACGTAGCTTCGAGAGCAATACCAAAGTTGTGGCCTGCGCCCCGAATGGCCCAAAAAAGATCCGGATGGGAGTCATTCGACGTAATAACTACGCTTCCGTCTGAGAGCACGAGCTTGCAAGAGACCATGTTATCATGTAGATAGCCATACCTGCCTTGCAACCGTCCTAAGCCAGCTCCAAACGCCACACCAATCACACCGGTGGTGGGACATGATCCCACGTCTTTGCATTTCGTCAGGCACCACAACACATAGAAACAACTAGCTGCACTTACTGACTTCCATGCCCAAGCCGTGTACAAAGCGCACAAACTCATCTGTTATTGTCCCCCCGCCGATGATGACACAGTTTTTCTCTGCATCCCATCGCATATTGTTGAGTGGACGCATATTAATGCATATCCCATCCTGAAAGCGTCTCATGGTGCTGGTAACGCAATGATGCCCGCCACGAGGTGTGAACACAATTCCCTTTTCTCGGGCATACTTCACAACCTCAACCACATCATCTTCACAGCCTGGGTCAACAATAACAAGGTATTTTGGACGCTCATACTGTGTGAATCGCAGGTTGGCTTCGTCGAATTGTGTCCTGTCTTTGTCAAACGGTAAGTGGATTCGCGCGCCGCCAGAGAGCTTCCTCTCAAGGTCTAGACGAATAGTCGTCCCTAACTTGAACAATGTATCGGTCTCCTGTTGGCAACCCATTTTGGATCCTGGGTGTATGCTTCGGAATGGACACAAGGAGAACTGGTGAAATCCGTGAATATGGCTTAAGGATGGGCAGTAAGTGCCCTCGTGCAGCAACCAAGCCAATGAGATAGGGTTGATAAGAGATCGGTGTTTACTACAAAGATTTGGAGTGAGATAAATAACCTCGATAGAATAGTGGATTCTTCTATCGCCGTGCGGTTAGCACGTGTACGATGTTCATGTGGATCTCATGCATATAAACCGGCCGGACTTGAAAATTGCGCACTGAGAGCTATGTAAGACAAAATAGAAAGACTTCCAATAGTACATACATACAGACTCGCAAGGGTTGAATAACTATGACCGGTGTCTTCAAAGCAGACCCTGGCTTGATTTCACATAGAAAGCACTGACTACAACCGCAAGTTTGATAGCTACACTGTCCTCGTGAAGCTCAAGAGTCAAAGAAGCAACTTCGAATATTTGATCCCTGTAATGGTATAGCATGGACCGAAGTCGACATGGCACGTGTATACTGCTACAACAGCCACGGGTCAGCTCGCTCAACGTGAGCTTTTGTGCTTAGGCCCGACTTCCTCACCACGTGGCTAAACTGCATATCATTGATAGGGCTTCCAGTGGAACAAGCTTAATCTAAATGAGGTCAAGCATCTCCGATAGTGCTTAAAAGCCGCGCTATCTGCTCACGTCGCTAGCTTCAGTGGTGCTCCTCAGCCTTGCAGCAACGGTCGGCCCGAACAGGACCTGCATAAGGGCCGAATTACTTGTTCGAGCCAATTTTTGATACTTTGGTATCACTTACTCGCATTAATCGCCATATATACACAATGGCAGAGAGCGTGCGACGTGGAAAGATTCTCATTGGCTCATTGCACGCTTCAATGCTAGACTTTCGGTCAATACGCGTCCGCCCAGGGCATGATACTGCTCAAGTCAGCTCTTCTAAGAACAGGACCTTTTGAGCTTGTTGTGGTAAGACCTACTGCTATCGCCCATTATCTCTTGAAAATTGGGCCTGAGAGTACTGAGCCGTCCATCCACTGTCTTTTGAAAACCCCCGAGCGTCATGGCGAGCTCGTCCAAACCAGAGCAATCTCTGCATCAGATTGACCAAGTATCGTGGTTCACTATCGGAAATACTATCACAAGTATGTTGTTGCTTGTAAGTCTTCAAAATATGAGAAATACCGTCCGCAAATTCTTACAGGAGCCTCTAGGTCCTGCTATATCTTCTATTTAAGATCGTTTACAATCTCTACCTTAGCCCCCTAGCCGGCTATCCTGGACCAAAACTCTGGGCCATCTCTCGTTTACCATGGAACTGTGCCAATATGCAGGGTCGTATAAGCTGGAAGATTCGTGAAATCCATGACAAATATGGCCCTGTGGTACGTATCGCCCCTGATGAGCTCTCATACACCACATCTGGGGCTTGGAAGAAAATTTATGGACAGCGCAATCCGGAGTTTGTCAAAGCTCTTGATGGAAGAGGAATTGCACCTGCAAGCATTGGCGGCCAACGTAGCTTGATGACAGAACATCAAGACAAACATTTGAGGTTGAGAAGGGCTATAGATCCGGCATTTAGCCAGAGGGCATTGTAAGTCGTGTAGTCTTTTAAGATACCCCCGGAAACGCGACTGTATTAATGTATTGGATCGCCCAGGCGTGAGCAAGAGAATCATTTCCAAGACCACTCGGACAACCTTATTCGTAAACTGAAAGAACGTTGTGAAGATGGACCCCTCGACATGACTACATGGTACAATCTTGTCGCATTTGATATTGTGTCAGATCTGGCTTTCGGTGAGCCATCGGGATGTGTCAACAATCCTGATCAACCCTGGATTCAAGCCATTCTGGCTCGCGCCAAAGCTATCGTGTGGTTTCAGCTGGCTGTCCAGTATGGTTTTATGGATCTGCTCAGTTGGTTGACGCCTAGATATGTTGTCGAGTCAAGAAAGAAACATATCGCTATGACTGAGGCGAAGTTGAAGGCCCGGATAGAGTCTAAGAATCCAGGCAAAGACTTCATGTAAGCTAAGAGATATCCTGGTTTTGCTAGCATGAAAACTTTCCAAAGATGCTGACAGTTTTATCATATAGGTCATACATACTAGAGAACGACGAGAAGCTTAATCACCTTGAATTAGTGATGCTTTCGTCTAACTTTATTGTAGCTGGTAGTGGCACATCTGCGGGTGGTATGTCAGGATTAACATATCTGCTTCTTTGCAACCCAGAAAAGCTCCAAAAGCTCAAGAAAGAAATTTGCAGCATTTTCAAAAACCGTAAGGACATGACAATTCAGGCAGTCTCTGGCTGTAAATATTTGCGCGCTTGCCTCAATGAGGGAATGCGCCTCTACCCACCCACTCCAGGATCACTTCCACGATTTGTTCCTGGAAAAGGCGAAATGATTGATAACAAGTGGGTTCCTGGAGGTTATGCTGTTGGCGTTAATCAGCTGGCAGCCGGGCACTCTGAGCGCAACTTTACTCGTGCACGTGAATTTCACCCGGAGCGATGGCTCGATGAGCCGGACTCAGAGTTCAAGGATGATGATCGCTCTGCGGTTCAACCATTCTCATACGGTCAAAGGGCATGTATTGGAAGATCGTAAGTGTTTATCCGGCAGAGCAGGCGGAACGCATGATAGGACGCTAACTGATCGGGCATCTGCAGAATGGCTTATGCCGAGATGTCACTCACTATGGCTGTAGGTTCCAAGATCCTCCTTTTTTCTAAATTGCGCTTATGCTAATATTGTGGCACAGAAACTGGTGAGGTACTTCGACTGGGAATTACATGATCCTGATGTGGATTGGTGGAATAACCAAGGAACTTACTTGGTTTGGGAGAAGCTACCTTTGCTCGTCAAACTAAAACCTGTGCCTGATTTCGTGGAACAATGGCAATAAGCACTGATTCTGAAAAAACAATGTATGGAAAGTACATTTCAATGATAGGGAATAAAGCAGAGACCCGTGGCTATAGATGTGAAAGAGCCAATACAACAGTGGCGTTCTCGTACGTACACGTGTCGAGCCACTCCTCGGCCCCGAACTTTGTATGGTAAAAGTTTAGCCAAAAGAATTTGATTCTCATGATTCAAAGCTGTTGGCCGATGCCAATCCCTTGTCTAGTGTTGTGCACGTGGATCCAGCCCGTTGCCCGATAAGAATGCCCCGTCGTCTTACTATTTAATCCTGTTATGATCGCAATTAAGGCAGGCAATCATACTTTGTTACATGCACAACAAACAATATTCAATATGAAAGAGAATCACATCTTGTTAGGAGTGAGTTTACTCTTAATAACATACATGCTCAATGCCGTTGTTATCAAGCCGTTGCAGAACCTTTTCAAGAGCTTGCGATTCGGATGTGGCCCGGTACCTTTCGAACCGTCTCGATGGCCACTTGGTATTGACTTGGTAGTCCATGGTTTACAAGCCGACAGAGAACAACGGACCCCTGACTTCGTTGCGACGCGCTTCGAAGCTATGGGCCGCTTTACTTGGGGGTTATCTTTGTTGGGCACATCGAATTTCATTACCGCCGAACCGCGCAACGTACAGGCGATACTCGCAACGCAGTTCGAAGACTTCATCATGGGAACAGCAAGGAGGACGAATCTGAAGACAGCCCTTGGACGAAGCATCTTCGCAGTAGATGGCAAAGCTTGGCATCGGGCCCGAGAGGCAATGCGACCAATCTTTACCCGAGAGAATATCTCTAAACTCGAATTGCTCGAGAAGCATGTACAGACTATGTTTCAAATCATCGAAATCACGGAACAGGGCTTGACAACCGATGACGAGGGAAGATCATGGTCACCGCCTGCAAGTTTGGCAGCGCTATTGCCTCGTCTCACCATGGACTCAGCAACCGAACTCTTCCTCGGTCAGAGCACATACACTCTCCAAACTCTCCTCTCCTCTCAAAAGAACAAAAATGGAACAACTCAGTATGAAAAGGACAGTTTCGACTATGCCTTTGAGCGCATGTTGAGCATCTTAGGAACAAGGATGCGGCTTCGAAGCTTCTACTGGCTGCATGGAAACAGGGAACTCAATCATTGCATCAGGATCCTCCATAGGTTCGTCGACAACGCCATCGATGCAGCGGACCAAGCTCGAGATCAAGGTCACTTTCACCTCCGCTATGACTTCCTTGAGTCGCTACGAGCGAGTTGCTCCGACCGGGCCGAGGTGCGTGAGCAGGTCCTAGGACTTCTAGCCGCTGGCAGGGATACAACAGCATCACTCACAGCTTGGGTCCTTTATTGTCTTGTACGAAACCCTAGGGTCTACAGAAAGCTACGTGTCACAGTGCTCGAGACCTTCGGTACTTATTCACGCAACGTTGGACAGAGCATAACATTTGAGAAGCTTAAGAATTGTTCATATCTACAGTACATCTTGAAAGAAACACTGCGCCTCCATTCGGTTGTCCCTTTTAATTCCCGCTGTGCCGTGCGAGACACCACACTTCCTACAGGCGGAGGGCCTGATGGTAATATGCCAATTTTTGTGCCCAAAGGAACAGAAGTCAACTTCAGTACACATGTACTACACCGGAGAAAAGATCTATGGGGCGAGGATGCTGACGAATTTGTGCCTGAGAGGTGGGAAAAGAGAAGGGTTGGGACGACTTGGCAGTACATCCCTTTCAATGGTGGGCCGCGCATATGTATCGGACAGCAGTTTGCGCTCACTGAAGCCGGGTATGTCCTGGTACGAATTTCTCAGAGATATGATGCCATTGAAGGATTGGACATTGATTCAAGACGAGACTGGCACAACTTCACCATTGTATGCAGTCCTGGTAGTCCAGTGGATCGACATGCTGCAGTCAAGTGCCGACTGAGGGTAGCTCTTGAGTAGTCCTTGCTTGCGGGTTCTCACTGGAATGACAGTTAGAAAACCCTTGGTTACGCCATTTCCTGCGCAAAGACCCCAATTAAGGAATATCTTTTGAATTTCTCTTTTCCACTTATGTACTTAATATTGAATTCTTCTCACTAAAAAATCACAAGTACCTGTTTTTGTATCTATTTCTAACATATGCCATGCATGTTTAAGTAATATCTCAAAGGTCGTGAAGCAGTTCCCTTGGGAAATGCTAGAGTTCAACTGAACTGGCATAAAAACTGATATGCAAAGTACATTGTTAGTCGAAATCACAGGTCTACTCAAGAACCAGCGAGTGTTTCGACGCTAAATGATCGGATGTCTCATCGTATTGCCTCCCTTTTCACTAACCTTTTTTTAATTAATTAACAGACGCACAGTTTGTTCCTTCCCTTTGTAATCGATACTATAGTCATGTCCTGATTTATAGCGGTAACCAATGAAACGCTAGCCTAAAGAGTAATTCCGGGCCGAATGCGCCATCCAGCTACACATCAGCCGAGCTATCGAGACCCCTGGTTGTGGGTATGGAGGGTTTGATCCGTATGTACATGCATGCATGATACATGTATAAATCGGACCGATTTTTTATATTCCGAGTTCCTCGCGAGGATCATGAGAGTGTGAACACTCTCAAAACTAGAGAACCACAGTGCTCGATTCTAAGCTGCACGTGTGCGTCAATCTGCTTTGATTGGCTCGCTTCACTTGTGAACAATAGTATTCTCTTGAAACGAGATACACAGTCTACGATAAGGGTTGCTCTACAGTGAACATGCTGTGTCGTAGACGCAAATTGATCGACTTCTGTTCGCAAATACCACGATTCAACTACTTTTCGTATTTATCTCATTCTTTAATACGCCAATCATTTATTTCTTGTAGTTAGAAAACAAATCCAATATTCTACTATATATAGTAGTTGTAGAATCCATGCTGATTGAGAACTGCTTGAGTCTTCATAACACCTTTCTTGTGACTAGGGATTGAAGTCGTACATAGGCCACTGATTTTCTCAAAGATTCACATCAGAACTACTAGGAAAATCAATCACGTTTCACCTTCCAGGGGTTTGAAGGTACGGTTGACTTGCATGTGGTATGTGCATAGCCCTGTACCTATTCGGTCCGATCTTGATCCGGTCGGACGTCCATCGTACTGATTAACATGGGCGTTCTTCGGACATCAAATTTGAGCTTAGTTAACAGCAACGGACTACCACTCTTTCAACCACGTGGGCGGTGATCAAATCACAACAGGATTGCATTGCAGGATGTATTCAAAGTTCATAATGGACTTCCACAGTTGTAATGTGCGCATTTGTATTGATCCAGAAGCGAATCGATTTTGCTTGAATTCCTGGTTCGGTGCTAGTTCTATTCCCTTCTTAATACCTCTACGTGAACAAACTGCCATCTAACGAAGAAATGGCTACGCCGACCCCCGATTCCGATCGTCCAAAGCGAGAGGTGAAGGTGTTATCATTGGGCATGACACGCACCGGTGAGTTCTCCCAGTTCTCTGTTTTGTACGCTACGGTCTACTGCTATTAGGAAACTAATTGGAGCAAATTTGTAAAAGCAGGTTCGGCTTCGATTACCCAAGCACTTGAGATATTAGGATATCAAGGCGTACATCATGGCATTCAGGCTATCAGCTCGCCGCTCGAGTGGCAGCTTTTCGATCAGGCATGCGATGCCTTCTTTCCTGTACTTCCTACGTACACAGGTGCACCATTTACACGCGCAGATTGGGATGTTCTTTTTGGGCCATACGAAGCTATCACAGACATGGGTTCCTTCTTCGCCACGCAGCTTGTTGATGCATACCCGGAGGCCAAAGTCATTCTAGTCGAACGAGATGTCGACGAATGGTACGAGAGCATGGAAGAGGCTATATTCAGCACTACGTGGGGCTTCCGTGCAGATGTTGTTATCAATATGTTTGGACCGCTTTATGGACTAAATGGCGGTAAGACCATCCGAAAGATTATGCTAGGATATTACGGTGTCCAAAACGTGGATGAATTGCGGCGCATTGCCAAAGCCCGTTATAAGCAGCACTACGCTGAGGTAAGAGCTGTTGTATCTCAAGAGCGTCTACTTGAGTTTCGTTTGGAGGATGGCTGGGAAACGTTTTGTAGGTTCCTGGACAAAAAGGTCCCTGATGTTCCGTTCCCTGTGAAAAACAGGAGAGCGGAACACGTGACACGGGTGAGGCAGAAACAGAACATGTTTTTCAAGCATGTTGCAGTTGCCTTTGCAAAGAAAGCTTTCGCTTATGGTATAGGTGCTGGGATTTTAGGATTAATTGTGTTGAAATGTAGAGTATCTATACAGCGGACACAAGTATTGAAATCGCTTCGAAATGTTGTATTTCAGGCTTAGTTAGAAAGGTTCACTCATCGAATGACTCTATTTTCATGAAATAGAATAGAATATCTATCTCAATTTAATTCTTCTTAGACTGAACTTCAATTTTATATTTATACTACAGTGGGTGGACATGAAAAAAAGGACTTAAAAAAGTAGTAGATTTGGAACTGGTAAAACTCGACCAATAAAATAGCTAAAAATATAAAAGTTAGTGTTTTATATAGAGTCTAGCTGGTAGTTTAAATCTGGTATTTTAGACTTAGCTTAGTCATTATATTAAAAATGCAATAAACTGTTAAAGTAGAGTAAAGAAAAAAAGAAAAATAAAAGTTACTTTTTCGCGCTTAGATATTTTAATATTTACAGTTTCCAGTATATACAAATTATATATTCATATGCTAGATTTATTCGTATTATAGATCTTTTTCTAAGAGAAATACTTAATTAATTAATAGAAAAAATAGAAAAATGAAAGAAAATAGATAGATAATATTAATATATAGTATAGACTTTAAACTAATTTTATAAAACTAGAATCGATTATAAACTAGTTTTATGTTAAAGTAATGGGTGGCTGCTAGTACTACTAGTAGTAGACTTGGACAGCCTAATCGAGAGGTTCTAGATAGACGAGAGATTGCTAGGGGAGAGGGACAAAGTAGTCAGAGTAGTCAAGTTAGACAGTCTGTTTCAATTGTAGTAATCCGCTCTGGTTTCTATCTACTAGCTATTCTACTACTATATATATTGGCTGGAGTAGATTCTAGAAGAATCTATCTAGTAGTAGCTTGCGTAATCTTTGGCGTCATAGACAGATGTCTATAGATCGATTATAGTCTTGATAGATCGACTATAGATTGTAGAATTCGGGTGTGACTAAGCACCTAGATTCTATCGTAGAGTAGCTGAGTAGCTTATCTACAACACGCCCCCTTAAGCTAGGAAGCTGTAATTTGGGATATATCTACTAGATTTGCTCTAAGTAGAAAGTCTTGAGTCTTGTCGGCGCTTGTAGCTTTAGTGAGACTGTCGGCTAGTAGACAGCTAGTGTTTTGGTATACTAGCTGGATCTGTTTAGCTTCTACCTTCTCGCGAATAAAGTAGTAACGTACCTCACGGGTTCGCGGTCCACACGGGTTCGCGGTCCACTTTTGCCAAGACCCCACCAAAATACCTACTACCCACAAATGTTACAACAACAACAGCAGTTACAGCCTTCTAGTGAATGTCAAATACAGCTTGCTCTTCAAGCTCTCAAACAGGACGCGAATCTCTCAGAACGACGCGCTGCAGCTCTTTATAACGTCTCTCGAACAACACTACGTCAAAGACGCGACGGACGGGATTCACAAGCAGATCGCAGGCCTAAAACAATGAATCTAACTAAGCTTGAGGAGGAGGTGGTTGTTGAGCATATTCTTGATCTTGGTTCACGTGGATTTCCCCCTAGGCTCGCAGATGTGGCTAATATGGCCAATTCCTTGCGCGCTGAGCGCAATTTGGGCCAGGTTGGCCAAAACTGGCCCAGCACATTCGTTAAGCGCCGCCCTGAGCTTAAAGTAAAGTTTAATCGCAAGTATGACTACAAGAGAGCACTCTGTGAGGATCCTAAGGCTATTCAAGACTGGTTTGGCCTAGTAGCCAATATGAAAGCCAAGTATGGTATCCAAGATGACGACACGTACAACTTTGACGAGACAGGCTTTATGATGGGCCAGATTACCCCTGGAGCAGTTGTTACAGCTTCAGAGAGACGTGGACGGCCAAAGACTATCCAGCCTGGCAATAGAGAGTGGGCGACGGTTATCCAGGGCATCAATGCGACCGGGTGGACGATTCCGCCCTTCATCATACTTAAGGCGCGCCACCACCTCTCAAGCTGGTACAAAGATGGAGATATACCCCAGAACTGGGTTATTGGAGTATCTGAGAACGGCTGGACGACCAATGAGCTTGGTCTTGCGTGGCTAAAGCACTTTGATGAGCATACAAAGAAGAAGGTGGTAGGTACCCACCGTCTACTCTTTATTGACGGCCATGAGAGCCACAACTCGCTGGATTTCCAAAAATACTGCAAAGATAACAAAATTGTTACTCTTTGCATGCCTCCACACTCGTCTCACCTCTTACAGCCGCTTGATGTGGGCTGTTTTGCCCCTTTAAAGCAGGCCTATGGGCGCCAAGTCGAATCGCTCATGCGCACCCAGATCAACCACATCACCAAACAAGAGTTCCTACCTTGCTTTAGGCGGGCTTTTGACGCATCATTTATAGCTAGCAATGTCCAAGGAGGGTTTCGAGGCGCTGGATTGGTCCCATTTGACCCAGAACGGGTCATATCCGCCCTTAATGTCCAGTTGCGCACTCCATCACCCCTACCTGTCGATACCCAGCCCTGGCTGTCGCAAACCCCGAGGAATACCCTTGAAATAGGGTCGCAATCGACGCTAGTGAAGCAGAGGATTCAGAGGCACCTAGACAGCTCACCAACGTCTATGGTGGAGGCTTTTGAGAAGGTCTCAAAGGGGGCAGCTATTATCGCGCATAAGCTAGTGTTGGCACAAAAACGGATTAGTGAGCTTGAAGCAGCTAACGCAGCCGCCACGCGACGAAAATCGCACAAAAGAAAGCGGGTTCAGGCAGAGGGGACCTTAACAGTTGAAGATGGGGCGCGCTTGACTGCTCTCCAGGACTTTGGGGTGCGTAGTGATGGGAAGAAGTCAAAGAAGCAGAAGCGCGCTGAAGTGGGTGAACCGTCTCAACGGCGGTGTGGACGGTGCAATAGGACTGGGCATAACGCGCGAACGTGTAAGAATGAAGCAGAAGTAGGCTCTGAATAGTATTTTATGTTTTTTTGCATTAAACTGGCCAAAGTTGGGCTGTATTAGGCCATAATGTGGTGGTTTTGGTGGGGTCTTGGCAAAAGTGGACCGCGAACCCGTGTGGACCGCGAACCCGTGAGGTACGTTATATTTGTCTATTTTTGAGTACGTTATACGCAACCCGAGCATCCAGAAGAAAAGGTGTCCCATCACACCGTGCGTCCCGGCACGGAGGGATGGACGTTACATCCAATGCAAGAAAATCATCACGTAACTAATCACTACAATAAGAAATATAAACTGTGTAATTATATCTTGATGGATATGCATTGTTCGCAGGCTTTATACTACATAACTCTGATATGAGACCTAAGGGTAGCCCTCGGGCCAGCAAGGCTGAGGATCAGCATATTATGTATGAACTTCACATTCAATCCTTGAGATGAGACCTAAGGATTAATCTGAACACTAACGTCCATCCCTACGTGCCGAGACGCACGGTGTAACGGGACACTTTTTCTTTCTGGTGCCCGGGTTGCACCCACCATACCCAACAATCGATATGTCCAACGTGTGTTCATTTTACAGCTCTTGCTTTTCTAGTGCATCATCCTCCGACGCTGGAAGCCGTCTTGTTGACCACGCTGTCGCTCGTTCTGTCAGCGCCGTCCATCGACTCTCCTCTCCTCTAATGCCCCCTCGCTTCTCCGCGACAGTATATACCTCTACACGGCTCGGTGGGCGAGAAAGAAAGTTAAGATAGCAAAGATCCAGACTGCATGCTTAAAGAGTCGACTTAGAGTATTCATCCTGACAGTTTCTCCGCGCGGACGGCAAGATCGTCGAAACGCACATGATCGGCCGTGCGTCCTAAGCGACATTTTGCAGCGGTAGCGTGCTGAGATGTCTGCAAGCTGTATTGCGCGCTCTGTAGTCAGCCATGTTACCTAACACCCACTTCTAGCATTAGTAAGGTTCATCGTCACGCTATGTGGACTTGTCGTACAGAGTTGATTAGATCTCTTTACGAGACACCTAGTGTTACGTTAGTAGGACTCACTGCTGCGTGTTACTATATACTTTTAAACGTCACGGCACCTAGCCTTAAGATTCACACTAGTACACACGAAGATAAAGCTATAGGTTCTCGTCCCTGTACTCCGCTCGCCAGGTATTTAGCGTGTTGAGTGACGACTGTGTATCATGGTGCTTCTCACCAAAGACTTCCCGGCGCAATTGGAAGCATGTTTCCATCAGTGCCAGAGCCTCCTCGCGGCGAGCTTGCGACTGCAGCGTGAAAGCCAGATTGTTCATGCTGATCAGCGTATGAGGATGTCCCTCGCCGAGCACTCTCGTCTGAGTCTGCATCACCTGCAACTCTAGTTCTTCAGCCTCTTTCCATCGCCCTTGGCCTCTATACGTCGATACCAGATTAGCCATACTATTCAACGTGTTAGAATGCTCCTCGCCAAGCACTCTCTTCTTAGTCTGCATTACTTGCACCTGCAGCTCTTCGGCCTCTTTCCATCGCCCTTGATCCCTATACGTCGACGCTAGGTTGCCCATAGTGTTTAGCGTGTCAAGATGCTCTTTGCCAAGTACCCTCAAGCTTGTCTCTATTACTTGAATCTCTAGCTCTTCCGCCTCTTTCCATCGCCCTTGGTTGCTATACGTCGACGCTAGATTACCCATGTTGTTTAGCGTGCTAGGATGCTCCTCTCCAAGCACTCTCTTCTGAGTCTGCATCACTTTCACCTGCAACTCTTCGGCCTCACCCCATCGCCCTTGGTCCCTATACGTCGATGCTAGGTTAGCTACGCTAATTAGCGTGTCAGGATGCTCCTCGCCAAGCACTCTTTTCTCCGCCTGCACCACTTGCACCTCTAGCTCTTCCGCCTCTTTCCATCGCCCTTGGTAACTATACGTGGACGCTAGGTTACCCATGCTATTTAACGTGTCAGGATGCTCCTCACCAAGCACGCTCTGGTGAGTCTGCATTACTTTCATCTGCAGCTCTTCAGCCTCTTTCCATCGCCCTTGGTTCCTATACGTCGACGCTAGATTACCCATGCTGTTTAGCGTGTTAAGATGCTCCTCGCCAAGCACTCTCTTCTGAATCTGCATTACTTGCACCTGCAGCTCTTCGGCCTCGCCCCATCGTCCTTGCTTCCAATACGTTGACGCTAGATTGACCATGCTAGCCAGCGTATAAGGATGCTCGTCACCAAGCACACTCTTCCTCGCCTGCGCCACCTGCACCTCTAGCTCTTCCGCCTCTTTCCATCGCCCTTGGTAACTATACGTCGTCGCTAAGTTGCCTATACTAATCAGCGTGTCAGGATGCTCCTCGCCAAGCACTCTCTTCTGAGTCTGCATCACTTGCACCTCTAGCTCTTCCGCCTCTTTCCATCGCCCTTGGTTCCAGTACGTCGATGCTAGATTGCCCATGCCGTTTAGCGTGTCAGGATGCTCCTCGCCAAGCACTCTCTTCTGAGTCTGCATTACTTTCACCTGCAGCTCTTCGGCCTCACCCCATCGCCCTTGGCCCCTATACGTCATTGCCAGTTTAGCTGTACTATCCAGCGTGTCAGGATGCTCCTCGCCAAGCACTCTCTTCTTAGTCTGCATTACTTGCACCTGCAGCTCTTCTGCTTCCTTATATCTTCCATCATTGTACAGACTTGTCGCACATTTCCCTGCAAGATCTAACCTCTCCTTGTTACTATCCTTTGTCTGAATATGCGACAGAGTGAATAGAGCATGTGGAAGCAAGCGCCTCCACTTGCTTCTATTATTGTGGTCGTCGTTCGGAAACACCTCAACTAGCTTTACGATAGCGCGCTGAGTCCATTGTTGGAGCTGTCCCTGAGCTTGTAGTCTAGTACGTAGAGCATCGTGTACTAGTCGATGGATGTCCAGTGCTGATTCGGCAGGTCGTCTGGTGACGAGCGCATACTTGTCAAGTACTTTGATGGCATCTTCACGGGTCCGTGGTGAGGCTGCCTCTAGAATATCAAGCGAGATATCCTTTCGATCCACGCATGCAGCAATAAAAAGATAGTCTACAGTGACTGTATCATTGTTATAGGCTTGGCTTATAGAGAGAGATAGTGTAGCAGCTATGGTCTTTCTTAGAACACATTCCTGCTGCTTGCCTTCAGTCAATTCACCGCTACAACTAAGAGCTGCGTCTTTGTGTTGATCTAGCTGTGCTTGGTACTGTTGCACAGTCATACTACTAGCGTTCATGCACGCTGCCGCTTGTGCAATTGCTAGAGGCAGATACAAAAGCTCTCTTAGCAAGTGCATGGCAATCTGTTGCTCAGTGTTCGAAAACGGCGCTGCCAGGCGGCTTTGTAGCATCCTTAGCGCCGTGTCTGCCGTTAGCTCATGCAGCGCTACGACATTCTGCGGAGCAAGCGCCTCAGCTATGTTACTCTCTGTTGTTGTAAAGATGACAGAACATGACTTAGAGTGCGGCAGAAATTTGGTCAAGTCTGCACTAGTAGCTTCTGTCGTAGGCAGGCCACTTGGCCGTATGGTAGCGCACTCCACGTTGTCAAGGACTAGCAAACACTGTCGCGTACTTATTGTTGCCACACAGCGTTCTACGACCTGTTTTATGTCTGCCTGGTCGTCGTCACACCCAGGAATACTAAGCTTCTGCGCAACGTTCGTGTAAGATCGGTAGAGGCTGTTTCTATCGCTCGCGTCCATCCAGAAAACTGAGCAGCTCCTGCTGTTCTGCTTTGTTCTAAAGGCCGCCTCGAGTGCGAGCTGCGATTTGCCTGTTCCGCTAGGGCCAACAATTGCTAGCGTGGTAGTAGTCTGCTTATTGCTAAAGAGCTTCGCTTCTAGCTCTGCAAGGTGTAGTTCGCGACCTACAAAAGACTGGTTTCGTGAGAAGGGAATAATTGACGGCGCGCTGCCAATTTCCTCGACTTCAGCTTGCAGCCTTCTCAATGCGCTCTCCTTTCCTTCTCCATATGTCGTAGGCATAGCAACGCCCAGAACTCCAAGTAGGCAATATACAATGTCTTCTTCTTCGGTTGTTCTGCGATTTTCAGCCCAACGTATTCGCTCAGATATGCTAAACTGGTCTAAAGAACAGTTGCGCAGCGCGGCGAGTGGAATCTTAGTGATATCGTGCAGTAGTCGATCAAGGGACGCTTTGTCGCCTATGCGCTCTCCTTCACGCGAGAAGAACTCGACTGACACTGGCGCGACCAGCTCTTGGAGCGTCCAGCCTCGAGTAAACCATTCGCTCTTCCGGAACGAGGTCTCCCAGTCGCTGTGTTGGGGCGTATCTGCGGTAGCGGATAGCGAGACATCCAATAGAAAGACATAACATCGGGCCGCGTTTCGGTACCACTGAAACATTGAGTTGATTGCCTTTGACCGCTCGTTATTATCCCATCTGTCGATACAGCATGTGTCGATCCAGAAGTACTGTAGCCCGTCTTGAGCTGCTTGTTCGGCACAGAACCGTAGCTTCTGGCAGCCTTCTTCTTTCTCTTCATAGTTTCTATTCGATATATCTTCAATAAGGATCTCGGAGTCACCCCACCGGTGCGATAGAATAGCGTAGGGTGGGATCGGCTTGCCACGAAAGTCTGTCAAGATCAGTTTGTCTAGCGTGTCGAAATGGAGAAGCCACATGGCGCTTGCAGTTCAGATTGCAGTCTGAGGAAGTAGAGGGGTGAACGGCTTTTGTGACAAATTAGCGATAAACCAGTAAGAGTAGAACGTTAGCACGAGTGAATGTCGCGTTTGCGACGATGCAGAGGAGGCAGCCTAATGAGGTGGTGCATGCTCTCGGTGGACTAGAATAGCCGGACAACCCCCGCCCCACCAAAGTCGCGCACACGCGTCACAATGCAACAACACGTTAAAATACAGCCAAAATCAGCCAAAATTACATTTCAAAACATGCAAAAAAAATTGTCAGAAGCGCGAGGCTCTATACTGATATATATCCCGAACTTGTTGGAGTCGTAGTGGGTAGTTGTCAATAGTTTTGTTGACTTTGAGCTTCTCAAGTGCACGCCAAATCCGACGAAAACGCTGCTGCCCCTGAACCCTCGTAGCACAGCTTTGCTGCCAAAATTGGCGCTTGAGTGGTGAAACCCAGGTCTCCATGACACTGAGATCGGGTGATTTGGGTGGTGAGAGGATATAGTCCATGCCATGGAGTTCTATCCAGCGGAGAGTTTTCTTACTGGTGTGAGACGAATCGCGATCCTGCCACAGAATATATTCACCGCCCACTCTAAGTAAGTACTTCTGCAACTCAGGCAGGACGTACTCCGTATATGTTTTACTATCCATTTTACCATTTTCTGACGTAGTAGAATAGGGTAGAGCCCATGCAAAGTTGTAACCGATAATACAGTAGACGTGAAAGTGATCTTGTAATTCAGGATTTGGCTTGTGATTTTTTTTGTATTGGATGTTATCCGGGTGATATTTGGCAGCCTGGCCTGCCTCTCTTTTGATATTTTTCTGATATCTAGGGCCAGTCATCCAGTGAAGCTCATCACACCAGAGCACATTGCGCCAGTCTCGTGCATCCGGCTTCTTAGAAAGATACCTGTCGACGTATGCCTTACGTAAGTCAAGTTGTGCCGGACTATGACGTTCTTTAGTGATAGCTTTGTGTGTTTTGATGCCTGAGAGTCGAGTAACTCGTCGTTGTATGTAATGAGAGCTCCACTGAATGTTTTCTGCACCTTTCTCATGCTTATACTCCTTCACTACACCAGCTTTCTCAGCCAAATCTTGCCAAGAATCACTCTTCTCATGAAACGGAGCATTTTTGATATATGTGGCAACAGCGTCGGCGTCGGACGTGGTGAATTTTGGCGGCATGCCGCGTGGATCGAGCTCATCAGAGTGCTGCAGTCGGCGGCATCGTCGGGACGCGGCAACGTCGGATATCGTAGATTTTGGTATGCCAAGTGTTTTGGAAATACGCCTGTAACTGCATGGTAGCTTCTGTATCTCGCAATAATAGAGTATCGCGATAATGGCGGCGCGTCGAGGGGTGTCAAGTTGGGGTGGTGCATCGGCATCTTTGACTAGCTCCTGCGGCGGCGTCATGAATCTTTTACATCTTGGCATTGTAATATTTGAATTCGGACAGTAAAATACACTACTTTTGCTTATGAAATCAATATATTTGAGTACGTGGTGGTGAGATGGTGGGTGGTTGCATGTCAGGGGTTGCATTGTTTTGGTGGGGGCGATGGTTGTCCGGCTATTCTAGTCCACCGAGAGGCATGCAACCAGGCTAAAGGCGCTGCTGGCTGTATTAGTAAGCGCCCAGCGTCCTGCACTGCCTTGCCTTACTACCTATGCCGAGGTAGTATTCGCTTTGTAAAGTCACGTTAGAAAGTTGTATATATATAGGCAGGATGCTAGTAAGTATAGCTAACTAATCTATAAAAGTTATTGTTGTAGCGTCCTGCCTGGCTCTACGTGATGAGAGGGGCGTGACTGTGGAAACAGAAAACAGCTGCCTACGCGGCCCGGGAATAAGAGCTGTCCAAGGTCAGGCAATGCGTGGGAGCCGCAGCTCTCAGCCACAGCACGCAACCCCTTGCGAATATGTCGTCACGCTACTGCTGCCAATTGTCGCTAAAGTCGCACGGCCGGTTTGCCGCGTTCTGACGATCTTATCGCTAGCGCGGAGTGAGTGAGTGAGTTGTATTTAACGTCTATATATAAAGCCTCCCTTGGGGCATGTAGACGGGCTATGCCTATGACTTGCCGTACTATGCCTAGGATGCCTATTCTTGTTTACATGATTGTAGTGGTCTAGTAGTGGTCGTTCCGCCTGTTGATCGCCAATACAATGTGCCATAGGCGTGTATCCGCCTCTCGTTGTTATAGCTAATGCTTACTAAGGAGTGTGTAGTATAGTTGACATAGGAAAGAGAAGAAAAGAGAAAGAGAGAAGAGTGAGAGAAGAAAAGGAGACAAGAAAAGTCTTACCAGTATAGGCTCTAGTGAGGCCTGCATATTGTACTATAGAAACCTGTGACTTCTAGGAAAGCGGCAAAGTCCTCTGGCTCTTCCCAGAGCTTCTGGAGGTACTTGACTGCTTCGCTAGGTGTCCTAGGCGGTGCTGGTGGCCGTCTTGGCCATCGCCGGAAGACGTTTACTGTTGTGGTTTTCCGGCATAGTGCGATGTGCAAGGGGGTCTTTGGGCGCCCGCAGGAGCACTTAAGAGTCGCGTTGTCATGATGGAACTTCCGGTGGTACCATGCAAAGTCTCCATGGCTTGTTCGGATTGCCAGCAGTCTTGCTAGGGTTGGGCGTGTTAGCTCTAGCTCTTGGGGAGGTCGGGTGGGCTGGTACGGTAGCTTCCACTGGGTGTACCAGTTAGAAAGCTTGCTCTTGGCGCTATTCCACCAAGCTGCTCTAGCTATGGCTAGTTGTGCCTTCCTGATCGTGCGTATACCCGATACTGTTGGTTGTGCTGCTAGTCCATATGGAGTAGAAGGTTCTTTCGCCTCCGCATCTGCGAGGTTGTCTGCTGCTTCGTTGCCTTCAATGTTAGTGTGTCCTGGTGCCCATCGCACCTTGACATTAGGCATTGTGTCCATTATCTCCTGACATTGAAGAAACGCCCATTGTGAGGAGTTTGAGGCTGTTCCGCGTAGACACCAGATTACTGAGGTGCTGTCTATACACATATAAACCGCATCTGTTGGTCTTGCTATCTGAGCCGCGTGCTGAAGTGCTCTGCATGCCCCAATCGCTTCGGCATCGAAAACATGTGAAAGCGAGTGGAGAGACCCGCGTCCTGTGGCTATCTTTTCCTGGGCCCGGTAGATGGCATACCCATAGGTGACTCTCTTTTTCCCTTCACAGCGCTGTTCCGATCCATCAGAGAAGATTGTGAGCGTGTTGCTATCTAGAGATGCCCACCATTCTTTGAATTCTTTCGCAGCTGTTTTCTTCTCTATTCCTAGCGTCGGATCTGTGCGACACCCTTGCGAGAAGTGCGGCGCTATTAGAGCTGGCCGGGGGATAGCTGGCAGAAGTAGGCCTAACCTCTGGATCTTAGTTCTTGGCTGTTGCCTCTCCCCTACCCTGGTGCCAGACTGATTGTGTGGTACGATCGCTCGGTGGGTGAGAGGATGCTGATGGTCTATTGTCTGAAGTCGCAGCGCGAGACGCCACTTAGCCTCTTCAAGTGCGACTTCTGCTGACGGTACCCCGGCTTCTCTAAAGAGAATTGGAAGGATCGCTAGCGCGGAGAAACTGTCGGGATGCGCACACTTCCTACCTTATATTAAGCTTTCGAGACTGCAGTCTCAAATGCTGCTATCTTAGTTTCTCCCTTAGCCTACAGAACTCTCTATGAATGTCGGTCGTCGCGAACAAACAAGGGGGTATCAGAGGAGAGTCGATGGACGGCGTTGGCAGAACGAGCGACAGCGTGGTCAAGAACACGCCTCTTAGCGTCGAAGGCTGATGTACTGGAAGAGCGAGAGCAGCAGAATAGATGCACACTAGACAGGTTCATTTATAGGCATGATTGGTACAATCCGGGCACCCGAAAGAAAAAGTGTCCCGTTACACCGTGCGTCCCGGCACGTAGGGATGGACATTACTCTAATATTTTTGCCTCCACCTGCCAGACCTCTCACATGCCATATTAGTACTCAGTAGCCCCCTTGAGTTCATACGCTTCGGAAGGATATAAATAATCTCTATCCTGTATGGAGAATATCCGATTACTTGTTCTTGTTTATTATCTTTATGGAAACTTCTCTAAGTATAGCTGGCTGGATCTGCTCTGGCGATTTGAGAATATTCTCTCTAAATTGTATCCTACCCTATTCTAAAGTTTCTGAAGTTACTTGAATAGAGTTTTTTTTTACCTATAAGGTTTCCCTATTAGTTATGCTATAAGGTTATATTGATGTATAAAGAGTGATGATAAGCGGAGCTTGTGTAAAGAGTAGGTTTCTAAAAGAAACTAAGCTAAATAACCTAGAATTGGCGCGCGTGAAGATGCAGCCTTAAGAGGAAATGAATGAGCATATTATATATAATTAAAGTTAAAAAAGTTAATCTAGATATATCTATGATATTATATTGGTTCTTAATCCTGAAGTTGTAAGTACCTGCCGCCACTATAATTACCTCGAAACTCTATCTTAGTGGCTGGTAAGTGTAACCATGCATAGACCAAAACATACCCCAGCCAGGGCAGCTTATCAAGATCCGATTGAGAGCCGGGTCAGACCCGATGAAGACCCGCACCCAGGTATAAGTACCAGGTACCTTCCATAGATGTTCGGTAGATTTTTGATATCCTTTCGTACCAGGCCTATGAGTGTCTACCGAATCCAAGGTGTTTCTGCTGTCCCACGCACTTCCATATGCATTTGAGTGACACTTCCCACCGGAACCGATTCGACTAGTCTTGCTCGCGCCGTTACAGTAAGGTGGAATACCACAAGGCTATACATCTCCCTATGGCTGTGCTACTAGTTATCTAGAGTTACTTTTCTATGTTACGTCACTTAACCTGCCTGGGTTCTACTATATAGGTGTTAAGAGTATAATCTCGAGTGGAAGTAATATAAGACTTCTAGTGTCAAGATCTTCTTAGGTTAGTTTTCGTGGATAAAGTAATAGTATATTATAAACAGTTCTATAAGTAACTCGTATATTATATTTATACTTATAACTTAAGTTAAATATATTAAGCTATAAAAGTTCGATATCTATTACTATATACTAAGAAGTGTAGCTTACTTATTACTAAATACTCTATTACTTAATACTAAGTACTACTAATTAGTCCGTCTCTTAATTATAATTAGCTGTCCGTGCTTAGTACTAAATACTATAGGTTCTACTTAGTGCTAAGCGCTTGCTTATAACTAAGCGGCTATATAACTATGGCATAGTAGAAAGATTACGATATAGCGTTTTAAATTAGATCCTCTAAACTAATGACTATTATTAGATATAATTACTTTTAGTATTATTAAGATATATTTTATATATACCTATATTCTAGATTATAATACTACTCCCTCTTTTTATAGACTTACTTTTAAGTTTTAATTCGTCTAGTTATTATAAGTGTTAGACCCTTATTTATCTTTCTTCTTATAGTTAAGTGTCTAGACGTATCTCATGGTAGGCGGTAGTGTGTTAGGTAGGTTTATTATTCTAGTATATTATCTATATAATATAGAGAGCTAATACTTATATAATTAGCTTACCCCGCGTTCTTATAAGATAGCAATTATAATATTATTCTTAATATAACGTGATTATCGCTTAGATTTTAAAATCTGAAAAGCTAATATCTTTGCTACAGTTTCTTATATTTATTATTTCTTATAGAGTCTTAACTATTACTTTATACTAGATTCTTAATTAAAGTACGCTAAATATACTCAGCTTAGTTATATATATATAAATATATTATAGAAGTCTCTTAATAGGACTTATAAGAAGTATTAGAAGAAGATAGATAAAGATAAGAAGTTATTAGCGCAGGTGATTACGCGTCTCTTACGTAATAAGAAAATTCTTTAATAGACGGAGGAACGTACTCGTTATAAAGCTTTATATCTTACTTTAGAAATAGAGAAGAAGAGTAAAGCTGTATCTATAGATTAGCTTAATTATCCCATAGCTTTTATTAGTATTACCTTTTCTTCTATTATATATAGTCTATAATAGATTTTATTAATTCTTCTATTACTAGCGTTAGTATTAGAGAACACGCTATAGATAGTTCTTAAAGTTCGTCTCGTGTTCCTAGATGTTTTTGCTATAGTTATACCCTAACTATTTAACTAGATATTTAGTTCTTTTACGCGTAGTTTGATGCGCTAGAATTTTTTTAACTTCAAATTTGTTTTCTTCTTCTAGCTTAAAATAGAATATTTTTTGTAATAGCGTTTCTAGGTCGGTAGGTTTTAATAGTTTAATGTAAAACTTTGGGTGTATTTTTATGTCTAGTGGTAGATTGAGTGTATACGTGACTAGTCTGTTTTAGGCTTTAATTAAAAATAGTCTAATATACAGTGGGGTGACAAAAAGAAAGAGTACAAGAAAAAATAGCTAATTTCAAATAGCTATATCTCAGCTTATATAATAACTAATAATAAGAAAATTTAATCTTTATATAGAGATTTACTAGATCTTAAAAGCTAGTATTTGAAATACTGCTTACTAAGCATACAGAGTATACTAAAGAATACTAAAGTAGAGAGAAAAAAATACGCCAACTTTCAGCTATTTTTTCGCGCTTGTTTTTTGGATTTTAAATATATATCTATATATAGATAGACACTAATAGTCTATATATATAATATATATAGTTTTAAGCTATGGTTGTCTATCCAAGTTAGTAGATATATATATAAGTTATATTTTAGTATTTAAATTAGATAATAATTGTAAATTACTATCTAATACTTTGTATACCAGCCCCTAGCTTCTGCTACTCTATTATAGCGTTTTGGCATAGATAAAATACAGCTATCTATGTCTTTTTGTGGTATTTTATGCCACTCTTGGTGAATAGCTGTAATAAACGTATTTATACTAGTCTCACTAGCGCCAGTGCCAAGACTAGAGCTTGGCAGCTTAGCAAGCCGATTTTTAAGCAAGCTCCATACGTTTTCTATTGGATTTAGATCTGGGCTATACGCTGGATGGTCGAAAAGTGTAATTTTATGGCGCTTAAACCAGTCTAAAACGTTTCTAGCTTTGTGGATTGTTGCGTTATCCTGTTGGAATTTCCAGCCTAGATAGCTATATATTAGTAAAGTATTTTATACTAGTTAGATATATATATATATTAGTAAATATATATATATATAACTATATATAAGCAAAAATATATAGTAAAACTTACCGCGTTTTGTATTCGGTTTTATATACGGTATTAGACATTTTCTAATATAGTGGTGATTTCGATGTTTTACTACGCTATTTGGCGTCTTAATAACCACTAGATTGGATCTGCCACCTATCCAAATAGCTCCCCAAACTTGGATAGTTATATCATGTGCTAAAAATTGGGTTAGTCAGCTAGACATATCAAATACAAAATATATATATATGTTACAAGTAACAAAGAAGGATCTCTCCTTGACGATGGCCGCAGGTAGGAGACCATTGGGCGACACGTCAGAAGGTAATGATCCCCGCGGAAGGGCGATCACATGACTGGCCTCAGGCCAAGACCGGGAAACCACGCTAGTATGTGAGGACACGCTCACACGTGACCAAAGTGACTTCAGGGACTTCAGAGAACACAGGGGTTATTCCGTGAGGACAGTGAGGACAGGACCGGAAGCAATGGGTATAAGAATGTGTTGGATTTCATTATTACACTCGTTGTGGTCAACTCAGCAAAGTATCTTTCATAGTTACCTTTCATACTCAGATTGATACTAGTTATTCTATCTTCCAATAGGATTGGTTTTGTCTATCTTCCGTTAATCCCTACCACCGAATCGCCAGACAACTACCTCACGGTATACTTCATAGAAACTGGCCTCGCCCTAACCCGGAATCTAGGCTAGGTAAGTATATTCCCAACTAACCAGTAGGACCCCGTGTAACACTTTGACCACCCACGGATTCGGTAAGCGGTTTAACACCAAGCGTCCGATTGAGATATCACCATGTCACGCAACTCCAACGAGTATGTCAACGTCCAGGGACCGGCTCCCGCACAGGACATCAACATGGCCGGAAGCACCCAGGGAGTGGGCAACGAGCATGCCCCAGGGACTCCTGAGTGGGAACTTGCCAATCTCAGACGCGAGCACCAGGCTCAGGCACAGCAGATGATCGAAATGCAGAATATGGTTAATCAGCTTATGAGTCAGCTGATGGCTACGCCAAACGAAAAGGTTGTCAAGAAACCTAAGATGGCAACTCCCGAAAAGTATGACGGAAACCGTAACGACCTACGAACGTTCCTCACCACCATCGACCTATACTGCGAATTCAACGAGGTACCTAGTGATCAGGAAAAGATCCTCATGGCCAGTACGCATATGAAAGGAAAAGCGGCTAACTGGGTCCAACCATATGTGGAGGACTACCTATCGTCAATAAAGACCAAAGGGACCAAGGAAGAAACCAAGGCCCTATTCGCAAGTTGGAACAACTTCAAGGATGAAATGGGACGTGTCTTCGGAGAGGTCGACGCCAAGAACCAAGCAGAGAAAGCGATCACACGCCTGAAGCAGACCACGTCCGTTTCGGCTTACACAGCTGAGTTTAAGCAGCTACAAGCGCGAATTGATTGGGACGACGCAGCTCTTCGAACGGTATTCGAAGACGGTCTGAAGGAAATTGTCAAAGACGGTCTAGTACACCATGATAAGCCAGAAACGTTACAAGCTCTGATTGAGCTGGCCACGCGAATCGACAATAGGATCTGGGAACGAAACGAACAAAAGAAACGGCAATTTCGACCCAACATGGCTAACACCAAGAAACAACGCAACAACCGAGACAAGGACGGCGATACAATCATGACGGGAAAAGTACAAGAAAAGACCAGAGACAAGAAACCCCGAGGAAAGGGCCAGGACGGCCTTTCCAAGGAAGAACGCCAGAAGCGTTATGACAACAAAGCATGTCTCCGATGCGGCGAAGTAGGACACTTCCGCAGAGACTGCCCGAAGAACGAAGTCAAGCAGGCAGTAGTAAAGATCAGGATGCTGAAGTCACAGCCATCTACACTACCCTCCGACGACGACCTCAGCGATCTAGACCTCTACGACGAAGCACGTCTAGCTGAGAACACGGATTATGTGATTGTCCCGGAGCTCGTCAGAGCGGACAAACACATGAAATGGGAACCACCACAGCCATCCGACTGGATCGTGAAGGACACAGATGCCCAGCGTCGGATCGCACAAAACTTATGCTGGATGTGCGGAGACCCAGCACACCACGGCAATGGCTGCCCACTTCGAGGAAGAAGAATTGCAGTCACAGGGCCGATGGCCAGGGAAGTACTTGCCCAGGCAGCCCAGGAACAACCGTACTTTAAGGACGAGCTACCGGAACCAGAAAACGACCGCGAAGACGAACATAGAAAGCTGCACTGGATCGAATGCGACAGTATAGACTACTGCGAGTTCCATGCCGAAGAATCGAGACTGTCCCAGTACGACGCAGAAGAATGTTGCCACGCACACTTAAGAAGTGAAGCATGCAAGGTATTGGATTGCACCATCCACGCACCATGGAAGCAACACGACGATCACGAAATGATCGCCTGGAACGAATGCAAAAGGAGGTTTTGTATGTTCCACTCAGATGCTAAAGAACAATGCAAGTTGGACGAGCATGATCCTAATCACAAGCATCTATGGGCAAACGACTGCCCCATGCTGGATTGCCACATCCACAAGGAAGAACATCAACGAGCTCACGAGCAGCTCTGCTGGATCAACTGCATAGAGAAATGCCGATTCCACCGAGAACAGAGAATCGCGGCAAGACATGCAGATCACCATCTGCACGGCACGATCGCGGCTAAGGAATGCCGGACGATCAAGTGCAGGATGCACGGGACAAAGGAGATCAACCTGCCAGAGACGCTGGAAGAAATGATCCCCCACCCAAACGAACACTGGACCTTCTGCACAGACGACAACTGCAGAATCCACCTGGACGCAAAACAGAACCATGGCTACTTTCCGCGGAAAAGAAAGGGAAAGAAGCTTGGGTCCAGGGGACCGTCAAAAAACTAGGATGCCACCAGGGACAGGGTCACGCTGGTAAAGGCAGTCCTAAAACGACCCTAAGACGAGTACATTACACCGATGATCGCCCAAAGGAATTGGTAACGACCGTGTATGTACAGGGACACAAATTACAGGCAATCGTAGACAGCGGTGCCGCACGAACAATGATCTCACCCCGAGTGGTAGAGAAGTACGAAATACCATACCGGAGCAAGAAGCGTCCGCTACAGGTAATATCGGCCGAAGAAACGCCCGTAGCATACGGCAAAGGCACGATAAGGCTCGAGACAGAACTGGTGACACTGGAGGTGTCCGATACCAAGAGTCAAATGAGCATTAGCATTATGGATCTAGGAGAAACGGATCTATTGATCGGTTATGACTGGCTGGATGCCCATAACCCCGCCATCGACTGGCGAAACAGAACGATACTCAGCCGAGAACCTGCGAAAAGGGTTGCTGGAGTACGACATGAGATACGCCCGACGAATCAGTGCACAACCCGGGATGGGAGATTCGGCAAGATCTCACCGCATAAGATCGCGAGAATCTATGCGAAGGACCCTCAGCAAGTAGGAGTCATTTGGTTAAGACGAGTCGTGCCCAAGAAGGACAGACCCTTACCCCAGGAAAAGCCCAAAGACGTATTGTTGGACATTCCTAAAGAATACAGAACGAATGAGTTCAAGGAACTATTCGAAGAAAACGAGGCAACAGACTTAGCAGAACATCAGGATTGGGATCACGAGATCATCCTCGAGGATGGAGCAAAGTTGACGCCAGGAGGCATGTATCCTATATCGCCCGAGCACGACGCCGAGCTCAAGGAATACCTCCGGAAGAATCTTAAGAAAGGATTCATCAGACCGGGGTCAGGCCCGATGGCCTCACCCATATTGTTCGTAAAGAAACCTAACGGAAAATGGCGACTATGTGTCGATTACCGAAGGTTGAACGCGGTAACCCGAAAGAATCGGTACCCACTACCACTCATAACAGAGCTCATGGATCGACTCCAGGGAGCCAAGTGGTTCACGAAGTTCGATGTCCGAGAAGGATTTTATCGGATCAGGATCAAGGAAGGAGACGAATGGAAAACAGCGTTCAAGACGAAGTATGGACTGTTCGAGTATACGGTCATGCCGTTCGGCCTAACGAATGCGCCGGCGACCTTTCAATCAGTCATCAACAACGCTCTCCACGAATACCTTGGTGTCTTCGCAACAGCTTACTTGGACGATGTACTAGTGTACTCCAAGGGAACGCTCGAAGAACACATCGAACATGTCAAGAAAGTGCTCAGAAAGCTCAAGGAATACAAGCTATATCTGCAGCCAGGGAAATGCGAATTCCACACGCAGGAAACGGAATTCCTCGGATTCATCATCTCGACCGAAGGAGTGAAAATGAACCCAAAAAAGGTACAGGCTGTACGGGATTGGAAAACGCCCAAAACAGTTAAGGATGTTCAGTCCTTCCTAGGGCTAGCGAACTACTACCGGAAGTTCATAAAAGATTATTCGAAGATCACAGCACCCCTTACGGAGATCACGAAGAAGGAAGTAGGTTTCAGATGGAAACAGGAACAACAGAAAGCTTTCGACAAGCTCAAGCAGACGTTCCTAGAGGCACCCGTACTAGAGATGTACGATCCTCAACGACCAACCAGACTCGAGACTGACGCGTCTGATTACGCACTCGGAGCTGTATTGTCACAGCAGTGCCCAGATGGGAAATGGAGACCCGTGTTCTACCATTCCAGAAAGTTCGACGAAGCAGAGTTGAACTACGATGTTCACGATAAGGAACTACTTGGAGTAGTCGATGCCTTTGAACAATGGGAAGTATACCTGTTAGGACTTCCACACACGATCGAGGTTTTTACCGATCATCAGAACCTCACGAGTTTTATGACAACGAAGAAACTCAACCGAAGACAAGTCCGATATGCTGAGATGTTAGCTCAGTTTGACTTCAAAATCACGCATCGAGCAGGATCGCTCAACGGAGCCGCGGATGCTCTGAGCCGAAGATCCGATTTACGCGGAAAAGGCCACAAAGAGCCACACGACGCAGTACTCAAGAGAATGCCCGACGGCAGCTTGAGGTACAACCAGCCGGATCTGGCTAGATTAGCCAAGATAGCCGAGCAAGTGGAAACGTTGCAACAGCAATGGCAACAAAAAGCGAATGAATGGGTACCATTGGACGGACAAAAGGAACTCAACGGGCTACAGAACAAAGGTGAGCCGCGGAACGAGAGTCGACCCTACGTACCCACGCACATGAGAAAAGATCTCATCAAAGAACTGCATGAGTCACGAGAATACGGACATGCAAGCATCGACGAAATGGTCAGGCGACTGAATAAGGCGTTTTATATGCCGCGCTTGAGGGCGCAGGTGCAGGAAGTTGTAGGCAACTGTGTGGCATGTCACCAGAACAAGCCCAAAAGACATAAGCCCTATGGCCTGTTACAACCCTTACCGCCACCAACGCGACCATGGAGCAGCGTAACGATGGACTTCATAGTGAAGCTCCCGAAATCGTTAGAGCCAGGATCGGCTCGACTCTGCGACACCATTTTGGTCATAATGTGTCGACAGACCAAAGGGGCAAAGTTTGTGCCCACAGAAGAAACAATTACGGCAGAGGAATGCGCGTACGAAGTTTCCAAAGCACTAATATCAGAGCACGGGATGCCCGAAGAATTCATAACGGACAGAGATAAGCTGTTCACATCGAAATACTGGTCAACGTTCTTAGCAAAACTGGGAGTTAAGAAGAAGCTATCGACTAGCTTCCACCCAGAAACCGACGGACAAACGGAACGAACAAACCAAACGCTAGAACAGTATCTGCGATTTTACGCCAACAAGCTGCAGGACAACTGGGTTGAACTCTTGCCGACAGCACAATTGGCTTACAATAGTTCAAGATCGGCGACAACGAAGTACTCGCCACACTACGCGAACTACGGATATGAGCCGGTTGCTCATCGAGATCCAAAGGATATTGAAAGTATCGCAGTCGGAGCAGACGATAAAGCCCGACTAATGCGCGAATTGCATAAAGAATTGAGCAGGAACATCGCTCATAGGAACCTCACGACGTCCAAAGCTGCGAATAAGCTAAGGATTGAGGGACCAACCTTTAAAAAGGGGGACAGAGTTTTCTTGTCACGACAAAACTTGAAAACTAAACGACCAAGCAAGAAATTGGACAATCTCCGATTAGGACCATTCGAAATCCTAGAGAAAATGGGACCCGTAAACTATAAACTACGGCTACCACCAGGCATGCGTATACACAACGTTTTTCACAAGAAACTGCTAGAACCTGCACCCCCAGAAGCCGAGCTAATGGACGATATCGAGCTCGAGGACGACGAATATACGGTCGAAGAAATCAAGGACCTACAGAAAATAGGCGGTCAGTGGAAGTACTTGGTCAGGTGGGAAGGATGGCCAGATAGCCACAACACTTGGGAACCTGAAGGAAACTTGACGAACTGCAGGTCACTGGTACGCGAGTACCATCGGAAACATCCACGGAAGCGAGGGACGGACCCTCGAGGGAAAGGAAATAATCAAGTGAAAAAGGGTCGTAAGAAACGTCAGCCTGTAACCAGCCCAAGTCAGTCGACAGTCCGGGTAGCGATGGTTCGGTTGTCGGATGGTCCGTACCAGGGGCGGAGCTCCCCTCGGCCTGCTCTTGCGCACGATCCTGAAGGCTCAAGATGGCATGATCTCGATCAGCAAATTCTCGCTCTCGCGCCTCAACCTCTAGGAGCTCGCGCCGAAGTCGCGCAGTCTCCATCGCAGCCTGAAGCTGGCGCTCCTCAGCACGAGCAATCTCGAGACGCTTTTGCCGCTTCTCAGCCTCGACCTTCTCCCACTCTTCCTCAGAAACAAAAAGGCTACACTCAGCGGAAACCGAAATACAACCAGCGCAGCGACCAGATGCTGTGTCCACGAAACAACGAAGATTCTTCTCTTCACAACGTTTACACCGAAAAGTCATCTCGCGGCCTTGTTCCCTTATACGGTCAGCGCGGGCCCGACGCTGAAGAGTCGAATTCTGGTTACGGACACGACGAGTTGGTTGAACCTTGGGCATGGTTAGGAAGGCATGGAGGAAGAAGCGCCTACGACACAACGGGCATACCTCGATACTTATCCAAGCCACCAGCGCCAAGCGACGCACGGGAAAACGATAATCCAGGGTATCGGGACGATAACCCTAAGAGGGGGGATAATGTTACAAGTAACAAAGAAGGATCTCTCCTTGACGATGGCCGCAGGTAGGAGACCATTGGGCGACACGTCAGAAGGTAATGATCCCCGCGGAAGGGCGATCACATGACTGGCCTCAGGCCAAGACCGGGAAACCACGCTAGTATGTGAGGACACGCTCACACGTGACCAAAGTGACTTCAGGGACTTCAGAGAACACAGGGGTTATTCCGTGAGGACAGTGAGGACAGGACCGGAAGCAATGGGTATAAGAATGTGTTGGATTTCATTATTACACTCGTTGTGGTCAACTCAGCAAAGTATCTTTCATAGTTACCTTTCATACTCAGATTGATACTAGTTATTCTATCTTCCAATAGGATTGGTTTTGTCTATCTTCCGTTAATCCCTACCACCGAATCGCCAGACAACTACCTCACGGTATACTTCATAGAAACTGGCCTCGCCCTAACCCGGAATCTAGGCTAGGTAAGTATATTCCCAACTAACCAGTAGGACCCCGTGTAACAATATAGTTATATATATATATAACTATAATTTGGCTTATTAGAAATATTTTCAAACGTACTTGTATTCTTTGTAGAGTATATTTTTTGATTTTGGTGATACTTTGGCCTATTTCGAGAAAATTCGGCTCGAGATCCATATCCACGCTGGATTCCAGACTCGTCAGAAAATATAACTTTTTTAAAGTTAATATTACTAAGCTTTTTAAGCCTATTTTTAGCGTAAAGTAGCCGTTTTTTTGCTTTTTTCTCATTTAAAATTGGCTTTTTTTGACTAGTTGTTATAGTCCAACCCACAGCTTTTAAAACTCTTTGAAGAGTTCTATTAGATATTTCTAGATTATTTTCGTTTAATAATCTATTTTTTGGCTTTTTTAGACTTCATGTTATATCTCTATTTAGAGCTCTTATAGCTCTAGAAGATGTCTTTGGAATTCTGCCTAGACTAGCTCTTTTTTGCTAACTAATATTGGAATTTTTCTTTTTAATCCGTTTAATAGCGTCATATATTGATTGTGGCGGTTTTTAAAAATAGTTAATGATATTTTTTATAGAAGTATTTGCGTCTAAAAATGCGTTAACTTTACGTTCAAAATCTGAATATTTGGGCTCCATAATGTGGGAAATACAGTTTTAAGTTGCTAGAAATGGAAAGCTCTAGATATATACTAGTTGATTACTAATAGCTGACTAAGCGGCTGCTTATATAAGCTAGTGCTAAAATCTTAAATTTTATATCGCTATTTTATTAGATAGACAACTATAGCTATATAAGATATATATAATATATATAGATAGATAGTCTCTATCTATGTATAGATAATTATAAAAGCTATAAAATTGAAGCGCGAAAAATACGTGTACAGTTCATGTTTTTTTTTCTCTCTAGTTTAGTCTTTTTTTACGAAGGCTTTATACTGACTAAGCCAGATTTTAAATTTCAGTCTCAAACTGCTAACTAATCTCTATATAATATACTAGCTACTTAATTTTTAGCTATGTTATTAGCTGAGTTATATAAGTTTCAAAATTGCTACTTTTTTGATTGGTCTTTCTTTTTGTCACCCCTCTGTACTTTAGCTAGTTAGAGAGCTATTTCTAGAAATTTTAAAAAATATAAATATCTATTCTATTATAGAAGGTAAACATGGTATTTAATATAAAAATAACTATAATTCTTTACTATCTAGATAGATTAATAGAGTACAACAATATAGTTAGATTAACAAAGCTAAGAGAAGATTTTTAGATACGTAAGAGATGGAAATTAGTTAGAAAGTAATATTAATAGATTTACTAGACAGAAGACTAAACATTTAAAAGTAGAGTAGTTATATACAGCTATAAGCTATTCTATTACTTCATACTATATATCTTTATTATAATTATAGTTTATTAAATATAGACTTTACTACCTATTACTAGATATCTTATAGAGTAATTATTATTATTTATAACTTAGTTCTATTCAGACTTATACTAAGTTTTAAAAGTAAAAGCTATAAAACCTTAGTATTTAGTACTTAAGGTCTAGAACCTAAAGCCTCGCGTTCGAATCTCTGTAAGAAAGTTGTAGGTAGGTAAATAGGATAACTTTCTTAATTAACTAAAATAGCTTATTAAGAGGTGAGAAATAGATATAAAATATCTAGTAAGTGGTCAAAATGTAGGTAATAAGTAGATATATTGGAGCTAGGTTTTCAAATAACTATAGACAGTCAGCGTCTTTTATAGACAACTAACGGAGATAGGCGCTGCGTCTATTTCCTATCTTGATTTCAAATCAACTACTAGACTAAAGTATAATTAGATTAGTTTTTTATCTTTTTTATGATTTATAAGATTTTATTATAGACTAAAATCTTTATAATCTAGCTTGCTAAGCAAGCTAGATCTAAAATATAGAATAATGACGTCTTATATCTAGATAAGAAAGCGGAGAAATACTTAAAATACTCGGCAGTTAATAGCTACATCAAATGTAGAGCTACAAGAACAAAAACAACTAATTTGAATAGCTAATCTTTTATAGAATAATACTAAAATATAATATAATAATTATATCATAATTTACAATCTCTAGTTAGACAGTGTCCTTTATCTTAACTTTTCAATTTTTAGTAGACTAAAACATAGCCTGCCGCTCGTTTATATAATATATATTTTATACTAATCGCCATAGGCAAGCTAATTATAAGAAATAAATATCAAAATAAATAATTTTAACTAAGGTTATCAATTATATAAAGAAAAACAAAATATTAATAGATTGGCTAGACTAAAAACTAATTTTAAAAAAATAGAATAATTAAAATAACTATAAGCTCTTCTACTATTGTATACTGTTTATTATCATTATAACTATAGTTTATTATATATAGATTTTACTATTTACTATTAGATATTTGATAAGGTAGTAATAATCAGTATATAATTTAGTTGTTTCTAAACTAGTATCATTTTTTTAAAATAAAAACTAGATAATTCTTAGTATCTCAAATTTAAAATTTAAAAAGCCCCGTATTTGAATTTCTATTTAGATAGTATTCTTTATCTTAAGTTCTTAATTTTTAGTAGTCTAAAAAGTAGTCTACTATTCATTTATATAATATATACTTTAAGCTAACTACTATAGATAAGCTAATTATAGAAAATAAAAATAACAATAATACAATATATTCAGCTTATTCTATGTTTTTGTTAATATTTCAGTTCTAATTTAGATTAATTATATCTAATTCTTATGAATAGTAAATAGTTTTTATTATTTCTATCTTAAATATCTAGTCTATTTTTCATAAACTACTTCAAAAAAGATTACTATAAAGCTTTAAAAGTAGCTCTTCAAATAGTCTGACTTTCCAAATATAATTATATTTAATAATAAATATATTCTCTACTATACATACTAAATAGATATAATATCACTATGATAGTATTAAACCTATAAAATTTTATTTATTAATATATAAAAACAATCAAAAACTCATAAATCTAGTTACTATTTAATTAAAAAGAATGTGGTAAAGCTATCTATTCTAAAGATTTAATTATAGCTAGATTATAATATCAATAAAATTAAAAAAACCCTAGAAAAATAAATATAAAGATATAAAAACAACATCATGATTTTTAACAAGTATAGCTTCAATACATATAATATTTTATTTAATTTAGTTAAATCTATATTAGTTAAATAATAATATAGATGTAAATTTTAAAATAGATATAGATATTAATAGTAGTAATAAAAATAATATAAATAGAGATAGTTATATAACAATAATAATATAATTAGAGATAGTAATATAAAAATAGAGAATTTTGAAATTGTAAATTTAAAAAAAAGAATAAAAAAAATAGCATACTAATACTATATTATAGAAAGTAGATAAACTATCTTATCAGTTCAATTTCAATAATAATAATATCATTCAAAGTATTTTTTAAAATATTTTATAAAAAGTTTAAGCTAGATTTTATAGTATATTTTCTATTATATATTTATATTAACTTAGAAACTAATTTAGTTATTAAATTGTAAGTTATTTTATAAAAGATATATTTATATATAGTAGTTTTACTTACTATATGTATTATAATTACTCTATCTTTAGTATTATACAAGATATTTTTAGAAAACACTTTGGATTTTTTTTTATATTTAAATTAAATTTGATAAATTTCATTTATTTAGTTTTTATAACGCTATATACATATATTATTTTATTTCTCCCTCATATCTACTCTCTTAATATCTTCTATTTCTATATCACCATCTGTATCTATATTACTATTATCATTATTACTTCTACCTATTTCTACGTCTATATCTTTATTATTAACTACTAAGTATAATTTTAACTAGATAAAATAGAGTATCATTTATTTATTTCTGTTTTTGTTTCTCATAACTGGCTCGCCTATAGCGATTGGCCAACATCAAAAAGTAGTCTCAAAACAAAGGTAGGCCGCCCCTCAGCCTACTAAAATTTAAAAATTCAAAAAAGAACTATATCTAAGGAGGGATTTAAATGCGAAGCTTTAAACTCCTATATCTTAGGCTCTAGTACTTTTAGCTTTATGTATTAAATCTAAAATATAGTATAGATGTAAATTAGAATAATAATAATAACTTTAATAGATAGAAGTCTATTGGATAGCTAATAACGGGCAGAGAAAATCCTAAAGTTGTTGAATTATAGTTGTAATAAGAATATATAGTATTAGAGTAGCGTATACTATTTATAAATACTTACTCTTCTACTCTTATAAACTTAATCTCTAGCTTAGCAAAATCTATCGACGGTATTATATACTTAGCTTATCCTATCTCTTTTTTTAGTCTTCTTTAAATTTGGATTATATCTAATCTTTCTAGATAATAGTGTTACGATCCAGAAACTGGCACATATAAAATACACCTTGATGACACTGAAAATGATTACGCCCAGCGACAGTCATTAGTTTGGAGGATCTAACTTAAAACGCCGTGCCGTAATCCTTCTACCATGCCGTAGTTACGTGACCGCTTAGTAATAAGTAAGCGCTTAGTACTGAGTAGAACCTATAGTACTTAGTACTAAGTATGGACAGCTAATCATAATTAAGAAATGGACTAATTAGTGGTGCTTAGTATTAAGTAATAGAGTGTTTAGTAATAAGTAAGCTACACTTCTTAGTATATAGTAATAGATATCGAACTTTTATAGCTTAATATATTTAACTTAAGTTATAAGTATAAATATAATATACGAGTTACTTATAGAACCGTTTATAATATACTATTGCTTTATCTATAAAAACTAACTTAAGAAGATTTCAATACTAGAAGTTTTATATTACTTCTACTCGAGATTATACTTTTAATATTTTAAATACTCTTATAATAAGTGATATTGCTATAAATACTTCTAACGTTTCCTAGACTAGAGGATCTACTATCTATAGATATAAGTCTAACTTATACTATAGAGAATGTAAAAAGCTTAAAGCTTAGCTCTTCTAGGTTGACCGATATTTCTATCTTAAAAGAGATAAGATCGATAATACTAATAAGATTATCGTGGCTACCCTATACCTTTGCGGTAATACTAAGAAGTGGGCTAATTCTATTATTAAACGCTATATAGATAACACTATCTAGGACGCTAATAATATAGCCCTAGTTAAGGACTAGAATACCTTTAAAACTAAGATGCGATAGAACTTCTCACTATTTAAGAAATTAGTTATTACAGAATAAAAGATCTAGGAACTCCGCCAGACGTAGTCTGCTACTAACTGTACTATACTATTTTAGTAGTATACTATAGTCGTGGAATAGAATAATAATACTCTTATGCGCATATATAAGTAAAGTCTTAAACCTACTATATGTAGAGAACTTATACAAAGTAGAGCTAGTATTAATATACTAGAAGAACTTATTGAAGAATCTATTTGACTAGACAACGAACTTTACGAACTATTATTAGAAGAACGACTATTTAGTAAGAGAACGCGCAACTAGAGATATACAAATAAACGACCTAAGAAGTATATCTACTAACGTGCTCACTCTAACGAGGGATGATAGCGAAACTACGCGTCTAGGACCCTAGAAGCCTATTATAGATATAGTGCGGAACTAATATATCTCGATAATATTAATAAAGGTAATAGGCCTAGCAAGTTTAATAAGTAACTATTTAAAAGTAAGAAGGAATTTAGCTGCTACGCCTGTGGCAAGGAGGGCTATATAGTACGAGACTATTAAATTAAAGATACTAATAAGGTTAAACAATAACTTAACGTACTATATAGGAAATTAGAGCTAGATAATAATAAAGGATAGAATATTATTACCCTAGCTAAAATCCGATATCACCCGGACGACAAAGGGCTTATTAGCGGGCTCGAGAATGTTACTCTTACTACGTCCAAGAATACTACTAAAGTAGAATTAAGTAGTAATAAAAGGTATAAAATATTTAGTAAAAAAGAAGAAACCTCTACGCACAAGACCAAATATAAGAAAATGGCCGAGTTTAAGAAGAAATACCGACTAGCTACTCCGCGCTATAACAGCGTCTTACTAGAAATTCTATACGTAAGAGACAACCTAAAATATATAGAATTACAGACTAATATACTATAATAACTTTTGAGTTAACTCTTTTATAGGTATAATTACAATAAGCCTAATATACTTCTTTATATGTATAAAGATATATAGAATCTTAAATTAGATATTAACTTCTTTTCTATTATAACTAATTAGGAACTACTAGACTATACGTATATTACGGCTAATATGTAATAACTATAAGGAAATACGGAGTTCCCTGAGGATAAGAAGACATTCTAGAAGGAGAACTCTATAACAACACCTTAATAGGCTAAGAAGGTATAAGCAGACTAGATATATAACAATTAGTACTAACTTAGTCTTTATTAGTACTACGTAAATAACTATAAGTATGCGTGGATCTACTAGACAGATTGTGTCTATGACTTTTGCCTAGTATATTGGCAAGCTAAGTAAAGATTCAATTAGAATCTAACCAATGTTCCTAGATACTTTAAATACAACTGAATATAGTTAGAATATACTAATATAGGATGCGTAAAGCATCTATAGAATAAACGCACAGTGATATACTTTCTAGAAAGAAGTAGCCTAAAGGAGGTAGTGGATATATAGTTAACCCGCACTATATAAACTAAGTATAGTAAATAACAAGTATGTAACCAATCTCTATAGCACACCTGTCTTATAGAAGAATACTAGAAGTATGAAGTAGAAAAGATCTATAACGGATTTACAAAGGAATAATCTTTTTTAGGCCAGCGCCACGAAAGTAGGGCCCCTCTAGGGAAATTAACTTAGTAAACTTCCTAGAATTAATTAAGCTTATAGTAAAGCTTAATAGAATATAGATATAGGTATTAGTAGACTTAGAATTATAGACAAACTACGTTTCAGCGCACGCCATATAACGAGCCAGACTTAAAGTATAGTAGAAATAAGAGCTATATCTACTATATATCGCTAGCGGCGAACTAATATCTAAAGGAAATAATATTATAGAAGAGGTTAGACAAGTAATACTTAGTATCTAAAAGTATAAGAAGAAAATAGACTTAGACGTTCTTAGACTAGCTATCTATAATATTATCTTAGGACTTCTATAGCTATAAGAATATAACCTATAGATTAACTAGAAGTTAAAAGTGTTTAAATTCGAGTACTATAGACTAGGCGTAACTGTAAGCTAGTCTATATATTAGTAGAGTTTGATAGTAGATAAGAGTAACATTACTAAATAGTGTAATAACGCAGAGAAATAAGTATACTCGAAAAGTAGTTCCTAGAGTAGAAAGCCAAACTTAGCAGATACTAAAACTAGGCTAACAGACTATAAAGCTAGAGAAAAGGAGAAGAGTATAACTCTAGAAATCTCTAAATAATATAGAGACCTAAAATATTTATTTTAAAAAATAGTAGACGAATAAGTATTACTAAAGTATTAACTCTAGAACTATAGAATTATGATCTAGAAAGAAAAGAAACTATCTTTCGGCTATATATATTAACTAATAGAATAAGAACTTAAAGTACTATAAGAGTACTTAGATAAAGTCTAAAAGAAAAGGTATATATAAAAATTAGAATTACTAGCTAGAGTACTAATTATATTTATACTAAAGAAAGATAGATTAGATCGACTATATATTAACTACTAAGAGCTTAATAATATTACTATTAAAAACTAATATCTACTACCAAATATTATAGAACTAAGAGATTAACTAATATAAGTAAAGATTTTCATAGCATTAGATCTATAAGATAGCTACTATCTTATTAGAATTATAGAAGGCGAAAAATAGAAAATAGCTTTTAGAATATAATACAGGCATTTTATATATATAGTTATACTATTTAGACTTATAAACGCCCTAACTATATTCTAGAAACTTATTAATAACGTACTTAAGCCCTATCTAAATATATTTATTATTATATATCTAGATAATATTTTAGTCTACTCTAAGAATAAGAAATAATATACTAAATACGTCTATAAGGTGCTAACCGCCCTAGACGAGTATAGTCTTAGATTTAAATCTTAGAAGTGTAAATTCTATAAGATTTAGGTCGACTTCTTAGACTATACTATAGGAAAATAAGGAGTACAGATAAGTAAAGAAAAGATTAAAGTTATTATAGAATAGCTAGAACTAACAAATCTTAAAGAAGTATAATTCTTATTTAGATTTATAAACTTTAATAGAGTATTTATGAAAGACTTCTCTAAAATCGCAGCCCCACTTATATAGCTATTAAAGAAGTTAGTACTAGACTACTTTATCTTAGGCTACAAAGGAGGTATTATATTTAATATACTTAAAGAAGTATATATAAAAGCACTATGTTTTAGAATATTCGAACTAAATAAACTACTACAAATTAAGATAGATACATTAGACCTAGTTCTAGAAAAATACGCATACTAACTATATAAAGATAAATAGCATCTAATTGCGTACTACTTAAGAAAATTTTTAAGATCTGAAGAGCGGTATAATATATACGACAAAGAACTACTAGCTATAGTAGCCTATATACAATACTAGAGAGTCTACATATATAGCTGCTTAGAACTTACTATATATACGGATTATAAGAACTTGACCCACTTTACCACTACTAAGGTTCTTAACCGCCAATAAATTTAATAGGCTAAGCTATTTAGGTAATATAAGTTTAAGATCGTATACACACTAGGAAAAGATAACAGTAGAGTAGACGCTCTTAGTAGAAGACTAGATATCGTAGAAATAAAAACTATTATAGACTGACTAATACTTTAGATAAATAAAGACGGAATATTAAGTCTAGTATATAAGCTTAACTTACTTATAATAATTAGAAACAATATATCTAAAGACTAGTAGGAAGTAATTATTTAGTAATATTACGACAACCTTATACACAGGTACTCTAAAATCGCTAGAATAATAGAACTAATTTAAAAAAACTTTAAATTTAGTAAAATAAAAGAAAAAGTTATAACTTTTATCGCTAAATATAAACTCTATTAGAAGAATAAGCACGGCATATATACAATATACGGAGAAATGTAAGCACTAGAACTACTAAGTACCTTTTAGATAGACATCTCTATAGACTTCGTTATAGAATTACCACTATTAACAGATCCCATTACTAGAATAACCTACGACGCGATATTAGTTATTATTGATAGATTTATAAAATATACGGAATATATACTATTTAGAAAAGACTATACGATAGTGTAATTAGTATACGTTATTCTCAATAGAATTATTAAATACTATAGAATACTAAAAATAATTATTAGCGATAGAGACAAGCTCTTTATATTAAATTTCTAGACCACACTTATAGTAGAAATAGGTACTAAGCGAAAATTATCTAAAGTATACTATCTAGAAACTAATAGGCAATTGGAAAGAACAAATCGTATAATAAAAATATATTTATGAATCTATACTAATTATTAGTAAAATAATTAGGTATAACTACTATCTATAATATAACTAGTATATAATAATAAGCTATTAGAATTAATGAAATAAACACCGTTTTATACGAACTATGGAAAACATCTAAATCTTTTTACTAGAATACTACCAAGTTTAAAAATAGAAGCAGCTATTACTACAGCTGAAGAAATAAAGAAAATACACAAAGAACTATAAGAATTACTTAAAAAGGCTTAACGCTAAAGTATCTTATATATTAATTAGAAAAGAAAAATAATATTTTAGCTAAAGAAGAGAGATAAAGTATATCTACTTATAAAGAACTTTCGCACAACACAACTAAGTAAGAGATTAGATAATATCTATATTAGGCTATTTTTAATTAAAGTCTAAAACGGACTAGTTATATATATACTCGATCTACTACTAGATATAAAAATATATCTAAAGTTTTACATTAAACTATTAAAACCCACTAATCTAGAAACGCTATTATAAAAAATATTCTATTTCGAGCTAGAAGAAGAAGACGAATTCGAAGTCGAGAAAATTCTAGCGCATTAAACCACGCGCAAAGGAACTAAGTATCTAGTTAAATAGTTAGAGTACAACTATAGCGAAAATATCTAGGAATATAAGACGAACTTTAAGAACTACCTATAGCGTGTTCTCTAATACTAACGCTAGCAATAGAGAAATTAATAAAATCCATTGCAGACTATATAGTAGGAGAAAAGATAATACTAATAGAAGCTATAAGATAATTAAGCTAATCTATAGATATAGCTTTATCTTTCTTCTCTATTTCTAAAGTAAGATATAAGGCTTTGCGACGAGCATATTCCTCTATCTATTAAAGAATTTTCTTATTATATAAGAGACGCGTAATTACCTATACTAATAATTTTTATCTTTATCTACCTTCTTCTAATACTTCTTACAAGTCCTATTAAAAGACTTTTATAATATATTTATATATATATAACTAAGCTAAGTGTATTTAGTGTATTTTAATTGAGAATCTAGTATAATGTAATAATCGAGACCCTATAAGAAGTAATGAATATAAAAGATTATAGCAAGAGTATTAGCTTTTTAGATTTTAGAATCTAAACGATAATAATATTCTATTAAAGACGATATTGCAATTGCCACCTTATAAGGATGCGGGGCAAGCTAATTATATAAGCATTAGCTCTCTATATTACGTAGATAATACGCCAGAATAACAAACCTACCTAATATACTACCGCCTACTATAAGATACGCCTAGGCGCTTAACTACGAAGAGAAAGACAAATAAGAGTCCAACACTCACAACAACTAGACGAATTAAGACTTGAGGGCAAGTCTATAGAAAGAGGGAATAGTATTATAATCTAGAAACTAGTATATATATAATACATCTTAATAATACTAAAAATAATTACGTCTAGTAATAGTTATTAGTTTAGAGAATCTAACTTAAAACGCCGTGCCGCAATCCTTCTACCGTGCCGCAGTCACGTGACCGCTTAGTAATAAGTAAGCGCTTAGCACTAAGCAGGATCTATAGTACTTAGTACTAAGTACGGATAGCTAATTATAATTAAGAGATAGACTAATTAGCAGTACTTAGTATTAAGTAATAGAGTGTTTAGTAATAAGTAAGCTACACTTCTTAGTATATAGCAATAGATATTAAACTTTTATAGCTTAATATATTTAACTTAAGTTACGAGTATAAGTATGATATATAAGTTACTTATAGAACTATTCATAATATACTATTACTTTATCCGCGAAAACTAACCTAAGAAGATCTTGACACCAGAAGTCTTATATTACTTCCACTCGAGATCATACTCTTAACAAATAGGTAGTCTCTATTACTCTCTCTTTAGACGCCCGGCCTGCTCTCTATAAGCTGCTTTTAAGTAAAGTTACTATAGAGCTATAGAAGTGGCTTTTTAAATAGCTTAACTTTCTAGATATAACTATACCTAATAATAATAACTATATTCTATGCTATATATACTAGATAGATATAATATAGCTGTAACAGTCGCGAGACTAGGAAATTGCGCTTATTAATAGGCAAGATGCATTAAGAATTTACGACTTTAGCTACTAGTTGATTAAGAAGAATACGGCAAGGCTGCCTATTCTAGACGTTTAGTTATAGCTAGGATATAACACTTATAAGATTAGGAAGGCTATCGCAGATAGATATATAGATATAGAAGTAGCGTTATAGTATCTAAAAAGCGTGGCTAGAGTGGTATTTGGGTCAGGGGCACCCACCATGGGTCAGGGGTAGGGTCAGGGCCAGCCCCGCCCTGACCTCGGTCTTGGCAGCCCCAGCCCTGCCAAGACCTGGGCTGGGGTTGGGCTAGCCCAAGTCTTGGCAGGGCTAGGGTTGGGCCTAGGGCTGCCAAGACCGGGGTTGGGCTGGCCCACCTTAAAGTATCCTTATTTTTTCCTAGTAAATACTCAAAAAAATAAGAATATCTTGAGGTGGGCCAGCCCAACCCCGGTCTTGGCAGCCCTAGCCCTGACCTAGTCTAGCTATAGTGGCTGCTAAGACTAGCCCCGCCCAGCCCCGACTCTAGTCTTAGTAGGGCTAGGGTTGGGCTGGGTTGGTTTACATAAGACCCAACCCCGCCCTGACCCCGACCCAAATACCACCCTAAGCGTGGCTTAGATAGATACAATACTCTATTTTATCTAGTTAAGATTATGCTGGTTGGATAACAACATAGACACGGATGTGGAGGTAGATATAGACAGCGATGGTGACGATGATAGTAACGTGGATAGGGACGGCGATATAGAGATGGAGGATGTTGAGATGGTGGATGTAAGGGAGAGGTTGGACGATATGCTGATGTAGCGTTGCGGAGGCTGGGTCTAAACTATATTTGTTAAGTTTGATTTAAATATAAAAAATGAAACCCAAAGTGTTTTTTAACATATTTTATAAAAGGCCGAAGCCGGAATAGAGTATTATATCTATATAAGTTATACTTCTTAGATACTATAATACTATCTTTATATTTACATATATATTTATCTATAACAGTTTTTCTAATTTTATAAATATTATATTCTAGCTATAACTAAATATCTAGAGTAGATAGCTTTACTATATTTTTATTAATTAACTAGTAGCTAAAGTTATAAATTATTAATATGTTTTTCTTACTAATAAGTGCAATCCTCTAGCTTTATAACTATTATAACTATATTATGTTGTAGATAAGCTACTCAGCTACTCTACGACAGAATCCGGGTGCTCAGTCACACCCAGATTCTACAATTAACTGAATCTATAGTCGATCTATCAAGACTATAATCGATCTATAGACATCTGTGTAACCATGCATAGACCAAAACATACCCCAGCCAGGGCAGCTTATCAAGATCCAATTGAGAGCCGGGTTAGACCCAAGGAAGACCCGCACCCAGGTATAAGTACCAGGTACCTTCTATAGATATTTAGTAGATTTTTAATATCTTTTTGTACCAGATCTATAAGTGTCTACTAAATCTAAAGTGTTTCTACTATCCCACGCACTTCTATATACATTTAAGTGACACTTTCTACTAGAACTGATTCAACTAGTCTTGCTCGCGCCGTTATATTATATTAAAAATCTCGTCCTAGCTAGTAATAGCTTTTAAAATAATATCGCAGCTTATTTATTAAAACTACGTCTAAATCTAAGTCTCTCTAGAACCACTTTAGATACTTTACACTATTACATTCTATATTTATATATAGGTAGGATCCCTTTAATCTTCTACTAACTAAAGCTTTTAGATTTAGACCTCCTATACTAATTATAGTTAGATTAACTTTAGAGAAATCGCGTAGATTACACTAGAGTAGAGACTTAAAAACTACTAAAAACCTATTAGCTATAAAGATAACTATTAATAGCTAACCTAATCTCATCTAACTTAGAAGAGCTTTCTAGAAAGTTGCCGCGCTTCTAAGATTTAAAGTTAAGAGAGAAGATGCCTAGCAAACCGCTAGCCGTTAAAGAAGAAGAGAATTTAGAAGATAATAAGACTAGCCTCCTTTAGATAGAGATTAATAGGCTAAATAAATAAATTATATAGCTATTCTACTAAAATACTATAGCTCTAAATTAATCTCTTCCCTCTACTAAATTACTACTAACTATCGCTAAACTAACTAAAACTTAATTTAGAAAATATTAGTTAGTAACTCTAGACCTACTATATATTAAACTTATAGAATATACTCTTTCTATTAATAACTTTAGTAATAGAATAGAATCTATGTTCCGCTAATAGTAAGCGTTAATAGAGGACCGCTTAATAATTAATATAAACTATTATTAGAGTAAACGCATATATATAGCTCTAGTCTAGGGATATACTATAGGTATTACTAAGAGATACCTAGAACTATAGTATCTAGCCGATTTAGTAGAGGACCAGTTGTAAAACGCTAAAAATATAATAGCTACTCTAAAATTATACTTCGTATCTAGTAATAAGTAAATAGAAAGCTACGCTACTTTCTACTACTTACTTATAGATAAAAAGAAAATTTTTACTAAATTTAAAGTAAAATTCATAAGTACTACTATTAAAAGATCTATATTAAAGTTAGAGTGGTTTTTCTACTTATAGGAAAAGATTACCCCCACCTTACGTATTCTAAACTTAGAATTTAAATACTAGTAAAATAACTCCTTTAATAAAATAATATAATATTTTACTATTTTTAATACTAAGTGAAAGAATACTCTTTTTAGATATAGTTTAGAATCTATTTCTAATAATTCTTATACTCTACTAATAAAGCTCTATATTAATTAATACTAAAACTACTACCTAAATACTTATAGAGTCTAATCTAAACTAACTCTAACCTAATCTTATACTTATTCTAATACTTCTAGATTCTCTTTAAAAATCTTTATACTAGATAGTAAACTAACTACTAGTAATTACTATAACTATAGAAAATCTAGATATTATACGAATAAGTGCCTTATTTCTTAAATTTAAGAAATTAAAGTAGAGAAAGAAGAAGTTAAAGAAGTATATAAATACTTATTAGAGAAGGACTAGATAGAAAACTACTAGATTTAGAAAAACTCTCTACTCTAGATATAAATAAGTATAATCTAGCTAAAATTAATTTATTCTACTTATTTAGAGAAAAATACTTTCTAGTACCTACTATTCTTTATTTAAAAGAGTTTAGTATTAGCTTATACTCTTTAGTTAATACTAGAGTCTAAAGCTTTTTATTTTTAAATTCTACTATTACTTATACTCTCTCTAGCTCCCTTTAGATCTCTATCTAAAGACTTCCTTTTAAGATTATAGTTAAAAGATTTTAGAACTAAATCTAAACTAGAGTAGATAAATATATTTAGTTATATATCTAAATTAATAGAAGAAAGATTTATAACTATCTCTTTATAATTATAAATTTAGAGATATAGAACTATATAATTAGAATTAAGTAGTTAAGATATTTCTAGTTTAGGCTTAATACAAGCTAGAACCAGATTATATAGCTAGCTAAGTACCCTCTAATATATAATCCTACGCTATCTATCTTTATATAATTAAAATAATCTTCTATTAATATTAATATAGAACGGGATATACAGAGGCGAGACGTACTATAGAAAAAAAATAACTACTATAGATAAAATAGTCTTTACAAAGCTCTTATACAAAGAATTAGAGAATATCTTAAACTTCCTAAAGTTCGTCTACCACTATCTATTCCTAACCCTACTCTAGACCCTATCCAACTAATATCTTTACCCTATATTACCATTATTTTAGTAAATACTTTCTATTATTCTATAAAGTATAAAGAAAATAAGTTCTTTATAATAAATATCTATAAAATTAATTATATTTTAGAAGAGCGTATAAAACTAGATAATCTTAAAAATGCTAAACTTATTTAGGACTAACTTCTATCTGCTTACTATTTATACCGCGATATCTTTAATAAGATAGTAGTAGAGCTACTATCTAAATATCGCCTATATAATTATAAGATTATACTAACTAAATCTTTTCTAAATTAATTTAGTCCTCTATATAAGTAGAGTACTAAAAAACTCAAAACTACTAAAATATTTATAATAGAAAATCTTAGAAAAAGATATATTAACCTAAGCTACTATCTCTTCACTTTTCTAGTTCTTTATATTTAAAAGCTAAATAGAGATATTCGTATCTATATAGATTACCGCCAACTTAACGTAATTACTAGAAAAGATATATATCTAATACTATATATTAATAAGCTTCTAGCCCACACCTATAAGACGAAAATCTTCACCAAGCTCAATATACATGCGGCATTTGATAAGATCCGAATATACCCCGACTTAGAGGAGTATACCACATTCCACACTAGATATAGAATCTATAAGTCTAAAGTATTACTTTTTAAATTATATAACGGCCCTATAATATATTAACGCTATATAAATAATATATTAATTGATTATCTAGATAGCTTCTATATAGTCTATCTAGACGACATTTTAATCTACTCTAAATTAGAACTAGACCACCCCCGCCATGTACAATAGGTCTTAGAAAGGCTTAGGTAAGCTAGTCTCTAAATTAATATTAAGAAAAACGAATTCTATATTATTTAGACTAAATATCTAAGATATATTTTAACTAACTAAAGCCTAGAGATAGACTCTAATAAAGTAGAAACCCTTTAAGATTAGGTCTGACCTACTACTATTACTAGTATGAAATTATTTCTAGAGTTTATTAGATTCTATAGATAGTTCGTTCTTAAATACTTATAAATTATAAAATCTTTTCTCGCCTTCTAGAGCCCTTTAAAACTATTTATATAGAATTTAGAGTATAACTAAGCTTTTAAAAGATTAAAATCTATACTACTAGCAATTTCTACTTTATACTACTACTATCTAGAGTATAATACTAAAATAGAGACTAACGCGTCTAATAGCGTTATAATAGGCGTTCTTTTCTAAAAGTAGCTAAATAGAAATTGGTATCCTATAGTATTCTTTAGTAAGGTCCTATCTAGATCTAAGCTAAACTAGAAAATATATAATAAAGAACTATTTACTATTATAATAGCGTTTAGCAAGTGGGAATCTAAACTACTATTAGGACGTTCTTATATTAACGTGTACTTAGACTACTATTCTTTTAAATACTTTATAACTACTAAAGTTCTAAATACCCGCTAGATATAATAGATAGAAGAGTTAGCATCTTTTAATTTCTATATCTAATATATCTCTAGAAAAGATAATACTTATACTAATATTCTCTTCTAATAGAGGTAAGATATAGGGAATTTAAAAATAGTCTAAATTAATAACTATTCGCGGGTCTTCTTAAGACTATACTAACTTAATAACTAAATTAACTCTAAACTTACTAAGACCTATATAGTCTAACTCTAAGTAGAATTTTTTCTCTTACTTATAGTTAAGTCTATATTAGAGCTAATATCTCTTAATTTACTAGAGCTAATTAAGTCTATTCTATAAGAGAACTAAGTCTTATTTAAGATAGAGCGAAGATCTTTTCTAGATAGATACTAGATTAAAAATAAACTTCTACTCTATTCTAACTATCTATATATTCCTTCTATCTCTACTTTTATAACTCGCCTTATTTAGGAAGTATATAACTAGATATTCTTAGCGCACTCTAGTGCGAAGAAGACCTACTAACTACTATTCTAGAAGTACTACTAGAAGGGTATAGAATCTATTTATAAAAGGTATATATAGAATTATATAGTCTATAGAAAAGCTTATTCTAGATAGACCCAAATTCTAGAGATAATTTATCTTTTACTAATTTCTAACTAGCTAATATAGTATCTATATATTAACTTTAAGAAATTTCTCTAAAACTAATCTTATTATAATATCATTATAGTCGTGATTAACTAGTTATTTAAATAGACTATCTCTATCTTCTACTATAAAACTATTAATATAAGAGAAATAGCTAATCTATTTATTTAATAGATATACTAATTTAGCTATATACCTAAAACTATAGTTTCTAACTAAGGACTATAGTTTATTTTAAGCTTTTAGTTGGAATTCTACCAAATTCTAGACGTTAAGGTTAAGCTATTAACCACCTACTATAAAGAAATAGATAGTTAGATAGAGATTATAAATAAATATATTAATTATAGATTACGTCTTTTTATATTCTACTACTAAGATAACTAGAGTAGACTTCTACTTTTAATTGATTATATTTAAATTTCTCTACTATATTCTTCTATTAGTATATCTCTATACTATATCTTATATAGTTTTAAACCCTAGTAGAGTTAGGACTAGAAATATTCTACTAGCTCTCTCACCTCTACTAATAAACTTAACTATAAGAATGTATTAGAAATGGCTATCTATATGCACGACGTATAGAAGGTGGTTAAGAAATAAATAGAGAAAGTCTAGAATAGAATATAAACTATAGTTAACTACTATTACTATTCTATTAATTAGAATATTAGAGATATAGTCTTTCTAAGTATCTAAAATCTTATATTAGACTATCTAAGTAGAAAGCTATCTTCTAAATAGAAGAGGCTCTTTAAGATACTTAAAAAAGTAGAATATTTATACTACTTAGACCTTTTAAAAGAGTCCTAGATTTATAATATCTTCGCTTTAGATCTATTATATAAAAATTTTTAAGACCTTCTTCTAGAATAAGAATCTCTAAAGTCTTTAGCAACTTCTATCTAAGATATAGAAGAATAGAAAATAGAAGAAATTCTAGTAAGTAAGTTATACTACTTAAATCTAAAATACTAAGTATAGTAGATTAGATATAATCTAGATTCTATTTAGTATCTAGCTTTAAACTTTATAAAAGCTCTATATAAGCTTAAAATTTTTTATAAATAATATTCTACTAAACTAGAATCTCTATATTTTTTTAGTAAGTAGATTATAGTATAGAAATAAAGTATAGAGAATATAACTTTACTATAGAATAATAAAATTTAAAGAAAAGAAAAAATAGAAATTTTATTAAATATTAGTAATAAAGAAAATTTAGATCTAAACTCTATAACTACTAATAAACTTCTAAAATATTATCTTATTTAAAGTTTAATATTAGAGCGCTTTTACTCAGCATTAGCCATTTTCTAGCTGACCGCACCCTTATCCTCTTTAGAGAAGGAGGACAAACTAGACTATTCCTCTAACTCCTTAATCTAAAGGCTGATCTAGATACTACCCTAAGCTAACCTAGCCTTAAGACGTAAAAGATATCTTTCTATACTATTAACTATATTAACTAACTCTAAGATACTATTTTAGATATTCTTTAAGACCTAGTTCTAGACAATAAGAAACTAATTAACTAAAAGTTTCTTCTTCTAGAATCTAATAACTTAGACTTTATAGACAATATCTAAAGTAGTAGTAGCAATTTAATTAAGTAATATTTCTATATTAGTATTAAATATAGGGCTATACTAAATAATAGTATATAATTTAATAGTATTAATTAAATTATAAAACTTCTTAAAAACGTACTTAGAAATCTATTTAGATTAGCTAAACTATAAATAGTAAAAGAAAAGAGAAGTAAACTTATAGAATTGTACTTCTTTTTCTACTAGATATAATAAAAATACTTTTTAGAAGAATTAGATAGATAGACGTAAGCAATATTAAACTAATAGCGCGCTAAGGCGCGGACAGCTTGTAGATAGATAAAGTAATATATATTTAGTAGCGCACTAGATAGATAATAAAAAGGTATAGCAAAAATAAGTATATTAAGTTATAACTAACTTATTTTAATTAAAAAGCGTAGAGAAGAAAATTTAGCAGTAATACTAAATTATTATTAATATATATACTAGAGGAGTAAATAGTTTTAATATATATAATCTAGATAGCTGTTAGACCCTAACTATAAATAAATCGCCAGCAACTTAGAGCTCTGATCGAAGCGTCTAGGCCTGTCTAGCAGGTGAAAGCAAACAGCCTAGCGGCTAGATAGTAAAGTAGTAGCGTTACATAAGTACTAGAATAGTTACTAAGGCTTAGATATAGAAGCTTAAGTAAAGGATATATATAGCTATAGAAGCTATACTAGAACTAGAGTATCCTATTATCTAGAGTAGCGTAGTATAGGGAAAATCTAGAGAAAATTAGGAATAAAAGACCCTATAGTATAGGGAAGAAGAATAATAACTAGAATAGATAGCTATAGGACTAGCTATCTACTAGAAGAGGAGATAATATAACTATATATAGACTAAAATATACCCTAGCTAGAGCAGCTTGTTAAAATCTAATTAGAAGCTAGATTAGACTTAATAAAGACCTATATCTAGATATAAGTACTAGGTACCTTCTATAGATGTTCGGTAGATTTTTAATATCCTTTCGTACCAGACCTATGAGTGTCTACCGAATCTAAGGTGTTTCTGCTGTCCCACGCACTTCCATATGCATTTGAGTGACACTTCCCACCGGAACCGATTCGACAAGTCTTGCTCGCGCCGTTACAATCTGTCTATGACGCTAAAGATTACACAAGCTACTACTAGATAGATTCTTCTAGAATCTACTCTAGCCAATATATATAGTAGTAGAATAGCTAGTAGATAGAAACCAGAGCAGTTTATATAAAGTCAATTGTATCTATCAACTCTCTCCCCTAGCATATACTACTTACTTGAGTCTTTAATCAAGCTACCTCTGAGTCTACTACTAGTAGAACAAGTAGCTACCCCACACTTTAACATATTATATCTATCTAGTATATATAGTATAGAATATAGTTGTTATTATTAGATATAATTATATTAAGAAAGTTAAGCGATTTAAAAAGCTATATTTATAGCTCTATAGTAACTTTTTTTAAAAATATTTTATAGAGACTAGGCTAGACGTCTAAAACGAGATTAATAAAAACTATCTATTCTCTAGAGAGATTATATATAGTTTAAATTTCAAAAGGACTAAAAAAAGAGATAGAATAAGCTGAGTATATAATACTATTAAATAAATTTTACTAAACTAGAGATTAAGTTTATTTAAGTAAAAAAGTAAACATTTATAGATAGTATATACTAGTCTAATACTATATATTTTTATTATAACTATTGTTTAGCAACTTTAAAACTTTCTTTACTTATTATTAGCTATAGAATAGAATTCTATCTATTAGAGTAATTATTATTATTTTAATTTGAGTAATTCTTATTATGTTAATTTAGATCTATACTATATTTTAAATTCAATATATAAAGTTAAAAATACTAGAGTCTAAAATATAGAAGTTCAAAGCTCTACATTTGAATTCCTCTTTATACATAGTCTTTTTCTTGATTTTTTAATTTTAGTAAACTAAAAGGCGGTCTACCTTTATTTTAAAAATACTTTTTAATACTAGCCAATCGCTATAGGCGAGCTAGTTATAAGAAATAAAAATAGACATTAATATATCTAGTTTTTTAACTTACTGAATAATATTAAATTAAAGCTAAAGAATTACTTTGATTGCTAAAAGTTGATTAGGAACTAGCTAAATATTATAAAAACTATAACTAAAAGGGAGAACAAAACTAATAAAATACTTTTTAAAACTAAAAATTATTATAGATGTTTATCAAACTATAAAATTACCTTAGATTTAAAATAGTAGCTTATAAATAATAACATATAGATACTATCTATATTTTAGTATACTTAACTAATTATAGACTAGAATACTAGTTATTAGAAATAATACTATAGATATAACTATTATAATTAGTTTTTTAAATACTTATTTTACTGTACTATTAAAAAATATTCTAGGTGTAGTTTTGAACGATACCCATAAAGACTATATACTAGTTAGTAATTTTAAAGACTATCTTGACTTCTATTATAGAATAGTAGACTATTAAAATCTAACTAAAGCTCTCTATACAAAATACGTTTAAGCTTTAGTTGAAAAAAATCTAATATAGAAAAAAAATCTATATTTTGAAAAAGAAAGATATTTTTAAATATACTATCTATAGATAATAGAAAAAAAAAATTCTAATTTATCTAGCTAATAGTAAGTAAATCAAGACATCTATTTCTAATTTATTGATTTTATTTAGAGTATCTTAGCTATACTTATGATATTTATTTCTATTTTTATTTCTTATAATTAGCCCGTCTATAGTAGACTGGTAAACGGGTATTGACCCACTTTTCTTCTTTCATCAATATCTCATCAAAGACTAGTCCAAATCGAGTAATTCTGACGTCATTTCAATGCCCTAAGCTAGCGCATTTTATCATGTAAAATAAAGCTAAGCCGTATCTAGCTTAGTTTAAAAGTTATTTAATAGCCTATTTGTGAGCCCTAGGGCTAGATTATGAGTCGGGTATACCCCTATTTTTACTCCTTTTTTAGCTCTAGTACTAGTACTATTAGTATTAAGCTAAAATAATATATTAGTAATATTTAGACTAGAGTGCTAGCTCTCTAATGACGTTAGAATTACTTAATTTAGACTAGTATTGGCCAAGATAATCGATAGCCCTAGCTAAATACCCGATTTACCAGTCTAGTCTATAGTAATAAGCTAAAGTTAAAAAAATTATTTTAGAATAAGAATAGACTTCTCTTTAGTCTACTAAGATTTAAACATTAAAGAAAAGACTATATTTAAAGAGAAATTGAAATACCAGACTTGAAGCTTTTATATTTTAGACTTTGGTACTTTTAACTTCATATATTAACTCTAAAATATTATAAAAATCTAAATTAGAATAATAACAATTATCCTAATAAATAGACATTTATTACATAGCTAATAATAGTTATAATAAATTTTACAGTTATTAAACTATAATTATAATAAAGATAAATAGAATAAGAGTAGTATATATGATTTATAACTATAGTTTCTTCTATTTCTAGAAGCTTAATCTCTAGTTTAGTATAATTCACTAGTAGCATTATATACTTAACTTATTCTATCTTTTTTTCGTCTTTTTCTTCTAATTTAAATCGACTATATCTAATATTCCAAGATGATAGATATTTTATAGTATTTTTTCTTTTAGATATTCAATTTGTTTTCTTTAAGCTACTTTATAGAAAAAGTTGATTATAAAGCTATAAAAATAGCTTATTAAATAATTTGATTTTCTGAATATAACGATATTTGATAATAATAACTATATTCTATACTACATATACTAAAAATATATAATATAGCTATAATAGTAATAAAGCTAGAAAACTATATTTACTAATAAATAAATACATCATAAATTCATAACTTTAGCTGCTATTTAATTGCAAAAAATATAGTAAGACTATCTATTCTAGATATTTAGTTATAGTTAGAATATGATATTTTTAAATTAGGAAAATTATTATAAATAAATATATAAATATAAAAATCGTATTATAATATTTGAAAAGTATAACTTCAGTAGGCATCACGCTTTATTTTACTTAGATTAAACTATATTAATTGAATAATAATACAGATATAGATATAAAAAAAACTATAGATAGTAATAAAAATAATAATTAAATATAGATAGATATAGTAATATAAAGATATATAATATCAATCTAGTATCTATAAGAAAGAAATTAGATAATATACTAATATAGTATTATAGAAATTAGATCCAAATCATATTCATTAAATATAATTCAAATATAAAAATTAATATCTTAAATATTACTTAAAATATTCTATAAAAGGCTAAAGCTAGAGAATATTTTATAAAAGATCAAAGCTAGAATATTAACAATTTACGTATAAATTTTATATAATAATTTAATTATTTAATTATTTGATTATTTAATTATTTGATTATTTGATTATTTAATTATTTAATTATTTAATTATTTAATTATTTAATTATTTAATTATTTAATTATTTAATTATTTAATTATTTAATTATTTAATCATTTAATTATTTAATTATTCAATCATTTAATTATTTATTTATATTCTTATTTTCCAAGATTAGCTCGCCTATAGTAATTAGCCAAAAATTTATACTATATAAACGAGTAGTAGACCTTTCTTTAGTCTACTAAAAATCAAAAAGTTAAGATAAAGGATACTATTTAGATAGAGGTTTAAAAATAATACTTTAAACTATAAATCTTAGATACTAAAAGCTATTTAGCTTTTATTCGGAAAAGTCAGTATTAGTTTAAATACAACTAAACTATAAACTAATAATAACTGCTCTATTAGATATCTAATAATAGATAGTAAAATCTATACTTAACTATAGTTATAATAAGAATATATATTATAATATAGTAAAATAGTATTTAGCTATTTATAAGTGCTCTATATTTATAAATTCAGTTTCTAGTCTAGTAAATCTAATAATATTACTTTCTATCTAATTTCTATCTTCATATTACTAGTAAGTTTTTTGAAATTATAATTTAACTATATTATTATACACTATAAATTAATAAGATAATATAAGATTATCGTTATTCTTATACTAAATACTATATTTTCTTTTTATAATAGAATAGCTATTAATATCTTTTAAGATTTCTAGAGATAGCTTTCTAACTAGCTAAAGTATTTTAGCTATCTATTCGCTAAAAATTACTCTATCTTACTAAAAAGATTCTAGATTGATGAAATCTAACTATATAAAATATTAATATTTTATACTATTATTAATAGCTAGAAGGCTCTTTAACTATACAAATATAGATTTAACTTAATCTAAAAAATATAGAAAAGACAGTCTAGTTAAACTATTTATAATTATCTCTATAATAATATAAGTAATATCTAATAAACTATTATAGTTTGAATACTAACTAAAACGAAATATAAATTTAAAATAAACCTTTAGTCTTAGAAGAATTAATCTTAGATAGAGACGTTATTATATTTTATTAGAGTAGAGTTAGAAATACAAAAAACTAGAGAGATAAAAACAGAGAATATTAATATCGCTAATATAAAGAAAAAAAATTTATAATATATTAATCTAGCTTTATAAAACTAGATATACTATAACTATCAGTTTAAAAATTAAATTATAATTCATAAGATATTGTATAAAATATTCTATAAAAAGCTAAAATTAAATTTAATTAACGTAGTTCACAAGCGAGTCGGCACCCCAAGCGAGTCGGCAGCTCCCTACCGGCGCGTCAACGTCGACACTATAACGCGTTATATCTCAACCACATCAAATCCAACAAGTTACTTCTAAAGCTGATATTCAATTAGCTATCTTTAAAATTAATTCTTACTGTATTTAAAGTATTAAGCGTACTACTAAGATCTATAACGTTCCTTGAATAATAGTATAAGACTAACGCGCTAGAAAGCCCTCCCGACGCGACTGCGAGCCAAATTCGAAGTATCTAAACAAGCTAGAAAAGGAGGCTATAGTTAAGCGTATTCTTGAAGAATCTACGCGAGGATTTGCGTCTACAAAGACTGACGTTTAAGTAATAGCTGATAAACTGTTGTATAAGTAGGAGAGCAACCCTACTGGCAAGAACTAGATTAATAACTTTGTTAAGTGAACTCCTAAGCTCTATACGCGCTGGAGCTATCCCTATAATTACTAGTGAGCCGCCTGCGAGAATCTAGTGGCTATCTAGTGCTGGTTTAACTTAGTTCAGGCGATAAAGTAGAAGTGGGGTATCGTGGACGATGATATCTATAACTTTAACGAGACTAGCTTTATAATAGGCAAGATTTTATTATAGTTAGTTATTATAGGCTTAGAGGGATATAGCAAAAAGAAGCAGATATAGCTAGGCAACCGTGAGTGGGTTACTGCGATCTAAGGCGTAGGCGCGTTGGGTCGCCAGATACTACCCTTTGTTGTCTTTGTAGGCAAGGTGCTTATTAACGTTTAGTTTAAAAATTTGCTAGCTAACTAGGTTCTTAAAGTTAGTCCTAATAGCTAGACGAATAATTAACTTGCTCTTATCTAGTTAGAGCACTTTGATATCTATATAAAGAGGTATACTATAGGTGGGTATCGACTGCTTATTATCGACGGCTACGAGAGCTACTACTCTATCGATTTTTAAGATCTTTGTAAGGAGAAGAATATTATCCTTCTCTGTATGCCTGCACACTCGTCTTATCTACTACAGCCTCTTGATATCGCCTATTTCTCGCCGTTGAAGCGCAAGTATAGCGACGCTATTTCAGGCTTGGCACGTAACCGTACTAACTATATTAGTAAGAAGACCTTTCTACTAGCCTTTAAGGCTGCTTTTAAGCAGTCTATTATAAAGAAAAATATCTAAGCTGGCTTTAGAGGCGCTAGTCTAGTCCTATATAAACTATAGGCTGTGCTATTAAAGCTTGATATAGTGGTGCAAACACTATATTAATTACCGCGATAGGTAGCCGTCTAGAAGGCGCAGACACTACGCAACGCGCGCGAAGTTAAGGCTTAAATTAGTCTTATTTAATAGAGTGTAAGAAGGCGCCGTAGGTCCTCTGCCAACTTACTTACTAAGTAGATTGCGCAGTTGAGTAAGGGGGCTCAGCAAATAGCATATAAGATGGTACTTCTAATAGAGAAAATAACTACTCTTTAAGAGGCTCTTAACAAATTAAATAAGCGTAAAAGCTGTAAGCGGCGATACGTACAGTTAGAAGAGACTCTTACTATAGGCGAGGTATAAGAAGTATTAGCTAAATAGGCGGGTAGCAGTTGTGGTAATAGTGAGAGTGCGTTGAAGAGGGTGCGAGGATAGAGGCGGTGCGGGCGTTGCAAGCAGACTAGATATAACGCTTGTATCTGTGTAGTTAATATAGATAGTGTAAGTAATAGTGGCGATTCTAATAATTAATTTAGTATATCGCAATAGTTTATTAACTGTGATAAAAGACTGTGATAACGTCTTGACGTCAACGCGCCAGTGGGGAGCTGCCGACTCGCTTGAGGTGCTGACTCGCTTGTGAACTACGTTATTTATAAATATCTATAAATTATAAGAATAATAAAATAGTTTATTCTATTATAATAGCTTTAGTTTTGACTTAGCTATTAACTACCAGATATTTCTAGTATTTCTCTTATTTTTTATCTATATATAAGACATTATCATCTTATATTCTAGCTTTAGCTTATCTAGTAAGCTATATTTTGAATATCTTAGTTTATTACAAAATTTTATCAATTATAAAAAAGATATAAAACTAATCTAATCTTACTCTAGTCAAGTAGTAAGTTTTTAATTAAGATAAAAGATAGATATAGCATCTATTTTTTTTAGCTATCTATAAAGAATACTAGCTATCTACAGTTATTAGATTATTATTACACAGGGTCCTACGTTAGCATGAAATATACTTATCTAGTCTCTATCTCAATTAGGGCGAAGCTAGTATCTCTAAAGTATACTATAAGATAGTTATCTAGCGATTTATATAGAATATAAATATACTAAAAATAGATAAACTAATTCTATTTTATAATAGAATGACTAGTATTAATCTAAATATAAAAAAACTATTTAAGTTAAATATAATAACTATAATAATAAAACTAAATAAATTTATCATCTATTATCTTGAATTCTAATATTTAGCTAAGTTTTTAATATTAGAAATCTTATCAGTCTCTTTAGATATTTAGTATTTTTCAAAGATCTAGCATTTCTAGATATCTTTTTTTAGTATAATACTAATTATATAACTTCTATGCTATAGAGATTATTATCTACTAATATGTTACTTATTAGCTTTTAACTACAATCTTTATATTAAAGAGTAAATCTTTTTTTTATTACTTATTTTTTTTTTTTAAATATATTATTCTAATACTTTATAATATTATTTTTCTATACTAATTTATAAAACGTAAGTTAGATATACAATTAATAGTCTCTAGATTATTATAGCTATCTCTTCTTTTTATTAGTCTTTCTAACTATATCTAAGATATAAAAATCTTCTACTCTCTATTCTTACTTATTAACTAATTAAAAGTATATTTATACCGCGTATATAGAGTAAAAAGATTTTAAGATAGATTTTTATTATAAGCGCTATAAGAAAAGAAGCTTTAGTACTTTATAGAGATATTTTCTAGTTATTATACTAACTATATCTCTATTAGTATAACGTAGTTCACAAGCGAGTCGGCACCCCAAGCGAGTCGGCAGCTCCCCACCGGCGCGTCAACGTCAACACTATAACGCGTTATATCTCAACTATATTAAATTTAATAAGTTACTTCTAAAGCTAATATTAAATTAGCTATCTTTAAAATTAATTCTTACTATATTTAAAGTATTAAGCGTACTACTAAGATCTATAACGTTCCTTAAGTAATAGTATAAGACTAACGCGCTAGAAAGCCCTCCTAACACAACTGTAAGCCAAATTCGAAGTATCTAAACAAGCTAGAAGAGAAGGCTATAGTTAAGCATATTCTTAAAAAATCTACGTGAGGATTTACGCCTACAAAGGCTAATATTTAAATAATAGCTAATAAACTATTATATAAGTGGGAGAGCAACCCTACTAGTAAGAACTAGATTAATAATTTTATTAAGCGAACTTCTAAGCTCTATACGCGCTAGAGCTGTCTCTATAATTACTAGCGAGCTGTCTATAAGAATCTAGTAGCTATCTAGCGCTAGTTTAACTTAGTTTAGGCGATAAAGTAGAAGTAGAGTATTATAGATAATAATATCTATAACTTTAACAAGACTGGCTTTATAATAGATAAGATTTTATTATAGTTAGTTATTATAGGCTTAGAAGAATATAGTAAAAAGAAGTAGATATAGCTAGATAACTATAAGTAGATTACTATAATCTAAAATATAGGCGCGTTAGATTATTAGATACTACCCTTTATTATCTTTATAGGTAAGATACTTATTAACGTCTAGTTTAAAAATTTGCTAGCTAACTAGATTCTTAAAGTTAGTCCTAATGGCTAGACGAATAATTAACTTACTTTTATCTAGTTAGAGTACTTTAATATCTATATAAAAAGGTATACTATAGATAGATATTAACTACTTATTATTAATAGCTATAAGAGCTACTGCTTTTTAATTTTCAAGATCTTTATAAAGAGAAGAATATTATTCTTCTCTATATGTCTATACACTCGTCTTACCTACTATAGCCTTTTAATATTGCCTACTTCTTGCTATTAAAGCGCAAGTATAGCGACACTATTTTAGGCTTAGTATATAACTATACTAACTATATTAGTAAGAAAACCTTTCTACTAGCTTTTAAGGCTGCTTTTAAGTAGTCTATTATAAAGAAGAATATCTAAGCTAGCTTTAGAGATGCTAGTCTAGTCCTATATAAACTATAGGCTGTGCTATTAAAGCTTGATATGGTGGTGCAGATACTATATTAATTACCGCGATAGATAGCTGTTTGGGAGACGTAGACACTATATAACGCGCGCGAAGTTGAGGCTTAAATTAGTCTTATTTAATAGAGCGTAAGAAGGCGCTATAGATCCTCTGCTAACTTACTTACTAAGTAGATTATATAGTTAAGTAAAGGGGCTTAGCAAATAGCATATAAGATAGTACTTCTAATAGAGAAAATAACTACTTTTTAAAAGGCTTTTAACGAATTAAATAAGTATAAAAGCTATAAGTGGCGATATATATAGTTAGAAGAGACTTTTACTATAGGCGAGGTATAAGAAGTATTAGCTAAATAGATAGGTAGTAGTTGTAGTAATAGTGAGAGTGCGTCAAAAAGGGTGCGAGAATAGAGGTAGTGCGGACGTTATAAGTAGACTAGATATAACGCTTATATCTATATAGTTAATATAGATAGTATAAATAATAGTAGCAATTTTAATAATTAATTTAGTATATTATAATAGTTTATTAACTATAATAAAAGACTATGATAACGTCTCGACGTCAACGCGCCAGTAGGGAGCTGCCGACTCGCTTGGGGTACCGACTCGCTTGTGAACTACGTTAGAGTATGGCTTATTTATTTTCAAAAAAGAAGAAAAAGATATAAAAAGAGTATAAAGAGAAAAGGTTAGTAGTAGCGTAACTTAAAAGATATTTATTTTAGTAAAAACTTAAATATCTAGAAGTAAAAAAATAAAAACGCTTTTATATTTATTATTATATCATAGTTCTTACTATTTAGAATTATATAAGAGAGTAGACTAAAAAGTGCTCTACCCTTAGTATAGCTTTTTTTATAATTAGATTCTTATTATCTAGATAGTTAGCTAACTTAGATGAGGTATAGGCTAATCTTTTTTTTTTTTTTTTTTTTTTTTTCAGTTACTCCTCTTTTTATTTTGAATTCTTTCTTTTTAGATTTAGAGATTTCTTATAAAATATCTCTATAAGCAACTTATAGTTGATGTAGTTTTTTTCTAATTTCTAAATATTATAGCTCTTAGACTGATCCTTCTATATAATTTAGTGCTTCTACTAACTACTAATTATCTATAGATTCCTAATTTCCTTAACTATATACTTAATATCTTTAAGCTTAGTTTTATCTATTAGTTTAGTTTTTAGAGATACTTATTTTAGTAGTTTTTTAAAAAAAATATTATATATATATATATATATATATATATATCTAATAATAGCTAGCGTTTATAATTTATAGATCGTTTCCTCTCTAGAATTTTAAATAGTCCTGATTTGAGATTATCTAGTTTCTTACTTAGTTATTTAGTTTTGAGATTTTATTATTATAAGAAAACTCTATCCTCTTTTATAAAAATAAGTTTTTTAATATTTAATCTATCTATAGCTTTGGATAATATAGAATTTCTATAAAAAGTATTTCTTCTTAATTCTTAAAATAATTCTTAAATTAGTAAGATCTTATTATCTACTCTTACTATAAAACTTTTAATATTCTTTAAATCTTAATAAGTAATTAGCTTATACCTATAGTTCGCGTAACATAGTAAATATTTTATTATTCCTAATTCATAACTATTATAGACTAGTTATACTATTAATAAAAGTTTAATCAAGTAATTTTATAGCTTATTAGTATAGGATTATAAATACTTTTTTATAGTTTAGTTTATCCTCTCTATCTATCTATTGGTTTTAGAGTAAAAACTAGATAATAGCTTTTTTTTACTTCTAGTTTCGCTAAAAATATTAACTAGTATCTTAATACAGATAGTTTATCTTTATTTATGATAGATTTCTTAGATATTCTACTCTTTAATATTAATATTTTAGAAATTTTATATATATATCTTTTTACTATAATTATTACTTCTATAGATATAAATATTACTAACTAAGTTAATTCATTTCTAATAACTAGTACTATAGTATAAAACTAAGCTAATACTAGTTTTAAAAGTTTTAGAAACTTTAATATAAAGTTTATTATTATACTACTCTATAGTTATATTAGTAGTAGTAAGAGTTATAATAGACTATAAAACTTATATCTTTTAGACTCATTATGATAATATACTGTATAGTTATCTATTACTTTCTATATTTACATCTGTAAGTGTAGTATATAGAACGTCTTATTTATATATCTAACTATCTTATTACAGTGGGGTGACAAAAAGAAAGAGTACAAGAAAAAATAGCTAATTTCAAATAGCTATATCTCAGCTTATATAATAACTAATAATAAGAAGATTTGATCTTTATATAGAGATTTACTAGATCTTAAAAGCTAGTATTTGAAATACTGCTTACTAAGCATACAGAGTATACTAAAGAATACTAAAGTAGAGAGAAAAAAAAACGCCAACTTTCAGCTATTTTTTCGCGCTTGTTTTTTGGATTTTATTTATACATCTATATATAGATAGACACTACTAGTCTATGTATATAATATATATAGTTTTAAGCTATGGTTGTCTATCTAGTTAAGTAGCTATATAATATTTTAAATTTTGGCATTAGCTTATATAAGCACTAGCTTAGTCAGCTATTAGTAATCAACTAGTATATAACTATAACTTTCTATTCCTAGCAACTTAAAACTGTATTCCCCACACGATGGAGCCACAACTGTCGAATTTCGAACGCCAAATCAAAGCGTTTTTAGACGCTAATACACCTATAAAAAATATAATAAATTACTTTCAAAAAAATCCACGGTCTATATATAACGCTATAGCTCGAATAAAACGAAAATATAAAGCTATTAGTCAGCCAAAAAGAGCTAGTTTAGGCGGAATTTCTAAGACAACTTCTAGAGCTATAAGAGCTCTAAATAGAGACATACTACGCAGTCCAAAAAAAACAAAAAATAGATTATTAAACGAAAATAATCTAGAAATATCTAATAGAACTCTTCAAAGAGTTTTAAAAGCTGAGGGTTGGACTATAACAACAAGTCAAAAAAAGCCAATTTTAAACGAGAAAAAAGCAAAAAAAACGGCTACTTTACGCAAAAGATAAGCTTAAAAAGCTTACTAATATAGATTTTAAAAAGATTGTATTTTTGGACGAGTCTGGAATCCATCGTGGACATGGATCTCGAGCCGAATTTTCTCGAAATCGGCCAAAATTCCACCAAAATTCAGAAATATATTCTACAAAGAATACAAGTACGTTTAAAAATATATCTAAGAAGCCAAAATATAGTTATATATATATATATAACTATATATATGTTTTATATCTTATATATCTAGCTGACTAAGCCTAATTTTAGCTCACGATATAACTATCCAAGTTTGGGGAGCTATTTGGATAGGTGGCAGATCCGATCTAGTGGTTATTAAAACGCCAAAAAGTATAGTTAAATATCGAAATCACCACTATATTAGAAAACGTCTAATACCGTATATAAAACCAAATATAAAACGCGGTAAGTTTTACTATATATTTTTACTTATATATAGTTATATATATAGAAATATATATATATTTCTATATATCTAACTAGTATATAATATTTAGCTAATATATAACTATCTAGGCTGGAAATTCCGCCAGGATAACGCAACAATCCATAAAGCTAGAAACGTTTTAGACTGGTTTAAGCGCCATAAAATGGCACTTTTCGACCATCCAGCGTACAGCCCAGATTTAAATCCAATAGAAAACGTATGGAGCTTGCTTAAATATCGGCTTACTAAGCTGCCAAGCTCTAGTCTTAGTACTGGCGCTAGTGAGACTAGCATAAATACGTTTATTACAGCTATTCACCAAGAGTGGCATAAAATACCACAAAAAGATATAGATAACTGTATTTTATCTATGCTAAAACGCTATAAAAGAGTAGTAGAAGCTAGAGGCTGGTATACTAAGTATTAGATAGTAATTTACAATTATTATCTAATTTAAATACTAAAATATAACTTATATATATATCTACTAACTTAGATAGACAACTATAGCTTAGCACTATATATATAATATATATAGACTAGTAGTGTCTATCTATATATAGATATATATATAAAATCTAAAAAACAAGCGCGAAAAAATAGCTTAAAGTTGGTGTTTTTTTTTCTCCCTACTTTAGTATTTTTTCTTATATATTCTGTATGATTACTAAGCAGTATTTAATATACTGATTTTTAAGATCTAGCAAATCTCTATATAAGGATTAAACTTTCTCATTATTAGCTATTTTATAGGCTGAGATATAGCTATCTAAAAATAGCTATCTTTTCTTGTACTCTTTCTTTTTGTCACCCCACTGTATAAAATTAAATTTCAGGTTTCAAATAATTAGTTTTAGATAAAGATTTTGTTATATTTTATTAGAATAGAAGTTAAAATGATGAAACATAAAAAAATACAAATAGAGAGTATTAACAGTACTAATCGAAGAAATATAATAATAATATATTAATTAATCTTTATAGAGCTTGATTGATTATAACTATTAGTTTAGAAATCAAAATATAATTTATAAAATATTTTATAGAATATTGTATAAAAGATTAAAGCTAGAATATAAGTTTATAGAGCTAGATAGATTATAACTATCAGTTTAGGAAGAGGTAGTATAGTAGTTTATCTACTAGCTTCTTTATCTACTCACTAAGACCTGTCTTACTATAGATAATAGATTTAAACCCTGTTTTTCTTACTAGATCAGAATAAAACATTTGTAAAAACCTATTCACTACTATTACTAGTCGAGATTGAATTTGAATAAATCTAGATAATGATTTAGATTCTTTTAGATCAAGCTTAGACCCAATTTAGAGTCGATATATCTATTGTATTTAAATTTATTAGTTAGACATATTTAAGTAGTATTATTAGTTCAGTGCTATAAAAGCTTCTACTAGTTTCTATTCGAAGTAGTCTCTCCTATATTTTATGTTAAAGAAATTCTATACATCTATTCTGAGTAGGCTAGTCTAGACTAGAGTAGAAAGATGCTAAACTATCACACATAACTATTAATTTAGAAATTAAAATATTATTTATAAAATATTTTTATTATACGGGGTCCTACGTTAGTAGGAATATACTTACCTAGTCTAGGTTCTAGGTTAGGATAAGGCTAGTTTCTGCGAAGTATACTATAAGGTAGTTGTCTAGCAATTTAGTAGTAGGGAATAATAAAGATAGATAAAACTAATTCTATTTAAAAATAGAATAACTAGTATTAATCTAAGTATAAAAAGTAACTATAAAAGATACTTTACTAAGTTAACTATAATAAGTATAATAATAAAATCTAACATATATTTATATCTATTACTTCTAGTCCTATTTTTACTATTTTTATAGAATAACTTCTACATTCTCTAAAGTCTTTAAAGTCACTTTAGTTACGTATAAGTATATCCTTATATACTAGTATAATTTCCTAGTCTTAGCCTAAGGCTAGTCACATAATCGCCTCTCTATAGAGATTATTACCTTCTAACGTATTATCTAATAGTCTCTTACCTATAGCTATTATTAAGGAGAGATCCTTCTTTATTATTTATAATATTATTCCCTCTTTTAGAGTTATTATTCTAATACTTTAGATTATTATTTTTCTATACATTACTTGGCGCTAATAGCTTAAATAAGTATTAAGATATACCTATTATATTATAGGCGCTTCTTTCTTTATATTTTTCTAACTATATCTAAGATTTAACTAACTTGTCGTGTCTGTGACTAGAATTCGACTTTTTAGCGTCAGGCCCGCGCTAACTATATAAGGGAATAAGACTGTAAGATAACTTTCTAGTATAAATATTATAAAGAAAAGAATCTTTATTATTTTATAAATATAGTAACTAGTTGCTATACTAGTTATATTTCAGTTTCTACTAAATATAGCTTTTTTATTTCTAAAGAAGAGTGGAAGAAGGTCAAGGCTAAGAAGTAGTAAAAACGTCTTAAGATTGCTCATACTAAAGAGCGCTAGCTTTAGGCTGCAATAGAGACTACGCGACTTCGTCGCAAGCTTCTAGAGGTTGAGGCGCGAAAGCGAGAATTTACTAATTAAAATTATACTATCTTAAGTTTTTAGAATTAAACGTAAAAGTAGGCTAAGAGAAGTTCTATCTCTAGTATAGACTATCTGATAACCAAACTATTACTATCTAGACTATTAACTAACTTAGACTAGTTATAGACTAACGTTTTTTATAACTTTTTTTTACTTAATTATTTTCTTTTTTTTAAAGGTCTATCTCTCGCTTCTATAGATATTTTTAATAGTACTTCTATACTAGTAATCTATAGTTCGTTAAGTTTTTTTTAGATTTCTAAGTATTATAGCTATTTAGCTATCTCATCTACTTAACTAAGTACTTCTACTAACTGTCTATTTTCTATAGGTCTTTAATTTCTTTAACTAAATATTCGTTATCTTTAAGCTTAATATCGTCTATTAGCTTGGCCTCTAGAGGTGTAGGTTCTAGCAGTTTTTTATAAAAAACGTTATATATACGTATACCTAGTAGTAGCTATAGTTTATAGTTTATAGATCTTATTTTCTTTAGAATTTTAAATAGTCTTAATTAGAGATTATCTAGTTTCCTACTTAGATACTTAGTTTTTAAATTTTATCGTAATAAGAAAACTCTATTCTCTTTTTTAAAAGTTAGTCTCTTAATCTTTAGCTTATTTACAGCTTTAGACGTTATAAGGTTTCTATAAGTAATATTTCTACTTAATTCTGTATATAATTCGCGTATTAGTTAGGCTTTATCGTCTGCTCTAACTATAATACTTTTAATATCTTTTAGATCTTAATAAGCGATTGGCTTATATCTATAGTTCGCGTAATATAGTAAGTATTTCATTGTTACTGATTTTAAACTATTGTAGGCTAGTTATACTATTAGTAAGAGTTCAATCTAGTTATTTTATAGCTTATTAGTGTAAAATCGTAAATACTGTTCTAGCGTTTAGTCTGTTTATTCTATTTGTCCGTCAGTTTCTAGATAGAAGCTAGTCAATAGCTTTTTTTTAACTTCTATCTTTACTAAGAATATAGACTAGTATTTTAATATAAATAACTTATCTCTATCTATTATAAATTTTTTAGGTATTCTATACTCTAATATTAGTGCCTTAGAAACTTTATACGCGCATTCTTCTGCTATAATTATTTCTTCTATAGGCACGAACTTTACTCCTTTAGTCTATTAATATATTTTAACTAGAATAGTATTATAAAGTCGAGCTAATTCTAATTCTAACGATTTCGGAAGTTTTACTATAAAATCTATTATTACGCTATTCTATAGTCGTATTAGTGGCGGTAAGAGTTATAGTAGGCTATAGGGCTTATACCTTTTAGATTTATTCTAGTAATATGCTATACAGTTTTCTAGTATCTCCTATACCTGTGCCTATAGGCGTAGTATCGTAAACACTTTAGATAGTTACCTAACTATTTTTTTAGTTACTATATATCTATATTTTAAGGACTTATATAGTTCTTTAATAAGTATTTTTTTTATATTAGAAAGTATATATATACTTTTTCTTTAGACTATATCTTAGTACTTCTATTTATTATTTAATAATTCTTCGGACCCTAGGTTATCTAGGTCAAATTGCCAGCTAGCTGTCTTCTTCTACTATTGCTATTACAACGTTTCTACTTACTTAGCTATCTTAGCTAATCTAGCCAGATCTGGCTAGTTGTGTCTTAAGCTACTATTAGGTATTTTCTTAAGTACTATATCGTGTGGTTTCTTATAGCCTTTTTTACATAAATTAGATCTTTAGTTTAGAGCATCCACGGCTCTATTAAGCGATCCTACTCAATATATGATCTTAAAGTCGAACTAAGCTAGTATCTTAGTATATTAGACTTATCTTTAGTTAAGTTTCTTTATTATTATAAAACTTATAAAATTCTAATAATTAGTAAAAATCTTAATCATATATAGAAGTTCTAGTAGATATACTTTTTATTATTTAAAAGTATTAACTACTCTAAGTAGTTTCCTATCGTGAATATTATAATTTAACTCTACTTTATTAAACTTCTTAGAATAGAAGAATACTAGTCTTTATCTTCTATCTAAATACTGCTATAATAGTACAGCTCTAAGTGTATAGTTAGACGCGTTAGTTTGAAGTCTAGTTGGTCGCTAACGGTTGTATATCTCTAGTACTAGCGCCTCTAGGAATATTTACTTAAGCTTATTAAAGACTCCTTATTATTTCTATTTCTATTTAAAATCTACTTCTTTCTTTATAATCTGTATAAGAGGTGCTATAATTTTTAAATAATTTTTTATAAATTTTTAGTAATAATTTGCTAGTTCTAGAAAAGACTAAACTTTTTTAACTATTATAGGTATCTTCTAGCCCTATATAATCTATACCTTCTTTAGATTTATTTTTACCTTTTTAGTTGAGATAATAAATCTAAAGAATTCTATTTTCTACGTGTAAAATTTATATTTTTCTAGCTATAGATATAGCTTATATTTCTTAAGCTTCCTAAGCACTTTTTTAATATATTTAATATATTTTTTGAGCGTTCTCTTAGAATATACTAGTATATCGTCTAAGTAAGCTATCGCGAAGATACTAAGGTATTTATAGAGAGCGTTATTGATAACTAATTAAAAGGTCGCTAGTGTATTTATAAAGCTGAATAGTATAACTATATATTTAAATAGTCTATATTTTATTTTTAATGCTAATTTCTATTTATCTTTTTTCTTGATTCTAATCTAATAAAATCCTTCTTGGATATTAAACTTTATAAATTACTTAGCTTCTTAGAATTGATCTATAAGCTCTACTATAAATAGTAGTAGGTACTAATTTTTTTAGATTACTGTGTTTAATCTTTAGTAGTCGATATATAGTCGCTATTTCTTATTAGATTTCTTTATAAATAGTATAGGTAAAGCTATTAGATCTGATTCTAGTCTAATAAATCTTTTTTTAAAATTCTTCTAGAAGTATTTCTTAAGCTTAGTATTATACTTAGGCGATATTGGATATATATCTTCTAGCGTTAACTTTACTCTATTCTTAAGAATAATCTTGTAATTCTAATTCTAATATTTAGCTAAGTCTATTACTTTATTTTCTTTAAATAGTTTTTTAAACTGATTCGTTCTATATTCTTTAGGAATGTCTAATAATATATCTTTAGACTTTTTCTAAGATAAAGGTCTATCTTTCCTAGATACGACTTATTTTAACTAAATAACTCCTACTTGCTAAGGGTCCTTTGTATAGATTCTCGCGATCTTATATAGTGAGATCTTGCTAAATCTCCTATCCTAAGTTATATACTAATTTGTTAGGCGTATCTTATATTATACTCTAGCAACCTTTCTCGCAGACTTTTAGCTAAGTATCGTCTTATTTCGCTAATTAATAGTAGGGTTATAGATATCTAGCTAATTATAACTAATTAGTAGATCTATTTCTTCTAGATCTATAATACTAATACTTATCTGACTTTTAGTATTAGATATCTCTAGTATTACTAATTCTATCCTAAGTCTTATCGTGTCTTTACTATATACTATAGGCGTCTCTTTAGCTAATATTATCTATAATAGGTGTTTCTTGTTCTAGTATAGTATACTATACTTCTCTACTACTTAGAGTAAGATTATTATTCGTACGGCACTGCTATCTATAATTGTCTATAGTTTATGTCCTTATATATATACAGTCGTTACTAACTCTTTTAGACGATTATTAGTATAGTATACTTGTCTTAGAGTCGTTTTAGGACTATCTTTACTAGTGTAACTCTATCTCTAATAGTATTCTAGTTTTTTGACGGTCCTCTGGATCTTGTTACGAACCTGACAGAGGGGAACAGCGCAAGATATGGGAAGAAAGAAGGATGAAGCCCATGTCGGGACCTCTTTGAAAGAGAACCATGTTACCAGCCAATGACGCATGAGTAATCACACGTCCCACATGCTTGGCGGAACGCCACCATGGGACATGTCACGTGTGTCCCACAGAATCCCATACAATCCCACGATGTCCCACGCATGGGACAACGCGAAACATCATGGGATGGTGTAGGACATAGAACACTCACTTAGTATATAGCAGTAGGCATCGAACCCTTATGGCTCGATGTGTTCAACTTAAGTTACGAGTACAGTACCTACAATACAATAGTTACTGCAGAGACACTTGTTCATATCACCCTGTTGCTTCATCCGCGAAAATCAACCCAAGAAGATCTTGACACCAGAAGTCTTATATTACTTCCACTCGAGATCATACTCTTAACAGATCTAAGCTTCTTTCCCTTTTTTTTCTACGGGAAATAGCTATAATTCTATTTTGCGTCTAGGTGGATTCTGTAGCTATTGTCCGTGTAGAAGGTCTAGTATTTGTTTAGATATAGGATTATTTCTTCTAGTATCTCTAGTAGATTAATTTTCTTTATTCTATACATTTTATACTTAATTGTCTAGCATTTCTTTACCGCGATTATGTTTTGTAGGTGGTAATCCGCATATCTTGCTGTGATTCTCTCTTCTTAGTGGAATTGGTATTTCTTTATATAGTTAATCTAGTAAAGCTGCTTGTGAGCTTACTTATGTTCTTCCTAGACTGGTAAATGGGCTGGGGCAGGGCTGGGGCAGGGCTGCTAAGAGTTGGGTAGGGGTAGGGCTGGGTCAGATGACTAAGCAACCCAGCCCTGCTCCTACCCAACTCTTGGCTAACCCAGCCCTACCCCAGCCCGCTTATTAGGCAACCTAGCCCTGCCCCTACCTAACTTAAATGCTAAGAGTTGGGTAGGGGCAGGGCTGGGTTAGTCAAGAGTTGGGTAGGGGCAGGGCTGGGTTGCTTAATAAGCGGGCTGGGGTAGGGCTGGGTTGCTTAGTACTAGGTTCTGCTGGGTCTTAGTCATTAGATATATATATACTCCGTATATATTAAAGACTTATCACGCATAATTATTATAGTAGTAAATTAAAAATTAAGAACTTATAAAACTTTTATTTGACTTCTAGCATATAGCTAGTTCTTAATTATAGCTATCTCTTAATTGTAAAAGCTATTAGTACTTAATACTCTATTATAAAAGCCCTTAGTACTTAATACTATCTATACCAAGCCTGTTAAGATAGTATCTAACAAGATTCCTATCCTTCTTCTAAATAGTAACTCTCTTAGTATAGATAGCGTTTATATTATAGTCTAGATCTATTAGTAGCTATAATTAATATCTATAATAATATAATATACTTTTAAAAAATCTAACTAAAAAATACTTAGTAGTCTCTTAAAAACCTTCTAACGCCTCTCTCTAAATATATAGAAGGTGTCACAGATATACGTCTTCTATAATCTCTCTAATAAGTTTTATAAATCGAGTTCTTAGAATAAACAGATTAGTAGACTTCTAGAATCTTTTAATCTCTTTTAGTATAATAGCTAATAGTTATTAGTCGCTTGCTATAATAAATAACTATAATAAACTTATTACTAGACTTAAATCTGCGCCTCTTAGAGACGCTAGACGTAGATAGTTGAGCACTAGGCGGTGCAGGAGGGCTAGACTCGTCTTCCTCGCTACTTTCTAACTCTTAATCCTTATTATCGGGCTTAGGCGTAGGCGGCCTATAATTAACTAGCTGCTTACGAGCGGTTTTGCCACCTATACTATAGAATATAGTGCCAGTTCTACTATTAGTTAGCTATTACTTATAATAAATTACCATAATAAACGTACGTAAAAGATACAAAATAGCCGCTAGTTAAGATATAGGGCGGGGAGGGATAATTGTAAGTAGTAGTCCTAGCATTTATTAGCCATTTCTTATAATAAATTACTATAATAAACTTATAGATTTGGTTAGCTACCTTTAGTAGAAAAAGTAGAATTGCCAGTTATCTAAGCTCCTAAAACCTCAAATTCGTCTTTAAAAGCTTCTAATTCGCGAGATAATAGCAGCTAAGACACCTATCTTTTAGGCGACGGGAGCACATTTAACCGTTCTGCCATCTCCTCAAACGACTTATTGTCTGGCCCCCCTACTTTATCTACTACTAATATAGTACGTGATAAATCTCTATAATAACTAGTAGGGTTGAGTTAAGAAATTTAGTATTAGGCTAGGAAAGTTAGATTTAGATTGAGAGAATTGGTGGACAAATACTTAGCTATAGAGTAGTTAAGAATTTTAGGGATATATAAGTAGGTGAAAATAAAGATGAAGATAAGTGCACAGATTACCCAGAGTCTTACTAAGGGTCTGCGAGATAGTTAGCAAGAAATCGCCATAACTCAACAAAACAGTAATTAAATACTATAATAACTAGCTTGTTAGATAGAGCTACTCTAGGGCTTTCAAATAAGACTAAAATTAAAGCACTCTAACTTTTATTATCTAAGATATTGGCTATATGAAAGATATTATTCGCTAGCCCAACGCTAGCGCGAAATCTAGGGCGCACGGACCTCTAATTACCTTAATAGGTAGACTATTACTAAACTTCCTACTCTCTCTTAGTAACCATCCCCCCCCTCTCTACTCTTACTATACTAGATATTATATTAGTACTTTATTATAGTTAATAATGCCGCGTACGCTAGAAATTAAGCGCGAGTCTATAATAGAGGCTGATGGCGACGTATCTAAGGGTCTAGCACCTCTATGCGTTGCCTAAATACCCAAGAACTTTACTAAGTAGGAGTAGGTAGATGTTACTAAAGTAATAATCCTAGTCTATTATTATGGTAAATACTAACGTTAGTAGGGCTTTAAAAATAAGTAAGATAAAATTAATTTTATTATTGCGTAATATAGATCTAGAAGTTTCTAAAAAAGTCGTCTAACTAGTCTGCGAGTCTAATATTAAAGTTAGCTTAGTAATACAGCTCGAGCTATTGTATAAAGAGATCTCGCTGCGTCATATACTAAAGAAGAAGCTGCTCTCTAACGCGCTAAAGATACTAACCGCGCTGCTCGGGCGAAATTTCTTAAGTTACTTAAAGAGAAAGAATAGTATAAGACCGCCAGAGAAGATAAAAAAAATAGAATTATAAAGAGCTATCTTAAGAAGTATAAATCTAAGCGCTTTAAAGAAAAGCGAAGTAGTAAATTATTACAGTCTTTTATTATAGATATCTACTAATAGTTATTAGCTAATTAGATAGCGTTTGCTCTCTAAGCTATATACGCGAAATAGTCTAAGATCTAGAATAAGATTAATAAAAGACGGTATTAGCTTATTCTCCAGACTACCTCTAGCGACGCCCTATCTAATATCTCTATTAAGGGGTTATGCGTTTCTACTCGTCTCTATAGTTAAAAAAGGGTTATTAACTTACTTATACGTAAAAAATATCTTCGAGAATTAGCTAAGCTAAATAATAACGCCTTTAAGAGCGAGCAAGCATAAGATAAGTAGCTTAAGTTTTATAAGAACTTTTCTCCTAAGGAAAAAGAACTTACTATAGATAGTTCCTAGTAGTAAGTTTATTATAGTTTATTATTATATTTAATAACTAACTAGTATAGATAAGAAAAGCCTACTTCTATTCTTAACTAGTTTAATCTAGATACGCGTCTTAAGGATAATAAGCTATATATTAAAAGCTATAGTAGTGACGAGTATAAAAAAGAGGTTAATAATAAGAATAAAATTATAGACGAGGATGAGAATAGCTATAGTAGTGACGATAGCTTTTTAGCTCTAGAGAGGGCTGATAGTGCTAAGATAGAGAAGGCTAAAGATTAAGATAAAGAGGCTGAAGAAGAGAAGTCTAAGTAGTGCTGGCTATCTAAGTATATCTCTAATAATGCTCTAGTAGTTAGGGTTTAGAGTATTATGCTGGGGTTTATTCTAGCTAATAATTATAGTATAATGTTTATATCAATTTAAACTTTCTCTTATATAAAACCTACTTTAGATATATATTAAATAATACTAGTATTTTAGATAATTTTAGCTATACTAGAAGCTAGAAGACTTAGAACTTCCTACTATATCTAGTTTTCTATAGATAATATTTATCTATCTAGTAACTTTAATTTATTATAGTTATTTATTATAGGTATAATCTTTATAATAGCTAAGCCTTCTATAGAACTGCTAGATATTCTTGCGCATCTTAAGATAAATACTCTATACTAAGATAAAGGTGGTTTTAAAGTTATACTTATATTTGTCTAATATCTAGTACTTAAAAATAATAGTAATAAAAAGAATAAAGCGATTATTTTAAACTAGAAGAGGTAGTAGAATAAAATACTATAGGCCTGAGATCTTTTGAAGCTAGTTCTACACTAGGGCTCTTCTTATCGTACGAACTTAATCTGGGCAAACTTTAAAAAGGCTGTAGAGGTCCTAACTAGCTATTTATATATCTTCTGCTTGAACTATAGTTATATACTTGCGCATCTATTAGCTAGAAATATTAGTATAAAGCATCTTTATAGATATCGTTAAATCTAGACTTACTAATTTATCTTTTCGCCTATATATAATAAGCTATCGAACTCACTCTGCTAAAGTATCCTACTACTAATAAATATTAATCCTCGCGTAATATTAGCCTACTCAATTAAAATATATGAACAAGAACTAGTAAGAGTAGTAGTTAATAACTACTGGAGCTTCCGAACACTTAAGCGGCCATTATTTCAACGATTTTTCTAGTTTCTCTAGCCTAACGCTATAATTATTAGCCATTATAAATTCAAGCTAGCATTTAAGTTATAATTTGAGAAGGCTTCAGCTAAGCTTCTCAATAATCTTGGCTAAGGAACAAAAATATTACTTACATTAGATAGTTAGACTTTAAGTAACTATCTTAGTTTCCTTATAATTAAAGGTTACTATATTAATACTCAATAGTAACTTAAAGAAAAGCTTTTAGATTTTATACTAATCTGTAGGAGATATACTAAAGCTTTAATAGTAGATAAAGTTCTAAAACTTCTTTCTAGGAGTGAACTCTAAAAAAAATTGCTATCTATTACTTGCGATAATACTAGTAATAATAGCACTTTTATGCAGTCTCTTTAGTAAGGTCTATAATAACTTAGTATAAGCTAGAGTCTAAGTGAAAATACTATTCCCTACTTAGCCTATATTATCAACCTTATTATCTAGAATATTATCTAGTACTTAAGACTATTAGCTTCTACTAAGTTAGATAATATATAAGATTTATAGAGATAATAGATTAATGAAGTAGATGCTGATATCTTAGTCTCTAATTTACTTCGTAAGGGAAGAATTTTTTATTATAGTTATTTATTATATACTAACTATAATATAGATTAAAGCAATCTATATTATAGTTGACTTATTTTCTTAGCGATACAAACGGTTTCTCGCAATATAATGGGATCTACTACTAAAAAAACGCCTTAGTATTATCAGTGATGTTAGAATATAATAGAACTTGATATATAATATATATAAGCGCGTAGTTAAGCTTTAGCAATATATTAATAAATAGCTTAAAGATAAGATCGCGTTAAGAGTTCCTATTTATACTAAAAATCTCTTAGAGGCTGATAATAATACTAATATTAATTCTCGGGATCTTAAGAGACTACGACTATCTATATAAGAATAGTCAAATCTTGAAATAGTTACTAAAATACTTAGCCATTTCAAGACTATAACAATATCTCTAAGTTAGAGTCGAAAATCTTAAATACTATATATCTAGCTTATATATAATTAGCTTTTTGATTTTCTTAATTAGGTAGAGATTAATTTAGGAGAAGACTTAGAGAATAGCAACTGGCCACAAGTAGTGAGAGCTGCGGCAGCGAAAAGGAGGGCAAAATTAAGTAAATACTACTCGAAAACTAATAAAGAGCGTAGCTTCTTATTTAACTGCGCGATAATCCTTGATCTAATATAAAAGCTTATAGCCTATAAGATATTATTATAGATATTTATTATAGATAGATACTAATAGAAGATATAGAATGAGATATAAAAGTTTTAAGATAAGTATATCTACTAGTAGTAGTTTCTTAATTATCTAGCTCGATATAATAATTAAGAAATTATATAGTTAATACTAAGCTTATTTTCTTAGAGAGTATTAAGTATAGAATGGTTTTGAAGGCCTACTTTACTTCGATCATAATTAAGCTAGATTTCTCTTTTAAGCTAAGATTCTTTAAGCTAGGAAATTGAGGAGAGTAGAGAGCTAACCTATTAAGAAAAGAAGCTATATCTAAGTAGTTCTAGTATTAATCTATAGGAATATATTGATATTTTAGAGTGGTAGAAAGTAAGTAAGATTACGTATTTTTATTTCATCTAAGTGGTAAAAGATATTCTAGCTATACTAATTGCGCAAGTAGGTGTAGAGAGAGTCTTTAGTATTACTAAAGAAGTTATTAGTAATTATCGATATTAGCTTTTTGCTAAAAAGATTTAATAACTTATAATTCTTAAATTTGCGAATTCTAATAAAATAGAGAGTTTTAATAGAGACTTAGACGAGTTTATAGAGGAAGCTATCTAACTTTCTAATAATATTAGTAATTTATTTAAGCTTCTAGTAGGTATAGAGGAGTGTAGGAGTTAGTATTAGAGTTAGAATATAGAAGAATCTCTAGAGGAAGTAGATAAGGTAGAGGACGAGTTACCACTTTCTCTATAAAAGTGTGTCCGCCCTACGCGCTATTATAATAGTTAACTATAATAAATTCTATTAGTTTTATCTTAAAGTTCTTTTTAAAGCTACTATAATAATAAACTATAATAAATTTAAATCTTGTCTAGCCTAAAGTTATTTATAATCTAGCTAGACAGGCTATATCTAGCCCTATCTCTACTTAACTCTTTAGTAACCTAGCCCTACCCCAGCCTAAATGCCAAGCAACTCAGCCCTGCTCCAGCCCGACTCTTAGTAGCCCTAGTCCTACCCCAGCCCGACTCTTAGCAGCCCCAGCCCTACCCCAGCCCGACTCTTAGCAGCCCCAGCCCTACCCCAGCCCGAGTCTCTATAGCCCCAAGCCCTGCCCCAACCCAAGCCGGGTGCCCCATACCCATTTACCAGTCTAATTATATTATTAATATAAGTAGAAACTTATTGAGCTTAGAAACGACTCTAGCTCACCCACTCGTCTTTCTTCGGGCAAGGGATTAGCTAGTATAGCAAAGTCCGTTATCTTAGAAAGAATATATAGGTCGTAGTACAAGAACTTAACTATATAGGCTAAGTAAAAATACGAGAACAGCCTCAAATAGTATATGAGAATTGGCAAGAGATAGTTATATATAATATCTCAGCTTAGAGTTAGAATAATTTTAACTTATAGCCATATTCTAGAGATTTATATATAAGAAGTATATATTATAATTATCTTATTTACTAAATTTTCTAATAAAGCTCTAGAAATAATCCTAAGAAGCTATTAGACTAAAAAATAATAATACTTTTAATATATCTATTATACGCGTACCTAAAAAGTATTGGTACTAGTTAAATAGTAGATCTTTTAGTTAAATCTATTATAGAAGGGGCTATATACTTAACCTATCTATTTATAGTAAAAACAATAAGTAAGCTTAATAGATATAGTTAGAAGAATAAAAAGACAATAGCTAAGCTAAAGAGCAAATAGCATTTAGTAAATCGGCTAGATAAGATTATAAAAGTAATTTTAGTATAGTAGTTAAAGTATACCAGTATTTACAGAGATTTATAGAAGAATACTTCTCTAACTATTTATATAGGCTATATAGTAGTTAAAATATACTAGTATTTATAGAAGTTTATAGAAAGATACTTCTCTAACTATTCATATATACTTTAGAAAAATTAAGTATCTCTAAAAAAAAACTAGCTCTTAGAAATACCCTACTTTTAAAAATACTCTACTTCTAGAAACACCCTATTTCTAGAAGTATAGAATTCCTAAAAATATTCTATTTCTAGAAACGCTATGCTCCTAGAAACGCTATACTTCTAGAAACGCTATACTCCTAGAAACACTATACTCCTAGAAACGCTATACTCTTAGAAACGCTATACTTCTAGAAACGCTATACTTCTAGAAACGCTATACTTCTAGAAACGCTATACTCCTAGAAACGCTATACTTCTAGAAATACTAAAAATATTTTCGTATATTGTAATTTAAATTAGCGTCTAGATACTAGTAGACAAGAGTATATAGATAAAAGAAGATACTAAAATATTACTATTAGATTCTAAGAGTTTTTTCTAATTAAGGATTGATTTAGATTACTATAATAAAAGACTATAATAGCTAATCGTAAAATTAGAAAAATATATTAATTGCTCTAATCTCTATCTACTCTAGAGACGGCGTAGGAGCGCCGTCTTATAAGCGCTATTACTATAATACTAGAAATATTAGGTGTAGCTTATATATTGGCCCTATCTAGAATAGACTTAGCATTTGGCTTTAATTGGCTAGAATTACTAGCGATCAGCCCTAGATTACACGCGATTAGCTTTAGTTTGCTAAGATTATAGAATCCTAGTACTCGACTGAGTATCTGGATTCTACCACTTATCTAACAGTTATATAGGGGTTAGACTATACTTCTCTAGCACTCAATCTAGATTAGGGCGAGTTAGTAGGTTAGTAGATTAGCGGTAAACCGTAGAGATATTCAGTTCTATACTAGATAGAATAATAGAGTATTAATTTTATTAAGTAGAGACTTTATAAGATAATATAGTTTAAGAGTTAACTATAACGAGTATAATAATAAAATTTATCTATTCTTTATACTAGACTAGTAAATAGGTATTGACCTACTTTTCTTCTTTTATTAATATCTTATCAAAGACTAGTCCAAATCGAGTAATTCTGACGTTATTTTAATGCTCTAAGCTAGCGCATTCTATCATATAATATAAAGCTAAGCCGTATCTAGCTTAGTTTAAAAGTTATTTAATAGCCTATTTGTGAGCCCTAGGGCTAGATTATGAGTCGGGTATACCCCTATTTTTACTCCTTTTTTAGCTCTAGTACTAGTACTATTAGTATTAAGCTAAAATAATATATTAGTAATATTTAGACTAGAGTGCTAGCTCTCTAATGACGTTAGAATTACTTAATTTAGACTAGTATTGGCCAAGATAATCAATAGCTATAGCTAAATACCCAATTTACTAGTCTACTATAGATGCTTATAGTTAGGGTTGTATTTATCTAGTTTACTTTATTCTTTAGTATCTAAGTAGAATATATAAAATCTTCTTTTATACTTATTCTAGATAATTATTTTATAATTGTTATACTACTTCTAAGGTGTGTAGATAGTTTAATCTAATACCTTATAGTCTGCGCTCTTTAGCTAGGTATAGTAGTATTCTTCTAAGTTATACTAGAATAGCTATTATTCATTTATATAGAATTTATAGTAGTCTATACTTTTATATCTAGACTAATAAAGTTTTCTATATTCTATTTTATAGCTTTCTCTCTATTTTAATAGTTTATCTCTAAAGTATAGTTATTCTTAGACTGCTAGAGCTATAGCTTCTCTAGTATTTAGCCCTATAACTACTATTCTGCTTACTTGAAGCGGGTAGCTATTACTATAATGTGTAGGGTCTCTATATATCTAGTATAAGTTTTTTATAATCTATCGCTAGGCGTCTATATCTTTTATAGTCTAATTAGATAGGTTTAGCACTTTTTATTTTATATATTTATCTATTTTAATAAGCTCTAAGATAACTATGTATTCTATACTCTTAGCTAGACGTACTTTATTATAAAAGTCTAGATTGCTAAAATTATTATTAGAGGATAGTATAAATAGTTATAACTTTAGTATTCTAATTCTTATTATTATCTATTTAACTTTATTCTTTAGATAGTCTCTATAGAAGTGTTCTACTCTACTATAATAGAGATATACTTTATTATTATAATACTTCTAGTATTTTTTCTTAGAAAGGCTATTTTAACTCTTTTCTTAAGATTTCCTATCTCTAGTCTTTTTTTATACTTTTTCTATCATAATAGTGTTGCTATTCTTATTCTAGTTATTATATTATTTCTTAGTATTGGCTATATTAGGATGGAACTGGCGTTTCTTCTATTTATTTTATTTCTAAATTCTATTGTTAATTCGCGTAGCTAGCTTAATTAGAGCTTATAATATTTTTAGCTTATTATAGTATACTAGACTGTCTTTAATAATTTCTTTTAGACTATCTTCGAATACTGTTCGAAGGGCTACGTTATTCTAGTTAATTTGCACTTATAGCTACTTAAACTTAGCTATATAAGCTAAAATAAATATAGTCTTCTTTAGATATATAATTACTTTCTCTACTTAGTTTCTAGTATTAATTTCTCTAAAAATACGTTCTATCTCTTTTTTAAAGTTACTCTAATCTATAAATAAGGCTTTAGTTTTATTTTTAGTTCTTTTAGTTTTTACTAATAATAGGTAGTTCTCTATATATAGTTAGATCTAGTTAGCTACTTTTCTTTTTATATATATACTAGCTATAAGAATCTTCTCTTAATTACTAGATATTTTATTAAATTTGTAGCATAGATTAATAATAGTAAAGAATATTTATAGATTATTATAATTTCTATTATATTTTTTTGAAGTTACTATTTTAAATTTCTTAATAACTTTTTATTTAGTATAGCTATTAGCTAATTTATAAACTAATTAACTATAGTCTCTATTTTAATTATCTACTATATCTAAGTCTAGTACTTATATCTAAGATTAGCAAGTTTCCACTTAGAAGTCTCCAGGGTGTATTTATTATCTACTCTCTAAATACTACTAGTTATATTAATATCTTATATAGGAGCCGGTCTCTAAATATTAATATACTTATTAGAGTTACGCGATATAATAATATTTTAATTAGATGCTTACTATTAAACTGCTTATTAAATCTATAGATAGTTAAAGTATTATATAGAGTTCTATATTAGTAGAAATATATTTACTTAGTCTAGATTCTAGATTAGGGTAAGACTAGTTTCTATAAAGTATATTGTAAAGTAGTTATCTAGCGATTTAGTAGTAGGGAATAATAAAGATAGATAAAACTAATTCTATTTAAAAATAGAATAACTAGTATTAATCTATATATAAAAGGTAACTATAAAAGATACTTTACTAAATTAACTATAATAAGTAGACTGGTAAACGGGTATTAACCTACTTTTCTTCTTGTATTAATATCTTATCAAAGACTAGTCCAAATCAAGTAATTCTAACGTTATTTTAATACTTTAAGCTAGCGCATTCTATTATATAATATAAAGCTAAGCCATATCTAGCTTAGTTTAAAAGTTATTTAATAGCCCGTTTATGAGCCCTAGGGCTGGGTTATAAGTCGGGTATACCCCTATTTTTACTCCTTTTTTAGCTCTAGCACTAGTACTATTAGTATTAAACTAAAATAATATATTAGTAATATTTAGACTAGAGTGCTAGCTCTCTAATGACGTCAGAATTACTTGATTTGGACTAGTATTGGCCAAGATAATCGATAGCCCTAGCTAAATACCCGATTTACCAGTCTAATTTGACAAGATGAACACTATCGACTAGACTATATATATTATTAGAGTTATGATATTTATAAAGACTTAGTTAGTCTAGTCTAGTTAGAGTAGCTAACTAAAAGATTATAAAGTAATACATAGATTATATAACTAACGTCAAAGATCAGCAAGCTGGCCAGATCAGCAAGCTGGCCACCCCACCCAACCTAATCCAACTCTCTTCACCATTGATCCACAACAACGCAGTAAAATTAGATAAAATTTAACGGATATAATTTATTGTCTAGATTTACACGAAGTGCGAGTGTGACCTTGAATATGGCAGTTTGTGCACGTCGGCGGCGCGCGCTGGCGTCGCTGACTGCCCTCACTCTGCTCTGCCTCTACAACTACTCTTTCTGCCTCTAAAGCGAGCTGCCGAGCCTGCTGCACCTGGAGCACTCCGCCAGAAGCGATATATTAACGCGGCTGATTCTACTTTTGTCGCTGGCGCTGATTTTCTTCACGTAGCTTTTTGTTCTCCTCCGCGAGTATTACTGCTGATTGCATTGCAAGCTGAGCGCTCTTAGCAAGCTGGCGGATAGCAATGCTTGTTGGACTCTCTGGCTGCCGCCGCAGTCGCTCTTGGAGATAGCGCACCTGCTGCTGAAGCTGCTCTACTGTATGTGGTGTCTCTGTCTGCGCCGCTGCCTGCGCTGTAACGTTGTCATCTACAGTTGTCTGTGGTGGAGACGGCGTCCGGACGACAGTTAGCGACGACAGAACACGATCTAGATAAGAAGAGACAAGACCTATCGCCCGAAAGCCTAATTAGATATTCTGCTGCGTAAATATAGTCGGCCGGATCCGTATATAGGCTGTAAGGAAGTCGATCTTGTCGATATAGTAGACGCCTTGGCGGGCGAGCTCCTCAATCTAACGTCCGTACGCGCGCTTAAGAGGGGAGTAGCAGCTTATGTCTAGAGGCTGGAGAAGATGGGAGGTATGTGGCGGCATATAGAGAGTAATAATCTTGTTATCGGCGCAGTACTGGTCGAACTCTGGCGTAGCGTGGCTGCTATGGCCGTCGAGAATAATAAGCCGATAGACTCCAGCTATTCGAGCCGCTGTATGCTGATTGAAGTGCTTCACCCACTCTAAGCCTAGCTCATCTGTCGTCCAGCCGTTGTCTGACACGCCAATAGTCCAATCGAGTGGGAGGTCGCGGTACCAGCTACTCTAGTGGACTTTACCAGACAAGATTATAAACGGTGGAAGACACCAGCCAGACGCGTTGACGCACTCGATAGCTGTTACCCATTCGCGATTGCCTGGCTGTATTACAACTGCGCGGCCGACTCTATCAGAGCTAGTCACGACTTTTGATGTTGCAGCAACGCCCATTGCAAATCCAGTCTCGTTAAAGTTGTAGATATCTTGGTCAAGAACGCTATACGTCTGTCGCGTCTCCTCTACTAGTTTAAACCACGCTGTAATCGCGATAGGATCTTTAGAACTAGCGCGCTGGCTATTAAGCTTTCTAGTCCACTTTGTCTGGAGCTCTGGCTGGCCTTGGATAAAGCGCGACACCCATTTCTTGCCTACAGGTAGTGGAGGTGGATCTTGGCCACGCGCGGCGAGTAGAGCGTCTACTATTCGTCGTACGTCGATGATATGGGGTGGAAAACCACACCAGTCAAGGTCTAAGATCCACTGTACGAGAGAATGCTCTTCAATAGACGATAGCTTACAATTAGCAGGTCGCACCTCAGATCGTGGCTGGGTACCACTGACGCGCGTCTGGAGTGTAGATCTTGGTATATTAAAGGCCATTGCAAGAGCGCGGAGAGACTGTTTTGGATTATTACGATAGAACGCGATAGCAAGACTTATTCTGCCTTCACGAGAAGTCTGTATAGAGCGTTGTTGTCGCGGCATTATGGTAGTTGTAGAGAGAGTCGGATCAGGTGGGGTGGGGTGGCCAGCTTGCTGATCTGGCCAGCTTGCTGATCCTTGACGTTATCTAGTATAGTGAATAGATAGTTATCTGGCCATATACATATATAATATTATCTTTTTCTTTACTAAGTAGTTATCGCTATAACTATAGTTTTTTCAACTCTATCTATCTAATCAAAACTATATATAGACTGAGACATGCTCTGATTAAAATAGCTTATTAAGATGTAATTGAAGACAAAATTAAATCGGACAAATACTTATTTTAGGTGTACTGAGTTTCGCTATTCTATATAATATTGTGTAAAATTGTTACAAGTAACAAAGAAGGATCTCTCCTTGACGATAGCCGCAGGTAAGAGACCATTGGGCGACACGTCAGAAGGTAATAATCCCCGCGGAGGGGCGATCACGTAACTAGCCTCAGGCTAAGACTAGAAAACTACGCTAGTATATAAGGATACGCTTATACGTAACTAAAGTAACTTCAGAGACTTTAGAGAACGCAGAGGTTATTCTATAAGAATAGTAAAAATAGGACTAGAAATAATAGATATAAGAATATATTAGATTTTATTATTATACTTATTATTAGACTGGTAAATCGGGTATTTAGCTAGGGCTATCGATTATCTTGGCCAATACTAGTCCAAATCAAGTAATTCTGACGTCATTAGAGAGCTAGCACTCTAGTCTAAATATTACTAATATATTATTTTAGTTTAATACTAATAGTACTAGTGCTAGAGCTAAAAAAGGAGTAAAAATAGGGGTATACCCGACTTATAACCCAGCCCTAGGGCTCACAAACGGGCTATTAAATAACTTTTAAACTAAGCTAGATACGGCTTAGCTTTATATTACATGATAGAATGCGCTAGCTTAGGGCATTAAAATGACGTCAGAATTACTCGATTTGGACTAGTCTTTGATGAGATATTAATGAAAGAAGAAAAGTGGGTTAATACCCGTTTACCAGTCTATGTCAAATACGACTATTATGCTACAGTACATTCCTCACACTAGTCTTGCTTGTGTCGTTGCAGTTCTTACCTTCTAATACGGTCGCCTAATTGTCTATACCACACGATCTGCATCCAGGAGACATCCTTCGTTGTTACTTGTAACATAATATTAGTAGAGTTAGATAAGGTTGTACTAGATTGACTCGAATTGGGCAAGATTTCGATAGTGAGTCTATATAGTCTCTATTTCTATAGGTTATATCATGATTAACACCTTCGAGTTGTCTATAATCATCATAGTCTATAGCGAAACCTTTTATTACAGAAGTCAGTGGTATCCTCTATAAAGTCCGTCCCGTCCACATGGCTATCCTCCCCATCTGACGGGGTTTCCGTATCTTCACGATCGCGTCGAGCATTCCGCCATGTGAGAAGTCCGCGTATAGCAAATGCGAGAAAGCATTGAGAAACAGAGCATGACAGAATAGTCTTCACACCCGTCTGGTACACTGGGGCTTCTCTGGCCAAGAATGCTTGAGGTCCTGGAATTCAGTCCTGTCAATATGCGTACAAACAAGGCCAGAGATACAGGGTACTGACCAATTATGTTGCCAAGGCAATATGCTAAAAATACGAACGCGGTACTGGTTGTTCGCTTTGTGTAGCCCGCAACATTCGATGCTGGAAACTGAAGTGCTATCACTAGTCCACCCACATAGGATCCAAGCTTAATGATGTTAGCCATACCCTCCTGACTTTAAGAATATTTCGTGTGACCTACCAGATAGTATCCCGCCAGACAGCCCGCCAAATTAGATCGTGGCAGCTGCCAGATCAAAGTGGTACCTATGATCGTAGGGCAAAGATACAACGCCATGATATATGTACGCGCGTTCGACAGACGGGACGCAAGATAAGGACCCGTAAAGACCCAAAAGACTTGCGCAAAACCTTGCGGAATGCCGTATAACGTTGTACGTAGCGGATCACCGCCAGCCACATCCTTTATGATCAGTTTACCAAAGTTCGCCATGCCACCATTGATAACCTCATTTAGAAGAACGTATAGAAATAGCAGCCAAATCTGTGCGTCCGTCAGGGCCTCCCAAATCTGACGTGGTTTGATAGTGCGGTTGTAAATTCCCGTGTGATTCGTCGCTGCGCGAGCAATCAACAACACCTTTTCCTGCGTGGAGAAGCTTTTCGCGGACATGATATTATCTGGGAGGCGGAAGAAGAGAAGTATAGACCAGAGGACTGTCATGCCTCCGCAGATGAGATAGATGATCTTCCAGATGACGAAGTCCTGTGCGTAACCGACGCCATAGAAGAGGATACCACCGATAGCGGCGCCCATGCCGTTGAAGCAGTAGAACATTCCTGCACGTGCGGGCTGCTGCTCGCCCATGTACCACATGCTTACGATCTGGCGGTGTCAGTACGTATTCTAGTGTTCATGATTTTGTGAATTCAGAGAACTCACCATCATGAAAGCTGGAGTAACAACCGACCCAAATATACCAAGCAGAAATCGCATAGCCGCAAAGCTGCCAAAGCTATTTGTTGCTGCCGTAATTAACATGACAGAGCCCCAGCAAAAACAGTATATCGATACGACTCGAGCGGTCGGAAAGCGCTGTGCCAGGTAAGCGGACGGCCATTCAGCGATCAAGTAGGCAAAGTAGAAAATTGACCCCAGCCATGAGTATTGCGCACCGGTAATGCCGGTTGTCTCGAACAAGTCAAAGACGGCTGAGTAGCTGATGGCTTGCTTGTCGATGAACTGGAGGAAATATGTGCCGCATAGGAGCGGTAACAGGCGGAGGTCGACTTTCCTGGACACGCGGTTGTTGGCTGCTTCGTCTTTTAATAGCTCAGCGATATATTCCGGTGTGATATTATGCTGTCGTAGAAAGATATTGGCTTCGTCGATGTCGTCGACCTGACCTTCGATCCAAGTCTCTTGTTTCTTGAGCGATTCACCATTGTTGACTTTGGTGCACTGCTGTTCTATTTCTTTGGACATATTTAGTTCTTTGTAAATCTCTTCTCGATAGTGAGTGCAGTTCGAATTATGAACAGAAGATGGGGATCTGCTGAACGATGAACTGGCAGGCCGGGAAAGCAGAAGAATCGAAAATCTGGGGAGTAGGTTTGATATCACGCATCTTCCTTCGCACTTCAGAGAAATCAACGCGTAAGAATTCGCCTTGCCATGCTAGTTCCCGAAAGAGATTCTGAATGATAACAACTACGTAGATAACGATAAAAAAGGTCCTCAATGCCCCCGAGATGTTGACTCAAGTGTAGCCCTATCTCGTTATCGCTGCCAAGACTCCTTCGCGGAAGACAGATTATCAGCTTTCATGACGAAGAAACAATAGTGCGGGGTACAACATGGGCGAGACATGGGTACATGGCATGCGATATCGTTGTGGCGACGTGGGAGTGGCGTTACTCCGGTAATCCAAGCATTGGGGACGATAAAGGCCAATAAGATTATCGAAATCATGGTATTGTTATATGCATAAGACTGGATCAAGCCATACTTTCCTTCCCTGGTAACAGTTAGCGCTTCGGCTGCGTTATCACTTCTGGCCCACTCTCAAGGTAACTGTCGTATCGAAGGACCATGCGCCGTTACATTTATGTCCGACGACCACATTTTGCCGAAGCATGAGGATTATGCATTTTGCCACTCTGAGGGCGGCTGGATAATACGGATGAACTCTGTGAAACACTGAGAACTTGACAAGATAGCCATTAAACCAACAGATGTAATGGAAGAGTAGTCACCATGACTGATCTCAGGCATCACCCACGGATGGGTCAATTTCACCTTTTTCAGCAACACTATCTAGTTGACATGCTACAAGCGTTGTCTAAAGTTGCTAATTCCTTCGCAAATCTACTGTTGTGAAAGTTCAACTTTCGACCACCAAAAGTCGCTTTCCTTAACCGCATAATCATCAGGTACCATCATGGCCAGCTCTCCCACGTCGTTGCCTCCAATAAATTCAGTATTGTCCCTTCCGAAAATCATAATCTTGGGGTCTGATCTATCATATGGCACCCATTCCGGCCTTTCGATGTGCGGGCCATGGAACGCATTCGGGTCGCCTGTACATATGAAGCTGGTGACGTAAGCGTGTAAGATGCGTGATAGTTTGTCTTGAGACTTTGCCTTCTCGCAGATTGCCGTGTCTCGAACCTCATAGAACATGTTGTCGGCATGGCGAGCTCCATACACAATGTCTCTTTTCATTGCCCAGTGGTAAAGGTAGACAGTGACATCCTGGCTGGCGTAGAAGGCAGTTTGTCGTACTGGCGCAACGTATGCATAATGTGCATATGATGCTTCGATGCGCTTGAACATGGGTCCAATGTTGTGCTCAAGCCTTGATTCGCGGTAGATGGAATCAGGCACTACTTCGGGATCTGGATACAATTGGTCAATGGTTTTGATATCCTCCTTGCTCAATTCTGGAACTAAAGTTTTCCAGAAATGTAGGAACTCTGATGATTTTGACATGTTTTTGTTCACGTATAGAGAGCCTTCGTTTCCTTGGAAGCCCGTCATGATGGGCACCTTGTGCCACTTTCCACTCCGCCAAGCATCAACGGGGCGGCCACGAATGATCTCATTGTCAATTACAGGCTGGAACGCCCAACGCAAACTAGGATTGTACTTTTGAAATACCTTGGTCTGTGCTTTTGCGATAATTGAGGTAGGGAGTTTGCGAAGGAAGCTGAATATCTCTGACTCGGGTAATGATGACGGGCATTCCACTTCTTTCAGGAAGTCTTGGAATTGCGTTTCATGAATTTGGGCATCTGGGTTCCGGACAGCCCGGGAGGTTGGGGCTCCAGACTCGATGATGACGCGGTGATATTTTGGTGTCGTGCCCTCCTCGTAGTTGAGCAAATGGTGGCCAATCTGCCTTGTATGAATGACATGACCGAAATAAGGTATGACGAATTACACATACCGAATGTGCGCCCGCGGACAGCCCTATGAGGGTGATGCAGTCTTTGTTGCCTCCAAAGTATCCGATATTCTCTTCGACCCAGTCAAGCAAGCATATTTGATCTTTCAGTCCTAGGTTGAGCGCACCCTCATCAGCGCTGAGCTTTGATGGCAGAAAACCCAGAGCTCCAATGCGATATCCAAATGAGACCGCAACAAATGGCTGCTCAGAACATCCCACCATGGCTGCCGTATCATGCATGGCTGCATTTCCACGATTGAAAGCTCCTGCATGGATGTAGACTGCGACCGGCAACTTTTCAGATCGATCGTCTTGTGCCTGGCGGAAGACGTTCGCAGTCAGACAATCTTCGCTTTCTTCTAGTTCGGGTCCGATTGTAACAAACTGCTTCGCCGGAGCTCTGGGACCAAACTTGGTCGCATCTATGATTTCTTGACTTCTCCCAACTTTTTCTGGTGGTCGAAACCGGCGTTCTCCTGTTGGTGGCAAGGCATAAGGGATACCTCTGAAGGCCTCTACTGCATGGGGATATCGTTCTTGGTATATCGTGCCCACGACTAATCCCTGCGGGATCTGGACCTTAGGCGACGACATCGCAATGTGTGCTTGAGTGATTCTTAGAGCCTAGTCCATGAGATAGCCCTTCAAAGATGAAGCTGCGTTGACAATACTTACCTTGAAATCTAAATGACCTGGTTCTTTTCCCACGAGTAGGTGCGTGTGTTGTTGATGCTGAGTACTTTTGATATCGGTGATAGATATTATACCGAGAGCTGCACCTAACCATCGTTTGCTGCTCCTGTCCTGATGCCCTCAACCAGCCCCGCCTCTGCCCCACCTTCTCCCTTCTTATCTTGCCCCGTTTGTATCATTTTCATCGCTCATCATAGCATGCAATTTTGGTACGCGTCGCCAGAGTTTCCCGCCAGGTCCGCGTAATCGGCTGGCCATGGGATGCAAGACGATTCGTGATCAGTACCTATCTTGCAGGGTCGTCGGCAAAACGCCATGGCCCTATCAGCTCAACACTATACTTCTGGCAGTCGCCTTATCATCTGAATATGTGGATAAAAGCGGAGTTGTAGTTTATTGCTTTATCGCACCTGAGCAGCGGCCGGAGATACTGATTGTAATTTTTTTTCCATAATTGGCAATACATACTTGTGGAAACCATTGCAACAGATATGAATCAAGTACATTGCTCAAACGTAACGACCCTGCCGCCTAACCTTAGGTTGATCCTGCCTATAGTCGCCAACAAGATGATCATCTTCATCATTGTATTCGTTCTCTCTGTTCCTCTTTCTCTTCGCCTCACACTTACCATGCACCACTTCCATGTGCTCTTTCATCTTATCTTTCCGTCCTTTAAAGCTCCGCCCTTTCTTGCCGTTCGCGGGATTCTTTGATCGCAGGCATCCCTTTTCCGAACAAAAATACTCAATGACTCTTCTTCCATGCATATTGGTATAGTGCCTTTTGAAATCTGCATGGCGATTGAAGGTGAGAGTTTCATCGTCACGACAGGCTTCGTGTAGACAAGTAAATCTTCCGCTAAGTGTCACTTGCCCAACAACACAATCATCGTCGGGGGCTGCTGGAGTAGGTGCATGGTGTACAGGTGTAGCTGATGGTGAAACCGTGAAGGTAGACGAAACACTGGGAGAGTAGCAAGGTTGGACATACGGAGATACATCCCCGAGGTTACGAGGTGATATCGCTGGACTAAATATCATTCAGCAAAGATCTGGAATTGCTCAAGTTTTTCCGACATACGTTGATTGCCCACCACCTCGATCATGACTGGAGGATGCTGTTGATGGGGCCAAATTCGTTGACCAAGAGGGGAAGGGGCTCGCAGGTCTATTGTACAGATGTTAGAATGGTTTCAGGTGATCGCTGACCAAGACAGTGAACAGGTTTCCAGGGGAATTCCATGTGGATGGTGCGGTCTGAAAAGGGGTTACTTTTTCAATCGTTGGACTCAAATACCACGCGTACACTGGCCGTGAACACTGATTGCGGGTAAATGAAACATAAGCCGATTAATTGGGAAAGAAAATCTGCAACAAACAGTGGCGGTTTCAAGCAATTAGAGGCACAAAATATCCGTTTCTAGTTTGATGACGTGTTTTTGTCGATATCGTTGGTACGGGCCTCATGGTACTCGGCAAACGATTGGTCTCGGCTTAAAGATCGATGCTTTGTTTCAAAACTTCAGGTAGGTAGAGCAGTACTCTTTAGGAGCGAGCGATGCAGGTCGTCCATTGCCGCTTTGGCTGAAGGACTGGTATCGAATAGCCATCGCATCCACACAATGACATTGTTCAAATACACTAAAAGAAAACACAACAAAAGTCAAGGAAATCGTACCTTTGATGGATGCCGGTCAGGAGTCTCGAGTGGGGTTCCAAGCCGAAGAGTCCACTGGTATCCAAAGAGAGTTGTAGGGCCAGGGTTATGGAGGGATCAATTAGGTCAAAAGTCCAGGCCGTTGAAATGGGGTTTTGAGGTCGGACATCATTTAGCAAGGCAATGAAATTCCGGTAGGCTTGCAGAGATAGGAAGAGAAGTGTTGCCACAGATAAAGGGAATTTAGTGATTCAGTAGTGGGTTTCAGGAACCAGCAGACACTCACATCTTACTATCTTTGCATCCAGGTCGGCTCGGAAAAATTGCGAAAGGGAAAAGTGCCAATCCAACTTGTTAACTGAGTGCCTGCCAGACCCATTCAGGGTCAAATGATTGTCGATGTTCTGTCGAGCTCATAACCCATGACGGTTTGGATGTTGAAGGTTGGGTGATGCTCCCACAGGAAGATGTTGAACATGATAACGCAATCGGATCCAGACAGTGCTGAGTTGCGGCGTCCCGAGCGTAGTGGATTTTACATGCTCCATGCTGGACGTCAGGAACAGTTGTGTCACGTCCAGTCAAGGCTATCCATCAGCAAGGCATATCCAAGGTCCAGTTGGCTGGTGGGACCTAATCTTAATATGGCCTCCGCATGCAGTATACTGTGGCTGATGATTTCGCTCAAGAATATGGTGTAGAGTACTTACTCGATGGTACGTGTTTCCAAACCAAGATATTGGTCTCCATTTCCATTCGTAGTTACGCCTCCACTACCGATGGTTTCATCCAAGCTAAACTCGAACGGGGTTGCAGTGAAATTCAATGTCCGTTTGGATGCGAAATCTGGTGAGAGATCTGATGACCGGCTTGCATGCCAGGGGGGTGGCGATAATGGGGACGGCACCTGGCGTAGCTGGGGTGTAGTATTCAGGCTCTCCGACCTTCCTGAATATGTGCGCAAGTTGGGCTGGGTGTAGGATAGGGCGCCATCAAAGGAGCCACGAGACGGTCGGTGTATGTTGTAGTGATGCTGGGGCTGAGTGCGAGGCAAGGATAAGTGATGCAACGTTGATCGTGTTGTGCAATTGTTCACTGGAAATCCGGGGTATTCAATTACTGTTGAGATGTCTATAGTCGTGTTGCGACGAGGCCGTGGTTCAGCCTGACGCGACGAGCCTGAAAGACCTAGAGGAACCAATGGCGAACTCGCCAAGGAATCGTGTCTTCGGTGCGTTGATGAGAGGGTGGGTTCATCAAAAACGTTCCAGTGTGGGTCAGGTGCAGAGCAGTAAGGAGTATTCAGGTGTTGATTGATTTGGTCGTGTGAGGAGAAGTGATGCATAGTCCGATTCCTACCAGTGTATGTTGAGTTAGCCATTAGCAACAGGCAGATCTGGTGGGAGGCCAAAGAGTGGTCGACCAAAGAAGAGCGGATGCGAGAGGAGTTTTGTTCCAGCCGAGCTTGTTTAGAATTTGCAGAATGAAGCGGCAGAGGTGAACATATAGCGAGAATGCCTGACAGGGCAGTGGCTGTCTGGCTGACCATTCATGAGGACTACTCCTTGGCTGCGAGGTCAGAAGGCGTATACCGGACAGCTGCAAGGCAAAAAGGCAAACAGGGCTTACTTACGCTCGCCACAAACAATTGATGGCTTGTAGCTAGTCATGGCCAGATGCAAGCATTCCTGTCAAAAAGCACTTTAGCTGAGCAGCTGAATGGAGTACTTGTCCGTACCAAGTCGGTGGCACGCAATCAAACACCGCACTGAAAACAAGTTTTTTTTTCTGCGGGGACATGCTGTATATCCTCATGCGATATGTTAATGAAGAATTCGGAAGGATGCTCTGTTGCTGGGTACTATCAGCAGCCTCTTGGCCGGTGAAGGAATGGGTGAACAAGGCAACAACACCCTCACGACAGCGCCAAAGGACCAGGGCACTCGACCCCACCTTTTACGCAGGCGCCCCGCCTCACTTTTCAGTGCGTGCTTCAAAAGGCTGCTCGATCTCTCTAGACAATCTTTCCAGGATAATTTGTCTAAAACACGATCAATCATAGATGGCTAAATTCTGGACTAGATTAATGGCGCAATTACGCCTTCACAGTCCATACTTTGATGCTGGCATCCCCTCCCGCTGAAATGACCCTGGTCGCCTTTTCCCATGCTACACCATTGACGCCGTCCTTGTGGGCATTGAGAGCCTTGATCCGCTTACCGGGATCTTCGGTACTCCAGACCATGACGTTTGTGTCCAGACTGCCACTTGCGGCATACTTCTCACTCTCATCCCAGGCCAAGCATGTGATGCGTGCAGTATGGGCACTCCATCTGTCCGTGATCATGTTCCAGTCTGCACCTGCATCGTAGGCATAAATCTTACCGTTGGCGGCACCTACAGCAAGCTTCTTGCCAGACTTGGAGAAGGCAAGCGCAGAGATGGGCGAAGTTGCGCGGCGCAACACGGTTTCTGTATCCCTGAGCTCGGTGCCGGACAGGGTATAAATGTGCACAAGCTTGTCATCTCCCCCTACGGCTACAGCAGAGCCGTGTGCGGAAATACACGTGGGGGTGTATTTGACAGGCAGTGAGCTTACTCGGGTGCCGTTGGAATAGACGGCTATCGCATCAGACGAGGGAACAAGCACCGTCGTTGAGGTTGCAGCGACGCCCTTGGGCTGGAATTTGAGATCATTGGCTTCTCCAGTGAAGATCTTGTCCGGGACCGAGATGGACCGCAGTGTGTCATCCCAACCAACACTGTACAGTTCCTTTCCGCTGCTGCTGTCAGAAGTAGTGATACCAGCGACGTAACTGCTGTGGGCTGCGCCCTCGACCTTGTCGGCCAGCCCTGTTGCAGTATCCCATGCAAGCACACGGCCTTCGTAACTGCCAGTGGCAAATGTTGAACCAGCGATAGCGGCTGATGTAATGTTCTTCTGGTGGCCTCGAATCACGCGTGTGGGTTTGGGGCTACCGTCGACGAGGTAGTTTAGGTTCCCGTCCAGGTCGACGCTTATGATCAGGCCATCGCTACGGCCCGTGGGCCAGACTACGCCGACTTGCTGGTCAGGCACACTCACGACGCCCTCTTCGCCCATCCTCCACGTTTGGATTGCCTTGCCCGCTTCAGGATCCCATATCCGGACCGTCTGGTCAGCACTAGCGGTAACGAACTTGGCCGAGTCTTTGGACCAAGAGATGCCAAAGATGCTACCGGTGTGGACACCCTCTCCAATTTGCGCCTTGGCCTCGCCCGTTTTGCCGTCATAGAGCCAGATGCGCTTGTCGGCGCCGACACTGGCAAAGACGGAGCCATCAGGAGAGAAGGCGGTGCCGAAGACGAAACGATTGTGCTGACCTCGCAGACTGGTATTGAACTTGAAGGGGGCGCCGTGGTAGAAGACAATGCTGGTGTCGTCAGAGCCGGTGGCAGCGCGCAGCGGTCGTTGCTGGCGGATAGAGACACAGTTGATCTGCGACGAGTGTCCCGAGATCTCACCGACGCTGTTACCACTGTCGGCCGTGATGCAGTGACCGAATCGCTCCTTGCCGTCGCCTACGGCAATGATGCGCTGCGAGTCGCCGTCCCAAGCGAGGTCATTGATTCGGCCGGCGATGATGGGGTATTCGCCTGCGTCGCCGTCAGTGCCGCCATGTATGCCAGCGCAAGCACGCATTTTCCAGGCATTCACGCACCCTTTGTAGCACCCTCGCCAGCGCAGTCCCAGACCCTAACCATGCCCGAGACATCTCCACTGGCAACATAGAAGCCAGAGGGCGAGAAGCGCGCAACGGTCGTCTGTGTGGTATGTTGCGTGTATTGCTTGCTGACGGCAGGATCGTCAATGGAGCGGAGGAAGATGGATTTGCCAGACTGCAGGCACTCAATTAGCTGGGTGCAGGGTGATTGGATACGTCAGGACGTGCCGCATAGGCTATACGCTCGCCCTTGGGGTCCGAAGAAAGCGGCGTAGCTTGTCCACGCGTAGTGGTAGGGGAGGCTGCCCAGATGGCGTCTGTTGGGGGTTAGTGGCTGCATCATGTGAAGCTGCTTGGGGAGTGTACCTGAGACCAGAGACATGGTGCGCGTATGCAATGGGCAATGGGTAGCGTGGGAGGTGAAGGTGAAGAAGTCGACGACGACGACGACGAGACACTTTACGTCTGCCTGGTCGCGCTGGCAGCCGTGGCCTTTGCTCCGTCACCGCCTACGTGCCCACGTTTCATTTCAAGCGTACCTGCCCTGCCTACACAAGCCGCACGCGGCGGGGCAGGTGGGGGTGGCTGTCTCGCTCTCGTCCCCCCTCCCACTCTGCCGTGCGCATATCCTCGTACTCTAACATCGCATCCCGACTAGCATTACCGCAGTGCATCATTCATCCAGAATGCGTCCAAGACATCATCGCGCATGGCAGCTCGCGATGGCAGGCGATGCTACCGACGAAGCCGCGTCTGACGTCGACTAGACGCCAGGTAATATCCCTACACTGTTGAAACAGGAGCCCACAACGAGCCCAGTGGTGAGCCCGGCACGCTGGTCAGATATTTGATCGTCCAATATCAGCGTCTACAAGAAATGCGTCCAAAAGAGGCTGGTATCCTAATAATTGCAGAGTCGAGACGGAACAACCTTGGAAGCTACCACGACACCTTGGCGCACGTCATTGCCCGGTTCAACAAAGCTACTCCTCGTCCTTGAGGGCGCCGCCCGCCCACCACGGTGCACATTTATAGTACACTCTCGCTTGCTTCGTCCCGTGCTTGTTGCACACTTCTTGTGAATCCGTCAATCGAGTGCACTTGCCTCATTCGCTGTCGCAGGACCTGATCCCGACCGCCCAACAACTATACCTGGCCAACCTCGACAGTAGGTAGCATCACAGCAGAAGAAAGAATCGACGACAAAAAAAGCAATCAACATGTGTATCATGAGAACGTACGAGACCCGTGGCCGCTCAGTAATCGAGCCCCCTCCACGACGGGGAAACTTCACCTCGCACCCCCCAGCTGGCGTCATGCGATTGCCACGTGAATGGCGCCGTACAGAGAGCATCAGCGATGACGGCCGCTATGTCGAGTACAGGTACTTTGAATCGCCATGCTGCGCCTAGATACCACATGAAAATCTAACATTACTTCCAGGAGGTCAAGGTCACGCCCTCGGGTCATTGAGTACTATGACGAGCCAAGGCACAGCACCACTCGCCATAGGAGCGTCTCGAGGCGCCGCATCAGTGATGTGGATCGCAGGATGTCAAGGACTAGCTACATTGACCCACGCGACAGCTACGTGGACGAGAGAATCACTAGGAGGAGCGTCAGCCGCGTGAGGCATTAGTTATCATTTTTCTTCTAGTAATGTTTAGAATCTACGACAGGTGGGCTTCCTTTGCAGATACACAGCCCTGTTTCAATGCAGAAGCTGACATTTGTAGCACACACACACACACACACACACACACACACACACACACACACACACACACACACGCTGCGGGGGCATCTTCCTATGTGCACATTGCCTACACCTAGGAGTGCTATGATACGACTGCTACGCAAAATAATTTGATCATCCTGAGTTTCTATGTGTCTTTGCTAGTTTTGTCACGTTCAGGCAACTATTTCACGTGCGTATTTCGTACCAGGCATTCATTTCATGCGCGTTTTTTTTTGTTCATGACGTAGACCTCGCTGCCTTGCATCCTATCTCGACCGCAGTCGAAGACGTATATAAACTCAAAATTTCGCGCTGTAGCAAAATTCATTATTCAACAATCATTCCGTTCAAGCCAGCCCTTTGCATGCCACGCAGCAACTGCTAGGGCACCTTCCAGTGCCTAAACCCCTGTCGCTTGTCGCTCTACACTGGACTGTACGTTATCTAAACAAGAAAGCGCGACTCATACTTCTAGTGGTTCCGTCACCAATGACTCAACCCTAGTAATATTCGAGCACGAGCCAGGCCTGATGTACGTTTCAGTCTTCCTCTTATTCACCGTATATCCCGTCTTGTTTAATTCTTGTTATTTCTGGCATAACTTTGCGTTGTTCAAAAACCCTCGCTATATAAAATGGCATCAAATCCAATAAGTCATTGTTGTGTCGGCGGTGTCAAGCACAAAGGCACGCCAAAAGGCCAGGTCAAGGAAATCGGCAACGGTAACATAGGATCCAATTCACGACAATATGCCAATCTGATTCAAAATAGTTCGATCATATTTTACTTATCCCGAAAATGGCAACACGCAAAACGCTATCGTGATCATGACAGATGTATTCGGTATGGACTTTATCAATATCCAGCTCATAGCCGATCAATTTGCCGTATGCGAATTTTCCATCAAGTCCTTCCACATCGGCCGTAATCATATTGATTAACCATTTGTTCAGACAAAGGGATATGTCACAGTCATCCCGGATGTCTTCAACGGCGCGCAAGTCCCCTTCCCCGCCCCACCCACATTCAACTTGCAAGAGTACATCGACACCACCATGCCGCGACCCGCCACCGTCGACCCCATCTACGCCCAAGTCATCAAGCACCTCCGAAGCGAGCTCGGCATCAAGAGGCTAGGCGGGGTCGGCTATTGTTTCGGTGGAAAATACATATGTCGATGGTTGCAGGAAGGTGCGCTCGATGCTGGATTCACAGCCCATCCTAGTTTTGTCAATGCAGACGAAGTAAAAGGCATACGAGGTCCGCTGAGCATTGCTGCTGCAGGTACGAAGAGAAAACAGAAAAGTACAAAATCACATGATCACAACTGAGGCTGACTTCACGCCTGATACAGAAATTGATGACATTTTCACCCAAGAGAAGCGCCGTGAAACAGAAGATATCCTAAGGGAACTTGGCAACGTGCCGTATCAAATTTTTCTTTACTCGCACGTTGAGCATGGCTTTGCTACGAAGGGAGATTTGGCAGATGAGAAAGCGAAGTTTGCAAAAGACCAGGCCTTTTCTCAGGCGGTGGTCTGGCTGGATGAGTATGTGAAGAGGGGACAGTAGTTGTTAGCACGACGATTTCATTACAAACTTTCAAAAATCGTGATCGATGTAAAATCTGGATCATTTCAGCAAATATGGGTTACATCTTCTCGCTATTCTTTCATTCGTGAGATCGTCCAGTCATGTTGCATCCAATCAGTTACGTGTTTATTCAATATTCTTCACATTCGCAGTCCACGGCGGCTCCCCATCCTCGTCAAACTCCGCCCACCGAAAAAAACTACATCCCTCTTGCCCAGGTACGTATCCAAAATGGCACATCCACATATACCTACCTCTTGACTCCTTCTTCCTCGTCGCACACCGCAGCACAGTCGGGACCCCACACCGACACCTTGGCGTGAATCGGGGGTGCAAACTATCCTTGTACCAACGATACGTAACATTGAGTCTCTTATTTCCTGCCAAGGGATGGGGATCAATAGCCTGAGCCGGCGCAATCGAGTGTTTCCACTCCTCTTGCATCTCCGCATGCATAATCAGCAGCGAGTTGTGTGGAAGATGAATGCTAATCTGGCCCTGAGCGTCCGCCAATGACCCATCGTCTTTGCGGTAAGAGACATCGTCCTCGGCCACAATTTTGCGTACCCTGAACTCTCGGGCAACGCCCAAGCTCAAACTACCGATTACGGCACGCGGACCCAGATAGGTCAGTTGGTCGGCGTGGTAGCCGACACTTTGTTGTGGGCCGTCGTAGCAGTTTACAAACGCTGTGTTGGCTCTCCAGGGGTGAGGCGACTGGTATTTGAGTTTTTTGCCGTCGGGGGAGAAGTCACGGATTCGACGGGCGATTTCGCTGTTTACGGCTTCTTCGACTTGTGGCAAGGCGTTGAGCATTTCTGGTAGGCTTTGGCGTACGTCCTGGATGAAAATAATTTGTCAATAGTTGTAGGACAAGAATTGTTCTGGTTCGATTGGAGACTCACGTCAATATGGCGGCCGTCGTAGACATATTCCGTCTTTTGCTTGTCTGCCTCCTCGAGACTGTTGACGTAAAATGCGTACGTGTGTGGGCTCAGCACCACTCTGTCAAACAGTTTGAACTCATACCTACGGAACGTCGACACGTCATCCAATAATTGCAACAGGAGGGCATCAGCTTGCTTGGCTGGTAGAAAATTATGAATGATGGAGCACGGCGTATGTGTTTCGATATCCTCTGGGCTATAGAGAAACAGGGTTTTGCCTTTCTTAACCATTGGCTTTTTCGTCGGTCCCCCATGTGGCGCTGCGATCCGGTATGAGGTCAAAGATGACTGGTATCCCATTGTAGTAGGCCCTGAGCGCTTCCTTGGAGGCAGACCAGAACCTTGTGCCAGGTATGCAGAAGCCTGTTGTACTGATCCGTCTGCTGCAAGCAGGGCTTCTAGCAGGACCGTCTCATCGACACCAGCATGCAATGACGCCAGTAATGCAAGCTTGAAGTCTGTAGATTCTTCCTCTTTCTCGTTCTCATTGCCCTCCTCTTTCCTGGCTTCCATCGGTGTGGTTGCAATGGATGGCTCCAACGCCTGCTCATCCCGCTTTCTCTTGCGTGTCACAAACGCGTCCATGTCGTTCTCTCAAAGTGATGCGCCTTGTACTCATGGCGTGAAGAAGAACGTGTCGACTGCATACAGCATTTGCCATCGCGAGAGCAAGCCAGACTAGCACACAACGCGCTGTCACGGGAACATGGTCAGGCAGCACCGGATTCAGCCCCGCCATAGCTACACTTGCGCCTCGGCCATTCCAACCCCATCGTCATCTGCGAGCCATGCAGCGGCACACCCCCAGCTTCACTTCCCCACGCACAATGATGCGCCATATCCTGCACATTTTCCACGCGCCATAGTCTCTTCAGTCTATCTTCCTCTCGCTTCCCCTGGTAAAACCGCCCACAATGCTCGAGTTCCGCACCCAAGGGTTCAACGGGTACTCGGTCAAGTACAGCCCATTCTTCGATTCACGCATCGCCGTCGCAACCTCCGCAAACTTTGGGCTGGTGGGAAATGGAAGATTATACATTCTCGGTCTGACGGCTAATGGAATCGTAGCCGAAAAATGGTATGTCCTTTTCCACACTTCCTTCCTCAACAATACACGCACATATGAGACTGCCTTTCACATGCTAACCCACCCCCCAGGTTCGACACCCAAGACTCGCTCTTCGATAGCACCTGGTCCGAAGCGCACGAGAATCAGCTCCTCACCGCCGGCGGCGACGGTTCCGTCAAGCTCTTCGACATCAACGTGCCCACGTACCCCATCGCCTCATGGCAGGAACACGCACGTGAAGTCTTCGCCGTGCACTGGAACCTTGTGGCCAAAGACACGTTTCTCTCCTCCTCATGGGACGGTACAATCAAGATATGGAATCCCAATGCTAATGCAAGCATCACGACGCTACCTACGCATTCATGCACCTACTCAGCGGCCTTCAGCCCCCACAGCCCCAGTGTCTTGAGCAGCGTCAGCTCAGACAGCCATTTGCGCGTATTTGATCTAAGGACTCCCGCGAGCGCAAGCAATCATTTGACTATGAGCGTGCCAATTCACCAGCCGCCTAAGCCGCGTATGGGCGCCGCTGCACCTGTCGGCCTTGCGCCCGCAGAAGCTCTGACCCACGACTGGAACAAATACCGCGACACTGTCATTGCAACGGCAGGCGTCGACCGCGTTATTCGCACGTTCGATATCAGAATGCCCCAGCAGGGCCCAATCGCCGTGCTACCAGGGCATGAGTATGCCGTCAGGAGACTTAGTTGGAGCCCTCATCTCTCCGACATACTGCTCAGTGCTAGTTACGACATGACGTGTCGTGTGTGGACCGATGGCAGTGCCATGGGTGTTGGCGCCGTCAAGCAGGAGAATATGCTTGAAGATCCCATGTTTTATGGCGGAGGCAGGGAAATGGGCAGGATGGCTAGGCATACAGAGTTCGTCACGGGAGTTGATTGGTGTCTGTTTGGCGCAGAGGGCTGGTGCGCGAGTACGGGTTGGGATGAAAGAGTACTAGTATGGGATTGTCGAGCCACCATGAAATAGATATACTTCGCCCCTTTTCGTTTTTTTTTCTGTTTTCCGCCCTGGCCTTGGCGGCCCTGTGCAGTATTCTATTCGGCCTTTGCGAAAGTGTGATGATTATCTCGTAAATCTCTTTTCAGAGAAAAGACTGACATCTGATACTTGGCAAATAGACATTCGGTTCAGTAATTGCTACGAGACATAGCGTACCATAATGTGTTCCTCTAACAAAAAAAGAATAACGAATCGGGACAAAGTGGAAACAAACCAAAAGGGTATCATCGTCCCATATACATAACACCACCAAACACCAAGATGCAAGTCCCTTTCCCCCACGTCCAATACGCCATATCATGCGGATGCCAAATGCAAGTCTTCATAACTTCACCACCCAACTCAAAGATCCCCAAGATTGAGAATATCATCCAGAGTCTCATCCATCTCCTGCATGTCTTGCACGCTGCCTCCTTGCCAGTGCATGCCCACTTCGTCATCGACCTGCATAGCGTCTCCAAAGTCAATCGTCCATGTCTCGCTAGAAAACGATTGCTTGATATCATGGACACCATTCGTGAGCGAGCCATTGGTAAGTGGTTCGGATGAGGTGTCATATATGTCTTCGATGCCTTCGGTATCGAGGAATCTTGAATTCAGAATCGAGCCGGCAATAAGTGGGGTTTGGCCGAGGTATCCGTCCCCTAGTTGTAGTGCAAGACGAAGGTCTTCGGTACAGAGTGGCTTTCTCTTGCGCCGCTCTTCGGCTTCGACAGGAAGTTCGCCAGCAGTGCCTCTCATTAGTTCGCCCTTTTCTGCCAACCGTTCTTCTCTTGCTTGCTTCTTTTTAAACTCTCCTGTTCGCACATAGCCTGGCCCGTTGCTACAAACCTTCCCGAGTAGATTTGCCAACGCTTCTTTGATATATGTCTCAGTAGCGAGATTAAGGTAATCCGGACAGTCTGGTGTATGGCCCTGTGGAAGGCCATTTTCATAGCAGATAGGAAGGAGACGGTAGGATATCGTCATGGCAGTAGGAAATTCGTGCGTCTCAACGTAAAGAGCCGAGGTGTAGCGTTTACGGATTTCAAGTTCCCAATCTGTAGCAATGTTAGCATGCACAAGCAATACCTATCGTATAGTGACGATAGTACTAGGTGAGTACGTACTTGTCTTCGCAAATCCACCGCCTTGGTTGCTACTTGGCCCAACATCCAGCTGCTTTGCCCGTCTCGCATCGACATACTCCTGCACCGGTCCTGTTGTGCCCACACTCAGCCCTCCCTCCAAACCTGTAGCTAACGGGCTCTCCCCCGCAGGAATTCCTTTGAGCCTCTTCCTCTCCCTGCGACTCAGCTGCATAACCTCGTGTTTCAGCCGTTTCTCACTCTCGTCCCCTGTCCCCTTGACCGTCCCACTTGTAGGTTTATCGCTGCTACTGACCCAGCTTGCAATGCCAGCTTCCGGCGGATCGCGCCACATGTTTGTGTAGATAGCCGTGAAAAGGGCATTGTGCGCGTGTTCAAGGGCGGGCGTAGTCAGGATCTTGGATAGTTTCTGGGAGAGCTCTTCCTGATTGAGGTTGCCAAGCAGAAAGAATGAGAGCGTTTTCTTATACACTGTCCAGTCGGCATCGCTGATGGCGCCCTTCACGGCTGCATATAGGGGTTCAACGTCTATGCGCGGGCTTCGCGGTACGGAGGGTTTCTTGATGAGGTCGGTCTGGAGGGATGTGAGGTTGGGCAAAGTACCCGAAGAGAGAGTCGGTGTCGTTGAGACATTCATCTCGTTAGGTCTTATTGTGCCTGCCATGATGGCGGTGTAGATGCGCCGTAGCGGCGCTCAATGTGTGGTGATGTGCGCGCGTTGCAAGCAGGTCGCGCAGGGGGACAGATGCGCGTGCTGACAGCGGAAACGAACGACGAGGGCGGGACAACGACCAAAAGACCGGCGCAGTAATGCGAATGGACAGTCTGAATCGCAGAAATAGTCGGTATTGTTCCTCAATGACGGGAGATGCAGCGGGTCTTGTGCGGGGCGTGGATTGATGGAACGGCACGTAGACGTAGGGAGGGTGAGGTCAGAGCTCGGGGGTCCTACGGAGTTGACGCTGAACAGCCTAACCACATGTACAGACATCTGGAACATCAGCATCACATCGCTTCCTTGAAACCAGCATTTGGATATTAGTAAATGAAAATCTAATGCGCTGTTTATTCAGACATGAGAATTACGGGTTTTGATAAACATCACAGTCCCTATGCTTAGGCTTATTGCCGCCCAGGTAGTGGTGTTCTTTTCTCTAACCATGCGTACCGTGCCTTTATGAATTGTCGCCAAAAACGTCTGTCAACTCGACCTTTCCGACACTCCAGATCTCCCGCTCATCCTCGACCTCATCACTAGATAGACCAAGACCACCTGCTCCGCCCTCAGCTTCCTTCCTTTCTCTAGCCTGGCCTGCCAGCCTCATAGCTACGCGCTTGAAGTAGTCTCCCATGCTACGCTGCTGACCAGGAGATAGGCTCTTGCCTGGACCCGACATGTATTTGTCGAACACAGCGCTTTCCTCGTCCACTACGGAGAAGATGCTGAGGAAGGCGGCCTCCGCAGACAGCTTGATTGGAATGACCGGGTCACGAACAGATGCAAATATGACTGGTACCAGTAGTGGAATGTGTGGACGGACGAGATCATTGTGCTGTCGTGAAACCGTTCGGAGCACCACGAGCGCCAGACGTCTCGTGTCAACAGGATGACCCGGCTCCACCACAGGCCCAAGAGCCTCGAAAAGTGGTTTTGTGTGATCAAAGCTCTTGTTGCTTTTCTCGGAGAGCAAATATTTGCCAGCGGCGAGGATGGAATTGTCCGAGATGTACGGCTGTGAGTGTGCAATACCTTGGCAAATAATAGACACAGTCTCATCCGCAAAAGACTCTGTCAAAGCCTCTGGTGCATCAAGCAGGATAGCATTGAGGGCCAATACCGATGCCTTGTTGTAGTGTGTTGTGAGTACACGGGCCTTGAGCAGACTAGACGCAATCTCTTCAGGCAAGCAGCTGATGAGAGCGCCCAAAAGTCGAGCGTTTGTGATAGCCATTGCGTCTAGACATCGTCAGTACCTGCGTAAAGATCTTGCCATCTATTCAACATTCAACTTACCATTCGAGTCATCAGTCTCAGTATCAATGAGACCCAGTATAGCATTTCTGCTCGCCTCGCTCATGTTCTTGCCCGCTTGGCTTACTACCTCAAACAAAGCCTTCAACATTGCAGTCTTAACGGCCTCATCGGTTGTCTTGGATCCAGTTACCAGCTCAGCAATCAGAGGATCCACTCTAGGTGTAAGCTTGATCAATGTACCGAGAGCCTTGGCCGCTCGTGCTCGCAGAATGTCAGAAGATGTATCCGCGAGCGATTTGGCAAATGTTCGTTGAAGTTGCGGTAAGAAGGGCTTGAGAAAGGTTGGAATCTTTCCGAGTAGGTTATTGAGTGTGAGCAGGATGGCAGCCTTGACGTCAACGGAGCGCTCTGTAACCACACGAATGAGGGGCCCAGTGATTTGAGTAACGAAAGGCTGCAACGCTTTGGCACTTGTGCGGTCAATGATATCAGAAATAGCCAACGCAGACTGCGTGCGCTGTTCGACGGTGCCGTTCATAAGACCCTGCAGGAAAATAGGCAGAATGGCGTTGATTCCCTTTGGCAGTGAGAATCCCGGAAGATCTGCACCAGCGACACCAACCTGGTTGAGAGTTTGTCGGGTAGAGATGACGAGCGCCTCCATTTCTTCCTTTCGTAGCCGCTTCGATGTAAGGGTGCTTAGAGCAGTCCATGCCGCCCTGACGACCTCAGTGTCGCTATCATCGAAAGAGATGAGAAGCGCGCGAATAAGATCTGGATAGTACCTCGAGAAGTCTACATCCGCATCTGCGAAGAATCTTGCAAGGTGCATATCGGCACGCGCACGTCGCTTCTCGTCGTCGTGCTTGGATAAAGCAAGCATTACACTCATTGCAGTGTTGAGTCCATCAAACTCATCCACAGACAAAAGTACCTTGTCGAAAGAAGCTTCGAGTTCTGACTTTAAGTCTTCATCCTTGGAAGCAATGATATTGTCCATGATAGTGTTCAGGATGTTTGGCAGCCTTCTGGACATAGCAGAGCTTGCAACTTCGGCCAACGACGCAATAGCCCGAGCATTGAAAGCAGACATGGGCGAAGTAAGAAGTGTGGGCAGCAGATTTGGCAGAATGATATTGGACCTTGCCTGATCTGTAAGGAGAGTGAGAAGCGCAGATAGCGCGTTTTGAGCGTCTTCCTCTGAACGCAGAAGGTTGAGTAGATAAGGCAAGACCTGATCGACAGCCTTCTTGCCGAGAATTTGTTGTAGAGCGTCGAACGCATCTGCTGCAGCTTCTCGAACATCGGCGTTGTGGTCCACCAAAGCGGTCCGCACGACCTGTATGAGTGTTGTCTCGTAGTCTTCGAGCTGTTCTGGTGATGCAGCAGCAATGAGCTCTCGGAGGGCAATACAGATACCCTGTTTTGCGTCGGTGTCGGTAGTATGCAAACCGTCCTCCAAAGTAGGCAATAAGGTGGCCAGCACACCGTCGCCAGCTTTTCGAATGAGTTCTCCAAGGGCGTTGCTAGCGATGACCTTCTGCTCCATGTTGGAACTTGCCAGACGACGGATAATGAGTTGCGTGAGTGTAGGTATAAGTTCGCGCAAGGTACGAGGGCTGGCGACCAATGCCTTCCAGACGTTGATGGACGCAGTGCGTACCAGGCCAGATGTATCGCATCTGCAGATGTACAATGCAGACAAGACTTTGTTGCGCTTCTCTTCTCCAAGAACTTCGAGAAGAGACTGGCCGGCTTCCTTTGCGCCCTCTTCGGCCTCTTCCTCTTCCACCTTGCCACTAATACCAGTAAGGTTGAAGAGCAGGTCTCCCACAAGCTCGACGGAACTGAGACGGATACGATAGCTGTCGTCGGCAAGACCCCTCTCCAACTCTGGCAGCAAGAGATCGATAGCCTTGGTAGCAAAGTTCTTGACCAGGAGACGACCAGCGCGCAAGGCGGTTTCGCGGATTGATTCCACATCATCTGCAAGACCGCCAAGTATAGGAGGAATGATCTTGCTAAGGTAGTTGGCAAAGCTGTTTCCGAAACATACTGGCAGGAAAATGAAGAGCGACATGAAGCCTTCTCGAACTGAAGCTCTGCTGCTGGAGACATTCTGCAGGATACTTGGGAGTGTCTCCTCCAGACGCCCAGTTCCCAAACCGGCGAGGACTTCTGAGAGAGCTTGAGCAGAACCAAGTCGGTCTCCAGCACCTGTATCGGACTTGAGGGTAGCCATGAGGCTTGGAATGAGGTCGGGTAGAGCGTCCTCTCCAAGCTTTTCCACGAGCGAACCTAGTGCCTTGGACGCCGTAGCACGCGTAGCTGGAACAGGGTCCACAATTGCGACGCGCAAGCCGGCGACCAAAATTGGCAAATGAGATATGAGATCCTTTCTCTCTGAAAGATATGCCAAGCTGCCAATGATTTGAGAGGATTTCCGCTTGGTTCCTGATCGGTCACCCAGTCCGCGTTCCAGAATGCGTACCACAAGAGCGAGTGATGGGGCATCTAAGAAATGAGCGAATTGGATCTTGATCAATGCGTCAAGGGCATCTTCAGTGTATTTGGTGGGGTCGCTTAGAGCCTTGAGAATGATGTTGACGACACTCTTGATCTCGGGGTTGCTGATAACTTCACCAAAGCGTTGCAAGCTTCGATTCGCCGAAGCCCTTACCTCCTTATGACTGTCAGTCAAGACAACAGTAAGAGGTGGGATGATATCAGGCAAGCTGAGGGCTAGCTGATTTGGATCAAGATAGGCCATTGCACCCAAAGAGTCGCAAGCACCCTTCTTACTTCGCCATTGGTCCTCATCCAGACCTTCCAGGAGTATTGGCAGCACCTGCTTAACTCCAAAGGAACTGAGCGTAGAGAAACACGTCTTTGCTGCATCAAGGCAGGCCTCTCGAACGTCTGCACTTGTGTCACCAAACCCAGCGAGTAGCTGTGGGACCAGCTGGATAACGTAAGGCTCGAACAATCGACCCATTATCAACGACAAGAGCTCGTATGCCAAGTAAACACCTTGCCTTTGGTTGGGGTCTTTCTTGTTCTCACTAGCACCCTTAAGTGTGGACATGATACGGTATTCTTTGAGGACAACGAGACCCTTTCCTCGAACGATACCCGCAAGTCCATAAGCAGCACCACGACGTTGGGCATATTTCTTCGACTGCAGCAACTGTTCCATCATCTGGTTGACGTATGTTGAAAGCTCCTGCTCTGAGGTGCGGACTAGAGGTGGGAGGCATTGTGCGACGGCGTATTGTACTGTTTCTGAAGGAGTGCTGAGGGTCGCCAACAGTCTTTGCACAACCTTTGGAACTCGTTCGTCCCCGGCCGCCAAATGACGACCCAAAGCACCGTAAAGGATGACGACAGCTTCATTGACTTGATCGTACATCTCGGACTTCCGGTCGGGCGCTTCAAGTGCGTTCTCGAAAAGTTCCATCAACGGCTCGACCTTGGTTTGCGCTTTTGCGGCAATGATTGATGTCGCTGCCTCAATCAATTCATCTCGAACTGCAGAGCTGCGATCTCCCAAAGGACCTTCGTAAATGAGGAAGTTGAAGAATTCCGGTAGATTATCGGGCTTGAATCCTGGTGTCATTTCCTTGAAGGAGAGCGCAATACCGTCTCTGCTCTCCCAAGGGTCTCGAAGATCCACCTTTCGGGGCATACCATACTCGTCGCGCTCTGGAACTCGTGGTTTAGCCTTTTCTGTATAAGAATCACGAAGCTTCTTCAGAAGGTCATCGAATGTCTCTGGGAACTTGGTAACAATCTCGCCAATAGATCGAGCAGCTGCCCGCCGGAGCGGTTTGTCAAGAGAGTCGAGATATGGCAGTATTTGTACTCCCGCTTCGGGTTTCAGCTCGAGATCGTTCTCGTCCCATATCGTTTGTGCGAGTTCCGCGTTTTCCGGTACATCATCATGACAAGCAATCCAGATCTCTTCACTGAAGGTCATGCCGTTCATATCGAGTTCGGCGTCGATAGCTTGTAAGGTTGCAGTTCGGACGCCAGTTTCTGGTACAATTGTTCCACGAAGGAGAGCTGTCAGCTCGTCGTCGGTAATGTTCGGAGCGAGACCGCGAGCGAGATCTGACAAACAGTCTTTGATCATCTTGTAATGCTGCTGGTACCGCTGCATCGACCATACTAGAATTTCTAGCATATTCTTACGGGGCAGGCGAGAATCGGTGCCTGTTACGCGTTAATTGCAAGCCTCGCAGTCTGAACAGTAGGACGCTTACAAGAGTTTGTGTGGAAAGCGAGAATTTCGATAGCTAAGATCAGCTGCTCGTCGGCTTCCTCAGGCGTAGATTTGCCTATGCCACCTTTTTCCAATACCAAGAAGATCAGAGGCAAGCAGTATGCGAGAGAAACAGCGTCCAGGGGTCTTTGTTCGCTCAAGAACCGGAGTCGGTACATAACGCGGGTTACAAGATCTGATCTTGTTAGCTTACATGTCCGCACCATCCAACCAATTCCAATCGACTCACCGCCTAAGTCTTCAGCTTCATATTCTTTCGCGAGCTGTATGGATCCGATAGTGCGAAGTACTGCTACCCCAACAAATGGTCGAATTGCACCCAAACGGCTGGATATCTTTTCGGAACATGCAATTAAGGCAGTTGCTGGGATATCTCCAAGAAGGAGGCCAGCTCCAGTGCGAACAGCCTGGATCAAGAGATCAACAGCTGGCCCCATCCATTGTTCCGCCTCGGTAGGGGGACCAGTTGCGAGGCTCTGAATGATGCCCACACCCCGCCTCATCTTCTGCTCAATACCAGAAACTTCCTTCCTGATGGCGGATTCCTTTGCCAACTGCGCATTGACCTTGGCTTGCTCGTCCGCCGTGAATTTCTTGGTCTGTCCCTTCTTTTGTGCAAGCTGTGCTCGTAGTTCCTCTTCCCACTTCAAAGTATCGTAGTCCTTGGTGTTCTTGTCTATCACAACAGGGGCTTTCTTGGACAACACGTCGATATAGGTTGTACCTTCGGGTGTGCGGAATATCGCAGCTTCAGTCGGTCCAACTGCCTCCAGTTGCTTGGGGTCCAGGTCTTGACTGAACTGCTTCACTACAGCGGGCAGCGCAGCATCTGGAGCAACGAAAGCCATGTCAGCATAAGCACTGTAGGCTGCCAGGCTAATGGCAGGGAACTGCTTGTTTTCTTGGTTCTTCCAGGCTGGTTAGCTGGAAAGGTTTTCATGGGATCTAGATGGCTACGTACCTCGGTAGAGTCATTGACAGTACGCATGAACTCATCCAGATTGTTCCGAACTACCTCACCTGGGTCTACGCCCATGCGCAGGCACAGCTCGATCCAAGATACTCGTTGGATGATTTCCTTTCGTGCCAGAACAACAAGATTCATGGCTTGTTTATGAAGAATCGAGGCCTCGATATTTTTATCATGTTTCTTGAGTATCTCAGGAGGGAGGCATATGCATGCCAATACTGCACCAAGTTCTCCACAACCTGTTTTCGATGCCAATGCAGCGCTTTCCTTGTCTTCTAGTTGGATTGCCTTGTACCATGACCAAATTCCATCTAGGATGATGTTGCTGATCTGTTCTGGGGACGTCTGGATGTATGCTTGTATTAGTGCTTGTTTGGCAGCCGACTTGGCTTGGGCAGAAATGCCCTGTGCCACGACGAGGAAAATGTACGCCTGTGCCCATGCATCACGAACATCCTTGGATGGTGTTTGTGCGACGCTTGATGCGACAGCATTCAATGCACGAAGTGCAATCGAGACATCCTCTTCGGCGGATAATTTCGAATATACTTTTGGGTTGAGAAGGAGTGAGGGTTTTGGTTGCGTGGCGAGTGATTGTGAGACGACATCGGATTTCTTGAAGAGTGACGCTAGTTTCTCATCCTTCATGTCCCGGACTCTATCAATGAGCAGTGCAGTGACGTAGTGCCCTGCTGTGACGAGGCCGTTTTGGGCCGCCGGGAGTGGATTAGCATTGATCTCTTGCCAGAGCTCAATTAGTTTCGGGAGAGTAGCCTGACAGAATGCAAGCACGTCTGGTTGACTCTGTTGCTCTTCAGACAAGTTCCACCAAATGTCTGCTGCCCGAATTGCCCATAATCTCTTGACAGGTACACGTTTATCCCCCATACCTTTGATAAACGCATCGGAAACCGTCTTGTCGAAGGCAACGCCGTTAGTTAGACCGAAATTGAGGTGCGTTGTCATTGCCGACACTTCAGCCAGGACAGCTGGTTCATTTGGTTCCTTCAACGCTACTGCAGCAATGCCTGCAGGAATCTTCTTGGAAAGCGAGGGTGACTCGGGTAAGACCGCAAGCATTTGAGCGTGCAGAACTTTCTGGTCAGCACCTGACACCTTGCCTTGCTTGAGAGGATTCAGCACTTCGTCTGCTACTTTCTCGATCTTGTCAGTGTCTTTGGATCGTAAGGCGAGCGCCTTGAAGGTGCGTAGGGTGCCAGCTCGGATAACGGGGCTGGTGGATTTCACATTGGCCAGCAGTGGCTTGAGCATATTTCCTAAGAAGATGTCTGAGAGGTCCATGGACTCTGGAAGAGCGAGTATCATGGGCGAGATGATGTCGTTGAGCACCACTTCAGGTGCTCTCAGCAGTGCCTTCTCGATGGGCTGGAATACATCTTTGCACAGCTCGTCCAAAGTAGGAAATGTGTCAAAAAAGTCGTGCAGGGCATTGGAGATGTGGTGGGGAAGTTGGCTTCTCGAGCCAACAATCTCCCTTGTGTAGAAGGCATAGTAATCCTTTTTGTGGTTTTCGAGAAGTGGCTTGACGGCCGGTAGGCGAGACGAGACACCTGCAATGACACCGAGAAAGACAGCATTTCCAGCAGTTGGAGCAGCGCCCTTGGCCGTGAGCGTCGTAACTAGCTTGACAAGGGTTTCCTGGCCGATTGCCTCAGAGCGGAAGATAGCACGAAGAGCTCGACGAGTAGAGACGAGGGCAGAATGGGCGAGGCGGCCAGCCCGGCGATCGCCACCTGTGCCCACGCACGTCTCGAGAACGCGCGCATTGGCGAGAGCCACGTCCAGCCCATAGCTTGCCCACGCATCCGGGGATTTTACCAGTTGCAGCAGCAGGACAGAGCACCAATCGTTGAGTACGAAAGCGCTGGCGTGTGCGATGCCCTTCTTTGCGCACTCTTGCTTGAGAAATTTTACAATGGGCGGGAGCACCGTCTTGCCGTGTGGCCCTGTAACCAGCGCCCGAAGGACGCCCTCGACGGCGCGGCGGGACTCGCGGTCGTCATAAAGTGGATATGTCTCGAAGAGGGTTTGCAGAAGAGCCTGAAGGTCGGCAGTCGCTAGAGCGGCTACATTGAGGGCAAATCTAGTCAGTCTTTTGCTGCTTGAATATGTGTGTGGTGTGTGCATTAGGGCGTCCAGAGCACTCACAGTCGTCTGCGACCTGGTGCTGCAAGCCCGAAAGCTCGTGGATCCTGCGCTTGGTGGAGCTCGTAATGAGCTTCTGTCGCAGTCCGTCGCGGTCCAGGGCCGGCGCTGCAGCATCCCCATTCACAGCCATGTCGTCCAGTCCATGCGAGAAGGCCGAGTGCGGGGAGTTGGCGGGGTGAGTCGTGCGATACAACGATCGCGAAATGATAATGCCAAGATTTCTCGTCTATTTGGCTGCTGGCTTGGGTGCCATGACATCGGTGCTCAATGCTTGTCCACCATGTGGATCGCCTTTTACCAACCCCCACCGCTGGCCTCGCCTTCGCCGCCCGTCCACCGCTGTCTGACTGTTTCCTTGACCACCAACCGAGCGGCACTGATGCGTCCTGTCTACTCGTACGTCTTGTCCAACCTTGATCTCGCCCGGGATCAAGCCCCGAGATACTCTATACGGCGGCCCGCTTGAGACAGATCCCTGCCCCTCACTTACCATATTCCTTCACTACACCAGTTGGCCCAAAAGGAGAAGAAAATTAATTCCAGTTCTTTAATGGCGAAGAAGAAGAAGCCAACTGGCAACCCCGCACGAGGCTTCGCCACCACGTCTGTGGCCAGCAAACCGAAGCCTGACAGGACCATTGTTGATGAGACCAAGCCAGTCGCCACGGCCCAGTCAAAGGAGAGCACATCAGTTCCAGAGCCCACGTGTCAGCCGCCTCAGCAGGTTCATCCGCCCAAAGAAGAAGTCGCACCGACCCCGGAAGAGTTGGAGGCCCAGCTAGAGCGTGATGAACTTCAACTTCTAGTTGAAAAGCATGCTGCCAAGGTCCGGCGCGAATCCAGTCGTCATGTTACACGGTTCCAAACAGATCGCAGACTTTTACGTAGCCAGTCGCACTCTTTGACTGTCCACGAGTGGCTACCCAATGAGATTCTGGACAATATCGTCCTATTAGCACAGGTCGAGTCCAACGATTCAAACCGAAGATTGGGCCAGCAATCCTTTCTCAGAACCCTCACCGAAGATGATGCCATATCTAAATTCTGGACTCTTGACTTGAGTCTACGTGACCTTGGATTCTCACAGAATCACATTGAGCCTGTCTTGAGATGGCTCTGCGCCAACGCTGCTGGCGTGGATGCATCTTCTGGCATATGGGGCTTCCAAGAAGCTTTGGAATGGCTTGCCTTGGATCAATGCGAAGATCACTCTTTTTCCTACGAGGAATCAAAGCCTAAACGCTCAGCTTTTGACACTCCCAATCCTTCTCGCCCACGTAAGTCTATCTGGTGTTTCACTTAAGACTTGTTTGATTCTCCGTCTTATTGCTGGCTAGCCATCGGTTGTTTAAGTCTGGTTATGCATTACTCTGCATCGCGCTAACCCAAAAAAGCCACACCAACACGCGATATTACTCCTACTAGGAGCACACCCACAACAGCGGCCTCGACATCTGCGAAGACCAATGGCTCCACGGCTGTCGAACCCAACCACAGCGATATTCAAGTCAGCGATCTTGATAGCGATCTTGATAGTGATGAACTTATTCCTGCGTACCTCAAGATTAAGAGCAAACTTTACGAGATTGACCCGCAGCTCATCGAATCGACTGCGAAAAAGCCTAGAAAGAACGCCCAATCGAAAACACAAGCACATGCTTCTACACAGACTCCGGCTGTTCGAAAACTACTTTCTCAGTTACAACAACTTACTTCTGATGCACTCTTTGATGAAGATCAAGCCGAGGCACAGTGGCCTGCCAGACGCAATCAAATCGCTCAAAATCAAGCCGAGAAAAGGAAGCAAAATGAGACACGACCGGATGTTCCACAAGCGCAGAAAGAAGGATTCAATCTGCAGCCTATAACATCGACTGCGACCAAGGCGCCCTCCACGGCAGCTTCTCCTAATGCTACTGAGGACGAAGAGGATACGGATCTGCTTGGGGATATGTTTTCTGCAGTCCCTGATTCATCGCCAGCCCTAGAAACCACGTCCGACGGCGCGGACCCTGTTCATGTGGCTATACGTGACTTTGGCAAAGCGAGCGGAATGTCTCCTCGCAAATTGCTTGAGGAAGTTGTCAGGTCAAGGTATGTAGAACCGGTGAAACCTTTCTCTCTTACTTTTCTTGAATATTGACTCAGTTCTGCTAGGGACTCGAGTGCGCGTTTAATATACAAGATGATCTCACCTACCGCGTACACTTGCAGGCATTCCCTGACTATCCATTGGTCAAGGGATGTTGATATCGAGTACGATAACGAAATTATCGGAGTGACCATCACTCCTTACAGAAAGGAAGTCACGTTTGTGGCAACAGACATCGCGACAGTGTCCGCTGAGCAAAGCGAAAGCTACATATCAGTTGTCGCATTATTTTCCATCTGTGTTACCTCACCAAAAGATGAGAAAGTTCATCAGCGGCTGCCATCGAATTGGAGAGAACTGTACAGAGAGTTTCTGGAACATCGAAAGGCGCGGCTGGATGCCGCGGATCGCGACGCCATCAAGCACTATCGCTCAGTCATTCAGGACCAAGTTGAGAATGAAGAGTCCGACGGTGTTGTTTTCACGAATCGCTTCAAGATGCGTAACCAGGCTGCAACGGGCTCAAGTGCTTCAAACTCAGGTTATAGCACGCCAGTGCGCCAACACGACAGTCTAAGAGAGTTATGGGCTGCAAAAACGTCAACTCTCTCGTACGAACACATGCTTGTCGGTCGAGTAAACCTTCCTGTATTTGGATTTAAAGAGTCTATACTCTCAACAGTCGACAAGAATCAGGTTACTATCATTTGTGGCGAGACTGGTTGCGGAAAGAGTACGCAGATTCCTGCTTTTGTTCTCGAGCATGAGCTTGCGCAAGGAAAGGCATGCAAAGTGTACTGTACTGAGCCGAGACGAATTTCTGCCATCTCGCTTGCGCAGCGCGTCAGTGAGGAGCTGGGTGAGGGTCCAAAGGATCTCGGAACTGTTCGCTCACTTGTCGGTTACGCGATTCGACTTGAGTCTAAGACTTGTTCGCAAACTCGTCTAGTATACGCAACTGTGGGTGTGGTACTGCGTATGTTGGAGTCCTCAGGGGGTTTACAAGAGGTTACACATCTTATCATTGATGAGGTTCATGAAAGATCCATTGACACAGATTTTCTGCTTGTCATCTTGCGGTCGCTTATGCAGCAACGTCCCGAATTAAAGGTTATACTAATGAGTGCAACCGTTGATGCCGCAAAATTCTCGGCATACCTCAACGATGCACCAATTTTGACAGTACCAGGTCGTACATTCCCGGTACAGACACGTTATCTAGAGGATGCAATCGAGTTGACCCATTACGACGGGGCATCTGAAAAGATTGGAAACACAACTAGCAGCGACAATGACGAAGAGGATGAGATTGCGAGTGATAAATCCGGTATTCCAAGCAAGCTCCCCGGGTACAGCGCTGCGACGCGTAACGTGCTTTCGGATTACGACGAGTACGCCATTGACTACGATCTGATCACACGCCTTGTTGAAACGGTCGCGTACAACCAACAGCTCAGTCGCTTCAGCAGTGCAATTCTTGTCTTCCTTCCAGGTATTGCCGAGATCCGACAACTCAATGACATCTTGGTTGGTCACCCGTCTTTCGGAGCTGATTGGTACATCTATCCGCTACACTCAACAATCTCGAGTGAAGACCAGCAAGCCGCGTTCCTGATTCCTCCACCCGGGGTACGCAAGATTGTTCTTGCTACGAATATTGCGGAAACGGGAGTTACAATTCCAGATATCACTTGTGTAATCGATGTCGGCAAGCACAAGGAGATGAGGTTTGACGAACGAAGACAGCTATCACGTCTGACACAATCGTTTATTTCGAGAGCCAATGCAAAGCAGCGGCGCGGTCGTGCAGGCCGTGTGCAAGAAGGGTTATGCTTCCATTTGTTCACAAAGTACCGACATGATAACTTGATGGCTGAGCAGCAGACGCCGGAAATGCTGCGTCTCTCACTTCAAGATCTGGTCATGCGTGTAAAAATCTGCAAATTGGGAGACATTGAAGCTACCCTCGCTCAAGCGCTCGATCCACCCACGCCCAAAAACATCCGCCGCGCCATCGATGCGCTTGTGGAAGTGGACGCGCTCACTCCGAACGAAGAGCTCACACCGCTTGGTCGTCAGATTGCAAAGCTTCCATTGGACGCACACCTGGGTAAACTCGTCTTGTTGGCTTGCATCTTTGGTTGCGTCGACGTTGCTGTTACCATAGCTGCCATTCTCTCTTCCAAGTCTCCCTTTGTCACGCCTTTTGGAGCGAAGCAGCGTGCCGACGCTGCGCGACTTGCATTCAAAAAAGGGGATTCAGATCTCCTCACAACATACAATGCTTACAAGGCCTGGAAGTCGGTATGCACTACGGCTGGACGGTCAGAGACGCAGTTCTGCCACAAGAACTTCCTCAGCCCCCAGAACCTGGGCAATATTGAAGACCTCAAAGCCCAGCTGCTTTCGTCTCTTGTGGAAGCAGGTTTCGTACAAATGACACTCGAGGAGCGACGGGCGATGAATCGGTACCGGAGTACCTCGCGCCAGCGTGTATTTGTACAAGTGCCCTCGCAATACGACGCCTATTCCGACAACGACGTTTTAGTAAACACAGTCATTGCAACAGCTTTCTATCCCAAGGTGCTGATGCGCGAGGGCAAAGGCTGGCGTAATATTTCCAACAATCAGACAGTTAGCTTGGCCCCGACGTCAGTCAACAAAGGTAGCACAACGGCGAATTTTCTGTCCTACTATCACATTATGCAGTCGAGCAACAAGTTCTACAACGCGCATTCGACGTCGGTTGCATACCCATTGCCCATGGTGCTCATGGCGGCGGCGGACATGGACTTCAAGCTTCACGCGGGTGTCATTAGTCTGCCGGGCAACGCCGTCCGATTTGCTGTTCGTGACTGGAGGGCTGCCGTAGCGCTCAAAGTGCTGCGGCGGCGTGTCAAAGAAATATTGGCAAACAGCTGGAAGAACCCTACACGACAATTGAGTCATCGCGAACAAGAGTGGTTGGACTTGTTTTTCAAGATTTTTGAACAAAAGTTTGAAAAGGATGAACGCATCAGGGAAAAGGCTAGTGGGAAAGCGAAGTAGATAAGTAGGCAGACTGCTGTGCTAGTCATTGCTACTCTAGCGAAGACATATATATGGATAGCTCATGTTCTATGGTACATGTATGTAACGGAAAGAAGCGTCTAATATCACACAGACGGCTTCTCAAATTCAGCTTTACCATCCTTGATGGTGGCATACCTTACTGTGCCCGATGCATCAGTGTTTGGTATAGGTGCCTTGGTACCTTCACCAATAGACTTGATCTCTTCTTTAATCTTCCTGGACACGGCGTCCTCTACAGCGCCAGGCGGGCTATCGGCGATTTCGTCAACGTCTCTGAGGGTAAGAACGTCGCTAATGCGAGCAGCACGAGACTGCATAAGCATGGTAGTTGGACCCTCGAAGCGGAGGAAGAGCTGTGTAAATGTCAGTGTGTATCTAGCAAAAGCATACTCATGACATGTCATCTTACCCTGTCTCCCCAGACTGTCCTTCGCAGCCAAGTTTTGAGGGTGTGGTAGGTGGTGGATAGCGCACGCCATGTGGCCGTCTTGCTCATGGTTCGGAAGAACTGGGTATTCTGGACCATGGAACCAAAGCCAAGGTCTGGAATTTGGAATCGGACATTGGATGACTTGAAGCGGAAGGGGACGGGTGGTGTTTTGGAGGCTGTGTATGCTACTACATTACTGCGCGGCGGGTGGTTAGTCAAAGATGGTTGCTCAGTTGTTGTCCTTGGTAAATATGGCATACCTGGGGTGGGCTACATAACTCTCGCCAGCCTTGACCTGGACCTGGTAAATCTGCCCGTTTCCTGTGAGCGCCAGCAAGCCTCGGCCGGTAATGTATGTGTTTCCCCAATGTGCAAGGCCCAGCTTGATGTTATATTGTGGCTTCAGCTTCAATGTGAGGCCCGTCCACGCGAGCAGCGCTTGTCTTTGGCTGATGATCCAGTCATCCCGCCCATCCAGGTTCACCGAGACAATGCTTGAGATTGGGGTTTTGGTAGAGATGAGAGCTGTGACCGGGCTGGTCGACGACACCTTCTGGTAGAGGAAGGGAATGCCGACGGGCGCACGCTGGATTGGCTCGAGAATAGACAGGGTGGAGACTGTGTTTTCCGACTTCCCGCTGAGGCCGACCAGCGTTCCCCGGCGGGTGTAGAGGGTCTGCGAGGCAGAGAGGGAGACGGAGAGGATCGAGAAGGGTGTACCGATGACGTCGAAGCGGGCGTCTGCGCAAGGCAATTTTTTAGCAGGGCCGCATTGGAGCCACCGAGGAATGCATACCAGGTGTGTGCATGGGCGTAGCAGTGCCCTCAACACTGATTGTCTGCTGCAGCGCCGGGTCCGAGGGTGGACTGGTGGCCGAGATGTTGATGCATCGCGCCGCAATTGCTGAGGGCGCCGGGCGTGCAGTGGGGGCGCATGTGCGGGACAGGCTCCTCCATGGCAAGGCAGCCGGTCGTAGCATGGCTGTGCCGGGCAATTGGCGCGTGTAGGGGCGTCGAGATGGGCGGGCAGTGGTGTTGAAAGGTTAATGAGCATCAGCAACGGTACTGATAATTCATTAGTAGCACGGCGGTGGTTAGCATGATGCAAGCCCGCCCGCCCACGCGCTAGACAACGTGGGATGCCGGGGGGGGGGGGTCTCCAGGTACTCACAATATGACGTGCTTTCCATCTTCTATTCCTCTGCTTCTCCCCACCCATTGACGATTGAAAATATACAGCCCACCCAGGCGCCCTGTCTACTATGTTCATGCGGTCATGTTGATCCCTCCCCTTGCCCGCGCCGCCTGCCGGCCGGGCCTGCACGCATCCACCTTGCGCCTGCACTCGGTACCATATGGCGTTCGCGTCTTCACGTCCTCTCCCCTCCGCAAAAGAGATGCCCCCAGCCAGCCGCCAAAGCCAGCATCCCAGCCTGCCGTTGAGGCGACCAAGCCTGTCGAACATGCTCTCGCCGCGACTGCCACCTCTGCCAAACCCAAAGCCGCAAAGACGGACCCATTGCTGCAAGAGCAAGTCTTGACTAACAAGGAACAACGCAGGGCCGACTGGGCAATCATGAAAGAAATGTCGCAGTACCTGTGGCCAAAGGACAACTTAGGCACGAGATTCAGGGTTGGGCTGAGCGTGGGCCTGCTGGTGGGCGCAAAGCTACTCAACGTACAGGTTCCCTTTTACTTCAAAAGCATTGTCGACGCCATGAATATAGACTTTGCCGCTGTGGGCGGCACCGCAACTACAGTGGCTGGCTCAATGATCATCGCATGTAAGCCGCATCTAGCAATCCGATCCCGTCGCCCTTTGGCTGATATCATCACCAGATGGTTTGACTCGTATCGGCGCAACGGTATCCCAAGAACTGCGAAACGCCGTATTTGCCAGCGTCGCCCAGAAGGCTATACGCAAGGTCGCCTGCAGTGTTTACGAGCATTTGCTCAAACTAGACCTAAGCTTCCATCTATCAAGGCAAACAGGAGGCCTGACGAGGGCTATTGATCGCGGCACCAAGGGCATCAGTTTCTTGCTGACAGCCATGGTCTTTCATATATTCCCTACAGCACTCGAGATCTCCATGGTTTGCGGCATTTTGACCTATCAGTATGGCTTCAAGTTTGCCCTCATTACGGCTACTACCATGACTGCCTACTCCGTCTTTACTATTATGACCACCTCGTGGAGGACTAAGTTCAGAAAACAGGCCAATGCTGCCGATAACAGGGCAGCCACGGTCGCGGTCGACTCCATGATCAATTATGAAGCTGTCAAGGTACTTTAATCCATAAGATTGCTAGCATCCTGCGGCTAACCTTTTTCCAGTACTTCAATAACGAGAAGCATGAAGTGAAGCGCTATGACAAGGCACTTCAGCAGTACGAAAAAGCCTCAATCAAGGTTGCCACCTCCCTTGCCTTCCTCAACTCTGGTCAAAACATCATCTTCTCTTCCGCTTTGACTGCCATGATGTACCTTGCTGCCAATGGCGTTGCAACTGGCCAACTCACCGTCGGCGACCTTGTCATGGTCAATCAACTCGTCTTCCAGCTCTCTGTACCCCTCAACTTTCTTGGCTCCATGTACCGCGAACTACGCCAGAGCCTGCTCGACATGGAAACTCTCTTCAACCTGCAGAAGGTGAATGTGACTGTGAAAGACAAGCCCAATGCTCCGCCACTCGCCCTCAAGACTGGCGAAATCAAATTCGAGAATGTGTCCTTTGGCTACCGTCCGGACCGACCCATCATCAAGAACCTGAACTTGACTATTCCCGCCGGTAAGAAGGTTGCTATCGTTGGTCCTAGTGGCTGTGGAAAATCCACAATCCTCCGCTTGCTTTTCCGCTACTACGATCCTCAGGAGGGTCGCATCTTGATCGATGGCCAAGATATTCGCGATGTCAGTCTCGAGAGCCTACGCCGTGCTATTGGTGTCGTGCCCCAGGACACGCCTTTGTTTAATAACACCATCATGCACAACATCCACTATGGTAATCTAGATGCTACACAAGAACAGGTTCGCGAAGCGGCAAGACGCGCCCGTATTGACGAGACGATTGCTCGATTCCCTGATGGCTACGACACCATGGTCGGTGAGCGAGGCATGATGATTAGCGGTGGTGAAAAGCAGAGATTAGCCATTGCGCGATTGGTCTTGAAAGATCCTCCGCTACTCTTTTTCGATGAAGCTGTATGTCTCTCTTCCGTCTTTTTTTATCTTCGAAAAAGTAACACATGACTAACGACTATCTTCAAAACGTAGACCTCCGCACTGGACACGCATACCGAACAAGCACTTCTCTTGCATATCAACTCTCTTGTCAGGGAGAAGAAACGCACGTCGGTCTTTGTTGCCCATCGCCTCCGCACAATCTATGACTCAGACGTCATCATCGTGCTCAGCGAGGGTGGCGTCGCCGAGAGCGGAACCCATCAGCAGCTTATCGACCAAACTGGCCTGTACAGTGAGCTTTGGAGCGCACAGGAAACCATGTTCGTCGAGGAGGACAATAATCAAGGTGAGCAAGGCGAGGATGAGGCAAAGAAGTAAGATACCATGGCATTAAAAATAGTGTTCTTCTCTCGAGCCAATTTTGTACGATAAATCAAGGCATCACAGTTTTTACTCTGCTTGTATTGAGGTGCATCATATGTGATAGGTTTACTGTCCCTGTTGAAAGCTCGCCCTAGCTTATGTATTTGGGCAGACAAAGCCCACGGCAGTGACGCACTGCCTGGTCCACCTGTTCCTTACCATGAGTAGATGATATCGTATTTTCCACAGCGCCTTTTGAATAACCATCACTGTATGTGCAATTGAGGGGACTAAGACTTGCTAGTTTCATACATTCGGGATCTATGATATTACGGTTCTCAGTGACATGTAGTTGCCACAGAACACCCAAGACAGAAAAGCTCCAGACCCCTGATCTTCATAAACCAGTCAAAATCCATATCAGTTACCCATAGTGGGGCAACTAACACACAATCAGTCGGTATTATGTACTTTCCATCTCCTGGCCGCCGAAAAAAAAAGAATTCTCTTTACTCAGCAACCTGTACCGCAATCTTCAAAATCTCCTCGGTACTCTTGCGTGCATTCTTCGGGTCCTTCGCAACCGACTGCCAGATCTCTCCGTGCTTTGGTTCAGCCAGGGCTACCTTGGCCAACGTATCCTGCAGCTTCTCCTCAGTGCCATGCTGCAGCAGAAATTTGTAGTACCATATCCAGGCATCGCCAAAGTCGCTATCAAGCGTAACAGCTTTGACAAACCATGTGGCAGCCTTGTCGAGGCGGCGCTCAGCCCAGAAAATGCGGGCCACGACAACGAAGAGAAGTGGGTCCTTTTCCACCTTCTTGATGGCTTCGAGGGCACGGGGCTTGCGCTGTGTGCGGCCTTCGAGATGCATGATCTTTTCAGCCCAGAGGAGACCAGAGGTGGGGCATTGTTGAAGAGCACCGGCCATCAGTTGCTGCGCTGCGCTGATATTATTTTGGCGGCGCTCGAGGCGAACTTGTTCCAGGAGAATTTGGTCGCTCTTGGGGTTCTGCTGGCGACCTCGGTCGAGCGTTGATCTGGCCTTGACTATAGCGCCTTGCTTGACTTGTAGCCTAGACAAGAGAATGTATAGAACAGGTGCCTTGGGGGCTGCTCGGGTACCAATGTTGAATGCCTCGTGGGCTTCGGGGAGTTTGGAGAGCTGCTCGTAAATCTGGCCCTTGATCGCATGTAGCTTCCAGCTACCAGGCCAGCTCTGCAATCCCTGATTGCATATATCTATGGCCGTCTCGTAATTGCCTAGCTGACGTTCAAGCACCGCAGACTTCATAAAGATGCGGTCTGTAGCTGCTGATTCACGCGCTACTTGCAGGAAGCTACGAGCTTGCTCGTAATTACCAGCATCTACCTCAAAGTCGACTGCGCGCGTGTATACCATTTCGTTACCAGGGAGGGCCTCAAAACTTCGACCCAGTACCTTGCGAGCGCCTTCAGGGTCACCAGATTGCCACATTTCTCGTGCGTAAAGCAGCCAGAGTGACTCAGAAGTCGGGCAGGCATTAACTGCACGTTCTAGTACACTCAGCAATGTGTCCATAGTACCATGGTGCTTCTCAAGGTCGGCGAATGCATGCCAAATCGTCGTACTGTAAGGGAAAACAGCCACTGCGAATCCTAAGATAGCTCTTGCAGTCTCTGGTTTGTTTCGGTTCAAGACGCTTCTCGCATCTTCAAGCCAGACATCTCGACGTTCGTCGTCTTCATCGAGACCCCAACCGATGGTGGCTTTGATGATGGCAGTGGCTGTTCCCTTGTCACCTTGCTCTTCACAGATTTCGGCTTGTGCAATCCATTCCTCGCGCTTGATCATGGCGTTTTCCTTGATAAGCGACTTCACTGCTCGAGTCATGATGGTATCAAGCATTTCCACCTTTCCTAGCTCTTCCTGAAGTCGGCAGGCGTGTATCCATATGGCCCAACTGGTAGGAATGGCTTTGCGTGCTTTGTTGAGAATTTGCTGTGCCGCTTCTGGCTCTGACACACGCGCGTATGAGATCCACAACTCCTCAGAAAGTGGTACAGTCTCAGTAGCTTTGGCGAACAAAAGCCGTACTGCGTCCAGCTCTTCGGTGTCATTGATCAGCGTTTTCCACAACTCTACACTCTGAGGGTTGTGATCCAAAGCCTGTCGAGTGACCTTCTTCCGAGCTGCAGGAGTCTGTTCAAGTTCGATAGCCGCTTGCCACAGCTTGACAGCCTTTGTGTTTTGCTTGATGCCATTCGCAGCAATGATTTTTGCGTTGTGCAGATTGTCGCGGTTCAATCGGATCGCCTCCTCCCAGACGACGACAGATCGCGGGCAAAGCTCACATCCTCGGGCAATGACCTTCTTAGCAGTGTGGATCTTACCCGCCACTTCTTCCAGTCGTGCCAGCGCAACATATCCAGGTCCGTTGTGTATATTGGTTTTGACCGCGGATTCCAATAGAACACGCGCTCGGTTGATATCCTCCACAGGTACCTCTTCACCCATAGCTTCCTTCTTGCTCAGGGCTGTCATGTATCCCTTAGGGTCCACTGATGTTGCCGTACCAGAAGTCGTAGAGGTCTGAGTGCCGGGTGCGCTTGCTGCTGAGTCGAGTCGCACAGTAAGAGCAGAAAGTTGAGCCGCACCGATACTCGCCAGATTTGTCGTCATGCCATCCGCGTCTCCTGTGGGTATCGATGTATCAAGTTCACCGCTCTTGGACGCAGCCGATATCACACTGTCTGGGACGGCGTACGATCTTGCGTTGGCAAGACGGGCTTCACGCGCACGCTTTGCTTTGCCCGTCATATCTCCAACCTCTGGCAAGGCGGCCCATTCTTCTTCGGATACGCCACCAAGGGCACGCTTTAGATCGGCGAATTGGAGTTGAATCTTGGGGTTGTTTCGTTCGTATTCTTCTCGTTCTTTTTGCTCTCGAGCTTCCCTACGGCGGACACAATCGGCATCTGTTCGTGGCAAAAAACACGATGAATACTTCGACAATAAAGATTGAGGGAGGGGCAGTGAAAAAAAAAAGAAAGAAATAGGGTGCACTAACCTTCTAGCTCTGCGCCGTTTGTCCATCTTCTCGTCAACTTCTTGGTAGATGCGATCCGCCTCGTCGTCATCTTTATCGTAGTTCATACCACTTGAAAAGAGGCCGACTTCGTTATCGGGGTCCTGGAAACGGTCTTCATCGTCGTCTCTTTCGTCTTCCTCCTTCTTCTCGGTAACACCATATGCAGATGGAGCAGCTTGGCCCAGTGATGCAGCGCGCTTCGCTAGCATCTCCTTCATCTGCTCCTCCGACGGACCCTCACGAGCTGGGCCGAGATCACTTCGAGTCGTGAAGCCCGTAGCTCCTCGACCCAGTCCAGCCACATAGTTCTCGGGCGCCGGCATCGACAAGAAGTCGCGTCGGCTCATGTTGGCGGTATTTTCGAGGTTTTGCGATTCAATGAAAATAGTCCGGGAGCCCTGGGGCGGATACGTGGGTTGCGTCGAAGGCGGCAGCAATCCAGTCGCTGGAAACTGTACAGGGTTGTCGAGTGGCGGCTACTTTGTTTGGCAGTATCCAGTCCGACAGTCCGCGACTGAGTTGTGTGTGAGGACCGAGTTTGGTGTAGAAGGCGTTGCTGGCCGACGCGACGTTGATAGTGATAAATTGAGGCTTGGGTGACGCGCATCACGTGCACTAGTACCTACCTATAGCTCCAGTCGCGCTAACCTAAAAGGTATGTTTGCGACAGGCTGTCCTGCACAACTTGTCCGCATGCACTCAATCTGTAACAGACTTTGGCGCGGTCAATGAAAATTCTTGAAGCAGATTTTGACAAGATAAATTCAGTCAGTGGGCGTGCTGCGTTATGCTGCATGTCATCCTCGCAACCATAGTTTCTCAACTTTAAGCCAGGTAGTCGTCGCTCGAGGATCCCATACCTGTTAGCGATCATATTAGCAAGGCTATTATCAGTATTCTGATAACTATGCGAGGTATCTTCACTCAATTATAGACACATATTTGGAGACCTCAAGCAGAGTGTTGAATCACCGAGTCTCAAGTTCTCCACTAGGATCGCTTTTTCGACTACGGAATCCCTTGCTGAATGTTTCGTTTTAAGCTGGCTGGGAGAGGCCAGCCATTATCAAGAAGACCACAAAGATGGTATGACTACACAGGAGCCACACGTAGAAAGAAAAAGGAACTCACGGAGTGAACTATCATCTTTAGATAAGTCAAGATCAGATATGGGAAAATACTATCATGTCGACGTTCTGCAATTCACAGACCATGTATACCAGTGACGCACGTAGTGCTTCGAGCATATATTCCACGACAATGTGACACATGTTTCCATTACGTTCCACCGAATCATCAACTAGGTAAATATTATACATGTTTTCGTTTTTCTTGTTCACTTGTGGTCCATCCGTGGTTAAGTTGATGCTGTTTGGGGTATAGGCGATTTCCCATTGCTAGAATGAAGGGCATGACGTGGAGAAATGGGGGGCAATGGTGGAGCTGGGTCTTCAGCCGCTGCAGCTGCATCGCCCCGCAAGGATCGCCCACTACAAAAAGTCAGTATGCATGCAAGTAAGGGGTACATTGTTCTTGCCTTTTCGTTTTCCGCAGCTTTCCCCCAAACCATTTTTTCAAGCTTCGACTTGTAGAGGGCCGTTCCGGTTCCGGAGTAAGGGGTGTATCCAACTGCAATACACTACTCGTTTGACTCTTTCGGCCGAGTTGGCTAGCCTCCGGTGTTGCGTCGTCATCTTGGAGCGGGGGAGCCCATCTTTCCACATCGCCATTGACCACGACGAACCAGCCCAGCTTCTCTCCCGGAGCGACCTTGTCTCTTAGCTCCACTATGGCTGCCCATTGCTCATCCCCCAATCCATTGCCTCGGATTTCATCTACATCTACGCCTAGCTTGACTTCGTGTACAATGTCACATACGTATGCGTATGGCTGGTCTTTGACGGTGAAATCGTCGGGATCGTATTGCTCAATCAATTGCAGGTGTGGCAGCTGCGCCATTGTTTCTGGCCACTGATCCTTGAAGTTCTTCACCATACATGCAACCGTTGCTGGGGCCATGAGCCACTCCGGGGCGGCATCGTCGAGATTCTGAAGAATAATATGTATGCGAATCTGCGCGCGGGGCCACCGGAAACCGTGTACAAGCCAAGTGGGCATGGTGAGAGACTATACGTAACTGAGCCACAGGTAAAGAAAAAGAAAAGCGCCGTCAATAGGAGAATGTGTCCAAGATTGGGTCAAAAGAGAAGAACGATACTGGAACTGTGAAAGCAAGTGTTGTCATAATAGAGGTGACCATCAGCAGAGCCTGGCTGGCAGCTTATTCATGATTGTGGGTAGGGCAGGCTTGTGTTCCAAGGAGACTTTTACCTTTGTCCAGACAAGGTCCGCGGATCGTAGGCTACTTGAGTCTGTAAACACGGGCGCTAGGAAAAGCAAAAGACCGGCAGCCAATGCGACACAAGACGGCGCTGATACGCCCTGGCCACGATAGCGCCAGCCGTGGGCTCCGATTGGGTTCTGTCCCGGTGCATGAAAAGAGTTGCGGGGGGAACTGGGATCAACGCGACCTGGCAGCGATCTATGGCAAGCTGCCGCCTGGCCCCGCCCACGCTAATGCAACGTCGCTCCCGCCTGCATACATCTGACTGCTCCGCCTCACTGCCACTTGGACAATGGCGGCGAGCCGATAATATACAAAGTACTTCACTGTAACTCGCCCACTATCACTCATATGTGACACCATGCCCTTGTACGTCCTGTTCCCCTGCGCCAGAGCTACACCGGACGGCGCTAAAGAGTACACAGGCATCTGCTCGGCAAGAAGGTATGTGACGCGACTACGGAATCCTTGCGACTACGTCTTGACGCCTCTCACAGTCATGGAATGTCTACAATGCCGACAACATTGCGCGAGTGAAGGCCGACGAAGCTGCCGCCGCCGCCCGCGAAGCTGCCGATGAGCAGCGCATGCAAGAGCTCGACGCCGAACGACGCGCCGCTATCCTGCGAGGTGAAACACCCCCACCGCTGCCTGAGGAAGTGCCAGTCAACAACTCAGACACGAAGAGACAAAGTGAAGGAGACGATCGCACAAATGGCAGGAAGAGGAAGAAGCTTGCTGGTGAAGATGACACGGATATGGACATACGCTTGGCCAAGTCCATCACAGCTCCCAGTGACCATGACAAGCAAGATGCCAGGATCTTAAGGCTAAGGAGCACAGCCAACGATGCTCCTTTGGAGGACCATGCCGGTCACATTGACTTGTTTCCTGTGGACATAAAAGCGGCCGTCAAGCGCGAGAAGAATGCTGAGGCAGAAAAGGAAAAGCGCAAGAAGGAAAAGGCTTTCGAGGATCAATATACCATGCGCTTCTCCAACGCGGCAGGAAGAGACGGAATGGGACAACCTTGGTATGCAGCCCAACAAAGGCCTTCACGGGATACCGGGAAGGACCAGGAAATCGCAGCATACCTAGGCTATGTGGATAAGGATGTCTGGGGTAAAGAAGATCCCCGCCGCAAGGAGAGGGAACAGGCACGCATAACGTCTAACGATCCCTTTGCCTTGATGCAGCAAGCCCAGGTCCAACTGAAGAAGGCCAAGCGTGACAAGAAGCTGTGGGCTGAGGAGCGAGAGCGAGAGTTGCAAGAACTACGAAATGAACAAGGTTCAGAAGATAGCCAGAGCAGACACCATAAAAGGAAGAAAAGAGACCGAGACAGTGCTGACGACCGAGCCCGCAACTTCAGTTCGTCATCACGCCACAGGCATCGTCATAGACGCCGGAGTCGTAGCCGAGATAGACACGAGCACAAATCTACTCATCGTAGGGAAAGAAGAAGTAGAAGTAGAAGTAGAAGCAATGAGCAGGACCGAAATCATCGCAGGCATCGAGATGGGCGAGTCAAGGAGCATCGGAGGTCCAGATCGAGATAATATTATGAAATCCTTGAGCAAATCAGCTGAAAACACTATCCTGTTGTTTTCAACCCTATGAGGGCGGAGTTTGGCCTACATAGACTGCTATTGCTAAGACCCTGGGAACTGTAGATGTGAGCAATGAGATTTTTGCAAGCAATGGTTGCACAAAGGCCGTGAAAAAAGAAACGTTTCGAAAATTTGAATCAAATCGAATGAGATCATAATCACGGTCATACTAGACCTCTAGACGTTATTCAGGAGTGGGTATATTCGCATCCAAATAACACATTTCAGCCTTTGCATCATGGCAAAAGCTACGTTCCGTACAGAGGGTGAGTTGTCACTGTTCTCATCTACATTCCACCCAAACCCGAACAACACTCTCACATCTTGTTCGCATCACCCTTTTCAACGATACCCGTATCTCCCGCTTCACGAACAGGGTCACCCGCAAGGTCTTGTCGCGAACCCTGGTCGTGTAGGTCAAATAGCGGCTCCATAGGCTCCACATCTTTGCGCAAAATATGCTTTTGGAAGTACCACGGTAGCTTCCTGCGGTAGTAAGCCGAAAACTGACCGTTGCCCACATCGAATACGGTGTCCAGCTCTTCCAGCGTAAGGGCCTTGGTCTCAGGCAGCAGGAAATAAGCGTAGACAAAGCCAAAAAAATTCCAAGCTGCATACCAGCAAAAAGCGCCGGTGGGGGTAAAAGCCGCTTCGAGTGCCGGCCATGTAAGGGAGAGAATAAAGTTGAACCCCCAGCAGATGGCGGTAGCGAACGACATGCCAACGTCGCGGAGATGCAAGGGGAAAGCTTCGGCCGAGTATGTGAAAGGGACAGGACCTTCACCAGGTGAGTAGACGGCCATGACTAGGGAACGAAGTCAGTAAGTTTGTTTGTAAGCCCGTCATATTGGGCATAATGTAGTGCAGTCATGACTGAACTCACAAGTATATATGGCAGCTGCGATGGATCCGAGACGGCCCTGTGTTGGAGTACCATCTGGATTGTTCGGCAGGAAGAATGAGAAGCCGCACCACAAAAGACAAATTCCCATCAGCGGGAAAGTGGTTAGCAGTAGGTTGCGACGACCGAACGTGTCAATGGTGTAGATTGCTGGAATAGCAAAGAGGAAGTTCGTGATACCCGTACCCATAGACGTCAACAGTGCTTCAGACTGACTGAACCCAGCTGATCGGAAGATCGATGTACTGTAGTAAGCAATGACCTAGAGCCAAGTGAATCAGAAGGTGTGTTAATGCAAAAGAGTGATGCTACATACGTTAACTCCACAGAATTGTTGCATGAACATGACGAAGAAGGCACTCTGAGCAGCACGACGGTTGCGACGAACCAAAAAGAACTCTCGCAGTGGGTTTCGGCCCTCACGCTCAGCATTCTCAATCTCAAGCAGTTTGTAGGCGTAGTACATGTCTCGCGCGGCTTGCACTTTGATCCGTCGGAGACGGCAAAGAGATTTGAAGGCCTTGTCGAATTTTCCCTTTTCCATGTACCTTTGAACGAGGTCAGTATGCGTGGGTTAGGAATACATGGAAAATATACACACCAGCGAGGTGACTCTGGACAGAAATAAACCTGAATACAGACGATCATGGGCGGGATACTCGTGCTGGCCAACATCCACCTCCATGGTGAAGTAGGCCCACCAATAATGGTTACGTTCTGAAATGCGACCGACACGATAAAACCCAGCATGATACCGAATGCCGTCCACATCTGCCACATCATGGTTAGCGCTCCACGAATAGTCTTTGGCGCAGACTCTGCAGCATAGACGGGCGTGGTTGATGACTTTGCGCCGACCGCGAAACCGAGCATAAATCGCGCGACGAGCAGGTTTGGCCCTATGTATGTGTCAGTATCCATTTCATGCGTGTTTGTTTGGATCTAACTTACAGCTCTCGCAAGCAGCCATCCAGATGCCAGTTATGAAAGATATGATACACGAAATAAAAATGGTTCCGCGACGACCGAAGTATTTGTTGAGTGGCGCGTTAGACCAACAGCCTATGAGCGCGGAACAGAGGTATGGAGCGCCGTTGAGTAGGCCGCGAAGCCATACTTGATCTTCGCCGATATTAAACTCTTCAAAGTAGAATCCCTACAAAAGAAACATTAGGCTTGGAATTCTTTGAATCCAAAGTGGGGGGTAAACTGACCTGAGCACCATTCACAGCTGTTTGATCCATTCCTTGTACGATAGCGGATCCAGCACAGAGCACGACTAAAAAGTACAACATGAAGGGCTGCGACCAACGGTGATTGATCTCATGCCGCAACATGTCCTTCTCCTCCACTGACAGAGCATCCACGTATTCGAATCCATCCTCCCGCTGGCCGACGCGAGCGATCAGTGCGCCCTTGCGAAAAGCTTCGAGTTCACTTTGGAGTCCTTTCTCTGTACACCATGTTTCGACATCAGCCAGGACCTGTTGCTCACTGAGACCTGCTAAAGGGTTTCGAAGTTTGGCTGCTACAGATGCCTGTCGATGTTGAACACCAGTGTGTTCATGATGCTGCGCGGTATTGAAGTCGGACTTGCTGCTACCCGAAGAGGAGACAGTAGGCTCGGTAGCCTCGATATCAGGCTTTCGTCGAGACATGGTAGACAGCTAGATACGAGAGTCGTGTCTAGGTAGATATCCCAGTTTTAAGGGAATTACCAATCACAGAGTCGAAAAGACAAGAAAGCACACATCAAGGATAAGCAAGCCGTTGCAGCACAGTTATATAGTCATTCTTAGGGGCGTAGAGAATACCCGCTTTTCTCTCCACGAAAGAGCGGGCCAGTGTCTGCAAGGTTCTCCATAGTCCCTCCACACCGTCCAACATGTTGGCACATGTAACCATACATGGTCGTCAGGTAACGGTGTGCCCATACCAAGACAAGTAGATGCGATTCCATGGAGAAGTTATTTCTGGACCGATGTCATAGTGGGTACATTTCTCTTGTTGGCTTCTCGGCGGAAGCTGGGTGTGTACTTGGCAGCGGAGCGCACCATCGTGGCCAAGAAGGCACGTGACATTTGGCTGAGGGCTGCCTGATCAGTTCTAGATGGCTTCGACCAATCGAGTTGCTGCTCGCAAACTACTAGAGGGATAATAGATGCGGCAGCCGCTGACGACGCCACATGGTGTGCTTGGCGTCGAGCGGAAACCGTACTTGGCACAGAGCATCTTTCCTTGAAGTGGCAATCCGCCTCGTCGACTCGGCATCAAGATCCGCTCTCGACTTCAACGCACACAGAGATGCTGTAAAATTGGGGCGCATAAGGCGCCAGTCTCGCGCGTATCGAGTTTCGAATCTTGTTGCGGTTTGGGCTAGGTAGTGAATTGTTTCTTTCATGGTGCCAACATCACCAATCCATGACTTTCAATGCTCTTTGTCAGTTGCATAGTTCCAGTGTTGTATATTAGATGACTTTGTCACTTGCACGAATATGGTATGTGAATCAGCCCCACGAGTGAGAGCTGTTCGTTGCACATCAGATACTCCGAAGCCTATGAATCAAGCGGCCGGGGTACCATTAGCCAAGAAGGGTCCCAACGTATTCTCCAGACCAAGTAAATACTCTAGTTGTTAGTGCAAGGCTTCGGTCCACTTGGCCACACTTTCCTGCGTCTTGCAACAACGGAGCTCCAAATCATTTAACCTTGCTTCGGTTAACTAGTAGTTTCGATTTTGAATGTTAGTGGCCGGTTGCCTTCGTACTTGAGCCAGATGTTCAAAGCATTGCGGCCTAGATATACCCCCGTTTTAATTCCTGTATTCTAAAGCGACTGTTCGGAGTCTGGTCAACCTTAGCCTTATGAGGTTATCCGAAATCTTTTGAGGTTGACTTCCTTCTCCCGTGAGCATTTGCACACTAGGTTTCGCGTTGAGGAAAGCCATCTACACGTATCTCGACGATTTTTAGGCGAGAGGAATCGTAGGTGGAACAAATGATCGTCTTTTCCAAATATGTTAGTTTTGGCTTGATATGAAATCTGCATCATTGCCAGGAAAATATGTGGTAACTATAATAGATGATCGTGGTGGATGTAGAAAGTGCCGCGTATGTGGCATCAACGTTAATACTGCCAGTGGAGAAGATAAAGTTCAATTAACAAAATACGAGACGAGATGCTAAAATACCCTGAAGGCACTGCAAGGCACTGCAAGGCACTGCAAGGCACTTAGATTCCGACGGCCGTATATTTGTAGCTTGGTGTGTGATTACTCTGAAAAACAGAGCTTCTGTGAGCAGTTTTCTCGCCGACCCGCTAGTTCGACAAACCGCATCATTGAAATCATAGATACTGCACATGCGAGTTCTAAGCAAAAACAAAAAAACAAAAAAAGGGGAAAAGTTTTCCAGAAATTAGAATACTAAAAGATCAAGTCAAGAGTGAGCGCGCAGAGAACGCTTCGCAACGGATCGTTACACCATTTACAGATGACCCTTACGCAGGTCGGCTGATTTGGTGACCATCGTGCCATCGAGCTCTGGATCTGGGACTTGGTTACGAAGAACCACAACCATTCTCAAGACCAATTTTAGCTCCCCAACAAGAGGTACTTTTGCGGGATACGTCGACAAAGTGTCGAGTGATCAAGAAGCGGATTCGAGAGGTGCCGTGATTAGGGAAAGACCTACGGGTTGTGTTCTTTCTCCTGTGGCTGTAGTGACGGGTTGAAACTAATTCAAGTGCAAGAGTTCAATCGATGGTTTACCCGAGAGGTGATTTCTGAAAAGTCTCTGTCTGTAAGAATGTCAACGTTGTCCTGCTGACTGCACCCATGACGCGATCATCTTAGGCCGCCAATCTAAACACAGGATGACGCTCTGCGGTTCCGGTATGCCCTCGAACATCAACTCCAAACCCTGCAAATTATCGGCATCATTAACCGAGAATATGATGTACTTTGCCGCCATCTGTTTCGCGATGTCGCGACTCGGAGTGTTTGCTTCACGTTGCGACAGCCCAAGCGCCCAAGACGTCATCACCAGGCTCAGACTTACGCCAAACCCAGAAAAGGGCTATTACCGGCAGAATTTCGAGGACACCAGAAATTACAACAACAGGTCCTACTCTACAGCTATTTATTACCTGTTGGAGGGCAAGGTTGGCGCTTCGTACTGGCATCGTGTTGTTGACGCTGTCGAAATTTGGCATTATTACGCGGGTGCGCCATTGCAATTAGACCTCTCGTGGAACAACGGAACCGCGACTGAGCGAAATATTCTAGGAAGCGATATATTTGGAAACCAGACTCCACAGGTTGTTATCGACAAAGGACGGTGGCAAAGAGCGACAAGTTTGGGTGATTGGACCCTTGTTGGGACGACTGTGGCTCCGGGATTCATAGAGCAGGGCTACGAATTACTGGGACCAGGATTTAAGCCTCAGAGAAATAGTTAGAAATCATACAAACTGTCTCTTTGAGCAATGATAAAATCAACAACGACACAGTTCTTCATATGTTCAAGAGAGTTTTTGTGAACGAAGATCGTTGCGTGTATTCGAAAGTAGCAAAGCTGCAGAAATTTCAATCGCAAAACAAATGTAGGCGCAAAGCATCTCGAACACCCTATAACAGCCTTCTATCTCACTTTGTTTAGAGTCGAACCCGGTGTTTCATGTCAATTTGCGAGATGCGGCATTTATCTGTAAAGATGTCAAGGCATCTATCACGCCACGAAGAGTAGTGCTGTAAGTCCGATGGATTTGTGTGCTGAGCTCACTTCCATGCCATGCTGCTGTGAAGAAACGATTTCTTCCAATAAGAATGGTGCGGTGTTTTTGATGTCCATTGTCCGTTGGTTAATATGGCGGACTTCGCTGCTTCGCTTACAAGACAATCCAGCCACTATGGCGCTACAGACTCCGCGCCAACACCAAGCTGATGAACATATGCTCTTCGCTCAAAGAACCGTTCAAATAAGCTGGTTAGGTCACCTCTCAACGATCTTATCGGGAAAAGGTCGCGTGGGTGGCTTATTGCGGAGATTACTCCCACAAAAGTAGGCGCCACCCACGACTGAAGTGCTCATTGGGCGAAAGCCTCCAATAGGGTCACACACGTTTTCGCACAATGTACGCTGAACAGGATTTTTAGAAGTGTATGTAATGCATGAAGATTTCGATTCTAGTGTAGGATTGTTCTGATATGTTCGCAGTGTCTAATTAGCACATGTCATGACTAATATAGGTCAACAGAATATTATACGATGTCTTTCCAGACTACATAGTAAAGAGGAGTTTGAGATTCCTCGCCAAGGATATTAGGAAAGAAGTTCTAGTGTACCAGTCTATGCTACATCAAAGTTGACTCTGACATTTGCTTCTTCCAGTCTTTCTTGTTCGGTTGATCTGTATGGGAAGCCTTCGGACTTCGTCTCTCTAAGGCTCAATGGTCTACTGACTTGTACGTATGATCGTGCCCGAAAATATAAGCCACGATTGGATACCACTAACCGAAGCGAGATGACATGTGAGATTTGAGCCACGTCTGGAAGAACGTACGCTTAGTCTCATCCTATAAGCCTTAAAATTGTATGGAAATTTCGTGTTGGCAATCACACAATCCTTTCAAGACCACTATTTGTATTTTCTTGGTAGAATGGATAGCTTAATATCGATCTTGAAGATGATCGTATTTCCTGTTAAGTCAGTGGCATTTTTCGGGCTAAGCGCTCATCTAAACATGCCCACCGTATACTTTGAGTGATATGCGTTATGATTCGACGACTGGGACGTACTCCGTAAACCAAATTTCCGGACACTCTAGCGACAGCTGACGCTCCTTTCGTGTTCAATCACCAACAAAGGAAACCAGGTAAGCATCCACTGCGTCCGTGAATATTGAAGGCGTCCCACTGAGGAGATCAGGGACGCCTGGTTCCAAAAAGAGAAAATCATACGCTGCAAGAAAGATGGATAGTTCGTGATTCTCGTGTATAAGAAGCTGACAATGCGCTCCTTCTTTACATTAGAGCAGAATAGAAGTGCAATACACAGACAGCTCTACACTTCCTACTTCCCCCCTTCTTTCGGTCTTTACAGAAAAACATTCGTTTTCTGTCATTGTATAGAGCTACAATGAAGTCACTTCACTTCTTTGGGACGGTCCTCTTGGGACTATCTCAGTCACTTGCCAATGCAGCAGCAATTCCTGCTGAGCTCTCCGGTTTCGCTCCATTCACGCCTAAGCGCGATGGCCTTGAAGAGCGTCAGTCTCCTGTCTCTTGTGTCAACGTCGGGAACACGCCAAACACGAGACATTGTTGGGCCCAAGGCTTCACTTCATTGACAGACATGTATACCTCATGGCCCAATACTGGCGTGGTTCGTTCATACAACTTGCGCCTTGAAAACACGACGTGCAATCCAGACGGTGCTGGCTCAAGAGTTTGCATGCTTATTAATGGGAGATATCCAGGACCTACGATTGTGGCCAACTGGGGAGATACAATCAGGGTACGTAGCTTAGAAAAGGGGGGGTGTTTTTTTCGCTGACCCAGCCTTAGGTCACAGTTCGAAACCTATTTCAGTCTAACGGCACATCAATTCATTGGCACGGTTTCCGTATGCTCAACAAGAACACCCAAGATGGTGTCAATGGCATCACGGAATGTGCCCTAGCGCCAGGTGACCTGAAGACCTACGAGTTCCAAGCCACTGAGTATGGAACAACTTGGTATCACTCACACTTCTCGCATCAGTACGGCGACGGCGTCGTCGGTACCGTGATTGTAAATGGACCAGCTACAGCAAACTACGACGAAGATCTTGGTGTCATGCCAATCACTGACTGGTACTACAAGACGGCATTTCAAGCGGCTTCCATCGCATTCCAGAACGGACAAGCCGGATTGGGACCACCTGTTGGGGACAACATTTTGATCAATGGAACTGCTAAAAATGCTGCTGGGGGTGGAGCTTGGAACAAGGTCACTATTCAAGCTGGCAAACGCTACCGACTCCGACTTGTAAATACGGCTGTTGACACCAACATGGTCGTCAATCTCGACGGTCATCCGTTCCAGGTTATTGCGACAGACTTCGTGCCCATTAACCCGTACAACACCACCCACCTCCAGATCGGAATCGGACAGCGTTATGATGTGGTTTTCACCGCGAACCAGACAGCAGGAAACTATTGGTTCCGCGCTGTCGCCGATGGACTGTGCCAGTCACGCAACGCTCGCGAAGGACGGGCCATTTTTACGTACCAGGGACAAACTGTTGCAGACCCTACTTCTACCGCTCCTGTTAACCCTTTCACAGCATGCGCCAATCCTATCACAACCCCTAAGATTGTGAAGAATGTGCCCAGTACAACCTTTGCTGCCCAGGCAAAGAATCTTCCCGTCGCATTCGGCCCCGTTGCAGCGAACGGGAACACAGTACTCTGGACCATTAACGGTACCTCGATGATCATTGATCCAGGAAAGCCCACTGTCAAATATGTGGCTGAGAACAACAACAGCTATCCCCAGTCGTACAATGTCGTTGAAGTTCCTTCAACATCCTCATCTACCTGGACCTATTGGGTAGTTCAGCAGGCCACAGGAGCCCCGCCCATTGCTCACCCCATCCATCTCCACGGGCATGACAGCTACGTACTAGGTGCAGGCGATGGTCAATTCAATGTTGCTACTCACTTCAGTCAACTTCAATTCACGAATCCGCCCCGTCGGGATGTCGTCCAACTAAGAGGTGGCGGCTGGCTCGTTCTCGCTTACCCTACGGACAACCCAGGTGCCTGGCTGATGCACTGTCATATTGTCAGTCTTTTGCTTCACACTATTCATCGTCATGTTGCTAACATTTCGTAGGCTTTCCATGTAGGCATGGGTCTAAGTGTCCAGTTTCTCGAGCGCAAGCAGCAGATCAACCTTCCCGCGGCCGGTTCCGAGTGGAACAACAACTGCAATAACTGGGCCGCATACAAAGCTGGCACTACCGATGTGTGGCCACAAGATGATTCTGGTCTCAAGAAGAGATGGCCTCCTCTCCTTGAGAACCGCTCGACGATCCGGCTAGACTAGGCTTCAGAAGCAGGGACTTTGGCAGCTGTGGCGTGGGTTAAGGGGTACTTCATCCACAACTATATATTTACTTTTTCTGTATTTTGCTTTTTCGCTTTACCTTCATTCACTAACCTTCTTACGCTCGCTCGAACTTCCTTTGACACCTTCTGTCACCTTGATGCGTTTCGCCGTTGACGTTCCTACTCCTACATCTTATCACGGCTCAAACCTTGTATATATTCGGAGCTGTTACTTTTTCAGTCGTCTTGGATGTATATATCAACAAATCAATCCTTTCGTATCTAAAGACCCTGACCCGCTTCATGTGAACCCAGTAGTGGGGGTTTCGGTTCTAGATGTGATCGCCAGCTACACACAATGGAACTAACTCCGGGACGGGAAACGGTAAGAGACTGACCAACCATGTTCTATTTCGAAAGTGGCGTACAGGGTATCCTGTTCTACACCACCTCCTTTGTTGAGTGCTGACATGAACTAGATCTCTTAGTAGCGGCGATTTTGCGGCCTTGACAAACTTTATATTAAGTCCATCAGCAGTATCGCTGAGGCTCAATGGTGACATTTAGCGAATAGCGGTTGCTTGCGACGGAATAATCGGCTGAAACAAACGGTCCTGGATCCCAATACGGGCCTACTCCAGATCATCCTAGGGTGTGCTGAACGATCGAACATGGTCAATATTTATACCCCGCAATTCCGTATGCTCTTGGAGGCTCTGGAAATAGGAAATATTCCGATATTTTGCATTCATAAATGAATGCTCATTCCTTTGATTTCTACCTCCCGTCATCGCCCTCAACCGTCTCTGCAAAAATGGCCGCAATCACAACAGCACAGCCGATACGCTCTCCTAGTAGCATCAACTCCGATCATATCGAAAAAGAGCCTCATCTCACCCATGCCCAAACCAACATCTCTATCAGCCCCGAATTGTTTGAGAAGCTATACTTGGCTCCTAAGACACCACATGCCAACGAGCGTGTTGGCCAGTATGCTAATGCTGTTCCTCTAGGTTTCTTAGGGTAAAGCATCTCCTATCTACATCCTCATCTCACGTATACTAAGTTTCGAGTTCAGTTTTGTAATCTCAACCTTTACCTTCTCCATGGTGCTTATGGGATGGGGCGGCGCCAACAGCCTCTCAGCCGTTGCGTAAGACAACCACGATGCTCTATTTGGTAGCCGAGTTTTAATGTTTATCAGCGGTATCTTCTTCTTTACCGGCCCGGTTCTTCTGACGCTTGCTTGCATCTTTCTCTGGATTCAGGCGCAGTTCTTTCCTATGATGGTTACCGGACTATTCTCGGTTTTCTGGCTCTCCTTTGGACTGCTCCAACTCCCATCTGTTGGTATCGCCGCCTCGTACTCGACTACCGGCAGCGCTGCAGAGGGTTCAGCGAGCGAAGACATGAATGCGGCCCTAGCCTTGTTCTTGATTGTCTGGGGCTTTGCGATGGCTACTTTCGGAATTTTCACTATCAGAATGAATCTGGTATTCGTGAGCATCTTTTCGATCGCAGCGATATCGACTTGGGTACTGAGTGGAGCATATTGGGCGGTCAGCAGAGGGCATTTTGACACTGCGTTGAAGTTGAAGAAGGTAAGTGATGAGTTTTGATTCTAGTCTCGGTCATTTTCTAACAATCTCTAGACTGGTGGTGCCATGTTGTTCGTAGTAGCGTGTCTAGGGTGGTACATGCTTGTTGTGATTATGATGGCTGAGATGCGTTGGTCTGTCTCTCTACCCGTTGGTGATCTCAGTCATTATTGGGGAAAGACCGATATTGAAATCGCTGCTATGGAGAACGGGAAGAAAGACTAGAGTGCTCTTTTTCCTTTCTTGCCTTACAACCTTTGACGAATGAAGCGACAAGAAGGGTACCGCCGGCTTACGTGTTGGTTGATGGCCCTACATATATATCGATCTGTTTAAGAATGCAAACTTAACACTTCGCTTGTAAAACAAAATGTACCTAGGCGCATTAATGCTCCAGTGGCTGAATTCGAATGCTGCCATTTCCCAATCGTACATGCTTCAATTGCCACATCCTACGCACGTCGCCACATCTAACACATGATCGCTGCATCTGAAGTCCTTAGTGTAACCAAAAGATCAGAACGCCCGCAGAACATTCCTCGGCGTACAAAAGTGGACTGACTTGGCTAAACTTTTCCGGTCTTTCAATGTACGCACCAATGACAAGATATGATCGACGCCACACCACCTGCTGGTCTAAGCTAAATCCGGTAGCGACTGCGTTCGTCGGTGGGCGGGTCGAGTAGCCGCGAAATGTTACCCCGATTTTACATGATCTGCTGCATTGGTATAGCTCTAGTTCTGGATAGAGCTGATATACATTTCCTGGGGTAAGGACCAGGGTTTGAATCTGGTCGACTCGGGTATTGTGGAGTAGATCCTATATAGGGCAATATCGATCATTCATACTTCTCTCATATTACAAGGCGATTTTTTCTTCTTCTTCTTTTTATACTCTCCCAAAGATAGGACCCAATTTATGCTAGGACTCCCAGTTATACTTTCAATATGGCTGGAGAGATACACGACGACAAGCCATCATCAACACATATTGACCATATCAACAACATTAGTGATAATTCGGAGCAAGATGCGAACGAAGAGATTGTCCGGCATCTACAAATTACAGGAGAAGATGTAGGCTTTACATGTGAGTATACGAAGAACGAACAGTCACCGTTACAACCATGAATATGCTAACCAATACACGAATTTCCTAGTCAACACTCTAATGGCTGCTGTGTCAATGGCAATGTGCTACAACGCCTACCTCTTCACTCTGCTCATCCCCCCAGCTATCCTTACGTATATAAATGCAGACCTGGGACCTGACCCACGCTACACCTGGATCACAATATCCTGGAACCTTGGGGGCGCCATGTTTGTCACAGTAGGCGGACGACTCTCGGACATATTCGGTCGCCGGTACTTTTTCATAGCCGGTGCCATCATTCTCATCATCGGAAGTATCGTCAGCGCTACGGGTCAAAGTATCAACCAGATGATAGCTGGAGGCGCGCTTTTTGGCTGTGGCTCTGGGTTCCTGGAAATGGCTTTTGGTGCAGTGCAGGAGATCGTGCCCAGCAAGTATCGTCATGTTACTATTGGCTTGTTTGACGCTGCATCGATCGTGGCGCAAATTATGCCATTGGTAAGTTGGATTGTCATCAAAGAGACAAAGAACTGGCGTATCTGTTACTACGTTATGATTGCTTTCCAAACTATCAATCTAACTCTGCTGGTCTTCTTTTACAATCCGCCGTCTTGGGAGCAGAAGAAAAGCGAACACGGGAAGTCTGCGGGGCAGCTTCTCAGGGAGTTCGACTGGCTAGGGCTGTTCTTGTTTCTCGCTGGATGTACCCTTTTCATCGTTGGTGTGAGTTGGGGTGGATCAATGGCTCCGTGGACCTCCGCGACGGTGCTTGTTCCCATTATCGTTGGCATGCTCACGCTGATCGGACTGGGATTTTACGAGGCCTACTATAAGCTTACCGCCCCTCTGTTCCCACCACGTCTCTTTATGGCTTTGAGGCATTTTACTGTGCCAATGTTGGTCATGGCCATTGGTGGAATGCAGTACTATTCGAACGCAACGCTCTGGCCGCGTCTTTCGCAGCTGATTTACGCCCACGACGAAATCTCAAAAGGGTTATACGCCGAAGTCCTCCCCTTGGGTACTATCATCGGCGGTATAATTGTGGCATTCAGCAAGTACATCGGCCATCAGCGGTGGGTTATTGTATTTGCCGTCGCACTACAAACTGCCTGCGTTGGCGCCATGTCGACCTCTACGATGGATAACCCCACCAAATCCATCATCCTTACTGTGATCATTTCAACATGCACATCTGTCAACCTTCTCAATGGTATGGTACTGGTCGGGTTTGGCATAGTTTATCAGGAGGATATTGGCACTGCAGCTGGTCTAGCAGGCACTTCACGTCTCCTTGCTGGTGCCATCGCGACAGCTATCTTCGGAAATGTTACAAATAACAAATACCGAGAGATATTAGCCGAACGTATTCGATCGAATCTGGCTCCGTTCGATCTTCCTTCTACTACCATTCTCCAGCTCATTTCCGCCGCAAGAGCAAACAGCGCTTCGGCTTATGCAGCAATTCCAAACATCACGCCCGCAATCCAAGCCGCAGCTAGTCTTGGAAACAAGCAAGCATATCTTGAAGGTGCTCATTTATCGTATCTAGTTGCCTTAGCATTTGGATTGTTAGGTGTTGTAGCCGCCTTCTTCATTCCAAGCGTGGATAGGAGAAAGTATACCAGTAAGACAGTGGCCGTTCAGAAGTCAGACCGGAGAGGACTACAAGACAGGAAATCAGACGGGAAAACCTCGCCTTAGTCAATGGGTATTAGAAATTTAAAGACTGCAAAGTGCATTTTGCAGCTTCAACTGACAATGATGTTTCACATTTGAGACTTGCATACGCTACGTATATCTATCGTATACATCCTCTTCTCATTTGAAACCAAACATTGTATTGGATATCATGATTGACACTACCTTGAAAATTGTGAAGTAGGCCTCCAAACTACCGAACGTGTTCGATGATGTATTGCTAACACAACACGAATTCTTGTTTAACAATCTTGTTCTCAGATGCCTGACTTAATATTTCTCCATTCATCAGCCCGTGAATATAGCATTCTCCTACGATCTGATAATGACCATTGCTGCGTGGTCTCAAAACCACTGGACATGCCATACGCAATAAGATTGCCACGGCATCTCCTGGACAAACATCGAAGGGCGCCATGCCCAAATAACCTGTTTTCGTTGTGATCAAGGCTCTTTGTTCAAGAGAAATTGTAGCCAAACGCAGACATCGCTGGGCTGACAACATGTCCACATCCTCCCTCACTGTTTGTGGAAAGAAGCTTCGAAAACTCCGGCCTCCTATAGCAAAATCTTTGCTGCGTTCTCGAAACGCGTTGAACTTCTTAGCATAGCTCGATTCGAACAGCTTTGGCCACCTTGAGTTAGATGGGAAGTTGGCAGGCTGAATGCTCGTATCGCATTTCGACACCCATGGAATCTTCAAAAGCCGCTTTCTCGTCGCTATAGGGTGGTTCATAAGCAAGGTCCTTTGGAGCGCTCCGGATATGTGCTCGCCATATCTGTTCGAAAATTTACTAGATTGCCTAGAATGCCAACTCGTCGAAGATTCTGCTGCAACGCCATCGACTTCGTCTACTCGAAATCCACCGCAAACAAGTAGAAGGCGATTTTCACCATTCTCGATGAATCGGAAATTGGCTGGCAGTTTTCCGCTTGCTTTACTGCATCTCAAATACTGGAAGTGGTGACGGCCGAAAGGCTTTCTCCAATCAGCGACCCACGATGGCCACCCCTCTGTAGTTGGAATGCCTCCAAACATGATTTGTTGTAAGCTGGTTGATTTCTTTACTACGAATACAACGAAATTTGTGTAGACTTGCTGCTCTGAAACTGATTTGGAGTAATCTGGCTCGATGTCTTGAGAAATAGCAGGATCCAACAAGCCAATTATGCTGTAAACCTTGTCTTTCTCAATACTGGCCTCCGCTCTACGCACAAGACTCAGCAAACGGTTTAAATTCACTCCGGATTTTGGGTTGAAGACAAGACTCATCAAACGATACACGCGGCTTACCATTGGCCACGCACCGAAATCGAGGTTAGGGTCGGATTGAACACATAGCTCTTCATATCCTTCTAGTAGGTGCTGACAATAGATAGCACCTATTCGTATCATCCTTCTTGTCAACATGTATCTGCCACACAATATCAGGGTTGAGTTATGATTCATAGCGAGTTCCTGTATGATCCATAATCGAGTCCAATAAGTATTTCTCATAAAGGCGAGAAGGGCAAGTCCTCCATCCAGCAGTAGCAGGTCTTCCGGAAGACCTAGTGATTCTTTTACACAAGGATTTTGGCAGATATAATGCATCGTCTCAGCTGCCAACTTGTCTTGTGCCTCTGCTTGAACCAGCCAGACCACAACGGCTCTGGCTTGGTTATAGATGTCCTTCATGCGCTTGACTTGGATCTCCTTCTCATCCTCACAGTTCTGATTGATGCACAATGAGTCCACCCAATAACTCATGCCCAAGCGCGTCTCTTCTAAGTCTCGCAAAGTCTTTAATGCTTCTTCAAGATTTTTTGGAACGTTTATGTCGACTCCATTTACGGTGATCTCCTTTGTGTCTTTTTTGTTGCCCCAGGTGTATGACAATGCTTCAAAACCACCCCAAGTGTAACGGAAATTGGGGTAAACGATGTTATGAGCCCGGGCAATGGATGCAGCCTTGCTGATTTCTGTTCGCTCTAAAAATGACTCTCGAAAATCTATGCACTCTGTAAATGGACCCCAGAATATAAAATTTTCTTGACTATCTGGGTGTTCAGAAATCGATGGAAAGACCGGAAGATCTTTTAGTGAAACATGTTCAATGCGGCATTGAATCTTGTCTTCCATCAGATCCGAGCTGTGCATATTCAGGAGCCTGAGAACTCGGATCTCCTTTTTGTCTTCATCCAGAGGCTCATATGACAGGTTGAACAGAGGAGGATAAGACGGTTGATGAGGATGGAGAAGCATTTTTCAATCGTAAATGTTCTTTCAAGCGCGTGTGGGACGCAGGGTGTCTCAATACAGTTGCAAAGGCAAGGAAAAATGAAATTTTACCCCATGGCGATGGACGGAATTGAGGCCATCAACACGCTTCTTGTCACATTCCACGAACAGACACCTTTAGAAGACTGTAGAAGCCAAACCACTCCCTAATTCTCAAATACCGGTGAGGAGTCAAGAGGGTGGGGATTTCTTGCAACAAGGCTGGATTTATGCCTGGCTGCGTCATGTACGTAATGCGCCGCAAACACGGCTACTCTCACTTGGTTCAAAGGATTATCCCGAATAATTCAACATGGCCTATATCTGATAAACGGTGATAGCGATCCGCCAATCGAGGGCTGACACTCAGCAACATGCAGTGTCCCTAGTATCTTTCCTTTTCACCGGAATGCCACAAACACGCCTGGGGCAAGCTGCATTAACATGTTGCCAGCTGCGAGGCTAAAAGGCTGTGTATACATGCCTCAGCGACGCATCATATAAAGATAAGCCGTATTAACACTGCAGCGATATGGGGAGCAGTTACCCCGCCTTCATATTCAAAGTTGGACCGCCCGCAAACCAACAGAGCCATTTATGCAAGTCTACCTCAACACCTCGCTCTACGATAGGTCCTTGCCACTAAGTACAAAACCCGCTGTTGGCAAGGCATAATGATAGGTCCTACGAGGGTTGGCCGATCGTACCCATAGATGTGTGACGATGCAGCAGCTGTACCGATGAAGTGACATAGCTTTGCAGACGTTACCTGTATACTCGTCAGGCAACGTCTCCTTTCGGCCCGATTAATTGTCATTCCACATTCTTCGAAGAACAGCTGCCGGTCGGTCTTCGGTATTTACTGTTGTATGTACAACATACATATTGTACCCCACGTGTTTGTAGATCCACAATGCTTAAACTGTGATAAGCAAGATCTACTTCACTTTGAAAGGGACTGGCATATATTGCATGTTAGGTACAGGTGTATTGTGGATAATATGCGTTTGTCAAAACGTTGATACCCATGTAACACATGAAGAGATAACAGTTCCAAGCATGCCCGGACGATTTTGAGCCTTGAAAACAAGAAGCCAAAGAAACACCCACTGTATGGCGCCGTACGACACTAAGAAAGCCGGTGCCCTAGGTCAAAGCAAGGGTACAGCCTTTCCGTTCCTGGTTTCGGGTAAGATTCCCTAGTTGGTTTGTCAATTGGAGAGGCACACAAATGCACATTCCGGAAACATATCTCCCGAGAAAAGAAAAGAATCAACTGAGATCGCATAGCGATGCAGAGACAAGTTCTTCAACGGGCCAACAAGTGATATCAATAGAACATCAAGTCAAAGGTATGGCCTCATCGCTTATTCCAACTTGGAATCGATTTATCAAGTTTGCTTCGAATGCGTACTGTAATAGATGTTGGTCGAAACCAGCTCTCGCTAAATTTTTCGTATAATGGATTCGGTTTTACACCATCCAACATTTCCTCCTTTCATTCTGTCCTTGAGATGTTGCCAAGATAAAACGCCTTGAAATGCCCAACTAACCCGAACGCCGCCCAATGAAGATTCGCCCAGTCTCTCACAAGGCCTCGAGTTCGAAATCGTCCAGCTTGTCGCGGTACTTCATAATGTTTCGCTTAATCTTGGAAGAGTCGACCCAGGTCACAAAGTCCTCCATGTTTCTAGTGACGAGGTAGGCGGGGTCGGTGATAACGTCTGTTCCCACGCGGACATGACCTTGCTCAATGAGCGTGGTAGCGGCTTGGATATGGTCGGCCATGCGCAGGCGGGTCATGACGACAGGCAGCCTCCTCCGCGCAAAGGCAGACACGGTGACCTTGTGCTCGATGTCGCTCAGCTTGCCTCTACCTCCACCACCAGTACCGAGGATGCCCATGTCGAACAGCTTCTCCAGCATGAGATCTTCGTGTTTCCGTCTGAAGGGGTCTGAGGGATCGAGTGCGGCAATCTTGTGGGCGAGCTGTCGCAAGGAACCAGCGAGCTGGTTGTATTTTCTGTAGTCGTCGCGGCCTTGGATGGCATAGCGTCGCATTACCGCAGCTTCTCGGTGACTACTACCGCATTAGTTCCTTGCACATGACAGACGCCACGTCTTTTACTCACTCATTGTCGCTCTTGTATGTGTTGAAGTCGACCTGGTAGCATGCGGTTAGCATCCTTCGGACCCTATCCTGTGGCTAGACCACTTTTAGGGGAAGTATACCTTCTTCAAGAGCTTCTGCTCATGGTGCTTGAGTTTGCGCACCATGTTTGCAATTTGCGACTGGGCGTGTGCAAGATTGAGGCGGCGACGGTGAAGATGGCGTCTCCAGGAAAATGTTGCGCGGAGGCCGGAGATCCAAAGATTTGACGGACATGGATGCTGCAGCGGGCGCTAGCCATTAGCGCACCGGCAATCACTATCTATTCCAATGACGGCATAGGCGCGACTAAATTTCCACCCCAATGCCGTTGGAGTCATTGTGTCATTCTCCTGGAGTCAAAGATTCTCTTGATTTCATTGTAGACACACTTTCGTCATGCCGACCGTTCATTTGCTCGACTACGTTGCTGGCAATGTCCGCTCTCTCGTCAATGCCATCGAGAAAGTTGGCTACACGGTAGAATGGGTCAAGTCGCCTGCCCAGGTGCCCTCCGCAGAGGTACTGCTACAGCCCTCCCACCGCAAGGGGTACGTCAATTGACAAGTGCTGATACAGCATTTTCCGTAGAAACTCATTATTCCTGGTGTTGGCCACTTTGGCCACTGTCTCTCCCAGCTAGAGAAGGCTGGCTACACTGAGCCGATCCGTGAACACATCAAGGCCGGCAAACCTTTTATGGGAATATGCGTCGGTCTTCAGGCATTATTTGAAGGCTCTGAGGAAGATCCACAGGTGAAGGGGTTGGGTGTAATCCCAGCCCGCCTGCGCAAGTTCCAGGACACAGATAAGAGCGTACCCCACATCGGATGGAACAGCGCAAACACATCGCGGACTGGCGCGGTGACAGATGAATCATTATACGGACTCCGGCCAACTTCCAAGTACTATTATGTTCACTCATATGCTGCGCCGTATGAAGAGGGCAAATTGGAGAAGGACGGATGGACTATCGCTACCGCTCGGTACGGCGACGAGGAGTTCGTAGGTGCTGTCGCAAAGGACAACATCTTTGCCACGCAGTTCCATCCCGAGAAGAGTGGTGCTGCAGGTCTTCGTGTCATCAAGGCATTCCTGGAAGGAAAGAAGACTGAGAAGCTACCCGAGAAACCATCAGCTATCAGCACAAAAGAAGGCCTCACCAGAAGAGTCATTGCATGCCTGGACGTACGAGCCAACGATCAAGGCGATCTTGTAGTTACGAAAGGCGATCAATACGACGTACGCGAGAAGTCGGACACCGGTAACGAAGTGCGCAACCTGGGCAAGCCCGTCGAGATGGCCAAGAAGTACTATGAGCAAGGAGCCGACGAAGTCACCTTCCTCAACATCACATCTTTCCGAAACTGCCCTGTCGCTGATGCGCCTATGCTTGAGATCCTGCGCCGCACTAGCGAGACTGTTTTTGTACCCCTTACCATTGGCGGGGGCATTCGTGATACGGTCGACACAGACGGCACCAAGATATCTGCTCTCGACATCGCCACCATGTACTTCAAGTCCGGCGCCGACAAAGTAAGCATAGGCTCCGATGCCGTGACAGCTGCCGAGGAGTACTATGCGCGAGGCAGTAAGCTATCTGGCACCACTGCTATAGAAACCATTTCCTCTGCATACGGCAACCAAGCAGTTGTCATTAGCGTAGATCCAAAGCGCGTATACGTCTCCTCACCAGACGCAACACCTCACCACACGATCAAGACTGCGACTCCTGGTCCCAACGGTGAAGCGTACTGCTGGTATCAGTGCACCATCAAGGGTGGACGGGAAGGTCGAGACTTTGACGTCCGGCAATTAGTCCAAGCTGTCGAAGCCATGGGCGCAGGCGAGATTCTTCTCAACTGTATAGATAAAGATGGTAGCAACTCCGGATTCGACACGGAGCTCATAAACGACGTCAAGAGCGCGATCAAGATTCCTGTTATCGCGAGTAGCGGAGCCGGAAACCCTGGACACTTTGAAGAGGTCTTTGCAAAGACGAAGACGGACGCCGCGCTGGGTGCTGGATTGGTAAGTTACTGTCCTTTTTCCTGGACCTGAGTTTTAAAGTCTCTGACAAACAAACAGTTCCACAGAGGCGAATACACTGTCAAGCAGGTCAAGGATCACTTGCAGGAAAAGGGTCAGATTGTGCGGCCTTTTGAAGCCGATATTTAAAGACGTGTGTTGCGGATCTATTCGGCTAGCGCTGCACGTCACCAAACTTAGCGCTGATCACTGTGTATGAAACTATGTTAATGAAACGATGACAGGATTGGAATAGATTTCAGGTATTGTAACTCGATGGGTCTGTATCTGAATATCTGGTTATGTAGCTTTGGTAGAAATAGAAATTGTATTTATGCTGTTGTTAAAGAGATGAAGCAAGGCTTTCATGAACTGGTATTGCAGGGACCGTGCGAATACGAACAGATCGCCATCCTTACACTCTATTTACGAGGAGAATGTTAAACCAGCCATTTGGAGTAACGAGAAACTTTGACACGGGCGCTAGATCAACTACAGACGTGTGAAGGGAAGGAGCGGGGTATTTTGACTACCACTCGGATCGCAACCATCTTTCCAGTATGCCACTTTTTGTATATTCATACACCGTGTACTCGTACATGACACTCTTGGTCTTTCCTTCGCTAATTCTGTGACTCTTATTTTTGTCCATCGACACTGCAAAGGGCGGAAGCCTCTTTGCAATTTGAGACAGGTGCGAGAAGAAATAAACGCAAAGGGTAGGTAAAGTTATGTGGAAGGGAGGAGAGTAAGGTATGCATGCGCATGGAATGAAACGGTGCGTTTTTCCGACTCGGGAACAACAAGGGAAACGATGCTAACTGTGATAGCGCGGTGCACGCTGAAAATAATAAAGCTTAGGTCGTTGAATTCACCTGTTATTTACTTTCTTCTCTTCATCACCTTTGTGCACATTTCTACCAGACCGGTTTTCGCCTCCGAGTCTGGGAAAAAGGAAATAGCTTCGATGGCTTTGTCGACGTACTCTTGCGCTAGAGCACGTGTTTGCTCGAGACCAGTGCTTTGCGCGACGATTTGGCGAGCCTAGGAATTGTCAGCATGGGCTTCTTATTTCACGTTCTTCCGTTCCTTTGACTGATCATATGCACGGGTTAGGAATGGGACGAGGGAAATATCTGACCTGCTGCACATCCCCCTGTTCTGAGAACTTCCTTCCAACCAGTTTACCCAGACTCTTATTTTCCTTCCACGCGAACAGGAGTGGTGCCGTCGCCAGACCCAATTCCAAGTCTGCACCAGCAGGCTTTCCAAGCTCGGCTTCACTGACAGTGTAATCCAGCATGTCATCTACCAACTGGAAAGCTAGACCAAGGTTCTTTCCGTAGAGGTACGCAGCTTCTACCACTTCTGGTGTTGAACCACCCAAGATAGCAGCAGCACGACAGCTCTTTGAGATGAGCGAGGCAGATTTGAGATATGTCTTTTGCAAGTAATACGAGACGGTTTCCTCAGTCCATACAGGGTTCTTTTCGTCACGCGCAGTGTTCTTGAGCTGCATAAACTCGCCTTCGACAAGATTTGCAATGACCGTAGCGAGCAGCTCCGTAACTTCTGGATCACGGAGGCGAGCCAGTGCTACGGACGCTCTGCCGAGCAGGAAGTCACCAGCTAGCACTGCCATTTTGTTGCCAAACTCAATGTTTGCCGAGGGTGCAGAGCGGCGTGAGACGGAGTGATCAATGACATCGTCGTGGAGCAGACTGGCTGTGTGAATAAGTTCGGTAATCTCTGCTAATCGACGTTGCGATGGGAGGATATCGCTGTCTTCGGGTGTGTAAGCAGCGTCATGCCGTATGCTGCTGATAGGACTGGTATCGGGGTTCTCGTCTGCGAGGATGCCTGGGTGTGTTATGCTGACATCTGCACTTTGGCTTCCAATGCCCATGCCGCCTCTTGCAACATTACGGTGAGGCGTGAGGGCGGTGGCGCGACTCATAAGAAGAACCAGCATAGGTCGTACATATTTCCCCTCACTCTGTGTGTAATACTTGGCCACAGTGTCGAGGGTCGGATGTCCAGAGCCAAGCAATTGCCGTATATTTCCCGTCAAAAATTTCATTTCCCGTGCCACGGTCTGGAAAGGATCCATCTTTATGGGCGCATCTGGCGGCGGCGTCGATCGCACATGTTGCGCTACGTTGACGGCAGTGGCCCACGACGACTGATGTCGCCGCCGGGACGGGTGGTATAATGCCGGTGCAGCATTTGGACTTTGTATGGAGCGGGAGAGGGCGACGCTACTGTGTGGGCATATCGAGCGACATGAAGCGGAAGAGGAAGAGGAAGTTTGCGGCCGCGCGATAGACGCTGCGAGCCGGGGGGATCGGCCCAGCATGGAGGTGGATTTTGGGGTGCTGGTGAGGTCGCAGCCAGCGGACAGCAAAATACAGGTGCAATTGGGCGGCTCTGGGAGGGTCCTGGGGCAGAGGGAGTGGGCGGAGGAGGGCTAATTGCCGCGCAATTGAGTTGGTCTGCGAGCTATCGCCTAGATTTGTTAAGTTTGAAATATCCATGACGTTCGGAACGCTAGCTCCCTAGGGTCGCCGCACCCCATCCCTGTCAGCGCGACGTTGGCCATGCCGACCGTTTCCCTTTACACGTGCAATTCCGACCTCTCTCCCATACAAACACCCGACAATCCGTCATGGTGCTCCTGACTATGACACCCGGTATCGCCCGGGCAGTCGCAAGAGCCGAGCAATTATCGCCGGACGACTATGCAAGCCTGCAACGCGCTGACGAACCCACACTTGCCCATGCCAAACCAGGCAACCCCATCTCACACAGACAGCTGACCGACCTGTCCAAGCTGCTGAAGAAACATCTCCCTCGTCCGGATTCTGATGCGCCTGTATCGAATGAACAAGATGCCGTAGAAGAGCCCATTCCCAGGACTCTCGCAGCCCTGCTCGCCAACACAACACTCTACACCCCGCCGCCGCCGCCAAAGCCAGCAAAGACGCCCGAATACGAAGCCCTCATGGCCCGTCTCCGCGCTGAGCAAGAGGCCCTCTCCTACGAGCGTATGCTCCATCCACCAGCCACTCGCGAAACCTTCTCCCAGCGCTTCCCTCACGCCCCAGACCCTTTCGGCATCGGGGCTATACAAACGACGAGCGAAGAAGACGATGTATCCTTCGAAGAAGTGCATCGTCAGATCATTCTTATCATAAACATACTCGTCTCCATCGTCTGCGTGGCTGTCTTCATATGGATAGCCGCACGGCACTGGAGTGTCGGTTCGCGACTGGGACTGAGCTTAGGAGGGTCTTTAGGTGTAGCTGTGGCCGAGGTAGCAGTGTACAGTGGATATGTGAGAAAGGTCAAACAAGCTAAGAGGTTGGAGAAAAAGAAGCCAGAGATCAAGGAGATTGTCAAGACTTGGGTGCTGGATAGCCAAAGTGAGGGAGCAGAAGCATCCGGGTGGAAGGAAAAAGAGGGAGACGGAGTGAGGTTTAGAAAAGGCAAACATCGCTAAAGGGATACAATCTTGTGCTAGACGCCGCCCATGCCTAAAAGGTTCCACAAACAAGTCGCAATTGTGCCAAACAGACGCCAACAATGCATCTCGAAGACCCTTGCGCCTACGCAAAACTCATCGACTCATCGACCGCCTACGTCGGCGTTGCCTACGGTGCAAACGCCGCATCGTCTACTTCTTATCCTTCCTTCTCCCTGCCACCCCGCCAGCGAACCTTCCCAAGTTACTCAAGCTAGATCGTGGCTTGTGTCCCTGTGCGGGACCTGGCGCTGCAGGTGCAGGGGCTGGTCTCATGGGCCCTGCAGGGCTTCCGGGCCTCAGCCCAGTCACGGCCTTTGGTGGAACGGGCGGAGCCGGCGCTGTCGGGCCCAGCTTCTCATAAACCTCCTCCTCTTCGCCCATACTCGCCATTCTCTGACTGCGTCTTGCCTTCTCTTGGGTTTGCTTAAACCTCTCTAGCAACTCGGTCCACTTGACGGTTCCAGCTGCATCCGGCCCACTCAGTCCATCTCTGGGCTTCAATCTACCAGGACGTTCGAAGTTCGACATGGCGGCTCCTCCAGGCGAGGCAATGCCACTAGTGCTACTACTGTTTGTGCCAGCTTCTGAGCTTTTTTGCCGCAAGTGATTAAGGGTGGGGGATGAGGAAGGGTGAACATACGTCGAGCTACTGCGCTGAGGTGCAATATGCAGGTAACCTATGGCAGAGACGCTGTTGAGGCGATTCTTAAGCGCAGCAAAAGCAGAAGACTGAGGGAGCAACATAAGCAGGCCATACATGCACTTGTATAAGTGCGGGTATCGTTCAGGCTCAAGAAGCTGCATACGGAGATCTACCAATTAGTGTTAGCAATTGTTTCTCGAGTCGAACAGATCAAGGAGGCTTACACGTGAAGACTGGAGATTCGAGGAGTTGCACAAGCTTGTCGATCTGGATGAGCATATTGACCGTCATCTCGAGCTCGGCGCTGAGGATATTAGTGTTCATACCAACAAGGACGCACGCGAGTCACTTACAAGACTTGAAGCAAATGATATGCCTGCTCATAAGCTTGGGCAAGGAGACAAAGTGAGAAAGTAGCCACGGCATTGTGACACCAAGCCTTAAAAAGAGTGACAAAGAAGGATTGACCGTCCTTACTGTCAAGGTTCCTTAATCGCCTTCGCAGATCTGCGAGCTCCGGTGCAGTAATGAGGTTGTTATTGAGGTTTTGTACCATGATGCTTGCGAACTCTACATCTTCGTCTTTCGCAAGGCAATCAGCCATAGTACGGTAGATCCTCTCGGCACTGAGAGTAAGACATAGCTGTCTAATGATAAGGTTTCCGCGCGTCTCCAGCAGTCTGCGATCAGTACAGAATAGCTTCAGCAGATTGACCATGAACGAGGTGAAGTAGGTATCGTCGCTATGAAGAGAGATTTGGGAGAGGAGAAGCAGGTCGCGGGTAACAACCGCATCTGAGGGGTCGGACAGCGTTTTGAGGAGCGCAGGGAAAGTTCCGTCGTCGACCGTGAGTATCTGCACATTTGTTAACATTGAATGTAATTATGCACTTGCGCGCACTCACTCTACCAGGTGCCATTCTGTGCAGCATGATTAGCCAAGCTATGGCTGCTACTCGAGTAGCTTCATGTTCGTTCAAGAACTGCAATGTCAAGGCACTAACTGCAGCTTGATAATCCAGCTCTGGTATGGGACGAGACGATGCGCCACTTTCCTCAGCTGGAGTAGGGGACCTGCCATCAGGTGAGTCGGCTTTGCTTGCTTGGTCGCGGATGACTGCCTTGAGCAATCGGCCGGACAGATTAGAGTCCCGCCGTTGTGTTCCGGTTAGCTCTTTCCCAAGCTCAGATAGGGAAGGAGGTAGTTGGATCTGTCCACTTGCACCGCCATCTCGGGGGCGGTTGTCATCAGACAAGGACAGGATGTAGTCCATGAGCGAAGCGTTGACCTTGACTGCTGCTTTGCGAACCGTATCAACCTCATGTGACATGCGAGGCAACACATGTGACAACAGACTTGGGACAAAAGGCATGATGTCTTCTGGACAAATGTCGAAAAAGTTGTCGATCCAGCGTAGCGCCGTGAGCAGAATCTCGGTCTGCTCCTCTTCCGTGTCTGTGAATGTTAGCATATGCTAGCCCCTCGTCTCATGGCCTAATCTCACCAGGTGGTGGCACAAGAAAATCTACAAGTATGCTCAGTATCTTGGGATGATCGACATGCACATCCTGGCCGGGTATCCAGTTACCATCGCCATGGATGGACTTTCCGCTGTCGCCAGAGACAGACCCGCTTTCTCCGCTGCCATCAACCTTGTCATCAATCGAGTCTTGGGGGTCAAGGGGCGTGATGTCCGACGCATCGCTTCCGCTGCGCATGCTATCTGCCGAATTCCTACGCTCATCTTTGCTGTGGCTCTTCTTGCTCTCCTCTATGCCCTTCTTTATTCTCGCAATCTTCTTGATTTCACTTAAAAGTCTGTCCAACGCGGCCTGTGTCATAGTATATACATCTTGGTTGGAGTCACTCAGAAACTTGAAGAGGCCGCCGAGGAAGCGCGGCAGATGGGCAATGAGCTCGAGGTCCGGTATAGAATCAAGCAGTGTTATCCATGCGACAAGGAAGGACCGCGTAAAAGGGTTGATGACATTGATGCGCTCTTCGAGAAGCGGGAGGAATCGTTCGAGACTGAAAGCGTATGGGTATGGCTCGTCCTCGCCATCATGCTGGTCGGGGGCAGTCTGCAGTACGGAAACATAGCTAGCAGCCGACTCGGAAACAATGTCTTTGATCAGACGATCTAGTAGCTCGGCGCCGTTCTTGACAGACAGCTCAGAATCTGCGGCCATCTGTACAGTATCTACTGTGTCAGCCTTGTTCTCATGCCGAGGGCAGCGCCTGAAGTATGTATCCTCACCTTGCAGAGGGCATCAAAGACCTGGTTGAAGTAGACGAGTATCTCGCCCTTGGCGACCTTTGCAATGTTGTACATGCTCTCGCACGCGTAGTACCGGACACGGGCATCCTGGTCGCTGAAGCATGCGAGAACCGGCGGCACGATTTCCTCGAGATAGCGAGCGACCTCTGGTCCCAGGGCTATGGAAGCAGCGGCCAGTCCTATGAGGCCGCCGTTGCGGGCGTGGGGCTGGTGGACGGCATAGGCATACTCGTGGCAGAGCTGGTGCACAATCTTTGCTATTCTGTCGTGGTCCTGCACAGCGAGCGCATCTCGAATCAGGCCCTCGAGCTCGAGGGCGCCGCTTTTGCGCTTGTCGTAGAGTTTGTCGTTGAGGGCTTTTGTGATGTTGGCGTCCATGGTGGGTGAGGTGGTGGGCGCAGGACGGCACTCTTGTCTACATGTTGCAGCTGCGCTAGCCTCGCATACTGTGCGTCCCGGGAGCGGAGAGAGGGCCGGTCGAGGGGTTGTGGATGAGGGAGTGTGTAGACAGAGGTGCGCCCACGCTCTCACGCAGCGGCTTGGTGTTTGCTCAAACGACGATGATCCGAGCCCCAGGCCCCAGGCCCCACGTCATCGTACACAAGCGCCCGCACCCCTGCACGCGCTCCCTGACTCCCGCAATACACATACGCATACACTACCATACACAAGGCATGGCCAAAGGCGCTTTCTTGGTGCCATGGCCGCTTCCTAGTGCCATGATGGTGGCCGCGGAAACTCGTTGCTTATCTGCACCCCCCGGATGACCCAGAGCGACGACTGACGGCCTCCTCTACCACTAACGCTGCTAGTCCATTGGCCGCTGCATCAGCCTCGCTCGCTTTGACCACCACCACCATCTGTTCGCTGCCTCACACGCATTCCCAGGCTCACCTGCGCCGGTCAGGTGCGTCGAGCTCCTCGATGCATAAGCTGAAGAACAAGCTCCTGGCCCCCCATCGTCGGGACAGACGACAGGACGACATGGACAAGCTGAGGGAGCCCAAGCTGTCCCCTATCGCAACCGGGGGCTTCAAGCATTGGGCCGTGGCTTTGTATGTCTTCAGCAATGCTTTCCCATGGCCACAACTAACGGCTACAGCATCGTCTGCAACTTCAATGTCGACATAGGGTAGGTACGAGTCGAGGTCCGCATCTCGACATCTTGTTGAAACTTGCCCTAGTCCTGAAATCGAGATTCTCTACCCGCCAAACATCCCCTTCTCTACAAGCGACTTGAGTGCCATCTGTTTCAACAGGTACCGTATGTCCGCCTACTTTGTCCATGTCTTGTCTAAGACGCATCCAGCTTTCCCGAGCAGCAAAACACTGAAACTGCCGACGATCTCTGCTACGATTTTGCCATTACCAACAATTCGCCTGACATCCAGCTGAGCTCGCCCAACGCACCCCATGGCAGCGCAGTCACGTTTTATGCTTCATGTGTCTTCCGCCAAGAGTTCGACGATACAATGAAGAGAAGTTTCAACCAAAGAGCCCTGGTCTTGATTTCCCATCACAACTTCACTTGCTTGAACCACCGCATCTTACAAAAGATGACGGAATCAGGCCATCTCAGCGATCCAACTACTTTAGAAGCCGCATACTCGCAAATGAACACGTGGATGCCCCCAGCCGTTGGCCACCATGATCTGCCCTTCTTAGGGACTATGTTGAAACTGGATATCGCACCGCATCGGGCTTTTCCTCTTCAGGGTCTTCCCGGTCCTACGCCCCTGATTTCCGACACTCCTCTGTCCATGTATGCATATGAGCCAGTTGGATCTTGGGACACTATCATGCATTACATGCCCTGCATCACCGACCTGTATGTCCTCTACGAGAAATTGGTCCTGTGCGAGAGCATCATTGTCATTGCAAAGTCACCGCAACTAGCGAGTGAGGCCGTGTCTTCGCTTATGGACCTCATCTGTCCCGTTCCTTATGCCGGTGTAATCAGGCCATATATGACCATGCAAGCCAACTTCAAGAGTATCGGCATCGATGGGGGTACGCCGACATCCTTCATCGTAGGTATTACCAACCCTTTCTTGCTGAAGCGCATCATCGCCGCTACCGAGGCTAGCCACCAAGCGCGACCGCACATATTGTATCTTCAAAATTTTGATGGGCCTGTACCAACGCGCCGCCACCATTCACTACATCACAAGTCAAGTCGTAATGCGCTTCTCGATTTACCGGGTGGTGGCATCGAAGTCCATACGCCCCCAAAACGTTTCCTCAAGTCAGACCCAGATGTGGTGTCGCAAATCGACGCCTTACTCAAGCTCGAGGACCAGACGCGAGAACTCGGGCCACTGATACGCCGTCACTTTGCTGAGCTCACTGCTCAATTCATCGCACCTATCAACCGCTATCTTGCAACGTCCCACGTCGTAACGCCGGGAGGCAATAGTCGATACGCCAATTTTCAGGTACAAGACTTTTTAAGCAGCCTCAGCAAGTACGGCACCAGCGTCAAATTTAGAGGATCAGGACCACTACAGAGACATCGCGCTAGGGACGGCATGTACGAGACCTTCTGCAACTCGCCAAACTTCTACTCGTGGCTCGAGATGAAAATCTCACTAGAAAACGAAGCATCTGCTGGCATGCTGAATGCACCTGTTGTGCAATCTGCTTAGGGAATCTGAACTACTCAATCCGGACATGCCAGGGATCGATTGTGCTACTCGGCGCCTGTGCACAATGCATTCGGAACCCATCTGTTATGTCTACCAGACCAAGGTTATTGCGCCTCCATTCTTGGCGGAGTCCATACCTGGATTTTTTTTTTATTTATTTTCTCTTTCTCTCCTGATTGGCTCGCGCATAGTTGCATCTGGCATTAGTTTTTGTGAGAGGGGTTCAACATACTACAACGTCTGGGCTTGGGAGAATACGACGTTGAGCCGAACGTCATCGTAACTATATAGGCCGAAGTGCTAGCTAGACTACAAAGCTTTGGTATAAAAATTGTGAACATACGAGCGATACTAAGTCGCTTGCGAATTAGAAACACGCTCATCGTTACGACCAAGAAGCAGCCTCGACTGGTGTGCTGGTGGTGATCTGCCTCATTTGGCCTAGCGTATCCCCCGCTTTTGGTCAACATCAAAATTGCTTCCCCAAGTCACCCCACAACACGACAGACTAACGCCAATTGTGTTGACTGCAGACCGAAAATATGGATATCACAAAGATACGAGAGATTGACTTGCCTGCGGCTTTTGATGCCCATGTGCACTTGCGCGATGGAGAAATGTCACAGCTGGTTACACCCACCATTCGTAAGGGTGGTGTAAATACGGTATATGTTATGGTAAGCATGAAGTTCTATATTTTTCCACTTCCTTCAATTTCCTCAACTCTCGGATGTCATTTCAACTTCATGGTCTTCCTGATATGGCTCTGTTTGAAGTATCTTTTCTTGTTTCGCTTCTCAAGCATATTGGTTGAGAGCTATTTTCATTGTTATCATATATACTCCATTTCTCTCAATTCCTCTCATCTGAACAATTTTCGGTCCATGAACATCTTATAACAAACGCCTGCATCATCTCCTTGGTAACGTAAATACTAGCCAAACCTCGTCCCACCCATCACCACCGTCAAACAATGTCTCGAGTACCGCGATCGACTAAAGGCGATTGAGCCAAACGTCGAGTACCTCATGTCCTTGTACCTGCACGAGGACATAACGCCTGAAGTCATCCGTGAAGCCAAGAAAGCTGGTATCACGGGAGTGAAGTCGTATCCCGCTGGCGTTACTACAGTAAGTTAGGTTTCAGCTCACTAAAGCACTACAATCATTTCCAGAATATTGAAAGGTGAGAAGCATAACCCATGTTAACAACACCCGACAGAACTCCTCTTCCGGCGTCCTCGACTACGAAACTTTCTACCCCGTCTTCGAAGAAATGGAAAAACAAAACATGGTTCTCAATCTTCATGGCGAAGTCCCTTCTACCCCGTCTAACGCCTCCATCTCTCCCAACAACAAGGACTCAGCAATCACCATTCTCAACGCTGAACCCGCTTTCCTACCTACCCTTGTCTCACTACATAAGCGCTTCCCGAAACTCCGCATCATCCTTGAACACTGCAGCACTGCACAGGCCCTGTCTACCGTCCTCTCGTGCGGTCCCTCGGTTGTGGGCACAATCACTGCGCACCACCTTTCGCTTATCATCGACGACTGGGCAGGCGACCCATTCTGCTTCTGCAAGCCTGTCGCCAAGACACCGGAAGATCGCGATGCGCTGATTCGTGCTGTCGCGCAGAGTAAAGGCCGTTTCTTCCTCGGTACCGATTCTGCGCCGCATCCGAGGGTCAAGAAGAGGGGCGAGGATAAGGTGGCGGCTGGTGTTTTTACCCAGCCATATGCATTGGGCTATGTGCTTGATGCACTCGAGAAGGGTGTTGAGAGGGGTGTTATTAGCAAGGAGGAGGTTACGCAGGAAGGGCTGGAAGGTTTCTTTGGAAAGTGGGGGAGAGCGTTTTATCAGGTTGAGGACGGAAAGGGGGAGAGAGTTGTGCTGAGGAAGGGAGCAGAAAAGATTTTGGATGTTTTGAGCAAGGAGGGGGGCAGTGTGGAGGTTGTGCCATTTAGAAGGGGAGAGCATACTTGGAGTGTGGAGTGGAAGTAGGGCTTGTATGTGCTGTGGAGTCTTGGATATGGGATGTGTAGAAGGACTCGGCGTGTAGAAGGGATTAGCTTGGTATTAGAAAGTCTGTGATATATGCAATATATGACCTGCAACTGCTTTGAAACGAGAAATGCAATGCGTGGTGCGATACATCATGAGCTATAGTACGATCTTTGAATACTAAACTCATCGTCGTCTGCTATCCAACCTAAATCCAAACCTGCGATGGAAATACCATCTCATAATTTAGAGTTCCTGTACGCTACTTCCACTCTCTTGTTCCAGTGTTCTGGAACAAATTCCACCTTCAGTCCGGAATGACGGGTGTACCTAGTTCTTTTCGAGTTTACAGAGCTCTGTGTACTATCTTTGCTAGGAATCGGGGACGAGGCTACATGTTCTGAGTTACGAGCGGTCTCTGATGCCTTGCTGACCTTGGCTATTTTCCTCAGGCGCTCATCACTGCGCGGCCTTTCTTCTTTGGTTTGAGCATTCGGTTCTTCCGTCTTTGTAGGACTTGGTGAACAGTCAGGTATGATGAATGACGACGTGCGCTTCCTGGAAGCTTGACTCGTCGCTGGTACTGGGATGAATAGATCGGAACGATCACTAGGGACGGTGTTGATCTTCTCCTCGTCGTAAACGGGAATGCATTCAGCATGGCCATCGTCATTCGCAGTAGCATGAAATCTTTCTGCAGTATCAGTCGGTGTGAACTGTAGTTCGTTCTTCTCTTGGGCGTAGAGCAATCCCAACCCAATAGAAAAGCCCACTTTGCGATCCACACCGTTTCCAGCGATTTTGTACTGTTCCCTCAGTGGCCCGATGATCGGCTCATCATCGCCAATTCCTTGCGCACGTCGAGCCTCCAGGAGACTGATTGACCTCGGCTCCTCCCAATGCACAACAGGGGACCCAATGGCGTTGGCAGCATTAGCCTCCGTTGTGATTGTTGGAACTAGTCCATCTTTCTTTATTCTTCGGAAGGATTTGTCAGTCTTTTTTCGGTTGTTTCGTAAATGCAGTGGCACGAGCCCGCGATCCATGGCCTCTTGGTAGCCGCATCCAGACGGATCTCGTGGAATGCACTCCAAAAGAGCCCTCTCTTTCCATGTTGGCAGCTTGACTACTCTGTGGTCCGGGTAAGGGATGCATGCTTGGACAAGGCTGTTCTCAATGTCTGGCAATCCAGAACTTACAGTTCCGGCTGGAACATGGCGGAGAGGTGTCGCATAGGATTCGCGCATTCCGTAGGGAAGTCCGTTAGGCAATCGTCCAAGGCTTCTCGAAGCAAAATCTTTGTCTGGTAAGCTGTGAGTATGCCGTTGCTGCAGTATCGGATGGAGACCAGGTGCTGCTATCGTCAGAATCAAACGAGAGCGGTGTTGCGGGCTGCCATAGCTCCAAGAATCCATGATGAACTGTTTAACTTGATATCCCATGGATACAAGGGATGCTACGACCTGACACAGTAGATAGTCGGTTTTCTCTGATGAAATTTCCAATACATTCTCGAGTACAGCGTACAATGGCCGATAAAGGTCGACAGAAGAGCAAAAGCTGCTGATTAGAGATGCGTTATAGAGCGATTTGATACTCTTAGTATTTAATTGAAGTGCGGAAAATGCTGCAAATTAATTAGTAGGTTAACAGCAGCTTTGCAAGATCACACGCACCGATGCAAGGACATCCAGCAGCAATGAATTCCACTTCGCCAACTTCAGCAACAACCTCGACGTCACCCTTGAGCGCTGAGTCAAGGAAGTCGTTGACAGAACCGCAATACAGACACACCTTCTTTCGGCACTTAATGTTCGCTTGTTGTGTTCTGATAGCGTAAACATTAGAGTCAACGACAGTGCGGAACTCAACTGCACCGCCTTCTTCCAGACCTCTGTCGAGTAACCCACCGCCACCGAAGAGGGACAGGCCTTTCAGTTTACGATCAGATTCGAATGTAAGGCGTTGATGGATATCTTCTGGCAGGCTTCGTAGAAAAACGAGTGCCTTTTCATTCTTCAGGTTTAAGCCCATTGATATAAACCAAAAGTCACCCGCACCGCCAAGATTGTAAGGGAAGGGTATGTGATCATTCGCGACGTCAGTTTTTGACACGAAGCGTATATAGCAACGATGTCGGAGCTGAGAAATGTCCGTTTTATAATAGAAATCCGTCAGCACCAATTCATTGTCAGCTATCCGTGAACGTTGCGCTTTTTCAGCCATTTCCGAGCAATCTCGGCTAAGACGCAAGAGCTTCAGTACCCAAATTGAACCGTGACCTTCATCGACGTTCCAAATAACAACTGGTTCTAGCAAGCCATGGTTATTTGATGGCTTCATGTAGACTGTATCACCCGGGTGGTACTCAATGTCGGTAGGTTGACGGTTTTTCTCTGTGCGACAATGACAGGTTTTGTGCTCTTCCTTTATGGTCACGAATGAGCTTTCTTCTGTAACGTATTTTTGTCGAACAAAGAGGTGCCTTGCGTTGACAACAGAGGGACACCAATCGACAGAGTACTTGCCCTTGATATCAGACAAAAATAGCATTCGATCCGAGCAATTACAGTTATCAGAGAGAAACAATTCGTTTTCAAAAGGATAAAAGGCTTTGGCGATGTTTGTGTCATGGGGCCAATACAGCCACAACACAAACAATCTTTGGATACCATTGTCCAGAGTCTCGGTGCCCTGGACGTATGCAAGCCAGTCTCGCTTTGTATGTTTCCATGTTCTTGAGTCTGTTTCATCCGGCACAAGAACCACTATGTCGCCAACCATTACTTGTGATGTCCCATATGGTTTGCAATTTTCAGACAACTCGGCGTATGTGAGTGACGCCGGAATCTCGGCGAAACCCAGTTTTTCCTTTCTTCGCTCTTGTTCTACTTTGACTTTTCTCTTCGGGCGTATCTCGCGTATCTTGTCGCCAAAATACGTGTCTTTGAAACACGCATATACTGCTGGCGTAGCCAAGGTAGGCGCATGACTAATGCTCTGCAACGGAGGTGTCACAGATCTAGCCATGCATTCTGTCCAGACCGGTTGGTTGACTAGCCTGTCGGAATTGGGGTCGTGTTGAGCTCGGGTGAAGAAATAGTTGATGTACGCAACAATAGCAACCCGGAAGTCTGTTTTCTTCTGAAAAGCTGTATGCCACCTCTCGAAGTCGGGATTACCACCAAAGCGTTCCGCCAGGTACGAATGAAAGTTTGATCGAAAGCAGATGAGCGACCTCGACGCTTTGCTCATGTAGTCGATGACATGCCTACCCAGTTGTCCTACCCAAAGAAAGGCTTCGTGAAAACGCTGGTATCGAGGTGTCGGTTCGTTCAAACGGTACCAGATGTCATGTGTGCCACCCTTGGATGCAAGCTCCGATTGGACATACACTGTAATATTGTGGGATTTGGCGTCCTCGGGGTCCTTAGTGTCAATTCGGATATCCTGAAGAGTTATGCCTTGCATGTAGCACTGTACACTTCCTAGATACATAAAGCCATCGAAGCACAGCTTCTTGCCGCGTGGACCCCCAAGGAAATGCAAGCAGGTCAGTTCGTGTGCTCTGTATTTGTCATGAGGATGAGAGTAGATTTCAAAATGATGAATGTCAGCGACTAGAGGTTCCTTCTTAGGCGCATGGTTCGCAGGTAGGTTGTGTGAATGTCGTCTCCACTCGACCTGGTGACTGTCAGTGCGATGAAGATACAAATCTGGTTTTCTTACCTTGAGGCGGCAATGAGCCTCGAGTTCCGGGGTGATCGAGATTGGGGGCGCCCAGTCGACAGCATTGGAGTGTGCAAAATCGTGTGACGACCGTGAACTGGCATGCTTTGGCTCAGTCATCTGTCTGCGTATGTGAATCGCTTGTAGATGCCTGCAATGGATGTCAAACTGCGTGCTGCAGAAGTGAGATAAGAAGACAAGGAATTCAGTATGAGAGCGGTATCAGATAGCTAGACGGAGCGAGCAGAGGCTTGGCCGTATCCTACGGTAAAGGTACGGGTGGAGATGGTGGGCGAGACCGTGTGTAACCTGAGCAAACGGACAGCAGCAGATAAAAGGCATTTCCGAACGATGGCCAAAACATTGGCAAGGCACACGCGGATACACTGCTACCCATAAAGTGAGTTAGGTAACGAGCAGGTGAGGTATTGGTAGCGAGAGATAAAGGAATAGATCCAAATAGGCCAGAGCGTCAAAAGAGCCATCACGGCAGACCTCATACCCTAGAGAGACTCGAGGCACAAGTCGCCAACCACGAAGAATAGTAATTCATATCAACACCGTTATCAGTTTCGTAACTATTGACAAGAAAACAATATGAGAATATATAGGTATCTAGAAAGTGTCATCTAATGTCCCGTGCTCGATTCCATCTCTGGGTCAGGGAAACCAGGCTCGTGTATTTACCGCTCATCAGAGAAAACGCCTGCTCACTGAACGCCCTTTTTTTATTTTGCATGTAACACATGCACATAACCATCAAGTGTTCATTGCGCGCCCGCGCTCGCCTAGTCGTGGGGCGCATAGTCCCAGATATGGCTCGAATCGTAAGTTTCCGTTTCTTCCTTTCTAGCCTTGGGGTCCTCGCCCCTCTTCCTCGCAGCGTCTCTTAGCTGGTCCAGCTCGTGGTCCATGACATTCAACTCGGCTCTGAGCTCTGCAAACTTCTTTTTCTCCTCGTCGGTGAAGCCAGGGTCTTCACCGTCCTTCTCTGCTTCTTGCTGTTTCTTCTGGAATACGTCGAATTCGCCAAACTTCTCGTTGCGCGCATCTTGTTTCTTGAAGTAGTCGTTGAACTTTTGCAGACCGCCAAAGCAAATTCCGTAGCCATCGCAGTAGCATGTGTTCATCGCTGGACAGTGCACTTCGTGTCCGGTAAAGATGTAATGCCAAATATACTCAAAGACACGGCCCGAAAACTGGTCATCCATGCCAGTTGTCAACAACCATTTGCGATAGTGGATGAAGCGCTCAATGGGCACTTCTTGTATGCGCTGTCGCGACACTGCAAACTGGGCGCAGCAGATTCCTGAAATGGAGGGCGGAATGGGTGCGCCGGGGTGGATCTCTTCCCAAATATGCCTTCGCCAGTATATCTCCTCGGGCTTGTGGAAAAAGTCAAAGTCACCACCCGGCCTGTCCATGTGTATCCAATCTGGGCAGCCCGGGTCGTGGTGGCAGCGCACGTTCATGTAACCCATGCGCGCGACGCGTTCGTGGTTGAGGCGTTTTAACATTTGCGCAGCATCGAGGCCGAGGAGCATATTGTTGTGCCATGCGTGTCGATGGGCGTGCATGAATATGGTTGTGTCGGGGAGGTCGTCGTAGTGGTCAATAATGTAGGTAAGGTACACCTGGCCACTCCTATTAGCCTCACTCAGCCCACGGACAGCATCAAGACGGCACATACCATGGCCTCGCGGCCCTTGTTCTTGGGGATCTTGTTCTCGGCATTGGGGTTGTCAACTTCGTAGATGACCAGCGGCGCATCCGGAATCTCCTGGGCCATCCAGCTGATGTCTTCCTTCTTTGTCTTGGGGACGACGATCTTGTACGTGTAATTGCTGCCAGGAGGTTTGACGACGCCGTCGGAGAAGCGCAGGGGCAGGCCAAAGTCGAGAGGATCACCGCGCAACGACGGGCGATCGCCTTTTGCTGGTTTCGAGGGCGTCCATGTTGTCAGTGATGAGGGGCCTGCACCGGGGACGGCATGCAGGTACCACCAGACAAGAGAGAGGGCGAGGAAGATGAAGACAAAAGGTATGATCCTCGGCGGTCCGCTGAGCATGGTGGCGGCTGGGGGCAAGCGCGGATGGGATGGAATAGGTGCATTCACGGCATCGAAGAGTGAACAGAGGGTGACGATGGCAGCGAGATGATCATTGCGTAACAAACAAGCGCGGAGGCAGCGTCGTCAGCAGCGGCCGACCGTGGTGGAGCAGGCCGTATACTGTTTCACGTCACTGGCGGAGAGATCCCTGCATGCCCGTGTCTATCTAACTTTAGCCCTCCAACACGATCCAGCCCCAACGCATATTCCCCTGCCACCGCGTTAGCATCTCTGCTTGGCAGGGCACCATGCATAATACCTTGGTGCTTGTGCTTGTGCTTGTGTATATACCACACACATGTACATATACAATCCCGTTTGGCGTTGTCGGCTTGCCCTCGCGCCGCCCTCCACATGGCTTTGTTTCTCTGCGCTAACATATAGCTAGCTTGAGCCTCGACAGCGACCCGGCTAATTAACAACATTAGCGAGCGCACTATGCGGCTGACTACTCAGCAACATCCTCGAAGACCCAAAGGATGAAGGCGGGAACCAGGGGCAGCCGCTTTGAGGAGCAGGCTGAGCATTGTTGGTTCACAAATACAGTCGGCCCTTTCGAGATTCACATCAACAATACGACCACGTTCAATGCGAAAAAAAAACGGCTATTATGCCCTCGGTGAAGCAGTATACCAGGAGAGCAATTGATGCGTTTCAAGAGATGCCATCGACCCAGACCACATCGTTCTTTAGGGCTGACCAGACGCGCGGCGATTTGTCGTCAATGGGGTTCTTTTTCTGCGCAGTCCGAGAACGCTGGTACTGGTCACAGGAGAGCGAGCCAGAGCAACATTTTAGGTCTCGGCTTCGGCCAGTCGATAAGCCAAGCTAACGCACTCTGACGACATTCCTGGCCGAGACGCAAAACTTCAGTGAACCACACCAGGCTGGGGGCAAGTCGAAGCATGGATGAATAACCGCCTGGATGCCGTCCGTATGTGTATCAAGGTAAACTATATGAGGACAAGCTTGATTCCAACCCTTCTGGCCCTGGTATTACGATGATCAGAGCAGCAGTTGCAATTGCCTTCAAGGTACTAGCACTGCTGAGATACTCGGAGCTTTTTGTACTCGAACGACATGTTCTTGTCTTTGAGTTTGTTCAGGGTTTGGCACAAAGCACGCGTAGGTAACCGTTCCATAAAAGCATATAAAGTGACAGTCGGTTCCGTATGGAAAATTACATTGTGCAAGTGGGAGTAAAGTCAAGCCAATAAGCCAGCCCGTTCCACACAAGTAAAGCACAACGGGCCTCTGGGCATAATGCTTCGGGCTAGATGCGAAAACCAAAATGCACATAAAAAAGCATGTGAAGGGGTGGGAGCTTTCAGTCGGAACGGGCATTCCGAGCCGGGATAGATAAGATTAGATAACCGCGACAGTCGCTTGTAGGACCCGCTGCAGGGACCGGGCACCCATCACTTTGAGATCCGTCGTCGACGAGAACAAGCTCCCCAATTCCTGGCTGAGGATAGCGCCAGTCTTTCTTCTCGAGCCAAGATAACGCCGGATGCATTCCTTCGCAGTCAGCACTGTGGAAGAAGTTGTACCTGGTTTGTAAAACGTGCACGTGTCGCCGGCCAAGTTATGCTACACGTTGCATCTTCTTAAATCGAGAGTTGAACTTTCGACACAATCACGAACCTTGCCTTTGAGGCTACGTATAGCCACCAAGTGCTGCAGTAACTTGGTTAAATCTGGCAGCATGAGAGCTTCAGCATCTACAATGGGTGCGAAAGCGCTCCTTGTACTGAGTGCATTCCGACATGTTGGCGTATTGGCAGGTCCCAGTATCAACGTCGCTTTGAGGGCCGCCTTCAACCCTGCACCATACCTAGTAGAGCTGCTGTAAGTGAATTCCGAATGTTTTCAGCTTCTTGTGCTTACAAGGTCCAGAGAAACTGCAGCAGAAGAGAACGCGACCGCATACTACCCCATTCTCGATCGCGTATCCGAAGGCTACTTTGACAGCAAAGCCACAGACCAGGAGCTGTATACAGCCTTTGTAGACTTGCTCTATAGCGATGGACATATAACCCAGCCAGAAGCTCTTGCTTCCTTCGAGTTTGCTCTTTCGGTTCGGTCGGCCGCGCCTCGGATCGAAGCACACTACCAGTTCTACAACACCTCAGTAGAGCCATCTCTGGTGGCAAAGCAAGCTGAAGCATGTGACATGTGGGTCTCGTTCCACGGGAAACAATATTGCTCTGCCCATCTGGACGAGCCTTATGGAGATATTACAGGCGAGCGGTGCGTATCACATGGTCTTTGAGATGACGAGGCACTGATGGCTGAACAGCACATACCAATTACCCTTTGACCGCATATTTGGCAATAGTTCGGGTTTGCCCGCGATTCTTTATGCCGATATTACCGCACCAAATTTCAAGAAATGGCACAAGACTTTGAGTAGCACTGCCAAAGAAGGGAAGACATCGTACCGAATCAGACACAAACCGTCCTCCAAGGCACCCGCATCGCCTCTGGTGGTCAATGGCTATGGCGTGGGCCTTCAGCTGAAGCGGACAGACTACATCGTCATAGACGACAGGCAAGCGGGAGATAACAAGAACACTGCACAGAAACCAATGGACACTTCCCTCAACGACGAAGAAGACGTGGCTGATCTGAAACCGCTATCCAAGGACGAAGTATCTGATCTCGGAATTAAGGCTGCTAGTTTCGTGATGCAGAGCGAGGAACCTATGGACACTCTGTTGAAGTTAGTCCAGGACTTTCCCAAGTACTCTTCTGTCATTTCTGCACACAATGCTTCCGACGCCTTTGTAAAAGGCCACACGAAGAACCTCGACCAATGGCTAATGGGTGGCCTCAATCTCATATCGATCAATGGTCTGAACATTCCAGCTCGTGATGTTAACCCATACTCATTGTTGGCACATCTGCGGCGCGAGCGAAAACTGATCAATGGCTTCCGCAGCCAGGATCTCTCGGTTTCCGAAATTGTTTCTCTCTTGTCTCATGGATCGGGCCCGACGACCCAGACTCAAGGCGCACCGCAACGCTATGACTTTAGAGATACGGCTGAAGGCGGCAATGTCATTGTCTGGCTAAATGATATTGAAAAGGATGAAGCATATGAGGACTGGCCCACCAGCCTTGAGGCTGTAAGTGTTATTTAGCGCTATTGATGGATCAAGTTGACCAAACCTCTAGCTGTTGCAAAGGACGTTTCCTGGGCAACTCCCCTCTTGTCGCAGAGACATCCACAACGCCATCCTCTCCATCGATCTTACATCCACCGAACAAGTCACAACTTTGCTTGACACTATTCTCACTTTGATCAGACGCGGCATCCCATTGCGTTGGGGTATTGTCCCACAGACTAGCACCCCTGGAGCTCTGGGACAGGCCAAAATAGCCTATCACCTACAAGAAGCCTACGGAGCCACCGCTCTAGAAATCTACCTCCAAGCGGTAAGGGCTACTCTTTACCCATGTATTTGTGGAACTAACATATGACGCAGTCATTGGACGGTAAGAAACTTGGTGAACCGGACAAGGCCATCTTTGACGCAACAGTCAAGTCCTCGACTCTCCGCAATGAGCAAACAGCTCTTACATTTGAGGAAGTCATGACTTCAGAAGATATAGAGAAACGCATTCTGGGCGCCAAGCAGTACCTGACCCGTCTAGCCGCCGAGGGTCCAGCAGCACCAATTTTCGTAAATGGTGTTCCCATTCCTGCGAACGATGAATGGCTCCAGAGCATCAGCCAAAGGGTCGGCATGGATCTCCGTGAAATCCAGAAGGCCGTCTTTGAAGGTGCCTTTAGCGAGGATAGCTGGGTTCCCCAGCATTTCCTCGTCCAGGCTGCCAACAGACGCAACCCTTTCATCATCCCGGAGAATGAGAAGAACATCATGCTTATCAACATGGTCCAGTTTGATGAGACTCATGGCCAAGTTTACAACAAAATGCCACGAGTTCATGCATCCGAGTCTGCGAGCAAGAACGACTGGGTCCATATCACACTCGTCGCTGATTTTGATTCTTCGCATGGCTTTGCACTTCTAAAGTCACTCGCAGACTTCCGTGAGGCTAACCCGACCGTTGAGGCTGTGTTAATACATAATCCCCCTGTTGGTACTGAAAAGTCAGGGGTATCGGAATATCTTCTACAGTCATCTAACAAAGCCGATGGGAAGCTCACAATCGAACGCTTGCTAGAACTCCTGGCCGATGATCATAAACTTGTTCCAGTTCCAGCTGAATCCAGCCTGTTCTGGAAATCTGCGGAGCCGATCTTTGATGCTTTTGCTCTGAAGCCGGGTCAGCACGGCATTCTCGTCAATGGACGTTATCTAGGCCCCATTCCAGACCAATACGTGTTTTCCAAAGACGATATCGAGACACTCGTAAGCTACGAAATCAGCAAGCGTATCGAACCTTTGACTAAGGCGCTAAACGATCTTGAACTTTTTGAAAAGATAAAGTCACCGCTCGATCTTGCTAAAATACAGTCGTTGGCTGCGCTCTCAACCATGTCGGATGTGCCAGAGGGTATGTTCGAATCAGTCTCGACAACCAGGAGGAATGAGTATGCCAAGTGGGATCCTGAACACACCGCCATTGTCAGGGGTGACCAGGACAAGGCAGTGTTTCAAATCATGGCTTCTATCGATCCAGCTACCGAGGTTGCCCAGAAATGGGTTCCCATTCTCAAAGCCTTGAGTGACATGGAGGGTGTTCATCTCACGCTCTTTTTGAACCCCAAGCAAACGCTTGAGGAGCTCCCTGTCAAGCGTTTCTACAGATATGTCATTGAAGCCCGACCTCACTTTAATTCGGATGGATCCGTTGGCAGCCTGAAGGCACAGTTTTCTGGCATTCCGAAGGAGGCGCTGTTAAACCTTGGTATGGATGTCCCTCCATCATGGCTAGTTGCGCCAGAGGAATCCATCTACGATCTTGACAATATCAAGCTTAGCACAATCCCAACTGGCTCTAACGTTGACGCTGTCTATGGATTGGAGAGTATCCTCATCGAAGGTCACTCTCGTGATACCACGAATGGAGGGCAACCGCCTCGTGGAGCAGAGGTTGTCCTAGCTACTGAGAAAGACCCCCACTTTGCCGACACCATTATCATGGCCAATCTCGGATACTTCCAGTTCAAGGCCAATCCCGGATTCTACAATATTCAGCTGAAGCGTGGCCGTTCTCAAGAGATCTTCAACCTCGACAGCGCCGGCCCAGTGGGCTGGGCTCCTCAGCCTGGCGACGAAACTACTGAGATTGCCCTTATGAGCTTCCAAGGGGCCACCATCTTCCCACGACTATCGCGCAAACCTGGCCAAGAAACTGCCGATGTGCTTGCTCCAGAAGAGTCGCTCGCTTCCGAGTTGGTTGGCAAGAGCGCACAGAAGGTCAATCAGTTTCTCGGCAAGATGGGAATCAATTTTGACTCTGAGAAGGTTCTGCAGAAGGGTGCCGATCTGTTCTCGGGCAAGAAGGCAGCAAAGCAAGGCACACAAGCTGACATTAACATTTTCTCAGTTGCCTCGGGTCACTTGTATGAGCGTATGCTAAACATCATGATGCTCTCAGTCATGAAGCACACGAATCATACAGTAAAATTCTGGTTCATTGAGCAGTTCCTCTCGCCCAGCTTCAAGTCCTTCCTGCCCCATATGGCCGCTGAGTATGGCTTCGAGTACGAGATGGTCACATACAAGTGGCCTCATTGGCTGCGTGGACAATCTGAGAAACAGCGCGAGATATGGGGCTACAAAATCCTCTTCCTAGACGTTTTGTTCCCCTTGGATCTCGAAAAGGTGATTTTCGTCGACGCGGATCAGATTGTCAGGGCCGACATGTACGAGTTGGTGCAGCACGATCTCGAGGGCGCACCGTACGGCTTCACTCCCATGGGCGACTCGCGCACAGAGATGGAAGGCTTCCGTTTCTGGAAGACTGGTTACTGGGCCAATTTCCTTCGTGGCCGTCCTTACCACATTTCTGCGCTCTATGTGGTCGATCTCGTCCGCTTCCGCCAACTCGCCGCAGGGGATAGGCTCCGCCAGCAATACCACGCTCTCTCAGCGGACCCCAACTCCCTCTCTAATCTCGACCAGGATCTGCCAAACAACATGCAGTTCAATCTTCCTATTCATAGCTTGCCGCAGGAATGGCTGTGGTGCGAGACGTGGTGCAGCGACGAGGACCTCGCCAAAGCCAAGACGATTGATCTCTGTAACAACCCGCAGACAAAGGAACCTAAGCTTGATCGCGCGAGAAGACAGATTCCTGAATGGAATGTATACGACGAGGAGATTGCGGCGCTGGCGAAGCGCGTCAAGGGCGAACAGAAGCTGGTTGATGTGCAGGAGCAGGAGCAGCTGAGGGAGAAGAAAGAGAAGGATGCGGAGAGGATAGTGCACAATGAGTTGTAGATGAGTTATTGTATAGAGCAAGGAAAGTTACACATAGACACATATGCCTGTGAGCAGTCTCAATGTATACTTTCTTTGGGAACGTGTATGCCTGTTAGTATGCTCAATGGATTTTTTTTTTTTCGGAGATCCCAGTGTCGTGCCAGGATGCCACCTGAACTTACGCTGAGAGGAGAGGACTTGCTTGATGGAAGGATGAGGGATTTTGATGTATTAATGCGGCATGTGAAAGAGAGTCGATAGCAGGTGCTATGGATGTCTATAACCTTCTTTGAACCTTCGTTTGTTCTTAGACGACGATATACGTACGATATTGGTCATATATTGACATATGGCAAACACTACTACTCGCCCCTCCCCTGCTTCTCATAAAACGCCTCCTCACCACCCAGCTTTTTCAGTGCCTCCGCAGACTTCTTCTTAGACTCCTCACTCGTATCTACACAACCATCGTATCAGCCAGCAAATTCTCTCTTCACATTAAGTCCACAAAGACAATTGTATTCGGTACGCAACAAATGCCAAAAACGTACTCTGGTTCTTCAAATTCGCCTTGTGTCCAGCCGCCATGTGGCCAACATCCTCTGACATACGATTGATATTCTGATTAGGCTCGGTGAGCCCAGTGACCGTGACATCCGCGTGTGACTGCGTTGGCATTTCTGCTTGCGGACAGGAAAGTTAAAATAGGTTATAAATATGATTTTTTTTCTTGCAAAGCCCAAGTTTATCTATCTAGAAAAGAAGTTAGTAGGAAGAAATGTAAATTTATGTAGACGGCAGCTTTTGTATTCATACCTTAGATTGGCTAACGAACCCATGACGTTGCGGCCAAGCAAACTAAGTCATGGCAATGCTACCTACTATCGTTTACATTAGCCAAAGACCAAAGACCAAAAAGAACGGCCATACCCACCTACCCCATTGAAAACGGGTGGTCCAAGTAAGTGTCCTGGTACCAAGGTCAGACTAAGAGAAAGCCATCGGTGACGTTAGCGCTAGAGTACACAATGGTCCGTTTGGCCCGCGCAATCGTCGATCGATGTATGAGTGGAATAGGTAGTTGGATAGGTAGAAGTAGGAAATGGATAATATCAAAAAGGTGTTTTCTGCAAGGCTTACCTACACGAGAGAGTTACACAAAAGGCTGGGGATTGCTGGGTGCAATCACGCCAGACGCGAATATAGTATAATGGGACGAGATGTGTGTATTGAGACTATGCTCTACAGCCGCCAATGTGAGGTAACAAGATCAAGACCTTCATTGCTCTGTATCTGATATATTGGTTGATGCAATCGTCGTGAAATACTCTATAACCTATACGACCTATCCGAAATGGCTCAGTTGTTGTCTAGCTCTATATGACCTATGTATCATGTAGAAAAAACTCATCCAATAATATTCCTACCAAATCCCGATTCGGTACAGCACACGTAATAATATTCGGAGTTTCAAATTCAAGAATTATTTTAATTTTTTTTGTTATCCTGAAGATATAGAAACCCCCACCGCTAACGTACTTGTGTTATGGTATGGGCGTAGCTTCAACCCTATTGTAACCACGTACATTCATTCAACAGCTAGTATTCTTCTTCTTTATATCCTCTCTTTCTCTCAATCGTGCCACAATTTGACACTCTGTGATTGGGGAGAAAGTGGCCTGGCTGTCAGCAGTTTCTCTCTCAACACGAATTACAGCGATTTACACGTGCGAAAAGACCATGCCCATCCTGCGATATAATCTTTGTGTCCAAAAAGGTCGAGGCAAACCAACTTCAAACTCAAGATGTTGACAGGCAGTCCATTTAGCCCCCCTTTCGAGGGGCGTTGGGTACTGCAACCGGAGCGCGGGCTGCTCCTTGCGCTGCCTTCTTGCGTTGGTAGTAGTGCTCGACAATCTTGCGCACATGCTTCTCGGCCTGCGCCTTGTCGGCGGGAGCTCGGATGCTATCAAGCGTGTATGGAGATTGGATCAGAACGGAGTCACTAACGACGATCTGGGTATCCGCCCATCGCGTTGGTAGCCTTTCGGCGCTCATGTTAGTTTTGAGGTTCATACATAGCGGGAGACGCCCATTGGGTATGACCTACGTCCTGGATATAGCATCAAATAGCTCCTGAGCTTCTGGGCTGACACCCTTGCCCTTTTGTGCGTCCTTCTTCTTCATTTCACGAATTGTCTGGTCCTCACGAGCTTGCAGCGCTGCCAGATCCACTTTGGAAATGCTGGGGAGCGCGCCATCGAAGCCCGCCGTCGACTCGGGCGCGCGCTCGCCTGATCCAAGAATCTCGAAAGATTCAATGTGTGCGAAAGGGATAATGTGGTAATCACCAGGCTGGCTGAGAGCAGATGCTGAGGGGTTGGGTGGGGCCGGAGCGGTGTTGATGGCTATGGCGTGGGTGATGTTACAGGCGGTGAAGAGGGTACCCTCGAGGACATTCTTGCCGGGGGCGCATGTTATCTTGATGCTGTTGCTTGTCAGCCTGCTCTTTACGAGACTGGCGCAGTCTGATTCGAAGCCCAGCGGGGACAGGGGCTTACCGCGATCCCACGGCCTTGTACAGATTCGAGTCTGCGTCAATGACGTCCTTGTTCGGTCCAGAGCCGGCCTTGAGGTTCGGTGTCGCAACCTTTCCGGCCACGCTGTTGCGCTTGTTGTCCGCCATGGCGAACCAGGGTCCTCTCGTTCGTCTTGCCGGATGCACACGCTAACGACGTAACGCTAGAGACTCATACAAGAAGTGAAGATGCAATTCAAGAGAAGGAAAGAAACGAAGGAGCAAGAGCACACGCGCAACCAAGCAGTGGTGAAGCGCGGGCGTGTGGGGGAGCTAGCGAAGCCCGGGGCCAGGCAAGTGTGTTGTGGTGTTGGGGCTCGACTTTCCACGCTCACGATGCCAAGGCCTGCTTCAACGCGCTTGCGGTTGCACCAATCACACAGAGAGCGGCCTGCTGCACAAAGTCTGTCTGGTTCGTGTCTGCGCCGGTCGTCTGATCCAGTATCTGGTCGCACAATCTGACTGCGCGCTGCGGTAATGTACTCGATTTGATAGTGGGGTGGCATTTCCCAGGGTGTATATTTAGACGATTCTACTTTGGGCTAGCGTTCCAGACAACACGCTCGACTACGCTACACGCACACGAGGCTAAAGCAACCTCTTACATTCATCAGCACATGGCACGGTTTGGACATGCGAATCATTATTCATTCTGGATATGTGCTATCTTGCTCCGCACATTTATTAGTTTTGAAATGTGAACCTAGGCAAGGCTATGCTCTTGCAAAATAACTCGGGCATCGTACGCTTAAGCATTGTAGGTCTGCCAGAAAGGTTAGCTCCCGCACTGTAGTCGGTGCATATCTGGAAAGTACTCACCGAGGCAGAGACGTTTCCACCCCTTCCGGTCCAGTTGACGTGGATGTCCTTGCCCTCCTGGTATGTGGCGTTGGCGTACTCGGGCTTGATCCTGAAGGTGTGGGCACCAAAGTAGTCACGCTGCGCCTGCAGGAGGTTGGCAGGGAGGTCCTTGGTGCGGTATCCGTCGTAGAAGCTGAGCGCAGTGCTGAAAGCAGGAGTGGGGATACCCCAGAGGGCGCCCTTGGAGACGACGCTGTGGCAGTGTTAGCATGAATGATATCTGCTGTCCCCGTAGTCAAACCACTTACTCTCTCCATCCAGCCTGGGCCTTGTGGATAGCCTTGCTGAAGAAGTCGTCGAAGAGCAGGTTCTCGAGGTCGGGGTTTTGGCGGTATCTGGGAGCAGTCAGTTTACTGTGCCAAAAGTTGCAACGCCGCTGAAACTTACGCCTTGGTGATCTCCTTGAGGAAAACGGATCGGATGATGCAGCCACCACGCCACATGAGGGCAATTTCTGGCTTGTTCAGCTTCCACTTGTACTCCTTGGCGGCCTATAGAAAGTTAATGCGGTTCCTTTTATTGTTCCTGGCCAACTCACGTTTTGGATCAGCATGAAACCCTGGGCGTAAGAGATGATCTTGGAGGCGTAAAGAGCCTGCTCGAGGTTATCGATGAAAGCCTTGCGGTCACCAGTGAAGCTGGGGGTGGGGCCGTCGAGAAGACCAGCAGCACGGCCACGCTCCTGCTTGAGCGAAGACAGGCAGCGAGCAAAAACAGCCTCTCCGATCAGAGTAACGGGCATACCAAGGTCGAGCGCGTTGATAGCGGTCCACTTTCCGGTACCCTTCTGACCAGCGGAGTCCATGATCTTCTCGACAATGGCGGTGCCATCGTCGTCGTTCTTGTACATGATATCACGGGTGATCTCGATCAGGAAAGAGTCAAGAACGCCCTTGTTCCACTCTGCGAAAACATCGCCCATCTCCTTGTTTGTCATGCCGAGACCGCGCTTCATGATGTCGTAGGCCTGCATGCTCGTTAGCTAATGTCTTTGCAATTTCTTATCCTATCCGCCTTACCTCGCAGATCAGCTGCATGTCACCGTACTCAATACCGTTGTGGACCATCTTGACGTAGTGACCGGCACCCTCGTCACCGACCCATTGGCAGCAGGCCTCGCCGTCGGACTTTGCGGAGATGGATTGGAGGACATCCTAGGTCGCTGTCAGCTGTGCTCTGCGTGTACGGTCGCGGACTCGTACCTTGATGTAGGGCCAGGCCTCCTCGTTACCACCGGGCATGATGCTGGGTCCGTAGCGGGCACCCTCCTCTCCTCCGGAGACACCGGTTCCGACGAAGCGGATACCCTTGGACTTGAGGTAGTTGGTGCGGCGGTTGGTGTCGGGGTAGTGGGAGTTACCACCATCGATGATGATGTCGCCCTCCTCGGCACCGGCCTGGAGGAGGAGCTCGATGAAGTCGTCAACGGGCTTACCGGCCATGACGAGCATCATCATGCGGCGGGGCTTCTTGAGCTTGGCGACGAACTCCTCGATGGAGTGAGCGCCGACAATGGACTTGCCCTTGGCCTCTGTTTTTTTGTCCGTCAGCTGTTGTTGACAAGCACTCGTGTTGTAGAGCGAGACGTACCATCGTTCAGGAATCGGTCAACCTTGGCAACGCTGACTGGCTGTTAGTGTATTTCATACGGGGTGAGACACCGCGATGCTTACGTTCGGTTGAAAGCAACGACCTGATGGTGAAGTTAGTTTTTCTGGATTCGATGCGGTGTCAAGGAGCGTGTCATACCGTGAAACCGTGGTCGGCACTGGATGATGTTAGCAATGCTTTGACAGAACAGAAGGCGCGATGATGACTTACGCGTTGAGGATCAAATTCTGACCCATGACCTACGTCAGATGTTAGCATGTCTGGAATTGACCGCGTTCCGAGACACGGCGATGCACAGCTGCCGCCGAGAGTGAATGTCTTTAGAGAGCAGGAGCAATCAAAGTACTCGTCGCCCTGGCCAAAGACAGGGCTCGGGGCATTGGCCATGCATGCGCCATGGTTGGAGCTCACTCACGGCCAGGCCGATGAGGCCGAAGTCTCCGACAGCCTCAGTCATGGTTGTTGTGGTGTTGTAGAGACGGATGAGTTAGGTGGTTGAGTGAGGGTATGGCGGGGCAGGGTTGCAGCGACCAGGCGTACAACACAAGAGGCAATTGAGGCTTTTTGAGCAGGTGATGGGCAAGAGAAAGGAAGAAGAAGCGTGGTGGGGGTCTCTGAGATAATGTAGTCGCCGGGAAAGACTTTGGAAACAAGCGGGGCAGGCTACCTATTGCATCAATGGCTGCACGTCCCACCAGATCCCAGCATTGCAGGAAGTGGATGGGAGGACAGCTTCGGCCGCGGCGGTAAGGTAGGGAAGGCTAAATGGCGTGCACTGTAAGCGGCTCTTGCCCGTTGCGTATAGTCGACTCTTGTCCTGATTGCTGAACAAACGCTGCTCATGCTTAGCAAGCAGGCCGCCTGTACTCGGGCCATGCCATGGCGCTCAATCTCTGCCCGTTGTCGCCGTCCGGCCAGCCCCTCCAACTCAGCCTTAACACAGCATTACGGAACGAGGGGCAGCGAGCAGGGATGTCCGGACACGCTAGAGCAGGAGCATGGGCGTCGTAATGGGCGTGTTGCAGGGCTTTGCTCGCTGAGCTGCTGCTAGTCCTAGTCGATGCCGGTGAGGCGGCTGCAGACTGGCCGTGTTGTTTTGCGAGAAGAGAGAGTCCGTCATGGCAGCACAAAGGGCCTCGGGGGAATTGAGGGTGAGGACGAGCAGCAGCAGCACGTGACGTAGCGCCGGGGGTTTCGGGGCCCGCGCGACAATTCGCTCTCAGTCTGTTTCCAAGCCGGGCAGGCAAGACGACGACGACGACGGGGCAAAGCTGCGCAACAAATAACAACAACAAACGTCACGCCGCGCCGCCCATCGGCCATCGCCCGCCATCCCACGTAATTGCCAATTTGGCCGGCCCGCTCTTCCCACCGGTCTGTGTCCTGTTCCTTTCAAACGCCGATCTCCGACCCTCGCCCAGCCGCAGCCTCAGCCTCGCCGCCTTGCCGCCTTGCCGCCTTGCCGCCTCGATTGCCACGTGACTGTCTCACGGAGGCTTTTTCATCTACTGCCTGTCTCTAGCACGCGCTGCCCGAGGCATTATTCCCACTCGCTACATACACGCCCGACACGACTCGACTCGACCCGACGTCATGCAGCCACACCACTCCCTCCCTGCGCGTCCACCGCCCTCGACCTACTCGGCGCCGCCCTCAAAGCCAAAGACTAACCCAGCCGCCTCCGCTGCCTTCACTCCGCGCGTTGTCGCAGCTCATGTATCCGCAGCTCCGTCACACTTCTCGCAAGCCACAGTGAGCGCTCCATATCAAGCACCCGCTTACCCGACCAGCAATGCTTACAACAACTACTCCTACCCAGCCTATGCAGCGGCTGCACCTGCCACCTCATACTCCGCTACCCCTTACATGAACCGTGGCTATGGCGGCACCTATGATCCCGAGGAAGAAGCTCAATATGCCGAGTGGAGCAGCGCCTACAATCCAGACGCCGCCGCCGCAAAGAAGGGCCCAACCCCAGGTGTGACCCCCCGCCCAGAAGCTGCCGCCGCCCACGAGTCGCAGGCCGGCCCTGGTGCCGACGGCAAGCAGAAGACTGTGGTTCGCGAGGGAGGCGGAAAGCAGTGGGAGGACCAGACACTGCTCGACTGGAACCCTCTGCACCCGCGTCTCTTCATCGGAAATCTTGCTGGCGAAGTTACTGATGACTCTCTCTACAAAGCTTTCTCAAAGTACCCGTCACTCTCCAAGGCCCGTGTTGTACGAGACAAAAAGTCCACCAAGAGCAAGAGCTACGGCTTCGTCAGCTTTGCCGATACTGATGACTATTTCCGAGCCGCAAAGGAAATGCAGGGCAAGTACATTGGCAGTCACCCAGTCCTCGTCAAGCGAGCCACGTCTGAGATCAAGCCCATCGTCAAACGCGACGACAAGCACAAGCAGCAGGCCAAGAACAAGAACAAAACTAAGGACGCCAAGGACAAGGAAGGTTCGACCAGCACTCCCACTGTCATCTCATCTCCCGCCATGTTCATCCCGCGTGGTGTCCAGAAGAAGGGCAAGACCAGCGGCCCCCGGGTCTTGGGCTGAAGCATCATGGTGCTTTCGCACAGCTTGTTCAAAACGGACAACACCGCCAAGGGCCATCCCGCCCAGCAGTCCCATCATCAGCCTTGCGCCAAACAAAACCAAATGGTTGGCTTATTTCCTCTTGCCCGCCATTTTTCAAGCAATCTCACCTTCACATACTCGTCCGTTTTACTTATCTTCTGCATATCAAAGTGGATTCTCAGCTACACACAAGACAACATGGTTATGACAAGCGTCATGTGGCCGCACGCAACACATGTTTGCGAACAAACCCGTATTTGCAGAGTAGGCGAGGTAGTGCGACACAAACATGTGGTTCATAATACAGCCGGCCAATGCGCCAATGCTGAGAAGAAGTCATAAATGATGCAAACTGAGCTTCTACCCTAATAGCCTAGTGATACCCTCGTCCTTCTCAATATCATCTTACTTTTCATCAACTTTGTCTTCCTCGTTTCCCAAATCTATCTCTATCGATGCCCAAGTAGTCTCACATGTCAAAACACAGAATCGATTTGAGACTAATCCTTATCTATCCAAGTCGCTTACCAAAAGTCCCAACATTCTCCTAGCCATCCCGCTCCGATATGCGCAGTGAGCCTCTAGTATTGTTGTTTTCTCACCAGTGCAATAAAACCTGCCGTGCGATAACCGCCGTCAGCCGAGGTGTGAGCATGGGCCATCCCGTTTTGTTGTCTTGATGCGCTTCACCACACCGTCACTTAATAACAACGAGAATAGTTTCCATTAATTTCTATTATCAAGAAAGCAGGTGTTTATTGACAGTATCCTCTGAGACCTACGCAACCGCGCACAAAGCGAAAACTCTGAACCTCGATATCAACTATAATGCTTGATACAATGCCGCCTTCACAACACCAAAGTCCGGGGCTGGCTGTTTGCACAATAAACAAGACTTTCACGCGGCGCAGTAGAAGCTTTTCATTCTATTCAAGAAGCGAAACATTCACAGCACAATCGCAAGTCACTTTTATTGATCCACCAACATTGTTACCGCTCCATCCAATGGATATGAATCTTCACCACTCCTACGGGTACAGACTCTCAACCAACATCTCCACAACTTTTCCACCGCACCGAAGACCTTCAGTAGACAAAAGTCCTTACTTCCGAAACTTTTCAAGCTCAGCTATACATCCAATTTCTCACAGCACTACACTCAACGCTTCCAGACCGCCCGCCACTTCAACCCCCAAAATGGCTTCCACTGACGCTCAGACTTTCGAACTTACCCTAACCAAGCATGGTCTGAACGTTGAGGATCTGAGGAAGATTCACGATTTGCTCGTGGAGATCGCCATGGATGGGGGGAACATTATGCTGGGGGCCGAGTACTCAGTCCTTGCTGCCGCCCAGACTAAGAACAACACTTCGGATCTGGTCACTGAGTTTGACAAGCAGGTCGAGAACATGGTCGAGTGTCGTCTACGTGAAGCCTATCCACACTTCGGCTTTCTTGGAGAGGAGACCTTCAAGCACGGCACCAAACTCGCAGACACACCCACCTTCGTCTGTGACCCTATTGATGGTACACTGAACTTCTACAAGGGCGTGCCTAACTGCGCAGTGTCACTGGCTTTGACGCTCGATAAGAAGCCGGTCGTGGGCGTCGTATACAACCCCTCCCGAGGCGACCTCTACCATGCCATCAAGGGACAAGGCGCATACTTGACCAAGCCGGCTACTGGGCTCGAGGTTAAGCTGCCGATTCAACCTGTCTCTCCGCCCATGCCGTCATTGAACTCTTGCCTCATTGCTGTTGAATGGGGCAATCAGCGCTCGGGCGACAACTGGGCACTGCGCACCTCGGTGCACAACCAACTTCTCACGTCTAAAGCTGAGGGTGGTGCTATGTGTAAATCGATTCGCTCCAACGGCTCCGCAGCCCTGGACTTCTGTTACGTCGCTCAAGGCATCATCGATGCCTTCTGGGAAGGTGGCGTGTGGGTCTGGGATGTCTGCGCCGGCTGGATCATCCTCGAGGAAGCTGGTGGTATCGTAGCTAGCGCCAACCCTGGTGACTGGAACCCAACCCTGGAGGGCCGGCTGTACTTTGCTGTTCGTCGTGCCCAACCCGAGGAGCAGAAGGCTGTTGTGGAGGAACTCTGGGCCATCATGGGCGACCGCAAGTTTGTGTATTAGAAATGGAATACTGATATACGGGCGATTTCAAGATTTTTTACTAGGACTGGAAGGGCAGCATGCCGGGCTATCGGGTAGATGGCGTCAAAGGTGTTTTTGATTGATATGGAATTGAATATATTCGATGTTTTATATGTGATACGCTTGATCTGGAGTACAAAACCCGTTCTTATCATCCTTAAGTATATGTCAATCGTGACATCAACTTTGCTGTGTGATCTGAGATTGCTATAGGTGCCAACATTTGCGAACGCTATTGCTTGAGTATTTCGTGGGAATGACAATGACCTGTAACGCAAAGCACTGATGTATAACTCGTCCACAACCAGTAACCAGAAAATCAAAACAAGCTCGCCTAAAAGACAAGCTGTGTAACAATGCAGCAATGATGAGTCACTGTGAAAACCACAGTTACTATTAAGGTAGGTCGCCAATCTCCGGTTTCATCGGTTTTGAGAAGGGTGTAGCTCCTTCTGAAAGACTCACGGCTGACGTCCTTCGGAAGTGAGCACAGACCACCCACATCTGTGCAGGACATTGGAATTGCATCCTGTCAGACTCCACACCATGTTGGCTCGCATTACCCGCAATCGTCTCGCAGCAGCATCGAGACAAGCCTACATATGTCGGTCATGTCTAAACCGAGCTAACATAATCCAATTGGGCGGTGTGCACTCTCCCGCCACGTCCACGACACGGTCCATTCAAACCGAGACTCAGTCACCACCATCTTCTCAAGATCGAACTTCTTTCCGAAAGCTCTTAAAAGATGCTGCAAAGCAACATAAGAAGGACAAAGCAACAAACCCATCTTCCGTTAAGAAACCCAAAGATGCACGATTGGGAAAGTGGGAGTTAACTGTCGGCATCGAGGTACATGCTGAACTCAACACGGCCCGGAAACTTTTCTCTGGTGCTGCCACATCTGTCAGCGAACCTCCAAACACCCATGTCGCTCTATTCGATGTCGCCTTTCCTGGAACACAGCCTCACTTCCAAAAAGAAACTCTCTTACCCGCCTTGCGCGCCGCCATAGCTTTTCAATGCGAGATACAGCCGAAGAGCACCTTTGACCGTAAGCACTACTTCTATCAAGATCAGCCTTCGGGTTATCAAATCACGCAGTATTATGAGCCCTTCGCAAAGAATGGTAGAGTCACGCTCTACCCTCACGACTTTCCCCCTGGTGCTGCCCCGCATCCGGAACCTTTCGACATTGGCATCAAGCAGATACAAATGGAGCAGGACACCGCAAAGACCATACAGCAACCGCCCTCGACTCATCTACTTGACTTTAATCGCGTCTCTCATCCCCTAATCGAAATTATCACTCTACCTCAAATTCATGACCCTACAGTAGCTGCCGTCGTTGTCCGCAAAATACAAAATATACTCAAGTCTGTTAATGCGTGCACCACCGGTATGGAGCTGGGGGGCCTACGCGCAGATGTCAATGTCTCTGTTCGTCGGCGCCACGAGCATCTCTCTCAATCTGGTCATTCCTACTCCGGTATTACTGGCTTGGGCCAACGAACTGAGATCAAGAACTTGGCAAGTGTTAAGGCTGTCGAAGACGCTATTGTCGCAGAGCGTGATCGACAAATTGAATTGCTTGAAAGCGGAGGTGTTGTCCAGGGCGAGACTCGCGGGTGGACTCTTGGAAGCAAGACAACAAAACGATTGAGAGGCAAAGAGGGTGAGATTGACTACCGGTACATGCCAGACCCAGATATTGCACCTGTGATTATTGGAACAGTGAGCTTGGCCTTGGTTTTCTTTTCTGAATTACTGCTAATCTCTTCAGGACCTTATCGAGCACCTGAGAAAGACTCTACCAAAACTTCCTGATGTCAATGTGGACACTCTCGTGCACGATTACGGCCTGACTACCAAAGATGCCATTACCCTTCTTTCTTTCGATGACGGAGAACGTTTGGAGTACTACATGGATGTCGTCGCCGACTCCGTTAACCTAGCCTATGAGCACCAGGACGATGCCTCGTTACAAGCCCTAGGCAAGATTGCAGGGAACTGGTATACTCACCCTAGCAATTCTATGTGACTTTGGACTGATTTCCATATAGGGTACTTATGGAGCTCGGCTCTCTGTTCAAGGATGAGCCATGGGACCCCAACCGCGTTTCGTCCAAAGACCTCGCGGCAGTGATAACATTTGTGCGCCGCAAAGAGATTACATCACCATCAGCCAAGCGTCTACTTCTGATCAAATTCGGGGGTGATGAACGTACTGTTCAGGACATTGTTCACCATGAGAATCTACTTTTGCAGCCTCTCAGTCAAGAAAAATACATCAACCTAGCAAAAGCACTCTTAGATGAAAACCCAAAGATGGTCAAGGATATCACTGAAAAAGGTCAGGCCAAGAAGTTGATGTGGTTCGTAGGACAGATGGTGGCGCGAGCTCCAGATGGCAGTGTCGAGCCCGGAAAAGCAAAAACGGTGTTACAGGAATTGCTAGGTCTAGAAGGAAATGAGGCATAGCTTGGCGGACGCTTTAATACAACTTGCCCCTATCACTGGCTCGTACCGGGTGTTGTATACACTTGACTGTCAACTGCAAGGGTCTGTTACTCGCCACCACCAGGGCTTGATGTTCTGCTACATCAACACTTACGACCCATGATCGCATTAAGAACAATTGATCCCTGAACCCCGAACACGACCCCTGAGACACACAGCAAAACTCAAGCAAAGGCGCAAATGTGTAAACTCGAGACGAGAGGTGTGATTCCAAGGCCAACACAACGTAATTCATTCGCCATCCTGTCTTTCGGCCTGAATTCTATCCGTAGCCCCGGGGTTTGCCACATTTCAGCTCACAAATCTTCAGGTTTTCCATTCTGGGCTCCCTAACATGTCCACCTAAACACTCCTATTCTATTCACCCAAGCTTTATATCTACCATTCAGATATGCCTGCTGCACAGAACACTGTATACATTCACTTCTGCGGATGTATCGTTGCTATCCGACACAGTAGCGACATGATCAAACACAAAATATCAGGCAGTCTATGCCGAAGCGATTTAGGCTGGAAAGGCGAATCGGCGCGACGGACGCTCGCTGCATCCCTCGGTGCGCATCTCGCGCAGAGCAGTGGAGACGTAAGTTTACAGATCCGGCATCCAGGTGATGTCAAGACGAACAAGAAGGTCCACAGGAAGAGAAAGAATGAAAGATCTAAAAAGAAAGAGTTAAAGCGAGAACAGGAAGGGGCATGGGAGAGGAGTGACAGCATGGAACCGATAAGAGGCAGGGTTAGAGAAAGGGTAGCAAGAAACGAGAAGGAGAGCTATGCAGGATGGTATACTCTAAATAGCAATAAGATGAGGAAGAAGAAGTTGGAAGAGGCACAGGAAACTTATCTGAGCGAGCGACGTTTTACTACTGTGAGTTCGCATGCATAGTCCGGGGAGAAGAAGTCCATGGAGAGGAAGTCCCATGGCCACAATTCCAAACACCCAATTTCTAGAGAGGCGCATGCTAACTACAACACGTGTAGACGTTTGGAAATGAGGAGGCATCACTTGAAAAGGCGCTGAACGAATTCGCGGGTATCCGATACACGCCTGAGGCGATGACGTTCTCATCACACCACCTTCACAATGCGCCAGTCAAAGTATCATCGAATCCCAACTTGGAAGTCGACGATCTAATCCTTTCCGACCACACACGCTCGACAGACGCTCTTCTCCGCAATAAACCCGAACTCAATACAAACTATGACAATGCAGGAAATCAATGTTCTCGTTCCGAACCTTACCCCTCCTCTGCACCAGCCCCCTTGCCCCAACCTCCTACCGCATCGCGATCCTGCCGACCCATAACCCCATCGAACGTGCAGCATCCAAAATTCTCCGTATGGCCTCTTGACTGCAGTGTTCCGCCTATTATCGCGAATCAGCATCATCAATCGCCGACACTCGTTTCTTCTTCTCCTACTACTGCTCAATCTACCTTTGTATCGTCCCGAAGCCGCAGCCGAATCGGAAAGCAGGACCTATCGCATTCTTCTACGAATTATATTCAAGAACCGGAAGAGAAGAGTAGGAATAATAGGAAACATAAAAATGACGATAATGATGATATAGTCTTTCCGCCCGACCACCCTTTCCACGGCCTCGATGCTCAGCAAAGACGAACGTACTGGGATACCCTGTCTTTGTACCACTCAAGTTTATCAAGTGCAGATCCCAAGAATTCTTCGCTTCTGGGGAGGCGCGATTGCAAGAGTGGAAAACGTCGAGTTGTTTTTTCACCTCTACAGCACGGATTGTGTGATTTGGCGCCCTATTTGCACGGAGAAGGAGCTGCGGCAGATCTTGAGTGCGTGGTTGTCCATAGCTTGAGCCTCAACACGAGGGTTGTGCGGCATAAGATGATGGGTCGGGTGTCAGAGGCAACGAGTAGGGCTGTGAGGTTAGTCAGGAGCGAGGGGAACCTCAGTACGGCAGTAACAGAAGATGAGGGAGAAGAGAGGAGGGGAAGGAAGAGAGGCAGTTCCAGTAGGCTTCGGGATACGTTTGCTTGCCGGCCTGGAGCATCTACTCCAGAGGTTCCTGCAAGAACTATCGAAAATGGGATACAGCCCGTTGACGTGGCTGCCGTGCCGAGGAAATATGGCATGACGTATCTAGCCAGGAAAATGCGAAACACTCCTCGTTTGTATAAAAGATCAAAAGATGAGCCGAAGAGGGTTCATGAAGAGAGTCAAGATGCAAGAGAAGCAGCACGTCGACAGAATACGTGGCGTGATATCAGCGGTCGTAGAAAGAGCGGAGAACAAGAGCTCGAGATTCCCAGCACAGAGCCCAGAAAAGACGACTCTACGAACGAAACTGATCAGGTTACGAATTCCCCAGTCCAGCTCCCAAAAGAAATCGACCAAACGGCGGAGAGCACACCATCCACATCTCCTACCACATCTATGTTTCCCTCATCAGCGCCAGCTCACATCAGCACCTTGCCTCGCGCCCTCTCTCAATCCCCATCCGCCGCTCCAGGGATCCCACGAATGAGAGCAACATCGCAGCCTCCCCAGTCCCAGCAAAGACGCTGCGTCTCCTCCGGGTCCCAATCCCTCAGCGACCGCTTGCGCACAACCCGCCTCGAAGACCTTCGCCTCCGCTCCGAAACAGCCCAGGAGATACGCAATCTGATGCTCGATATTGACCGAGATCGGAGACAGAGTTTGTCCAGTACTACTACTGCTACTATGCAGCGGCATAGCCTAAGCACAGTGAATCACTCTGAGCTTCCCGGCGGCTTTATAACTACCGACCCTGTAAGCCTCTCTCTCTGTCTTGCATACTACAAGACCGACTAACCCGATCCCCCCTCGAAGAAACCCCAAAATTCATCCTCCCAACCCACACCATCCCTTCACGACACAATAGAACGGCATCTGCAATTACGACGCGATTCCAACATCAACGATAACGATGACCATGATCCAACTACACTACAGTACTACCAAGACCAAAAGCCCGTCCGCTTACAGCCAAGCCACTCGACGCTGCCGAGAAGCTACAAGGCGCCGGATGTGCATGAGTGATTTTCCGGGATGAGACGGCGGAGAGGAACTCTATACAATAGAAAGAACGAAACGAGAAGATGACTACAACTATGCCTTCCAGCCTCTATCCAATCGTACAAGAATCACTATCTTGTACAGAAATATGCAGCGAGAAAGAAGGTAATCCTGAAGCAGGATGGATATTACCCACCATGTTACAGATCCTACGAGACCTTCCTCTTGGGCTAGTCTCTTCATACCTTAATGGGTGGGCTGGCTGTGTATCGCTCATCCAAGTCAAGACAGCAAAAGTGGCAATACACTAAGCAAGAGTACGCATGCACGAAAAAGACTATGGTGGACGTTGTAACTGATGATCTCATAATGTATTGATGATATTCGCCTGAGCCACGCACGTGAAATGCTATTCTTCATAAACTATGCTGTACGTTTGAAGACCGCTACTGATTCGGCACATTTGAATGCTGTGAGAATAGTCCATACAAAAGGCATTGGATCAAAGTCGTACAAACATAATGTACCTCACTGGTAACGAGGCCTTTGGCATGGCCAACGGAGAGCAAGATTTCACCACCTGTTGTCAGTAAAGCATCACTTCAGCTCGACATCACAACATCACTTCATGCAAAAACTGACGACACACGCCCCAAGTACGTACAACACTCGCAGACCCCTTCACGAGGCTGCTGGGTATCCAAGGTTGATTCAGGAATGGTCATATTATCTATGAAACATTCCTCAGCCACCACGCTGAATGCGAGTCTACACAGGCCTGTAGGCACTGTGGACCCTAAGACCCTATCCTTTTGTGTGATCCGAGACGCCATTTCATGTACATCGTGCTGTAACTGCTTATGCGACGAGCTGAACGACACCACCAGCCTCCTTGATCTTCTTCTCAGCCTCGGCGCTGACGTAGCGGGCGCGGACGACAATTGGGACGGCGGGAAGACGGCCCTTGCCGAGGACCTTGGCGTAGCCGTAGTCGAGGAGGTTGAGGACGGGGGCGTTGCCGTTCTTCTTGGTGAGGTACTCCTCACGCTTCTCGGCGGGGATGAGCGACCAGAGCTTGTCCAGGTCTGCAATAGGTTAGTTATTGAACGTTGACGCTCAGGACATGGCTTCGGCTTACTGATGACGGGCTTCCAGAAAAGGTTCTGCATCTTGTGGAAGTAACGCATACCGACCTTTCCGAAGTAACCGGGGTGGTACTTGTCAATGTTGGTGCGGTGGTGGTGTTGACCACCCTAAAGGTTTTGTTAGTGCTACCGCATAGTCGCATAGGACAAGTCAAAACTTACGGCCATACCACGACCACCGGGGTGCTTCCTGTGCTTTCCGACACGTCCGTGACCAGCGGAGACGTCTATAAAACATTAGCCTCATGCCCTCTTCAGTGTGCTCGTCTTGCGCCAGCAACTCGTCTTCCTTCCTTCTTCCAAGGCGCAAACATCAACATGTCTGCATCGATCGAGCGCCGAAGAAGTGCGTTGGGAAATCGAGTCGCTTTTGCAGAGAGTAATAAGGTGTACGTACGGCCGCGGTGCTTGCGAGTCTTGGTCAGTCGGGTAGGCATGTTGACTGTCGCTGTTTGGTTAGTTGCGAGAGACTGAAAGTTCGATCGCTGCGGCTGTTTTGTCCCAGTGGGCAGAAGCCCTAAGCGAGAGTGCGCTAACGTCGGCGTCGTGGTTTCTCCGAAGGTCACGTGGCTGGTGCTCAAGAGGCCCTGCGGAACAACGAAGCATGAACAACACATATATTCAGCGCTAAAATGGTGAAGGGAAAATGATCCACACTTTATTAAAACATGTCCCTATATCGTCATGACCATATGCGCCACGCTACCGCTCTCGCTATGCAATACACACTATCAACGTCCAATGCCACTTTTAGCCCCAGTACGGTGTACGTAGCCCGACAAAAGTTGACCCTACATCGTTCACGTCATCCTTCTTAGGACGTTGCCCTGCGAGCTGCGCTTGAGTTAGCAAGCTTGTCAGCCAGGTTTACTGCAAGATCAAAGTACCTCTAATTGTATGTGCCTGTGAACGTGCACAAGCCAATCGACATAGCTTTGTGCCTCGTTATTCCGATCCTCGTAAAGCAGCCTAGCGAACTCATATTCTGATCCATCGAGACCCTGCCGCGCAAGCTGAATAGTGAGCGCCTTGGAGCCGCGCGTGGTGGCTAGGTACTGGAGGATATTCCGTACTTGCGCGTTGAGGTGTGTTTCGAGGACAGGGAGTGTAGACTGGAATGGATCCAGTGCTTTGAGACTGTTGTTACCCTCACCAAAGAGGTCCTCAAGCAGGTTGGGTGAGACGTGTGCGTGCAACCACAGCAGGCAAATTTGGCCATTGTCAACAATGTATGCGCCGCCTTCCTCGACCTTGGAGAAGGAGGCTCGCGTACACTCTGGCATGACGAGATGGCCCTTGTCGTTCGCAAATCCGTCGCCTGCATCGAGGTTGTGGATCGCAATGATTCGCGGGTAAAGGTATAGCGACAATTCCAGCGGCCCCATGGACTTGATCATGCGCATATCGTGAACCCTCCTGTCCGTTGGCTCCTTTCCTCCCTTAAAGGCGCGTGACTTGATCAATCCAAGAATGTACATGCTAAATTCCTTAAGGTTTTCCGGCAGTACGAGTTGTCCAGGAGGGTTGTTGCCCGAAAAGTTCTTTCTGTACCCGGCAAGTATGTCGACAGTCTTCTCTGTCAAAGCTCCCCTGATTTCCTTCAGATTCTTCTCAGTCATACGAGCAGCAGCCTCCTTAGCGATAATGTTGACCACCGCATCCTGGTCGACGAACTTCATGCACTCGCCGGTGTTCTGGCTCACACTGGCTACAATGTTGGTACACCGCACTCGCCGCTCACCGTTAGCAGCTGTGTATAAAAGTGCACTCTGGAAGTGAGCATCGAGCTTAGGATCCAACTTCCCGTCGTAGCTAAACATGACGCCGATAGCCTTATCAGCGTCTATGACTCCAAACTCTAAGTCAGCTCCAAAGGTGTGGTGGTAGAAGTTGCCATGGTAGGCAGAGACCTGTAGACCAGTCGAGCATCGAACCTTCATCAGCGCTTGATAACCGGTTTCTCGAGTGACTGTGTGCTGAATTTCTCTGGAAAGTCTGAGTAGATCTCGGGGTGAAGTGAAGTTTGGATAGTAGAAGATCTCCCCGCCTGTTATGGCAGAAACATGGCCTGGAAAGGAATATTAGCAAAGTTATCGAGCTTATAATGATCGTACTTACCGATAGTCGCAATGTCAAGGTAGCCCCCACTGGGCGCTGCGAGGAAAAAGTCGACGCCAATGCCATTTTGCACCATCTTCTCAGCCACTTTTCTGAAACCCGGATGTTCTGTTTGGAAAAGCTTTTTCTCGGCGTCGGTGTTATGTTGGTTGCCATCATCGCGGAGTATCAGCCGACCAGGACCCCAGGTAGGAAGCGCAGCCAAGCAGCAAACTATTTTTCCACCCGTCGCCATCAGTGCCTGTACAGCAGAGTTCAAAGTGGGAAGCAGAGCCGGCTCGGGATGCTTGATTTCGGAGAACATGTTTGGTAAATTTGTAAGAAGCGAGGTGATGACACCCTTGGACTCAACGGGGTCGACGAACAAGCCTTCACTGAATGGCAGGAATGGATCCTCGAGATCAGACATGACCAGCATCTGAGCATTTGTCAAGTTAGGGTGGAGATTGTAGAAGTGCATCTCTTTGTCGAACGTCACGATGCCGACCTTGGCACCCTTCGGTATTCTGCAGGTGGCTTCGGTCTCTTCCGTTTCGCCTCTTGATTCGCCATATAAAGCGCTCAAGATTCCTTCGCAAAAACCGTGCAAGAATCCACGATTCACAGCCTCAGCGGTAACATCAACCAAAAACAACCACCGCAATCCAACAGGTTCCTTAGACCAGTATTCCTTCGGGACCATAAAGTCGACAGTACCTAATGTAAGTTCAGGTCGTTGCAATCGGTCTATCCGTACGCCAGTGTGGTCCGTAGGAGCAAAGTACTCTCCAGGGACATCGTTGGGGTAGGTGCACAAGTTGCACACAAACTTGTTACCACCGGCCTTGAACTGCATGAAGGGGTTCATGTACGCTCGACATCTTGTGCATCGTGGTGGTCCCGTCTCGCCAAAGTCTAGTACCGGTATAGGTTGTTCGCCTTCTTGCTGAGGAGCCAGCGGTTGCAAAATCATGCCTAGTGGTAGAGAAGTCGCAGCAAGCGCCTGTGCAGTGAGTGGAATGCTATTCAGCGTCAAACGTGCAAACTTGGGCGAAGAGTTTCCTTGATCAAAAGCCACAAAAGGTACTGTAGCTGGAGGGGGAAGATGGTGCTCCATAGTAGGGTATACATGCTCCAGATAGTATTTGGCTGGCGCATCCCGCGACTTGGGTACACTGGGTATCTGTTCGGGATCCACCCGCCCCTGTGCCGATCCGACAGCCGCTCCTCCTGGTTGGTGTGGCGATGCTGTTGTCCTCGCAGCAAATTGCATTGTCGAAGCCTGAGCTCCCGGACTGAAGATTGGGTTCACTGGCGCTGGGAACTGGCTCATGGCGGGGGTGACCTGAGGCTCCATCCATTGCGGTCCGCCAACTTGTGGGGAATTGGGATTGCTGAACTGCGCAGGCGATCCATTCTGGGGCATGCCATTAAATGCCTGCGAGCTTCCTCCAGGGCCCTCAAGGTTGTGGTAGGCATGTCTGTCCTTCTTCTTATGCCTTGGTTGTGCCGCCACTTGATCCCCGCCCAGGCCAACCGCTCCCATCTGCCCCGCTAAGTTGTTGACATCCTCCGCACCCTGATACTGATTGTAGGCATGCGGCGCCCCCTGTTGTGGGAAGTAGGATTCCTGCTGTACTGGTGTGCCGTACTGCGCGGGCGCGCCTGCGTATTGATTTGGTGCTTGAGCCATGGCGGGATTTCCGGTCTGCTGGTAGCCAGCAGGACTCGCAGCGACTGGTGGCCGCCATTGGTTGCTTTCATCTTGTATGCCCACCTCGTTCGGGCTGGGGGAGCTTGCACCTGGCGTCTGGTGCATGTGGAATTCGGACATGGTCGCGACGGCGCGGGGGCAGATGCGCTTGAGTTAACAGGTGGGATCGTTCGAGGCGGATTAAGTGTATGGCCAAGAGGCAGCAGGACACAAGGCGCTATCGGCGATATATCACGGGGCGAGCATTTCTGGAGTGAATTCGGTGCGGGCGAAGGGACAGATATCTAAAGACCAAGGGTGATGATCTGTCTATTTTCTAGACCTATGCTTTCCATACAGCTACGTCCGTGCACGCTCCTCACATGCAAGAACGAAACATACAAAGTCGCGTGATATCAATACTGTTTACTCAAGTAGAACTACTGCGGGCGAAGCGGCATCAATTTTTCTGGTAGAACAACTTGATAGTATTCTATGTGTATGCGGGAACCTTCCAGGTACCGAGCAGATAACGTTTACCAACCGGCATCATTCCATTCCACTGTGTCACGCTTCAATATCCGCACAAGGAAGACCAAGTAGATTGTGTTCTTGTACCTTGGCTTATGGATCCTCGGCACCTGTCAATGCCAGCGCTCTTTTTCATGACCCTATCTGGCTTTCCGGGACTCCGGCTTGGGTAGCCATTATAGTCTTCTTTGAAATATAGAAATATCAATTTCCTCACGCCTTGTCTCTTATTCCAGCTTGTCCAGATGGGCCAATCGTGTCAACACAACCTGTTTGCTCGTCTCTTCAATCTCACCTGCAAGGAACACCTCGTCAAGGATCGCATAGACCTGTGTTATCCGTCAGTTCTCTGATTCTCAGTCATTTAATTGACATCGCTCTCCCTTCCTTGACCGACGTTTCCCTATATCATCTCTCCGCAGCTTTCCGAACAAACGTACCTTGTAGAAGTTGAACACCAAGTCCAGCTCACACACGTTGCCAAAGAACGCATCCAGAACTTCGACAAAGAAATGTATAGCCTCTAGGTATGCCAGTTCATTGTCATTTGTATCGACGCACGCGCAGAAGAAGAGACCGGCATATCGACGGTATACGATCTTGGACATATTGCGGAACTCGACGAAGTTGGACTGGTGTTTTTGGTCTCTCGGCGCAATGAGGCGATGCACCTATCATATCTGTGAGTTACATGTGTAATCTTTCCGCCGATATGGTTGGTATTCGAGGGGGTTCGTCAAGTCAAGTCTCGGTTTACGAAGCGGTCGAGGAAAAGGGAGCGAAATAGCAGAGATAAGAACAAGGGGGTTTGCGTACCTCGCCTTTTAACTTGACTTTTTCATCATCCTGAAAACTAGTCAGCGAAGAGTTCCATCTCTACTACCGGTTCATGATTCAACTTACACTATACGGCGCATACCACTTGGCTAACCGCGTCTTTCCCCTGCGCAACACGGCATGTTAACACCAGACAAGCCACCCGTGGCATAACGCAGACGTACTGTCGGTTCTGAATGAGGATGAATGAGAGCACCATATTCGCAATGTGCCTCGTGTAATAGGCTCGGCGCGCTGCAAGAGGTGTGACAGGGACCGCGGTCCAGAGGAATCAAGGCTCCGTGAAAGGTACATGGCTCGTGCGCTGAATGGATCCCTGCAGCGCCCAGTCGGCGGGCGGAAGTCCACTTTTAGCCGCAGGTATCACCTGGTGGAGTGGAATTTGGTTCCCACTCTGCGGTCTCCGGATGACAACCTCAGGGATAAAACTGCATCGGGTAGAATTTGAGTTTAATCTATATACATTATTGGCTTTATCACAAAGTATCTACTGAACTACTTGAACAAAGGCTAAGCTTTTCATACGAAGCAAGCCTGTCTAGTATACATTCTTGTTAACGGAGGCCAATCTTTCAACGCCTCTGAAGCACTTAGGGTGACCTTCGGCTCCAAATTCGATACAAAAATTTCTTTCCTCTGTTTCGTTTTCTCGCTATGGTGCGCTATGGAAGAAAAACTTCCCCGGCGGTACCTCCTCCTGCTAAGCAAAGGTTTGAGCGACCCTCCAACCGTCGAAGGAGTAGCGCTATTCGGTAGCTGCGATGCGTTCGAGTCACTTGAGATGCGTGAGTCTGTCGTGGCTATCGTTGTATCGTTTTTGCTGTTCTGTGGCGGTGATTGCATGTTAACATCCCTGCCTGTTGCCGTATCTTCTTCTGTGATAGCGGAAAGCGGCGACGAACCACGTCTACTGCTATTTTTTCTCTTCTCGGCTGTTACTAACAGAGCAGTCCAGAAGCTCAAGTTCCCGTTCTTATTTGATTTCTTGATATCCCCGCGGTCGTCTGGTTGGAGAATACGTTCCGAAGTTGCTTCGACCGATTGATCAACTGTGGGTATGGTGCTGATCTCAGAAACAGGGAAACAGGTCTCAACAGGCGTGTGGATGCCGAATTTCTTGCCCCATCTACACTCAGACGGATAATCGCACAGGTTCCAGCAGTCTTTCTTTTTTTGCTGCAAAACTTCGCCTTCAACCAGAGGATCCTTACGCGAGGCAGCTTTGTCCCTAGGAGCACCTCTCTGCCATCTGCTCCATTCTTTCCAACCAGAGTAGTCAAATTCACTACTGCAGGCGCCGCGTTTTCGTGTACGCCGCGTATTGGTTGGTTTCCGCCATGCCTTGATAGTGGTTGAGCCGCTGCAGTAATAGTGTCCGTCTTCTAGGCAACGTCTTGTGATGCCCAAGCCGTAAATACTACGGCATTGGTGACAAGTCCATGTCCATTTCAAAGGATTTAGAGGCGCATCTACATCCGTTTTTGAAGTTTCTGTCGAGTTTTGTTGTTTCGTGTACTGAGATTGATATCGGTTTGGTACTGCTGGGGTGAAGGGTGAACGTGGTGAAAAGGGCGATGGTGGAATGGATAAGCGTGAAGGCTTGAAGGGCACCGGGGATATTCTCAAAAAATCCTGCATCTTGGCTATTGATACGACGGACTCGGCCCTTGGTGGGTCGACTGCTGGTTTTCAGATGGATCTCTTACTACTTTGGCAGCAAAAGTAAGTCTCCGGTGTGATGCTGCAAACGTAATTTGGACGTTTGTTGGAAGAGAGTGAGAATGGATATCGATAACGAAGACTATTTGTTAGCTGATGCTGAGAACATATTTTTTCTGAAATTAGGTCTCTGGTCACATCCCGTCATATTTGAAGCCCGTGGTTCTTTGTGAGAAATATAGAGACGATGACAAGATAGTGAACAAAGATACATCCTACCAGAACTCTTTGTCTTTTTTTAAACTAGTTCTACGTGCTGAAGACGTAGCACCAGCCCTTTGTCACAGAAGGACCATGCGAGTGTCAGCCAAATTGTTTCCAAACTCATCAGCGCTTTGTTTGGCCGTGGAAACCTTGTCCTCAGGTCTTGATACCTTGTGCTATTTATTCCCCCGGGTGCCCATAAGGATCGGCGCAGTGCGACTTTTCTACTTTGGATGATATTCACTGCGTTTGTTGAGTTGACTTGTTTTGAGAGCCGGAGTAGTTTCCTTGGAAGGAAGTAACCAGCACTTTGATATGTTTTGCAACTCCACCCGAAGGTTCACATGTTTATCGCGCTAAGATATATTTATCTGACTTGATGCAACACACGTGTAGGATTGCACGCCATCTCTGTGTCATGACGACGCTGTCTCATTGCATGTGGAGTGTCGTCACGTGCCTCTCACAAACAATGATGCGACCCGAAATAAGCTTTGCCCCACCCCCGTACCGCATTGGAACGCACCCAAGACATTTCTCACCGAGCACATGTTTCACGGCCTTAATATTGTCTTGGAAGACGCCAAGATTCTCTTATGCTGCGCCTCGCTTCTCCCCACGGTCACTCGGAACAAACCAACGCGTATATGCTCACGCAAACACGTCGGTAATAAGGTTCTCAATCGGGGCGATCCTTGACGAGTGAAGTAATTCAATGACAACATGCGACCTCCGTAGTATTCTTAGCCAATCGAAACACCCACCAGATAACACAGAGTAGCGTGGTTTGTGGGCGGAAGTGGAAAGAAAAGACTCAAGCTTGGCAGTACGACGCATGTAAGCACACCACCAACAGCAAGTGAAGCGCACCCTTGGTCACACTTGTGGTGAAATGCTTCAGCTTGGGCGACATTACCTCCTTGGCAGCACGACGAGATTGTGATACAATATCTAGATATGCGAGCGCATTTGTGATGTGATCAATCATGGTCCTTGACAGGTCTCCATACCCCACACAGCTAGCATGTTTAGCTTCAAGCCTATCGCGGTGGATTGACATCATTCATCGGTCGGATCTGGGGTGCGTCAATATAATCGGGTCTAGACGTGAGCCATCAGTGCTGGGGAGTGGGAGTAGATAAGGATGATGCGGAGGGCGGGCTTGGCGGCGGACAGTGCAACAACATCAGGCGAATCAAGAGGGCAATTATCCTCAGACTGATAAGGTTGGACTGGGCATGGTGCTTCAACAGAGCCACTCCAGCGGATGGGAGCAAGAGCATAGTGGTGGTTGTCACGAATTTGGCAATGGCAGAACTGGAGTAGTAAATATTGGATTTCAATGATAAGCCCATTCCTAAATTATGTACACTACATTTTTCTGAAAGGAAATTGCGATTCAGAGAGATCTAAAATGATATAGAAAAAAAAAAAGGCTCAACCCAATGACCAGAGCGCAGGTGGTATCTCGAAATGATTTGACATAAAAACAAATTACAAGCGACAAAGTTTAGCCCAGGAGAAACGCAGAAGCTTAAGTCTGAACCTGCTTCTCGTTGGCATGCTCAGGGCCCATGGCAACAGCATGCCTGTCACCTCCGATGCCAGTGTGGTCGTGCTCGTGGCTGGAGTTTTCCGAAGGTGCCTTGCCCTCGAGCATTTGGCTGTGCTGAGGAATGCCATAGCGTTCACCCTGAGGCACTGAGTGCTCGCCATCGAGGGGCTCGCCTTTAGCAGGAGTCCAGGCAAGGTAGTCTCGGCGGACCTCCACGTAGTCGTAGGCGAACTCGCCAAGCTGGTCATCGTCCATTCCAAGAAGTTCGGCCTCTTCAGAGGCACGAAGCTTAAGGCCAGGGATCTTGTCGATAATAAATGCAAGGATGGCGCTCACGGTGAAGGAATAAGCGGTGCAGGCGACAATGTAAGCAATCTGCTTGTAGATGCATGCCGCGTCACCAGTGATGGCGCCAGCCGTCAATCCGTTGTTGACACCGTCAAGGCCGATGATGTAGTTGGCACCAAAAATACCGTTGAAGAAGAGGCCCCACATTCCAGCGACACCGTGCTCAGCGAACACATCGAGAGAATCGTCGATCTTAATCCAGAACTTGACTGAGAGGTTGTCAGCAAATGAAGCAGAATTGCCTATTGGTATGAAACTTACTCTTTGTTGCAAAGTTAGCAACAATGCCGGTGGTAATACCGAGGACGACGCTAGCCCACGGAGGGATGAAACCAGAGGCGGGTGTAGCAGCGACAAGTCCAGAAATGGTACCTGAGCACCAACCGACCATAGACCACTTGCGGGCAAGACGCCAATCAAGGATGACCCAGGTCATAGCGGCAAACATAGCAGTAAGGTTGCTATTCCAGCAGGCCATGACGGCGCGGAGATTGGCACCGAAAGCGGAGCCGCCATTGAAGCCCAACCAACCAAACCACAGGAAAACAGTTCCAAGAGTGATGAGCGATACATTGTGAGGGCGGAAGTTGAGCATCATCTTCTCCTGGCGGCGTCCAAGAATCATCGAATAGGCCAAGGCAGTGCATCCGGAAACAATTTCGACGGGACCGCCACCGGCGTAGTCAAGACCACCCCACTTGAAGAACCAGCCGTTCGCGTTCCAGGCCCAGTAAGCGACAGGGCAGTATACGATGGTGGCCCACAGCCAGATGAAGACCATCATGGGAATCAGGCGACCGCGCTCAGCAACGCAACCGACGACGATAGCAGCCGTAACGGCACAGAATTGAAGCTACACGCCTGGTTAGTCTGCATCCCATTGGGGATTGGAATCATCTGCCATACCTGGTAGAAGGAGTAGAGCAGCTCAGGAATCAGAGGACTACCCTGGCTGGGAGCACCGAGCACACCCTTTAGACCAAACCTGTCAAGGTTGCCAATAAATCCATTTGTCGAGGGGCCAAAGGCGAGTGAGTATCCCCAGAAGTACCATTGGAAGGTGATGACGGAGGCGGAAAACATACACGCCCAGATGAGGGAGAGGGCGGACTTTCTGCGAGCAAGACCAGAGTAGAGGAAAGCTAGACCAGGAATCATGATCAACACCATGGCCGAGGCCACGATGATGTAGGCCTGGTCGCCGGACTGGTACCATTGGTTGAGGTTCTCGGTGGCTGTGCAAGTCCGTGTCAGTCTGCTTCTTGATGCGATTCATGACTTTGCAACACAAAGTGTCGTGCGAGATACAGGTATCTGGTGCAGCACGTGCTCGGTAGTACGTGGGTACATGTACTCACCAGAATCACCACCAGTGATGGCATCGGTCCCATTGAACTGGGTGGGACGGCCGACCCACGAGTACGACATGGTCGGAGTGTTTGCTGGGGAACCGTCAAGGTGGTTGGGGAGGACGAGTACGGTGCCTCAGAAGGTGGGTGGATAGAAGGGCAACACGTTGGACAAGGCAAATGGAAGGGCGATGGGAACAGGATATAAAAGCTGGAACCGTGCCAGTAATATACGGATGTACCAGGGAGAAATCGGAAACCCTACTGTAGATTACGATGGTTGCGCCGGGGCCTTTATGGATGAAGGCCGACTGTACTACTCTTATCTATCCTGGTCCACGGACCAGGACTCGAGGCAAAATAGACGAGGGTACATCAACCCACAGACGCGCGACCGCCGTGGGGTTCGCGCCAGATCCAGCCAGAGCCTGATCGCTTTTTTTTCGTGCCGGTTGCTGCCAGCTGCGTCATGGCAGCCGGTTTGGCCTTATCTCGCCGCGAGCGGAGGCGTGACGGTGCGGTTTAGATAACGGGACCAGCGCCCACTCTGGCGGCCGCATTGCGGGTGTCTGGCTGGCACGGCGCGTGCTCGTCGGCGAGTCGATGTCAATTGCCATGAAGCCACAGCAGGCATCGCCAGCGTTGTCCGGGGCGGAAGCGCTTGGCAAGTGGGAGGCTCCTTGTTGTGTTGTGTCAATTGCATTTCAAGTCAGAGATAAGCATACAACAGCGGCCAATCACCGGTCGTCTCGGAGCGACAGGCCGCTAGCCCGATCGGGCGCCGTGCTGAGCCCGGCCGTCCCTTGCGGCCCTCTCGCATCGACGACACCCACTTGCTCGCCGCCACCCCGTCCCTGGCTGACCAAGAGCAGTTATTCCTCTCCTCCATCCAGGCGATAAGCCGAGTATGCCTGTACGCACAGTTCAGACGCCCTTTGTGCCTGTCTCCCAATTTATCCCGCCAGGCCAGTCGCCCAGGTCGCTGGCGCCCAACCAAAACCTCTCGAAACCCAGTCTGTAAATCTTCGCCATCGTCCTTGCGCTACGGCGTGCACGCACACACGCCCTGCAGCATGTCAGCAAACCGCCCTTGGTCGAGCACAGAGACCGGTCGGTGTTGGTCCCAAGCATGGGCGCATCAACGTCGTATTACCGCACGGAGAGTTTTCCTTTCTCGAGTGCTATAGTTTGCGTGATCCCAACCATAGGGAAACCACCGGCAGCCTTGAAATTCCCGCCCATTCGCTCATGGACTGCAAGCTGTCGCCATCCTCGTTTCCAGTGAATTGGCTCTCTTGCCGTCCGGTTAGGAAACCTTATTGGATGGCTTAGCCCATCTGTCCAGGAACGCCTGTCAACTTTGCTACCCGGGAGCGGCGCGCCTTTGCATCGGCAATGACATCCTGTCTCATCATCCCCCTCGTATCAATCGCCAGTATACAACCACAGCGGAACAATAGCATGAGCAGCTGAAGCTCCTTTGTTCTTTGGTGTAGCCCTGACGTGGCGTAGTATGTAGCAGGGGTTCAGCCGCGACCCAGTCTTCCTCTTCCCGTACCCGCCCGGCAGCCCTTGTCGGCAAACTGTCGCGAAAACATGTGAGTCTCTCCCCCAGAGGCGAGGGTGTGGGGCTGTGTCGACCTCTCCACGAGCCCACCGTGGCGGCGACACCTAAGCCCTCAACAGCGTGGGGAAGCTCGACTTGGGTACTTGCGGTATCGCGGGCTTGCACGCGACTCCGTCCCCATCATCCCGCAAGCCCCCGAAGCAATAATTGTTTTTGCCGCATTGGCGTCATCGGCATGTGGGATGACGGTTATCTCGACGTATCGCGCTTTGTGCAATTCCAGCACGTCTTCGAAAGATTCCAGAACCCACGGAGCCAATGACCGCCCTTCCGGCTTCGGAGCCTTGACTCCTTGACCACGGCTTTGGAGTAACCTTAGATCGAAATCATTGGTGCATCAGCTGCCCTATCATTGCCCCCAACTTCCCCTAGCTGCCTTTACCTACCCTTGACCAATGGCATGTCTGACACAGAGGCTTGTGTTTGAGCTACTTTGGAACTTTCGCTTTTACCCTTTCGGTAACATTTGCATAAACGATATTCTCCGCGAATCCAGTACTCTTCATCTCCAACGTCAGTTCGTGGTCATGGACATGCCAGCAGACAATATCACTCTCCCCAACACATGGGGTTTCACTAAGAAATTTTCCACATTCGCTCTAACGAGTCCATCTGTTACAGCAACCTGACTATTCTTCATCCCGCATTACGATCTGCAACCTGTCAGCTTTTGGCACCGGCCCCAGTATCTAAAGGTATGACGGCAGCCAAAGTCTCAATGGTAGTCAAAACAAACGTTTGACGCTTCGCACTAGAATCAAGGTCGGGCGTCCCATACAACAAAACGATTTTGGTAGTGGCACAGCAATTTCACGCCCACTTCCCCCACTCCACGCTCAATCCTGGATGAAGAGAGATACGGGCAAAGGTGTAGAAATGATCAGGTTGTTTCACTGCTGACAACTAATCTGACATGGGAGATAGAGCCACAACGACGTTTTGCTCATTACTCTTCAATCCAATCAGAGCTGGAGAGCTCTCAGCCCCACAACTTGAGGCCTAAGCTATCAGCTCTTGGGCTAGCAACTATACAATTCTAGGTCGCGTACTATCTTCAATCCCACAGGAGGATTGCTTTTGGGAATTACCACTAGTGGATGTGACTAGGTAATTACACATAAATGGCTAGGAGTCGCATGATAGTAACCCTTTCCCATCAAGGTTCTACCATGGCACGTCCTAGTCTACAGGTAAGAAGAAAAAGTAATAAAGGTTTCATCATCAGCTTTGTTTTCCTCAAGTCAGCTACCGATTGATTGGGCCCTCGCTCACTTTCAGCTACCAATCTTGCTCCAGATCTTAGAACAATGCGCCACCCAGCAGAGCACCGCCTAGGAAACCAGCAGCTATTGGCAGCCCGGCTCCACCTCCATAGCCGTACCCATATGGCCTACCGTAAGGCGCAGCTGGGCGCAGGTATCGCACACCAGGACTGTAGAACTGGCGCGGGCCGTAGGGATTGTACCCATATGCACCGCTTGGCGCAAACCCACCATGAGGCGGTTCAATGTACACGTCCCTGCCCTGTCGGTCCTTGCCTATCAGCTGCGGTTGGCCCGTCTCCATAGCCCGTATGATCGCTTGTCGTGTGCGCAAATGCTGAAGATATGCCTGGCGTTCCTGTTCTGCGCGACGCTGGCGAGCTTGTTCGCGTTCTTCATGCGTTTGACCCGTGATCTTGTCCTTCAACTTGCGTGAAAACCTATGGATGCCTGTCGGTTCACCAGCCGCAGCAGCGCTTTTGCCCTTGGACGACGGTCGTGGAGGAAGGTGATCCTCAGCATCTGAGTCCTCAGCTGCAAGATCCTCCATCGTCATTGTCCTATGGATACGCGTGTGCTTCTTGCGCTCCTCAGGGCTCAGCGTGCTGAGGTATTCTTCATCATCGTACGGGTGCGTCCATATACTACGTGGAGGATTGGCTCGTGTATCGACAAAGAATTGGTGCTGAGTTTGTTCGTCGAAAGATCGGATCCATCCAGGAGGAAGCTCACGCATCAGATCCTCCATTGAGCGCCGTCGGTCTGGCGGAATACCATTGCGCTCGGTACGTGCTGCAGGCCCATCTGTAGAAACGCGTCGTATACCTGGTGAAGGGTCTGCATCGAAGATGGCAGCTTCGTAGCTAGGAGGAGGCTCGTTCGGATGCTGCGATGTTGACATGATAATATCTGCAGGTTGTTGTTGGTGTCGTTGTCGTTGCTTTCGGAGACTCTAGGTTGAGTTATGTTTGCAGTGGAGAATTAAAGTATAAGTCAATACAGACTACTTAAGCCCAAGCCTGTGCTGTGAATATCGTGTAGTATGTTTATAGGAGTATGTAATGGTGAACGCATCGGTTTGTGCCACACTGGAAAGCAAGCAATGATGTCATTTGTAACTGTGGCTATGCCTGTGGCTATGCCGTAACGGAGATGCCCAGCTCCGACTCCATCTTTCACGTGATCTGTACCATATCATCTGCGCCATGTGACCTCCCAGCGCACTGTCACCAGACATGACTCTTCTAGAAGGGCGATCCATGTGCCGAACGGCCACCCATCCCTCTTAGAACTCACACGCATGCACAACGCCGACGAGAGAACACCGGATCTTGGGCTCCAGGACTTCACCTTAGCACTGACTCTCCACCTCTCCACCATGTGCGCTCGTCACACTTCAGTTTTCCCCACAGATTCTCCACACTGAGAAAAAAGGCGCGTGTGTCGAGTCCCTATCACGCGATCACAAACGGCTACTCTAACGGCTGATTTGACAGTCTAATATGGCGTCTCCAACGCTTCCCGCAGCCTAGTTTGCGGTGGCTGCACTACTAAGTCATGTCATTTTGGACTTTGTCGTCAGGACGAAATCATGGGGATCTGGTCGCCAAGAGCAGTCTCAGCCCTCTCTTGCTGTTAATTCTCCAGCCTCACAGCTGAATTCAATTATGAACTACATCCCTTTCGACTAAGCTATCCTGACTCACAAAAGAGATGGAATCATCTTTGACCTAGAAACGCTACGGGAATAGGTGTACATCGTACCTCCAACGCCTAGGCGCGTACTCTCGGCGTACTTTCACTAGAAGATCATGAGGCGGGGAATGCCATCCTACTCCACAACGGTCTAGCCAAAGACGCTGGTCATGTGTTACATCCCGACGTGGTTCCCGTTAGAACCCTGAAAGCCGCTCTGCTTAGCCTAACTTCTGGACGTTGGGCCCGCCTCCAGTCATCGGAGTTGATTTTACACACTAGTTGGGCTGCAAGAACGCCCTCTCATACTCGGTGCCATGGCGGTGAATCTGTCTCGCAGCGTGTTGTGTGGTCATGCGAATCCTCCGCGGATCTGCAAGAGGCTATACCTGGCGCAAATCGTCTTTCTGTAATCAGGGGTCCTTCGAATTTGCTTACGGATATCTGGATCATACGCAACGTCCAGCGTCTAAAGCCATAACCAGTGATCAGAGTAGTCATGACCCCAGGATGGAGGTAATATCTTGTCGCAACAAAATATACAAAGTACGATCGACGCAAAAACTTCGTATGGGCTATTGTAACCTGCAAGCTTATGCAGTCAGTACTACAGCTTGGTAGAATATCTGGTACACTAAGACCTAGACGTCTCCATGTACGTGCTTAACGGCAGTCCAAAGGCACTCTTCGCCGGAATGTAAGCTCATCTACGGTGACTTAGGTACTTCTTAGTCTACCGATCTTTTACATCTGCACTCCATGTCTTAGTTGCAAAGCCTGACCTTCCTGAAGCGGGAATTTTCTACCGAGATTGCGGAGGACATGTGGTTCCGTCGAGACGGTATTACCAGGTCACCTTTTACTATATAACGCCCATTTGATTTGCAACAAGACACCCATCAGTCAAAGCAAAGCCTCGGTGGTTTACAGGATCATTCATCCCCATTTCTTCCTTAAATCACTCTCATCTGGGACATTTTCTGTCTTTTCACACGTTTCAGTCGGCCACTATGGCGAGGCTGACTTCTTTTCTCTTGGCTTCGGCCTGCCTTCTCTCTCCTGGTTATAGTGCACCCATGGGAGGTGCCAAAAAAGCCAAATTTGAGTTTGAAGCTCGTGACATCAACCTGTCCGGTATCTCTGTGACTACAAGTTATAGCACACCCATCAAGACAGTACAATCGCCTACTGCTACAGTCGAGCCAACAGCTTCTCCAGTACGTTCCTAAAGCCGTTGTGTCCTAGCACTATTTATTGAAGCTGGCCACTAATACACTGCAGAGCTTTTTGACAGGACTTCCTCCAGGTGGCTTTACGCGAGACCCAGTCCATGGTCCAGGTGCCACAACCGCCACCAAATCGCTGGCGCCAAATTCAACACCACTCAAACCTGCACCAACGGGAAATGTGAAAGTTTCCTCAGGTAATATATTCCAGGCAATTGGAAATGGAGCCCCTCCATCAAATATACCTTCTCGCAACGACCATCCCGTCAAAAAACAAAACATTGACAACGGTAACGCACCAACCCAAACCAACAAGTTCTACGCGAACTTCTTCCTCAACACTCAATCATTCCCGGTTTGGACCCACCCCTACTCTTTGACCTGGGCCAAAGGTTATGGCAGCTCTTACGGTACGTGATACTTCAGATGTAATATTGAAATCATGCTAATATTGTTTCTTCCTTCTCCATAGGCATCGCTGTCACTCACACAACGAGGGACCAATTTGCTTTTGGACCCTCGGTGGATAACCCGCGATACTTTATATCCCCACTTGGTATTGACCATATTGTTCTTTCCGCCAACGAGCTTGGATCAAGTACAACCCTCACAGTTGATAAACTGACTGCTTTCTCTGTTAATGCCAATCTGCGGGCAAATAGCGGAGGATCCATTGTTATGACTGTACCAGTGGTTCAGGGTATGGGTATGGTCACTGCCATCTACGCCAATGCGAAGCCAGTGCTCAGCTCCACTGTCTTCTTCAGTTCCCTAACCAGCGCGGGAACAGTAAACGGTGGTACCAGCAAATACAGGGTCAAGCTCAATGATGGAACCCAATGGCTGCTCTATGCTACATCAGCCGGTGCCAATGGTACTGTTCCGTTCACACTGGACAGCAATGCCAAGATCAGTGGCCCTGCAAACTTCGCGGGTACTATTCAGGTCACCAAGAACCCATCAGGAGAAGACATGGAAGCTGTCTTTGACAAGAGCGCTGGTGTATATGCTACCGGCACAACTATCTCAGGATCAGTCAATGAGGGATCTGGCAGTTACACCATGAGCTGGACCAAGGCTGGTGCAACTAGCCAGACTCTGCTCATGTACGCCCTACCACATCACGTAGAATCATTTGATGACCAAACCCAAGCAGCCTGCAAAAACATCACACTCGTCACTACTACAAAGGGCTTCGCACAGGCCATTGTTGCCGACAAGATGACTATGGTTGAGAGCGATCTTCCCAACACGATTGGATTTGCTCCCTGGGCAAAGAACTCCAACGGCGTTGGAGGCACCGAGAAGACTACACTCAGCTCAGCAGCGACTGCACTCATCAACCAAGTAGGCCAATCTGAACTCAGCCAAGACATGATTGCTCAGACTTCCCTCAATAGTATGTACTATTCGGGCAAGGGGTTGGCAAAGTTCGCTACCATTATATGGACATTGAACTCCATGACCAGCAACAGTCAATATGCTGCGGCCGGACTGGTCAAGCTCAAGGCTGCCTTTGATGTTTTCGTGAAAAACACTCAGCCCGAGCCGCTGGTGTACGACAGTGTATGGAAAGGCGTCGTCTCGGGGGCCAGCTACAAGCCTCCTTATGACACCGGTCTTGACTTCGGCAACACTCTCTACAACGACCACCACTTCCACTATGGATACTTTGTATACACTGCCGCCGTCATTGGCCATCTCGACCCCTCCTGGCTCAACCAAGGCTCCAACAAAGCCTGGGTCAACGCGCTTCTACGCGACTTTGCCAACCCTGTTGACGACGATTACTATCCCATGTACCGCTCTTTTGACTGGTTCCACGGCCACTCATGGGCCAAAGGTCTCTTCGAGTCCGGCGACGGCAAGGACCAAGAATCCACCTCTGAAGACACCTTTTCCACCTTTGCCACCAAGATGTGGGGCAAAACCATTGGCGACGCAAACATGGAGGCGCGTGCCAACCTGCAACTCGCCATCCAAGCCCGCAGTCTGCATAACTACTTCCTCATGGAGAGCACAAACAAGAACCAGCCACCCACCTTCATCAAGAATAAGGTCACTGGCATCCTGTTTGAGAATAAGATCGATCATACTACGTACTTTGGCACAAACACCGAGTACATTGAGGGCATCCACATGATGCCGCTCAACCCTTCAACGGCATACACACGCCGCCGCCAGTTTGTCCAGGAGGAGTGGGACACGTACTTTAGCAACGGGCGTGCGGAGCAGGTCACTGGCGGCTGGAAGAGCATTCTCATGTCTAACCAGGCGCTGATCAATGCTCAGGCTTCATACTCGTTCTTTTCTAACCCGTCGTTCGCGGAGACGCTGGACGGTGGCGCAAGTCGCACTTGGTATTTGGCTTACTCGGCTGCCATGTCGGGTGCATAGAGCTAGAGTACCGACGATGTTTGGTGGTAGAGAAAAGATTGTGGCTTCTTGAGGGTGAAATTGCCATTGCTATCTGGTGTCGGAAATGGTTTGACACAGACAGCAACGAATTATGAATTACGAGTCCTGGAGGGTTGATACATGCAGGGAAGTTGGATATGGTGTTGTTGTATATAGGTCCGGATGTTCCAGTCTCCTGTTTGTTTCGACAGTGTATATATTCGCGAGCAATCAATGTTCATAAGCTTAAGCAATTCAAGGTGTGAATTTGTGAGGTTTTGCTTGACTTCCTTCCGGGATTGTCCCATCAATTCATATTGCTTTTCATTGGCAGTTTCAAAAGTAGCAAGAGAAAGCTCCGAGTGGTATAAGATATGAAATTCCATGACAGCATTTATTTTTCTAGTACGTCGCTGAGTGCATACTAATCTCTTTAGTAAACACAGCCTCTATTCATTATGGCTCAATAGCCACGAACCCAGTCTCAAACGCCATATTAATGCTAAAAAGTTTCGTAGCCATATCGGTATTCCACTTGCACCAAGTTCATGCAGTAGCTCGACCAGGAAGCGTACAGCGCGTATAAATGGCCACACATCTTCTCTTCCTTGCCATTCCATGTCGAGTTCCTCTGATAAACGACAAGGCACCTAGAACCAGACCACGCACATGGTCACGGCAACAGCCAATGCATACACCTGGGCAGACACAGGACCCCCGAATGCCAGTGACGCAGCCGACTTCTTGGGGACGTTGTTGGTCGTGGGGCCGCCCATATACCATGAGCCAATATCTGTCAACTTGCCGTCTTGGGTCAACATAGCAGCATTAGGCCCGACATTCGACACGTCTGAGCGGAAAGCGCCAAAGTAAGAGTAGTGGGTGACATTCCTGTATCAAATTCCAATATTAGCTCTGTTGCATTCTCCACAGTAAGGAGAAAGAGAAACTTACGGCCAAGAATCAAAGCTCTGTGCACTCATGTTGTAAAACTCCTGCGTCGTCTTAAGATCCTGATTCGGATATCCATATTCGGTGACCCAAACAGTCAAGTTGGGCCATTTGTTCGTCACTTGTCCGACATGGCTCATCATGCCTTCAAAGTTACCGTACCAATGTACGGGAATAAAATCCGGATTGCATCCTCCAGCGCACTCGTTGAAAAAATTGTCGAGCCACTCCCACCCAGACTGTGCGCCTGTAACGGCGGGCGCACCCAGCTTGACGCCGAGCTCCTTTAGCGGCTCGATTTCTGCTTTCCAGCGGGCGGCGGCCAGACTTACAGCCAGACTCGAACCGCCAGTGTCATAGCCGCCGTCTGGCTCGTTGAAACCAAGTACGTAAGAGATATTTGTGCCGGACTCAATTTGCTTCTTGACCGAGTCGAGGAACGGGGTGCCTTTGTCGTCTGCACTGGCGCCCCAGAGCATAGGCACGAATTGCATAGCGGCGTCTTTGGCATATTCTGCCGTCGGCTCATATTTGTAGTTGTAGTACCATGTTGGAGGTGAAGGACCAGTTTGCCAGATTTTGTCGTCCTCTGGATATTTATTCGAGGGGACGTGGCAGAGACCGCGTTTGGAGGATGTTGAGGCGGTGGATTGCGCTGCGGTGCTGGTGAGCAGCGCCGTTGTGGCGGAGAGAAGAACGGTGCGTCGCATGGCCGTTGGAGAGGATATATAGTTTTCCAGAATATTTTCTTCTTCGACGATCTTTTTGTACTGGTGATGATCCGAGACCTGAGTAGTCGGGAACGTGGTCGTACCAGGAATGGAGATAGCGGTTCTTCGAATCAATGGACGCGACTTTGTAACGAGAGAGTCGGAATGCGATAGATAAGATCAAAAGTGACGTGAACAACAGACCACTTAGTAGCGAACGACGAAAGGTAAAGAATACCCTCTGTTCTCTCAAGCAGCAGGAGCAGCGTACAAGACCAACTCTTTTTCCCAGCGAGGTCTCCCTTCAAACGACAACAAAAAAGCCACAAACCACAGCGGCCACAAAAACAGCCCACGCCCGCATTAATAAAAGGAGACAGAATCGTCCTTGATACGCACGACGCAAGCCACCAAGAGCACACCCGCGGCGCTTGGCGACCTTGTCAATACCCAAAACAGCGGGTACTTTGCTCAACCAAAAGGGGACCAGACCGTCCAAGTAATCCCAAAAAAGAAGCCTCGGGAAGGGATGGAATGCGGGGCCCTGACTCTTGTCGATGCTATCCTATCCTTATCGCGGTCTGTAGCCGAAACCCGCTCGATACGCCATCTTCACGATCCAGAACAACGCATTCGACATGGGGATGCGGACAAGGGCGAAAGCGGCCGAAGAAAAGATTCCCAAAACTCTATCCAAAATGGGAGCGACGGCGACAAAGCAGGCTAGACAGGAAACTAGGCTGGCGGATGGCAGACTAGGCGCTACGCAGCCCCAGCCTTCCAGCCCCGAGCCCCAACTATCGAAAATAGCGACAGCGCGCGTATATCCGATTTGTGTTCAGCGCAGATGACATTTCCAGAGGCATCGGAATTTCTTCAAAAAAAAAAAAAGGCCCAAAGCTCTCTTGTAGATATTCACGCATCAAGAAAGGGGAGGCAAAGTCAAAGCTCTGGAAAACTTCCACCCTCCAGTCTAGAACTCAACTCGTCCATGACATGACGCAGGTACACAAACTCGCTAGCTGACCAGCTCAGCCACGCCCAGTCCCCAAGCCGCCGCCGCCGCCATCCGCTCAGCCTAGCCCCCAGCCAAACACTTTCAGCCGCACGACAAAGTTCCGCGGCGGTGGAGTGGTAGAAGAGTAGATTGAACAGAATATCCGACTTTTCTACGTTTTGTAGGCAATACGGAGTATAAGGAAATAAATGGGCAGAGGGACGCACAGGGAAAGGACATGGTAGAAAGGGACGAACGGGCGGCCCGGCCGGGAGATCGGCATTTCTCTTATCTGTCTCTGCTGTTGAGTGCGGAACAAGGAAAAACCAATGGGAAGATGCATGGATGCTTTGCTTTTCAGTCTCACAGAGCATGAGAAGCAAATACTCGCCGGGAAAAGTTTCCATCGAATCGATGTAGTGATCAGACCAGGGTTCTGCGTGTTTTCATCTCAACGTAGTGTAGGTAGACGTCTAGGGTGTAATGTAAGCACACAACCAATGTCTAGAAGCGAAGAATCTTGAAGATGTTTGGTATTTCAATATACGGTATTTGACATCCACAGTTACACACTCCCCCTTGCCTCTCTTCTTTTCTCCCACCGGTCCTTCTATCTTCTTTCCTTCTTCCTGATCCAAAGCCCTTTCTCCCCTTCGACTCCATACTTTCCCCTCTCTCTCCCCCTTACATCACAAACACACCTCTTCCTCACACAACAACAGAATAGAGAAGAGATATCGGCGCGTAAGCCCCAGGCTCAACCGCGGTAGGCGTGAGAATTACAAAAGAGCTGGTATCGGGTTCTTCTTCCTTGTAGACAAAACGAAAAGCAGAGGTGTAGTAATAAGATATGGTAGTAAAAAAAAACGACTCAATGAAAGATTCGTAATTGGGGGCGAAAACCAAGGCAAGTAATAGGGGACATGCCTCGTCAGATGCAATCGAGCTGGTATATTGGTATATTTGACACGCTCTATTTGTCAAACAACCACCGCCAAATACAAGACACAAAAGAAACGCAAGGAAAACGGGGGAATCAGTTGCCTAGACGGCTGATGTATCTACAGTCCGCCTAGGGCTTCGCTCTGAAAAATGATTTACAACCCTGCTCAACCTCTAGTAGCCTCGCTGAGGTTGCCAGGGAGCGTTGGCAGCGTATCCTGGAGGTTGACGGTAGCCCATCTCTGCGTCAGGTCCTGGACTGCTATCCCGGCTTTGCTGTCGATCGTGCGAAGGTGCACGGCCGAATGTCGAGGCGTCGGCAAGGAGATGACCTTGGTCGTCTCCGAACGCGCGACCACCAGGGCCTTGGTAAGCAGTGTGTTGCTCGGCCAAAGGCACACGGTCGTAGCCCTCGGTGCGGGGCCCAAAGGGCGAGGGAAGAGATGTGCGCTTGTACTCTTGGGGATCCATGAGAAGCGAGTTGCGCGCGTCAAGAGGAGTAAGGTTGTCGAGGTCACGAGCTTTCTCTGATGAGGCTGTTAGTGACGTTCCTACATAGTAAAAATTTTCAGACTTACCGGCTTCCTTTCTCTTCTTGCGGTGGGGGTTTTCCTTGCAGCAAATGATGATTGCGTTGACAGCAATGAGTATGCCCAAAACACCAGTCAAGGAAGCCTGGACAACGACCAGGACCAGACCAGTGACCGTCTTAGTTGTCTGGCTCATGCCTAGCTCCTCAACGAAAACCAGAATGCAGACGACCGACAGGACGCGAATGACGGAAATACTGATGTTGATCCAGTTGCTGGACTTGAGAGTGTACGGACGAGCCCAGAGAAGCATGATCAGGAGGAGGGACTCGACGATGAGTTGACCAGCAGCTTGGGCGAGACCATGGCCATCTGCGCCTGCGATGACACATCCACGAGCAAAGAGGAAGACAATGGCTGGTACAAAGATCCACCAGTAGCTCTTCCTGTAGTTTTCGTAGAAGATGCTGTACTTGCGCCAAACGTCCTTGTCGTCGTAGAGAATATCAGGCTTGCCCTCCATCTTCTTGAACTTGTTCGCAATGCTCCAAATCCTCCAGGTAAAGAAACCCAACACTCCGGTAAAGGCAGCCAGGGTAATACCAGCTAGCGCTTTGACGGCCCAAGAGTCACCATTCTTGAACTGGTAAACACAGTACAAAACCCAGATACCGTACAGCAACAGGATCAAGTTGGTGATTGTCTTGGCCAGAGTCCACCAGTATCGCTTGCGGAAGCTGGTCAGACGCTTGGGGAAGCTGCCGAACAAAGCCCAAGTCTCGAGAATGACCTTGAAGAGGAGGATACCGACTGTGATGGCCGCGATGACAATGGCGAAGATGAGCAAAACGGTCATGAAGGCGTTGCGGTCAGGGATTGTGTACTCCTGGATGTAGCCCTGCATGTCCTTGGCGTAGACCATGATCTTGTTGTCGCTGCTGGCCGCTGGCTCGGTGTCCTGGTTGACGTTGGTGTTCAGCTCATCACGAGCCCAGAGCAGCACATTCATGGCGCGCTTGGTCAAGCTCTGGTCCTGGTTGACGTGAACGAGGGTAGCGTTCTTGAGAAAGTCGATGTTGTTATCGGTAAGGTTGCCGCCAGTGTTCTTGCGGAAGGTGTCGATGGAGCGCTGCATGTCATCCCAGCAGATCAGACCCGTACTGAAGCCAAAGTTCTTGGACCAGCTGCGATAGACACCAGGAACGTCAGCGCTCATCATGCCGTTCAGAGCCATGGCCTGGAACCATCCGATAACATCTCCAAAGGTAGGGCTGGACTGCGGGGCGCCAGCATGTCCAGCACTCGCCAGGGAAGCCATGCCAGTAACAACGAGAGCTCCGGCCGCGATACCGGCAGCAACGTATTGCACGCCGGTAGTCGAAAGGGACTTTCCGTTGGTGACTGACGAGGTGATACAGGCCAGATCTTGGTTAGTATCAATAGAACGAAGGTACATCTTGGCCTGACTGTCAATATCGGGGATGTTGAAAGCAATGGAGGGGATTTGGGACATGATGTCGTCGGGAATGCTCTGTTCGCCCTTTGCGCTGAAGGTGCCCGAGGGAACTGTATGATGTTAGTATCGCACTCGATACTGGTAGTGGCAGAGTATGTACGAACCTGGACACAGCTGGTCGACCTTGACATCGCCGTCGCAGGGGTTGAAGGTCCTGTTGTAGACGTTTCTACCATAGGCGGCTACTGTGAGCGTCGCCATGACCTTTTGCGACTTCTCATTTGTGCCGGATACATCGAACACGACCTTCTTGGTGGAGCGGTCGAATGTGATGTCGAGCTTGTTGACGACAATGTCTGAAGGGCCGTCCAAGCAAGAGCTGAAGCCGTTGGTCTGCAGAACGTCGCCAGCCAGAACACCCAGAGGGGCCGAGGCCAGTAGTATGAAGGGGGCGAGGAAGGCGGAGCCTCTCGCGGTGAGTCTCATTTTGTTGGTGGTGGTCGTCCGCCCGCGGGCGTTCCTCACAAGCGTGGGCGACTTTCGATAGCGAGCGGCGTATGCGATGGGGGGTGTCGAAGAGTAGGGAGCAAGGAAAAAGGGAGCAACGGGCAGATTACAATCGAGTAGCGAAGCGCAGGTTCAACGAGGTGGTACCTGGTGGTTGAAGGTGGAAAGAAAGGGCAAAACAAGGGGTGGGTGGATGGCCGACGGCGGATGGCGGGCGCGTCTGGGCAAATGCGACGGCAGCAGCAATGGCGACAGCAGCAAAGATGAAACGGATAACGAACGAGAGCGAGCGATGGGGTTGAGGAGGAGAAAGAAAGGCGCCCCAGGGCGGTATTCTGCGTCTGGTCTGAAACCGTGCGGGCACAGGGCCAAGGGGGGTGCACGCGAATCAGGCAAGGACGCGCGGCGCTAGGCACAGCTAGGTCCGCCTCTGGCGCGGGTCTTCTGGGTCCAGCGCTATCGAAGGATGTGTGCGGTTGTTGGGCCGCGTTCGAGAACACGAGCGGTGCGAGATGTGCGAGAACGAGCGGTGGCAGCCGTGGCAGCGTTGGTGGTGCGCGGGCGGCAAAGGGGCTGGTGTTTGTTTTTAACTGTCGTTGCCCTGAGCGGCTGCGCCCGAACCTGACCTGACTTGGCTGTGTGCGCACCGCGTTGCCACAAATACCACAGACGACATGGCGGTGCACGCAAATGCTTAGCAAGACAAGTCACCCAAGATGTCTTGTACCACCATGGCACACTCGAGCTGGACAGCGATACGGTCCTGGGCCAGCCCATCGGCGCCCTTGTCGGGGGCCCGCTGTCGCGCCCACCTCAACCACCCAAGGGACGCCTTTGACAGCTCAACACCCGTCTCGACCTTGTTTCTTGTCCTGGTACAGCTACGTAACTAGCATGTGGATACATGCGTATCGACACCCACACAAAAGCGGTGCATTTCCTGCTGCTGCTGCTGTTGCTGCCGCTCTGGTGCACAAGTCGCTCAAGCAACATTCTGCCCGCACCCTGGTCGCTGGGCCCTCGCCCGGCCGTTGGCCGCGTGGCTGTGCTGTGCAGTCCTCGTAAAAATAGAAAAAAAACTGCTCCATACACTGGGCCACCACATGGCGGCCATTTTCTCTCTTGCAGCGGCTGCTCCGATCAGCACAAAGTATTGGCTATGACGTGTGGTTGGTGTAGACGAGCGGCTGTGCAGGTCTGCAAATATGTACCACATGCTAGACCATGGTCGCATGAGCAAACCACAATGTGAGCGGCCAACTCTTCACGCTGCCAAGACGCTCCCGACGGTTCGTGTGCTCGTATGCAATGGTGGTCGTTGCTTGCGGTCCACTCCCCCCTCTCTCTCCAGAGCCAGCCAGAATCCAGTCACTCATTGCCACCACCCCGGCCTGCATGCACCCCAAAAGCAGTGGCCACACACCCGTCATGTCCACCTAGTAGGGCGTTACCTTACTCTGTCACTATCCATCCATCCATCTATCTTGCACCGTACTCACAGCGCTTGCAATCCCCATGTGATGCCTGAGCCTCGCCGAATCCTACACCGTGGCTGCGCCCGTTGGGTGCTCGTGCCGGCATCTAGAACGGCTTATCCGAAGTAATTTCACGGTAATTTCGCATATTCACGGCCATTGCTCCTTCAATCAAACCTTGCACTGCACATGGGATTGGTCTGTTGTTGCCAGCACTGCACACGTGACCGGCTCGACTTGCTTGGATGCTCCTTGGGTAGCTGTCTCTGATGTCGAGTGAACAAACATTATCATGTGATAATCATATCACGTGCCTATGCTCACCTTCCCGCTCCGATCATGACTATCCGAAACACGACTATTTGTTGTCGATTCCTATCTTGACGACGACTACTAAGGAGCCTGGCCACCATCTTGTTCTTCCCGGGCTCGCCGAGGAAGTCTTTTTGCCTATGTTTCCAATGGCAACATGGAGCAATCTGCCACCCAAACAGAATCAAGCTATGCGCTGCTCATCATTTTCAAAGCGCCACCAAGGTACTCTTGTTTCGCCTGCTGGGGGTTAATGTTTTGTAAGCTGTGCTTTGCGAACGTAGCTCATATCCGGCACAGTGACTATGCCATGGTGGGGATGTCGATAGAGATGAAATTGGCAAAAACATCTCGAGTGCACAGGAAGGTGCCCTTTCGTGAACGAGTGCCTGTCGTCTTGTGCGCGCAGCCTGGCATGACTGTCGTTTTTATACTCCTCCTTCTCTTCGTTCAAATCCCTCTCATCCCTATCGTTGCTCAAGCCATGTTGACATCTCCCACATTGCCCTCTTCCTACTCTTTCCTGACGCCATGAACTGTATTTTATCCAACATCGCTTCCCCGATCCCTACGTGTCATCATCCTGCGTCATTTTGTTGCTAGTCCAGGGGAAAGGTGTTGTACAACGGGTGCGCAACGGCCGAGACTGCCGACCACATCCATCGACTCCGAACCTTACAATAATCCGACAGCACATCGCATCATCCGAGAGCACTTACGCCAGTGCTTCATGTGCCTCCTACAGCTATCCAAGGCCAGGCAGCAACATTAAGAACCCCAAGAGACATGTTGTCCTTTTCATCTCAGTAGCGAGCAATGCGAGGAACGATGGAAACACTACCGCGCTACCCTCTTTGGCCATGCCCTAAACCCCATCTGGTATTGCTTGCGAGAAAACCCATCGACCAACGCCCACTCCCCTTTCGTCATGGCATTTCGGCGCACATTGTTCTGCCGAGTCGGACTGCCAATGTTTCCATCGCCGTCCTCACAATGTTGTTTCTGGTGTAAACACCTGCTTCCGGCTCTCCCCATTGGTCGTCCTGTCTACGCTCCTTGCGCATTCGGGCGTTCGATTGCCATTTCACATCCCAGACTCCAGTCCTCACATTGCCGATACACAGGGTCATCTTAGGCATTGTAGGAATCCACATACATTGACTCGATAGTCGCGTGTGCTCGGCCATCATTGTGGTGCGCTTCCGCCTGCTCAGAACCTTGTCCAAGTTTCGCACCTCGACGCCGGTTGCTGCAATCTAGTCGTCACGGAGATTTAATAGTAGTCGTACGCTTTGGGGGCAGTGTCACCGCAAAATCCATTTAGGGACACGCTTATTCCTCTTCCCAATCCGCTGGTAGCCACGACTTCCAGGCCAAAAGAACGAGTATCGGGTGAAAAATTTGTTCATAATCTTTCTTGCGTCCCTTCCATTACTTATATACCATCATGGTTTACACTGGTAAGCCAAGTCGGGGATGTGGCATGTGTAAGACGCGCCGAATAAAGGTATGTATGACCTTTTCGCAACCATTGCTCTTTTGATTCAATTCAGGGTCCTGGTTGTCGTTCCGCAACCAGAGCAATGCGCTGTCATACTTTGGTTCGCCCACTAACCATACCCAGTGCGACGAGAAACGCCCGACTTGTGGCAATTGCAAAAAGTCGTCGCGTATATGTCCAGGATATCCAGACGATTTCGACCTAGTCTTCCGAGACGAGAACAAGGCCATGGCCAAAAAGGCCAGGAAATCTTCTGGGACTACACGGTCAGGTAGTACTAGCACTGGGAGTTCTAGCTCGCATGCGTCTCCATATCTGTATGTATTAGACCGAACTAATAGCCCTGCCCCGCTTGAAGCCGCCGACCGGTACCAATCAGGCCAATCCTGTTGTGTTCATACCGGTGTGGACTATCTCCTGTCACATGTGATTTGCGTGAGCCGAGAACGTCAGCTAACCCCATTAGGTCACAATCTTCAACATTCGAAGTAACCTCAGTGGACCTTGCATTCCCTAGAGAAGAGGCTTTGGTGAGGACAAGGCCAGAATCCCAACAACCGTCGGACCCGACTCAATCAGAACAATGGCTGGCACTATCTAGCCACAAGCCACCTTCACAATCCTTGGACCAATCATTCGACTTTGAAACTTTCATATGGAATTTCGAAAATACCGTGCCAACCAGCATCTTCCTCTCGCCAGAATGCGAGGCAGTACCCTTCTTCTTCAAAAACTTCATCACCTTGCCGCAGCAAGCCGAAAGCACAAGAGGATACCTTGAGTATCTCGTCCCGCTCTATAATCGCGCCCGCCCGTCGTCTGTGTTGCACCTTGCCACTGATGCCGTTGCAATGGCAACATGTGGTCAGTATCCTGGCCGACACAGGTTGCTTCGTGAAGCAGTGTCTACCTACGGAAAGGCTCTCAAGAAGCTACATGAAGACCTTCGGGATCCTAAGATGTCCAAGAGCGATGAGACAGTCCTTGCCATACTCATGTTCTCTCTATATGAAGTAAGTTGATTGGTTGCTCTTGTGACATATTGCCTTGATCTTGTTTCTGATACTGTGTAGACAATCATGAGCACCGATGACACAATCACGGCGTGGGGAAACCACGTCGACGGAGCTGTCACACTGGTAAAACTAAGAGGGACCGATCAATTCAACGATCCTATGTCACATGCTATGTTTCGTGCAGTACGCACCATGATGGTAATACTCAACATGTTGCTCGTTAGGAATCGTGACTAAGCCAACGTAGATCACAAGCTGCGTGCAGCGATCCAAGCCCATCGATTCATTTCCTAGTGCCGCGGGGTGGATTGGACACGGCGACATCAGCGAGGAAAATGCTGCAAATCGACTAACACTCATTTGCATTGATCTGCCCAACCTCCGTGCCCGCGCAAACACCCTTACATCCTCCCCCTACGACACCACCTACAGATCTGAAGCCAAAGAGATACTCGAATTTGCACAAACAGTCGATGGAAATCTCGAGGAATGGTACCGTACCCTGCCATCAGAATGGAAGCATCGTATTATTGGCGTTTTCAGTGAGACGCTCGCGCCTGAAGATATTGCATTGGCGGAAAAGTGGCCGGGCGAACAGCACGTGTACCACGACGTTCCTCTCGCCAGTATCATTAACGACTACCGTGTTTGCCGGATTTTCTGTCGCCGCGTCATGATGGCTTGCATAACATGGCTGAGCTCTGGAGGGGAATTCATAGACGAAAGCGAAGCGTGGGACAAGAGTGTGCTTGTCATCCAGACAATAGTGGATGAAATCTGTGCATGTGTACCTTTTCATATGAGCTACGAGCTTCAACCTTTGGCCAAAGAAATGGGCCAGGAACAAAATGGTGCGTTCAACCGACTGCTGGAAATGACTCTGGACATGCTGACAGTTTTACAGCCGCAGAAGCCTATGGGGGCTATTCGCTAGTCTGGCCACTCTATGTTGCGGCCAATGCTGAGACTGTGCCGCAGGACCAACGCGACTGGCTACTTGGTCGCCTCTCCATCATTGGCACAAAGTTCGGACTGAGCAGCGCACAGGTCCTTGTTCTGGCGAGGAGGCATGTTCTCACGTGCGGACCAATGTTTCCGTGAAGTGCTGTGGGTACGGAGGGTACCCTGTAAGAACAAGGAGACAAACGGATACACAGCCAAGTTCAGATTGGAGGAACATGGTCGCCAGCCGGCGGTACTGGAGAGTAGGCCTGGGGAAACGCGTAATCGTAGTCATCCCTACGGAGCTCGTATTCTCATGATTCACGCCAGCTGCAAGACCAAGTCCAGATTCGTCGACACCATATGCATACATGTACTTCTACTGCGCAGTACATACAACATTCAGGGACCAAACCACTACTCAAGACCTACTAGTTCGAAACTGCACTCCCGGTCGCCAATTCACGCATCGGGACGGAGCAATCCGGTGCGGGCCGACTCGGCTTATTAGCCACCCAGAAGTGGCTTAGCACTATCATATTTGAGGCGCAGTAGTCACACCAAATGAAGGCTCAACGCCTCATCATCATCCGCTGCGACAGCCCGCGTGTGAGCTGAACTTCTACTCTCCTCCTCTAATAAAGAGGCGATCGCATCTTGCAGTTCAGGTTCTCATCAGTCGCCCTCCAGCCTTTCGTTCACGCGCGCGCTTCCACCACCCACCCCACCCACATACGTCTTCCTGCCCCGCCCACCACGGTCTCTGCTGCCCCTCGAAGTCGGTGAAACCTGCAACTGGCCCACGCACCTCACCCAACCATCGTCGATCCATCTCCACTCTGTGCAGCAGCCATGGGCGCACTGAATCTCATTCCGCTCTTCATTCTCTTCGCTGTAGTCGCTGGCCTCGGCTGGATTGGGTACCAGGTAAGCCCTTCCCCACTTGGTTGTCTGTGCCTTGCAGTCAGCATATGTACATTCTGCGCGCATATGCAACAAAGCCCGACATCCCGACTGACTTCAAAACAAACTAGATCTACCTCTATTCGAACCAGCTAGCGGAACGCGGCACAAAGCACATGGAAAAGAAGAATGTGGTGTTCACAAAGGACGGCGCGAGAGTCGGGGTAAAGGAGATGAGTGCAGAGAAGTATACGGATAAGACGCAGAGGGCGTTTGTCAAGACATGGAATGCGGCGCAGGACACTACGGCACGCAAGGGGACGAGGTGATGATCATGATTGCGATTGTCATGTTTTCTTTTTAATATATTTGGTGGACAGTTTTTGCGCCTCTTCCCCTTGGCTGAGGACTGTATGTCTTTTTTTGGTCGGCCTCATGCTTGTGTATAGGAAACAGTAACGTTTATACTAGTAAACTCTAGCTGGAACAGCATTTCAATCTTGTTTTCATATTCACCCAAGAAGTCGTCCAGAAATTCCACCAACAAAGTCGTTGATATAAAGAGAGAAAAAACCCAACACCCCAGGTGCATTAGGATGTCCATCTAGTCAGCGTTATTCCATCATCTAAATTTTTAGAGCGAGCAGATACCCCATCTCTAATACCCGTACTACCGAAAACACTACAGTCGAATAGATTAGGTGACTATCGACAGGGCTCTAGAGAGATTAAGGTTATGACTGACAAGTAGACTTCATGCTAGAGACGGGCCAGCCCGACTCCCGTTTGTAGCCCTGAGAGGAAGAGTATGCTAGTATGCCCCTGTATCAAGAGGAGAAGCAGTTCATCGTTAGCACTTTTACTGACTCGCTTTACCTGACTTCTTCTACCGGAAACAAGCGATGTACAGTACGTAAGTATAGATTTTCACATGGCAATGTCTTCACAGCTAGGTATTCATTCCCGGTCATCGGGTCCTTGGTCTTACTCGGCAACTCTGACCTTGTCATTTGACACAGTCTTGAGTACAGTAGATCAAGATACGTGAACAAAGCTGACCCCACATGCACATGCCCTCCATGCCCTCTCCCATGTGAAAACTTGTTAAAAAGAATCCACACCCCGCTCAGACAAATCTCACGTTGTCTGACAAATCTGGGCTCAGTTCAGCCGTCCCTCCAGCCCAGCTTATTACCTCGGAGCATCAAAGCAGGCAATAAGCTTCTCACAAGCGGGGGGATAAGATCGAAACCATAACGTTGCACTAACGCTGCAGCTATCAATGCGAAATACGTAACCCCCCTCAGCATCCTTCTACTAGACTCTTAAGTCCACGCAGCGTCAAAACAAGCGTGTCACCAGCCGCATCAGCGTCAGCGTCAGCGAACCTAGCAAACGTGTTCGAATGTGGAAGATTACTTTTCCTTGGGGTTGCACGTGCGGTGGCAGCTCGGCTGAACCCAAAGTGCGAGTGCCCTCATCACACCGCATATGTGTGGCGCGTAGATCAAACGGTCGGGCAACACACAGAGTAGACTAAACACCATCATTTCCTAGTTTAGTGTTTGGTTTCTTTTTCGAGGGGCCTCTAGAATGAAATGTGATGAGGTGACCTGGCATCCGATACCCTGGGCTTTGATGGTACAGCTGAGGATAGTGTACTACGCGACGTCGCTGCACCAAGGGCCTGAGGCGGGGGAAGTAGATGTAAGGCCTCCACGGTTTTTCTGCGTCATGGTAAGGCACCCGGTACAGCGGTGGAGTTGCTTATTTGTTTGGGGGTGGGCACACAGTAATCTATAGTGTGAACATCCCAATATATAAGCGCGAGGAGATCGCTGGTTTACGGGCTTCCCTTTGTTTGGAACTTTCGCGGCCTTGGCGTCCGCACTGCGAGGCAACATGTTTTTCGAATCGATAACGGCTCGTGCCGACTATAATTTGTTTAGCTTTGAGGGTCTGGCTTGGTCGTGTGCGGCTCTCTTTGCTGTGGTAGGTACATGTTCTTGTTCCCCTCTTTACTATACCCGAGGCCGAGATAGCTTGTTCGAGGTCTTGTCGGTGTGCGACTTTCTCAGCAGACAACCAACTCTTGTGTAACAAGGACTGTTGTCAATAACTCCATTCAGATTACTGCCTTCCTTCTGTACACATGTGTGTACAATCTTTTCTTCCATCCGCTCAAACATATCCCCGGACCGCTGCTCGCACGAGCCACTGGCCTTCCATATACCTACAAGGTACGCACTGGTAAGATACACAGCTGGATCCAGGAAGTACATGAGAAATATGGCGAAGCAGTTCGCGTCGCCCCAGCGGAGGTTTCCTTTATTTCTGCGGAGACAGCGTGGTCAGATGTCTATGGATTCCGTACGGGCAAGTACAAGGACACCGGAGCATACCTGAAGGACCCTGCCTGGTAGTAAGTTGGTACACGTCCGTGTTCAACATGAGAGAAGAATATTGACAAAGGATAGTACCATGCCCGTCAATGGCGTGAGGTCCATTCTCTCTGCCGACGAAGAAGCGCACTCGCGTATGCGTCGCAATCTTTCCCACTTATTTAGCGAAAAGTCACTCCGACAACAGGAATCTCTGATCAGAGGTTATGTCGACCTTCTTGTTCAACGAATGAGTGAGCACGCTGCTCAAGGGCAGGAAATGGATTTGGTGCGCTGGTTCAGTAAGTGGTAGCTTGGTCGGCTCTTATACCTACACACAACTGAGCCACTGCATGGCAGACTTTACAACGTTTGACATCATATCCGACCTCTCCTTTGGCGAGCCTCTATACTGCCTGCGCGACAGTGAGAACCACTTATGGGTCGATTTGATCCTAGCCTCTCTCGCAACCACAGGCCCCTTATCGACACGGAAGAAGTATACTCTTGTCCGACTCTACGACCGCTTGCGCGACTTATTCCAGGACACGAGCAGGAACGAGCAGATGCGCATTTCCTTCGCTCGCAAAGCCTCAGAGAAAGTCCAACGACGGCTTGACCAGCTCGAAAATGATGGCGACGATGGCAGGCCTGATTTCTTCGGCCAGATCATGCGCACCAAAGGGAGTTCGGAGAAGAAGCTGTCGCGCTTGGAAATGGATAGTAACTCTGTGCTTTTTTTGGTAGCTGGCAGCGAGACGACAGCGACGGCGCTTTCAGGCTTCACTTACCTCGTCCTGCGACACCCTGACATCCATGCCAAACTCGTGCACGAACTGCGGTCTTCGTTTACCTCTCTGGGTGACATCAACGTTGAAAAGGTCGGTAAACTCGAGTATCTCACTGCTTGCATCCAGGAGGCGCTGCGCATGTATCCTCCTGTACCGACCGGATTCCCGCGTATTGTGCCAGAAGGTGGTGGCGAGATTTCAGGTCATTATATTCCTGGGGGCACCTCGGTGTATATCAGTCAGCTTGCGGCATACCAGTCCGAACGCAACTTCAAGGACGCATCGAAATTTGTGCCTGAGAGATGGATAGGCGCGAGCGAGTACGACGCGGATAAGAAGGAGGCGTATAACCCGTTTAGTTTTGGACCGAGAAACTGCCTCGGAAAAAAGTATGTCTCTCAAACTGTTGTCTTGTTAACTCCTTTGCTTCCGGATAGGCTGCTAACCCTTCTCTTTACAGCCTGGCCTGGGCCGAACTCCGCCTCATCATCGCTGCCATCTTCTTCGCCTTTGATCTCGAACTAGTCAACAAGCAGCAAGATTGGATGGCAGAGCAGAAGCTCGTTACGTTGTGGAAGAAACCAAATTTGATTGTGAGGTTGAAAGCAGTTCAGGAGTGAGGAGGCGTGGTAAGCAATGAGTTGTTTTCGTATCTGCGTCATTACGAAACTCTGTAGATTGCGGCGTCTTAGCGAGAGGGTCTTGCAGCTAGTAACTATAAACGAACTACAAAACATGAATAAGCGTCGTATCTCAGAACATTGAAGATTATTTATCAAGGTTGCTATGTCATAGCTCTGGCGCGACTTCCTACCCCAGAAAAAAGGTATCGCTTCACCCGCGTCAATAAACCTTAACTTCACAGCAAAGAAGGTTATAAACGACGTTTCTCATCTCAGCGCTAGCGATTCAAATCTCCATCGGTTTAACTTTTACGACCTGCCAAGTCACCCTTGCCTAAAAACCAACTAAACCCTGGCTTTTGTATTATTTGAACACAATGTCTCTTCGTATCCGTCTCCTTTTCGCTCTTGTTTGCAAATTGAGCCTGATGTATGATTCTGTGTTGTCTTCACTGAAAAAACTGAAAAAAAAAAACGAAACAAACAATGTCCAGGATGAGTGTGCAGCTACTCCCTTCAATCTGGTTGAACTACATTTTACACTCTCTGTAAACAGCACCTGCCGTTCCCTATACCAATGAGCCTGTACCTGACATGTATTTGATGAATACGTGACAACTTTCTCACATACGCTGCTTGACTGTTAGCTATCTAGACTTACCCTTGGTCTCAGCACCTCTGGTGACGCATGCTCACCCTGGAGTTTTGTTCAAATACAGAGGAAAAAAGTGGTAATTAGAGAAACAGTCTCATAAACAATTGTAACTCACAGCTGTACATATGTACATGTCTACACCAACACCAGTGACACTGCCTATACCTCCTCCCCACGCTTACCTTGCCACTGACTTCTTTTTCTTATTGAAAAGACGATCGTGATGTTATTCTTCATGCTAGTACTACACCACACCAGAGACATCAAAGAACCACAAGCTTTTTCGCTGGCGCACAATGTTAATTAGTACGACAGCAACAAAAGCATCCTGCCATCCTCCTACCCCAGCGAAAAGTGACTTTCCTGTTGCCTAGTCCACAACTACCACGCAAAGCATTCCTTGATCGTGCATGGAGTCAGCACAAGACCTCCCTCTACTTCACCTTGAGCCAATCGCAACAGTGCAGTTGCCATTATTACCAAAGTTACCACGTATACGACTACCAGGCGGTAAATGAGAGGTCCGGATATAAGCGGAAGGCGAGTAAGACAATTGTCTACAACAGGACTGAGTAAGATGGAGACAAGAGAGATAGGTCGCACCGCTAATCAACGCACCCCCGTCTCTCATCCTTTTTACACAGCCCCCCCCACTAATACTGTCGCCCGCTTACGCATGACGAGTCGCGGCAGGACGAGTCGGAATACCGAACATCCCCTTGGCTTCAATGATTAGACTTCATTAATTTCTTAGTATGTAGCCATGGTCGACCGGGTATCCGGGATTTTCGGAATCTTTTGCAGTCGCAAAGATTATGCATTAGATCAAGGAGGTCACGGTAAACGGTAAGCCCACACGGAAAAACGGTGAGCCCTAACGGCCAGGTGGTTTTTCCCATGCTGGCTCGGATAAATTGAACCTATACAAAAGTACCACACAATACACTAAAAAAGGGTTCTAAGCGTATGCGTACACATTATCGTAAAGTGGGCGGCGCGCTATCGGAGCAAACTCCACCAATTGGCTTGGCATTACCTTGAGTTTTTCCTCCCATCCAGTTCCGTTCCGGGAACGGTGTAGGAATAGCGATAACGCCTCTGGGTGGCGCACGGCTGAAGGAAAGAAAACCACGATATTGGTACGGGTGCGATACGAAGAGAGTGCGATGGCGCAGTTCTGGGCTTTGACAAAGAAGCGAGTCGCACGTGGGCCTCCGTCGCTTCCGGTAGACGAGCTGAGAGGGATTTTTGGGCGGAGGGCTAAGAAATAGCGACCAAGCTGCTTGGTCGTGTCGCATAGGCGACTGGGCATTCTTACTATTTGTTGGCTCAGGAGGAACAAGGGCTTGACTGCTTGGCCCCGATCAGATGATGGTTTTGTGTGGAGTAGGCTGTGTAAGTGTTTTTGCCACCGCTTGCGTTGTGCAGAAAGGAGGGGGGGGGAGAGGAAGGGCCCCAACCCTAGGGATAGCTAGGCAGCGGGCCAGAAATTATGCTTAAGTTGCGTTAACCTTATCTGCAAGTCCTTGCAGAAGTAAGCGGATCCCGCTGCGCGCATCGAGCGTATCGTATTTTGCGCAGTGCAGAAAAATTTGCCAATGCTTAATGCGGTGATGACTGTGGTCAAATGTGGGTTTGATGCGAGAATCAGAGTTATTTCCACCTTGTCGTGCAGAGCATCGGGGAGGGTGGAGAAGCCAATGCTGGGCAGGCTTGACAAGTCCGGATGACGCGGCATATGAGCAAACGGGCTGATAAGATGAGTAACAAGTGGGTGTAAAGGCGCAACGAGAAAGAAAGAGAGAATACTCTAGGCCAGTCGTTGATACCGCAATCCTGTTTGGTCCTCGGCTGGGCTTGAGTGTGACCAGCGCCAATGAGGAACCATTCGGGCCTTTGTCTGTCTAGGGCAGCTGAGACGCTAGGAGCCATGGCGTCTTTGCAGGAGCGACTTGTCCGTAGGCTACTGTCTTGGGCAGCTCTGAAGAGATAACTGCGCGTGCGCGTCTTGCAGACGAGTGGCTAGATCGAGATGTAGTACTCAGTTTACGGCGATTACCGGCTTACTGTAGAATTTATACGTGGAGTAAGACGATCAGGGTCACAGGCTATGGATGGGTCCAATGGCAAAGAAGGCAGCCGGCGAGTGGACATGGAGCAGGGCTGGTGTACATACATGGGCAACAAAGTGTACAAGACGGGAAGAAAGGATGGAAGGGCACGGACATTGGTACCGGTTCTGGAAGCGAATTGGCGACGGGCCTGTGATACCGTCAGCGTGGATAAGTCGGATGCTTGTGGCATGGTGGTAAGCTTAAACGGCATGCACCAAGCTTGATGCACCTCGGGGCCGAGGAGCTGAGCGAATGGGCTGAGTGAGACGAAGCGGACGATTACGTGAATGTGGAGCTGAGTGGACAAGGCTTGCCCAGGGATGGGAGCGACTAGTGAGATGAGCGAGCCATGTTCCACGTAGGCGATTAGCCTGGGGACGGCAGTTTATCGTAGGCATGTGAGAGAGAGGGATGCAGTGGACGGACGGAGTAGCGGACATGAAGGATATTGGCCGGGCCATGGATTAAGGTTGGGGGGGAATGTCGTGATTTTGGGCCAAGCAGGCTATTGTAGGCGTGCAGTCAGCTCGACGGCGCCGAGGAGCACGGTAGTGTTTGGCGGTCTTGGGGAACAGAGAAGCCAAGGGCGCCGGGGCGTGGCAGAGGGAAGAGTGGCCAGACACGGGCATTTGGGACGCCTTGGCTGTGCTTGGTATATTGAGCGACCAGATGGGCTGCGGCGCCAAGGGGGACAAGACGGATTGACGGAGCGTTTGGACAGGGCGAAGGCTTGGAAGTGTCAGAGCTGGGGGTGGAGTGGGGCAGCCAAGGTGTTGAAGGCTTGTCGAAAATAAAGATTCGTTTAGAGTTGGCCGGCGCACAAAGCTTGGCCGATCGAGGCCCCGTGGCGCGGGCAAAGGATGGACGGGGGCGAGGACGCGGCGAGGGTCATGGTGCGAGAGAGTCTGGGGGGGATGCAGTGGTGGTGACGAGGTGAATGGATGCTAGGGCAGGCAAAGCAGCGCCGGCATTCACAGCCAAGTGGATACATTCACTGGCCGGCGGCGCTGGCCCCCCCGGCCAAAGCTTGTCACGGCTGCTTGTGGACCTTATTTCGCTATCAGCCGCCACTCCACGTCTGGGCGGGCGATCAGGACGCGCCATTGCTCCGCCGAGAAAGGGCCAAAAGTCATTTCTGGGCCCAAGCCTGCGAGTACATGAGTGCCCATGACTGCTGCTGCCTTTGCAAAAGTTTCGCGCCCCGTCCCATCTCTCCCAGTATCAGCCTCCGTCCTCTGTATCCCCTCCCTCTCCACCTTTTTTCCCACACCATCTGCCTGGCAGTTTCACTTCGCTACCGTTCCACGTCACATCCGCCAGCCCTGTCCTCGTCCCACGGTAAGTCTCTGCTTTTGTTTCGTGTTTCCTGTGTCACACGCTTGCACCCACTCGGCCACACACTACCACACTCCCACAACACACCATCTGCTGCCACGACTAACATCCCTCCGACAGCCACCCATGCCCCATTGACCTCCATCTGTACACTATCCTGGGACCCTATCGCTACTTAGCACTATCATCGCCATTACCACCACCACCACAACTACCACAACTACCACAACTACCACCCTAGTCTCCAACCCACCTCTCCGCCATGGAGACCTATCACGGCCACGTCCGCACTCCCAATGACGCCATTATTCTATTCGAGGCCTGCCGCATCGGCATATTACCACGAGTCCAGCGCCGCCTGTCCGAGAAGGAGCGCCAGCAGATCAAGTCCGGCTCAGTATTCGTATGGGACGAGCGCGAGGCTGGCATGAGGCGGTGGACCGACGGAAAATCATGGAGCGCAAGTCGAGTCTCGGGCAGCTTCCTCACATATCGAGAGATGGAGGGCAAGCGAGGAGGCAGCGCAGTCCCAACTCCGCCCGTGGCCAAGCGGGCAAGCGGCAAGTCGCCCGACGGCTCAGCAACAGGCGACTCTGAAGGCGAAGGACCAGATGGCTACCGCTACAAGCCCGACGGTCTGATGAAGCAGTCCTTCAGCATCACCACTCAGAGCGGACAGCACCTCCACCTCATCAGCTACTACTCGCGCTCAAACTCCAACAACCTCCCCCAGCCTAGCAACGACGCCCAGCTGCGACACATCCGACCCCCAAAGAACATGTACCCCGAGTCTGCAGTCAACGAGACTCAATCTGTGCCTGCAGTCACTCGCGGCCCCATGCCTGGCTCTCCGTACAACGCACCAGGACACAGCATGGCTCCCTCTTCTCCATATACACGCGGCGGTCCCGTAGCGCCCATGTACGCAGTCCCGGTTTATCCCCCCACGCCTCCGAATGGCACCTCTCCACTGCACGCATATTACCCCCATCATCCTTACTTCTACCCTGGTGTCGTGTACGCACAGCCTCCATATCACCCCCAGGCACATGTCTTCGACCGCCCGCCGCCACCTCTCGGACATCCTCACGCTCCCCAAGGCCCCCATCCCGTGCTCGTGCAGCACCCTGCCTACGCTCATGCCGCTCATGCAGCCCAGCAGTACCTGGCTGCGCCTCCGTTGCGCGCTCCATCTGCAGCTGACCATGCTCAACGTCCGCAGCATCTTCTCGTCAGTGCACCTGCACCTCCCCCAGCGCCCACAGCTGCCATCCCCGAGCAAGGCCCGCAACTGCCAGCCATCAATGGCGCGGCCGCCTCAGCAACTGGAAATAGACCGCCAACCCCTGAAACCTCAGACAAGTCAGATTCTCGCCCATCCGAGTCTGGCACAGCCGCTTCTACAGCATCAGCACCACCAGTCTCAAGACCACTGCCAACGCTCGATTCACTACTCAACGGTGATAGTCAAAATAAGGAACACCAAAGCAATAGCCGTTCGGGCAGCCGCAGCCCCAATACTGCGTCGAGGTTCCCCCGCGACCTGGCACCAGAAAGACTGGCCAAGAACAGCACGGCTGCTGATAGCAGCGCACTGAACAAGCTCAACAGCGTCTTTGTCCGATCATAGCAGCGTTGCATTTTCATCGCGCTGAGAGTGTGTCTTCTCTTCTCCACTCCCTTTTTGCACGCGTAATGATTTACTCGCGGCTTCTTCTTTTTTCTTCTGCTTCTTTTTCCCGAGTCATGGGGTAAAAGTAGTCATTTTCAAGCATTTATGAAACTGCATACGGACGGCGTTTGGGATGTTGTGGCTACCATCCAAAATTTAGGACAGCCTGCAAGGATGGGAACACGTGGATTTACTGCATCGGCTTATCATCGGCCTGGCGTCTTCGGGGACATGTTCATCAAAGTTATTTGCATGGCAGTTTTGCTTGTGGAAAAATAGCCATAGTAGCTATTTAATTTCAATCACATAACTTGTACAAATACATTCGTCGTACTCGTGTGTCCGTGACTGTGTGCATCAGCGTTTGATGTGCGCAGCGCTTATTTTAGAGTTTTAAACTTGTTTTCATGCTTAGTTCTTTTCCAACCAGGAAACTGCGCTTATGCCAGGCCTGCTAGCACCGCACCTGACATGACACGGGTGCTACCTCCGTAATCTCTCTTCGTGCCCCACTTTTCCGCAATCAACACACCCTTGACAAGACCATCAATCAAACAAACGGACCTAATCAACCTGAAATCCCATTATCCCACTCTCTTCCCCACACACCCTTACTTACCCCCTCGGAATAAGATACGGTGCCCCAATGTTTCCGAAACCCAGCTTCCGTATCCGGTAAAGCGCCCGTTGTGTCTATCATGTAACCTTTTGCCCCCTGCCTATCGCCATGTAGCATCCGTCTTGCATTCCTGATTCGGTCACTGGCGACGATCACTACGTGCTACCCCGCAATGACATGATGAATGCATCTTCGCCCCCGGAGATAAGTGATAGAGAGTATGCTCTAGTCAAGATAAGAGTGGGCTTGTCTTGTCATTTTTGCTTATCGAGGACAAGCAAAGTCGCTAAAGAGGAAGTAGACGGGTAATAGCGGAGGGAAAAAGAAGAGAAAAGGAACCTGGGAGCGAAAGCGGCCTTGGAGAGTTGAATTGGTGTCATCGGGGTGTTGTTGAACAGACTCTCTCTCTCTCTTTCTAGACTTCGGTTGCGTCACTTATATCCAGTGTATTGGTTCCTCGTCTTTTGTTTCTCAAGGGACTGGACACGAGGCGAAACACATCAGCCATGGCATCCGCGACTGCAGCGCCAATGCCTGCCACAGATGTAGAGAAAGATGTTGTGGTGGAAGACACGGCAACGAAGGCGCCTCCAAAGGGCGTTCTGTCGGAGAAGCTGTTGAAGCACTCGCACGATGCAGACGCTGCGATGAAGGCGTTTGAGGGCATGGAGGGCCAGGTGATTCATCTCACCGAGGAAAAGAGCAAAGCTTTGCTAAGGAAGATTGACTGGCATTTGATGCCTGTAGGTGTCCTGTTTTCTCCAAACACGTCCTGGATGGCCCTGGGCTTGGTTCCACTGGGTTATTGCTAATGTTGTACAGATCATGTGTATTGTCTATGGCCTGAACTACCTAGATAAAACAACGCTTTCATACGCCAGTATCATGGGTCTCAAGCTTCCGCCATCCAGCGACCCCCTACACTCCGGAATCGGACTCACAGGGGACCAGTACTCCTGGCTCGGCAGCATGTTCTACTTTGGGTATATTGTGTGGGAGTATCCTACGTCACGTCTGTTGCAAGTCTTGCCGTTGGGAAAGTATTGTAAGCATCCCTCCAATAAACCGAAAACAAGTCCAAAGAGGTAATTGTCCATATACTAATAAGTCATCTGAATAGCCGCTTTTAACATCATCATCTGGGGCATCATCCTAGCCTGTTTCGCTGCCGTAGAGAACTTCGCCGGCGCCGTCGCCATCCGCTTCTTCCTCGGCGTCTTCGAAGCAGCCGTGACCCCCGGCTTCGCCCTCTTCACCTCGCAATGGTACACCAAGAAAGAGCAAGGTTCCCGCACCGCCATCTGGTTCAGCTTCAACGGATTCGCCCAGATCTTTGGCGGCTGCCTTGCTTACGGTATCGCTGTCGGCTGCCGAAAGTCTGGCACTTCGATCGAGCCCTGGAAGATTGTGTTTCTGGCCACGGGCCTGCTGACGGCAAGTGCAGGCGTCGTGTTCTTGTGGATTGTCCCGGACAACCAATTGAACTGTCGGTGGCTGAGCGAGGAAGACCGCGTGTTGGCAGTTGAGCGCATCCGAGTGAATGCTCAGGGTGTGGGCAACAAGCATTTCAAGTGGTACCAGTTGAAAGAGGCACTGCTGGATCCGCTCAGCTGGGCCTTTTTCTTCTACGCTCTCATTGCCGATATTCCCAATGGCGGCATCAGCAACTTCTTCTCTCAGCTCATTGTAGGCTTCGGATACACGCCTGAGCAATCCCTACTCTACGGCACTCCTGGTGGGGCTGTAGAAGTCGTCTTTTTGCTCGCGTGCGGCTGGGCAGGCGATAGGTACGGGTACCGCATCCTCATCTCCATGATAGGGCTCTGCACCGCTATTCTCGGCATGGTGCTCATTGTTGCGCTGCCCTTGTCAAGCAACTCCGGGCGTCTGGCGGGATACTATCTGACGCAGGCGAGTCCTACGCCTTTCGTGGCGCTACTTAGCTTGGTCGCGAGTAATGTGGCTGGGTACACGAAGAAAACGACGGTTGCGGCCATGTTTCTGATTGGGTATTGTGTGGGAAATATCATAGGTATATCCCCTTACTGATCCAAGATGACAAGTGAATTCCAGAACTAATAAGTATTCTCTTCCAGGCCCCCAGACCTTCCGTCAAAGCGACGCCCCACGTTATGTCCCCGCTGAAGTCACCATCATCGTCTGCTGGGGCGTTTGCCTGGGTATCCTTGCCTTTATCCATTTCTACTGCGTGTGGCAGAATAAGAAGAAGGCACAGATCCGAGCGTCACCCGAGTATGTGAGGTTGGAAAATCAAGAGTGAGTTTCCCTCTCTTTCTCCTATTTCCCTTGACTTTTCTTCTCAGTTGGGCGTCGTGTATGCTGACTCATTTCCTCGCATTCAGATGGCTTGATCTCACAGACAGAGAGAATCCCGAGTTTGTTTATACTCTTTAGATGTTCAGAAGATGTGTATATGTTAAACAGAGCAGTAGCGCTATCACACTACACACCCAAGTTACCAGATATCCTCCAATCAAACATGACAAATCAAAAACATACACATGAAGAGAAAAGAACCAAAAGCTCATGATATTTCATTTCCACCCACCCTTGAAACCCCGGTTCTCACACCATCTAGCACGTCGCAAGCATACTCGACAGCGCGCTCTTCTCCGCACTCGTAACCGTCAAACCGTACACGCTCTTAACCTTGATCCACATCTTACTATACGTGCAGTAGTAGCTCGTTAGCGGGGGCTTCCAGTCCTCAGGGCCCTTGTCGCCCTTGGCCTGGTTGACGTTGTCCGTCACAGCAATCAGCTGCGGGTTGGTAAGGTCATTTGCAAAGGCCTGGCGGCGCGCAGTGGTCCAGGATGCAGCTCCGGACTGTTTTCTTTGTTAGTTTCTCTTACTTTTGAGATAGCACAGGGAGGGAATAGGTAGAGAGTGGAGGAAGATCGTACCTTCCACGCATTACTCAACGGCACCACGTGATCGATATCGACATCGCTGGCCGCCGTCCACGTCGCGCCGTCGTACGGACTAAACCATGATCCAGACGTCGCGGCGCAGGCACTGCTCGTAACGACGTTTGTGCCGTCACGCTTGAGCACCGTTTCGCGCGTGTTGCAGGCTCCGGAAATTGTGATCCAGTGGGGGAAGAGATCACGAGAGTAGCCGTCCTGATGGTGTACATTGTCAGTATTCCTGTATGATCTAGACAGTGTCTTCACGGACCTGTGGGCCTTGAGCGGCGACGGTCAGGCCGGCCAGTTGAGAGGTGGCGTCGGCTTTGCTAGGGATGTTGGGGGGTGCGCGGGCGGAGAGAGGCGCGGGAGCAGCAGAGGTCAGGGCTGCAGAGACGGCGGCGAGGAGAATGGAGGCCTTCATCTTGGTTGTTGATGGTGGGGGGAGGGGAAGGGTGGTTCAAGGTGGGGATGGGGCTTGGTACGTTAAGAGAAAGACGAAGGAAACCGCAGTATCCAATCGAAGAATCCGTAATGAACCTGGATGTCTTGCAAAACTACGAGGTATACAGACCTTCTTGTTATATAGATATCTGTATCTCCTTTCCCCCTAACACACTGTCCCATCCCCTCGGCGCCTTTCTCCAAGAGCAAAACTAACCACAGACCTATTCAAACCCAATGATATGCTGCACGCCCGCCTTTCCACCAGTGTATTCCAGCTAACCAAGTCCTTCTGCGGGGATACATCAGACGAACACCAGTACAGCGGCGTTCGCGATGCCTGATTTGGCAGGTCGACTCGTCTCCCAGCGGCTGAAGCATCGCTATTCATCTAACGACTCCGGACAACTAGAACAATCTGTACCTGATCGGCAGGTGTTACTTTTTGTTACGCCCAACCAGTGGCTTTGCCTTCCTATCCCGGACAGCGCCAGCTGCATAGTCAGACGGGACATGACTGGTACGAGGGTAAGATCATGGTGGTTACAAATCCGCCGGCCATGTCGCACCTGGGCCTTATCGCGACTTGTGATAGGGCCGTGGCATGGCATGTGCTAAATTGCCAGGTCTTATTGGGTGGCTCTGCTGTATGAGGTTAACTGGTCCGAGTGGAAAAAGTGCCGGCGCCTGCTGCGGCTCGGGACGATGATTCTCCTAAGGTTTATCTGCACTGCAGCGAATAGATGGTGATAGATAGTCAACGTGAAAGATAGAAGGATTTGGCGGACAGTTGCGGAAGCGACCGATGGTATTGCTGATTGGCCATTGCCCCGCCTCGACAAGACACGTGAAGGCCAAGGGCTGGTCTTGGCTGGAAGAAGAAACAAGTTAGCCTCAACAGGTAGATGCCAAGAAGTAGATGGTCAAATGGTATGCAAATAGTGAAAAGCCATGCTTGGATATTTGATCGGTCGTGAACCTAGCGTTTCGAACGAAATGAGATTCTCTAGCACAAAACATGAGCGCTGTTGGCACACCCTGGAGGACCCGGGAATAAGGCGTAAATTAATGTTGCGACACCGGATCTTGGTATGCCAACCCTTTAGTGCTGTATTGGACACTTTGCTGTCAGAACTGCCGTTTCGAGTATGTTCGTAGCGACGTCGGGGCCTTGGAACTTGGCTGGAGGACTTGAGTGGATATGGATAAAAGCTCAGTTAGCAGGGCGCCATGCATCCGTTACAAGCCAGCTATTGGAGCCACTCTGTCGGACAGACTCCGGCTTCTATGAATCCACTGGTACTGATGCTCCGGCTCCCTGGCAGTCATGCGTCTCAGTACTGCCTTCTTTGATGGTGGTCTGAAGCAAACAACAGTGAAAAGGACACATGCCGACTAGGGGAATCATGCAGCAAAATCAAACTCCTTGAACGCCTCCTTGAACTTTTCAACATCCTGTTCTTCCTGTGGCTGCGTCTGTCCGCAATCCTTCCAGTCGACGCGTCGGTCGAGTCGCAGTAGCTTGGCAAGCACCTCCCGCCCGAACTGATTGTGAAAACGGATCTTCTCGTCAAAGCGCATCACATAACTCGTCTGTTTGTCTGGGTCATCTTTTGGATCCCATACCAAGATCCTGAAGAAGTCGCTCGTCTCCTCGACTCCGTCGCCGACGTCCTCTTTTTGGAATTTAGGCCAATGCAAATTCTCAGCTAATGCCTTGAATGCAGCCTCGACAAGTCCTTTGCTAATGAGATCGGCGCTGACCGGAAGATATTGCCAATGCGTATGAGGTAAGCTAGATTTACTGACTTCCCACGTGACAGAGCCATAGTCCGTATCTGCTACAGACTTGAGCATGCTGTTCATCGCGCGTCGATATCGTTGCATCTCTGCATAGGTTGCATGTCGCTCCTCTTCCTCCATCGATCCTAGCGTTGGCTGATGCGTAAATGGGATGATGAGCATGTGGCAAGGGAAGCCGAGCTTGGGGAAGGTCTGTGGGGTTGGCAAAGGGCCTTTTGCAGTCGTCAAATACGCGTTCTCACCAATCGAGGCAATCAAGTGTGTAGCAATATTCTCGTTGGCTAAGCAAAAGAAGCACTCCGACGCGGTAATGGGTCCTCGAGGCTCGCCTTTTCGCCTCTTGTTACCCCTTCGGCCTCGGTTTCCATCATCGTAGACCAAATGTTGTTCGTGATGCTCGGGCGCAGCTCGCTTCTTCTCCGCGAGCACTACAGGGCAGGCAGTCGAGCCAGCAGGCGGCGAGACAGGGTTGCTTGCCGAAGGGTCAAGGGAGAAGGCATAAATCCACTTTTGCTTGTTGGGGTTGCCAAAGGAAGCCAGACTGATGAATCGCGTTACCGGATAGAGGTTATCGGTTTCATCACTGGGAGCATGAAAAAATGGTTCGCGCTCATAGAATGTACCCCCAGATGTCGAGAAATGATATTTGGGCTTTAATATCACGTCCAAGTCGGCGATGCACTGCTGACTGGTTGGCTGTACATCGGGGTTGAACTCAACCTTTGAACGCTTCCGAATGTCTTCTGGCCACTCATTGGTGATGAGAATATCGGCTGTCGTCGCTCCTCGCAGAATCCTTGCGTCGGTTTCGCTGTAAAAGGGCGGATACTTATCCTTGGACTGGCCAGCGACGATGTTGGGATCAAGCCGGCCGCCAAGTGCGACAATGCGAATACCTTCAGACGTCTTCATAGTCGTTCGCTTGCCCAGGAAGAAGAGATTATGACATAGCTCGTCACCTGAGGATTCCAGCTTTTGCACGACTGTTGGGGGGAGTGGGTTACTGCCAAGGGCAAAATAGGTTGGCAATGGCACATCGATTTGGCCATTTACCAACGCCTGTACATGGCCTGCATCCTCGCTCTCATCATCAGATGAAGGAGCAAATAAGTCGCCTACAATGAGGACAAAAGCAAAGTTGTTCTTTGCGTGCAATGCACCCAGCTTCTGAAAGACAGTTTTGAATTGACCGTTGACGTCACCTACGACGACGCTGCACACGTTAGTGAACTGTGGCCTGATTACAGCAGGATCGACTTACATCTTGGAGGCCATTGCGGGTGGTGATGGGGCCGGCGACGAACTGCAGACGCGTTGGTGGTGAGCATGGGCGATTGGCGCGTCGGCGGCGTCGGTGATGCCAGGGTCCATTTTTTTTTCTTAGCGTCCGGAAATTCTAGTGGAGCATCGAGAAGAGATAGATGCAGCAGCCACTGCAGACTTCAACACCACACCAACCCATATTCACACTACATACTATGGCTGCCATGTCGCGGGGACTTGCTTCTCGGCCTGCGGCCAAGCCCAACTCCAAAGTATCCAAGCCTGCGCGCCCCCAGAAACGGGTCAAAGGCGGCACCGAATCCACGCGCAATCATGTCTTCAAAGGCTTCTCACAGCGCATTGCACAAATCAAGATTGAACCCGTCCGCCGCGGTCGCAGCACCATCCTCGACGATGCCGAGCTCGAGTCGACGTTTTCCTACTTCCGCGACTCCTTCCTCGAATGGAGGGAACTCAACATGTCCGAGCCCTTCACAGCCTTCGCTCGCAAGGTTGCGCCACTCTGCGACAGTCTCCCCCAGGTCCTCCACCATAGCGATCGCATATTCGAACTCCTTGTGGAACATATCGAGAAGGGCGAGAAGTTCAGTCAAGAACCGCTGCTCAGCCTCATGGCCCACCTTGCACACGACCTCGGTGAACGATTCGAAAAACATTTTGAGAAGGCAGTCAGGACAGTGTCGCATCTGGCAGCTACACATGCTGATGTGGAGGTTATAGAATGGGCATTTGGATGCTTGGCATGGCTGTTCAAGTATCTATCGCGGCTCTTGGTGCCAAACCTGCGCCCCGTTTTTGATCTCATGTCGCCTCTGCTGGGCAAGGAGCGCCAAAAGGCATTCGTGTCTCGCTTCGCTGCTGAGTCACTCAGCTTTCTCGTCCGTAAAGCTGGAGCTGCATATCACAGAGATAAGACGCCGCTCAGGTCAATCATCAAGCACATATCCGACCTGCTCAAGGACCAGCAGGAATCTACTAAAGATTATGCTTTCCAGCAGGGCCTAATGCACCTTTTTGCCGACTCGCTCAAGGGTGTACAACGCGGCTTCCATTCAAGTGCTACTGTCATTCTGCAAGAGCTCCTGGCAGAGACGCTCAACCCAGAACATCTTGATCTCCGGATTCCGCCTCTCGAACCCGTGCTTATCGGTCTTGTCACAGCTTCCATCCATCATACAGATGCAGAAAACTTCAGTCCTCTGCTAGAGGTGATACTTGCAGAGTCGGCCAAAGTGTCGTCCGATGTGCGCTATGTTGGCCTCTTATCACGCTTGCTAATGGTCGTTTGCGGAGTACGACAGGGCACCCGAGTAGAGGACTGGAAACCCGTGTTAGGTTTGATCAGTAACATGCTTGATTCTACAAAAGCCTCGACCGAACTCGATTCTGTCGATGCATGGGAGCTGTTATCTGTGATTGGCGTCGCCTTTCAGTATTGTACGCTTGACGCAGCTATACCCCATGAGAAGCTGCTGGAAGCGCTCACGCGTGGTGCTTGGGAGCCTTACTTCTTGCCATTTTGTAACCTGTTCGCCGGCCTAGGCGTAGACAGGTTTAGAAATCTGCTCCTTCCATATTTTAAGAGGTACGAGAGTATGGATTTTCCAGACTTTGCACATTTGCTGATATACGCTAGGTTTGTCTCGCAAAAAGCCCATGACCATGGCCCCCAGTTCTGTGCTATTTTGCCCCAGCTCTATCAGAGCGGTGCACTAGTGAGCACAACTTTGCAGCCTTCCGAGCGCTGGCAAGCAACTCTAGAGGAGCCATTTGACCAGCTTGATAAGCTTACGGATGAGGAGACCGAGTCGAACCACCAGATCTTTTACTGCAATGCCTTGCTGGACGCGATAGAGGCGCTCCGCATCGCTGACGACAAGACGCGAGAAATCTTGAACGACCTTGCAAGCCTACTCAAAAATGCTATCAAAGGAGCCAGCCTCACCTCCAAGCGGACTGTTGACAAGTTCGCTACTGGGAAGGGGTTTCAATTCCTTGTCGGCAAAGACAGCGATAACGACCAAATGAAAAGCATTTGGCCTGAGTTGTGTCGAGCATCAACATCATTCGGTCAATCCGTAGCTTTCTGGCGTGCGCTGCTCGACCTCTTCAAGAAGCACAACACTGACCTGGATACTACGGGATCACATATGGAACCTCTGAAGCGAACTATCATGCGATGCTTAGGCTCCCCTTCGCATGATCTAAGGCTTTCGGCCATTTATGTCTTGCAACTTGTCGTAGACCAAAACGACAAACTGCAGAATATTTTGTCAACCGCCATGTTGATCGAGCAAACACCCCCAAACCTCGAGACACAAAGAGCGATTGCGATGCGTATAGGACAGATGGCCAAACTGTACCCTGCTGTTTGCTCTGATGAGTGGGTGGGAGAAGCTATCCCCGCGTATTGTCTAGGATTATTACATGTGCGCCTAGCATCAGTTTGGGATGACAGTTGCTCTGCCCTGAAAGCCATCTGCGGGACGAAAGAAGGAGAGGAATTTGTCACCCAGACTGTCTTCGAATGGCTGACCGCTGCGGATGCTGCAGATCTCGCTTCTGACGGTCCTCAGCCAACCCCATCGCGCCCGTATGCCACCGAATTCGAATGTACGAACTTGATGCAATTGCAGGAACATGTCGCAGATGTCCAAGAGAAAGCAGGTAACACCGAGGAACAGCTGGAGATGTTTTTCAATGAGGCCCATGCCGATATACCTTTCTATAACTCCTTCAGCAGGACACAGGCTCTCAAGGTGTTGAGTTCCTTGCCACATATTGCAGAAAAGCGCTCGAGACTACTTGTCCCAGTCCTTTTGAAGTGGGCTTTTGATCAGGCGCCAGAACCCGAAGACGCTGATCCCGAAGGAGATGCCACACCGACTTCACAGGGCCATTGGGCAAGGAAAGACCAGAAAGCGATGCTTTCTATCTTTGCGAAGTTCAACAACCCAAAGGTCTTATACAGAACCGACGAAGTACGCCAAGCGCTGCTCGCCTTACTCAGCAACGGAGATGTCGAAATCCAAAAGGCTTCCCTGAAGGCGCTTCTTACCTGGAAGGACCGTGGAATTGTCGCCTACCAAGAACAGCTCCTCAACCTCCTGGACGACGAAAGGTTCCGTGACGAGCTTCCGATATTCCTCAGCGAAGGCAAACTGCAAGATTCTGACGTTGACCAAGTCCTCCCAGTTGTGCTGCGACTACTTTACGGCAAGGTCATAGCCGGGAAACGCGGGCTGGAATCGAAACGAAAGGCTGTTTTTGTTAGCTTGAAAAACAGATTCGGCGACGACGCTATTCATAAGTTTCTGCAAATCGCATTCGGACCCCTGGGCAGCATTTCCATCTTGAGCGACGGATTGATTGACGAGACCATACTCCAGAAAACTCTAGTAGATGCACGGAAGCAGGTCGGAATGCTAAACCTGCTAGACGATTTACTAAGCACCTTTGCGAAGACCTTTGCCCCCTTTACGGCAACAGTCGTGGATCCTGTCTTGTATGCTGCTATCAAGGCGTCGCGGGAGCTCTCGACTTCGGCCGACCGTGAAGGTGACGAAGGCCGGTCAACACAGACATCCCTGCTCAAGACTGTACGACAGCGCGCACTCCATATTCTGGGCAAGCTGGTCGAGAACAGCCCAGAGTTTGACTGGCATCCTTACACCAAAGCTCTCGTTAAGGAGATGGTCGAACCCAGGCTTGACCAATTCCCCATCGAGACGGCGCAGTCTGTCTCAGGCATTCTTCGTCTATTCGCAGCATGGTCAAAGTCGGCTCGCACGGCTCCTTTCTTGGTGGAATTTAACCCAGCCATCTTATCCAAGGTCATTGACTGCCTCGAGGTGCCTTCAGCTAAGGATGAGGTGAAGTGCTTCGTTTTGGATAACGTTATTCGAAGCATTGTAGCTCTTGTAACAACGGAAGGGGATGCCTTGACGACCGAATCGAAAATCCTCAAGAGTCGCATACATACCGACATCATCCAACCATATTCTACTTCAATTCTTAGCCGAGTTGGCCATCTACTCCGACAGAACCCCAGCAAAGAAGTACTCGAATCCGGGGTTAACACGGTTGCGGAGTTGGCCCCTCATGTGGTTGGTGCCTCTGAATCCCGCAGTATGATCGAAATTGCCACATTCCTACTTCGCCAGCCTTCGAAGCGTGTGAACCCTCGTACCAAATTGGGCTTGCTCAGGATCCTTCACGAGTTCATCCAACGCTGTGATGATCAGAGCTTGAACGAGCTGCTCGATACTGTGTACGATGCCGTTTGCCCCATGTTCGCTTTCGTTCAAGATCGCACGGCAAGAGAGCTATTATGTGACGTTGTTCAAGACCTCTCAGATACCAACAACGATCTCCAGGTAGTGGCAAAGATATGTCATGATCTCAATTCTTTCGCAAAGGGACGCCTGGATGAGCCAGACTTCGAACGACGTTCACAAGCATTCAGCTCCATCAACGAAGAGGCCTATCGAAGCTTTTCCCTGCTCCAATGGAAGCCATTGGTTTACAACATGCTCTACTTTATCAAGGACAACGAGGAGCTGAGTATTAGGGTCAACGCGTCTTTGTCTTTGCGACGCTTCAGTGAAGTCTCAAGTAGCGAGGAGTTCAAGGCGTTCGCGTCGTCAGCGATCCTGCCTGGAATCCAGAATGGTATGCGAGAGACGTCTGAGTTGGTTCGGATCGAATATCTTGCTGTGCTCGAGCATCTAGTTAAGACTCATTCGGACTGGGCTCCTGTAGCAGATCTTCACGTCCTTCTCTCAGACGATGACGAAGCGTCATTCTTCAGCAACATTTTGCACATTCAAGGACATCGCCGACTAAGGGCATTGCGCCGATTGGCTGCTCATGCCTCACATCTGCGTGGTACAAATGTGTATCAGATTCTCATCCCGCTCTTGGAGCATTTTGTTTTCAACAAGGGCGAAGACGAGGGTGCAGACAGCCTTCTGGGAGAGACTATTAAAACACTCACAGCTTTGACAGAGTGTCTTGAATGGCCGCAGTTCCGTTCCCTTCTGAAGCGCTACATTAGCTACTTGGCCACAAAGGAAGACCTCCAGAAGCCTGTCATTAGGTTGATTGCAGGCTTGATGGATGGCTTGAACCAAGCCGGTCGCGCCAAAGGATATATTGCTACGTCCAAGCCTGAGTCAGATGATCCTGCTACTTCCGAAGCCGACGAAGGCGGCGAAGCTATGGATGTTGATAAGCCTCAGTCAATACTCACGAAAACCCTTCCCCAGCAAGACAAACTGAGTAGCGACATGATCAACAACTTCCTTCCTGATCTGACTAACTTCCTACACAAGAAGGATGAAGCGACAGTCAGTTTGCGAGTGCCTATCGCTGTCGCGATCGCCAAGGTTCTCCTCGTTCTTCCACCGCTAGAAATTGAGACACGATTACCTGGAGTTCTTCTAGACATATGCTACATCTTGAAGAGCCGCGCCCAGGAAGCCCGCGACATGTCAAGAAATACCCTTAGCGACATTGCTACGCTCATGGGACCAGGTTATCTGGGTTTCATTCTCAAGGCTTTGCGGACCGCCCTCCAACGTGGCTACCAACTCCACGTTCTTTCCTATACTTTGCACACTATCCTGGTGAAACTCGCAGACCAAACAAACCCAGGGGATCTCGACTACTGCCTCGCAGACCTTGTGGATGTCGTAAGTTCCATAATTTGAGACGTTTTTAACCAGATACTAATACGTCTAGATTATGGATGATACTTTTGGCGCCGCTGGCCAAGAGAAAGACGCCGAAGAGTACATTTCCAAGATGAAGGAAGTAAAGAGCAGCAAAAGTTTCGACTCCATGGACATTATCGCACGTTCGGCTACTCCTTCTCATCTGATCAAGCTCGTGCTACCCATCAGGTCTCTCTTGATCGAGAAACTCAATGCCAAGATGGTCCAGAAGATTGACGAGCTACTTCGACGTATTGGACTCGGCGTCCTTCAGAACCCCACCGTGAACAACAGGGATATTTTGGTGTTCTGCTACGAGCTCATCCAAGAAGTCTATGCAGCAAACGCGTCGACTGACAAGAAGGCTAAGATTGACCCTAGAAGTAAGCGGTATCTTGTCAACAACAAGGGAGCAGCCAAGTCTGGAACGAGACTTAGCACTTCCTCGTATTTGTACAAGATGATTCGCTTCGGCATGGACATCCTTCGTACCGTGCTGCGCAAGCATGAAGATCTCCAAACCCCACAAAACTTGGCTGGCTTCCTACCGATTATTGGCGATGCCATGGTCCAGGGCCAGGAAGAAGTACAAGTGTCCGCTGTCCGTCTTCTCACAACCATCATCAAGGTGCCTATGCCTGAACTGGATACCAATTGCCCCGTATACATTGATGAAGCCATGCGTGCCATCAAGGGTGCGCTATCGAACAACACTGAGCTTGCTCAAGCCTCTCTAAAGCTGGTCTCTGCTGTCTTGCGCGAGCGGCCTAACGTCCAGGTTAGGGAACGAGACGTCGGCCATCTTCTCAAGCGTATGATGCCAGATCTAGATGAACCAGATCGCTCAGGTGTCATCTTTGGTTTCCTCAAAGCCGTTATGAACCGACATTTCGAGGTCCCTGAGATTTACGAAGTCATGGACAAGGTTGCCGAGATGATGATTACCAACCAGACCAAGTCTGCCCGCGATATTGCTCGCAGTCACTTCTTCCAATTCCTAACCTCGTACACCCAGAGTGAGAAGCGATTCAAGAAGCAGATCGAGTTCCTTCTCAAGAACCTACGGTACGAGCATATGGAAGGCAGACAATCAGTCATGGAAGCTCTCGATCTCATCATTGGCAAAGCACTGCCTCGATTCCCTGAGAAGGCGCAATATGAGTACCATGGTATCATGTTCTTGCCGCTGATCAACGCAGTAGCAAACGATGACTCGAGCAAATGCCGGGAAATGGCCAGTCTGTTGATCAAGAGGCTGTTCCAACATGCCAGCGAAAAGCGGCTCCAAAGCTTCGCTACGGATCTCAAGAGTTGGCTGGAGCAAGAGGACAACGTTGGTTTGAAGCGCCTTGGCATCCAAGTTTGGGGCTTCTACTTCGAAGCCATGGACGACGACGACGAGCAGCCCAAAGACCTAGCATATGTCCTTGATCAGCTTGACGCAATAATCGACGAATGTCTAAGTCGACGCGACGAGGATGACTGGGAACTCTTATACTACTCTCTCACTCTGCTCTCAAAAGTCTGCAAGAAATACACGGATACAATGTTCTCGTCAAGCAAAGACGGTCTGTGGACTGCAGTCCAAGCCAGCGCAACCTACCCGCACATGTGGGTTAAACTCAAGGCCGCAGAGCTGTTGGGTACGTACTTTGCCCATCTCGGAGTTTCAAACAAGGATTCAGGCCTTGAAGCACTCCCTCTAAAGGGATCTGGCGGATTGCAATTGGCGGAACAGAACATGACACAGTTATGCAATGCGTTCTTGCGAAACTTGCTGAATCCCGAGGCTTCGGAGCAGCTTTGCTTGCAGAGCGTCAAAAACATTGCTTTCCTTGCACGATGCCTCTCTGTCAATGGAGCGAAGTGGCATTGGCAGAAGACTGATGATGATGAGGAAATGGAAGAGAACATCGTGGCCAACGACGATGCAACTGGTACAGAAGACGAGGAAGACTTTGGTGGTTTCTCGCCTCGACCAGAAAGCAAAAAATCCAATAAAGTGGAAGACACCCCACCAGCTGCGATCCACCGCCTCATGATTCGCCTTTCTAGCATCGTTCGAAAGGACAAGATCACCATGAACGCCAAGACCGCGACCATGAACTTATTCGACACCATCGCGGCCAAATTCCCCCTCGAGCCTCTTTCGACTTCTCTCCCACACCTCTTGACTACTCTGGCCACCCTGACCGACGCCACTGCAACCTTTCCTCGATCCTCTGCGCAATCCGGCCCTAACAGCACAGTCACTGATACATACAAGGCTCTCACTGACAAAGCACGTGAAGTCATGAACACACTGCAGAAGCGCCTGGGAACACAAGAGTACTTGAAGGTTATGGGAGAAGTGCAGAAGGGTGTCAGAGAAAGGAGAGAAGAAAGGCGTAGGAAGAGGAAGGTGGAGGCGATTGTGGATCCAGAGAAGTTCGGCAAGGATAAACGCAGAAGACATGAAGTCAAGAGGATCAAGCGAAAGGAAAGGAGCGCTGAAGAAAGGGGCAAGAGAAGGGGCTGGTAGATTCCGCGTCAGTACTGCAGATGGAATATTTGTTTGCATTCAGGGCGACTACGATGATTCTTGCATTGAAGGGCGTTTGGGAGATGGCAAAAAGTATAGCATTTGTTTTTCAATATGGATGTTGTTAATGGCCGAGCATCAACGTATCTCGAATATATCATGATACCCTCTAAGACCAATTCCTTTGCAATTCCTCAAAATCAGGCCACCAGATAGTCTTGCAGCCCAGGACGCCGCGTGAAGCTTCCAAACAACCCGAGTAAAATGTATCAGACTACAAGACGCAAGTTATATTTATACGACCTGCTTGATGCTGTCTCTCCACAGCTCAGAAAAAGACTAGCGCTACAAGCCTCATCATAAGCTATTAAGACCACACTTGGAACGTAATATCAAGGAACACAAATATGTCCCTATTCAGCCCCCTCGGTATTACATCATCCTTAACAACACCGCTCATAGTCGCCCTACATCTTGCGCCCCTCGTTGACGTCACTGCATCTCTCAAGCATGCCTACGTGAAATACGTGGCCACACACGCCTTTCTCGACAAACCACTTATCACATCACGCATCAGCAGGAGTTTGTTATGTAGTGTCACTTCACCTCCAGCGACAACCCATGGTTCATCTTCGAATCAAGACATGGGAACCGAAAGGCTCGACGATGTAAAAGAACTCATCATCCCAGCGTGATTCACTGCGTTCTTAAATGGAAGCGTATATTCCGTCATAGAGCTCAATTCTATCACTCTAACTGAGGCGCTGGCGAGTGTCTGTACGCTTCTTTCTTAAGAGGCAGAGGCAGCAAGTATGTGGTGTGTAACTGGTTCGGCGGCGGGTCTGGCGCATTATGCATTTGTGCCGTTGGTGTTGTTGTTTGCGAAGGACATAAAGGGGGAACATGAAGAGGTGGAAGAGTGTTTGCGGGAGTGGGTTGGGTGGCATGTTGTTAGGATGTAGCAGCGTGGGTGTGATTGCTTGTTGGCGCCGTGGGAATGTTGAGTGACAGATTTAAGGTGTTATAATTCTTATTGCCTGTGTGATTTTTCATGTAGACAAGGGAGTGTAAGGGGGGCTTCTTTGTGCTTGTTCTAAATATTGTGTCTAAGTCTATAAAGTCCAATCCATCATATCTTAAGTATTTGGTCGCTCAGCCATCGTAACGCCGCACAGTATCCGTTGTACCCCCAATCTCTTGTTATCGATGTCTATCTCATCCAGCCAGTCTGCAAGCTCTTCGTTCTCTTTTCTCAGCCAGACTCTCACTGCATTCCCTTGAATCCTCGCCCGCCTAACCATCCACCACAAGTCTCCGCGTTCAATCAAACTGAGCCACCAACCAAGCAAAAATACCGCTCGCTGGTCCTTCTCCTGGAGCAAAGCAACAAAATCTGGAGTAATGAAGGCTGTGAAATGAAGAAAGTCCAGTGCATTAGCATGTATGAGCGTCATATGTCGGATTCGCGAGAGAATGTCTACCGCAACAAGATACGGATTATTCTCTTTCGTCGACATATCATCAATACCAAACAAACACCTCATTTTTTCCGGGATGAAGTCAATGTCTTGTCCCTGTTCCCACTGCGGAGGCGTATCGTACGGTCTCTGCTTCAACACTTCATGGAAAACGCTATCCTTCCTCGTCGGATCCGCAACACGCCAAAGGAATGTTTTTCCCTTTCCAATCTTCATCCAAGCAAAGTCGCTAGGCTCGGTGGGTTTCAAGGGCCAGACAGCGCCCTCGTCGCTAGACTCGACGTACCAGAAAGATGCGGCGCCGAGATGCACGCCAGTGGCCCACATTGCGTCGCGGTAGGCGGGAGGGAGTGGTTGCGACAGGATACGTTGAAAGAGAGTTGTAGCAAGGTCCCAGTGTAGGAGTGATAGGTGCTGTTGTCTTTTGGATAAAGCGGAAGATTGGGTCAGAGAGAGGTCGGAGTCGTGCATCAGTGTCAGTCCGATGACCATGTGCATGAGGAAAGGGTGCTGTATTGTAGTTAGCATTATGCTCTGTGGAACAGAGAAATTGCATCAGACAAAAGAGCGAGACAGAATTTACTTGTAGAGCTAGCTGGCAAACGATATCACGGTATCCAGGTGCCATTCGGTAGTCTATACGGAGTCAGTTCATAGATGTCTTGAAAGGAGTGTCCAAACTATGCCTTACCTCCAATTGTCAGCGCTGTCCTACTTTGAAACCTCGTCAGGATCTCGAGATGTGATTCGGAAAACTGCCAAGAAGCACCCGAAGAGAAGAGTTCCGCCTCTGTTTCAAACTGCATATGCTGATTCGAAGTTGCGAATTGCAGGGAGTCGGAAATCATAGCCACCATGGTATGATTGGCGGAAATAGGAGACCATGGATTTTCCAATCCAGCGGTGATATCGTAGTTCGGTATAGGAGCCAAATTCTTAGGGATTCTTGGAAAGGCCGTAGGCCCCAATGTTGCCTCTATGCCGTCGTATCGATGAAAGTCACGAGATGCTTCATTTATACCAAAGACCCCAACGGTCCCTTCAGCAGCCTCTGTCGCAAACTGAACTTGGAACGAGCCTTGAGCAGCAACATCTAGTGAAGCCTTTGACCCCCCAAATGTGCAAGAAACACCATACGATCTGCATTTATTACACTGTGGTTTTGTCTCATCGCACTTTGCATCACCGAGATCAGTGCTAACTCCATGATATACTAATACTTGTAGCTAACCTTGATCCGTCGGATTTTGCAGTTCTCACAGCCTTTTCTGGACTTTGCGTGAACGCGTCGTTTCCGTTCCGCTGGCGCCTTCTGTTTTGGTGTGATAGCCGACATAGTGGGATGTTAATTTGCCGCGAGTAGTCGACCAGAGCACCAGAATCACTCTTTTGGTAGATCAGATGAATGAGTCTAACCCTTAATCGTATTGTAAGCTCTCAGTGAGGGGTCATGTAGGTGTTATGCGCATAAGGCGAGCCACGGAGTTAAGCTGTCATGGCCGGCTTATGTCGCTTTATGTCCACTCAAGTCAGACAATGTCACATACATTCGTCCAAATGGGTATCATTTTAGAACTGGCAGAAGAGAAAAAGGTCGCAGCTGCTGTCGGAACAATATTCTGAAGAAGGACTTCAAGTCGCTATCACGATGATCGCCATTGGACCGTAATACTCACCCACCGTAAACAACTACATATTTACTCGCGCATGTATTTACGCAGCCTCTCGCCTTGTTCCAAGCGACATTTTGTGAAGAATCTGGCGAAAGATACTGCTGTCGCGTGGTAACAAAAGTATCGTTCAATTTACGTCCCAGGGTGACGTCTACTAATACGGAAGCACAGCGCCCACGTGGGCGCAGCTTTCGGCAAACTGGAGTAATGGGCGGCGCGACGCCTAATAAGGAATGTGGAAACGGAGTGCAGGAATTGGAACCTTTCAAAAGCACCATAGTAAGTAGCCGCGTAGGAAATTGTAATAGAAGATGTGAAGGGCATAATTACAATGACCACATTGAAGCTGCATGAACCTAGAGGTGTTTAAGAAAGCGGCTCAACTCAAGTACAATTACTTCAAAAAGGGGTATGATCAGGCTTCCGAAATCATAACCTCGGCCGAACATCTGCACTATTACTGCCACAAGAAAGGTGTCCGGAAGGTGCGGAAGGGACCTCAGATCATGGGTCCCAGCAGCAACAACTGAGAACGCTGTACCTACCTGTTAACATCACTCTGTAGGCATTGACAATAGCCCGAAACCAAGATGTAGGCAAAGAAAGAGAATTCCTTGATTCTGACTCGGGCGCTTGAAGCTTGCCGACCGTGCGATATGTTAAGAAATGGAAGCTGAGGCCCGTTGCAATCTGCTCGACTCGGCCTTTTCCTCACCAGCTATCCTGATTAGAGATCCTCCTCTAAGAAAATGTAGCAATCTGCCCTGGTTCATAAACCTATCATGACCTCCTAACGCCATGTGCCGACTTCCATAAGCCCTTCAGTGATTGTTTCAAAGCGCGCCAGTCACCGTGGCGGCAGGCGGTGGTGGAAGGGAGCGAGGAATGAGTGTCGGTCTTTTCCGCTAAGGTCGAATTGGTCGTCATTGTCGTCGAGGAGCGCGGTTCGCCGCCGCTACTCGAGGATCGATTAGAGATTACGCTATCGGTCTTGAGGCCCACAGGAGTCTTGTCTTGACTTTGCTCGTACGATATCACCTGTTCCTGAGGCCTCTCGCACCCCTAATCAATGCCATGCTGCTTTTTGAGTTTTTCTAGGTTTTCTTGGCGTTCGGCGAGATCATTTGCTGCCTTGATCATCTTATCTGGCTGGTGATATAATACTGTGTCTGTTAGTGGTAAGCGCGCACATGGCACGCGGCGTGTACGCACCGACGAGGTATCGGTTCTGGAAGTTGAAGCCGTTGAGCTTGTCGCAAGCCGATTTTGCGTCCATCACGTCTTCATAGACGACAAAGGCAGTGCCCTTGCTGTGGTTGGCGATACCCTGGCGAATCTGGCTGTACGAGCGTCAGTGATGCAACATGATGGCGAAGGTCTGCTACATGCGCGTGCGCAATGCAGAGTAAGACGACATACCGCACAGGGCCGAACTTGCCAAAGAGATCGAAGAGTTCCTCTGGGGTGACGTTGAAGCTGCCAGGGGGTTAGCGCACTGCCGCCTTGACACAGAAGGGCCATGTCCACCTCAGATTCTTTACGAAGAGAGCTCTGTAGAAATGACATGTTAGCGCAAATGTCGTGTGAGTTGGCTGATGCAGCCTTGGCTGGCGCACGCGATGCGGAGTAGGGCCAACGTACCGGTTGACTTCCGGGGCCAATTTTCCACCTCGACTCATACTTTGGCGACAATTAGGGGCGGTAAAGAACTGGCGTTTATTGGGAGATCGACGAGTGGGTGGGTGGTGGGGGGAGTTGGTAGAGGAGGCGTAGTTGGTGAACATGCGGGCTCGATGCATGAATGGCGAGCATGGCCCGAGCGTGGCAATCCACGTGACTGCTGCACATGAGCCAGGAGCGGCCGCCGCAGCGCACCAAGGGAGGCGCTGGGGGGATGCTCCGTATAGGCGTGTGCTGTGTACCGGAGCAGACTGTCATATGCCCTCAATAACGTGCCAGAGCTCAAGACTGTCGACCAAAAAGCGGCAGGGCGCCCGTTAGAACAGCGTTGAAGTACCAAAGAATTGAGCCCTCGAATCGGAGATGCGGGCTGCAGCGAATGAAGCGGCTCAGCGCTCCATAGCTCACTCAACCACCTGCGCACTGCAAACTACAGGCTTCTTCTAGAGCTTCATGCGAAGCTGGCGCTGCCCCTTCTCCGTGTACTTTCTGCGACCCTGCTGCGTCCCTATCTGCGTTGGCAGGCTGCCGTCGCAGTCGCATTGTCCACGGTGATCGCTCTGGTCTCCGGCCGCAACAATCCCAATACAATTCCCCGCGACAACTCCAGCACCGTTACACTCCACCACCACCTCCACCTCGACGCTCGTTCCCCCCACGCCGCGCCGCTGTCGCCTCAATTCACGAGGATATGCTCGCGCCCGCCTGCTTCTCTGCCTGCCTCTCCGCCTATATTGCCGCTGCTCCATAGCCGCGCATCGTGAGACGCCAGAGACCCACGAGTCCCTCGCACCCCCGAAGCCCCCATCGATCCACCTCCGCCGCCACAACCACCATGAGACGAATCTCCTCATTCAAGGAGCAGTACAGGCGAGCTTCGGCGCGTGCCTCTACCCCTCCGCCGCCCGTCTACGAGCCGCTGTCGCCCGTCCTGCCGCCAACTGAGCTTTCGTCAGCGCACCCCGCCGGCAAAGTGAATATCCCATCAGCGTCGCTCGCAGCTGGCGCACACCATAATGGTGCTCATACACATACGCCTACTCTCGGGCAGAGTACGCGCGTGTCGGGAAAGCTGGCGTCGACGTCGGTGACGTATGAGCCATCCTCGCGATCCGTGCCTCCTCCTGCTGCCACGGCCACTGCAGCGCCTCCGCCGCAGTATTCTCACGCGCAAGCATCGCCCATTGAAGCTCTTGCAGATGTCGCGGTAACGTCGCAGCGTACCAGCCCGGCCTTTGTTGAGCTACCACGCCATTCTTCATACCCTGCGACATCACCCACGACCCTCCCTTATCCGATCGCCGAACGCGCCCCAGTACACGTCTTCCCTAGAGATCATGCGTATCCTTTCAACGAGCGGCCCGCGAAGAGAGCGCGTTCTGAGGTCTATGGATCTCCGCAGTATGGCCAGTCCCAGTCGAGACCGGCTACAAGTCACATTCCGGGCTGGTCCTACAATGTTGAACAAATGGCGGATAATGGCAGCCGCATGTATCAGAATCCCGGAGAGCCAAATGACCGACTCTCAGATGCGCAGCTTTTGCTGGATTTTTTCAATGTCTCCACACAGACTGCACAGTCACCGCCTTCAACGGCAAAGCGGTGGAGCTTTTCACATGCAGCACCGGTCGAACAATTTGCACGACAAGTACAACATATGGGCGAGCCTCCACTCCCATTTACAGCACCGCCGCCACCGCCGCCTGCCGACCATTACCACCAGCATACGCAGCCTCCTCTAGACATGAAGCACCCTTTAGGGCTGCCATCTGACGCAACACAGACTGCCCCGGCTGCGCAGACCCAGGCACTCCCCGAAGAAGCGTCAAGTGCGGTTGCGCAACACACAGTGCAAGGCCCCGCTCCCACAGAAGAGCCCAAAGCAAAAAAGCAACAGGGTTGGCCGAAAGGGAAGGCACGGGGAGGTCGTAACACTAGCGCGACAAGTAGCAAACGGAAGAGGACGCCCAAGCCAAAGGGCGCACCATCTGCGAGTGCTACCACCACTGCAGAGCAGCAAATACCGCCCTCGACTTTACAAGCTGAACAGCCTGTTGCTGCCATTGCCGAGAACTCGATGCCACTAGCAGAGCCCGCCGAATATGTCCATGGCTCACCTCCTACACAAGCCCGCCGCCACTCCTTCTCGACGTCAACTATTCCGCACTCGAGCGAGCCCTCGATTTTACCCTATTCACGCGCTAAATCACTTCCCATTGTTTCACAACCAACAGCATCTGCTCCTGTAAATGCACCTACTCAATTCACAAACGCTCCGGCCGAACCTGAACTCATCTGCGCTGCATGCAAGTCTTCAGAATCGGTAGTCAAAGTCGGTGACGGTGAACAATGGATAGGATGCGACGGCTGCAAAGAGTGGTACCACTACCCTTGCGCGGGATTCAATAGCGAGCGGGAGGTACGGGAGGTTAACAAATTCTACTGCGAGCCGTGTAGACCCAAGTTTGGTGAAACAACGAGTAGGTCTACCGACGCACATTGGCCTTATAGTTCTAACATGGTCCAGAGGTTCGTAAATCCGTCAGAGCCCACACCACTGTTGACTACGCTGGTTTAAACGAAGGCGTGCTTAAGACCTCGGACGACAACCCGGAACATCACTATATTGCAGCATTCAAGAATGGTGATATTGAGTTCACGCCGGAGACGTTTGCGCGCGTGCCAGCACAGCTTATTACGGGCGATTTTCTTGAGAAGATGAATGGATTCAAAGAACCCATTGTGATTCCTGGCGATATGAACCCCCGGGCAGGGGCAGCCGAAGACACCGACCAACAACAAGATGATCTGGCATCATACTTTGAATACGAGACAGTTGCGGATGACGGTCAAGACAGTCTTGACATGGTTATTCCTAAGGGATTGACAGTTCGCCGCGTAGCAGAACTCTATGGCCCGAACGAGCCTGTGCCAGTGATTGATGTCAAGGCTCAAGAGGGCGAGGGCAAGAAATGGACCATGGGGAAATGGGCAGACTACTACGAGCAGCAAGGAGAAAAACCTGTACGCAATGTCATCAGCTTGGAGGTTTCTCGAAGCCGATTGGGAAAGCTCATCCGACGACCGAAAGCAGTCCGAGATATGGATTTACAAGATTCCGTGTGGCGAGAAGACGACAAAGCCGCCCCGCCACCTGTGCAGTTCTATTGCTTGATGTCTGTCGCAGACTGCTTCACTGATTTCCACATCGACTTTGGTGGTTCTTCAGTATACTACCACATTGTCAAGGGGAAAAAGGTCTTCTTTTTCATTCCGCCAACGAAACAAAACCTCAAAAAGTATGAGGACTGGTGTCTGTCGCCCAACCAAGGTCATGACTGGCTCGGCAAACAAGTCAAGGACTGCTACCGGGTCGACCTGTATCCAGGGGATACGATGTTGATCCCCTCGGGTTGGATCCACGCAGTCTGGACACCTGAAGACAGTCTCGTTATTGGAGGTAATTTCCTCACTCGCATACACTACGGCATGCAGATCAAGATCTTGGAAATTGAAAAGAACACCAAAGTTGCTTTGCAATTTCGGTACCCGTTCTTCCAAAAGATCATGTGGTTGACTGTCATCAAATACCTAGAAGAAGACCCTGTTCCTGGACCAGTTCAGGAGCTCTTACAGAACGGCGAGCAATTTAAGCGATCCACACCCATCTACTGCGAACCCGACAGGTTTGGACATAATTCGCACCTCGGCGCACAGAACTACAACCGACGGTATTACCCCAAGCACGAACTGGAAGGCCTTACCGATCTTCTCAACTACATTTGGAGGACCGTCCTCATTACAGAGGGAAAGATTGATGTACCACAGAAGACTCGAAGTGCAGTTAACAAATCTATACCAAAGGGCCATGGTGAACCGCTTGTGCTAGCGCGACGTTTCGCTATGTGGATTGCGTGGAAACGTGGAAACGAGACCATACCTTCATGGGCTTTCTCTGGTGCTACACTCCCTGAAGTAACCGAAACCACTGAGAAGAAGCTTAGCGCTGCTCAGGTTAAGAGATTGGAACGGGAGACACTTCATGAAGCTCTGCGAGCAACAGCGGAGAGGTCTTCTGCTCGGATCAAAGCCTCAGACGTGGTTCCAGAGCCTTCTCCACCGGTTGAGATGGAGAACTTCAACAACTTTGACATGGTGCCCGTTACTTCGGGCCCATTAACAGGTTTCCTCCGTCCATCGGCAAACAACCCACATATCACGACACCAAAAACCTCACAGCTCGGACCCAAACGGGTTGCGTGTGATGCTTGTAGGAAGCGGCGGATTCGATGCAAGCACAAGGACGAGCTCATTGATACGTCAAAGCCTGGAATGCATACCATCGATCTTTCGGGATCATATGGCATTTCGGTCAAACGCAGACTGAGTGATCACTCTATCGCAGACAGCCTATCGAACGCCCCCAATGGCCCTGTCAACGGTGGCCCAATCATGGCAGATGTGAACGGGGATCCTTACGCACTCAAGTCAGGCAGGGTGAAAGCCTGTGCTGACTGTCGGAAGAGCAAGGTAAGATTTGTTGAAAATGGATTACTGTATATAGCTAATAGTCATAGCGACGTTGCATACACGACGAATATGGCAATGTTGATCCAATCAAAGCCAACGAAATTCCTATCCCCAGAGGTTCAGCATCCAAGAAACGCCGTGTCAGCGACGAAGACTCAGCATCAACGGCGAAGCGAATGAGACACGCATCATCATACGACGAAGAATACATCAACGGAGACATGCATGCGCGGCATGTCATGACCAATCAGTACAATGTTGGCTCATCTTTCCTTCAGGACATTGCCTATTCGGCCCAACAAGCGCTAGACCAAACACCCGACAAGGACGAACTGGTGCCCGTGGATCCTGCCTTGCAAGCATACACCAATGGTGAATACAACAACAACGATGCAGCGCATGCATACCACGGCAACGGTGACACGGTCATGTCGTCTGTCGAGTATCAGCCCGCAGAGCCCGTGCCGATGAATGGTATCGAATTTACGCAACATAATAACGAGCTTCATGGACCTAGCGTTGAACCGCTCACACCCGGCCCAGCATCTCATAACGAAAACAGTCATGTTCAAACGAACGGCTTCACATCAAAGCCTGCAGCGGAGCACCATGCCGTCCGCCATCCCTCATCCCCCGTCTCGGCCGCCTCGCCAACAACCAATGGTTACAATCCATATATAACCTCGCCCGCTACAAACACCTACAACAACTTCACCACGAACTCCGACTTCCCACCTCCACCTGTTACGCCCACCGTAAATGCAAACAAAGCATCTCGCACTCAACCACAGTCTTCAACCCGCAAATCAAGCCATACCCCCTCGCGTGGCGGCCGGAATAGCAAGACGCCAAAGTCGACACCGGGCAGTAAGAAGCACGATAACAGCGGGAATGGCATCAAGCTCGAACACGGTATGACCATGGGTACGGGTGTGGGCATGAACGTGGGCATGCTGAACATGATCGATCCCAATCTCGACCAAGCGAGTTTTGACCTCATCAAGCAACTGCAGCAAGAGGACCTGGGTCTGAGGAGAAGAAGTCGATGATTCGTCTGGTAGGGTCGATTGTACATTCTTCCATATTTGTTTTTACACCTCATCCCTTCATATTATTCTGCATCTTATTTCTGTCCTCAGGGCCCGAAACTCACATACAGTTGGGCACCCTATCCCCCGCTCTCTTCCCTCCCTCCCTCTTTGCACTGGCTCATGGTCGTAGTGAGAGGTGGAAGGAGAGTGAGAAAAGGAGAAGCCAAGTTGGCTTCACCAGGCGTATTTTGTTTTACTTGCTCGGGAGTTAGTATTGCGGATTGTTCTGTCTATCGAGTCTCTATTTTGCACTGTTTTCAAGTCCTCAAGGTTTTTTGCTTATACCCAAGTCGACACTGGGAGAGTGTACATTGCACACCTTGGTTTTTCCTTTCCCTTGTCTTTTCATCATCGTATCGAGGTGGTTGGGCGGCTGGTTGGGCAGGAAGCTGGCGTTTTCTCTTTCTTTATTCTCGTCTTGTTATCGATGCCAGCATGTAGCACTGCGCTTTTCTTCTTTGTTTATATGGTTAAGTGGACTGGCATACACAAACCTAACACTACATGGTGCCGGTACCAGCGCCAGTGAGCAGATTTAGTAATGAAGGATGTCAGGAAAACAAAAATAGAACAAAGCAATCCATGTCTCTTGCTCAAGTTGACTGCTTAGGTGCACGTGCAAGCTGTTCATTCCATTGTGCGTGTCTATTTCGTGACTGGTATAGTTGATACATAGCAGATGAACGACAAGCAGGAGCTTCAGCATCCTGTCGTCACCGCCATGGCCTCAGGACATCATAGCTACTGCAAGCCAAGATGCTCCTACTCCAACTCGCTTGTAACGTTCGAGAACTCGCCCTTCTTGAGCTTTGTCTCCCAGAAGATAGGATTCGTGTCGTTGAATCCATGCTTGACCCATCCGTCTTCCTTCACGTGGTACAGGTTTATGAAACCTCCAGAGTACGCGTCCCTGTGGGTAGCAGCCAGGATACTTCTCCGGCCTAGCTCGAGCGCCTCGTCGTCTTCAAGGTCATACTTGTATTGTGCATCGAGCACACCGTAGGCGAATGTCTGACCGGAGCCAACACAGAATAGGTTGCCAGCTAGACGTGTACCGTCGCTGTCGATGTAGTAGAGAGCGGGGCCTTCCTGCGGGGTCACACCAGCGCACATAGTTCCCTAAGAATTGTCGTTAAACAAATGAGGTTAAAGAAGGATGTGTAGAGTAACTCACCATGCTCAGACCCATGCCCTTGTATGAGTAGACCAAGTTGGCCAGGATCTTAGACGCCGCAGCTACAGAGATGCGGCGCTTGTGCCGCAGTTCGTGGAGGCGGCATTGCATGCCAAGGTATGCAAGCCAGTATTGACAGTCCTACAGCATGTCAGAACACAGTCTCTCCCTCACCATCTTTCTTAGATATCGAAGTACGTACAGCAGCGCCACCAGCCATGGTTCCCAACAAGCAGCTGTTGATCTCAATGACCTTCTTGACCGTCTGACTTGCTATCCAGTTACCAGCCGTGGCACGCGAGTCGGTGGCTACAATGATGCCGCCCTTGAAGCGGAAGGCAAGGGTTGTTGTGCCGTGGGCGATCTTGATGGGGCAGTTGGGGTTGGAGTAGTCGTCGGTCATTGCGCGGAGCCATGATGCTGACTATGCCACTGTCAGTACACAGGCAGTCTTTATCATTGGCCTGGATATCTAGAGCGCACCTGAGCAACGGGTGGAAGAGCAAACTTAAGAGAGAGCTCTGGGGCGCCGCTGTAAAGTTGCAGTTGCTCCTCGTCGGACGGGCCCTCCTCCGTGTAGGCCGGTCGGCTATATTGTGATACTAATGAGTCCATAGCTGCAGCGAATATGTGTATTGGCGACGATCAGAGGGTATCAAGAGCGTGATCGAGTAGTCGCAGTGAGGGGGTGTTGGTGGTTGGATGGTGATGTGAGCTCCAAGCTCCGGCGTTGTCGGGAATGCCAAGCAATGCCAGCCGCGTCCCAGCTGTTGCCTTCCCACGTCTTCGCACTGTCGTCAACATCAAAAGCATGGTAGACCGAACGTTCCTCGCATAGATTCTAGGTTGTTGATAATACTGGGTATGTTGCCTCCGGTTATCGCATATCCATATTCAGTTCATCATTGAGACACATGTCCCAATGCTGTCCCACAGTTGCACCTCTTCGCGCCTCCACAGGTACCCATGACGCAGAGGACTGGTTTCTTACGACAGCATCCAGCTCACATGGACGGTACCCAGTATTTTTAAACAAAAGATAAGGGAAAGGGACACGGTCGTAACGATGACATGCGTTCCATGGGAGACATGACACGGTTACTGCGCTATACGTACCCACGTACTACCATGGGCTTGGCTGCAAACAAGGACAGAGGCTCAAACAGATATGTTTACCAGGCCAAGTTCTGTCACATACGTCACCAAGCTCTGCAGTGTCCTTCGCCGCAAAAGTATAGCAAGCAGATGCTGTGGCTGAACCGTCACATGCCCACTCGATTGAAACTCGAGGTCATCCAAGACAGTGGCGCCAACCCACGCGCCCACCTCCCGACCTCGCCAACTCCGTCATTTGCCCACCGCACCAGAACACATGTTTGCATCTACCCGTATGCAGGCACCGTCAACTAATCATGCAGGCACTGAGTTTACTCACATATGTCTTATCCATACCCTGCCTTACTTTCAGACGAGCCGCCCGCGTGGTAGTACCGCCCGGCGCATGCGCTGTGGGACTAGCGGGTGACTGTCTAAGAGGCGGCGATATGGTGGTAGGTATATTCGGAAGAGAAGGACACCAAATCATGGGGAAAGATTGACGAGAGAAGAAGGAGGATTTGATCATATGTACAAAAGGTCGTGTGCCCATTGTGAAATAAGTAACTCAGCTACTCCCCCTTTGTTTGCAACCCTTTTTGCAAATCCATCTTCTGAATGCACCGCCCTCATAATTCAACACCTTACTCTTATTATCATCCTTCTCGTCCCCCGTCATCCTATACCCCTGCTTTTTCACCCACTGCATACCACCGCCTCGCACCACCAGCACGTTTGCAAGCCCTTCCGCGCATCGATTCTGGGTTCGAAATTACTGTGCCCCGTAGAAATCATGTGCTGGGTCACCCTCACCCCGTCCAAAGGCAAAAAGAAAGGCTACCGACCTACCTCGGATTCCTCTTGTGTGGAGGACATCGTTCGCGTACATCATAACCCGGCATCCCCACGCTTGACCAATGTGCGTATTAGGGCACCCAGTCTGGATGTCGAGGTAGATGAGAAACACACTCACGCGCATTTGTATCCGCACTTGCAGCATCACCACCGTCATCCACATCTTCACCCTCTACACATGCATCCTATTCATGGGGAGCATCATCTCGGCATGAGTTTCGGTCTCGGACACCATCACCACCACCGCGGCAGCATCGACATGTCCGAAATCTCAGATATTAAACTACGAGGGCATGGAAGAAGAAGGTCAATTTCGTCACCATGTCCACCTCCTCCTCCTTCAACATGTCCTCCAGCATCCCCAGGACCTTCCTCCCCTTCACCAGCGCCACCCTCCACCACACCTCGCGACACTTCTCCCCTTCTTCCCCCTTCCATCCCCTCCCCACCCCGTGACCCCATCTACCGCACACAAATCATCCAACCCCCGTCCTCCCGCAGCGCTGCCGTCCGCGAAACAACCCGCGTCGCCCTGCGCACCAGCACACAGGCAAACATCAGCACTGACCGGCGACCGCGGCAGAACCTAAGACGAGTAGCAGGCTACCAGGTACTCGGCAGACAGGTACCATGGGACTGGGATTGCGTAAGTAGTACTGTCGGGAGTAGTACTGCGGCCACTGCCGGGGCGAGAGGCAAGTGGGTAAGGCGGAAGAGTGGAGGAGGAAACGGATTAAAGTACCCGCCTTTTGGAGATGCGGAGAAGTGGATGTAAAGTTTGTGCGGGATGGACTTGAAAGAGGAGGACTAGGCAGGGAACGGGGAGGGCCGGGAGTGCCTGGCAGTAATACTTGATATGTTATTGATGTTATTTGGCCCTGTTTGGGGCGGTGGACCATGCATACGGATGAGTTACGAATTCCATTTGTTTAGTTTCTTAGCAAGAATTGTACGTAGTTAACTGCCCCTCTTCCTGCATCTTGTTCTGAAGTCAAATTGAGGCACATTATGATTTCACTTTGTACTTACACATGGTATCCTTCTCTTCGTGCATAAGAGTTATGATGATCCTTGCTTGGAACAGTCTCTTCATTTCATTATGTCATACAGGGCTTTTTCTCCCGTGTGGCATAGTCCCCTTCTTCATTAGCCCTCAGGCGCTAGTCCCTACACTGAAGATCAATGCAGGCAGAAACTGACAAATCGCTCCCCTCGAATCCTCTTGTCGAGCGTTTCACTAGGCTACCTCAGACTGAGGCTGCAGCTTGGCGAGGATCGCCCGAGTTCTTGATTCTTGCCAAGTCGTACGATTTCACATAGAGGGCCAAGGAAGAAGAAAGACGGGAGTTTCAAGGGCAGGCTCTGCTTGTTCGTCTTGGGACATTGAATTGCAATATTTTGATATGACAAGTCCGAAAAGGGGGTATTTTTACGCTACAAAGAATATCGCACACTATATGTTACAGGTAAAAGTCGCTATGCAATAATGGTCGTGATGGCAATGATCGTGGTTGGAAAACATGGACAGATCAGAAATGAAAGACATGATGGAACCCGCGGAATACTTCCTGCCATCGTTGAAAGAAAAGTAATCATGAAGCACCTCTCTGCTTATCATGAGTTGAGTCCGATGCCATTCTTGATAGCAGCTTAAGCGATTGGTCGTTTTGTTTTTACTGCAAAGCTCAGTCCTTTTTGTCATCTGCCTGAGGTTGGACCCCACTGAGCTTTCACATTGCCCTTGGCAACGGCGGGTTGTTGGGAGCACCGGCTCCAGCGGTGTACCAGTTACTTGTGTTGCTTGTGCGTTTGTTTCTGGTGGGCTGTCTACTAATACCACCAAATCCAAGAACCTCCGGTCGGTCCAGGTCGAACGGATCAGACTGTCGAATGGTCCGACGAGCTGGCGTGACTGGTGTAAACATGTTGGTCGCAGGCCTACTCGGTCCCGGCTCACCGAAATACATGCCGGAGTCGCGGGTTGCAAAAGTGGAGTTTGCATCGAATGCCGTAGCGGGCTTGAAATTTGGCAATGCCATGGAAGAGCGTCGGCGCTGATGCTGTGGTAACACGGCCTGATTTGGTAGTGGCGGTGCATTGGGCGGGTCTCTGAATGGGTTGTCTGTAGCGTATAGAGACCACGTGGGCAGAGAGCTCTGCCCTGAAGCTGAGCTCATCGCACGCTGATGAGTGTTGGCTGGTCCTCTCTCCCAGGTTGGTGCGGCTGGGGGTGGGTCATAGACAGATGCGAACGGATCTCTTGGTTCAGGGGGTTCTGCAGTAGCCGCAGGCATTTGCGGAGTGCCAGGAGTGCTCCTCGGATCGGGATTGAGTAATAAGAGCGGACGCATCTGTTGTGGGTCTGCGAATGGGTTTGGTGAGCCTGTATCCTCTGCGATGTCGGGAAACCGATAAGCAGAAACACTGCTAGGCTTTTTGCGAAGCACGTTCCTATCGCTCTTCCTGCTTGACATGCTGCCACTGGACCCTGCACGCTTGACGCCCTGTGGTTCGCTGTTTGATCGAATCCGCCCGTTGGAATCTCTCGAGTATACCGAGTCAACACTCGCCTTTGGAACATGCCGTTGATAAGTGTTGCGAGCGGATTGGTTTTGGCTTCCTCTTAGCTTTGCAACAAATGCACCCAGTTCGGTTGGTATTGTCTTCAGCTTGTCCAGAAAGCTTGGGTACTCTTGCCTCTTTTCGTTCCATCTCACTGGCTGCGACTTCCGTTTGCGCAAACAAAGAAAGAGCAGCGCGCTAATCAAGGCCAAGGCGGCGATGCCACCAAAAACACCACCTAGAATGCCCCCAATATTTCCATTGCGACTCAGCGTCAGAGGACCATCATCGTTAGATGATCCCTGATCGGGTGCGATGATTCCAGCAGGCCCATCAGCCGGGGAAGCTGTCGGCCGTGGTCTAGCTACGGTAGGTCCCAAGATGGATGACGGTAGATTCGTGCCGGATTCTAGAGGGATCGCTGAGTTTGGGTCCACAGATGCAGGAGGGTCAGATGCCGGCGACGCAGTGAAGAGAGGCGGTGCCTCCGAAGCTTCAACCAGTGATGAAGGAACAGCTGTTGATATTGAGTCAGAGCTTGTTGGTATTGGGCTAGGAGTTGTTGATGTTGGGGTGGGGTTCGTTGGTATTGGGTTGGGAACTGTTGATATTGGGCTGGGAGTTGTTGGTGTTGGGCTTGTGGAAGGAGCCGCTGACACCACAGGAATCTGCAAAGGCACTTCGACCGAGGCTTGAGCTGCTGGTGGTTGCTCCAAACCAGCCGTAGCTGGGTCTGAAGACGGAAGAGCAAGCGGTTCTACGCGCGCAGAGGAAGAAATAAGGACCGTACTGAGCGTACCTGTCGACGATGTTCCCGCTACTGCGTCTGTGGGCGCTGTGGTGCCATCGGCCGTTGGTTGTGCTGCTTGATCTGCAGAGGGAGCTGGTGCTGAAGAGACAGGCGGTGGTGGCGGTGGCGGTGGTGGTTGTGATGATGGCGGTGGGGGAGGATTAGAAGATGTCTGAGCAGTGCTGGTCTGTATCTGTGGTGCATCCTGGGAAGTTGTGGTGGTTGAGGATGTGATTTGAGTAGAAGTTGCAGCTTGCGACGTTGTGGCCGCTGTTCGAGCCCGGGAACGTGTACATCGTCTCCCATTGACGGTCGTAATTGACTGTGACGGGGTGGCCATTCGAGCAACAAGTCATCAAAGGACAGGCCGGTAAGGAAAGAGATTAAGAGATAAAAACACTAGGCGCCGCGGACGCTGTGCGCATGTTAACGTGGGAAATTGAGAGTGTCACTGAACGTGGTACTGGATGAATAATGAACAAAGAGAAAAGGTTAGTTGCAGTCTGGAGAGCGGTCGGGTGCTCGTCAACCGTTGGTATACCATGGTGCGCCTATAGCCGTCTGAAACACGAGCGGCTTCATGTCGCGCTTCGAACAAGACTTGAAGCGCCGTAGGCCTCGCAGTCCCTAAACGGCGGTAGCCTTGCCGTCTCAAACCAGAGGCAAATCAGCTAGCGGCATGTGGTAGCGGCTGCCATTGCGGGTATGGCCATTTTGGTGGCGACGAGAGTGGTGATGGGCCAGCGAGTGAAGGAAACGAAATGGCAGAAGAGGGAGCCGGCGCCTGCTGGGGTCAGCATCACCGGCACGTGATCCACCACTGTCCTCTCCACTCCACCATGGCAAGAAACTCGAGGGCAGTCTCTTGACTTCAGGTACACACAGAACTTCTGACATACGCGCTTGTCCATGTCTCGCACGACAGAAGTCAGGCACATCAGGCAACTTCGCACATGAGCCGTCTTGGGACGACATAGCGCACCGAGGAACTGCCCCCGGCACCTGGCAGCCAAGGCGACGACAAGTCGAGCATCGCAGCTGTCAAAATCCGCCAGTCGGCTTGAATCAGACGTGGCTTGGGATGTAGCACCGTTGCACGCTTGCCCGCCCAAGTCCATGTCTGCCGTTTGTATGCCCATGTGGAGACGCTGGTACCCTGCGAGTGCACGTCCAGTTTAGAGACCCCCGGCACCACTCAACCGCGACATTGCCAGCTCTTCTCCTTTCTCATCCCTGAGTCGAGGGCCGACATAGAGCCCAATTGCACAAGCATACCGCCATGTTCAACTTCAGTGGTAAGTCCAGTCTGTTCGCGTTCCGCCTGCCCCGTCTTGTTTCCTTAGGGCTTCAGGTTGGCGCGTGCCAAGCCCCAGCTGGCACCTTCGCCCAATGCACACCCACCACCACCACCAAACACCATGGCCAACGTCGACATTGCATGTACCATCCTGTTGATGCCCTGCCCTCCCGAGCCCGAGCCGGATGATGCATCTACAAGTCGCTCTGCACAAGCCGGCCTGTTTGTTGGACATTTCACACATGTTTCGTCTGAGACATGTAGTGCACGTGCAGTCTAGTTGCTGATACAGGGCTTTTCTTTGATAGGAAATCTACTGGCGGGGCAACATGATACGCAGAAACAGAGATCCCCTCCACCAAAACCCACACCCGTCACGTTTCCTGCTCTGCACCCGCCTGAGCCTTCTACCCGAGCACCGCCACCTTCCTGGACCAGGCCAGGTGCCAGGATATCGGACCATTTTCTGCAACTGAGAAAGCCATCCGACGTCAGTACGGACACCTTGGCCTTGCTAAATGTCACGTTTCAGCCAGAGAGTGATCTGGAAACGTTGCTCTCGTCCCTGTCAAACAATGCAGACGCATTCCTGCCTCCAAGATCCTGGTTAGACGGACCTGGAGAACAGCCGTCTTCCTTCAATCATGGCACTGCTCCTGCACTTTTGAGCAATGGTAGAAGAACACCAGATCAACGGGATTTCTATGTCCGCGCAAGGGAGTTGTTTGTCAACAACGCTGATGCTTTCTCGACTTTGACTCGTAAGAGCAATGGCAATCAACTTCCCCTGCGACTAGCCCACTTTCGAAAATTCTGGGAGGGCCTTGATAACATGGCGTATTATTGGGACACGTCTTTGGATGAGTATCTCCCACCAGTTCAACAAGGAAACAGTAGCGAACAAACAACTTCCACCTCCGTGCAGGGGTCCGCAGATGCTAAACGTCAAGAAGCCACTGATGAAACTGATTCAGAGCCCTGCACCACCGGTGGTGAAGAGCCTCGTAAAAAGGCAAGAGTGGGAGAAACTGGAATCGAGAAACAGCCCATCTATATCCAGAGTGAAAACGCTTCCAGAAGGGAACCGCCGAATGAATCAAGCTATTTAGAACGCATGCAACGGAACAAGATGGATCCGCTCGGGACCCTGAGGGCTGCAAGGATCAAGGCCGACGATAAGCCGGCTGACGTTCCCCACGGTTCCTACCGAGGCTACCGTATTGGTAATGGAGTGGGAATGCCTGATCAATATCGTATTGAATGCGTGCGTTCTTTCCTTGAGCCTATCGCGTGGGCTTTTGGTGTGACTCTCTCTCCACATCGCCGCCCGCCAGTGCTCACAATCGAACATGTTCGATTCCCTGTTCGTATGAGTTCTGTAGCCTGGCGGGGTCCACAGGACAGGGCAAAAGCTAGGCAAGGCTGTTTAGAAGGCCCTGTGTTAGGCATGCAATGTCGAGCGGATGTCAACTTTGGGGTAACCGGAAGGTTGGAAGCCCAGTCCACTCTAGATGCCGTCCGAGAACTAGGAGGGCTGCTGCTACTAGCACAAGAGAGGGCCAGAGAGGGAAAAATTGAACGAAGAGGTGGTGATGGCAAATGGTGGTCGACGAAGGAGCGCTGGGGTGGAGGCCCGGGGGGTGAAGTTGGCGAGGCCACCGGAGCCACAGAAATTCTTGAAAAGGACACAGCTTCCAAGCGAGAAGAAAACCCCGTGGAAAGAAATCGAGATGGGTCTAAAGTCCGTCGGAGACCAACGCCAGCCGCAGTCTGGAAGACACTGCGACCCGGATATCCGCTCTGGGACCCGAAAGTCACATACGAAGCTATTGGCAAGGATAGAAACGTCGAGTGGGACGATGTAGGATTCCGTGCAATAGTTTCATATGACTAAACTCGCTGACTAGATATTACAGGTCTTTATGGTGTCGTCACTGAACCATCACATTAGCCTATTGAAACTTCGCGTACATCCAGCGTATCTGGAATTCATCACTGAAGGCAAACTACCTGTTGAAACACCGCGAGAATCTGATTGGTGTTCGCCAAAGTTGCAGAGAACAAAGTGGTTTGATTTGTTCAACATCGAGGACCGCGCTGAAGCTATGAGAGGGGTTTGGGGCATCATGTCCTATCTCATGCGTGCGGACCACAGAGGCGGTGGGAACGCTGGTCTGAGTGGATGAGAGAGTTCCGTCATCAGCAAGCCTTTTGAACCACTCAGCCGCTTGATGAGGTCATGGCACAAACTGAAGTGGCATCAATCGGATATTGTATCGGAGTGCCAAAAAGTTTAAGAGGGGACCGGATATCTAGCCGGATTGTAATGTCACAGATTACTTGAAAGCTCCACAAACTTGACAACTCACCGCGATCCCTTATGCTTTTCACCCATGTGAGATGTCGACATAGCTCTCGTACGACTAACGAAATCTCTGGTCACGGATCGTTCGAAGAATGACATCGGGTGCATACTTCGCAGATTGTACCAACTCATGCAGCTTGATACCAAAAGTGAAGCTCTTTTCACTAAAAGTCGCTGTGCAAATCACGAGAAAGCAGTGTCGCACAGACAGCAGGAAGCCGCACAACAAGGTGAACATAGCTACCACGCGATTGGTGCGGACCACGCAAGCAGCTTGTTGCACGCCTACTTGTAATGTAGTTGGCTGGTCTTTAGCTTGCACCACCTATTGCGTAGTCTCTTAGGGTGAACGTGTCACCAAAAATATTGACGTTGCTCACGAACATACTACAGAAACACCCGTTCCGCCGAGTATAACTGTGGCGTTTTGGGGCAGTATGCGTGCCCACAGGCGCCTGTCACATGGTCACTGCTTCTAGCCGTTTGTTGGTGGCTTGGAACCTAACCGGCTGCACAAGGACTACGGTTATAGGTTAATATGTAATCCACCCTGGCCGGCTTGTTGCTAATAGTAGAGTTAAACTTCCAATTTGCTCTCTCAAAATTATTCCAATCACGTAAGGTTTCTATGATTCACCAGGCAGAGCTCCCAGAAGCAGAATGCAGGTGACTTGTGTATCTTTATCACGCACTTACAACTTTGCTCCGTTACAGATGCCTTTGTACAAAAGTTTGGCCGAACCTATCCTTCTCGTAGGCCACGATACAGCTTTGATCACGGCCTTTCCTAGCTAGACTCAGATAATTTTGGTTGCTGGTTCATCGCCGTGGAACGGGTGTGCTCGATCTCCAACTGGTATCCACATACCAGGTTCGCGAAGATGTCACAAGTGCTCATGCTTCTACGCATCTCGTAAAGGCAGCTGTCCCTACCCGTTGCTCCTGATTACTCTCCCGTTTTGAACTGTAATCGACAAGCCCAATGTTTAATCATCCTCCGAACAACTGTATCAAAGTCATATTATGTTTCCAGAAAAAGATGCCCCAATACGCCACCCTCATGAATCAAGCGGCGCACTCGCGTCTAGAAATAATTTTTCCAAGGGCCAACTTTTCAAAACCAACACTACCAGCAAGAGTAACAGTGGCTTGAGAGCCTACGACAACGACCGCAGCCTGGACTGTCACCGCCCTATCGTTGTCTTCGCACAAACAACTTTCTATTGTCTTCTCTCTCAGCACTCCACCAGCTGGCTAGCGTCCACAGCCCCCATCCAGTCTATATAAAGTCCGTCTTTATGCACGAATCACGATCATCGAGCATCGCAAATAACAAACTCGAGCTTGCTTACCAACTCTCCCATTTTCTCAAGTTCATTCAAGCCTGGCCCCCAAAAATCAGCACACCGCAGCTCTAGCTCATTGTTCCTTGCATTTACAACCCCGAGGAATTTATCTTGCTCTGTTTCTGGCTAGAAAGCGCCCCGATAGCCCCGCGGCCTCGTATACCAACACAAGGCTCTCTGGGGGCAGAAAAGACAACGCCTACATTTCATGGCAGTCTATATCAAGGGGCCCTATCCAGTCTACTACAACAGAACCTCACTCAGCTACCCTTCACTCTCCAATCCCTTGACGTCTCATTGGTACTACCAGTCACCAAGAAGCCATCCCTCCACCATGACTGTCTTCACCAACCTTCTCCTTCTTCCTATTACCCTCCTCTCCTCCCTCACCACTGCCGAAACCTTCAAGTCACGCACTGTAGACCCCCAACTAAACGCTGCACTCCGCACCGCGGCCACAGCCTTTGACCGGGCGGCTCTGCTGCCCAACAACGCAGACTGGGTATATGACTTTTCCAAACACCCCAACTTCGACTCGCCTGTGGGTGCCGTCATCAATGCCGACGCTGCCTCTTTCCCCGTCCTCACGGGTCTCGGGTCAAGTGTAGCGCTGCTCAAGCTGGCACCGTGCGGCATGCTCCCTCCGCACTTGCACCCGCGCGCGACTAACATCGTGACTGCAATTACGGGGAACACGACGACGTACATGATAGGCGAGAACGGCGTCGGGCTGCGAACCGTCGATTTGCTGCCGATGATGGTGACGGTGTTTCCGCAGGCAAGTTTGCATATGATGCAGAATAATGGTGAGTTCCCAATTTCCCCTTTCTACTTTTCCCCCTCTTTCCTTTTTCTTTCTTCTTCTACCGTCTCGATTACTATCCATGTCTGAATCCGGACTTCGTTTTTCCTTTTTTTTCTATTCACTTGCCCCTTTGGGACAGTCGCACAAACACATGATTATACTATTTTCCCAATCAGGAAAAACATATTACTTTCTTATTCATCCCCTCGCATGACATACATAGCCCCATTCTGACACACCCTTTTTCCTTAAACCAACTCTCCTTTCCTAGAATAAATCTCAGCCTCAAAATCAACCCCACTAACCTCTCTCACAGACTGCGAACCCGCCCTCCTGCTCTCGTCGCTCAACAGCGATGACAGCGGCACACTAAACATCCTGCCCAGCCTGTGGTCTGTGCCGCAGGACATCATTGGTGCTGCGTTTGGCAATGCACCGGCACTGGATGATGCGCAGAAGGTGGGTGGGCAGATTCCGCTTGTGGGCACGGGCGCGATTATCGGGAGTAAGGAGTGTAAGAAGAGGTGTGGGATTGAATGAGACGTTGGCATAAAGACAAAGGGGATGGATGGAATGGACAGGGGAGAGATGGAGGCAACATGCAAGGGCGTTTTGGCTATGCAACAACGTTTTTTGTTTGCTTTTTTACTTCTGGAAACAAGGGCTGTTGTTCTTCGTTGAGACAGTTGAAGTTAGTTTTTCTTACCCTCTTGGGCTACTTTACTGCTTCTACTACTCGCCCTGTTTTCCGTCTTGCTGCACACAATGTCATCTCATTTTGCTCCCTTTTTTCGCTCGATACGCGTGATGCGCTTTTCCCGAAACAAGAAACGAAGAAATATCAAAATGCGATACGGGGCATGATGTCATTACAAGAGTGAGAATCGATAAGAGAAAAGGGATAAGAGCAATCATGTGGTGTGCACCGCAACCCAAACTTTTCGGTCATATTTTTTGCCCCTAGTGCCGTCTTACACATCCGCGGTGCACGGCTCCACTCGATCCCGTCTGGCCTCGCAACGGGCCGCCAACCCGCACCAGTGGGGACCAGGACCTACTTCGGCGACCAAGGCCAAAGTTTTGCCATTTGATAACACCGATCGTAATCGTGGCAGGCTTTGTCATTCAGATAAATACAAATAAGACTGTGTTGAAAGATCCGTTGGTGAGTTTTGCAAATCGAACAACAAACGAGATCATGCTATTTCTCGTATAATAGCCGCCGTGGCTTGCTACTCCGCCCACATGTTCCAGGGACGGAGCAGAAGCGTCAGCATTTAAACCACCAAACAGGAGAGCCCATGTGATTTCTTTGCGCACCCCCCGCGATGTACACGAGGTTGATAACTGCATATGTCGTAGCCACATGCAAGTAAGAATGCGAGTGAGACATATTTTGTCATGCATCCATTAGGCCAGCTCTGACCAGCCGCGGCTCGGCATCAAATTCCCTTTCTTTCAGTCCGGCACCCAAGCGGATCGGAACGTGCTGGCAGTTTCTGTGAATTATATCCGGGCGCCACAGCCTTCAGGTTGTTTCCCTCGAGACCCGGATGTTTGAGAAAGCAAGGTCGGGTCCTTCCCCAGCCAGTTTAGCAGACATGTGGTTAATGACTTCGTCGGACCAACGAAATGCATCAACCTGTTGATAGTCCAGCAGCGAGTTCAATGCTCTGACTATCCATTCCTTCACTTCTGTCGTGCAGTATTCATATGCAACGACAAAACTGAGACCCGTGTGAAATGCACCGATCGGCCTGCTGGCCCAGGCATCCTCCCATGTCTTGCAGATCTCGAGAGCAATGCATTGGCACTCGAATTGCAGTTCGTATATGCTTCGGTCAAAGGGTGGTAAAAGCCGCATCAGGATTTTGTTTGTGAGTATTACGACGGACCAGAAGCAGTTGTATGCTGTCATATCTCGCCAGTTGTTGAAATGGTAGATTGGACGTATAGGACTGTCCCTTTCACAAGGTTGCCTCTCCGAGGCAACATTCCCGTTTCTGAGTTTCGCTTCCATGTGTTGGCCCAAGCAGCGAAGGGCGTCTTTGAGGCCCCGCACCTTATGTAGCAAGGCCGCACGTGCAGGTTCGTATGGGTAGGTATACGAAGTCGGGTTGGCTGGATATGGCGCATCGACGGGCTGTATCTCATCCATGAATTCCGTTTCATCGAAAGAGCCGGATGAAAAGTCGAGTGATGGTGGTGTTTCAGTAGATTTGTGTGAGCTACTACTGGAGTCCAAATTGAGACCTGCAGTGCGAGAAAGTTGGAAGACACGTTGATCGCCTAGCTCTTTGAGCTCGTTGAAGATACCTGGCAGTTCTGCCATGTGTTGCATCAAGTCGGTGTTCAGGCAGTCGTCGAATCCGAGCCCCGTCTTGTCAAAAGCTATCTCTCGCCAACCCGGCGAAGCAAGAAAGCACGGTTTGCGTTCGTACATACAAGTGATGATCTGTTCACACATTAGCTGAGAACAGACGTTTCCTTTTGGCCTGAGCTGCGTGGTGAGACAGCTCTCCTCGTAGGTAACGGGAATCGACCTACAATTCCGCCTCGATTGAAGCGTAGCATCTCCTTTGTGAAGGAATCCTGGTATCTTCCCGGGCCTTGCAGTTCCATCAGACGTCCAGCGCCTCCTACGTGGGTCAGATACCGATTGCCTGTCCTCGGGCCTGCGAATGCCTGATGATGTAAGTATGCCTGTAAAGTTGAAATGTGATCAAGCAAGCCTCACCTCTACCAGGCCCAGAAGAACCGATGCACAGAGTGTCTCAGGTGACAAGCCGAGTTGTGGATGTTCAAGGCATGTCTGCAGAGTCTTGATGGCGCGGATATACAGCTCCGGGGAAACAATCTCATTTGCCGTCTTCTTGTAGACCAAGGATGAATGGACATTGACGAGTACAGTGACGGCTGCGTCAAGCGCAGGATTGTGCCCGATTCTGGCCGGAACTTCTTGAATGAAGGAGCCAAAGACGGACATGCGATGCCCAGCGCTTCCAGTTCTCGTAGCTGCAATCAAGGCGTGGGCGAGCTGTTGATCATGCGATTGCGAGGGGTGCCTCAGCAAAGGTGACTTTGGCGGGCTGGCAGATATTGACCGCGGGGACCTTTTGCGAGGGGTTGAACCGCTTTGCGAAATCCTGAACTTGTGGACAACGGAGCCATTTTCTGCGAATTTCTCGTTGAGTTGGGTCAAGTGATTGTTTTGTTGTTCTGTGGCTTGTGTGTGAATATCAGACTTTATTTTGGACTCGGGACGGCCCACCCGTTGATGCGCTGGCGTCGTCGGCCGCCAACCTTGTAGTAGAGGTGGTATTAAATCGAGGGCCGAGATCTCTGAACGTGTGTCGCGCTGGCGGGCCCGGACAGGACTTGCCGTTCTTTTTGCAGTTCAGGCAAGCTGGCCAGGATTCGTCTTGTTCACCATCAGCCAGGGTGCTCGAGTCGCGCCCAAGCCATGGAGCTAGCCTTACCGCACTCTAACAAGAGTCAGAACCAGACGGCGCGGTAGAGGAATCCGGCGACTTACTAATTTTCCTTTTCCGGCAGATGAGGCACCCCGTGCTTTTGGGGACGCCGACCATGGTTCGCAGTAGGCGCACCAGCAGAGAAGGGTTGACACAGCGTGTCAGTAGTCTGGAGAGTGCGTGGTGGGCTGGGGCCGTGGAATTGACAAGAACATGGGAGGCTGCATTCAGATCAGAGGCTTCGCAGTCGACGCATATGAGGCGCCATTTGGCCGTTGGACGATGCTGTGGATGAAGTATGCGGGATGTCCGCCTCTGCTACGCTTCTTGGACAAGCTTCCACATTGTGGCTGCGGACAGGGCTTAGTGCTGCAGGGCTGGGTTTTCACATCCCGGACTGGCGGTGGGCGTTTGGCTGGATATGAAGCGTGCCGGCTCACGTGTTCGCAGCATGCAACTCAAGCGGGCTAGGCCTGACGCGTAAACCACCGAGGGGCCCACGATTGGCCAAGTTGGATATGACGTTGGGATACCGAGCGTAGGTTCGGGTGCGTGGTGAATGCCAGCGGTGCCGGTCAGATGGCCGGGCCAAAGTATGCGACAACCACTGGGGATACACCAAAGAGGGACCAACTGCAAGGGCGGCGCCCCGCGGCCAAGCCCCTAACCACCACGAGGCTCCCTCCGTCTTCAAAGCCTCGATACTTTCTCCTTCTGACCACTCGGCCGCCCCGTGGCTCGTGGCTCGTGGCTCGAATCCACCATCGTCTACATTGCGAGCCGCAGCACGTCGCCCCGTGGCTAGCTCCTCCACCCCACCCCATCACCGCCTCTTCCCGCTCACACTGTCGATATAGGCTACCATGGAATTGTTAGCACCCATGCGCCATTCGCTCGGGGATATATGTAGCTTGATGGCTAACGGCCACTCACCGTTCCCACCTTCTCTTCCTTTACCGACGGACATTCCGGCGCGCCACAGACGCAACCGACATGATGTAAGAGAAGCCTTAGCTGTCGCTGGTAGGGCTGATCAGACTACTCTATCTGCAGCTCATGTAACCCTGCCACCGAATGCGTGTCTATTTCTGCTTCGTGCATCGCATACCAGCAACCATCGGTGTGTGTGTGTGTGTGTGTGTATGTGGGTGCTGAAGCCAAGGAAAATGCTAGCTATTGGCAATCATGACCTGGCTTTACAAATCACTACCATTGCTTACCTCATAATTCCCTATGCTGCCAGCCCAACTAACAAACAACGCTCGTCATCTCAAAATTCCATCTGCTCTGCCCCTCCCTTCCACGGGTATGCCGTGGCCAAGCTTGATCGCAGCCATCATCTCGGATATAACACTTCATATCCTTGCTCTACATAGCCATACTAGCAATCAATATAAAAACTTAGCCATATCAGGTCAATGTGCTTGGAAGGGCCGATTCCGACTGATGACAGCCTGGCACCATTGTCTGCACTGGTTGCATTCCGACTTCAGTCCGGCTATCGACTAACATCCATGTCTTACACCTGGCCATTACCGACTGCACTGCCCTGGCACTTCGCCATGGAATTAGCGCCAAAGGAATAAGCTTGCTGACCCCCTTCGAACCCTCCAGCCAATACTTTCTGTCCGGTAGTTGCGGCGTATGGTAGGCTAAGATAAAGGGGCTTGATCAAACTACAGCCATGACTTGTACCACCCACCCGCATATTACTTCCCCATGACACTATTCCCACGTTTGCTTTGTCTGGTTTTCCCTGTAAACTTGCTATATTCATTCAACTATGTCGTCTCGATACCAAACAAAGTAATTAATACAAGTCTCTGGAATGGTCAACTGGGTATCATAACACATCGACCAGTCGATACTATGCATAAGTGTACCGCAACAGACCCTCGTAACCTGTGCCCAATGTGCCGGTCTCGCTTCCTAGCTTCAACCGAAAGACTCACAAGAAACATATCTCGAGCCGAGCCCTCATCTCGATCAATCGGATCCACATGCGTCATCCATCTCGTCGGTGGCGTTGATCAGCAGCTCAAGCCCTTCGTGCTTATTCTTCCAAATCATTCTCCTCGTCCTTCTCAACCTTCCCCTTGGCAGCCTTCTTGCTCTTCGGCTTCGCATCCTTGATACTCTTCCTTTGCACTTGATCGCCAACACGTTCGCGTTCAGCAGCACCCTCTTCTTGAAGTTGTGCACTTAGTGTCTTGAACTCTTCAGAATTCACACTCATACCAACGAGACTCTCCAGCATCTTGATCTCACGCGCCCACACGCCCTTATCCTCCATCTTCTTGCCATTCTTGTCGATGATGTCAATAGGCGTTTCGAGAACCATTGGAAGACCGTGAAAGCGTTCATCATTCATCAAGTTGTGGAAGGATTCAAGCCCAAGATAACCAGTACCAATGCGGGCATGGAGGTCGCGATGGCTGGATAAAGGGGCTTTGCTATCGTTAACATGGAAGGCCTTGAGATACTCTAGGCCAATCTCCTCGTCAAATTGTTTCATGGTCTCGGCATACGCTTCAGGTGTGCGGAGGTCATAGCCAGCAGCGAAGACGTGGCAGGTGTCCAAGCAAACACCTACGCGACTCTTATCGTCAACTAGCTTGATAATGGCTGCAAGGTCAGAGAACGTTCCGCCAATCGTATTGCCCAAGGTCGCCATGGTCTCAAGAACAGTGACGACTTTGCCCGTCTCTGGGTCTGCATGGGCTCTGTTGAGGTTCTCTGCAATGATTCGGATACCTTCCTCATGCGTGGTTGCATTGGCATTGCCGGGATGAAAGTTGTAGTACCGAATGCCAAGGCGATGGCATCGCGTGAGGTCGTTCAGGAAAGAATCATAGGCTTGCTTTTTACGTGCAGGGTCTGGGTGTGCAAGGTTAACCAGGTAAGAGCCGTGAGGCAAGCAACACTCTGCAGCGTCGATGCTATGATCTTTGCACCACTGCACAAAGAACTGAGCATGCTCTGGATCCATGTCCACTGTCTCCCATTTGCGTTGGTTTTTCATGAACATGGCGAAGGCATTGCCACTGGTAGAGTCAGCTCTGTTCAAATAGCAAACATGCCCTCAGAGAGCAGAACTCCCAGAGCGTCAAAAGTACTGAGCTTACCCAATATGGACGACGTTGAGAATAGCATTGTGTACACCTGAAAACCCCGCAAGATCCGTATTAGCTCACATTCAGATGAAACGACAGATAAAACTTAGCCACAACTGACCTCCAGCAATGCTGACATGAGCGCCAACTCGCAGCTTAATATCCTTGGTACGTTCTGCAATGGGCGGCAGAACTTTCACTGGCTTGGCCTTGGACTTTGTCACCTTCTTCGGCTTAGCTTCACCGTCATCGACTTTCTTTGTATTTTTAGTAGTCTTTTTAGATGGAGCCTTCGTCTTGTTGACAATCTTGACATCCTCTTCCTCTTCACTGTCAACCGTGGTTTCCTCGACAACAGTTTTCTTTGTAGAGACACGCTTTGACTCTGACGATAGCTTGACATCCCCGACGGTTTCTTCGGCAACTATCTCTTCGTCTGTTTCCAATTCGACTTTAACTTTTTTGGCCGCACGTCTCTTAGGCCGAGGCGACTCAGTGGCGACTGCCATGCTATCCTCCGCCCCGGTCTGTCGAACGGCAATCCCTTTTGTACGCGAGATTACCTCTGCCTTTCTCTTCTTACTGATAGTTTCAGGCTTGTTTGCAATAGGCGAAACATGTGAATTTGAATGAGTGTCTTCACGCGGCTTAGCCATATTGTGTGCTGCAAGGTTGTCGATCGTGGTCGTAGTTCGTGAGCTAGCCGAGGCTGACAATATGTTGGAGAAAGGAGCACAGGACTGCTTGCGGTCTTCAGAAGAGGATTTGTTTGCGCAGACCAAGGAAGTGGAGGACAGTGAGCGATGGTGGCGAAGATAAGAGAAATTACTCGATGTGCTCCTGATGGCACTTGTACTCCAATTTCCCGATGTTCGGAATGATTGGACGGCACCTAGTAGTGAAGAAGCCGATCTTGTCCCGTCGTACAAAGGTACACGTTGGTGGTGGTGTAAAAAGGGATTGTAGAGCGTGTGGTGGCTGTTTCGTGACAAGGCGCAATAGGAGCGCTCCTTCAAATATGTATAATTCAGGAGAGAGCGATCGTGGGCAAAGACCCCAAAAGATTGACGGCGCAGGAAAGAAGAAATAAAACTCGAAATTCTGGAAAGTCGTTTTTTCATGCAAAGGCAATCAAAGATTCGAAGAATTGATGCGCTGTGGAATGAAGGAAGAACCAGACGTCACTGACGGGCGACGCGTTCAGAAACGCGAGCTCACATGTCTGGCTTAACCCCGCGTTAAGTCCGCAACACCCAAAAAATTATCCCCACATCCAGCAGCCGACACCAACTTGTCGCCAGCAGCACCACGCCCTTGCATCCAGTAGGAACAGCCGTTAAAGCAGTCGGACTGGCTCAGATATATTTTCACGGCTATCTGTGACCCGCTGCGATCGTCGTAACACTCACAGAAGAGCCTCCGGAACCTACCCACCTCCACCAAGATGCCTAAAGCAAAGCAAAAACGAAGCAAAGCCGCCGACAACAATGCCTCGCCCTACACGAAGCCAACATCGGCGAAAGCCGCAGCCGCACATTCGATTTTCAAAATGGACAAGGACCTCGGTCAGCATATCCTCAAAAACCCTGGTGTCGCAACTGCGATTGTGCAAAAAGCGCATTTGAAGCAAAGCGACCACGTCCTTGAAGTCGGTCCTGGTACCGGCAACCTTACAGTCCTGATACTCAAGGCAGTGAAGCAAGTCACAGCCGTGGAAATGGATCCGCGAATGGCTGCAGAATTGACAAAGCGAGTACAAGGCACACCTGAAGAAAAGAGGCTTACAATACGACTGGGCGATGTGATCAAGGCTGAACTACCACGATTCGACGTGTGTATCAGTAATACTCCATACCAGATTAGTTCGCCGTTGGTCTTCAAACTGTTGGCACTACAACATCCACCGCGCTGCTGCGTACTCATGTTCCAGCGCGAATTCGCCATGCGCTTGTTCGCCCGACCAGGCGAAAAGCTCTACTCCCGCCTTTCTGTTAACGTGCAAATGTGGTCCAAAGTCTCGCACGTCATGAAAGTCGGTCGCAACAACTTCAACCCGCCCCCACAAGTCGAAAGCAACGTTGTACGCATCGAACCTAAAAACCCACGCCCACAAATCGCATACGAAGAGTGGGATGGCTTGCTTCGTATCTGCTTCGTCCGTAAGAACAGGACTCTGCGTGCGAGTTTCATGGGTACTGCAGCTGTGCTTGAGCTTCTTACTAGCAACTATCGTCTTTACTGCGCACAAAACGACATTCCCGTTGACGATTCTCCCCTCGATCCTAGTGAAATCGCCGCGGCAGAAGAGGCCGAAACGATGGATGTGGATGACGAATTCAAGGGTTTCTCTGATCCTGATGAGCCAGACGACGAGCTCCCTGATTTCTTCAAGCAGCTGCAGGCAGAAAACAAGAAGAACAGAAATGGTGCGAACCGCAAGCGCAAGGGCAGACTGGCGGAACTTGTGAGGGAGAAGGTCAGGAAGGTGCTAGAAGATGAGACGCAGCTAGCAGACAAGCGAGCGAGGCTGTGTGACGAGGGTGACTTCCTGAAGTTATTGTATGCGTTTAACCAGGAGGGCATACATTTTAGCTAAGCAAGGAGGGACAAAATCTGTCGTGGAAGAGCTATTAGGTGGCATTGCATGGCGTTTCGGGATGCTTTCGTAAAGCACAATGGCGTTCTTTGGGGGGTTTTATACCTGAACGAAAAGAAAGGCATGGCCTGGGTGTTGATGTTCGAAGGCAATACATAACCTTGCGTTGATACGGGCCAAAAAAGAGTGTGATAGGATTACTCTGTATGTGAGATACAGAATGGGGGTATCTAAAATTGCTTATTTTACGGCTTCCAATGCTTCTCTCTCGTCTCTCCATTCATGTTTTTATCCTCTCGACACATTGGCTTCCGCTCATGTCTCAGCAAAAGTATTTGGAGGCAAAGTATCATGACCATAGTCATTACTATCCTCTCGTCTGATACCATTATCAACCACTGTTTCTTCGTGTCCATTTGTCCTATTTCCTTCCTCGTTTCCTGCTCTTTCTTTTGGTCTCCACAACCTCACAGTACGATCAAGCCCCGCGCTCGCGATCAGCTTCTCCGTTGGATGCGTATGGACACTCAACACAGCATCTGTGTGGCCTTCAAGTCGTTGAAGCACGTTCTTGCTACTCACGTCCCAGAGGACGACGGTATTATCCTCGCTGCCAGACGCTATGAAGGCGTATTCCTGTCCAGCCTCGCGGTCACCATATGTGCCAAACGTCCCCAAAAGCGAATATTTTTTGTTGGTGTGCCCTTGATATGTCTTTACACATTTGCCTTTTCCCTCAATGTAGTTCCACAGACGGATACAAGAATCTAGCGTCCAGGCCAGGATGTACTTTCCGTTGGGCGAAAATATGACAGATGACACGGGCGCATTATCTTCATGGACGAGGGTGCGGAGGCACTGACCGGTCGCTGTGTCCCAGACACGGATCAGACCGTCGTGTGAGCAGGAGACAATGAGCGTACCATCACGAACGAAATCGACGCCACCGACTGGGTCACTGTGTGCGGGTAGGGAGCGCATAACTCGAGCGGCGCGCACATCCCAAAGGTACACGGCTTCATCATACGAGCCAGAGACAAGCATGTTGCCCTTTGGGCTAAACGCAATGCTGTATATGTAGTTGTGATGCCCGATGAACGGGGTGGGATGTGCCAGCCCAGTTGCTGTATCCCAAAGTCGGATACCCTTGTCGTCTGAGCCGCTCGCGAGAAGCTTGGAATCTAGGGACCAGCATATTGTGCTAACACCGGCGAGATGGCCCTCGAGTGTGTGTTCGAGCTCGCCGGTTTTGGCATCCCAGATCTTGACAGTGCAGTCGGCAGATGCAGTAGCAAGCCATCGGCCGTCTGGAGAGAATTTGACACAGGTGATGCCTCTTTTGTGACCGCGCAGGATAAGTGTGGGGGAATAGTTCAAAGAGGTCGGTTTCGACGGTGGCGGAGGGGTGCGTCGTCGTCGGTTTGGTGATGAAGAGCTCGAGCGTGGTGAATGCGACCTTGATCGCGAATACGATCGCCTTCGGTCCCGGTCCCGGCCCCTATACTCCCGTTGCTCGTCGTCACTGTTGTCTCTGCTATACCGGCGCGCAGGCCGTTCTGCCAGACTGTAGCTCGGAGAGACATTGTGTGGTGTGTGAGAGGCAGAGCGTTTGCACGGTCGTTCTTCGTCGTATCTTTCCTCACTTTCGTGCCGTCGTTTAGGCGAGGGAGATGGTGTGCCGTCCATTGTTGAATGTGGAGTAGCCAGTTGCTTTGTGTTGGATTGGGAAAACGCGACGGATCGGCGATATTAGCTTAGCGCGCAGGCGGTAAGGAGCACCCCTGCAGCGTCCCAGGAACTATTTCCCCAGTTGCATCATTGCATTCACTGTCGTCTAATCTTTGTTCAAACTGGGCACCCACCATGACTTCCGAGGCTCCTCACCCGCCTTCGAACATTCGCATTCTCTCACTCAACTGCTGGGGCCTCAAGTTCATTTCCAAGCTCCGCAACGAACGTCTTACCGAAATCGGTGTTCAGATCGCCGCGGCGAACCCACAGCCAGATATCGTCGGCCTGCAGGAGTGCTGGACACAGGAAGACTACCATGCGATTCGCGAAAAGACCAAACATATCCTTCCTTATGGAAAGTTTTACCACAGTGGCATCTTTGGTGGCGGCCTAGTGATATTGTCACGATGGCCCATCATCGAGAGCAACATGGTCCGGTATCCATTGAACGGACGGCCAGCTGCATTTTATCGAGGCGATTGGTTTGTTGGCAAAGGTGTAGCGTGTGCCAAAATACAAATGGGGCCTTCGCAAAGAGATATAGCAGAAGTCTTCTGTACACATGTCTGCCTCCCATCACTTTCATGGATATCTGGAATGCACACACTGACAGGAGTAGCTCCACGCCCCTTATGAACGCGAACCCCACGACTCCTATATCTGCCACCGAACAGCCCAAGCATGGGAAATCACAAAACTCATGCGGGCAGCCGCTGAGCGCGGACATCTTGTCATCGGCATGGGCGACTTCAACATGATTCCTCTTTCCCTCGCACACCGCATAATAGAAACGCATTCACCAGTCCGTGATGTGTGGCGCATACTGCATCCCGAGTCTTCAATTGGCGCAGCAAGGGACGAGGTCGAACAGCGTCGATGCGTACCAATGCCGTCTGCTGAATTCAACGTTACTGTGAACGGAGCTACATGTGACAGCGAATTCAATTCCTGGCGGTGGAACAAAGGGCAACAGAGGCGTCTTGCCAAGGGCGAGAATGTGCAGATAGATCCTGCCGTTGAGGATCCTAACGCAAAGCGGCTGGACTATATCTTTTTCAGCAGCGGAAGAATTCACAACCCAGAGACAAAGGACGAGGTTGCTGAGTGGGAGCTGAAGGAAGCGAATGTGGGCATGACAATGCGACATCCTACATTGCATTGCTCTCTCAGTGACCACTTCTCTGTGGAGGCGACATTGACGAGGACTCCGACCGCGCCGGCGGCCGTCCCGCTCTCTCCTTGGGCTCTGCCCGAGCGCTATCTGCCAATTGAAACCTACGACGAGATCCTAGCCACGACACTCAAGTACCAGGTTCGAGAGCGAGTGCAGCGCAAACTACGCATAGGGCACTTCTTCTACCAGCTATCTATGTCTATTGGATGTCTGATTGGTGTATGGTGGTCACCGAAGAACTATGTCGCTTTCATTCTGATGCTGTTGAGCACCCTGGGACTCAGTGTCGGCGTCATAGATGGGTTGATGGGACTCTTGTTCGTTGGTAGCGAGCTCAGGGCACTCAAGGAGTTTGAGTGGGAGGTGAGGAATGCTCGAGAAAGAGCATTGAAGGCAGCATCCAAAAAGACAACGTCCGAGGATAGTCAGATGTCGAACGCGTCAGAGTAAAAATATGAGATAGATATATGGAAATATTATGGTTGCAACGCCGCTGTCCATTTGCTCCAAGTGTTGGGAAAGACGCGTGCACGTGCTGTTGTATAGACGCGCGACACTTGAGTGGTGGCTTGGCTCTTCAATGAAGCACGACTTCAAACCTCATCCTTCCAGCCACCATACTTCCTACGCAAGCCCCATCTCTCCGCGCGCACGCTTGTCAAATCGCCATAAGCACGCGATCCAGTCCATCGTTACCACCCCGGTCGCATCTCGTACATAGCTCAAAAGGCTTTGATCGCGGTTCGGAAGTCCGCAGCCCTCACGATGAGCGACTCGCAGCCACAACAACCCCAGCAGCAGCCCACCGGCGGCCAGCAGCAACAGCTGCTACGCCCTGATGACATCCTGAAGCTACAGTGCCTCCCTGAGGATGAGAAGCAAAAGTATCGCTTGATCATGCAGAACTCCTGGAACATCTGCAATCAGCACCCGCAAGGCAGTCCCGAAAATACCAACGCTCGTCAGAAGCTTATGGAATGGTCGCAAAAGTTCATTGCACGTGAACGCCAGTACAGGGCAAAAATGAAGGCGCAGCAACAGCAGGGGAACCAGAATCAGGGACAAGCGGGTCAGTCCAACGCCGCTGGTCAGCAAAACCCGAATCCCGTCAAACCGGAGGGGGGACAGGCTCGTGTCGAAAACACTGCGGGAGCAGTTAACCATCAGCCGCAAGGTCAACAGCCATCTAATCAGGGCCAGAACCAAGGCCGCGGCCAGGTGGATCCTGCTATAGTAAAGCACGTCCAGGAATTCCCCATGCAGGGGCCGTTGACCGGACCTTCGCCGGGCACGCCCGAGTATGAGGTCAAATTGAAAGAATACCGGACTGGCTATCTGAACATGCTAGCGAAGCAATCTTCTCTGAGCGAGAACAGAAAGAAAATCATACAACAACTGAGCGAACGACAGAGTAACGGGCAAGAGCTACCACAGGATCTACTCGCGTTGAAAGCCAAGATCGAGAAGGAGCATGCTAATATAAAACATCAAGTTGACAAGTTTCGAGCTTTGCAAAAACAGTGGAGGGAAGAGCGCGAGCAGAATTCGCAGGGCCAGGCGCAAACGCAAGGCCAGAACTCAGCGCAATCGCCGCCGCCGCCACCGCAACAGCAACAGCAGCAAACGTCACAACAACAATCTCAACCGCAGCCACCTCAACGGCAGCCATCACAACCTAATGTCCCTGCGCAACCCCAGATAAAAGAGGAGCCTCAGATCAAAATTGAGGGTGGACAGCCACCACAGCAGCCACCACAGCAGCAACCTTCGTCGCAACCACAATACAACGTGCAGGGAAACCAAGGGAACCAACAACAACCACCGCAACAGCAGCAGCAACAGCACAATCAGCAGATGCCACCTTCACTTCCGCAACAACAACAACCGCAACAACAGCCACAACAGCAGCAACCTCGACCACCACCAGCACACGCTCAGACAATGCCGCCAAATCAGATGCCGCAATTTGCGCAGCAAGGGCAGCAGCAAAACTTCCATCCGCAGCAGCGACCTCAAATCAACCCCATGCAAGCAAACGCCCATCAGCAGAGCAACTCGCCACACCCACAGTCTGCTACAGGAACTGGCCCGCCAGTCCCGCTCTCTCACCAAGCCGCTGTTAGCGCCGCGAACCGATCCTACACCGATCCTCAGCGTACAAACACCCCCATGCAGCCAGGACAGGGTGGCAACTTTGGCAGCCGCGAGCGCGAGCAGCTTAATAACCCCAAGATGCCAATTCCACGACACTTGAACGTAACCTCACCTCAAGCTGTGCATATGGGACAATCCAGGCCGACTATGAGTGGCCCTACCAACGGCGCGCCAGGACCAATGGGTCAGCCTGTGATTCCGCGACCACCCCCATTCCAGCTTGAGGGCGACGGCGACCGTGTACTCAGCAAGCGCAAGTTAGATGAGCTCGTACGCCAAGTCACCGGAGGCTCAGAGGAAGCCTTGACACCAGAAGTTGAAGAGGTAAATCCCACAATCCCTTCCTATAGCTGTTGCCGAACTTGTACTGACATCATCCTTACCCAGGCTGTCCTCCAGCTTGCCGACGACTTTGTCGATAACGTCATCAGCAACGCCTGCAAGCTCTCCAAACTGCGGGATTCACCCCAGCTCGATATCCGCGACATCCAAGTTATCCTCGAGCGCAACTACAATATCCGCATTCCAGGCTATGCTTCTGATGAAGTGAGGACTGTGCGCAAGATTGTCCCTGCACAGGGATGGGCCTCCAAGATGAATGCCGTCAATGCTGCAAAGGTCATGGGTGGCAAGACGGACTTTTAAATTCTCATGTCCGAATGGAGAAAACTGATGTACCTTGGCTATGATGATTCGCTTTGGGGCTCTACGAGGGGATAGAAACGTTTTGGGTTTGGTTTTACTTATCTTTTGCTCGAAGGCGCTTGGTCGCAAATACCTTTATTTTTCAGTGCCATGGTTTTATCAACAAGAGGGAGCATTATCCGGTTTGTCAAGGATGTGATTGACAAAACCACAGGGGAGTAGGGGTGAGGGGAGTTGCAGCTATTTGAAAAAAATAAAGCTTTTCCACCTACTTCTTTCTTTTCTACACTTTATTGATTCGTTAAAAAATTCTATGCTTCGTAATTTTACACGTTGATATATTCTTTTTGCAAACTACAACACCAACGATATCGACTTGCCCAAGAACACCCAGACAACTAAATTCCTTTGCGTATACGAAAAGATGCGATTGACTATTACATGACTGTATCCTCTCAATGTCCCAATACACTGTGAAATAACATGTCCCTCTTGTGCTTGTCACTCAGAGTCATCTTGCTTGTATTGCTTATGTGCCTCATTTGTTCTCTCTCATCGTTTTTCTACAAAATCCCCAATGTCCTCCTTGCAGTTATTTGAGGTATATTTAACAAGATCCGGCGGCGAGGTTCGGTACAAGCGCAATATGTCGAGGTCAGCATATTCCTTAGTGTCCGTGATGCTATCCTTCTTTCATGGACGTTCAGAGACAATACTAGGGCTTTTGCAGGATGCCGCTGAGTGCCGAGTCGAAGGAGAGCTCATGACCACTAAAATTAAAGGGGATCCCTATCTGTGAGGGCGCCCTTGGATCGTGAATATAACTACATGTATATATTTATATATATGCACGTGTGTATGTGTGCTTTGAGGCCCTGTACAGAGAATAATTACTGCTATCAAGCGTGTGGGGGAAGGAGTGGCAATCCTGCACACTGTTCTAAAGCAAAACTTATTCCTACTTTGTGATGCTTCTTTGTGAAAAGCTGAAACCCCCTTCATGCTGGTTGTAATAGACGCAGGTTGGGAGCACGTTAGAAAACTGCGCGCCATCTTGCACGACTTAAGCGACAAGATGGGCCAGTCTAAAACGCCACATCATTACATTACATTTGATTGTATTTGCCACGGCCCTGAAATCTAGAATACTTTTTTATTCCAAACACCTTATTAGTGCCCAGTTACGCCAGGCAATGCATGTCTAAAAACGATCCAAAAGCAAGCCACGAACTTTTCTAAAGCAGCAACAGGGCGTACGCGCCACGATGTCTGCCATACGCACCCAACTCCGACGAAAACCCGAAATCCCCCAAGGAAGTGCTTCTAGGGATCAATATTGTACTTGAGTCTAATACCCATGCTCGACAACTCCACATCCAGGTATTTGAGAACACCGGGGACCGCAACGATCGCGACGTCATCTCCGCCACAGTATCTCATGCCTTGAGCATCCATCCATACGTCGGACTTGTTGGTAACTCCGTCCGCTAGCGTGGCGCATCGTCTGCAGCGGATAGTAACGTCCTTGCCGTTTCTGTCTTTCTTGCGACCATATTCGCTGACAGTGGGTGTAGTGCTGAGGAAAGAACCACATGATCTACAGACAGCTGCTTTGGTGTAATCGGAACAGTTCATTAGACGATCTTGTAGAAGGAAGGCGGTACCGTGGGCCTAATGCAAAGTTAGCATGTAAAACAAAAGACGGGTCTGGGCTAGCGCCACAGATAATGGTAGGGTTAGACTTACCAGAAGAGCGTCGCGCTCCATTTCACCAACACGGATACCACCACCTTTCTTCCTACCCTTGATGGGCTGGCCGGTCAACGAGTTCACGGGACCGTTGCTTCGCACCTGGAATTTGTCGTTCACCATGTGACGAAGACGTTGGTAGTAAACTACACCAATATAGATATCGGCATGGAGTTCTTGACCAGTAATTCCAGAATACATGGGCTCGTTACCGTGGTAGTTATAGCCTGCTGCTTTCAACTGAGCACCAAAGTAGTCGACGGCAGTGTTTTGTTCGTCGAATCGGAAAGGAGTTGAATCTTGTGCCATGCCATGGAGCGCTCCTGACTTTCCAGCCAGTGATTCGACGAACATACCGATTGTCATACGAGAAGGGAAAGCGTGGGGGTTGATGATGACATCTGGCTGCATGCCTGACTCAGAGAATGGCATGTCGGGCGTGGGGAATTTCTGAGATACGACACCCTTCTGACCGTGGCGAGAAGAGAACTTGTCTCCAACAACGGGGGAACGCGGTGTTCGCAGCTTGATGGAGAGCTTTTGACAAGGCTGAGTGCCGTCTTCAGAGCCAATGATGCGAACTTCCTCAACGAAAGCAACCTCTTCCTCCTTGTACTTGAAGAACTGAGTTTGTCCATCGCGGTTTACGTATTCACCTGTAGCTGCGTCGTAGGAGACGGAGTGCCATGCTGCGATAGGATCACCGGACCGCAGCATAGTTCCAATACGAGGCAGGCCGTCGACATCTAGAGTCTCCTTTGACTCAGCTTTGATCAGGCCCTCAGGCGCGAAACCGAAAAGCTTAGAAACCGTCTTGCTCGATCGATTCCTGCGGCTTCCTTCCTCTAATTCACAGATCTTGGTCTTGTAGACTGTTCCGTGACCAAAACCGCGTTCATGTGCCGACTTGTTCAGGATCATAGCATCGTCCATGTCGTAGCCAGTGTATGAGATAACGGCCACAACAGCGTTCATTCCATTGGGGAAGTTGTCCATTCCATACTCGTTGTGCAAGGGAGGTCTAGCGATAGGAGTCTGACCCGTCTGCAGTCGGTAGGTTTTGTTGTCTGTTCGATACCTCATGGCAGTTCCCGGTGTGCCCATCGATTGCTTACCCATCTGACACTGGTACATGTTTCGCGGCGATTGGTTGAAGTCGGAGAAGGGAGTCTGATTGGCGATGATGGAGAAGATGTTTGTCGGGTCGAATTCGACGTGCGTTGAGTCGCCAGAAACAATCTCAGCGTCTGTGCAAGAAATGGACATGTAAGGTTGCTCAAATGGTCCAACGTAGTCTAGCTTGTTGAGAGGCAGGTACTTGACAGGCCGGTACATTCTCGAGCACTGCGAGAACATGTAGACTCCCGGATACTGGCCGTTGTTCGAGTTGGGAATGTAACCAATCTCCATCTCCAGAGGTACACCGTGCGAGCCCTCAACCTTCCAGTAACGCAGTGTGTCACTAATAACTTTGGCTTGCTTAGGCGAGCAGAAGCCCAGTACGCGACCGTCTAGCTGTACAACAACACTGGCGTCGAGAGAAGCGGCTGATTTACTTGACACACCGAGCTCTGCAACGAGCTTGGGAACTGCCGAGACGTCGAGATTGGTTGTCGCAATCTTGCATTTGTGCGCAAAGTGGTTAAGAAGCCCGCAAGGAGAACCATCAGGAGTATGGACAGGACACATGAAACCCCAAGATTCAGGGAGAAGTTTTCGGACGGTTGTTGTTTTGAGCTGGGCGAAGAAAGCACCTCTGTGCACCATTCGGAAATGTGAGATAAATCTTTCAAAAGTCAGTAGAGTGCCAGTAAAAGATAGAATTGTGACTGACCTTGGGAAATTGAGCTTTTCCGCTACTACCACAAATCCAGAAGTTTGTTGTAGATCGAGACCGGTCTGTGTTGCTGATCAGTGTATGCCTTTTGTGAAATCTAGGTGGAGAAGATTCTTACCGGCGAAACAAGGTTACCCGTACTAAGGAAGTACTCCATAGCCTGACCGATATTCATCTGTGTCCGTCGCAAGATTTTGGAAGACCAATCCTTGTGAAACTCTTGTGAGGTAAACGGCCGGTACTCGGTCTTCCGTCCCCATTCTCTCAAAACAAGCTGGAAGCTGTTGAGCCATTCTTCTAGCCTCTCCTTCAGAATCATGCCATACAGCTGTCCACCTAACAGAATCTCCTGGTTCTGGACAGCATCGGGGTTGTCGACAGCGCATTCTCCTTCGACCAAAGCATAGAGCTTCCTGGTCATGAAGAGAAGCATGCGGAATTTATCTGCATCTTGAGCAGGGGTAACGTTTGCGCAGCCTAGGTGAGGAAGTACGATTTTGCGTAGGAATTCTGTGCCGGCCTCCTCGTCTGTGATATCTGCAGGCAGTTGCATGACGACCTTGAACTTCTCGCCCAGGTACGCCCGGGTCTTCGCTTTGGAGTGCAGGCCATAAACCTTGTATGTTCGGAGCAGCAACTCCACTCTGTCAGTTACGAATTGCTTTTGTTCAAGACCCTCGGATCCCGCTGCGCCTACGAGACCCTCAAATATTTCGCGATCGTTCGTCTCGACCAAGGCCTTAAGGACCATGCATATTGGCACTAGGTATTCCTGAAACAGCGTTAGCAAAACGAGCGCATGATAAACGACCTGGTGGTTCGTACAGATTTACGCCACGAGAAGCGGAAGTTGACATTGCCATCGCTGAGGTAGTGTAGAGCGTTGGTCTGTGAAGTTTGGTCCGGTCGCATCGATCGAATTTGAATACCGAACTGAGTGTAACCGGGACCGCGGTTGGTGAAGGCACCACGCTTGATGGCCATGGGGTAGTTTCGGTGGTTGACTTGGAGCATGCGAATAATCTTTTCGTTGCCGTTGACGATGAAGTATCCACCGAGCTCATCGCTCTCCTCCTTTGCCTTGACTAGAGCAGCTGGTGGGAGACCCTCAAGGTGGCAGCGATTGGATCTAAGCATGATGGGGACTGAGCCCAGATCAGCGATCTCCTCTTGCCAATCTCCATTGTTGACCCTCCACTCCAATCGCGCGCGCATCTTGCCGCGGTATGTGGCATGTCGTTCGCGGGTCTCCGCAGGGAGGATATTACGGTTCTTAAGGGCGACTTTGTTGGTGGGTGGCAGGACAGGCTTGTCGAGGAAGACATCTTGTATGCGCAGATACAGCCTGTTGCGGGGGCCAGTCTCTTCGGGAGACGCATATGGATCGCCATCGAGGAAGATCTTGGTGCCAATGTCTCGAATACCCTCAGCTAGCTGGCCGCCATGAGCGAAGATGGCGTTGAACGACTCGATATGAGGATCGACGGCAGCAGCGAGCGTCGGGTAAGCGGTCTTGTCCTTTGGTGGATTTCGGAACAGATCGTGTCGCCGCAGAGTATCGAACTAGAGTAACATTAGATATTTTTCGCTGCCATAGAGACTCTCCCACAACTGGTGAAACCGGAAAATGGCGGCCTACAAAACCACGCTGCGTTCCAGTAAAACGACCACTTTTTTAAAAATAGCTGTAATCGCCACAGGTATCGTTTACCACTCGTTTCGCTTTCCTGGTTTTACCGGCTGTGGGAACGAGTAAAGAAGCTGAGAGAGCACCTACTTTTGTCGACCACTGCGGCTGTGGCTTGGTCGTTGTTGCGCTTGCGGCAGGCGCCATGGTTCCCGGAAGTTGGGTTGTGCTCTACGATTTCGGAAACAGGAGACAGAGGCGCAGCTCACGAGGACATGCGCAAGCCGGATTGGGAGGACGGCCGTTGCAGTAGGGTGGGTATGGAGGGAGCACAGCGAGGTGCAGCGCGATGGTGAAGTTGGGATGCCAATCTCGAACTTTTTTATCAGACTAGTCGGATAGGCAATCCCTGTCTAGCGCCGTGGGCCCCAAAGTCACACGCCGCGGCGGCTCCATCACTGTGCTGCAGCGTGAACCACTCCTGGCCTTCGTTAGGGCGGCACAGCTCTGCTTCTCTACCTCCTCACGGCATTGTCTGGCACTTCTTCGCATCTCCCGTCACGGTTGAGCCGTCGTCATTTTGCGGTTGCTACTGCTAACTCTAACGCGGCGATCACGCCTACTACATGCCCCGCAGCAAGGATCAAGGTTCCCAGGCTTCCTCCATCGCCCGTACATCACCAATCCTCCTAACCAGACCTCTTCAGCATCGAGTCAGTATTCCATCGCGACCACGGCCATGGCGAACCTCTTCCGTCGCATCTATGACTGGCTGCTCCGCCTGTTCTGGTACGCCTACCTTTGAGCTTTTCTCTTCGTCACCTGCGCCACGCCTGACGCGCCATTTGGTGCCTCTCATCTGGCCTGTTATGGCCCACCCAGACCTGCAGCCTGACGGGCGACGACGACCTGAGATGGAGATGCCGACTGCTGACCTTGTCTAGGGCGACCGAGATGGACATCACCATGATTGGATTGCAGAATGCTGGCAAGACGTCGCTCTTGAGAGTTCTGGCGGTGAGTCGCTTCCTGATGCAGAACCACGATGCCATGTTGGCGTGGGTTATCCAGCTGGATGCAAGCTGACCGATTGCTGTCTAGGGCGGAGAGTTCACTGTCGAGTAAGTTCAAAGTTGGTCCCGAGGCGCGCAAGCCTACGGCGACAATGTTCCACGAGAATGCCGATGCTACAGCTTCGCGCAACCATGAGCGTCATGGTAGTGGGGTCCATGCGCTGACTATGGTCCTAGCTCCATCCCCACCGTCGGCTTCAACATGAAGCGTGTCCAGAAAGGCCATGTAACCTTGAAGTGGTGAGTATTTTTTTTCCATCATCTCCTTGGTCACGCATGTTGGGCTGTTGCAGCGCCATTCCCGTTTGAGCCGGCCTGGCGGGGCGTAGGATAATCTACTAGGACCAAGGCGTGTCTGCTGACCATCGACAACAGTTGGGACCTGGGGGGCCAACCTAGGTTTCGTTCCATGTGGGAGCGGTACTGCCGCGGGGTAAATGCGATTGTGTACGTGTAGTTCGCATGTGATGGAGAGACTTGATTTGCTCATCAGGCTAGGTTCATTGTCGACTCGGCTGATAAGGAGGCTCTACCCGTGGCTAAAGAAGAGCTCAAGCTCCTTCTAGAGAAGCCAGCACTGGAAGGAATTCCACTTCTTGTCTTGGGCAACAAGTCGGACTTGCCCAACAAGCTCTCGGTCGATGAGCTGATTGAGGCGTTGGATCTCAAATCGGTGTCGCACCGAGAAGTGAGCTGCTACGGCATCAGCGCAAAGGAAGAGACTAATCTCGACGCGGTGCTCCAGTGGTTGATTGCCCGGGCCAGCAAATGAGAGAGTAGGTGTGTTATTCGACTTGGATCGGACGGTAACGTGACCGACGACACATGACGGTCGCAGCGCATTCGACTCGGGTTGGTATTTTTTTTTCAGTGGCAACTTGGACGAGGCCTATGGGGTTAGATTCTTACGAGTTACGGTCGTCAGCTTTCTACGATATCTTTAATGATTCTTACGACTTGATGGAAGAAAAGACAGGCAGATCGCTCTGCAGGCTAGCGATGGCCATTCCAGTTCCGCAGCGCTCAACACGTTTACGACTTCTCATGTTATTAGTTACGGCGGCAGGCCCTATTTCTGTCGTGTATCATTTTGGTTGCTTGTTTCATACTTGGAGCGAACATGTTGTACCAGGTGCTAGGGAAAGCATGAGAAGAGGGACCATGGGGGAGGGTTTGACAAATTTAGCAGCGTATATTTTTATCTTTTGTAGGGGTCCATGGAGAGTGCGGTGAGCATGGCAGCAATGTAATGGACTCTTCAGGTCTCTGTCGACTAGTATTGTCTTGGAGTTGCTCGTGACTCAGATGGCTCGTGTGGAGGTGCGCGTGGACGCCAGGAAATTTCTTGTTTCTAGACGGGCTGACCCAAAGGGCCGTCCGTGATTGAGGGCCGGAAAGCAATTGTGGACGCCGATGGCGCTGGCGCTCCGTGTTGCTTTGTTTTGTTTTCCTTTGTGCATGGGCGGCGTCGTGTTTGTGGTGTTTAGAAGGGGCTTGTTGCACGGGGGATTAGTGAGGCGAGCAGGGGCGCAGAGGCATGCTCGCGCGTAGGTCAAAGGACGACGAACAGGTCGACGGCGAGCGAAGAGAGGATCAATGGGCGGAATGGCAACAGGCGACGGCGAGGGACAAACAACTATTATTTCACACAATGCGCGCTGGCAAATTGGCGGGCCCCAGGCAAATCCATGCCATCAACAGTTGAACAACTCATCCTGCATTAGCGCCTCCCAGGGAATGGAGAGTAGAGAAGAGGTGATTGGCCCGGTGAATGGTGAGCGGTGCCAACCCCTGCTTGTCGAAGCGTGGTAGACGAACCGACGAGCTGGAGGGGCTCAGGGCAATGGGGATAAGGCCAGGACCCGCCAGCGTGTGGCCGTACTTGGATTTGCAAACGCGGAGGGGAAACTGTGGCGTGGGTTTGGGGAGAGGGGTGTGTGGCTTGGGTCGGGCGAGAGAGAGAGTGTGTGTGGGGTCGCCGGGCATGCCAGCCGTCGTCAAGTACAAAGTAGCACTGAGGCGTGGCTGCAACGACGTGGTCGTGATACAAGACAAAGTTGCCCAAACCGGACACGCTCTCGCCACCGTCTCACAAGGCATCAGCTGGAACGCGCAACGAGACCTGCTTTGCGCGTCCGAATCGTCCCTTGGAGGTAGTAGACGATTCCAATTCCATTCCGGACGCCGCTCGGCATCCGTTCCGAGACGTCACGTGCGCCACATCCGGCTCGTCTTTAGTCAGATTACGTAGAACTAGAACAGCCGACGCAATCACGTCGTCCCGGTAGGGCTGAGTACGTACACGCGACGATGCCTAATATCGCCATCTTCCATTTCCTTCGAGAGAATCGAATCGAACCGAACCGTACCGTACCACGACGCCGTTGCACATTCAACAACATCGTCGCCAGCGCACCACCCAACTGTGCGCGACTTTTCGTATAGACAATCCACAACAGCACTGTCCAAGACCGTCCTAGTTATCCTTCGTCACCTATGCGGGCGCAGACCATCCGCAGACTCCGCTCTGCTCGTTGAGTGGTCCGCCCAGCTCAAGTCTACCACGTCTTGCCAAGCGGGGCTGTCCTTGGCTTGTGGCTGAGCATCCGTCCCAACCTTGTTGGCTCCCGCTTATATTGTCACGCCAGCTCGTCATTCTCCACCTTGTCGTCCTCTCACTCGCGACTCGACCTCCCAAGCTTTGCTCTTAGCTCGACATTTTATTGCTATATCACCATGCATCTGCACATCAGGCAGTCCTACTGGGACGATGACGGGTAAGTCTTGCGCCACTTCTCCTTGGGTCGGTCTTAGGGTGGCTGTGCGGCTGCCACGGGTAGCGGCTGGGCTGTGACGATCAGTCCTGGTTGTTTGCAACGTACGACGTCACAATGCCATCCCAAACCCGCTTCAGTCGGCACCTCCTCGCACTCGTACTTGTATACCTCCTTCTCCCTATGCCTTCGTGACTTGATCTCCTCCGCACAATTCCTCTCGTCTCTGTAACCTTCTGCTCAGTGTTACAAACACCCTCATCAGCAACAATCTAACACACCATGGCTAGGTGTTACTACGACCGATATGGCTATAGGCGCTGCACAAATTCGGCATGGAATAACTGGGTCCGATGGGTAGTACTCGTCGTTATTGTCGTTGGCTTCCTCCTTCTCTTCGTACTATGCTCGTAAGTTATTAGCCTACTTCAATGCACCACAGACATAATCTAACCTACATCATAGCTGCCTCACAGCGCGTCGCCGCCGCAAGGCAGGACGCAAGCCATTCTACGGAACTGGCTGGGCCGCTCGTCCTGGCCTCTACAACAACCAAAACCAGTACAACGCCCAGCCATACTACGCCAACCAGCCCGCTCCTCCCTATGACGCTGCTGTGAATAACCACAACAACGGATACTACGGCGGTGGCGCAAACCAAAACTACTACGGTCAACAGAGCGGCGTCGAACTTCAACAGCCTCAGCCAGCCTACGGCGGCTATGCGCCTCCTCCAGGTCCACCACCAGCCAAGGCCTAAGGCTGCGATGAGCCCTCTTACCGTCAAAAGCGGCTTACCAACACCTGAAGTTTCCTTAGAAAAACGCTGGGAGTTGGGTAATGGTAAAGATAAGACGAAAATGACAGACTGAATGGATAAAGGTTGTGATATGGGATTAAGACTTTTGACGTAATGCTCGATACCTCTTTTTATATTTTATGTTTAATGTCATGTTTTCGTTCGATGATACGTTTACTTCTTTGGTTTCGATTACACATGCTCTGTTAAAAGAGTAGATCATGTCTAATGGAATTCTTGATAGATTCCGTGCTTACCTATCGCTACCATAACCACGTGCAATTTGATGATGCCGTCTTACCCGTGGAACGAAACAAAGGATGACGTGCAACATGTAAACGTCAGGGATTATACAAGGTGAAACACAACGCCATTCAAGCTAAATTTTCTACCCCGTTTACTTCGTCTCGAAAAAAAAGGCACCAAGCAATCAAGGACATTTAAGCAATCATACTAGTAATCGTCAAAATCCATCAACATTATATACTTCATATCGCATTTTTTCCATCCTTGTCTTGCAGGCATCTTTGCAACCTCTACGAAGCCAGGTTAGGACAAAGTCCCTTCATCACCATTGCTAACGCATTGTTTTCTTCCTTTTTTTCCTTGAAACCTTTCTCTTCCCTACAAGTCATGGAAACGCTAAGCATACAAGCTGTCAACCCATCAATGCACAAAAAAGCTCACGCTACCCTTCAGCCTTCTCAACCAACAAGCCTTAGCCCACTTGCAGGCGCTCCAATCTGACTGATGCCATCGATCCTGCACACGGTCCCCTTGTATCTGGCGTGGTACTTGGCTCCGCTGTATGGGCTCGTCACTGACGGCTGGCCAGCGTAAATGGGCGTCAAGCTAGCAGCGCAGATGTCAAAGTCAGCAAACTGGTCAAAGTCAATCTCAATCGCGTCACTTGGATTCCTCTCCGCAACAGTCTTGACACGCTTGGCAGACTCCTTCATCTTGGCGTTGCCGGTTCGGTCAAGCAGGGCATTCGCAAAGTTGAGGGCAGTGTTCAGCTGCTTGTTCTTATGCGCAAAGTTCATGGCCGCAGAAAGCGGAATGGACTTGTGTGGGCCTTCGACTTCGGGAATGGTGAAGTAGGCTGACAGCTCCAGGACACGCTTCTTGTCGGCGTCAGAGAGACCAGAGATGTCAGTAGCGCCATTGAGCATCTTGCGGCGCTCGAGCTCAATGGTCATGGCAAGAATGTACTGAGTAGCCGTGTTGATCGCCTTCCTTGCCTGGAATAATTTGTTAGTTATACGTCGATCACACGACGTTGATAAAACTTACATCAGAGAGTTCGGCTTGAGAGGAAACAACGTTGACCATGATGAGTTGCAATAGCTTCCTGAATGTCGCGATACCATCTTCCAACTTATTCTTGACCAGAGCTTGCTTGCCAGCGAGTAGGTCGTTGGTCAAGATTGACTCCAGATCCCGTGGAATAATTGGCAAAATCTTCCGCGAGTCTGTCTCGTCAACTGTCCTTCGTACATAGTTGACCAAAGATGGCATGTTGGGCGTAGCCGGCAAGAATGTCCGTGTCGCTTGGTAGATTTCCTGGAAGCGCTCCTCGAGAGGTGCAAAGTTGACAGCACCAACTTGGCGGTTCAGCAGCTGCATGGCCGTGTCAAAGGAGCCTGCAGCAACGTGGTCTGCTGCCAAGGGTGAGTTGCGTGCCCAAAGGTCGGCCTCGCTGCTACCAGCACCGGTCTCGGCACCCTCAACCTCGACAAAATCGTCCTCTGCTTCTACCTCAGCATCATCGCCCATGTCCCATCCGCCGATGTCGTCCTCTTCATCGCCACCAAGGTCAGCCGCAGCACCAGTGGGTTCTGCTTCGCCCAGCAGATCTTCATCGCCGTAGCCGTTTGCTGCCGGCTCCTCGGATCCAATGCCCTCAACCTCGCCTTGCAGAGCCTTCTCAAACACAGTCGAAGAAGCTGCACGTGTCGGCCAGTTCGCTTGGTATGTCGGCACAATTGGCTTCACGGGCGAAAGAGGGCTTCCTATCGTAGGCAGCTTGACCTGGTCTTCTGAGACGCCTGCAGCGTCCAAGATTGACTGTGCTTGTTCGTCGAGACCGTGGGCCTTGGCTGTGGCGTATGCAAGTGGATACAGGTCGAGCTCCTGGAACATTTCTATCCGATTTTGCACATCCCCCAAGTAGAGTGCGTTCTGGAATCGGGCCGTCATATCTCCACGATGCTCTGCGATCTTGGCCATGCGCTTCAGCTTATCCTGGTCTCCTGTAGTGAGGTAGAGAAACGATAGCTTGTCAAAGTTCCGTAGTTCTGTCACCCATCAGTTATCAAAGTCTGTGTTATCAACTGGGTATACTTACTCTGATATGTCATTTCTACAGTTTGGTGGTTACCATGTGCCAGCGCCTCGTTACTCAATCGCTGCCAGAGCTTGGGACGATCGAGTTGTTTTGCCATCTCTACCGCAACATCAAGGTTACCGCATTCGATGGCAAGCTCGAATCGTGTCTGGGGATCCTGGACGAACTGGAGTGCAATTTCAGGATATCCCTTCTTTTGAAGATACGAGATGATGCTCTGTCCAACCAGACTAGAAGTCTTGATGATGTTAAGCATCTCATCGTAGTTTCGCTTTACGAGGGCGAGCTTGAATCGGTATTCGGTAGGGTCGATCTGGAGAATCTTGGGTTTGGCAGCTCGGTCCAGACAGTACACGTTACGACCCTTGACCCTGACGAGATAAACAGTCTGTTCAAGGGTGCGAACGATGCCGTTGTCGCCATTCATCAAGCTATACTTGATGTGATTCAAGGTGGAGTAAAGTAAGACGCCAGTGTCGTCGAAGACAGCGCTCTTGATGCGGATCGTCTCGTGTAGAGTGCTGACCTGCTCCAAGTTCTTTGTTGCGATGGTGACATTGTGCTTGCTTAGGAGAGCCACATGCAGTCCATCTGATGACCAGACGACATACTTGACGCCATTCACAGACAGCTCAGCAAGGTTCTTCTTAGCCTGAATATCATACAGGACAACAGAGGTAGGTGTTATCAAGAGCAGGTTGCCGGTACCGCCAAAGTAAATATCTGTTGTGCCATGTGGAGGCTTGATAGTCTTTGTGGTCGAGTTGGTAAGGTCCTTGATATCAATCTGCTGGTTGGCCTGGTTGAAGACTGCAAATCGGTTCCGAGCTACGAACACAGCAGAGTTACCAGAGCCACGCTTTGTGTCAGTCGGCTCGACAGCTCCAGAAGCGTCACGTGGAAGACTGATTAGCTCGTATGTTCCGCTGTCAGCTGGAGATGTGACCAAGATTGAGCGCTCAGCAGGGTTATAGGAGAGTGTCCGTGGAGGTACCCAGGCGCTTCCCAGCTTCTTGAGAGACAGCATGGAAGGCGACTCGAGGTTCTTCTGGAAATCATACGAGCGCACATGCTTCTCCTTAGTGATGTAGAAAAGGTTGTTCTGGTATACAGCAGATGCGGGTCGCTCACGCTCCAATTTGAATACCATTACACCGTTGTCGTGGCCAGCAGCGAAGAGGTTGATCTCAGGGTGTGCCGCAATGACCCAGAAGCGATCGTTTTCCCTCTTGAAGGACTGAACCGATGTTCGCCTGTTAAGGTCCCATACACGGATCGTCTTATCCTCGCCAACGGAGAGAATCAAATCTTGGTGGGGGTGGAACAAACACGCAGATGCGTTCTGGAAGTGTCCTCGACAAGTGTCCACTTCCCATGCTTTTGTCTCTGACATCCTCCACAGCTTCACCAGACGATCGTCACCCGCAGAAACGATCAATGGCAGCGTAGGGTGGAATGCCACCCAGTTCACACCTCGGTCGTGACCTTCAAGCACAAACTTGACAACGGCGTCTGTGTTTCCAAACATGTCTGCCTGATTCTGGTTGGCACGCGCCATCTGATCTTCAAAGGACATGGCTTGTGGCGCCGAATGCTTCTTTCTCAGACCTGAGATGTCCCAAACGCGAACCGACTGGTCGAGGGAGGCGGAAACGATCAAGTCCTCCTTGGGATGGAACTGTGCGCACATGGTGTAATGGTTGTGGCCGGTCATGGTGCATACTTAGTAAGGGTTAGATGGGGGGGTTGCGAGGTCTTGGGGGCGAAACTTACTCAGAGAGCCTGTTCATGTTAGCACTGTCTTGCACAAGGGACCGGGGGTACTTACGGTTCTGCCAATTCCATATGCGAATAGTCTCTGCTATGTGTCAGCAGGCATCTAGCCAGGTCGCAGTATGCGCTTACGGTCATCGGAGCTACTCAATATCCACGGCAGCTCGTGGTGGAAGAAGACGGTTCGGACATAGTCCAAGTGACCGTTCAATGTGAAGAGGCAACGCCGCGTCTGGTACGACCAGACCTTGATCTTGTAGTCATCGCCGCCGGAGACGAACCTGTCCGTCTCAGTATATGGCTATGTAGAGGCCAGTTACTCCAAATGCTCACAATGGCTGCGTCTTGTGAAAGTCAACGCCGCGAACCGGTCCGTCGTGTTCTTCAAAGCGGTCGATGAGGGTGCCCATGCGGTAGTCCCATAGTTGGATAGTCGACGAGTGTAGCGACACGAGGATCCAAGGCCTTGGGGCGGTCAGTAGAGAACAACTAGCCAGGGCATTCGAGGGCACAGGTACCTCTTGGGGTGGAAGGCAATGCCCTTCGCACGCGAGGACTTGGACTCGAACTGGGGCGAGTTAGCTGGCGAGTTGAGCGCATAGGTACGGAGCTGGCTACCTTGGTCAACATGGAAGGAGAGGAGGACATGGCGGGATTGGGGACGAAGCCGCAGCTTCACTGTCGTCTACGGAGGACTCAATGCAAGAGACAGCGAGCGCGCAGGCCAAGGGGTATCGGGGAAAAGAGAAAGAAACACGGTGTTGACTATTATCAGCGGTATTGCGGCCTCTGCCTGAGCTGCTCTGTCCAATGTTCGATATGCCACGCAACATTCGGATTGTCCTCTAAGACAGGCTAGCCGTATCTGGGGTTAGCGTACATTCCCCACCAAGGTCACGTGAGATACTCGCGACGTGACTCCACGCCTCGTGCCAGAGCGTCGCGGGATCCAAGCTTCAATCTGGAAACCCACTGGACATATTACAGTTTCGACACGAACGCCCGTGAGCAGAGCCTCACTTTGACGGGCCGCCTCCTCGCAAATTCGCCTTCGCTGCGTGGCCTCGGCTGCCCTGGTCCGGCGTGCCCCGCCGAACTCACCAATGCGACCTCTGTGCCAGCTGGCCATCGTAGTGCCAGCACTACCTACCCGCCCTGTGCAGCATAATCTTGGTCGCTGACCTCATTGGGCACCCATCCGGCCTGACGCAAGGGAGAGAGCCCGAATTGCTGCTGCGACTAATCGTTCGCGACCACATATCGTGGCCAGCGTCGGAGTCATGGAGGCAAGGCGATGCTGCACATGGAAAGGGCAGCAATGCTGCAGACCGCAGACCCGCTCCGTGCCCGGACAGCTCACTGCTGAAACGCAGGTGATAATTGGCGACATTCCCACGCACATTCCTCACGCTGCAGGGAATTCGTACCTTCACGACTTTTCTTCTCCTCGCACGCACATCCCCCCATTCGATTACTTAGAGCACGCGCTGCGCACACCAGACTGACCTGTTCTTCGTGGCTCTCACCGATCTGCGAGCTCCATTTCCTGCATTGCTGCCTATAGTACCTGCAATTCGACTACCTGCACGATAAGCCAAGGCGTTGCAGGGTTCGACTTGTCAAAACCTCTCCACTGCGCTCGAGCTCGCCGCTCAGATATCCCAGTAAAACACACTCGGGCCACCTCCAGAATGCTACAGTCGACGCAACTTCTGTTCCCTATTTCAAAGATTAGACACGCCTGTCGGACTTTGATTCCTTGAGTGATCAGCAACAACTTATCCAGACGGTCACTGATACGTACGCCTTCGCAATTGGCTGCAACCAAGCCTGACGCAATCTTTCCCATCCACCCTCCACGACGACAGCCTCCGCACCATGGCAGACCATCGCCAGCCGCCAGTCACTCCTCTCGACGGGCACCTACAATCGCCACCCATGACGCCCAGTCCCGAAGCACACAGTCACTTCGCACCCCCACCACACCAGCCTTCTCCAGGATACAAGCGTATGGACAGCAGCGTGCAGACACCACCCCTCGAGTACATTGAGCCAACTGGCTTCAATCACCAATTCAGCTTTACCCGCCCACAGTCTTGCGAACCATCTTCGCGCCCGTCCTCAGATTCTGAACGAGCTTTTGCTGCAACAACCTGCGAAGATTCCGACTCTGGCAGTGAATCCGATGACGAGCATGAGACTGACCAGGAAAACGATCAGGAGGAGCAAGTCCCCCTGCGCCGCGTGGACAAAGCTCAATTCATACTCGAAGAACTGGACAGCGATCCTGGCTACGACTGCGATGTAGAGGTAGTTCAGCCAGACCATTGCGAAGACGCTAAGAGCGAGAGGAGTGGAGTCAAGGCAGAGATATTTGCCAGAATGAACGAATTGCAGCTCGAAGAAGATTCATCGGAAGATGAGGAGAGAGTGCGCAAATACCAACAAAAGAAAAAGAGATGGAGTGCGGGCATCTTTAAACGCAGCTACAGCCAGAGCGTTGAAGGTGACAGCAGCTACTCCGATAACGACCCCCTAGACGACATTGACACGAACGCACGTCGGCTTCGCCGTCGCGTACGCGGGCCAAGAAGAGAGTCGATGCTGATCTTTGAAGATCGGGGTGTTTCGAACACCAACAACATTCTTGAAGTGGAGGAGCCCGAAGAAGGAACAGTGCTGCACTCAAAAGGCCCGCCTTCCATCCCGAGCGACGATGGCTTCACTCTAGATGAGCTTCCGTTCTGGAGAGTGCACGATACTATAGATATCGAGTATGAATACGAGTAGGGGTCATGGATTACGTTACTCACGCGGGACGAGATTTAGCTAATGTCTTTCACATTCATTTGTCTTTTCTCACCAAGCATGGCGTTCATCAGCGAGGAGTTTTTGCAGCGTTATTATGAGGGTTAGCATGACTGTGTCGAATGAATCCGTCTTTAGTTCTGCCTTGCTTAGCTTTGATCACCCATGCAAGATTCATCATGTTGCCTCTTATGACCAATGTGGCTATCGCCTTGCGCAGTTCTCACTTTAGTTGTCTATTTGTAAGGGTTGCTGACGCTTTCAGTCTTGGGGCTATTTTTGGAATCATTTTCGCTAAGCGGCGGGCCCTAGGCGTCAACAACGGCGAATCTGGGGCGTTAACACCACTCATTCCAACCCCACACAATTTACCAGGATGTTTTTCTTGCCGAGGAAGACTCTCGAATAGTACGGGTGGTAGCTGTTCCGTTCTCTGCGCCTCATTGGGAAGCCTCATGGCCCCTGAGCCTCATCCTTCCGGAATAAAAGAATATCTTGAGCGAAGGTCAAGGGCAGGTGCCGCCAGGATATCCTGGGAGCCCCGCTCACACGTCATCTAAACATGTTTCATACACGCCAGCATTAGTTAGCACTTGTTTTGTTCTCATGGCGTTTTGTGCTGTTCGAATGCAGGGCGTACAGACGCACTAGGTTCACGCCGCTCAGCCCCCCACTAAAACGCTGACGGGCTACAGAAAAGGCTGACTTTTTTTTGCAAATTTAACCAATAGATATTTCTGGACTGTTTACTATATCGACAGCGTACGTATGTTCCGAATTAAGCATACCGTCATTTGGCGGTCTGCGAACACTGTACAGCCATGACGCTATCTTCGGATTGAGGAGTTACCGTGTAAGACATCTGATCAAAGTGCAAAAATGAGCTTCATCGATGAGGTATAAGTATGGTATGGTACGGCACACTGTTGAAGAATCATCTCCTTACTCACAATCAACAAACCATACTACAACCATCTCCTTTTTCTTTCTTCTTTTCCTTATCTCATTTCTTTCCTCTGCTGTACAGATCTTCATTTCTTAATCAGTAACCATGTTCACTGTCACTAAAATCGTCGCTGCTGCGCTCACTCTTGGAGCTGTTCAAGCCCTTCCTCCATCCCAGAGCTCCCCACCAGCCTACACCACAAGCGCTTCCACCACTTCGTACGCACCTCCGGCTGCCACTTCAAGCCAGGATGCTCTTTTCGATGACCTCTTCACTGCTCCTACGGCTATCAAGCGCTTCCAGAGGCTCCTCACTCAGGGACAAACGCTCCTTACTGGAGATGCTTTGAGGAAATTGGTCGTCTTTACCTTCGACCGAAACACTCCTCCTCCAATGGGTGCCAAGGGTGGTGTCGCTGTCGCTGCCGTGAGTACAATCAGTGCATAGACTTATAGTTTCATACTAATCAGTTCCATAGAACATCGAAACCTTCCCAATCCTCACCGACCTCGGCATTAGCACCACTGTTGGTTTCCTTGCGCCCTGTGGCATCAACACTCCTCACGTCCACCCCCGTGCCACCGAGTTCCTTACTCTCGTCGAAGGCAACAACCTCCAATTTGGCTACGTGCTCGAGAACGGCCTCGTAAAACCCGGCGACAACCCGGAAATCGCCGGTTACCTCAACAAGTTCGAAGGCACCGTCTTCCCCCAGGGCTCCATTCACTTCCAGTTTAACAACAACTGCGAAAATGCTACTTTCGTCGCTACTCTGAACTCCGAGGACCCCGGAACCAGCCAGGTTGCCCAGAACTTCTTTGCTCTCAACTCGGATGTCGTCAAGGCTACGCTTGGCTTCCCCAGCTCCATCGATGCATCCAACATTGAGGAGTTCCGCAAGCAGATTCCCCCCAACCTAGCTCAGGATATGGACAAATGTCTCGCCAGGTGCAACAAGCACTAAGCTCTTAAGTAAACTGTTAGGTGATGTTGAGGGAGTCGGTACGCATGCAGCATTATAGATTCGGTCATTCATAGCGACGGTGTTTACGATAATGTTTTTGATGGGTTGGCTTTTGGCCCATGGTTACTCTTACTTATGACTTTTTTTTTGGCTTCTTGTTTATACACTCGTTAGACTCATATAGGAAAACACTTGTTTAGCAGGCTCTTTGCCTTGCTATCTCGATTATGGTGCAGCTGGAAATTGACGCAAACGCGCTCGTGAGCTGTGAAAGTCTGATCTTCTACCTTGATAAGCCCTAATATCAGCTGATTGTAAGTTGCTTGGCCTTTGGAAAGCGGAATCCTGCGTGGAGTAGCGCTGATGGAGGATCAGTTGGTTCCTTGATTTGGTTGGCAGCACTCTCAAAGCCCTCCTATTGGCATACAAACGAATTTGGTTGAAGTCCATTTCAGTAATAGCCTCCTCTTTTAAGATCTGCTTTTAGATCTCTTGGTATACAGATTGCGGTACGCCTAATTTTAAGTGGAGGGGTTGGGCCTGGGTCGTGGACGCGACGAGCCATAGCCGTGTGGCTCAGCAGCGCGCTGGACCCTGGAAATGTTATTTTGGCTTCTTGACTGGACTTCAGCCCCACAACTACTCACTCAGCTCACCAGACTAGGAGTCACCCGCTTCAGCTGAGCCCAAAACGGCGGTAAATTAGTGCTCTTCTTGACCTCAATTTACTGTACTTAAGCCTTTCATTCCCTATTTTCTGTCGGGTTCGTAAAGCACACCAAGCACCCCTCCATTTACCCCGCCATGGCCGACACAATGGCCGACCCCGCAGCCATTCTCGACGAGATTGCCGTAATCGAGAAACGAATTGAAGAAGCGCAGGCGCAGCTCAAAGATGCAAAGGAAAGGTTACGAAAGGCGCAAGATGCTGCGTACGTAGGGCCGAGCACGAGCATGACGGCGGAAGAGAAGATGGCGCTCATCAAGGTCAACTTGGCTGAGGTGCTGAACCCGGAGATTATGGACGAGGCATTGAAGAAGCAAGGTCATTTGAAGGTCTACTGGGGTACTGCCACAACAGGGCGCCCTCACTGCGGATACGTACGTCTTTGCGTGATTGGGATTGGGTCGCGTGCACTACTAACAAACTGGACGTAGTTCGTGCCCATCCTCAAGCTTGCGCAATTCCTTGCGGCAGGCTGCCATGTTAAGATCCTCCTCGCCGACATTCACGGTTTCCTCGACAACCTCAAAGCTCCCATTGAGCTCGTCAAGTACCGCGCCGAGTACTACCGCTTCACTATTACCGCGCTGCTAAAGGCTGTCAAAGTACCGATTGAAAAGCTGGAGTTTGTACTGGGTTCGAGCTACGAATTGAATGCGGACTACACAATGGACCTGCTACGACTGGCGAGTATAACGAGCGAAGCTGCGGCGAAAAAGGCTGGTGCCGAAGTCGTCAAGCAGACGGAGAATGCCCCATTGAGTGGGCTTATCTACCCCCTCATGCAGGCTCTCGACGAGCAGTACCTTGACGTGGATGTTCAGTTCGGTGGTGTAGACCAACGTAAGATCTTTGCACTCGCAAAGGATGTACTGCCCAAGATCGGTTACAAGGAGCGCGCCCACTTGATGAACCCCATGGTTCCTGGTCTGCAAGGTGGAAAGATGAGTGCCTCGGACCCAGACTCCAAGATTGATGTCCTCGACGATGCAGATGTCGTTAAGCGCAAGCTTAAGAAAGCGCACGCGGCGCCTAAGATTGTCGAGGAAAATGGCGTTCTCAGCTTCGTCGAGTACGTCCTCCTTCCTGCCGGCCATCTCATCTATGGCGAGCCCAAATTCGTCGTCAAGCGTCGTGAGGGCGAACCCCTCGTTTACACGGAGATTTCAAAGATGCAAGAAGACTATAGAAACGATATTCTCACTCCCCAGGATCTCAAGCCTGCGGTCACAGAGGCCCTGATCACTCTGCTCGACCCTGTACAAAAGGAGTTCCAGGCCAACCCTGAATGGAAGGAAATCGAGCAAAAGGCTTACCCACCACCACCTGTGGTTAAAAAGGAGAAGAAGGTTAAGAACAAAGGCACCTTCCATCCCAAGAAGAATGTTGAGGCCAAGCCAGATGGGCACGTTGAGGGTGCGGACAAGGCGACGGTAGATGTGGGTACCGAGGGAGGCGAGAAGGCTATCCAGAATCTGACTCTGGAAGAGAAGAAGTAAGAAGGTAGCTTTGTAAGCATAGAGATACACGTTTCGAATAGAAATACACTCAAAAAGAATAAGACAATTCATTAGTCTATGGTATCATGCTGTCAAGTCATTTCACGTCAGCCATCCATCCAGCCTCTAGCCTACTCATACGAACACGACTCACGTAAAAGCACTTCTCTGCCTCTCTTTCCATCTATGCAAAGGGAACGTATTTGGCACGTTTATTAGCCCCGCCGCGTTTACTCCACTTCCTCGTATATCTTGACCTTTTCCGCATACTCGCGGATATTGGAATGAATTGTTTCTTCAATCAATTCACCCCTTCCGCCTGCAACCTGCAGAATCAAATCGTTCAACGACATGCGACCGAGGATGTCGACGTGGTCCGCTACAATTGTACGTCAGCTAAAGAAAAATAGCAGGAAGGGAAGAAAATTAGACGTACCAGTATTCGGCCCGCCTCTCGGACTAAACCGGTCAGGCTCATGTTTCATCTCAAACGTCGTGACCTTCACGCCAGCAGGATTGTACCTCTTGATCTTCCACCCCTTAGCACACATGTACCCGCTACTGAGAAGATTGACGGTGCCATCACCTTCGCCCATGACAACGCCATGGTCTACGTTACCCTCAGTATACACAGTGTCGAGCGTGACGTTAAGATTACTGGTTGGATCATCGTCGCTGCGGTAGTAATAGGCGCGCTCTGTCTCTTTTCCGATGCCGTAGAAACAGTAGATCTTCAGGTTGGGAGCAAGCGGCAGACGCGTTTCGAGGGGATTGATCCATTTCGCAGGAAGAAGCTGGTTGTCTTCGACTTGCTTGGTCGTGTGTGCTACGCTGTGGGAGTAGGATGTCTGGACCATCTTTTTATACCAGGGTTCTGTGTTTCTGAAGAGGAAAGGGAGGCTTCCATCAATGGTGATATTCTTTTTCGTCAAGGTGGAATTTGCATTGCGAAAGCGAATGAAATTCCCGTGGGTCACGTTTTGCCCGGGTGCGTCGTCGGGAGCGCCAGATTCATCGCCCCAGACGGCGTTTCCGCCAAGAGGTAGCATGGAGGAAAGGCCAGGCATAGCGCGGAAGATTTCGGCACGTTCAGAGCGCGAGAGGAAGCGGTCGAGACCGTAGACGGCGAAGGCATTGAGTTGGGCTGTGTCTTTCATTTCTCCAGAAAGCACAGCAGGGACGTCCTTCACAGCGCCAAGCATGCAGCCCGAGATATTGATCCAGGAGTCCACATATGCGTCCACCCAACCCGGTCCGCCGCCACCATAACCTTCTGCTTCTACCCAATGGAGGAAGTAGTACAGCACTTGTGAGCCCATGGAGTGTGAAAGAAGGACGACCTTCTTATTCGATACACGGACAGCAATTTCGATGTGGGCCTTGAGACGAGTAAAGTATTGATCGCGTTTTTCGTAATTCATATAAGACATGCGCCAGTCGTAAGCTGCCGTGAAGGCATTCCCGGGATCATACCCTACCGTCGCGAGGTTCTCAAGAATCTTGTTCCAAATCCAGTATCCAGTTATAAAGAAGTCTGCTGCATCGAACCCCTGTGCTGCGCGGAGTTTGATGCCTGGAGGATCAAGACCGGTATCTTTATCGAGCATAATGTGCCGCTTCCACTGTGCTTTGTCAAGGACTAATGCGCGCATCATAGTCCACGACCCCCACAGTCTCTTCCTGAAGTACTGTCTTGAACTTTCCTCCGTGCCCCACGACTCCAGGCCAGTGGAGATAACGCCGGGTATCATGATAACAGGGTGCTTAGCTTTGATACCCTGCTTCTGTGCGTGTAAACCGACGGCAAAGGAATCATAGTTTACGGCGTCTCGTTCGGTTTTCTACTTGAGTTGGGAAAGTCAGCCTCGATTCCTCACTCCGAACCATGGGCTCCTCGTGAGTATAGCAAGAGTCCACGTACCTGCAACTGCTGCGCACTCTTTACAAAGTTATCCGGCAGTGCTTCCAGAATAGCCTCGAGGTTCATCTCCCCAAAACCACTTAGGTCAATCATATCATTGTTACTTGCGAAGAAGCCGGCAACTAGCAGTCCAAATATCCCACCGAGAGCGAAGACCCAGAAGTTCCTCCTCTTCTTGTGTTTCCCCTGTTGCTTTAATGTCGCCAGCTGTTCCTCGGTAATCAGTCGCATATTCGGTGGCCGTTTACCGCCCTGTGCCGGTGAGGGTTCGCGCGAAAGCTCAGGCGTCGAGTCCTCTGCTTCGCTATTGCCGCTGCCGCTGCCGCCAAAGCGGCGTCTCAGGAACGACATCTGCGGCGATTATTTTGAGGGGTATTCAGGTGACGGAGTGGTTAGTAACTAGCAGAAATCCCCCGGCACGAGGTCTGTTTTGCTCTCTTCGCCAATGTCCGAAACCTCCGACATGTGACGGAATGATCAGCGCAAGGGTCTCGAAGGCACGTTGCCGCCGTTTGCCAAGCCGGGGGTCCTCTCCGCAGCCCTACCAAAGCACCTCGACTTGCGGGCGGCTTTCGCAAAGTCACTTCCACGCACGACATGGCCGAAAATGACAATGGGGCTTCTGCGGTTGAAGCTACTAAGGCAGTCGATACCAAAAACCTGAAGGAATCTGACTTACAGTATATTCAATATGAGTCTTCAAAAGAAGAGCAATACCTCCCCGCCATCCGCCAGCTGATCTCGAAAGACCTCTCTGAGCCATACAGTATCTATGTATACCGGTATTTCCTGTACCAATGGGGCGATCTTTGCTACATGGTATATATTGCCCATGCTTTGCGCCTGTTCTCTGCATCGTGTTAACTGGTCATTTCCAGGCGATCTCCCCCACCAATGCTCTAATCGGCGTGATAACATGCAAGCTCGAACCGCACCGCTCAGGGACCTATAGGGGCTACGTTGCGATGCTCGCGACGCAGCAGGAATACAGAGGTCGTGGCATAGCGACTAAGCTTGTCCGGCTCGCAGTGGACGCCATGGCCGCTCGCAATGCCGATGAGATAGTCTTGGAGACGGAAGTGTCCAACACGGCAAGCCTGAAGTTGTATGAGAGGCTAGGCTTCATAAGGAGCAAGAGGTTACATCGGTACTACCTGAATGGGAATGCAGCATTTAGGCTGATCCTCTACTTGAAGGAGGGAACGGCACTCAAACGGCCTGAACACGTTGCGCATGGTGAGATGGGTGAGATGCACGGCTTGAGGAGACCGGACGAGGCAGAATTATATTCGTGAACTAGGGTCTTGGGCAGGCGTCTGGGTGGCTTTTACGACTTTGCTTCAACAATCTCTGAATCATTAACAGGCTGTCCCATGGTAAACCCTCAAGCCAAATCAACTAGGCACTGAGCATGAATCACCCGGTGGTGTTTCTTGGTTGAGTGCATGCCTCTATCACACTCTCACGAAGCAACACAAACGAGACCTTTCAATTTCGAGTAGAAAGGCAAACGGACGGCGACGCGTGCTCATACTGGCAAGCAACTCAGAGATCTGTTCCAATCTAAGAGATATCAATCACGCATATTTTCTTGCACGACGGCATCGCGTTGGAGATCTAATGAGTTGATTACTAATGTACAGTATGAGCTCCTTGACCAGAAACCTACTCAGCTCTTTTGAATATCACCCTCCTTTCTCGTATGGTCTGGCAGTTTTGGAGCATACGGGTCAGAATCTCTTGTCCGAAGAGCAACCGAATATCGCTCGATCGCCACCCATTTGGATAATTGAGTTTTCTTGGTAGTGGGAGTGGGGTGGGCAGCGCGTCAGTCCGTCAAGTAACCACTCCACAATCTACATCTCAGTATCGCATACGTCTCTTACGCCTTGTTCCGTACTCGGGTAACTGGTGGGAAAATTCAAGTGACTGTTCCTCGAGAGACGGCGTCCTCGAATTTTGTATCAGAGCCGGAGAATGCTCAAGCTCTGTTCGTGGACGCTTGTTTGGAGTTTCTTTCGGATCAGTATCGTCCATCGGTTCTTGCTTCACCGATGGCTCCCTTAAATCCCAACGGCCTGATCGTTCGCGTGCGCGTGGATGTCCCAAGGGAACTTTGTTTGAGCCAGTCCTGTTGAGTGGTTGCTCAACCGGAGGAGCCTCGTACAGATCTCGATATGGGTCGTACTCGAGTGGTATAGAAGCGATGAGGCTTGCTCGAGCAGGGTTTATTGTAGTAGTCCCAGCGGGCGCGACATACCTAGTGGGTGCGATATGCCCAACTGGTGCAAGACGCTCCCGCTGAGTGCATACCTCATTGAAGGCCTGAACGAGCCGATCGTAGTGTGCTGCCTTCTCAGCAAGTCCGTCCGGCCCCTCTACTCTGGCTCGTGTGTCAAACTGCTCCTGTTTCAACCTCTCTGCTTCGGCGACAAGGTTGTACAGACCCTGTAGGCCTCCAACCTCGTTCAAGCCGATTCGGACCAGATGCATTTCCAAGACCAGGTCTTCGAGCTCTTGGATGCCGCCGGCCTTCGCGATCAGCGGCTGTATCACCTCCATTTGCGATACAAGTGCCTGGAGCCCTCCAGCCTCTCTAATGATCGGTTTAAGCACATCAGCTTGGAGGGCCTTAGCACGCATGCCCTCGCGGCCAGCCTCAGCACGCAGTTGCTCGATGCTGACCGACTGCTCTTCAGGAGAAGAGGAGCCACAAATGATGTCGACGTATGCTGAGCAGAGTTTATGAAGCTCTTCACACCTTTGATTGAGTCTGTTATAACGCTGATCAGACGCTTTGTATTTGTTAGCCGCGAGTTGAACTTGACCTAGCTGACCACTTTTATCAACTCGGTCGACGAGATGGTGATACATACTGAGCAGTGTGTCGGCGTCCTTGTCTACAGCCATGCCCATATGCTCGAAATCTTCACTGAGCAGCCAAGCCGAGGAGGAAGCAACTATGCCCTCGTCCAACTCATTGTTTTCAGGCCCGATATGCGTCTCCTCTTGCGGACTGGGCACGCTCGCTGGGTCTGTCTCTGGTGGCATCTTGTCTATGGTTGTTCGTGAGTGTGTGCATGTGTGGGTGCCAAAGTGCCACAAGCGGATCGGAGTTGAGGTGCAGGCTTGTGACGGTGAGAGCAGTATCCGTTTGTTTGCCATGACTAATCCACGGCTGCCCTGGGTAGGTGCGAGAACCATGCCACGAGACAAGACAAACAGAAGTAAGCCCCATATGGCAGTAGCACTTCAAAGATACAACATCATAAAACTTGGTTTAAAGCTCTTGTAGTTGCCACACCAGTTCCACGTTAAACAGCACCACATCTTCCCCACTGTGTGAATTTTGCGGTATCACTAAGTCTATACATGCTTTGTAAGTTAACAAATAATATACAATGCGGCTTTACGCTCATTTTCAATGTTGAAATTAATCCCATATATGCTTTTACACAGCCTATACAAAAGGCAGCACTACGTGACTCGCATATTCCCCACCACAATGCACTCGATGTGTTCCCTTGTTCCTCTCCTCTAGCTCTACCTTCTTGCGTGGTCCAAACTCCTGCACCAATGGATACTCCCCACTAATCTGCACACTGATACTTTCGCCGGCCTCAAAGTCGACGCCCATAGCCCACAAGCCAATCTCCAGTTTCACAACCTCACCCGGAGGAATCTTTTGCACCTCATCGTGCGTGTGGAAGGGATATTGTGGGTGTATCGATTTAGAAGCGTCGATTTTGCGGTGAGAGGCGCGGAGAATGCCAGAAGGGCCGTAGTAGATCATGAGATTGCTGTAGTCCGACTCAGGGATTTCGGATGCTTTTGAGTATGGCGCTGCTGACCAGGGAATATTGATGGCAATCATGGGCTTGCCTTGCACGTCTAGCTTCCGTATCAGGACATAGACTATCATGTCGTTGAAGTCTGGGCAAGACATGTATAGCACGGCCTTTGGAAGACCCATGAGACGTGTAGGCTTATTAAATTTCATTTTGAAGGCCACATGCGATACGGGTGACGTGTTGCTTTCGGAATTGTATGACAGAACGCTTGTTTGTGCTGGTGGAGAGGACTGGAGGGTGTTATCGCTACTGAGGTATAGCGTACGATAGTCGGTTCGTGGTATCGGGAAATCTTCTTCGATAATTGGATATATCGCTTCCTTGTCACCATATGTGAGAGATGCCATGCGCACACGCGGCGTCTTTTCCCAATCGTTCTTCTCGTTCTTCAGGTAGCGGTCGAAAAATGAAGCGAGTTCTTCAATTGATTCTTGGACAGCCCAAAGATCGTACCATTCTTGATATGGATCCCAGCGGAGCCATTTGTCTTTGGTGTTGACTTGCATCCAACCTCGTATTGATCCCATGGTATGAACCTGTTGCAGAAAATTAGTGTGTTATATTCGAGGATAGAAGTTTTACATACGAAGCTTGAATAAGACGCGACAACATATGTTGGAATGTTAATCTTGGATATTTCCGCACTGGAAGACAGATGTTAGCAGAAGCCCCCCAGCAGGTTATCGGAATGTGTTTACCGCTTATCTTCCCAGTACGGGTTCATCGTGGCAGAGCGTCGATACATCTCCTTGAAGTCTTCAAGTCCATTCTTCCCACGAATGACATGCTCAGTAATGAAATCGAACAGTCCATTATCCCACGCACCGCCGCGTACAAACTGTTCTCGGTAAAGGTCGCCACAAGCTTCCCATGGCGCGATAGCTTTCAGAGAAGGTGGTTGTGTGGCAGCAATAAACCACTGCACAATGCCGAGATGTGAATTTCCAGCAAGTCCAATAGAGCCGTTGCACCTATACCATTGTTAACTCCTATCCTTGTCCTGTAATCGGCAGAGTTTACCAGTCCATTTTTGCGAGTTCTTCAATAACGTCGTGTCCGTCCTCGCCTTCTTGTTTCCCCATGATAACAATGTCTCCATCTGAGTCGCCCGCACCACGTGCATCAACGTTGACGACTGCGAATCCTCGAGGGCAGTATTCTGCTGGATCTGGACCTTCGAAGCGTTCAAGACCACTGAGACAACCTTTGGGAACACCGCAACCCCATTTGACCTACGCTATGTCAGTCTTGTATTGGGACGAAGAGAGCTGTTCTGACTAACCTTAGACATCATGTCAATTCCGGTATGCTTTTTGCCAAAAGGGCTCCAAGCGACAATGGCCGGCACCTTAGTAGCACCACTTCCTTCGCTGCTACACGGCCGGTAGATATCGCAGTACAGAGTGCATCCGTCTCTGACCTTGACAGCCACATCGTGTTCTGCAATCAAACCTTCTGAGAGTGCACGAGCGCCTTCACGGCTCTGGTATCCCTTTGAAAGGGTCTCTTTGCGTGGATTGAAGCCTTGGTACCCATTCTCGCCGACTCTGGGTGGCTTGACGGCAAGATTCGCGACTTGGAAAGCGAGAGGCATGGTTGAATTGGTAGAAGTTGAATATCTGCCTGACGTGCTGCAAACAGAGCAAGGGAAACCATCACGGTTTTGATGCCGCGCATGGCTGCTCGTGGGTCCATGGTTTGAGGCTCCCGACCGTACTCAGCCGCGACATTTCTGCCGAGAATCTTGCCCAATTTGTACAGCTATTCACACTGCGAACACGACTTATGTCGGTATGTGGAGATGCTGGGGTTACTGGGGTGCGGGTCTCATCTGCATGGGGATTCCCGCCCGTACTCGACCGAGATGTGGTAAAGGGCCCACTCACCCAACACCGAGGTTCGTGGATCCCTGCCGTGAACGGCCGTGAACGGGTGGGAAAGTCTCTAGAGCTGAAGGACGCTGACAGTACAGAAGTATATATTCACAAATTGCCTTGCGTGCCCAGGAGCTAATTCACCATTCATCCGTCTCTTCAGAACAAGCTTAACACTTAACTTTAACTTGACATCATGGCACCATACCTCAACGGCGAAGAAGGCGCCCAGCAAACATACGGAGATTGGAGAGATGAGTTCTACGAAAAGGGCTATGTTGTTCTCAAGGGTGTAGTCCCCAAGGAGCGAGCTCTGAAGTACCGCAACAAGATGCTGGACTGGCTCGGCACTTTCCCCAACAACTTCGACATCAACAACCCAGAGACATGGACCAAAGAGAACCTCCCCCAAAGCTTCAAGAATGGCATGTATCTAAACTACTGTGCTGCACACGAAAAATACGTCTGGGAGGCTAGGCAGTAAGTTCCACATATCGGGTCGAAATCCCCAATCAACCGATGAATACTAATCTTGTATGCTGCAGAGAACCCGGCGTTCTGGCTGCATTTGAGAAGCTTTGGAACACAAATGAACTTATCGTATCATACGACACTATCAACCTCACTCTACCTAATGCTTCGAAGATGGGTGGTTCCAAGCCGTGGCCACACGTCGACCAAGCGCCTGAGCGACAAGGCCTATCCTGTGTACAGGGCATCATCAACCGTAAGCAATAGACCTCATTTTTCTTGTTGCATCACAATACGACTTACTAACAAACATCTAGTTTCTGAAGCTGGACCTAAAGATGGAGGCCTCGTCGTAATGGAAGGCAGTGCAAAGCTGTTCGACAAGTTTTTCAAGCAACACCCACCAGACCGAACCAAGGGTCCTTTGGCAGCTCTTCATTACGACTTCTACCCCTTTCAGGAATCAGACGTGAAGTGGTATGAAGAGCACGGCTGCAAGCTGGTCAAGGTGTGCGCTGAACCCGGTGACTTGATTCTCTGGGACTCACGCCAGATGCACTACGCCGTGTACCCTGAGACCGATAACATCCGCACAATCATATATGCTTGTTACACACCAGCAGCTATGGCATCCAAAGAGGATTTGGAGAAGAAGAAGGAGATCTTTGAGAAGTGGGAGGCGACCACACATTGGCCACACATCAACATCCACTCGCAAGGTAAAGCCATGGTAGATGGTAAGATTGATCCCTGGGAAAGGACTGAGCCGCTGGAGAAGCCTGAATTGACGGACAAGCTGCTCAAGCTGGCGGGAGTGAAGCCGTACTGAGAGTGTAGTGTCCATAGTAGCGTTTTTGATTCCTTGTATAGCAGGCTTTCACATTTGTGAGAATACATGATCCCAGTCTCCAATACCATATGTTCCTTCGAGAGGGTTTCCAGTTCCATCAAACATATTCATGGTGTCAAAATTGCTGCTATCAGCCAGGCCGTCAAGTCCAGGATTCGTCATGACTGGTGGATCAGAGGGTATACCCAAGTCAGCAGCTACTGCAAGCTGTTGTAGCAGGTCTTGCATGGAATATGAAGTGCGAGGGTGGTCAAAGTCGTGCTGCTCGAGCAGGGGTAAGAGGCCTTCGAGCACGGCAGAGCCCTTTGCGGCATGAGCTGCAACAATCGAGTGCTTCTTCAACTCGACAGAAGCCCGCCTCAAGAGGCCAATGATCCGAATTCGGGATTCACCACGATATTCGTGCGAATTCGCAAGCATATCGAGCGACATGTAAACAGCAGCCGCGACGGTCGCCGCCGATACCGTCCAAACTAGCCTGTAGACTCTTGGAGCGGGAGTCGCATAGTGATCCAAGATGCGATTGGCCGATTGAAGAGCGAGCTGCCTGGAAGTTGAACTGTCATCTTCAGGGTTCCTGGGGATCAGTACACGAGCGATGGATAGCAGCAAGAAGTCGATGACGTAAGTAATGAGATACCGCTGGAACGGGATCCAAGAGTGTTCCGACTCCCATATGCGGTCATCTTCGGTGACTGGAAAGCTTGGTGATAGGTGCAAGGGCAGATCCCGCCGGACAATTTGTATCTCATCGATGGCCTTTGAGAACTTCAAGTGTGTGTGATGGGTGTTTGCTTTGATGTAAATGTATACTATATAGGCAAGACGGCACATGATAGAGTGGTAGTGCGCAGGAGAAGGTGGCTCCAGGTTGGCGGATTCGGTTGAGCCAGGGGTACCAATTGTACATGAGCTGGGCAAGACGTAGTCTCCATGGCTGCTTGCAATGGAAGCTTGACAGCAAAAGCTGGCAGGTGAAATAGATGGCGGTCGAGCCCAGCTTGCGAGCCTGGAGCTATTGTTACTGGTACTATACTGGTTACGTGTGAGTTTGCTCTTACCAGTCCTTAATTACACAGGCCCACCACAGACGACGACCCATTTCTCGCTTAATGGGTGAGGACCATTCTTGCCTTCGACAAATGTCCTTGGAACAGTTTGTTTCGTTTCCGAGCTTGTGCATGTCGAGAAAACGTGCCATGTTTGTGGCAAAACCAGTAATGAGCCATTCCCTCTGATGTTCGCCAAAGTTGGAGTGGCAGAGACTTAACACAGAAAGGGCCTGCACGGCGCAAAGCGATGGGGTGCCGTTGAAGGCGTACCTCTCTAGTTCCTTCAGGGCAGCCTCATACCAGAGGTGGGAAGCGTGAACAGCAATAGATACAGGATCAGAAAGGGGCATGCCGAGTTGAGGAAGGTGGGCTACATTGGGTACATCTTCTGGGTTCGAGTAGAGGATGCCGACTGCCAAGACAGCAAGATAAACGGTGATCCATGGCCGTTGTCCGCGCTCGATGGCGACACTGAGTTCTACGTTTTGCCAGAATTGTTCATGCTCCTTTAGGAAGTCATCAGCATTGACGGCGCAATGGATCCATCCCAGTCTTTGGAGGGAGAAGGTGACGAGGCCAAGACTAGCCTCCCGACTGGGAAGAAGCAGAAAAAGTGGATCCGCTGCCGGCTCGTAGAGGCGATCTAGGATTTCCTTCTCGGCCCCGGTCCGGGAAGCTGCGCCAATCTTGATACCGATATCAAACTGCTCAAAGGCAGGGACAAGATCCTCGAGCGCTGCTGCAGGCTGATTGTAGTCGACGGATTCACTTGTACGGCTATGGGCGCATGGCTTGGACAAGGCCAGCGCAGTCTCGAGCTCGGCAATCTGGGCGCGTAGAGCACCTCGTTCACGAAGTAGGTCTTGCAGCTGGATTTCGGCTGGATTTCCAGCGTCCTCCGGTGCCGTATAGACAGTCAGCTGACCCCTGACTCGCGCAATGGGTCTTTTGCACTCGTGGGCAGCGTTCCTGCGAATGCATGGCTGGCAGGGGCTCTTCTTGTCGCATTTGATTTTGCGGCGCCCGCACTCGATGCACGAGCGAGACACGCGCTGCGACGTCTTAATGGGCAGTTCACTCATGGGATATCCGTGTCCGCGAGCGAGCGGGTGAGTGGGTAAGCGTACGTAGTGTGTGCTGGTGTGGATGTGCAAAGCAGCTGGCGTGGGCGACTTGCCGACGAGACAAACATGAGGCTGAAACCAACTATTGGGCTTCCCCGCAAAATTCCCCCCCATGCCTAGACCAGCCTAATCCCCACACCCTAGCCCGCGTCCTCCACAATCCGGGCACCTATTAATTGGACTGCGCGGCCCAGCTCGGGGGAGATATCAAGCACCGATGCTGTATCCGCCATCAAGGCAAATGCAGCGGCCACGCCAGCCATGTCAACCTCGGGCTCATGAGCACTACAAATTGCCCCAGCATGCCATGCTGTTCATCCTCATCAGTTCCCCATCATCATGACGACCGAAGACTACAAGGCCGAGTCGAGCGCCCACATTGAGATCTTGGAAGCACACAAGAAGGCTGCAAAGCCCGTCGTTGGTACCATCAAGCTTTATGACGACGATGGTATCGTTCTGATCCCGACCCCGAGTCGAGATCCAAATGGTACGTCGCTGGCATGCAATTGGCCTTGGAGCCAGGCTGACAGACTCAAGATCCGCTCAATCTCCCAAAATGGCAAAAGTATTTCATCCTCATCATTGTCGGCCTCTACGCTGCGACCGGCAACTTGATGGCAAGCGGAATCAACTCCATCCTGCCCATAGTGCAAGCCTCATATCACGGCGACCCACGAACCAGTGACCTCGCAACTTGGCCTGCATTCTTCATGGGCGTTGGAAACCTTATTGCGATACCTGTCGCTCACGCCATCGGTCGCAGGCCAGTGTATCTACTGTCGACTGCTATCTTGTCTTTCGGTTGCCTCTGGTGTGCTTATAGTGGCAGCTTGTCCTCGCATATCGCTGGGAGAGATGTCATGTCTATCGGCGCAGGTCAGGCCGAGGCTCTCTGCCCCATTATTGTGCAGGAGATATTTTATCTGCACGAGAGAGGACGCGTGATTGCCTGGTTTTGCGCGCTCCAGACACTGGGCACTGCAGCCCTTATTGTGGCAAGCTCGTACCTTGCCAACGATCTCGGCTGGAGATGGTGGTATGGCATCTTTGGTTGCTTGAGTGGTGCTATTGCCATTCTCAGCATACTTTTCGTCGTCGAGACAAAGTACGAGCGCACATTAGAAGCGCTGAGTAAGTATACAAAATGTCTTGCACCATGGCGTACGTGCTAACATCGCACAGCTGGTCAGGGCATTGACGAGGATGGGACGCTGGTTCCGGTGACGACAAACACTAAGCGCAACCTTGATACAGTCAACTACCCTCCGCGCAGTTTCGTCCGAGACATGCTACCCTGGAAAGGCTACGCACACTGGTCGGAAGCAATCACTTGCTGGAAACAGATGGTCACACTGATCTGGTTTCCTAACATTCTCTGGCTCTCCTTGATCAACTCTGCGGCTCTTGGCCTCTACGTCCTCATGTCAGCATTATTCGCCAATGTCCTGGTACGCCCACCATATTCATGGAACTTCAATATGCTTGGTTATGTCTTCGTTGGACAGGTCGTCACCGCAGTCGCGGTACCCTTTTTCTGTGGATACTTGAGCGATTTGGCGGTCAAGGTGATGAGCAAGAGACACAACGGCGTCACTCAACCCGAGTATCGCTATATCGCTGTCATCATTCCCCTTGTAGCCATCCTCATATCGACAATCATCTATGGAAGGACTGCCCAGAACCCCGAGGATTGGAGCTGGGCAGGTATTGTCGTCACAATCAACCTCGAGTATTTCGGATTTGTGGGCATAGTTGTCTCGTCCTTCGTTTTCTGCATGGACGCTTATCCGCAGCGGATTGATGCTGCCCTCGTTCTGATCTGCTCTTTGAGAGGTTTCATTGGCTTCGGAATCTCCTTCGGGTCGATCAGCTTTGTCGAGAAGGCAGGATACGAAGGTGCCTTCAATATCTGTGCGGGTATCGTGGCGGCCTTGATGGGTCTTGGCATTCCTATTTACTACTTTGGTCCAAAGATTCGTTCCTTTACCCAGAAGTATGCCCAGGACGACTAAGTAGCTGTAATCGAGCGGTGTATAGTCAGATTGAGAGTTTGTTGGTACATCGCATCACAACGCAACGAAGCAGCCTTTAAAAACCGCCCTAGCATAGGACGCGGTAAGAGGTATAGGCTCTGCTAGAAAGAGCGCTCATGTATATCACGACTTCCGACATTCATAGTATGAAAAAGGGTCGACACCCGATTACAATACCGACGAAATGGCGCATGTGCAGTGTCTTAACATTGGTGAAGCATCTAGCTAGGCACTGATCAGCTGTGGACCGTGACTAGAGCAACCTCCATTTTAACTTATCATGGAATGTCAATATTCAGCTGGTGCGAACCATGGCCTCAAATCAACTCCAAACCAAATAGAACATTCAAAAAAGCCTCTTAATGGATAGCAGGTGCATGCATGTCACTCTCCATCCATAGGCAATTGACTTGCTCAGTCCAATAGGCTTCTTGTTCTTCAGGCCCATCATGTGTTGTGAACATTGGAAGGAGGCAGCGCATAGTGTCAACCTGAGCATCTTCGACAGAGTTCTTGAGGAATTCTATATAATACCATTACGCAAGTGCACTATCCAGAAAAGGGATCATTGTTCAAAAATGTGCAGGAACAAACTGAAAACGTGAGAGCTATCTGGACGTGTGTTGAAGGTAATGAAGCGAAGTTAATGCTGATGAACGTTGAAGCAATACCAGTGCTTATGAATCATTTTGCATCGCTATAACATGCAGTTTGGATGGAAGTATTGATTGGCCCCCAAGTGTAAGAGGCTGTGTTGGCACGAAAGGCTTTCGTCTTACTGGTTGAAGAGTTCGAAAACTCCGAGTAGAAATATGATATAGATTCTTAGGTTATACGCACTGTGTAATCTTCCTCAAACAGTGTGATATTTGCGGCTGTGCTTGTTTGTGCTTTTACACCTTGTTTTGAGTGCGCTTCCGCATCTTCGCAGTAAGAGATGCCAAGCGGCACTTCAAGTTGTCTATAGTGAGATAATCCATCAAGACAATACCCGAGGCCTCCTGCCAAGTTTTTGGAAAGATTACCAAGCTTGCAAGGCTTAATTCGTGTTATGTCTTGGACTTCTGAGGCGGTATACTTCGTAGACCCAAGGAGGACATTGCCACACCCATACCAAAGTCGGTAAACGCTCAAAGACCGGGCTGTGGGTTTTGGAAAACAATAAACCCTCCTTTTATAGCAGTTGTGCCAACACAATATAAGCCCGGCAATGGCGCGGACCACATCTTGTCCATGGTTCCAGTCGAAGCGTGATCTATGATTCAAAATTGCGAAAGCCGTCTCCTACAACAAATGGTTGCTCCTCCTAAAAACTTCAGAATCCCCTGTCTGACTTCCATGCCAGCATTCCATGACCCCGTTCTCCATAAACGATCATTCTTGAGTGCCTCTCCCGGTCGAGAGATGTTGTGGCGTACTGCGAGAAGCAATTAGACACATTATAGCTTGACTGGAGAGTGTTGTAACACTAAAAATGTATGTGAATGCGTTGTATTGCATATTTTTTTTATCTGAAATATTGCTCTAAGCATGATCGTGCATAATGCAGGAGGGTATCGCAATGACTTATCCCACACCCGGTTTCCCTTCAATGGTCAAACAAAAAACTCCTGTATTATGCCCCCATCCTGCGCCATTCATGCTGTTTTTTCACTCGTGCTCTCGTCAACGTAATAGATACCGGGCTATTCCTGGTCAACAACATCGATCAATTCCTTTTGCTCTGCCTCGCTCTCTTCATAAGTCTTGGCAAGAAAAGGATGTTCCAAGGCCTCGGCGGCTGTAATTCGCCTTGCTGGATTGCACTCTAAAAGGCGGTACAAGAATTGGACTGCCTCCTTCTCTTCTTCTTCGAGCTCCTTCTTGGGTTGGGTCTTGTCGCCTGTCCGTCCTGTGCACCAGAGGATGATCTTCTCCAAACTATGTCCACCCTCACTATAGCTGGGTACGTTCGTCTCAAAGACTTGACCATGTAGCAGCGCCGTCTCTCGCATCTTTTTTCGTCCAAAGATGGTAGTGATCTCGAGCAATGCATCAATGTCGTCTGCACTGTGGAAGAAGGGAAAGCGACGTGAAAGCATGGTCAAGAGGATGACACCAACACTCCATATATCAATAGAGCAGGTCTGCTGGGTACACTTTAGGAGGACTTCTGGGGCACGGAAGCCACGGGTACCCGCCCGATTGGCGCGTCTGCTGTTGCGTGTATCGTTCTTCGGATAGGCGCCAACGTTGTGGCCTGTTAATTGCGTCTGGGCATAAACGCTATGAGATATCCTGTAACGGCGGTCTTCTTCGTTGAGATGGCAGGCACAGTTATGCCAATCTGTGCCCTCACGTTCCGCAAGACCGAAGTCAACTAACACACCACGAGATTGTGACGTGTTGTATAGAAAGTTGGTAGGCTTGACGTCACGGTGGATGATGCCTTTCTGGTGCACTGCCGCAAGGGCAGTGAATAAACTCCGGAAGTAGAAACGCATATCTGATATCTTCATGTCGCGGTAGTAATCTCGGAAGTCGCGGTGCTGAAAGTACGGCAGTACAGCAACTACTTGGTCCAAATGGCGGAAAGCGGTGATGAGTGGGCATACAGAGTCTGAATCTCTGAGGTCGTGAAGAAGCTCGAGTTCATTGAAGACGCGTATCGGACTGCTTGTGACGTAGATTTTCTTGATGGCCACATAGTGGGGTCGCCGGCCAGATTGCTTCCTGCGCGAAGGGGACATCCACTTGTTTTTTTCGCGCTCATCAATGTCCCAGTTGTTGTTGTATTTATCGTACTCCAGATCCTCAGCCTTGTAGACAGTAGAGAAGGTTCCTGTAACAAAAGGTAAGTCACCCCGCTAGGTACCCTGCATTACTGCAAGCCAATGGAGCAACACATACCCTCTCCGATGCGGTTGATCAGTCGGAAACGCTTGCCGATTCCGACAAAAGTCTCTTCGAAACGCGCCATGTCTTCTTGAACAGAATCCTCGACTTCCTCGTCGCTGCTGTCGACTGTCTGTCCACTTTCGTCGAGCGGATCTGTGCTTTCATCCATAGTCTCTTCAGCTTCTTCAGCCTTCACAGGGTCCTCGTGGACGTCGATGGCTTCTGCTTTTCGCAGTGAAGTTCGTGCCTTTGCCATGGGATATTTGTGTGGTCGTGTGTAGCTTTTGGTGTAGTGCAGAATGGCACATGAATGTCTGCACAGTATATGGGAGACGCGTTCCGCGATTGAACCCTTAGCCACTAGTCCAGAAATGGAAGCATGATGACAGGCCGCACGGACCAATAAACACATGCAACGCGCCCTTTTGGCAGGTGAGACGATAGCCCGCCTTGTCCCTTTCATTTGAGTAAACTACCCCACCCCCCGACGGTCGTTTCGTCGCCTCTTTTCCTTCTTGTCTTTCGATTGTCTAGGCGACTCTGATCATCATGGATGCGCGCGTGGATTTTGACATCAACGAGGCGGTCAAGCTGTTCGACAGCGACCCTTCGACAATCCCCACGCCCGAAGCCCCGCAAGCACTACAAGACTGCGAAGATGACCCAGAAGCGCTGTCGTCGCCCGGATTGATCAACAGCGAGCTCAATCCTGTTGTCGATGCTGTGGCGGAGAGCCCAGATGCGATTACCCGCAGCTCTGTTTTCGATACTCTGCAATTTCTGCTGAAGTGCGTTCCTGCATATCCACCGGATATAAAAACATATAGCACAGAACCTAATTGTAAACTGTTTCGGCTATCTAGGAACTCGTCACAAATCCCACCCGCCATTCTCAGCAAGATCCTCGACCTCATATCCTCCGCACTATCTACACAAGCCGATATAATACATGCCGACCTCGAGGCCGAAGAGCAGGATGCGATACCTCACCACAAGAACCTTCTTGAAATGTACGGCTTCCTTCTCCGTTGGACCATCTCTGCGGTCGAGACAAGGGCGCTGGAGAAATCAGCGTCCGCACCAGCAGCGAGGGGGCGGGGTAAGGCCGCGAAGACCAAATCTGGTGGAGGAAAAGAAGGCACCTGGGACGCCTCCGCCCAACTAGAGACGGCACTGGACCGGATGAGCAAGGTGCTCAGGCTCAAGCTGGGCCGTATATTCGTCACCACATCCGAGCGAGACACTTTTGTTGGCCTGTTCACAAAGCCAGTATATCACATTCTTGAGAATGAGGCAAGAGTCAAGAACAATGTGATACGCAATCACTGCTTCAGAGTCCTGTGTTTTGCTGTCAAATCGCATGGACACGCATACAGTAGGTACACTGCAGGTTGATAGGGTGCCTCTACTGACCATAACGTAGCCGCGCAAACATCCATCAACCAGAGCCTGACATATTTTGAGCATCTATCAGAGCCCATGGCCGAGTTCCTCTTCACACTTGCCGATGCTTTCGATTACCCACAGCTCACCGAAGATGTCTTGAAGGATATCAGCAGCAAAGAGTTCAGTTCTACTGATTTGAAGGGTCCGAAGTCTATCTCAACTTTCCTCACTAAGATTTCCGAACTCACGCCACATCTGGTAATCCGACAGATGACACTGCTTGCGAACCTCCTAGACAGCGAGTCGTACACCCTGCGCTGTGCGCTCATCGAAGTGTGTGGAAATCTGATTACCATGCTTAGCAAGCTGAGTCAAGACGATCGCAGCGAAAATCACAAGGCTCAGATTCGTATCTTCTTTGACGTATTGGAAGATCGCTTCCTTGACATTAACCCTTATTGCCGTGCTCGAGTAATGCAGGTTTACGTCAGGCTTTGCGATCTCGAGCAAAAATACCCCAAGCGCAGACAGAAGGTCGCTGAACTTGCTGCACGCAGTCTTGAAGACAAGAGTAGTAATGTCCGCCGAAACGCAATTAAGCTGCTTGCCAAGCTTATCTCAACACACCCCTTTACAGCATTCGATGGAGGATTGCTCTCGACCAAGGACTGGACCCAGCGATTAGAGGAATGTGAAGCCCAAATCAACGCCTTGCAGCCGCCAGAAGAGCTGAGAGAACGCCCACCAGGTGATCAGACCGTTGACGAAACCTTGCTCCAGGATGCAACACAAGTTGACAATGGAGACGCGGAAGGTCCGAAACATCCTTCTGAAATGAGTGAAGAGGAGAAGGCTGCTGCCATTGAGAAAGCCCAGCAAGACGCAGCGACCGCACAGGAGCTCGAGAAATTCCAGGCGGTGCGCAAGTTCCTGCTTGAGGCGCTCAAGTTCATCGAGGTCATCAACGATGCCGCAGAGATCATCACTCAGTTGCTGTCATCCAAGAACAAGAGCGAGGTTATTGAAGCCATGGACTTCTTCACCACAATCGATGCGTACAAGATCGCAAATGCAAAGCTTGGTATCCGAAGAATGCTGCGCCTTATCTGGACCAAAGGCAATAGTGACGAAGGCAAGGGTGTGCAAACTCATCTGCTCGAGTGCTACAAAGGCTTGTTCTTCGATGCACCACCCGGATTTGATGCCAATGCAGTAGCGAACTACATATCCAAGAACATGATCAGTTTGACTTTTGGTACAACGCCGGCAGAACTGACTTCGCTTGAGCAGCTTCTCAGCACTATGATGAAGCAGGGCCTGGTCAACGGATTAGTCATTCAGAAGCTTTGGCAGATCTATGGCTATCAGAAGAAAGACATCTCTAAGAACCAGCGTCGAGGAGCTATCATCGTTTTGGGCATGCTGGCGCTATCCACGCCTGACATTGTGGTGCAGGAGATGGAGACGTGCCTGAGGATCGGTCTAGGAGAGCTTGGTAGACGAGATCTGGGACTTGCTCGGTACACCTGCATAGCGCTTCGCCGGATGAGCCAACCACCAGGAAAGCAGGCCTCCAGTGACGCTCCAGCTCCAACTGTCAAACTGCCAAATGACCACGCAGTGCTAGTAAGGCTCGCAGCAATCACCGAGATGACCTCGGACAGCAAGGAGTGGTACGGGGTAGCAGAGCAGGCTATCAGTGCCATATATGTCTTGTCCAAACACCCCGACGTCCTATGCTCGGAAATCATTCGCAAGATTACCAAGCGTGTCTTTGCTGGACAACATAAATCTGAGTCAAGGCCCACATCAAGTTCGAGCGCTGCTAAGCCAACAGAGGAGGATGTGGAAATGACAGACGCGCCTGCAGTCGACGAGCCACAGCCAAAGAAGCAGAACTCCGCTCTCGCTTTGTCACAATTATTGTTCGTCGTCGGCCACGTCGCGATTAAACAAATCGTTCACCTTGAGCTTTGTGAGCTGGAGTTTAAGCGTCGCAAAGCTGAAAAGGACAAGAAGAACACGTCTGGTCCTCGAAAGTCGACGGCGTCTACAGCCGATCCTACACCCATAAAGAAGGGCCGCAAACGAGGCGCTACTAAGGAACCGACGCCAGCACCTGAGGAAGCTGACGAGCTGGATCTCATGGCTGGTACTACAGAGGATGACTTTACTGAAGCCATTGCGCATGTTCGCGAACGTGAGCTTCTGTACGGTCCACAGTCTCTGTTGGCAAACTTTGGTCCGTTGGTGGCAGATATTTGCGCCAACAATACTTCGTACAACCACCCGACACTGCAAGCCCAAGCGGCACTCTGCTTGGCCAAGCTCATGTGTGTAAGCTCGGAGTATTGCGAGACCAACCTTGGCCTGTTGCTCACCATCCTCGAGAGGAGCCAAGATGCTGTTGTCCGCAGCAATCTTGTCGTAGCACTCGGTGATATGGCAGTATGTTTCAACCATCTCATCGATGAAAATACCGATTTCTTATACCGCCGCTTGAACGATGGTGACCCCAGCGTCAAGCGAACCTGTCTGATGACGCTCACCTTCTTGATCTTAGCAGGTCAAGTGAAGGTCAAGGGCCAACTAGGCGAAATGGCCAAGTGTCTCGAAGACAGCGACAAGAAGATCGCAGACATGGCACGCATGTTCTTCACCGAGTTGTCGACCAAGGATAACGCTGTCTACAACCAATTCATTGACATGTTCAGTGTGTTGAGTGCAGACACGGGTCTTAGCGAAGAGGCACTGAAGAGAATCATCAAGTTCCTGGCTGGATTCATTGAGAAGGTATGGTTTCATGACAGCCTACACAATCCTGTCGCATTGATACTAACGTCATGTAGGACAAACACGCCAAGCAACTGGCTGCCAAGCTTGCTTCTAGATTACCAAGAGCTGAGAATGAAAGGCAGTGGAATGATATTGCATATGCACTGAGTCAGTTGCAGCACAAGGACGAGGAAATTCAGAAGATGGTCTCGGAAGGCTTCAAGGTTGTCCAGACGGCTGCATAAAGTCCTGTTTTGTTTGGTCCAATATTGGGCTTGGTCATGATTGTATGGATACGATATTGATACCCTGGGCCTGGGCATTGGGTTGTTGTTGAATTTGGCGTTATGGTGGATAGGTAACATGATGTCATGTGGAATGTGGTGGTTTGAGCGTTGTGTTAAATGCACGCTTTCCAAACATAGCCTTTGGTAGCATACGATAATTTACATATCCGTCTCTTATTTGTTCCACTACACAATCTGCTTTTTTGCATCTTTAATCTTGCTTTCGGCCTTGACTTCTTCCTTCGTCTTCTTCCCCGCCCCCACTCTTCTCTCCTTTGCCGTTTTCTGCTGACCAGCTTGTCCACTATGCGCCTCTGACCTTGCCTTCTGGTTCTCTGTGTGCACCTTCATACGCTCCATGGCTTCTTCCAGCGTTGGTATCCGAAGTCCTTGCTTCCTTGCCTGTGCCAGTCTCTGCACACTCACTTGCCTTCCCCGCGCAGCACTCCTCACGTCCTTCAACAACCGGTCCCTGATGCGCTGTTCGTCTAATTGGGCTTGGGTGAGAACTGGAGGACGGTTTTCTATGGGTTCACCAAAAGGCGCAACAATGGAGGTTACGACGTGGCGGATGGCTGTGGAAATGCGGTGTCCAGACGTTATACGGACGATGTCACCTTCGACAAGGGAGTTGTTGGGGTCGCGAACAAGGTAGGTTATAGGAGCGGGGAAATGCTGTAATTCATCTGTTAACGCTGAAAAAATTACGTATGTTCCAATTGCCAATTCTTACTTTTCTAAACTTCTTGTTCCATTCTTGATTTGCGACGCGAACTTTTACTGCTTTTGACATCTTCCCGGCCGAAACTACGACGCCGACCTTGTGGCTTGAAAAGTATTCTTGGACGATTGGCTTGCCAGCCTTGACTTTGTTCGCTATTGACGCCATGACTGGCGACTGTGTGGTGTTCTAGATCGTGTGCGGTTGAAGCGTCAGATGCGGAGGTCTTTCGGAGGTGCGCTAGCGCAACAAGCGCGTCGTATACTACCGAGTTCGAGTTCGGAGAGGTCAAGACAGCAACTCAATGCGTCGATTCGGGATATCTGGCCGTGGGTCGGTGGCGTGGGGAATAGCTGCAGCCTCGATCAACCACGGTTTGTGCCAACGGCCGCTGCGCACAAAAAGTGAAGTCGGTAATGCCAAGGCCTAACTCCGATTGGTCACATAATCTACGTTACTGCTATCGTGTCCCGAAGCTTCAACTTGCCTTTCACTCACAACTTCTACATATATCAACTTTACTTCTTCCTCTATTCGCTTTGTTTTCGAGGTCGCCTGGCCGCGCTAGATGTTTGCAAACTTCATGTAGATTTGTTCTCATACTTATTTACGGATACACACATTCCGTCCGCTCACTTCACCAAGTTCAAAGTCGCCGTTGGCGCACTTGAGATAACACAATGCTCCTGCGGATAGCGCTGTTCTTTGTGGTCGCTTTCCTGGCACTGCTGGTGGTTGGCGCCGAAGATTATTACAAGGTATGCAAAGTCAATTTCCTGTATTTCGCATACTGTCCTTTGTCACAATCATAGGCAACACTGGCTGACTAAGTTGTACAGCTACTGGGTCTTGAGAAGGATGCCTCGGAGCGCCAGATAAAGAAGGCATACCGAACTCTCAGCAAGAAATACCACCCGGATAAGAACCCGTACGTTTGGCAATCCACCTGATCAATGACAATCGATTAACACATTATAGTGGCGACGAAACCGCGAGCCAGAAATTTGTTGAGATAGCCGAGGCCTACGAGGTTCTTGTCGAGAAAGAGACACGCAAAATATATGATCAATATGGGCATGAAGGCATTCAGCAGCATAAGCAGGGTGGTGGCCCTCGCCAGCAACATGATCCCTTTGACCTCTTTTCGCGCTTCTTCGGCGGCTCAGGTCATTTCGGACACCATGGCGGGGAGCGACGAGGACCAAACATGGAAGTCAGGGTAGCTGTTCCGCTGCGCGACTTCTATAATGGCCGAAAGACGGAATTCACAATCGAAAAGCAAGCAATTTGCTCGGCTTGTGAGGGATCAGGTTCAGAAGACGGACACGTGGAAACCTGCGGCGCATGTGGTGGACGTGGTATTCGGATTCAGCGACAACAGCTTGCGCCGGGACTCTTCCAGCAAGTCCAGGTACATTGCGACCAATGTCACGGCAAAGGCAAAACCATCAAGCACCCTTGTCCAGTCTGTAGCGGCAGCAGAGTCATTCGCGAATCTGAGACGCACCAACTGGAAATTGAGAAGGGTATGCCCAACGGTGTACGCATCACCTACGAGAACGAAGCAGACGAGAGCCCAGACTACGTCGCTGGTGACCTTATTGTTCATCTTGCCGAGACCGAGCCTTCATTGGGACAACAAGAGCACGAGCGCACTGATGGTACTTTCTTCCGAAGACGGGGTAAAGACCTCTTCTGGCGCGAAGTTCTGTCACTCAGAGAAGCATGGATGGGTGACTGGACCCGGAACATTACACATCTCGATGGCCACATTGTCCAACTTTCCCGCAAACGCGGTGAAGTTGTACAGCCTAATCTCGTCGAGGTCATCAAGGAGGAAGGTATGCCGATTTGGCACCAACATCTGGATAACAACGAGGGACTGCAGTTCGGTGATTTGCATGTCGAGTATGTAGTCGTACTACCAGATCAGATGGAGAAGGGCATGGAGAAGGACTTCTGGAGCGTCTGGGAGAAGTACAGGAAGAAGAACGGTGTTCACATGGATGCTGAGTTTGGCAGACCACAAGAGGCTATCAAGATGCCAGAGTCGGATTCGCATGATGAGCTATAGCGTTTTTTACTTTGCATGGCAACGGGTGGAAGACAAGGAGAGGTTTGTATGAATTACACGCGAAATACCCGCTGATGATTGACGGTGGTGGAGTTGGGGAGTCCAAAGCATGGTAAAGGATGATTAGATGGATAGGCTCTTATTTTCTTGATATAGATCAGAGTATTTGTAAATGATACATGTACTTGTCTTGTTGGCCTCAGGATAACTTCCAGTCGAACAGGTGATGTTGGTGTCTCTGAGTGTTCGTATGTTTGTTGCGAGGAGCACGAGACACTGGCCACACGTTGGATGCATCTTAGATATTTGGTTCATCTGCACGACAGTATTCTGACATTCTGGGATCAAGATTTCAGATGTTAGACCTCTAACTGTGGTGCGTAATGGGCCTTGTAACTTCGGCATCTACCTAGACGGTAAAGTCGACTCCTCCGCTTTTCTGATTGTTGGCAGGCTGAGGGGCGGACGGCCTTTTTTGCTTTTTTGGTATACTTTTGATGGGCTAATTGTAAGGAGTAATCGCGACATCAACTTGTTGCTGGATGCAATTTCTATTTTGATACAAGAGATTAGAAATTCCGCAAGAAAACCATCTCTTATTATCGCTGATAACAGTACCTCAACATGAGCACCGGGCTTCATTAAATCAAGGTTTGCACATATATGTTCATGGACAGGGCGAGTTCAGTAAAGCATGTGGACTCCGGATATAGGACACGAGTATTCACCGTTGGCGGATGGAACCTAACTGACTTCATCTGCAAGAGGTTCTGGGCCTAGAGCATAAACTGGGAAGTAATCTTACTCCTCAACAGCTTTAAGATGAGAAGAGATTACTTCATTCCCTGTTTTCCCTTTTTCGCTTATGAACATGAAACTCTGGAGAACTTCGAACACATCCTCATTCTCTTAGGTGCATATATCTTCAGTCAGTGATTCTCTGATATGAGAGAACCAAGAAAGCTACTGTTTGTAGTAACAATAGCGATTTTGTGTTGCCGTATCATTATTCACATATACAGCGCCCTGGTTTCATGGCGTAGGATTTCAACTGATGACATGCTCTAGAAATATCGTGACGTTTGGCTTGCTCGGAATAGACATTTATTTCCGCAATTGACACATAAACGATAGTGCGTGTTCTAAAACAAGCACCAATCACTCCTAACAAAAGGCGCCCAGTTCTGGTCCCGAAACACTTTATCAAATCCTCACATCAAACGAGAAATCCCACGCGAGCAAGCGACCAAGCACGCACGTTAAATCACTCGCGAAATGAAACTCGATTGACGCTTCTGCTCGATCCCCCAGCCCCACTCCTTCAAGGATCCTTTGATCGCGTGCAACGGCTTATATGTCTAGATAGGGTTGCATGCAGACAAGTTTTTTCCGTTACGTGTGGCGTAGAAGAACTCAAGGCTGGGTTTCTGGGCACGGGAGCCTGTCGCTTTTCCCCCCACAATCCGAGATATCCCTTTTTACATGATTTCGAGGAGCTCGAACATCTTACTGACTTTGGTTTGCCGTGCATGCATACACAAATGCAATATGTAGGTCGCTGACTCTTCTCGCGCACATCCACATCCACATCAACGTATGGGCTGAATAGAAGGGGAGCTGGATGCGATTTGTATGATATGCAAGGGCTGTGTAACCCGCAATCTTGGCACTGTATGCATTATATGGGGGTGGGAAAGTGGAGAGAGAGGGAGGCAAAGGGACGTGCTGCGGCGCATTACGTACGTTACGTGATAGGATTTGGGCGGTTAACTGGAGCCAGTTAGAGGTACAGAAAAGACAAGGCTGGGTAAAGGAGGAAACAAAAGGTTAGCAGATTCAATGGGGGGGTTGCGGATTTGAGTTGCTGGCTGTTTGTCAGTTCACCTGTTTGAGGTAATCAAGGACGAGTAGGCGTTCTGTAACACGCAGATGCAGGGTCATAGCAAGTTGTAGTTGCATTTAACGCGCGTACGACGGGGAATATCTATAACGAAAATGCATCGTTGGCATAAAACGCATGTGGAATCAAGGGGAGATGTAACGCTGTGGTCGTTCGGTGGAGTACCTCTTTTTGACAAAGCACAATCATCGATCAAGATTATGTATATGAGTTGAGTTGAAACCAGGGGTTCGATGCTCGTATAGCCGTGTAAGAGTCAGTCAAGTCACACCAAGTCTGATTTCCTCTACTGATACTTGATTTGTCAGTTGAACAAAAGTCACTCTACAACCATGTACCCAGTGTATCCTACCGGAAATTTCCGTGCAGCGTGTTCATACGGTTATCAGCCCATTGTTATGTTTGCGACATTACAACTTGCCTTCCCCCTTAATGACATCCCTAACCAGCTTGAGCGCCTCGGCTGCAAATGCCACCATGTTGCCCTCTCTTTCTGAACTCCCTGTCTCCGCCTCTCTCGTTTCCGTCACTCCACCTTCACGTGCTACTGCAAGTGCCACATACCCCGGCGTGCGATTTCTCGTGCTGCCCCCTGTAGGCCCTGCAGTGCCACTCTCGCTGACAGCATACGTGCTGCCCAGTTTGTTGCGTGTATGCTCGGCTAGACCTGAGACAATGGCAGGCGTGGGTCCGCTGTAGGTAGAGATGGATTCCTGAGTCCAGCCAGCAAAGGCTATCCGTGATTCGAGCGTATAGAGTGTCAGACCACCACGGTAGTAAGATGACGCGCCAGGGAATGAGAGCAGAGCTGCAGAGATGAGGCCGCCTGCTGCCTGTGGGATGGTATGTGGTTAGCGTTATAGCTCTGCCATGCACATATGGGGAAATGTCCGAGAGATGCCTACTGTTTCTGCTACTGAAATTGTTTCTTTGCGCTCTTTGAGGAGAGTAGCTACCTCTTGAACTATTTGGCGGAGCTCTTCAGGTGGGAAATTTGGTGATGCCATGATATTACTTATAAAGTAGTTCCGATACAATTGATGACTGCTTTGAGTTCTTACTACGAACAATCAGCTGCTCGAAAAATAGAGGTACTTGTTCTAGTTATACGATTTTGCTGCAAATTGATTACTTTACGACAATCTTATGGCGGACGTTGCAGTCAGCGGGGCGGCTTCTACATCGTGACGTGATGCGGGGTAGCCTCTATTCCCAACATTAGAAGCTCAATATCAACAATAATAGGACCACATTCTATATATTGTGCGTGTACGCGTGGACAAACCATCACGTGCATTGTCATGGATACACCTCCCTGCCCTGTATCGCCTAATCAAAAGCGAATCTCTCTTCACCCCTCTTCATCAATCTGATCGGTATGGCATAGTCGCGCAGCTGCAGTGTAATAATGGTCGCAACTTTGTTATGCAGCGCATCCCTGGCCCTATCTACGGCCTTTTTGTATAATTCTCGACGCTCCCGGCCTCCCTTTGGCATCCTCTCCACCTCTTCATCACTGGCAAAATCATCGACTGCAAGCTCGACACTATATTGCGTGAATATGGCAGCCAGCACTGCGAGAATCTCCACTTGAGCAAAGCGTCGCCCAATGCAAGATCGGAAACCATCACTGAATGGAATGTAGGATCCTTTGACGGGCTTGAAGAGTTCGGATGAAGTGTCTTCACCAGATGGTCCACGTAGTGTCTCATCGTCGTAATCGATATCGACAAAAGATTCGGAAAGTTTACTCTCCACCAACCAACGCTCAGGTCTGAATCGATCCACGTCGAGGATGCCGTCGTCGTTTGTATCGTTTTCTGGTGCAGGCCAGTATTTTGGATTACGATGGACAGCTGCGTTCAGGAAGACATTCGCACCCCCTGGGAGATTATACTGCTGACCATCAATCTGAATTGGCTGGGGTGGCCCAGGTGCAACTGATTTGGGAATGTTGACAATAGGCTGCAAGAGTCGAAGCGTCTCATTCATGACTGCGGCTGCCATACTTCCAAAAAGCTTGGGAAAGTGTTCTTCATATTTCCATTCGCTCGTTGGTTTGCCATTGAAGATGCGGTCAAGGTCTTGTTGTAACCTCTTTTGAGATGGCCAGTTCATTGCGAGGTAGAGCATCGAAAAGTGCAGCGTGTTTGCAGTCGTTTCATGTCCTGCCAGCATAACGACGAAAGCATTGCCCAGGATATCACTCTTCTTTACCGTAGAGCTGTCCTTTTCATTAGTAATGCCGCTACCACGGATTAAAGCGTCAAAGAAGTCCATTCCTTGCTTGCTGTTGCCAGCGAGCACCTGGGCCTTTTTGACTTCATACATTTCGTCCATGTATCTGCCCCACTCGCTGACTGCCTCAGCAACTGTACGATGGTCTTGGAATGGGGATCGTTCTATTCAGAATGTGTCAGTATTGTCCGTTTAGTTTTGAGTAGCGCTGGTTGCCCTTACCAAGCCACTTGATGGGTATTATTTGGGTCCACACAATGAGGTGAAGCAGGTCGCTGAGTGCTTGTCGATAACTCATAGTATGGCCAGGGGGCGCCTTGGAACCAACCGAGATGGACCGTTCTGCATTTACCTGAGCCGTTTTCTCGTCACCTTCTTCGTGCGGCCAAGCAACACGTACGTCAAAGCCGGCGCTACTAATGACGTACAGAGCAAAGTTCATTGCCGCTGCGGAAGGTTCTGCTATGGTCTGGTTGCCTTTGCCGTCTTTCCCAGCCCAGAGACCAAGCAGGGACTTGGCATGATGAAGCGTTTCATTGAAAACAAGCTCGTTGTTCTTTTCACCAAAACTTGGCGCGACGAGTTTCCGATGGCCACGCCATTCAGCTCCTTCGGTAGACACAAGGTTCATTCCGTAGATGTTGAGAGATCCATACATGTCGAGGGGCTTAGGGAAGTCATTGCGCCGGGTGGTGATTTGAGTGATGGCGTCTGCATCAGCGACATTGACGGTGAGTGTATAGGGAGCAGCAGAGATGAAGACGTCCTTTCCCACCCGCTTGAAGGGTTCGTGTCCAACCATGTAGCCCCACTCTGGCTGCATGACCCTGCAAGACATTGATTAAAAACGCGAAGTCTAGCATCCATTGTGCATACATACTCTATCCAAAGACCCTGGAGGCGGCGTGGGAGAAACGTTCGCAGCAGCGGGGTCCATAGCTTGTACGTGGCCAGCCAAAAACGATTGTAAACATTCCAAGGACAGACTACGACGGGCAGTCCCGAGCTCTTGGCCAGGGCGACGTTGCGCTGAAGGTGGTGATATCTACAAGCAAGTTGGTAGATGGCGTAGGCTGCGATGGCACTCAAAACTAGGGTGGCAACGGCCATGGTGTGCAGATTGTAGGACAATGGGCTAGGCTATGCTATGCTATACTGGAAAGACACGGGGACAACGATATTATGGGGGGTTTGGTGTTTACAGCTTGGGTGACTGTCGTTGTCGAGAGGGGAGAGGAGACGTGACGTCGACACTTTGGCGCTACTGGTTTGCCTCAATTGGTGTTTCAGCGGCTCGGTAGTAAGTGCAGAGCGGAGGGGCATCAGCATCAGCATCAGCATGTGCATGTCGCGTAGATGCATCTGCCAAATGAGGCGGATGGAGACATGTGCTGATAGGCGAGACAAACAAAGAAAAAAGCATTTTGCGTGGACAATAGTAGTAAGTAATTGGGGCCTTTGTGTAACAGCTGGTGGACCAGGTACGCGTCTTGGCAAAAGAAGACTTGGGATTAGCCGCCACCTGCATGCCGATCACTGGTTCACGGCAACCTGCTGTGCCACCCACTGATACATACTGACAACACAGCAATTCTGGTGATTCTGCATGGCCGCGAGGGGGCGCGACAGATGGCAGGGCAGCTCCGCTTGCATGCAGAGTTTGCCCTCTCGTACGACACCCCTGGCACCATGCTCCGTGGAGACAGACACTGCGCAGGGACTGCGCATGCCGCCCGGTGAACAGCAACGAGACAAAGGGCGGATGGTTTACATTTATATCGTCAGTTTGTACGTCACAAACCAGCCTCCTGCCGTGTTATTGGCCTCGGTGCTCCCAAGGCCAGCTCCAAGGACCAGAGCGGCCACGGTACGACTCACGCTCCACCGTGTCGTGCCGCTGTGCTGTAACGCTGGACTTTACAAGCAGTTACATGCCTTGAACTGCAGGCCGGGGCATGTCATTTAGAGGCGGCACGCAGGCGCGAATCGTGGCCCCGAGGCGCAAAATTTGTCGACGATCTTCTTGGACTGGTCAAGAGGCACGATATTTTGATACAACCGCGTCAGAGAGCAGCGCGACTACTACACCGACTCGATGGCAATTGTCGGGCGACTTTGACTCGTCAGGACGCCGTCTAGCGATTCTCACGGGCTGACTGGACGCCTCGAGCTTTCCACGTGGAGAAGCTACGGCCACCAGGATGACGAGGCCAGGGTTCCCGCGAGGGTTGCATGCTGACCTTGCTTGGACCGGCTCGGTTGTGGGAGTCGTTTATCGGACCTGACTGTGCAAAGCAGCACTCGTTGCGGTTGAGGCAGACCGCAACTTGGCGTAGCGTCGGTAGGGACAGGGCCGGCCAGAGTCGGCTGGTCATCTGACAAGCTGGCTCCATGGCTAACGATTGTGACGGGCTTAGCAGCACCGGCCACAGCGGTTTAGGATTAATGTCTTCTGGGCAGCTGACCATGGCGAGTTACAGCACCGTCCAGGCGAGCCTGTGGCCAGAGGACAGTACCGTCTCTGCCTCCCACAGACTTCCCGCCATGCTAGGGTGGCTGGCCGGCGGCGGCACCGCAGCGCGGAGCGGAACCAACGTCGTCTATGGAGGGGCACAGTCGACACCGCCGTGATAATCCTGGCCTGCCTTGACCGAGCCGGCTGCGAGCTGTTCCTGACGCCATTCTGGCGGTCGCCTCGTACGGCGCGCTAATCTCAAGGATTTTCCCGAGTCTGTCTTGCCTTGGTGAAACTAATCTTGATGCTCCAGGCCTAGAGCCGCGTTTTCCTTACTGCACAAGGCGGACGAATGGGTAGTGCAGGGAGTATACGCACCATCTGCCCATGTGCCACCAAGGACTGCCCATAGGGGTTTCGCCAGGATCCGCAACCCGCCAGTGCAGATCTTTGGGCAGCAGAGCAGCAGCGACAGTCGGCTATGGACGAGACGCCTAGGGCTTGGAGGCGGTACGCAACGAGCTGCGAACCAGGCACGACGGACGCGGCAGTGACCACCATACCGTACTCATAGTTTGGCAGCATAGAGGCAAAAGAAGACACGGCAGAGCACTTGCCAGGACGCCACCTGTAGCGCATCACTTCCACGAGTCTTCTCGAATGCCCTGGTGCCGCAGCAGAGTGGAGGCTGGGAGGACTAGGCATCTTGGACTAGTGGCCTCGACGAGCTCGGATCAGCTTCCTGAATCTCAGAAGCCAGCAATTGGGCGGAAATTGTCCGATTCAAGGACCTCATGACAGGCCTGCTTCAAGCTGCACCAGGGTCGCTGCGGAGAGCAAGTATTGCTGCTGCTGGGGCGGAGAAGCGCGCAAGCCGCTCGAAACAATGTCTCCAAGGGCCGCCACATGGGCCGGGGCTGGCAGACGCGACTGTGCACATATACACGTCCATGCAGTTACAAAACAGTCGGGCTCTGGTGGGATGCGGATGCCTGGCTGCGCGGTTACAGTGGGCGGGAGGGACGTTTGCTGTCTGCAGCGGCAATCCTTCCTGGGGGGAGGGGGGAGGGGGGCGACGGCAGCGCCGCCATGTTTGATGGAGAATTGGTGCTGCTCGGCCGCCCTGGAGCATCCGTCCATTCATGGTTTGGCAGCACACACACACACACGCTCACATAGCACGTCTGGTGGGCCCCGGCCTCAACCCTGCGGGCTGGGCTTGCACAAGCGAAGCTGCAGATGGTCGCTGATGTCTCTGACCGTCCTTTGCTGCACGCTGCCCGCGCATTGCCTTGCGCTAATCGGCCGTCTTCACCATCACCCACGACCGCCACCCCATGTGGCCTTAACCTTGGTATCGTCGTGTCGTCGACTGCCCTTCCCCGCCCCTCCCCCCCTTCACTCACCTGCGCGCATCGCCCACCAGCGTCATCACAGTCCTCGTCTTCTCTCCATCATCCACACCCTCGTCGTGCGCTCGCGGCGTGTGCCTGAGCCAGCATTGGGCCCGCCTCCCGCGCCCCGTCGCATCGCGCCCTGGAGCTGTTCCTTTTTGCGACTGATGTGGTTTCGCGCCTTTTCTGATTGCGCCCTGGCCCCTTCGTTCGCACGGCCCGTCTTAAAAGCGCCACTTTTCGCCGACTGAGCGACAAACGTCCTAGCATTGACCTCGCGCGATTCATTCATTTCGCCTTTACCTGCTTCGGATAGTTGTCTCCGGCTCCATGGTAAGGTCGTCCTGCCCAAGACTAGGTCCTTTCTTCGCGCACGCGGCATAGGAAAGCTCCCGTCCTGCATCCCACTCTGGTCTCCGAGCACTTGCCCTGCGACGCTCTCCAAACTCTTCCCCTCTTCAGTGCGATGACGCGGGTTGGGCTGTCATCTGCAAATCACGACTGACCAACCATCTTGCTGCCTTTTTGGTGAATTGGTCCCCTTCCGGCCCTGCGACTGCCGAGGCCGCTGCTCTCCACCAGCTGCACCCCCCGCGACCTTCCTCCCTGGCTTTTGCCGTTTGGTGGTCCTGGAACCATCCGTTGTGCCCAGTAGTGCTCTGTCATACATAGCCGCATGGCCATAGCGGATCTTGTCTGGCATATGTAAGGATGGCTGATCCTGACGCGCCCGCCCACTCTAAGAGAGCTCGTTTGGGCTCCAGCAATCTTGAGTATAACGGCCACGGATTTCCACCCCCTCCTCCACCGCCTCATACCCAACCTACTCGGCCTCCGACACATCCCACCTTGGCCCAGGCTTCTCCGACCTACACTACCTCTTCTCACCAGTACACCGCTCACCCCCAAGGTTACCCAGGCCCGCTACCCTCGCCGTCGTTGCCACCCTCTGACATCCGCGCCCTTGCGGACCCGCGTAACATACCTTCTCCTCGGCAGCATCCCAATGGCGTCACGGGGGCCTCTTCTGTGACGATCCCTCAGGACCGCATCTCCACCTACCGTCCTTCACAGACGCCCCAGTCAGCATCCGCTCCAGAGCCTCACAGTTCACGGTCGACAAGCCTCAGCATCAGCGTCGACGTCAAGCCCCAACCTCAGCCCCAGCCTCAACCACAGGCCCAACCTCAACCCCAAGCACCCATGGAGCATGGAGGCCATCACCCTTCGTGGCCGCCGATGAACCCGGAGCATCGGCCAAACGGCAACATGGCGAATGGCTATAGCCATGCCATGAGTCCCTCACACCCCAATGGACCGCCGCCATACCACGCGCAACCGCCACCACCTACCCAGCAGTACCCCCAGCCAGTGACGCCTTACGCGCCTACGCCCTACATGAACGATTATGGTGCAACACAACAAATACGAAGGAAGCAGGTCCGAGCCACCCAGGCGTGTAACCACTGCCGCTCGCGAAAGCAGAAGTGTGACGAAGCCCGGCCCTGTCAATTTTGTAGAGAGAACAACTTTGACTGTCAGTACAAAGATGTTCCGCCACCCAAGTGCGTCCGCCTCCGCTTATTGTTTTGGTCTTCCTTTCCACTGACGCTCCCCTAGGCAAGATCGAAGCATGATGCAGCTTCAAGAGAGCGTCAACAATATATCAGAAGTCCTCTCACATTTTGTGGACCAGTTTAACACGTGGAAACAAGGCGTGGAAAGCAGGCTGCCACAGACGATGTCCAATCACGCTTCGCCTGAGGCCTCTTTTTCCGCGCCGAAGCTTGATCAGAGCGCATCCAGATGGCCCACGCCTGTCCAAGGAAGGGGCCAGATGGCTCGCGTGAACAACCTCAAAATGGAATCCCCAGTGGTTGCCCATTCGAGCACATTGTCGCCTCTAGGTACTCATGCGTCCGCTCCAATCAAGCAAGAATCGCAGTTTGCACCACCTCCACAGCAACCCGCAACACCTGCCGAAAGCGTGCGGACCGATCGCAGCCATGCCACCGAGACGGGCCCCAAGGAACAGACGGGCCTACAAGGAGATCACACCACCCCTGCACACAAGCTTTTGGACGAGTGGTCGCAAATGAACATCTTCTATCAAGGCATTCCTTATTTGAAACGACTGATCGATAATGGCCGCGAAGTGTCGGACTACCCGATGCAGTTGGAGCAGGATCGCGGGCTGCTGCGCGTTTGGGGCGTTGGCGAGGGCCAAGACCTAAACGACGGCGCCCAAGGGCCCGGTAGCCCCGAGAGCAGCAACGATTCTGACGCAGCCTCTCCAGCACCAGGCAAAGATGGTCTGTGGGGTCACCCACCTTATGATCACCAAAGTCCTTGTGAACCTAGTAGCACACCGCGCGAAAGCTACCAGAGCGGCCTTGGTCCAGATGGCCGTCCGGACTTCCGTCGTCATGTCATGTTCGAGCTGCTCAAGTCGTACATGGACAGCATGCACATGTTCCACCCGTTTATCAACGAAGTCAAGCTGAAGCGCATGTTCAGAGAGTTCAGCGACCAATACAGCCCAGAATCGCGCGGCACAGGCGTCCGATCGCCTGCTGTCAACGGAGTGCATCAGCTCAACCCTGGCATCAAGCGAAAGCGCTCAGCCAGCGGCTTGGATGGTCTCCCATCGGCCAGAGGAGAGATTGAGCGTTCACTGCGCAACGCTATCGTTCTCCTTGTCCTTGCTCTTGGCAAGGTTTGCTCCTACACAGACCCATTGCCTGCACCACAAAACGACCGGAATCCTTATATCCACTCCGAATATGGATACATTCGCAATTCTCCGAATGCCAATGGCAGTTTTGCCAGCGAGACATCTGAAGATAGCCGTCCGCGAAACATTGACATCCTCCCTGGCATGGCTTACTACGCGTACGCCACGGACATCCTTGGAAACCAACAAGGAGGAAACACAACTGCTCACGCGCAAGCCATGCTTCTAGCTGCGCTCTACCTAAGTCAGTTTGCACGGGTATTGGAGAGTTGGAGTTGGATCAACAATGCATGCCGAATCGCTCTAGTTCTCATCAAGGCCGACTATTCTAAGCTTCTTCGTGTCAACAACGAGAAGAGACAATACTGGAGTCCCAAGGAACGATATCGGTTGAACCTAGTCATGTGCGTTTACTGGACAGCGCTGCAGCTCGAATCGTAAGTGGATTTACTCTCCAACACTTTAGGATTCCAGCACTTGCTAACAAGGTCCTAGCGATATCCTCGCAGAAATGAGCAATCTACCACCCTCCGGCATCTCAGCCCATCAAAGTGACATTATGTACCCCGAGGGTGTTAACGAAACCTGGCTTCAAGAAGACAGCAGCTCTGCGCAACCAGAAGATATAACGTCGGGCCCACGAAACGATTTGATGATGAAGCTCTACTCGACGCAAACGTTCTTGCGGGTTATTCTAAACGTAGCGCACAACGCACTTTACGGACCCAGCGGACGAATGAGCTTTGACCCCACCAATGTCAAGGAAGTGGCTTACCACGCACTCACACATGTAGGCGTGCTGGAAAACTGGAGAAAACTTCTCTCGCCCGAGCTTGCATGGTCCGATGACGAGTATCCCTCAACCGACCTAAATATTGCTCGTGTGCGCGCCAAGTACTATGGTGGTCTCTACATGATGCTGCGACCCTACCTGAAGCTCGCGAGTCATGTGTTGGAGTTCCCGCCCCCACCTCCAGGCAGCACGGGCGCCTCTCAGCACAGCTCGCCATCGCCATACGGGCAGCCCCTTACCAACAGGAACGTGCAGATGGTCGAGTTGAGCGAGGACCAACAAAAGATTATCAAAGTCGCCTGTCAATGTATCAACAGCGCGATTCACAGCACAATCGCGTTCGATCGTGTGGGCGAGGAGCCTGGTAGCAACTACCAGTACTTTACTCCAACACGTAAGAAGAGGCTTGTGGTGACTAACATTTTTGGTACACTTCATGCGTAAGTGGTTTTGCCCCTTTGTCACTTTTGTCAATGAGTCGACTAACACAACATAGGCAATTCGGCAACATGCTTGTGCTGGCTTCGGTGTACAAGTCCAAACTCTACCCTCTCCTACCAAGCGATACCTGGCTTACAAAGTCCACTCTCTCGGCCTTGTTCAAGCGAACCATCAATGTGATTGAGGATGTTGCGCCGAACTCACCCATTCTGCGCATGGACCTCGAGATCCTCAGGAATGTTCAGCGGCAACAGGGTCTAGAGTGATGTCAGGTGGAAAGCAAAAAAGCAAAACATGGTGGCGGTCTCTGAACCTGCTCCCAGATTCGATATCCTGCCGTATGGAGCGATACCCGCATGCGCTGACGCATGTGTGCACACCCTCCCCTTTCCCGACTTTGTCGCCATCCGTCACGGGCGATCTGGTCCGATACAGATCTGGGATTGTGCATAATGACTTGCATATTTTGGCCCTGGCGCACTGCTTTCTGTTATTATTTTTTTCTTTGGATTCTTTTGTTTTTTTTCCTTGATATTCCCCATCACCGACGGCCATCATTGTATATGTAACCATACGTACGAGCACGTAGTAAGGACACCATCATCATTATCATCATCATTGGGTGGCTAGCGCTGAAAGAAGACTTATGCAACTTGTAGTCATTTATATCCATCTATGTATTGGTCCAGGAATCAATCATTTATTTTGCGTTATTACAAGGGCTGGGTGGATGGTTTGTCTTGGAACGTTGAAAGTAACCCTAACATGTTGTCTATTTTTATTTTTATTTTTCCAAGCCCTGGATTTCTGTTGCCACTCGCAAGCTTCTCAGGAGAAGGATTGTCAACTGCTGAGGTGGGTATACTGCGAAGATTGGACAGTATGGCATTTTGCAGTTCTCTCACCGATCAGACTAGACGGGGGGGGTGTGCAGTTGCAGCGAGATGTGGGGTCTAGATCTACGCGTGAGCTGGATAAACAACGAGGCACGGGGCTGGCGAAGCCCTAGGCATTGGTCTGATTCGACAAGACGATGTCCCAATCGACGGCATAGGTGCTGTAAGATGTCGCGACTTTGGCCGTGCTATTCACCGATTCGGTCTTTGCGATTTCTCCTTCGACCTATGTATATATGTATGCACAAGTGCTTTTTGTTGGATCTCGAAGGACCCTCACACACCGTTCACGCACTCGGCGGCCACGCAATGGTTAGTGGAGGCGGCAGACTTCTCCGCCTTTTGTCTCATCCAGCCGTTGCCGCCTGGGGCTGTGGTGTTTTCTTTTGGTTGTGGCTCCTGTGTAGGTACATGGGCGCCTGTGCCCGTGGTTGCGCAGGTCCCATGTTGGTGGACGCATAAGCGGGCCTGTACTCGGCCGAATTGCCTGGTGGCGTCTGACGGAACGGCCAAGTGCGGTAATCCCTCCCGACCACAGGGCTGGGCATTCGTGTGTAGCTGGCTTTTGATGTTTTCCCACTGTGCCTTCACCAGCGCCTCAGCCGTTTCGCTCCCTGTGATTTCTTCCTTCGTTTTTTCTTCCTCGTCTGCACGCGACACGGCACATGATGCAACGACGCCCAAATACGGTGCCGATTACCCGGATAGCCCAAAAGTCTATCGGGCGAGGCGTTGTACACTGTTGAGTCGTGCCTTTTGGCACTAATGTAACGTAACAAGATGACTATGATTACGCACTAATCTCACGATGCAATATCTCCTTGATCGGTGTAGCTGGGGCATACTACACCTTGGCTGCTGCAAACGCCCACCTGCCTTATCGCGCGCCGCATGTATACACTCATCCTTGTTGCATTTTTCTCGACGTTTTTTTTTCTTGTTTACTTTTGCCTTTGACTCCTGTTCTTCTACACGGGCAATACGGGGCGACGGGGCAAAGGAAGGTGGTGGCGGAGCCTCTCCCCGCAAAGGGTTTGCCCCAAGTGTTTGGTGTACATGACAAATCAAACGTGCCCTTTTGCTGGCAGAAAAGCAAAAAAAGCAAATTGAACAATAGCAATCTACCAACTGCCTTGCCGCTTTTTGCCGCACGTGTCTACTGCCAAATAATACGTAGCATACAAACTCGTCATTGGTACGTACTTCACACCAAAAGGGTCCCTCGGCGTACCCATGGTTTGCTAGATGCGCAACACACACACCCCTGTATGCAAAGGGCTTTGGTGTTCGTTTTGGTCATGAACCTTTTTTTTCTTGTATAGTGCACATGCTGGTGTCACCTCGCAAGTCACTAATAGAGCCACCGGAATCGCGACTCGACATGTGCGACTCGAGAGAAAGATTGTAGGGCTTAGCGACTGCAGCGGCCAATTAGGTACTCGCATCTCTGTTCCACGGCGCTGGTCCATCGTATTCCGCCGGAGATTTCCCCGCTCAATCGCCAAGCCGCTCCAATTCGTCGTCTGCCCTCCATTTCCACCCTCCGTCTCTCCACACCCACCCACCCCTTGAGTAACCGTACTAACTGGCCCGACTGCTTTTAGCGACTCTTAGCCACGCATGGAAGCGTCAAACTACACACAAGCCCACGCTCTATCATTCACACCGCAAAAGTGTCAGCCGCGGCTGGCGGTCTATCCCGCCTATCCATTCCTCCTGTCAGCCAGCGTCGTCTAAACCGCCGCGAACCGTAGCCGTTTCGGTATGCCGAGCCCCACTCATCTCCAACCGAAGCGAGCACCCATACAAGCACGTATAACCCTGCCAACTGAGTTGGCAAGGTCGAATCAGGTCCCATCTCCATCCAAACACAGCGACGCGTACATTGTATCTAAGAATGTGCGCACCAAGCCGCAACCAGACATCGAACCAGGTGGCAATTGCCGCCGAGTCTGGTCGGCCAGTTTCTGACAGCCAGCTCTTGTGCCTGGGAGGGCTAGCCGGGCCTCCCGCCGACCCCAGCTAATTCGCAGCGTTGCGCAAAACCGAATCTTCCGGTCAATGCAACCACAGCGCTGGACCCTGGAAAAGTGATGACATTTACCACTATTGAAACGCGGGTGTTCTTCGCCAACGCGTGACGTCTTCGCGGCCAATGCTCGCTCAATAGGGCGGGGCTGGGGCTCCCCAAAAGCTTCGTTCAGCATATGGCAAATCCAGTCGTACGACTAGTAGCGATTCAGCAGGCCGCATGGTCTCGCTGGTGACCTGTTCGAACAAAGTCATCTGCACCATACAGAGTTCGGAGTATTAAAACCGTCAGCCGTGGATTACTCCGAGTTAGGCCTCGTCGGATGAGGGCGCGCAGAGTTGCTTGCGTAGATCATACTTGGGGGGGGAGGGGGGGTTGAGGTCGGAGATCTGACGCCGAGATAAGGGAGATGGCGTCGTCCTCGCTTTCGCAAAAACATGCCATTTTACCTGACACCCTGACTCGACTCGCCTGCAAGAGCACCTATTCGGGTTGATCATGTCACAAAGACTTTGCAAAACGAGCCTTGCGGGCGTAAGTAGTACAGCCGATGGCGCATCACGGAAGTCAGTTCCTTCCAATCCTCAATCTGATAAATACGAATTACAATCCAACCACGCGCTAACCGCAGCAACCTTAAAAAACGAACGGCAAACGTTGGGCATCGTTCAAACATGTGCTTGGATATTGACGGGAAGGAGCACGTACTGTGATTCAGACATTCCGGAGTCTTCTCCGCAGATGTTCGTGAGCTTCCTCCCCTGCTGAGCACACGGAACGGCGATCAATTCTGGGCCCCTTTGACAGAAGACGCCGACTTGGGACTGTCTTCTCTGAATAATTGGTCAGTAACCTGGAAACTCGGATGCGCTTATGAACATCATGAGCATGTCATCATGTAAATTCACAGCTATGGATGGCCCGCTAAGCTGGAAACGATGACTTGCGCATTCAACCTTGCTCCGTAGTATTATTGTCCAACGCGCGTTACGCATCCATATCCTTTCTTTGGCAACAAAGTGGATATGGGCATTACTCGAGAGGTTTTTTTCCTTTTGCTAACTCGTTCGCTTCGTGTTGGCGACGCCGAGGTGGTTTCATAGCCGCCTGGCCTTGTCTTGAATTACGGCAGTTCGTAGCCTCGGGACTTGTTCGCTCCCGTCATTGCATGTTGTGGCACCTGCAGTTGTACAGCAAAAACCGGGGGGAACAATATATTGCGGCAACCCAACAGAATCCCCAACTGTGATCTCCAACACGTCTAGAAGTCTTCGGTCGACGGGAGCCGATGCGCTCCGACGACCGAAAGACAGAGTTTTAGATATATATGGATATATCAACGTCTGAAAGCTTAATTCGGGGAAAGTGAGGCGCGAAGCGTGTTGGCCGTTGATGCGCCCACCAATATTACTTCGTACCATTGCTCGGGTAGACCGCCTCATACGCACGCGGCGTATAGTGAATGATTGTCTAGACCCAGCCATCACCACACCTTTCACACTCATCACACTGGATATTTTGTATGCAGTCACAATCACGTAGTTCTCCATCGAATAGCGTCGAGAGAAACTCGCCCCAGCCTTGACCCAAGCTAAGCAAATCAGCCTGCGCAAACACATCCTGCGGTCTTCCGCGCGTTCCCCCGTCCTCGCCAATCGAGCGTTTACTTACTACTACCTGCTCTTCCCATTTCCCCCCTCACCGATCACTCAGGTGTGTCGCATCGGCTATAGGCACCTCCCGCACACACACATACTCATATCACACACACACGCACAAAAGACAAAACAACGCATTGTGAATGTAGCAGCTACAGCCGAGATTACGACAGGCATGGGGCTAAGATCTAAGCCCCCCGTCACCTCCCCCCGCAACGAGGTCTGAGAGACAGATAGAGTGACAGGATGTATGTCGATATCCGTCTATGCGTATGTGCATTTGTATAGTAGTGTGCATCTAAGATTGAATATTAACTCGGGATTTCTATACTGCATGGAGGTTTATTGGAGACGTGTCTCAGTAAAAAAAAAAAAGAGGTCGGGCCTATTATTTTCTACGATATCTTATCTGTGACCGCTTCTTGCATGCAGCACTCTGGCTCGGTCGTCCGGTTCTATGGTCGCCGACGACCTGTACAGCACTCGTCATGTCAACTAACTGGGGTATCGTTGGGGTTGGCAAAGGGAAGGGGGGAGGGGATATGCCTGGTTCTGTATCAGCGTGTGTCTGTGTGTGGTTGGTGCTTATCGTGCCCTCCTGGCATATGATTGGAGTAAGACAAGGCGAGGGAGGGGGGAGGGTTATGAGAAAGGGTGCTTTGGTAACTTCGGACGTTGAAACTATGATGGCTTCAAGGAGCTAGGGTGCTTGTGATATGAGATTGGATTTGGAGCAAAAAGAATATTCTGAGCATGTTCTTTACAACGCGTGCGCCTAACTCCGTCTGTGCTTGTCCTACTCCAAATGCGCTTTTCGCGTCATAATCCCTATTTCACCCACTTGACCCTAGTCAGGGCATGGGTTAGGGGGTGGTGTCAAAACTCCAACGCACAACCGAAAGCCATCACTATTTGCCTGACGAGTCGGGCCGGTAGCGGTTGTCGCAACCAGCGTCCGATAGGATCGATATTCCACAAGGATGATACATTCGGCCCTTTATGTAGCCGAAGGTCGGGACCATCGTCGTGTTCGTTCGGCACATCTCCACAACCATCGAACGCGGAGGTAATTGACTTTGTACAAGGGAGAGAGAAACCAGAATCTCGAATTGATCACAGCATGGTCAGCTTGGTTGACAGCAATGTATTAGGCAAGTGTGGTCTAATCAAGGTCTCTTGTTCTCTTTTTCCTGCTAAAGCAACCCTTGTTACATGCAACCCGCGTCTCTCCGCAACCATGCTGGCTCGGAGATGTTCCTATATGTCCACCAATCTATCGTGGTTTCGGATCGGACTTGGTTCCAGTCAGTCCAGTCTGTAAACGCGTTGCCACGTGAAAGAAAGAGTCCTTGTTCTCGCCTTTCCTGATCACTCATCACCATCATCGGCCCTTTCGTCTCGTCGATACGTAGACCGCCTATATTCCGGAGCACCGGAGTGTGCCATCACCGGACTTTGTTCGTGTAAGCAAACTGGTTCTTTGCCCCACAGAACGAGACGTTGTATGTCATGGGGATCGCTGGAAGCACTGAGCAAAATAATGCCTGTTAAATTCATGTACGTATGTATGTATGTAAGCTTGCGTTTACGACATGGTGGAGTCGCGTCAGACGTTAAAAGACCCCACTTCTGTTTGATGCACACAGTGCCATGCCAAAGTTGGGATAGGCACGTAGAGTATGGGTGAGTAAAGTCCCCACTCTTTCGGAGTGACGCACGGTCTCTAATACAGATCACGGGCTGGGAAAATGCTCTCATCTCCAAATTGATTGGGGAGGGAGGCAGGTGATTTGAACGCATTGGCTGGAATATTCAAGCGTGTTGTTGCGCCCCCTCCGTGAAGCGGTCTGGGGGCGAAGGGGGTTCGTCTAGATAAGACAGTTTCACACAATACAAAGAGTCTCGCTGCCCAACGTTTGACGGTTGCAAGCACCCTGAACCTTCAGAAAAATGTATGCACGTTCGTACATTCCCTTTTTCGGATGAGTGGACCAAGACGGCTTAGCCTGCAGGACCCTTGGGAACCTTGCTGGAGACAGGAGAAGGCCGATGTAACAGGATACACCCATACACACTTATCCCCTCGCTCGAATGATGCCCAACGCAAGCGACATAGACGCTTGTGGAATAGATGGCACGGCACGCTTGACTACGAGTCAGACAGCACCTGGTTCGTGATGCGGCAGGCAGCCCAGCATAGCACGTAGGGTGGCTATGGAATAGAATGCGCAATTGAGGTCCATGTAATGTCGTGCAGCAGTTGTCTAGAGAGCGGACCCACCAGAGCGCCCTGGAACGAAAGCTTGGTCGGAGTCTGGCTGGCCGTGTCAATCAATGCCTTTTTTGTCGGCGATGTAAAGTCGTTGGTTATGGTGATTTTTTCTGTTGGTTTTGATGGAAGAACTAGAGGTGCGTGAAGTGGATACATGGGTTTTGTTCGGTTCAAACTAAAGGAATCAGAGTATCTAGTTAGCTATAGGCTAAGTTGCTTTTAGTACCAAACGGAGTTACACAACATTAAACTGTTGCTGTTTACAACGCTTTGCCTTGAACTCGCTTTGACCTGCTACTATCGAATACATTGATCGACCAAGTAGACTACGTGTATTTTTTTCTGTCGTGCTTGATGGCTGGCTTTGTCGCTACTGTGTTTGAAGCGAGCACTGTATAAGACGATCCGATAGGTAGACGTTTACACACTCGCACTTAAGCGCCATATTCACAATGTCAGTGAAGGTGTGGTGTGACACTAGATACCGTGTACAGTTCGAATAGTCGTGGGCAGATAGGTATGGGCTGAGAGCATGGTCAGCTGTTCTTGTTTGTTTGTTTTTTTCTCCGCCTAAGCTACTTCGTCATTGCTTCACTGGTCACTGGACTGCCATTGCTCTTTCCCTCGCACATCCCTCTAATCCAATCTGCTCCTAACTTCGAATATCTCTTTCCTCTCATAATATGTCACACCTTGTCGAAGTATTCTATATTTCTTGTTTCCGACCGCCTGGACTTTTCAATCCATCCGTGTAACCTTCTCCTATAGGCTCACTGCCCTGCTGTCCTCTCACATTCTCGCTACCACTCACTACTATTAGCTTGGACGTGCGCAAAATGCTTCTAAACCGTATCTTATCGGGATACGGCAAAGCTATGTCACTTGTGCGACTGTGACTCTATGAGCTATGATTACCTATCATCGTGCCTGGAAGGACGGTCGCGAGATCTTTTGACCACACTGTACAACCATCAACCTACGTCGTGAATTCACACCAAGCAGCAAACACACTTTTTATTTATATTTCATCTATGCGCCCTAGCTGACCATAATTTCTCACGCTACGTCTCGTAACACCGGACCGCACTTGACTTCACCTGTGACAACACAGAAAAACAAAAGCAGTGGCGACGCGTCGATATATTCCTGCCCCTTTCCCAACCTGCCCCAAGCTATCTTCATTCTCTCTACCATCCTCAACATCTCATAGCCAAGTCATCCTACACCGAGTACATGTCTAGGCCTCACTACTCGGAGGCCCGTTACCCCAACCCCTACGACGAAGCATCGTTTCCCGCACCAAGCAGCCCTGCCAAACCCGTACAAACAGTCATATGGAAGCACATCAGACTAGTACAACCACCGCAGCAAGACTGCATACCACGCACGCGCAACCCTAAGGTGGTGGCGAGCAAACACGTGCACTTCGACCTGCCTCCCTATCGACCAAGCACAACCCGAACGACGAGAATAACCACCGAAGAGATGGATATGCAAAGGCTCAGAAGAGAAGAAAAAGAAATGCTGCGCCCTCTGCCACGTCAACACATGACCCCCTCCCAAGGACACCAAGACCACATACCAAGGACGCTGTATCCCTCGATGCGTCCAATCCCCAAGCCCAACCGACCAACCATCTACATCATCACCTTCGCCGCGGACCTCATCCGCAGCGAGTCTTCGACTACCGCTCTCCTCGCTTCTCAAGTCCCACAACGTCACCCCCCGATTCCGCATCTCTACACCATTGACGCACGCAACATGCGTCCACCGCCGCCCGCCATGTGCGACCGCTATTCAGGTATCTCCCCCGTCCTTCAAGAAGTGGTGATGCAAGACTCTGGCGCTAGGATGGCTGTTCGCAAAGCAGTTAAGGAGCTGCTGCGGTTCGGAGACAGAGAGAAGAGCAAGGAGAGAAGGAGACGTGGCACTGGGAACATGGAAGTGAGTATGAGTGTGTGTTGTCACGCGGGCACACACCGTAGTGTGGCTATTGCGGAGCGCATAGCGCAGAGTGTTAAGAAGGAGGTGGGCAGGTTAGGATGTGAGGAGGGCGTTAGGGTCGTATGTCGTCATGTTCATCGGATCAAGGGCAGGGCGGACCCTTTTTGATTGAGGACAGTGGTTTTCTTGGAACGTCTCTTTCTCCTTTTTCTCTCTTTCCTGCTTTTGGTCGACATGTTTGAGCGGATCAGAGACTAGTAGTTTATGTGGATGGTCAGTGTCACGGGTCTAGGTACGTGTACTGTGCGTTTCTTTTTGTATGGAAGTTGTCGCGTGATACCCTTTAAAATTGACACAATTGAACTCCGATATTGATTCTTGTTACATGATGACAAAAACATTGCAATGCTCGCTCCCTTTCCAACAGTACTGAACCGCGCTCGAAGCTAGTTCCATGGCTTCGATCCCGTGACTTTTCTTTCCTCTTCATATCATAACATTGCACATCCTCGTACACATCTGCCCCCTCTTTCCATCCAGACTCTACGCAGTCTTCTTCTTGCCAATGCTCGTGTCGATACTGCCCAATACCCATGTAACAGCAAAAATGGCGAACATACCGAGGGAAATAACGGCAGGCTTCCTGTATCCCGCAGTCCAGGGGTAGTCATATGTGACAATCAAGTCGCGACCCCTGAACTCGTCTGGCAGATTGATAGCAGTCAAGACAAGCGTCGTGCGGCCCAAAGTATCCATGAAAGTCTTGTGCAGAGTGGTCTCATTAGCCACGATAGGGACGGCAGTCGAAAACTTGACATTGGTAGCGCCCTCGGGAAGAATGACACGAAGGTCAACACGGCCATAGGAAATGCCCTCGATCGAGCGGGGGCCCTCGAGGAAAGGAACCTTCAGCACATATGTCTCGCCAGTAGAGAGCTTGCGCAGGTATGAAGACAAATCAGCATTCCAGCCAACGCGGAAGCTGTATTTCCACTCTCCAAAGATGGGGTATCGGGGCTTCAACTCCAACAGGGCTTCCTTTTGGCCGGGGCGGAACCTCGAGGTCGAGACATTACCAATGTCATCGGTGAAGTAGGGGTCCACGGATCCAGGGGCCAAAGGAAGGACAAGGCCTTTGACAGCAAAGGAGGGTTGGTTCATGTAAGATTGTCTCTGCCACTCGACGCGCGAGAAGTGGTTCTTCAGTCCGGCGCCCTGGTTTTCAAGCCAGTATCTCTCCTCAAAAGCCAGGTTGCCGCCCCAATGCGAGACCTCAACATCACGCTCCAAACGGGTCGAGTGCGTGACGGGCTTTGTGAATTCATATCGTACGCTTACGGGCTGCTGAGCACCAGCTGGCACATTGTTGTAAAGCCCATACGTAAAAGTAGAGCCTTGCTTCTGCGGGTCGGCCTTTTGTTCGTCGTTGAGCTCGGCAGGAAGAGTCGTGTAATCCGGTATATCGCTGTTGGGGAACTTGACCTTGGTGCGCTGCTTCTCAGTCAGATAGGCCGAGGGTGCGTATGCGCTGAAGTCGTATTGTAGATATTGCTTCTCTGTTTGGCCAAGCTGTGCGGGGACCGGCTTGAGGGACGAGAGAATCGAGTAGGTGATGCTGAGGGTTTGTTGCGCCTTGGGAGCGAGAGGTACTGGGAGGTGGATCTTGTAGAACTCAACGGCGCTATTCTTGTTAGTCGCATTGCCATTTCATAATCGGTTCCACCATTTGTACACACCTTTCCGCATCAAAGCCTACTACCTCAACCTTGAAGGGGTCCTTGTCGGCCGCCTTCTTGTCCCTGACCTCGAACCCGCCGACCTTTGATAGCACGCTCGAGTCGAAAGGGAGATAGTATTCTGACTGTGCCTTTCCATCAATGTTTTCAATGATTACATTGATCGTTTCCCGCGCGTAGGCCTTGTCGAGGTTGGTGGTGCGGACCAGATTGGCATTCTTGAAGACCTGTGGTGGAGTGAATGTGCTGGGCAGCACTTGCTTGGATAGCAGTGGTTGAGAAAGGTTCAATTCGGCGCCTGCGAAGCTTGCTAGAGCTGCTATGCAGCTTGTGAGGGAGATGGACCTCATTGCGAATAGCAGTCAAGCTATCCAGTCATGTATCAAGTTGGTGTTGGTCGACGGTTGCGTACGCGGCGGCTATTGCGTCGTGTTCTCTTCGGAGTTCCTGGCACCTCCGCGTCTGTGCGTGAACAGCCAAAGCTCCCCCTCCATAGCTCCTCCGCAAAAGCCCCTCCAGACACAATCATGAGGCTGTTGGCAAAATCAATCCGGAGACCGCACATATCCGCGACCTGTTCCGCAGTCGCTAGAGCATCGGGGAGACGCCATTTGACCAACAATGGCTTCTTTCGTGTCTCGGAAGAGGTGCGGGAGGCCTTGAATTCTAATAAGCCCGTCGTCGCGCTGGAGACAACCATCTATACCCATGGTGAGGGAGCTCAGGACATGGATGCTTGTGAATCCAGCTAATCCACAGTTAAGGCTTCCCTTATCCTGATAATGTGGCGCTCGCATCCCTTCTCGAAAGTGTGGTCCGAACAAACGGTGCCATCCCGGCTACGATAGGCATTCTGGACGGCGTGGCACGCGTAGGCCTGGGTCCAGAGGAGCTCATAAGGCTGGCTTCTTCTGCTGGACAGGCAAATACTTTGAAGCTTTCGCGCCGCGACCTCGGCTATGTATGTGGTGCGCGACTCACCAACAAGTCCTTCAATGGAGGTACAACCATATCTGGAACCATGCTGCTGGCCCACCTCGCCGGTATCAAGGTATTTGGCACAGGCGGTCTTGGTGGTGTCCACCGCGGCGCCGAGTCGAGCATGGACATCTCCGCTGATTTGACGGAACTTGGGAGAACACCAGTCACGGTGGTTTCTAGTGGGTGCAAGAGCTTTCTCGACATACCACGCACCATTGAGTATCTTGAAACCGAGGGAGTGGGGGTAGGAACGTTTGCCGACGGACGCAAGGGAAATGTAGACTTTCCTGCATTCTGGTCGAGAGACAGTGGAGTCAAGAGCCCTGTGACAATCGCAGATGAGATTGAAGCTGCTGCTATCATATGTGAGTGCTAGGTTTTATTCTGAAAAACCTTCTCTAACGCAATTCAGATGCGCAACACACACTCCAAATCTCATCTGGTCTGGTCTTTGCCAACCCTGTTCCCACAGAGTTTGCTATACCCAAGGAAGAAATGGACGTGGTTATCGAAGAGGCCCTGCGACAAGCCGATGCTGCAAATATCTCTGGCAAAGACAACACGCCCTTTGTACTGGCCAAGATCAAAGAGCTTACCAAGGGCAAGAGTATTCCTGCCAATAGGGCACTCATCGAGTCTAACGTTAGGCGAGCCGCAATTGTGGCACGGGAATTAGCCATTCTGGAAGCAAAGCAACAAGAAGCCCAAGGGTGAGCCGGCACTGTTGTTGCTCAATAGCAGACTGGTGCTGATGTAAGTATCCTAGACGTACTTCTTACTTCACACCTGTTCAGTCCAGTCCAGCTTCTACCGCAGAAGAGCGGCTGCGCAATGCATCTCTATCGCCTTCTGAGCCTCCTTCCACTCCTGCCACCAGTATTTCATCTCCGTCTGAAGGTCAGCAAGCTGCCGATATCGTTATAGCAGGCGCTCTCGCAGTGGACTTTTCATGTGATTTTGCTCCTTTGACAACCTCTGCCAACCAGACGGATCCGTTACCACATACGTCAAATCCTGCTGTCATAACCCAAACACTCGGAGGTGTGGCCCACAATATCGCTAAAGCTTCCCATCTGCTAGGTTCGTCTGTCCGATTGCACAGCGCCGTAGGTGACGACCTCAGCGGCCGTGCTGCTGTAAGTCAACTGCAAGACGAGGGCATGTCGGTTTCTGGTATTGAGACACTGCCTGCACCTTCCAGGACAGCACAATACGTTGCCATCAACAATACGAACAAAGATCTTGCAATGGCCATGGCAGACATGTCCATTCTCGAGACAATATCTGATGACACCATTCGCCAACTGGCTAACACTATAATCAACAACGCTTCCGGTGCACCCAAAGCATTCGTCGCAGATGCAAATTGGTCCTCGACGGCCCTGCACATCTGGCTCCAAGCCGCTCGTCAGGCAAACACGACCACCATCTTCGAGCCCGTCTCCACGGCCAAAGCCTTGCGAATCTTTCCGCAAAAAGCCGCTCCAACCGTCTTCCCCACTCCGCTAGCAGACATCACAACGCCAAACACGTACGAACTCAGCGCTCTGCACAACCACGCCCACCAATCCGGCTACTTTGACAGTTCCGGATGGTTCGCTGTCATCGATGCACTAGGTATCCCCAATGGCGGCCTCCGCGTACCGTTAGCTGTCACCGTAGGCAGTGACGTTGTCGACCAAGGCATCCCACAGCAAGCCATCAAGCTTCTCCCCTTCCTCCCCACCATACTGACCAAACTCGGTCCTCAGGGCGTTCTCATGACCAAGCTTCTTGCCGCCGACGCGCCCGAACTGCACTCAGAGTCTGAGCGTCAGTTTGTACTTGCACGCAATAGTGCTCCTGGCGCGCAATCAAGCGTGGGAGGACTGTATGTGAGACTATTTCCCGTGGAAAAGATACTCTCGCCTGAAGAGGTGGTGAGTGTGAATGGCATTGGCGATACCTTCTGCGGTGCTTTGGCACATGGACTTAGTCAGGGGAAACGCGTTCAGGATGTTGTGGGATTTGCACAGCAGGCTGCGGCACTTAGTCTGCAGAGTCGCGAGGCGGTTAGTCCTGAGTTGAAAAGTTTGAGAGGCGTGCTAGCGAAGATGTGAAAAAGGCCGGCTTGTTTCTTGTCTTCTCGTCTCGAGACTCGGATATGGGAGAATAATGTAAGGTAGATTATATATTGATGTACATCTATGTAAATCAACATACACATATTTTTTATTGATTTTAACCCTCCCATATAGTATCTTGAAACTGGAGCACAATCAACCAAGTCATTTCATCCAGTAAGTAGCATCTTCATCACATGGATTTTATACGAGTTGAAGAATGTACGGTACATACACACCGCGCGCGCGAACACGCACTGACTCATTTCTCTCACACACACACACATACGCTATACACATAGAAACCAGCAGATAACAAGAGTCCCATAGAGAGAGAGAGAAAGAAGAAAAGAAGCACACGCACAAACGGGGCATTTCGTAACGCACAAACGAAACCCCTCTGGCATATACACACACGGTTCCCCTTAGCAAAGTACCTCGAGCTAGAGAGTACAAAAACAAAGCCTCGCCGAACAGAGAAAGAAGCCTCAAGGGCCATCGACACAGAAATGACCCCTAGAATAAAACGCCAAAGAGCCTATTTGATACCGTGAGGCCCTAGAGTCCCGCGCGCGCACTGTGTTTGATGGTAGTATTGACGATAATAATAATGATGACGATGATAATGACAATGTCATATTGGGGTTGTTTGATAACCGTCACGCCTCCAGGGCGGTATGCGTGCGTATGTATGTGCGTATACGTTTGTGCTAAGGTATGGTATGGTACAAAGGTCCCCCCCCCTTGTCTCATAAACTGTCGTGAGACAACCGAGGAACAACGAACAGCGAAGAAAAGAAACATGGAACTGTTCGATCAGAATACAGAAAGATAGAGTGGTGGCAGGGGTGCAACTAGTCATAGCTGTGATGTGCGCATGTCATTGTCGTTGCGTTTCCCCTGTCCGTGTGGACTGTGCGGAGATCATGGATGCTGGCGTGGCTGTGTAAAGTGTGCGCAGTATTCACTGTCGAGATCCTCATGAAGGCGCCGTTCCCTCGATAGCGCCTCGTTCAAACTCCTCTAGTCTCTTCAGCTTAGCTTCCAGTTCGGCGAAAATGTCGCCCATGTGGCAAGCCTGTTGAAGCAGAGGTGCAGAGCCGAATGGCCTCATGCGATGGCGTAGGGCGAGCGTGTTGACACAAGACTGTATCAATACCGTTAGCATCTGAATCACCCACCGTGGAACACTCCGAAAACTTACCTCGATTCTAGAAATCTGGTGCTCCACAAAGTTTATCAAGAACCGATCTGTGATTTCTCCGCCCCGGCTCTTCATCCTCTCCAACAGCGCCGTCTCGGGAGGCTTCAACTCGACACAGCCTGGGCTCTCAAGAGAACTGCAGAGCATCTCCAGGCGAAGGCTGATGTTCCAGAGATCCCAAACATCTTCCGTGTCGATGGTGAGCTGGCTACCGGCCATCTTTTGCCCAACTGTAGCCTCAGCCTTTGGATCGGCCGGCTTTGGATCCGTCTGTCTTTGCACGGCGAGACGGCTGGCGAGCGAGTGTGGGTACATGAGGTAGATGTATTCGGGGTTTTCGAGACCTTTGAGGCGACGTTCACCGAGATCTTTGACCTCGAAGCCTTGACTGCTGAGGGAGCGCAGTTCAGCCCGAATCATCTGGCTGTTCAAGTCGTCGCCATAAGCTTCCTCAGAACCTGCCGAGTTATTACGATCGCCTTCAATGTGTGTTTCGAGGAGGCGTTGAATCTCGGCAATGAAGTCAGAGGAGACAGTAATCTGACCTCCATCTGCAACGGACGAGATACGCGAAGCACGATTGACCATGGGGCCAAAGTAGTCCATACGCTTGGTGACAGGATCGACTTCGCACACTGGCGTGCCCCAATGGATACCCATGCGCACTGACAGACCTCGGAAGATGACGTTACCATCGGCATCGACAACCTCTTGTCCATTTACACTATTCAGGATCTCCTGAGGCCACTGAACCTCGAGCAACTGGCTTTGGATGGTGAAACACCAGAGCAGCGCCGAGGTCACAGTACGGAATGCAACCATAAATGCGTCGCCTTCTGTCTTTACTTCATAGCCTCCAATGATACGCAGCTGTCGACGCATAAGCTCGTTGTGCATCTTGATGGCGGAACGCATGGCGATTGGGTATGTCTCCCACAGTATTGTTGAGTTCTTGATATCAGTGAAGACCAGACTGACTTCTCCTGTTGGTGCGTCCACTTCGTTGTCGAGTCGCGCCAGTTTGGAATCGCCAACAAGATTACCCTTCTTTCCACGCCTGCGGGACGCTCCCCAATCAGGATCAGCACCAGGAGCAGGAATCAAAGACATGCTCTGTGTGCGGTATCGAGCACGCTGTTTGCTCTTCAGATCGCTAACTCCAAGCAGCATGACCATGATCTTGTTCGTAGCGCCAAAGGCAATGGCCAGGTCACGAAGTTTCTGAGCAGCCCTCATCAGATCGTTGCGCTCGGATCGCGCAACGTCAACAGCGAAGTCTGGGGTGAGATACTCCCAAAGCTCTCGGGAAGCAACCAAGACCATTTCGTCTGTATCGCCCAGGGTGAGGTTGAGAATGTGAGGTGAAGCAATGACTGACGGCGACATTTGTACATAACCAAAGGCTCTTGAAACCTCGAGAACGTCATTCAGCTTGCCCTGGCGCGAGACAAATCCTCCAGCCTCCCGTATTCTGGCCCTCTCTCCTGGCTCGGCGGGATCGTGTTTCCGCGTCAGAATCTTGTGTCCTCCTTCAGATCGAATTAGAAGTGCCTGCGCATCACCGACATTGGAAATGTAAAGTTTCATCTCTTTCAAAAACATTACAGTTGCCACACTTCCCGAAGTCAGATCATCGTCACTAAGCTCAGGCACCGCACCACGCTGTTGGCTTGGTGACGTGAAAGCGTTCTTATCGAGCGCTTGGCTAGCAGCAGTGGCCAATTCTTTGTTAAGACCTAGGTAGGTCCGTCGCAAAGCATCCGAGGGAGTCTCTTGTGGCCGCAAACGCTCGAGCTCGTCTGCAAATCGGTTCTTGAAGTTGTCGTACAAGTACTTTGCAATCTTGGAGCCGCCTCCAGCGAGTGGCTGTGCGTCGAACAAGCCCAATAGCTGCTCATCGTCATGACTTCGGAAGCGGGGCACAACCATGTCCATGGTGGAGATGTGTTCGTTGCGGCCCAGCGAATCTGCCATACCGTACGCCATCGTGCCGACTGCCGAGCCTGCTGTTCGGACTCTTCGATCTTCTGATTGTTCAGGAACTGACGGTACCATCATCGTAACATCCATTAGACCAAGCACTCGTAGGTTGATCAACGAGCTAAAGTCTGTAAGGTCACGCCCTTCACGCATGCTTGCACCGCTTCCACTGTACGAACCACTGGGCTTAATCTCCAGGCGTTTGTTGCCAGACAGATTGAGGTATCGTAGTTTGTGATTCCAGTTCCAGTTCCAATCATAAGGCCAATTTGAGACGTTGTACTTGAGCGAATTGCTTGCGACGTCGAGAACAGCCAGTTGCGCAACCTTGCCGAGTTCCGCAGGCAGGACCTGGAATTTGTTGTTGTTGATGTGGAGGACCTTGAGTGAGCCGACTTCTTCGAGGTCCTCTGCTGGCAAGGAGGTGAGGTCATTGCCAGACAGATATAGCTCAGTGAGATGTTGCCATCTACGGATGGTGCGGGGTGGTATGTCGTAAATGAGGTTGTATCCCAAATTCACGATTCGGAGTTCAGGTAGTAGACACAGCTCGTCAAAGACATCGTCGTTGAGGCGATTGTCAGCCAGGAACACATGCCTAAGAGAGCCGGCGAAAGTGGTCACCATGCGACTGCTCAGGCTGGAGTCTTTGCGAGACACAGGGGTCACGGTTCCTTCGGTTGGCGCACGAGACGCTGTTGATGGCTTGCGCGCCGTGCTCGCTGAGTTGTACGAGGCCATGGATCCTTTTCTATTTGATGAGGCAGGTGAGCCAACAGTCAGTCCGCCTGACGCCTGGCTAGGACGACGATTCTGAAAATCCTCGAGCTTGCCTAGTTCCTCGTAACTTCGGGCACCTCTTAAGCCCGGCGTGGCTATAGGTGGCCCATCTGTTTGAGCCTGCTCACCATTGGCCACTTGAGGGGGCGCCGCACCTGGCTTGGGGAACGCGTCAAGAACATTTGAGGATACATTGAGCGTTTCCAATCGACGTGCGTACCACAGCTCCTGGGGGAGTACACTGAGGTTGTTCTCTCGCACGTCCAGGTAACGAAGTTCGACGAGTCGCCCAATTTCTGCAGGCAACACGTCTAGGGAATTTCGAGCAATACTCAAGTGTTCCAGTCTGTACAGCTTTCCAATATTTTTCGATATCGACGTGAAGTGGTTCTTGTCAAGAATCAACTTGGTGAGACCCGTGAGTTTGGAGAAGAGATCTTCGGGTAGCTGGGCCAGTTTTGCTGATGCAAGGTTGAGCGCAGACAATGATGGCGTCGGCTGTGTGAGGCCAAACCGTGTCACAGGGTTGTGGTTCATATGCAGCACCCGGATCTTTGGAAAGTAGCCCTCGAACGCTGAAATCGAGTTGTGTCCGATCATAAGGTATTCCAACCGCGGCAGCTGGGACATGACGTCCATGCTATCAAGTGCATTGAACCGTACGTCAATCTCCCGAAGATTGACTAGGTTGCTGAGCGTTGGCGGAAAGCTACCAGTTAGCTTGTTGTTCGTTGCCCAAAGTCTCTCCAAACAGGTCAATTGGCCTATCTTGGGTAGGCTGGATATTGAGTTGAAACTGATATCGAGGTCGACAAGGGTGCGGACTTCACACAAAAAGTCGGGGAATTCGTTCAACGAGTTTGAGCTGAGGTTTAGACTGCGAAGTGCCCGGTATTGTCCAAAATAAGGTGGCAGTCGCGTAAGTCCGTTATTTGAAAGTCGAAGGCCTTGCAAGCTTTGCAGCTTGTACAGCTCAGCTCGGTCGAGCGACTGCAATCGGTTGTTCGAGATGTCCAACATTGTCAAGCGGCTGGCAAGGCTAAGACTAGGGGGTAACCGTCTGGCATCGTTGCTGGTATACTTGATCTCTCTCAGGTTGGTGCAAGCAAGTATAAAATCTCTGGGAACATCTAGTGATAAGTTGCGAGAGAGGTTGAGCGATATTATCTCGGTCGCCTTCTGGTACAGGGTGATAGGAATGGTGATCAGATTGCGACCTTGAAGATCGATATGACTGAATTTTTGCATCTTGCTGAACCCAGGATCCCGCTCCAGACTCGAATATCCGCTCATCTTGGCAGGGAGGAAAGTAAATCTGCAGAGATAGCTATTGTCTTCGCGGCCGACATCTTCCAGACGGTCTTTATCTGTGTATCCGGCCATCTCCAGAAGTCGCTTCTGTATGAGCAGTGGACGCTCACTGCTATCGAGTTGCCGCGAGGTGTCATGCTTGCGCATCACGATGTGGTAATTGTCCAGTTCATCCTGCAGCACTGTCTTTTTCCCCAGAATCTGAATGATTTCTGCCACGGTAGTGTTCAGGGTAGCCGAGAGTGTTGCAAAAGTCGAATCAACCCTGAATATGCGCAAACAATATGTCTTGTTGTCGTGCTCTTCCTTTGAAGGCGTGGGGACGTCCTCAACGTCAGCCGGCTTCTCCACTTCGTCCTTTGTACGCTTCACAGCCCAAGAATCTGGTGCATCCCAAGCAGCAGTGCCATCGTCCTCTGGCGGGACCGCAACATCTTCGCGAATGGCCGGTTGTTTTTGCAACTCTCCAACTGGCGGCGTCATCGGGGGTTGCTGCTGTAGATTGACAATGCCCTCCATGTCATCCAAATTTCTGTCCAAGAAGAAGACGGCATCGTTGCCTGCGGTACTGGCAATGTTGTCGTTGGGATCCCGGCCAGTTGGTTCGTTTGCTGGTGCGCGCTTGTCTTTCCTAAAGGTAGGTAAACGGTGGTGAGGGGCCTTACCCCTATGCTCCTTGATTGACTTGTCGTCAGCGGCATTGTTATTGGCCTGGCGTTTGGCCATGTTCATCTGTGGAGCGGGTTCCGGCCGTGTAAGTCGAGAAGAGGCAATGGATGGGTTCAAGGAGGTGGCCGAAGCAGTCCCGGAGGCGGTAAGATTCTTGAGGTTGTCCGACTGTACGGTTCGATCCGATTTGTCCTTGCCCCGCAGACGTGCAAAGAATCCATGGGCTGGCTTGCTAGCACTTGGTGACCGTTGGGCCAACTTGTCATCTCGAGTCATATCCGAGTATGAGCTTGGTGTAGGGCTGGATGGACGGCCTAGAAGACTCGACTTGGAGGCGAAGGCTGCGCCAAGGGCCGAGGGCTGATTTGAACGGGCACTCTGTGTTGAATCTTCACGGCTGGTGGTAGGCCGCAGAGCGTAGGACTGGGGGTTGTCAGCTCGTCCGTCCGGGGCCTTGTTATCTTCCTTGCTGCCTTTGTGTCGGTGACTGGTTGTGCCCGGCAGCCTTACGTGAAGCTTATGATGCGATCGACCGGACTTGGCTGAATGTTGCTCGGACGAACGGCGTCCGCCATTCTCAGACAAGCCAGCCATGTCCTGTTAGGAGTTAGCGATGCATGGGTAGCTTGAGAGGCTCGTGTTGAGACTCACCTTTGCGTCTTGAAACTCCCATGGGGTGACTTCAGAGGAGGCCTGCGGGGTGCGAGGTCGCGAACTGGTAGGCGAGGTTGGGCGGGAGTGGTGGTTGCTGCCAATGGTGTTGTTGAGGGAGTTGCCACGATTGCGCTGTACGCGGGGAGGCTGCGAGTCGGCCACAAGGGGCATGTTCAAGCTGGTGTCCGAGTTCTGGCGTCCATCAGCAGGAAAGTCCTCGCCAAATACATTCTGGAGTCTTTTGTGGAATCCCCTGCCAATACTCGACTTGGATCCGGTGCTACTAACAGTGGTGGCGCTGGCTACCGAAGGCCGTCGGTCGTCCTTGAATGGGAAGCCCATGCTATCCTCGCGGCTGCCGGTGCCTGGACGAAAGCCCGGCGAGGGCTGTGAGATGTCTTCATTCGAATCGTTGAAAAAGCTGCTCCATACGCCGTTGGCCATGTTGTTGTTGTTGGTGCCGTTTGGGGCGGAGGACCAGGGCGTAGCTTGGGTAGCGCTCGAAGCCGTCGGGGGGTTTCGTGATATGGAGGGCACTCGTCCTCCAGAGGTCTCTAGCACAGCCAGCTGTTTCCGGTGTTCGCCAAACGGGCTCATAGCGGGGCCCTCCCTATGGGACGGCTTCCATGGTCGGTGCGAGGGGTCTTTGGGCGGAGGGGCTGGAGGGACGGTGCCGGGGGAGATGTCGTTTTCCCTCTCAGCACTAATCAGAGGGGCGTGTCAGCAGAGGGGGGAGCTGCAGAGTGGCGATGGGCGGCGGGCAGTGAGACTGGGATAGCGGATGCGAGACATGGATGGAGTCTGTGCATAGCATGGAAGGAGATCACGTACCTGGAATTGAGGTTCTTGTCGGTCTTGACGGTGACGGGGGTGCCCCTCAGCGAACCGGCGCGTCCATAGGGGCGTATTGTGTCGCCGGAGCGCGAGCTCCAGGAGCTCTCTACCGAAGCATGGCGGCCGACCGTCTCATTCCTCGTCATGGTCACGGCGGGGTGTTGTGCAGCAGGATCGGGGTTGCGACAACGAGCCCGCGCGGGCGCAGCGACGGTTGGGGGCGGGGGTATTGGAAGGAGACTGCTTGCGCAGAGGTGCCTAGGACGGCTGCTTCATCGAGGCGGGACAGCAGCTGGAGGTGTGGACATGGGCGGCGGCGGCAGAAGCGCAGCGGCAGCAGAGGCGGAGAGCGAGGCGGACAGGGCACGGCAAGGCAGAGCAAGGCGAGGCGAGGCGAGGCGAGGCGAAGCGACGAGGGCGAAGAGCGACGACGGGCAGAGGCTCAGCGGACAATGGGGATGGGGTCGGCGAAGGATGGCGGGTGTAGAGCACGCCTATGTGTGGGAGAGTGTGCGAGGACGTGTGCGTCTGTGTATGTGTGCGTCTGTGTATGTGTGCGTCTGTGTATGTGTGCGTGCGTGCGTGCGTACGTGCGTGCACTGCGAGTGTTGTGTGTGTGTGTGTGGGCGGGAGAGAGTGAGGGGGAAAGCAAGGGGACGGCGGGCGGAGTGGAGCTGGGCGAGTGTCGCGATTGATTCACGGCGAAGGCGGGCGCAGCGGCGAGGGGCCTGGCGAGGATGCAGGCGGCGAGGACGTCTATCTGGAGAGGGAGGGTTGGTGGTGGTGGTGGTGGTAGTAGTGTTGGTGGATATGGTGGATGCAGATGCAGATGCGGATGCAGACTGATGGGGCACTGAGCACTGCGCACTGGGCATCCGGCACGGGCACGAGCATGGGCATGGGCGTGGGCGTGGGCGGCTCCACTCGGTAGTGTGAAGAATGTCTGGAGAGCGCCTGTTGTCGCTCTCCTCCACACTGCGCCGCTCTGCCTAGCTGCCCGTCCGTCCGCCCGCCCGTCGTCGCCCTCGTGCAATCCCCTGCGACGCGCCACTGCGACTGCGACTGCGACTGCGACGCGACACTGCCCAAAGACACGGCTCGAGTCGTCGACGACCAAGCCATGTGTCGTCTTGATACATGGCCGCCGCCTAAACAACCACTGTCTTAGCCGTCGCACGGCGCTGCACTGCACTGCGCACCCTCGCACCGTAGCGCCCTCGCCCATCCCCCCGCTTTTCGCAGCCACGTCCGCTCGACCAGACCATCTCACGCCCACAGGCACTGGCCTGGACAAGCCATGCCTCCCCCAGCCTACACCACATGGCATGACAGTTGCATTGCTGCTCTCTCCAGCAATCCCCTCGTAGCAATCCTCGAGCCTATTCTCCGACGTCTGCCGTCTGCTAAACGCCCCGGGCCCGTTATCACCGCGCCCTCGGCATCGCTTCCAATCGTTTCACCACGCCCACCACCACCCCCTCCCCACGACTGCTTGCTTCCTATCCTCTGCATGCACAATGTCTCGTCTCGCCTCGCCTCTTCATCCCACTCCTGCGTCACGTGTTACAACCGCTGAAGCATTCCGCCCCAGCTATGGGCAATCATTAATCCTCTACCTCCTAGTCTCTCTCTCTTGACCTTCCTTCCCACTAGCATTCCATGGCTCCTACAAACACATATTAATGCTTGTACACGTATGCTTGGCCGCTGCCTTGCCGTCCGCTGACATCACACCAGCTCACGCTTGCAGCGCCATGCCGCGCCATGCCTCCCATGTGTGCGTACTAAAATGTATCAATTCTACAAGACGCCTTCCCCATTAGAAAGAAAAAAAGAAAAAAAAAGCATGCTCCTTGCCCATGCCCAGATAATGATTCCATAAATCCCACGGCCCAAATTACCGAAATCACTCTCACACTCATCCTGTCTCTGCCACCTCGTCACCCACCCTATTGCGGCGCCCCTCCGCCCTGCAGTGCCCGTAAGATGTCTTGGAGCGACTGCGCGCTCGCCTGCACGTTTCCTGGTTGCTGGCCATTCGCTGCTGGCCCTGGGTTCTGCCCATATGGCTGATATGGATACGAGTACTGCCCTGGTGCTGCTCCTGGTGCTGGTGGCTGTACCGGTGGCGGTGCAGAGGCCTGTGCTGCCATCTGGGGTTGCGGCGGTTGCTGCCCACTCATTGCACCCACAACCTGGAACCACTGTGCCCACGCCGCCCAATTCGCCGCCTGATTCTGCTGTGGTTGTGCCTGTCCTGCTGCTTGCGGTTGCGGACTGTAAGATGGTTGAGGAGCATACGGTGCAGCCACGGGCGGAGGAGGCGGCGGTGCCGAAGCATATGGAATGGCGGGTTGTGCTGGAGTCGAAAATGGCACTGGCCAACCGGCGCTGCTGTTGTTTGCGTAGGCGTTGGGATTCGAAGGTCCAGAAGGTGCTGGGGAAGCGTTTTGCTGTTTCTGAGACTGCTGTTGTTGCTGCTGCTGCTGTTGTTGTTGCAGGCGTTCTCGCTCCCTCTTCTCACGCTGACGCTGCTTGCGGTTCTTATTCTTTCCACCGCCACCTCCTGATGGTGATTGCTGGGAACCTTGTTGCTGAGGGTGCTGCTGGTTGCGATCTTGTTGCTGGCGCGCCGGAGATGCTGAAGTAGCAGACCGGTTGTCCTGGTACCTCTGCTGGTTGTTCTGGGCAAACTGCTCCTGTTGCCTACCACGGTCAGGCTGGTTTTTGCCGGCGCGTCCACCCTTCTCATTGCCTCCTTTGTTGCCTTGATTATTGCCTTGGGCCCCACGGTTGCCCTGTTGTGCTCCACGATCACCACGACCTCCTCCGAAATCACCACGTCCACCATTGCCGCCACCACCACCAAAGCCTCCTCTGTCAGCACGTCCACCACCAAAATCGCCCCGTCCGCCGCCGCCACCACCACCTCCTCCTCCTCGGCCACGAAAGCCACGGCCTCGGTCGCCCCATGGACCCCTCGCGCGACCCATCCCGCGTCGTACATGGCTACGGTCTTCAAGTGGCGCGCCTTGGCCTACAATCTGCTCAAAATGATCGGGTCGAGCAAGCGGCTTGTACATGCCCAGGTCCTCATCTTCGTCGTCACTGTATTTGAGTCCACCACCTTGATACTCCATAGGTCGGTAGATAGGGGGTGCGGGAGCATCGACATGTAGTCTCGGACCAGTAGGTATATTTACAGGTGCTTGCTCCTCGTTGCTGTCAGCCCTGGAGCGTTTCTTGGCCTTTTGTTCACGCTTGTATTCGGCCTCCTTCTCGTCGTCTGAAAACTCGACCTCGTTGGTCTCTTCGTCGTGGAGGTTCGAGGCATCGGTATGCTTCTGTCGTCGAATGGGCTCGGTCTCGGTGAAGGTCGAGTGCTCGTCGACATAGTAGATAGGAGTGTCTTTTTCGATACCTAGAGTCGCAAGTTCAGCTGTATCGTTAAAGCCAAATGAGTAGCGAGGCTCCTCAACACGGCCAATCTGCTCCGACACTTTGCCGACAACAGTGCGATCCTGCAAACAGAGCGCAGAGCCAGACTCAAGCACCTGCTCGTCTCCAGACATCTTGGCCTTCACGACGACTAGATTGCCAACAATTGATTCAACTTTGCCGAGTTCTGTAATCTTGGTGTTCTCTGTGAGGGTAATGTCGGGCTTCTCAAACTTTTCGTCCATTTCATTGAGCGTCTTGACCTTTACGGGGCCCGAGGCGCCTGCATCGTCTGCAACTTCAGCCATGAGGAGGCGCACCTGCTCCTCGGGATCAAGAAGCTCACCCTCATCTGAGCTGTCATCAGAGCTGGAATCTGAGGAAGAGTCCGAGTCCGAGTCTGAAGCATCCGAGTCTAGCTGCCATTCAGCATTCGCGTCGCCCCTGTTTGCTTCAGCCGCGCGAAGAAACTCGGCCTTGCTATCGAATGCAGCGCCTGCAGGAGAGCCATCATTTGGGGAGGCACCGTCAGCCTCGTTTTGTTGATCTATGGCGGCAGTAAGTGCTGCGTCGAGCTCGCCGTCGGTGTCAGCGGCAGGGGTGTCAGCAGTAGTAGCAGCAGCAGCAGCAGCAGCAGCATCTTGGGTAGACGTCGAGTTGACGACAGGCACCTCAGCAGGCGACGGCTTGCCATGCTGTGGAGCATCATGTTGGGCCTGCGCTTGATTGGCTGCAGGCGGCTCGACTGGGATGCCCGCCTGCGCGTTCGCGTTGGCATCATCGTAGAAGGCCTCCCCATCCGAAAACTCGCCATCTTCGGGTGCCTCATCTTGGGCTACTGCGCCATGGTGCTGTTGCGGCTGTGCAGCCGCGGTCTCGCTCGTAGAGCCGAGTCCTGGAAGGTGGAGGGCTGGCGCGGGTGCCGCCGCTGCAAACAACGACGATGTCGTGCCGTCCACAGCGGCCGGCAGCGCAGAGGGTTTGACTGGCGTGTTGTCGTAGAAATCGTCGTCCATGTCATCGACAGGCGAGCCAGGCGCGTCCAGCGCAGAAGCAGATGGTGCTGGAGTGCCATACTGTGTGGGAGCGTCCGCCTCCAACCGCGCCCTTTTGGCCGGCGGTTCCAGAGAGTCGGACATGTTCGTGTCTCGTTCTCTCTGCAGTCTTCTCTGATGCGCGCGTAATCGCTGCGGAATATCAACTGCGTTGTCTGCACCCGATTGCTTTTAATGCGTGCGGTGATTGTTCTGGGACAGGAGACAAGTCCAGGGAGAACGTCGCCTTTTTCGACGCGCGCTAGCATGCTTGGCGGACGGGCGCGAGCTCAGCCCTATGACGCGGGCGAAAGCGGAACGGGCGATCGCGTTCATGCACCCTTCTCGACATCTTCCCGTTTACCCATTGGTGCCGTGCCTGTTTGCCTTTGAGACACGACGGGAGTAATCGTTGCCATTGACACACCGCCATGTCTGCCCCTCGCCCCAAGGCCGCTCCTCGCGCGGCCAGGTAGGTCCAGGCCCTCCCTTGTGCTCAGGAGAGACACCCTTTCCATGCTGACACGTCCCCAGCGGTCCAGCCACAAGACCGCCCTCACTCACGGCTTTTGGTGCTTTCATTGTCTTCTCTGTGGCCAATCTTGTCGCTGCTGCATTCTCGCCCATTCAAGACTGTGATGAGGTCTTCAACTACTGGGAGCCCAGCCACTACCTTAACCATGGCTACGGCCTCCAGACCTGGGAATACTCTCCTGAGTATGCTATCCGGAGCTGGACTTATACCGGCATCCATTCGCTCATCATCTGGGCGGGAATGCGGCCCCTACAGCTGCTTGGCCTGCACGAATCCAAGGTTGTTGAGTTCTACTTTCTGCGAGTTATCCTCGCCCTCTTCTGCGCTCTGTGCCAGGCTCGCATGTACTCGGCTATTCGCAAAACATTCCAAGAACGCATAGCCATCTTCTTCATGATCATCATGGTCATCAGTCCCGGCATGTACCATGCTGCTCCTGCCTATCTTCCATCCAGTTTTGCCATGTACTTTGCAATGCTGGGCTTCGCGTCATTTATGGACTGGTATGGCGGCGCCATCAGAACGGCTCAGGGAATCATATGGTTTGCCATCGGCAGTGCTCTCGGATGGCCCTTTGCCGGCGCCCTTGCTCTGCCATTTATCCTCGAAGATGCCATTGTAGGCCTCCTCACAGGTACGATCCTGCAAAGTTTGCGACGTTTGATCCTGCAAGGCGGAATGAGCGCCCTGGCCATTCTCCTCGTGCAAGCGGGTATCGACTCGTTCTTCTACAGAGAACCAGTATGTGTACCATTGAACATTGTACTCTACAATGTCTTTAGTGGTGGCAGCAAAGGACCAGACATTTACGGAGTGGAACCATGGCATTTCTATGTACGCAATCTGGCCCTGAACTTCAACATCTGGTTTTTCCTTGCTCTGGCTGCCCTGCCACTACTTCTTATCCAGTACCTTGTGTTCGACAAAGCCGTCTCCCAGCACACACTGAGGAGATCTGTGGTTTTCGTCAGCCCGTTCTATCTGTGGCTAGCGATATTCACGGTCCAGCCTCACAAAGAAGAGCGATTCATGTACCCAGCGTACCCGGCTCTGGCCTGGAATGCCGCATTTTCATTGCATATATGCTTGGCCAACTTTGGCTCCATGGACCCACGCCACCTGGTCAGTCGTATTCCTCCCATGGTGAAGCTTGCGATTGTCTGCATCCCGCTGCTTCTATCATTCAACTTGGGCATGCTCCGCACCATCGGTACGTTTTTTTTTTCAACTCTCCGACTCCTTCTCAATTAGAGACGGGCTTATTCGCCATCCTACGACGTCGTTGTTGATTAATGATACATTACTAATAATTTTCCTGTTCAGGACACATCACAGCTTACTCAGCGCCATTGAACGTATACAAGCCGCTGTTCGACCCCAAGTTTGCTCGCATGGAAGGTATGCCAGAAGATATGGTCTGTTTGGGCAAGGAGTGGTATCGCTTTCCATCGTCCTTCCATCTGCCTCAAGGTGTTCGTGCCAAATTCATCAAGAGCGAGTTTTCTGGTCTTCTTCCTGGCGAGTTCAGTGAGGGCGAAATGGGATCAGAACTGTTCCCGGGCACTTGGATGATACCAATGGGAATGAACGATGAGAACCGGGAGGATCCAGGGAAATACGTGAGTAGTGGCTGAGCTTGAGCCCAGTTGACCTGTTAACCAGGACCCAGGTTGATATCCGGCACTGCGATTTTCTTGTTGATTCTCGGCTTCCTGGAATGCCACCAACTAAGCTTGAGCCCGACTACATCTCCGATACGGACCATTGGAAGATTTTGAAGTGCCTTCCATTCCTTGATGCAAGCCAAACATCTTTTGCCAGCCGGACGCTCTGGGTTCCAGATCTGCCCTTCATTCCGGCCAAGTTCCAGCGCCAATGGGGCGAATATTGTCTGTTGCAACGCAAAAAGTAAACGCATACAGATCGTGCCAAGAATCGCGGACATGTGGGGAAATCCCGATACTCTGGAACCGTTGGATACTCTGAAGGAAGATTAAGGCAGGCTACCTGGAAAGGGAGTACGACAACACGGCATGGACCTCGGGACTGTCCGCGTGCACGATAATGAGTGTCCAGAGGCCTATGGATGCTACAATGAGTCCTTGATCGCCTTTGCCGTGCATGACAAGCCGCCACACTAACCAAGTAGGGTATTGCTTTCCCCGCCCTGGCGTGTAGATAAACGGCTTCTGACGACATTGGAGTAGACAACCCCACATTGAGATATGTCTTATCTCAGCAGACCTGTATCTACATGCATTAGATGGAATGGAAATGACAAAAAGGAAGTTGAACAACACGCCGTGCATAATTTCTTGGCTGTGAACCTCTGACTTGTCTTTGTCCGCATTGTCTTTATCTGTGCTAATTCACCTTATTCAAGACCTGCTAACACTGCATCTTTGATTTCAGCATTCTGTTTGAATCTGAATTACCTTTCCCCCGACCGCCCCAAGATGTCTAGCCTGGTCGCACGGCTGGAAGAGCGCACCAGAGTGGCCGCGCAGTCAGCTCGACACTACTGCACCAAGACACAGGGCGAACTGCGCATGGCTCTCAGAGACACCACGCTGTCCCCTAAAGCATCACTTTACATTGGCCTCGTCATCGTCACATGCATCTGGCTCGCCATCGCATTCACGCGTCACGTGCGTTCACGAAGAGCACGACGCAACAGCACTCGACCCAGTACCCCGAATCTCGAAAAACGGTCACCATTGCGGGCGCCGGAGCGACAATTTGGCGGTAAGTCCCAAAATGGTTTCTACCATTTCTCCTTCTCTCCCTCTCTTTCTCTCTCTCTCTCTCTATCGAAATCGACAATCTAATCAAAGGCTATATAGAATGGCGACCTCACCCCTTCATCCGCCCACAGGCCTCGCCCTACCCCAATTGGTCTCTTACAGAGACCAAACCCCTCCCCTACCGGCCCTTCCGCTACGGTCCCAAGTACAACATTACCATGGGTTTGCGCAGCATGCATTGGGACGAATGGATCGAGCTGGACAACGAGTATCTGCGGTACCATTCACTCAAAGCGTCTCGCATCGCGTCCCGAGGCGACAAATGCATCAAGACGGCACCGCAAGCATGGGATGCGGCGGTCGAGTTGCTCGAGGAACTCGCAGCGTACCTGCCTGAACGGTATCCGAGTTTGTTTGGCAAGACGCTAGAAGGGTTTTTGAAGAATCTGGCGACAAATGAGATGTTTGATGTGCAGCGGCTGGAGAGGAATGGTGAGAGAGAGGATCCGATGGCGCTTTGTGCAAGGTTGGTGCAGGATGATCTGGCGATTATGATGGAAGGGGCTGATGGACAGTACTATCTCCTTGCTGGGGCGATTTTGTTGCCAGGCTTTTGGAGGCTGCAGGATAAGTTTGGCATGGGGTTGAGTGAGATTCATACGAGTGGGGATGTGCCGGGGTATGTGGTCTCTACCTTTTCCGACTTTCTGGTTTTTGTTCAATGGGTTGTAGTATGGGATGCGAATGGCTAACGTGGGCTTTACAGATTCAAGGAGAAGCTGGAAAAGGGCATGATGAATTTCTTCCGGAGGATTCAGCCGCCGAGTCCCATGCTGCGGAATAACTACTTTATCCAGGTGGATGATGGGCTGGCGTGGAGCGAGAGCATTGGGAGTGAAGATGCGACTGCAGAGGGAGAGGTGGGGTGGTTTACGGCGGAGAAGAACAAGGCAATTGAGCATCACTATTTCCGGAGTGAAAGGCAGAGCTTGAGACGGTATGTTTGCTGTTCAATTTCTTGTTTGTCCTTGGCTCGTTTGCTTCTTAGTTGGAAAAGTGTCACATGTCTAACTTTGCACAGACTGCCTAGATCGGGAGGCGTCGTGTTTACCATCCGAACCTACATGCACCCCATCACGAGTCTTGCACAGGAACCATATGTACCTGGTCGTCTGGCCAGTGCCGTGCGGTCCTGGGGCGATGATGTGAGTCGCTACAAGGGAAAAGAGAGATACGGGGAAGTATTGCTCGAGTATCTGGACAGAATGGATGCCGAGCAAAAGGAGCGAGGCATCATTGAAGAGGGCGCTGAGAGGACCGAGACGGGATATCCTTTCTAGAAATGGATCAACTGGATAAGGGTCAAAACGGCCATGCAGACTATACTACTAATAATCCCAATGCTATTTCAACGCGTGTCGCGATGCGATATTATCAATTCACAAGCATGTCCGAGCTCGGTAGCCAAGCCATCCGAAGGAAAATCACGTTGACCTTATTTGGACAGGGTGCACTGTACGCTAAACGAGCATTCGGGCCGGGTTCTTTTGGCGTGAACTTGTACGGAGCGCTGCAGGTTCTGCCCAAGGCGGGCCAGTCGTGGTTGGGCTACACCTGGCGCCATGTGGGCATGCGACGTTTGGAATGGTAGCGACATGTGCATGATGGAAGAAGCAGGGCTTGTGTACACGCCCTGGCAGGCGTGTCGAGGCCACGGAGACGACTTGGGATCAGCGGATAGACGGTGTGGATATGCGTGTGCGGAAATGGGCAGTGGTGAGTGGATGTTCTGATGCTCATAGCGAGCGTTACCATGGTTGATGTCGTGCAGGTCCAGGGCGCGACCCTTGTTGTATTGGTGTGACGCAACAAGGGTAAGGCGCAGGTCTGCCGAGTCAGTCAGTGAGGATGAGAGTGGAGGCAGTTCTGAGGTAGGAAATTGCGAGGGCGGTTTTTTTCTTTATCTTTTTTTGTTTTCTTGTCTCTTTGGGTTGGAAGTCGAGGGTGGTGCAGCAGCAGGGTGTGCAGATGTAATATTATGACCAGTATGTATGGGGCTTGCGGAAATGAGCCGGCTTGGAGGCAGCGGGAGCGTCATGGCGAGCTGGTTGCCATGGATGGCTTGGCAACGCGACGGGACAGCCTATCAGCGGGGCGAGGCTGCACGTGAGAGAGGGCGATCCGCAGCGAGCGGGCGAGGACGCTGGCGAGTGTTGCTCAAGGTGTTATTGTTGTTGTGTATAATATTGGCGCCCTGTGCCGCGCAATCTCATGGTGGTTGCTGAGGGCGCGGGCGGCCGTTGGGCCCAAGCAGGGCGGGGGTTGGGATCAAGCCTGCCAGTGCACGCCTGGTTCCCGACGTAATAGTCTTCGCCGGCGCGCACGGTAGTGCATACTGGCAGAGGGCAAAAGAAACGCGCGCCCGGGATGGCCATGCAGCGTCGAGTGCTTGGGGCAAGCGTCGTCAAGATACGCACGTAGGATTGATATGCTTACTACTGTCGTCCTGTCGCCGTTCAGCCAGCGGGGGCAGCAGAGTGATCCGACGAACCCCAGCTGCAGCCAGCTTGCTTGCTTGCTTGCTTGCTTGAGCCAGCATGGCCTAGGGACGGCCAGGGCGGGCGGGCGGGCGCTGGCTGGTGAATGGACAATGGCTGGCGTCGAGGGCGCATGGCGGATGGCCGACGGCGTCTGGCCAAATTCACTCTCACTCTCACTCTCACTCTCACTCTCGTCTGCCCTCTGCTCGCCTCGGTGCCCTCCTCTCGTCGCTCCACCCTCACCTCCGCCCTGCCTCGCTCCACGACTATGGAGGACAATGGCCCTACCCGCCCTGCCTCAGAATAACACTGGCCTGCCCGCTCCCTCGTCGCCGGCCCAGGCTGCCAAACACGACGCCCTGCCCGCGCCCCAAACCGCCCCAGACACCCCCAAGCGGCGCGCAGACGACTCGCGACGCCTGCGACGGGTCAAAGACTCGCGCGAGCAGCTCAAGACGAGGACGAGGGCGCGCGGCATCAGCAATGCCACCATCGACACCACCACCAGCAACTCGACCGCTGCCGGCCGCTCCTACACCGTCGCCAATGTCCACAACGGCGTCATCTACCTGAGGTACATAGACAATATACAAAGCACCTTACAACAAGCATCCATACTGACGTCGTCACTGCAGGCCCGTCGTCCGCCCGGGCAACCAGCGAGGCCGCCCCCAGCCAGATCCCTTTGTCTTCCCGCCCCAGACGCCCCCCGACAGCGCAACCCGCGACCCGCTGCGCCCGCTGAGCGACCAGCTCGAAGGCAGTCTCTACGGCTCTTCCTCGCCCAAGTCGGAGCCCTCGCCCCCGTTGCCAGACCTGAGTGAAGATCATGTCGCCGCCCACTACTCGCACCGCCATCGCCCTCACCATCATCACCACTATGCATCCCCAGACTCAGCCGGACGACCGCCCCATGCTCGCTCCCACTCCTTCTCCATAGCTGACGACCACACCCCCGCCACCTTCCCCAACGAGCCCGGCACCTTCAAGGTCGTCATCGAACGCCCGGGGCATGTCCGCCCCAAGACCGCTGACACTTCCTCATTCCCCATGTTGCAAGTGCCTATTCCGCATTACCGCTTGGGCACTCCGCGTTTCAGCACACGCGGGACCGTTGACCTGCGCAGCTCAATCTACACGGGAACCTCAGGCGCCGACGACTTTGCTAATTCCCTGCTCGTCCCGCCGCACAGCGCCCGTCAGTCGTTCCTGTCATCCCGTACGCGTTCAGACGCCTATTCGCCCGTACCTCACAGGTTCCGCGCCACCATGGACCGCCCTCCCTTGCCACTCTCCGGACCTTCATCTGCCCGCGTCTCTCACTTCCCAATTAGCCCCCGCCTGTATGATGCACTGGCTGCCAACCCGGACGACAGGGCCGTCGTACGCTTCAATGCTGAGGGCGACATTCTCGCTGCCACGCCCTCTCGACTAGTCGCCCACATCACCTCGCCAAGTTTTCTCGACTACGAATTGCTGTCTGACTTCTTCCTCACGTTTCGTGCCTTCTTATGCTCCCGTGATCTCGTTGCCTATCTCATTGCCCGGCTACGATGGGCCGTCGACCGCCAGGATGACTTTGGCCGCATTGTCCGAGTGCGCACATTTGTGGCGCTCCGCCATTGGATTCTCAATTACTTTGTCGACGACTTTATGCCATTCTACCGCTTACGAGTCATTTTCTGCAATCTGGTCAACAGCCTGTACAACGATCTACGTGCTCGCCATGACGGAGGTGGAGGAGACATCAACATTGTGGGTGAGCTGAAGAAATGCTGGAGACGAACTTGCGCACTATATTGGGACACAGGCGACCCCGTCGACCGCAATTACGCAGACGGCCCACTGCTTCCAGGTGGCACAGACGATGGTTCACAAATATCGCTTGAAGAGCCCTATCCGATCCCGCAAATGCCTAGCACACCCCCACGAGCCAATGTACGCGATACCAAGGAGACTGTTGGATCGAACCCAAGCGATCACTTTGCCAGTCGGCACATGGACTGGGCCCAGAGATCTCGGCATACGCCGCAGAACTCCATGAGCACCCCCTTCTTACCATCACAGGAACACGAGACCCCTCAGGTACCAATATCTCCCTCGAGTGACCGCAGCATACACGTCCTATCCTGCTCTATCCCCAAGCGAGGAAACAACAAGAATGAGCAGAACGTCGAACTGCCTCTGTATCCGCACCCGGTGCCGGCCACTCAACCAGCTGCTAGTGGCACAGCTCGCCTAGCAGCCAGTCCACAACAGCCGACATCTCTGAAGAACAACCAACGTCCGGATCGCGCCCACAAGCGCAGTGGCAGTTTCTCGGATGCCCTCAGAGACAGCAGAGCACCCTTGTCTATACCCAAGAACACAGCAAATGATTACACCATCTCTGCTGTAGCCAACATGCCTGGCACCCTGGTGCGCGGTGGACTCATTCAACCAGGCTCACCATATTTCCAAGTCAAAAGCCTACGATCCGCATCGTCTCACCAGCTCACCGCGTCTGAGGAATTGGACCTGAATGAATTCCGAGGGCAAGGACAAGCCAATGCACCAGGTATGAAGAAAATCCTGGGCAGTGTACGGCGTGCTCTTAGTACTCGACAACAACCGACTGTAGGTTCTCACCTATCCGGACCCCTACAGCAGCGACAGGCACCTTACGGTCGATGTTCCAACCCAGGCGCTGTCCCAACTACCTCGGCCTCAGGGGGAGTGCAGAAGCGACGTACGGCCCGACCCAGGCCTCAGATGCGTATGGATGTACTTGCAGCCACAGTTGCCGAAAGCTTTAGACGAGCGGTTCAAGAGCAATTGGAAAGCGAAGGGCAAGAAAACCCCGATGGTGAGGCTCCCAGTCTCAATGGGTTTGAATTCGAGTTTGACGGGCGCGGTGCTCCAGCCCAAAATGACAGTCAGCCCTCACGCCCTAAACCGGATCCTCGTGTGCACAGTAACATCACCAGTGGTAGCAAGTCAATAGTCATTATCGACGACACTGGGGCACCGCCGTTGCCAACTACAAGCTCCTTGCCCGCTGAGCTTGACAAGGTGGCAGCAAAGTTGGACAGCCACCAACGGAGCCTGTCCAACGATGCGCCCTTGGCCGATGATGCCAACTCGATACAGGACTCCCGTCTTCACGACAAAGCCGAATCTCGCTCTCTTGTAGACGACCACCGCAGGTCACGCACTCCTACCAGACAGTCCCATACAAGACACAGGCAATCCATGTCAGCCGGTCCAGAAGGCATGCATTCTTTCCGACGCAGGGGTTCGGTCAAGAATTCATTGGCACGTGCAGGCTCTCTTCGTCGCCATGCCTCCCACAACAGCGTGCTTAGCAGGCCGCGAGGTCCTGCCAGTATCGCTACGTTTCAAACCATGTCGTCCGACAATGACCCCTTCTTTCTCGACCGTCAGCCGGCTGCTGAAGCTGCCGGACCGCCACGGCAGCTTCGTCGACGGCCAGGTGGTGACCTCCGTGCTGCAGACAATGTCCATGATCTCGAACAAGTGCAGCGACCCTACTCTACGGGATCCGTCTCAAACCACACACACTCCATTACAAACTCGGTGGTTCTTCACTCGGATCGATTCGTCGATTCGGAACCAAACTTTCGCCGTACAGTGGAAGGGCCTCCTGGTGCGGAAACTCCAAGAAAGCCAATCTCCTTGGTAGATACGCATTCATCCCAACCCAACCTCAGGCCATCTTTCGAAGCCGAAGTAGCAAAGCTTGCTGCCTTGCCTGACGATACTGACGACGAAGGTGGAGTCGAGTCGGCGTTGATGAAGTTGGAAGGCCGATATGAGAAGAAGTCACCCAGTATACCCTCGCAGAGAACTACGGTTGACTTGGGATATGGTCATCACGCACTCCAACACTTTGAGCCGAGCTTTCAACCTATTACCTCCGAGCATGAGGACCGCCCTGCAACTGATGATGTCTTCCATCGTCCATTGGCTCCTCCTGATACGGAAGGTCAAGGCATGTACAGGCTTTCGGCTGAGAACTTCAACAGTCGTGTGCCGCCAGCCAAATCTGCTGGCGGATCAACCGACTCTTGTTCCTCTATACCCCTTCTCGATCGACAGTTTAGTGAAATGAGTCCTTCACAACAAGCGCACGAGCTGGAATCTATGGCGTCTTCAGCCAAACCCTCGCCTCTACAGGTTGGCACCTCTTCGCCGCAACCTGACCAGCCACCTGGTACATCTTCGTCGATGAATTCGTCCATGGAATACGTTGAGGAGACGGAAAGCATGAGGAGGATACCTGCTGGTGAAACCTTGCCTGCTCAATCTTATGTGCGCGAGTCTTTTCTTCTGGATGAAGACGAAGACCTCAGTGATGAAGTTTCTGCCCCTGCTATTCATTCAGGTCATGCCAGTTATGGTATGAAGAGTTTCCTGGACGATCGACCAACACCTCCTGAGGGTGTCCCCGAAAACTTGCCAACCCATCCCATGCGCCATCCGCCGACTCCACCTCCCACGGCTCCTCAACTGCACAATTCTTTGCCCAACTCAACAGTCTTCGATGAAGGTCTCCCGACCCCAGGCCTTACACCCACCGTCTCACACTCCAACCAACAAGGGCCTGCACAACCTGAGCGTCCAGCTAGTTCTCCAGATGAGCCCCAGAGCCTCCATCCTAGTCCGGAAACAATCTCACACTTGCCTTTTATCTTTGCATACGACTCAGATGTTCTCGCTCAGCAGTTCACTATTGTAGAAAAGGATGCACTGGATGAAATTGATTGGAAAGAACTCATCGAACTGCGTTGGAAGCAGTCATCACCACAGATCCGTGACTGGGTGCAGTATCTTCGGACCGAGGAAGCTAGGGGAGTTGACGTTGTCATTGCCCGTTTCAACCTTGTCGTCAAATGGGTTGTATCTGAGTGCCTTCTCACCGAGAGTATCCATGAACGCGCTCAATGTATCATCAAGTTCATCCACATTGCAAACTATGCGCGGCGGTACCGTAATTACGCCACCATGTACCAAATCGCCATCGCCTTGATATCCAACGATATTTCGAGTCTCAAAAAGACGTGGGCGCTGGTTCCTGCGGCCGAGATGCTGGTTATGACAGAGCTGGAGGATCTAGTCCAGCCCATGAAGAACTTCCATAACCTGCGGCTCGAGATGGAAACAGCCTCTGTCGACGACGGTTGCATTCCATTTATTGGTGAGTAAAATGACGGTATCGATCTGATCAACACTAATACTTGACAGGCGTTTACACCCGGGACCTCATCTACAACGCACAAAAGCCTGCATTCATCGATGCACCCCCAGTTGACGGTGAGCGCCTTGTCAACTTCGACCGCCACCACACGGCTGCCACCATTGTCAAGAACCTTCTCCGTCTCCTTGAGGCAAGTTCCAAGTATACTTTCAAGGTCGAACCCCACATTCTCAGCAAATGTCTTTGGCTGGCTGCGCTTAGCGATGAAGAGATACATCGGCGCAGCCGCCAGTGTAAATGATCTCACATCTTGTGATTATCTTCTCATACATTTGTTCGTTTCCTTCGTGTTTGAGGGAGGTAAAGTCTCGGATACAGACTATTTTGTTTAGCGTTCTTTTTTTTTTCTCTTGCTAATACCCGTTCTGCGCATTATCAGCGCTGCATCAACCCGACACGATGTCATGACTCCCATATACTACTCGCCTATTGTTTTATACATTCACTCGACCCTTTGTGGCCACCACCGCATCAGCACCTTCTACTCGCTAGATCTAATAGCTCACGCGTGGGAAAGATATCATTGGTTTTTGGAGCGTTCAGTATTCAGTACAGTAACGGCAATCCACGGCGAGGCGTTTGGTATTACAACTACACGTATACACCACAAACACATGCCATTGGCGAATATTCAATATTATTTAATTAGCACTTCACCAGTACACATTCCAGTGTAAGCGTGTATGTAATAGTTTTCGTGAAAAGTAAGACATGACGTCGATTGATGGTTTCAGAGTCATCGTTCGAGCGAGCCTCATATTGACTTGGACGCCTAGTGGGGGCGGCGAGGCTCACACGCGACGCGATCCCAGCCATCTGTGGAGTGGAGGCTGCAGGTGGTCAGCCTTACTCCCACGATAGTGCCACAGCCACAGCACCCACACACCATAACGCGGTCAGGCGCGCACATGATGACGATCAACTACTATTGAAGTTTTTTATAACCCATCTGTTGCACTTTCTTATCCTGAGGCATCTGCCTTGTATCACGTTTGGTGCTGTTCTCCCGCCGCACTGGAACCTGGTTGTACATTCCACCTTTCGTTCGCGATCCTTGAATGAGGCTGAAGTAAGCCAAGGCGCCGCAAACCTAGCCACCAAGGATGCCTCTGGTTCAGTATGTCTAACATCAGGACCTCGGGCTCAGCGCTACCTTCCCCGCCCCCGCCTATAACTGTGGAGGATACGGCGACGGATCATACAGCGACTTCCAGTCCTGAGCTGGATGATATGGACAGTAAGTCGTCCCAACACGAGAAGAGAAGGGAGAGTCTGGCAGCGTTCCATCAGTTCGGCTAGAGGCTGTATTGGACCATGAATACACTATAATAGTGTTCAGCCCAGGCGTCTTGTTGGGAAAAGCAGCGAATCATTACCTACTCAAATTGACTACTAACCTTCAAACAGCGCCCCAAGCTTACACGACATCTGCAAGCCAATACATCAAAATCGGAGATACCCAAACACGGCCCCAAGGATATCGAAGAGGAACCTTTGGTCACCGCCGCAAGCACAGTCCCAACCTTGAGTGGCGCCAACCATGGACCAAGGACAGCTGGCAACAAGGCCGTGTGCTGCTCATAGATTATGTCGCTAAAGAACACTCGGCTGGCAGAAGAAAAATCGTGGCTCAGGAGTTTTGCGACATCGATAGCTTGCGCCGATTCTACCGCAAAGAGGACCTGGCTGGGCAGGCAGCTCTACGTGTCATCCATGTTCAAAACGCTAGTTGGGCGACGCGCTTCCTCCTCCGCAAGTTCAACATCGATGCCAACGACGAACTTGTCGGTACAAGCTTTGGGCGATGGGCGCGCTATGAGAAGCCTCAGCAGCGCGGCGGCAAGCCTGTGCTAAATGGCAGGACCTTTCGTACCTCACGTGACCCATGGCGAGGCATTTCACGAGCAGCACTTGGTGCTGATTATCTCAAACCGTATAGCAGGTATACACCCTTCCCTTTCAATGGAGGTAACAAGTCTATCATGGAGCTCAATCATTACGACGAAGAGGATCAGCCGAGGTACGGTTATGACGTCTATGTGCAGCGATTGAGCGTGTATGTGCAGTGGAGCGATGGTACGCCGGGACAGGCAGTTGATCCTGACATACCGAATCCATACGATGAAGAGGCATGGGATGAGTACATGCGGCTGAAGAAGAGCTATGGCAATGTAGACGCCAACGAGCACCCAGACAAGTATATCCCCAAACTCCGATCGCTTGACAATGGAAACACAATCATCATTTTTGAGAACTCGATTACCGGCTCCGTCAAAGACACTCTGATTGGGGCAAGACAGGAAATTGAGTCGAGATGGAGGCGTCTGTCTTTCTATCTGCCTGCAGATAATGAGGAGACCCTGACAGCGGAGTGCATGGATTTTGTGCTTCAGGATATCTTCAAGGCGTTGGCATATAACTGGCAGAAGTTTATGGGTTTGTGTGAAACGCACGTGGGGATTTTGGAGGACAAAAGTGAGTTTACATCTCTCTGAAGCAGGCCTCGCAGGCCTACCATACTCGAACCACCCTACTAATAACGCCTCAGTCTACGAGAACCCCGCCGACGAATCGCGAGCCCCTGAGCTCTGGAAAAACAGTGCCCAGTGGCTAAAAATAGAGCGTCTTATATACATCCATCTTGACGTCGTCAAAGAAATGGTCAGCTATCTGCACGATCTCTCCGGTAACAACCCCAAAGAATCATCCAGCCAGCCGTGGTTAGGCTCCATGCCAGATGAGATTGAAAAGTTGACTGGGCAATGGGAGAGAGATGTTATACTACCCACCTCGTCTCTATCAGACCTCATGTACAAGAGTGTTGGGATTAGAGATGCTCGACACTCGCTCCAACTGGGACTAAGCATGTGGCGCTTGAGCTGGATTACGTTCATGTAAGTCTCCTACGCCCATCACACTATTGCCAGTGTTATATGCTTACTTGCCCCAAAGCTTTCTCCCCTTGACATTCACAGTGGGCCTCTTCGGCATGAACGTCTCGACGTTTGAATCCAACCCTGATATAAAATGGTGGTTCATTGTCTCTTTCCCCGTTCTCGCCGTCGTCCTCATCCTCTGGTACGGCGTCAAGCACAGTCTCGCCAGCCAGCGCCAAAACCCCATGCGCCGCGGCGTCTACGAAGCACTGTACCACGAACTCGCTACTGAGCACTCCTCCCTCTGGACCCGCCGCGGTCCACGCGATGGTGTAGTGCCCATAGGCTGGTGGGGGAATATCAAATGGCGCCTTATAACGCACTGGTTCGGCAAAGATAAAATGAAACTAGGACGAGACTACGATCCAGCAGCAGAAGAATTCGGCTCCTGGTCACGCACAAAGCGTTGGCTTGCGCGCCGCTGGCTGGGCGAGTTGGCCGTTATGCCTCTTCCACAGGCCATGCCCAACCCCCCCAACTCTGCAAACCAACCACCCATAGATACAGTGTCCGCATACCCTCTTGACAAGAATCTCGGCGCCATAGGCGAGCTCTTGAGTATCGCCACGCCTGTTGCGGTAGCCGAACTGGATCCCACGACGGCGAGTCGACTGCAGAGTAGGGTTCCCGTCGAGCGACTGCGTAGTTTGAGTCCCCCAGCGAGAGCGGCGAGTAGGAGTCGGAGTCGGAATAGTCAGGGGAGTAGTGATGGCGGAGTTATGGTCGAGGAGAAGAGTGAGGCGGTGCTTAGGGGGGAGATGGAGGGGGAGGAGGTATTGGAGACGCAGAGGCCGTGAGAAAGATGGCGTGTGTATGTGTGTATGGTGTTTAGAGGCTCTTGCCAGATTTCCCTGCAGAAATGCTCGTTGCAACAATACTTAGCACAAGTCACCCGCACTGACTGACACAAGGCTAGATAGTTGGTTCATGCATTTCAAACCACAGTATCCTACAAAATACGTAGTAATCGATCGTACTCCGCAAATTCCATCGAGACAAGATCCCCTTGCTCTCCCACATACAAGCTCTTCGATATGCAGACGAACCTGATCCCATAGTCCGCAAACTCCCTCTTTCCCCTTCTTTCCTAGAGAAAAAGAACTCACTTGCTCATTCAAATCCTATTCCTCCGGCACTCCTCACAAACATTGAAATCGCACCTCGGACACCGCATAATAAACCTCGAATGATGCCGATTGCACATCTCACACCGGAAGCCTTCCTTCGGCACACCCTCCGTGATGCGGGCAAAGCGGCCTGAATGATTACACTCATGGTTCTCCCGCAGATTAGCGAAAACACGGTCCACGCGGCGTTGGCGCTCAAGAGGTAGGATGTGGGGGTTGGTATCTCGCCTGACGATTTCTTGGGCGCGCTCGATGAGACGGTCTTCGTTGGCGATTGCGCAGCGACAATTCTTCCAGCGTGTGCCGCAGAGGTAGCAGAATTCGGCTTTGCAGTGGCATCTGTTTCGTTTGGGCGTGATTAGCTATGTTATGTATGCTTGAGATGGGTGGGAGGCTTGGGACTTGTGCTTTTCAAGAGAAGAGGAGAGAGACTCACGTCATATGGTTGCATCCACTTCGTAGATCGACGACACGGTTGCAAGCATAGCATGTCTGCCACCCCAGGTTGCGAGCCAGATCCCTTGTCTGCTGTATTGCTGTGTCTTTAGGGCAGTCTTGGCCAGCATGATACGCGTTTTTGCAGAGAGCGCATGTCGCTGTTGCGCAGTCGGGACATACGACTCGATTTGTACCCGCCTGGATGCTTGTAGGTAGAAGAAATCTCGAGCACTGGCGGTTACTGCAGTAGGTTCTGTTGCGTGTGGAGTACTCCACTGCCGACAATTCGAATGTTGCAAGCTCCACGGGACTCATGTGCTTAGCAATTAGAGCTAGGGGAATAGGCTTCTTACAGCACCGAGGAGGATAGAGACTCTCGTCGCGGGTTGATCGCATAAAGAGGCCCTTGATGCAATTGATGCAATACTTGTCGTCACAGTTTAAAGTGATCAAGGAGGCTTGAGGGTACTGCTCCGCACAAGCGCAGCAGTGAGACTTAATGGAGAACTTGTTCAGGATGTCTGCGTGCCGCTCTGCAGGCGACATGGATGGACCGGCCTCAGTCTCGTCGTCGGAGACCGCATTGCGTGACGGTGCTAATGCTGCCTCTACCACCATGGACAAACGACCCAGGAAATTGGCATGCAGAGGGCCGACATGAGATGGTGGGGTTTCAATCTTAGGGTCGTTTTGGCTCAATTCCCAGGCGAAGCAGTGATCTTCACTTGCTTGTGCTTCCTGCTGGGAGATGTCCGCAATGACACGACTGTCAGATTGAACGGCTTCTCCGATGCTTTTAGCGAGTTTCTGGTCTTCCAGAAATGATTTGTAGTCGCGTAACTCGGCGCAGAACTCGTCGTACACAACCTCGATATTTGGCTTTTGACCTACAGGATGCTTTCCCTTTCTTGTATCGGAGTAGTGCTCAAGTTCTTCTAACTGCAGCGCCAGAGCAGTAAGTTCGTCATCCATTAGGGCAAGCCCCATGCGAGGGGTCTCAATTGAAATTCTTGCTGAAGAATTTTACTCTGTTTATAATAGAAGAGAGCGGATGTTTGATCTGAGTGATAGTAAGAGGGTGAGTTTGTTATGGTCTTACTGGTCTTACCCGTTCGGGTAAAGCGCTCCCACTCACATCCAATTAAAAGAGCGAATCCACTGCACGATTCTGCATGAGTGATAGACCAGCTATTGAGGGTCGGTATGCATGTAACAGACAACGTAGCAAGCGGTCACATACACAGGATCTACACGACATTTCAAACTTTCCGAACAAATCAATAAAATATACAGTATTCATTTCATTCCCAACCTTGTGAGATTTCCTGAACGACCCTTAATCTGATCCAGACCCTCCAGCAGCACAGCGTCGACAAAGCATAGACTTGATCGAACGCGTGCTGAGTGCTGGGCATGAAACGAGAAAAAAAGAAGTATACATACTGATGCGGCCTATCCGAAAACACACTCCCCAGCGGACAGGCAAGCACAAAACACACTATAAAATATCCTCAAGACATTAACGACCTCTGTAAAGTAACTCGACCGTACCTGCTCCACTCTTCCGTTGTAAACAAGGAAGTGAATTGGAGATAGGCTTGGGGGTATAAACATTGCAAGCAAAGAGGCAAGAGTAGTTGTTTGCTCACTTTCCCTTGATAACTCATCAATCTCCCCATACAGGGTGTAGATGAAACTGAGAGTTGACCAAGACAAGGGGAACAGACAACCGTCAAAAGAATGGAAGCCAAGCAGATAAATCACATAGCCACAGATCTATGAGACGCGTAAATCTCAGATCGCGCAAACAAAAGAAACAGAAAACAAGAGCCCGCTGAAACGTTCCTCATAAAAGCGCACCTGCCTTTGTCGGCTCGATAATGTCTTACATTGCCATACCAGGAACCGGCTTCCGATCAGGTATAGGAAGAGGGCCGGTTGGGGCTGGGGCATTAGGGTTCATAGGACTAGGACCTGGAGCTGGGCCACGGCGCGGGTTCCCAGCCGCACCTGCCGAGTTGGATCGTGGGCGGCCGTCAATCTTGGGTGGAGGTGTCATCTGGGGACCACCACCGTAGGGACCAGGCGACATGGAACGCTGAGGGGCAGCGAAAGGTGCGTTGCTGTTGGCGCGTCCACGAGGAGGGCCTTGAGGAGGACCTTGACCACGAGGGGGTCCGTATTGAGGAGCGTTGCTGTTGGCTCGCATGCGAGGGGAGCCTTGAGGGGGCATTTGACGGGGTCCAGGGCTCATGGGACGAGGGCCCTGACCGTTCATAGCAGGAGACAGAGGACGCGGCTGAGGTCCGCCGGGACCCATGGGCGGGCGGGCAGCAGGATTGCGCATGTTACCTGGGGGTGGACCTTGACGGGGCTTGACAGGGTGCTTGGACAGGCATGTACGAGGAACGACACCTTGCTGAGAACGGTCCATGCGAATGCAGAGAGCCTAAAAATGGTTAACGATATGCTTTTAACAAAGTATAATTGCGAACTTACCCATCCGTCGTCGTACTCATGAAGCATGCGAACGAGTTGACCAGCGCGAAGATCGAGTTCATCGGACATGGAAGGCTTGAAGTCAAGTTGGACACGGTGTACATTGTTAGGACCAGGGCTTGGAGGGGGACCAGCAGCAGCACCAGCGATAGGAAGGGGACCAGCAGGGGCAGGACCAGGAGACGCAGGAAGACCTTCGGCAGAAGCTGGAGTGGACGGGACGCTTCCAGGGTTGGGGCTGGCTGTTGGCGGGGCTGGAAGTTCAGCAGTAGGAGCTTGAGAGGCAGGGGGAGGAATTGACTTGGCTCCAGATCCGGCAATAGAGGCGGCGTCAGCGGCAGCAATAGCAGCGGCGGGGTCGGCAAAGCTGGCGGTGGTACTGGGCTTGGCAGAGTGCATGGCAGAGTTCAATGGGGAGGCATTAGGGGGCGAGTCTGGGATAGAAGCTTGCTGGCTATCAACGGCAGCCTTGTTTCCGAAGGGGTTGGCCGATGGGGGAGCAGATGACGCCTCAGGATCTTTGAAGGGATCAGCAGCAGGAGCATTGGATGCGCCAGGTCGCTCCCAGGCACTCGATGGACGCTCGGCGACAGCGGAAGGCGAGAGAGTCTGTGATTTAGCAGCGCCGGCGGCAGCACCGCCAGCAGCAGCAGCATTAAGCAAGTTGGCTGCGCTCTTGCGCTGCTCGAAGCTGGGATCAAATTGAGTAACGGGACGAAGGCTCAGGCGAGGCGCAGTATCGGCGCTGTGCGCAGAACGAATGCTAACAGTAGAGGCAGCGGCAGGACCAGTAGTGAAGACTTGAGGTGGCGGAGGGGCAGGGGCGTTGTACATCTCGGTCTTCTCGTTCTCCTGGGCGGCGGCAGCCATCTGCTTCTTCTTGCGACGGTACAGGAGAAGGATTCCAGTAAGGGCGGCACATACAAGGAGAAGGAGACCAAGAGCAAGGCCAGCTTTTGCACCAGTAGACATGCCCTCATCGGAACCGGGGGCACCAGTGGCAGAGGAAGAGGCAGTGGCGGAAATGGCGGCAGTGGCAGAAATGAGGCCTGCAGCGGACGAGGCAGGGCTTGGAGTGGGGGACTTTGTTGCGATCATGAGGGTAGACGCTTCCTTGATGGAGCTCTTGGGCTGGTCCGTCTGCCTCACGGGTGCGTTGTTGTCGTTGTCGTTGTTATTATTATTGTTGTTGTCATTGTCGTTCGAGTCCTGGGTAGGCGATGGCCTTCTCGTAGGCTTGGCCGTCTCCTCAGGCTCATCAGTTTCCTGAGCAGTGGTGCTCTCGCGGGCGCGGGTAGCAGGGGGAGGGAGCGCAACAGGTCTCTTGGTCGGCTCTGGTTCATCGGCTCCCTCGGTCGCAATTATGATGGCCGTGACAACTTCTACTGGACCGTTGAACTGCTGTCGGCGCATGTGGGCATGCGCGTGCTGGTGCGCCATGTTGGGCGTTATGGCGTACGTGTGACAAAGAGTTGTTTGGTCGAATTTGACTGTGCAGAAACCGGCTCCTAGGTTGCGGGCGCAAGATGCTCTTGGTTGACAGTGAAGGTGTATTGTACTTGTTAGGCGTGGTGCAAGGAACGTGGTATTTGGACGAGGCGTCGTCGTCGGCGGCGTTGTTTATGTTCAGGTGGACTAGGCACTATACAGAAAAGAGGGTAACTATGGGCATGTAAAAGAGTGGAATGCGGCGGGGGCAGCAGGGCGAACGAAGGACTAGACGACAACCCGGCCGCAGCAGTACGTGATGTCGTCAAAGGAATTAAGAGGCGGCGTGAAGGTGAGGGAGCGAGGGACCGACGGTGGAGAGGAAAGGGCGTGGCACGACGGAGCGACTTTGGGGCTTGTGCGGCCACGCTCGAAACGCCGGGGAGGCCTACCATGGCCGAACCGTCTCTGGTGGCCCGTGCCCGCGTTCATCCTGCCTATACCGGCATTAGCCTGTCCCTAGTGCCAGGTACCGGCTGCCTGTGATTGGCCGCTCCATCTAATTTCCAGCCCTCTTGACGCTCGTGCTATTTTCTGCCTCTGTCCCTCCACCAGGCCCGGCGAATGGGCGGCCCTGCACCCCTTATCGACTCGAGGAGCGACTATCAGCACTTTAGACACCGCCACAGCCTGCAGCCAACCTGGAGACGTCACGGTCCTGACCTCATTTTCCAGCTACAAAGCTGGAAGATAGAGTGCCGGGCCGGCACCATGGCATGCCCGCTGAGATGCCCTCTTTACCCGTCCAGCCAACCGCCAGCACCTAATTACCGTGCGGGCGCATGGCATCATGAACCTACTTACTTAGGCCCGCCCCCGTCGCGTCGTAATTTCGCCTGTCATCAAAGCGGAATGCCAACGCCGCAATCCTGACCCGAGGGTAATGCCAGGCTGTATGCTTGCGACAGTGGCTGAACTCGTGTGCTCTGGTCCGGTAGTTTGGAAAAACACACAGGTCCACGAGTGAACACGCTGTGCCAGAAGAAAAAGGAAAACAACATAGGTGGCTAGTGGCCGTTGGTGCGATCACGCAAACCCTGGTCGAAAACAAACAAAAAAGAATGCCTCAACAGCACCAAGGCATGAGGCTTCGAACAAGCATTTTGCATTACAACTTTATGCGCTATGCTCGCTCAAAAGGGGTACCTTTCCATCTCCTTTGACTGAGCACAGCGTCACGCCAAGAAACAGGTAGAACTAGATGCACTCTGAGTGTGAAGCAGCACCCTGTGGCTATTCATTTCCAATTGACATCTAGACATATATGTTTGCTTTTAGAGATTAGTCATCAAAACATCTCAGCCTTCCTAGCTCAGTGGTAGAGCGCGTCACTAGTAATGACGAGGTCGTCAGTTCAATTCTGGCGGAAGGCAACTTTTTTTGCCTTATCACCTCAAGTACAACCAACCGCAAAGCTCTGAGGCCATTCGAGCCCAATTATTTTGCCAGTACCATCAGATCTTATATTCTCAATTTTGGGTGCATGTAAAGATCTGCTCACGGACACATTGCTTTTTGCAGCAAACCTCAGAAAGTCGGTTGTACAATGCGAAAGCACCTTTGTGGCGATCCTGGACATTTCTTCTGGGGTGACGCCTGACTAATCTATGCAGCGCAATACTTCCATATGCAATGCAGTGATCTCAACACTAAACCTACTACATGACATATTGCTTGACCTTGCGCTGACAAGGAAGAGGCCTGCAGTTTCAGAGGTCGATGCAGTGCTTCACGATCCCCGGATCCTCGGTTGGCCAAAATGGGTATACCAGTCGCGTTTTAACCACGTGAGACAGAATTCTCCTGGCAGCAGAAGGCTCATGTGAGGCGGTGTAGACATCAGCAAAACATCCACAGCTGACTAGTGGTTTCTTGGTCTGATTCAGCCACTCATCTCGCTCAAGTGAGTAATCATGTATAACGAAGAAAGAACAGTCATCCTATAGGCCTCGAACGCGGGGAAGCATCTTGAGCATCGTCACAACGTGTAGTTTGGTGGAGCGTCCGAACGGTGATTGTATCTACGCGCAGAGCTGCTGATGGCCCGGCGGGGAAAATCCTGAGCCAGAGCTCAGGATGAGTGGGGCTGGGCAGCTGCTAGCGCGTCCAGTCGCTAATCCACCGTTCTTCGCATCCCAGCAGCATCTCAGAATCTCGAGCCCATGGAAACAGAAATAACCACTGGTCGCACGCTATAGCAACAGGCTGAACTTGCTCGCGGGACTGCGGAGCTTATCCCACCGGCTTCTCGCGACAAGCCGCGCTGCTTCGCTACCTTATCGCCTGGAAGATCCACGCTTCCGAGTTTTATTTCAGGAAAAGTGTTGTCCCGGTCAATTGCACCGCCTGAATCAATGGCCCGCACAACACCTATTCAGAACAGGCCGTACCGCTCGCACAAAGTACCGGCCTGTACAAGATGTCGCTCCCGAAAGATCCGCTGCCACATCGACATTCCTGGAGAACCATGCCTATCTTGTCGAGAAAGACGACTTAAATGTCAATATGTCGAGGGCTCCAGCACCAGCTCCCCTACAGAAGAAGGCTCAGATCGGAGGCCCTCAAAGCGACGTCGACACAGCGAGCCAGATGAAGGCCCTTCTCGGCCTCGTTCAGCCCCCATCTTACATAAGAACGTCAACAATCCCTCGGCATCCATCATGCTTGCACCACATTTTGCTGAGGACATTGACATCTTCAATCGCCACATTTCGCAGCATCGAAAAGCTGGAGGTGAAGCGGAGCACTCCAACTACCAAACCTTGTTGCACGATGCCAAAGACCCCGTTGTGTACCTTACCGTACCGAGGTTCCGGACTGGCCTACCACCCAACAGCGGCTGTGGAAAGGAGCAAGTAGAGATTGTCGAGCAGATCATGGGACCGTTCAAGCGTGAGGTAGTCGAGCTTTACTTTAGCGAGATTCACTATCATTTCCCCGTCTTGGATGACGAAATGTGTGATACGCTACGAACGAACCAATACGCCAAAGTACCCAATAACCTGATGTGCGTCATCTATGCACTTGCTTCGGCGCATTGGTCAAAGTCAGATACGCTCAAGATGCATCCTAAACCAAACTCATATTACGTCTGGAACAAGGCCATTTCCGCGACCTTGGAGGATTTTCTCAGCCCCGGTATGTCGACTTTACAGGCCGCAGTGCTTGATCAGGTTGGCCGTCCTTCAGTTTCTATCATCGGTAACATTACGCTCTGCGGGCGTACTGTTTCTTTGGCTCAAACTTTTGGACTTCACAGGGACCCTTCGAAGTGGTCAATCACTGAAAATGAGAAGTCGCTTCGCATCCGCCTCTGGTGGTGCGTTCTTATCACCGACCAGTGGTCTAGTGTAGCATACGGTGCGCCCCCTTACGTCTCCAAGGGCTATTACGATGTTCCACGGCCAACGGTTGCCTCGCTTATTGGCAACAGAGCAAGTCCGCAGCAGAAGCAAGCTACCAACTGCTTTGTGCACTTGTGTGGACTGACGGAGCTACTTGCGGAAATCCTGCCTTTTGTCTATCAGATCAACCCAGACCGATTACAGCTCGCTCGGGAAATCGATCGTTTCAAGCTTGAGTTGAACGACTTGGAAGCGCAGCTGCCTGAGTGGCTTCCTCTTCCAAATCGACCAGGAACAACTATGCTTTGGCTCTCGTTCCTCTCGATCAGACTGGTTCTCGCCCGTGTGATTTTCCGCGCAGCAGTTCTCGATGGGGACGGCAGCATCGGGAGGAACCGGCTGGATCAGCTACGCATCGCATCTTCTGCTGTTCTTGATTTTATCCTGACAATAGGAGAAACTCAGTTCCTGGATTTTTGGCTTCCGTACGCGACTCATCTTTTGGTGCAGGCCATTACGGTATCGTTACGCTGTACCGTCGAGACGCAGGATCCTGAAATACGCAACACATCTGTTGCGCGTCTTGAACGCGTTATTGCACACATTCAGCATGCGCGGGATAATTACGACTGGGATATTGCAAACTACTGTCTCGAACGGTGTGCTGATCCAGTCTCAAAGATTGCGTCGCTGAACGCAAGAGAGGTACCGCAACCTTCAGAAACCGAACCCACAAATATCGTAGCGAATGGGAACGGCGGCGAAATGCATGCAATGCCTAATTTCGACGATGCCTCCTTCCTGCTTTCGGATATTCTCGACCCCAACGCCTTTGACTTTTCCTGGGATGCGTTGTGGGACACACCGTCTGGTATGACGAATTTTTCGATATAGCAACCTTGCCGCACACGAAGTCATATGTCTCAAGTCCAGAGACGAGGTCAGCAACAAATGTGTCTTCTACCTCGTATCTTAAACCTCGTTGGCTCGCGTACTAGTTGAGACGCATACTTGTATGCCTGTATCCCATTCTACCTGGTCACAATGATCATCACAGCGGTTGCGACCGGCTCCAACTAGCAGCCGAGGATTACACGGCGACAAAAACTACACTACAAATCCGAGCGACTAAGTGTTACTTGTGCAACTTTCAGTGTAGTTGTGGGTTTTGCCTTAGGACATGATTCTCGATTGACCAACCGACGCTACACCAAAAAAAGCGCGTTTGTGTTTAATTAAAAGTTGCAGTTTAACCTTCAGAGAAGACCGTGCTTGAAAAATGTTCAAAGCAACGCTTGTTAGTATTTGGAATACACACTGAGGCTGTTTACTAGCTTGTATATGTTTAATAGTCAGAAGCTACCCTAATAACATTCTGTTGTGGAACTAGCTTCTCCTTGATAAATTGGTCACCGATCCCAATAAAAGGCTCTCCGCTTCAGATGTGCTGGCGCCGTATGAGTTTCGGGCTCTCAAGAAGGCTATAGGTGCATAGTCTGTTTGATAACAACAAATTTCTGCATTTGATGTCCAACTACTTCGGCGTGCTGTGTAAGCTGAGGTTTTAGGAATCGATGTCGTGATCCGCTAGTGGCTCTCCTTATTGGCCATGTCCCTAGCCTCACAGGCGACCCACATCAAAGTCTGTAATCAGTCCACCAACATGGGAGCCCTTGATCTGAATCTCACTCCTCGTTCATTCCTACAGTCTTTTTTACTTCACACTCCTTGGCCAAACAAATAGCCCCACAGTGAGACTTTTGGAATAACATGCCGGCCATGTTCCGCACCGGCGTTTCCCAACTAGCGGCTGTACGCCCTCTCCCTACATCGAGCCGGGTAGCACCATGTGTTCGGAATCTCGCAACCGTTTCGCCAGTGCAGACGGCTACTCGCAATCACAAGATTGTCGTGATCGGTGGTGGCTCAGCCGGCATTGCTCTGTCCCATCAACTGCTCCGTAAAGGAAATTTTGGCCAAGACGACATCGCCATTGTTGATCCCGCGGAGTGGCACCACTACCAACCTGGCTGGACCCTTGTCGGTGGTGGTCTGAAGAAGAAAGAAGATCTCCGCCGCCCAATCAAGGATCTGATGAACCCCAAGTTCAAATTCTACAACACCGCGGTAGGCAGCCTGAACCCAGAGGAAAACTACATTACCACCAATGCCGGAGAGAAGATTGCGTATGAGCAGCTTGTTGTCGTGCCTGGAATCATGCTGGACTATGGAGCGGTACCAGGCCTGAAAGAGGCGCTGGAAGAGAAGGAATCAATGGTTTCTACCATTTACGACTATGCGTACTGCGATAAAGCGTACAGCAACGTGCAAAAGTTCAAAAAGGGAGATGCGGTGTTTACCCAGCCCGCAGGTGTAGTCAAGTGTGCGGGTGCGCCGCAAAAGATCATGTGGCTTGCGCTGGATTACTGGAAGAATGCTGGTCTGTACAAGCCCTCGTCGTCGGGCGAATCACCAATCAACATTGCCTTTGCGACGGGCTTGCCAAAGATGTTTGGTGTAGACAAGTACGTTGCCACGACTTAAATCATCAGACGTTACAACACTAACTCCAACCCAACAGATACAGCCAAACACTTGAAAGGCTTCGCGTTGAGCGCGGTGTCGAAGGTCTCTTCCAACACGACCTGGCGTCCATCTCAGGCAACACCGCCACCTTCAACGTGCCCAACCAGGACCCCGTAAAGCGCCACTTTGACTTCCTGCACGTGGCACCCAAGAATGTGCCCTGGTCCTTTATCAAGAACAGTGCGCTCGCCAACGAAGCAGGCTACGTTGCTGTCTCAGACAGCACAACGCAGCACACCAAGTACCCCAATGTGTGGTCCATCGGTGATGCCTCCTCACTGCCTACCAGCAAGACCGTAGCCGCCATTACCGCCGAAGCCCCCGTCCTCGTGTCCAACTTGCTCAGTCAGATGCAAGGGAAGCCGCTCGAGGCTTCGTACGACGGATACACGTCGTGCCCGCTGCTGACGGGCGAGAAAGAGGTGCTGCTCGCCGAGTTCAAGTACGGTGGTGTGCCCAAGGAGACGTTTAATGCTCTGCTGGGTATCGATCAGGGCGTCCCCAGGAACGCATTCTATTGGCTGAAGAAGGAGTTTTTCCCTTGGGTTTATGGAAAGTATCATGTCAAGGGTGAGTGGGCTGGTCCAAAGGGGCTGGCGAGATGAGAAAGGGCCGAGGGTGGGGGGTTGTAACATGGGTGCGTTTGTGCTCAAGCATGGATAAGAAATTAGGTCATCCAGCTTGACATAGAGTGCTTTGAGGTGGTAACTTGGTTCTGTGCAAGGGAAGAAGGGAGATAGCGTACAGAGGGGAGGTCGCTAGTATTTTGGATTTATTACATAGCGAGGCACAGATAAGGGAGAAAGTAACATATACCCTGATAATTATCATACAATTTTGATCTAGCAACGAAAACCAGTTCTTCTAAGACACATGATATTGAGTCACCCAGTTCGACATATCAGTGCAACAGATATTACAACAACTTCATCACAGTCATGTCACAGCCAAGACATCAACATGTGAAAAGCAAACTTAACTCGTTCAATCTTATATACATAGCCTCCATACTCATGATTCCTCCCACCACTCGATTCAATCTCATCCCTACTACAAATACACACATACACCCTTTCTCCCCTTCCCTACAAGCGTGACAAGCCAACCACCTCCCTGGGCGCATGGTAAGTCGGCACCTTCATATCGAGCGCGCTACCACTGTAACCAAGGTCCTCAGCGGTAAGGACGGCGCACTTCTCACCAATGAGCAGGGCAGTCGAGTACGTGTTGCAGCCGACGTTGTCGGGACAGATGGACAGATCGGCGACCTTGAGGCCCTTTACGCCGTGGACGTTGAGGCGCTCGTCGAGAACACCGTGCTTGACGATGGAGTTGCCGTTCTTAGGGGCCATGGAACACGTGCCGAGGGAGTGCCAGGTGGTTTCGACGTGGCCTATATGAGAGAGTTAGCTACTGTTGCCTGATGGGGTTTGTACAGAAGGGAAGGGAGAGACGTACGCTTGACCCAGTCTTCAACGTGCTTGATATCTTCGTTGGTGTATTGCAAGTCCTCAAAGACTTCTTGCTGGTTGGAGTTCAAGAATGTGGGCTGAGGGACGCGGCCTTTCTCCAAGGGCGCGGTCCAGGAGCCATGTTGAATACCAGCGGAGAGGTTGCCAGGGAGAGCGTATGCGTTGGTGGTAGCAAGATCCATGTCGCGTGCACGGGCTGGGCTGTCATAAGCATAGAAGGGATGCATGGCTTGAACCTCTCCGGCGTAGGCGTCCATTCGGCGGGCAGTCTCACGGGACTTGATGTATCCCCAAACCATGGGAGCCATGTCTCGCTTGTCATTCATAAATCCGGCATCAAAGTCCGGTGCCTCATACGGGTTGGGCGAGACAATGTGTGTAGAACCACGAGAGAAGGGATACTCGAGGAAGTGGAACATGGTGAAGAACTTGCCTGGTGGCATGACCATGTGGTCACCGAACCAGCCTGCAATGACCGAGTAATGCATTACTGGCTTGTCTGGTTTGTTCTTGAAGTAGGAGTCCCAACCAGAGCGGAATTCCTTGCATGGCCAACTGTCCATCATCTTGAGTTCTTCCTCAGTAGGCCGGATCTTGACACCAGCTTCGATACCATTGGTGGCAAGTGGACCAGTGCCATTGATGTTCCACTGCTGGAAGACTTGTTCTTGCACCTTGGGGTCACCACGGACGAAGTCGTCAAACGACTCTACATGTGGCTTCGCGCGGTACGTGGCGAAGGTCAGGCTAGGACTTTGTCAACCAAACTGTTTTAGTGCGCGCTGATGTCGACTTACTAGTGGTCCTGGAAGTTGAGACCCACACCAGGAAGGTCAACCAAGGGCTTCACACCAGCCTTTCGCAGTTTTTCTGGGTCACCGATACCAGAGCGCTGGAGGATGAGCGGTGAACTCAGGGTACCTCCCGAAACAATGATCTGTTTGCGGGCGCGGATGATCCTAGAGTTGATCTGTCCAGGAGAGACGGGCTTGGTAGGAACAACCTTGACGCCAACAGCTCGATCACCCTCGAGAATAACCTTTGATTGATCGTCAGCGGCAGTATCAGCCTATAAGAGATGGCTACATACCTTCTCAACCTTGTTGCTGGTCAACAGGTGCAGATTCTGATGAACGGCACGGGTGCTGTGAATGTAACCGTGGGCAGAGTCAGAGCGACGTCCGGTGTCACGGTTGATCCACTTGAGCCAGTGCTCAGCACCATGGCCAGTGACCAAGTCCTGAAGGTCATCGGTAGTTGGAATGCCCTGAGACTCTGTGGCACGGAGGAAGTCCTCCTTGATAGGATAAGTATAGTTACCAAAGGAAACCTTGATGGGTCCCTCAAATCCGTGAATGTCACGGTTGTTGCAGGCACGCTGGTAAGTCTCGTGCTTCTTCATAAGAGGAATGAGTTCCTTAGTGGTCCAACCCTTGGCCTGGAAGTCATCGTAATCTGAAGCCGAAGCACGAGTGTACATCTGGGTTTTGTTAATCCCATCACTGGCTGTCTTCTGACTGTGCATAGCGTACCATGAAATTAATGGAAGACCCGCCTCCGAGAATGTGTGCACAGGGCACAACAGCACGGCGTCCATCGAGCCATTCCGAAGGCCTGGAATAGTAGAAGGAGGCAGTCTTGCTGTCCAACTTCATGTTCCTTGGGTAGATACCCGGGCGGAAGACCCATGGATTGTTCAGGTTGTTCTCACCAGCCTCAATCAAGAGGACCTGGAGATTATGGTCAAGATTGGCCAAACGGCCAGCGACGACACATCCGCACGATCCTCCACCACACACGATAATATCAACCTTTTCCTCGTCAGCAACTGAGTCCAGTCCATTGGGAGCTGGTGGCCTGAACACCGTACCTCGTCTGGGATCGTCATCTTGCTGGCTTATGGAGATGTTATGTTGTTGAAACGATATGCAGGTATTGCAAGTTGACCGCAGGTGAGCAAGTCAACTGGGCATGACAGTCCGTCCATGGGCGAGGAAAAGACGTCCCTTTAAACTGTCAAACCCCGCATGTCCAGGATGTTTGCGCTCGAAGAGGGCCCACCATGTGGGCTGTGTCAATATGCATTTCTGAAAGCCGTCCATCCGGATAGCATGATGCATGCATAGTGAAGGGGGACCATGTACCATTTCTCCAACCTATCTGCCCGAATAAGGTTGGTGTATGGGTTTCTAGCCTACATCAAAAGGCCTCATGGGGCCTTGTCAAGGCCATTCAAACAAAAGCAAGACGATGGACTTGCGGATCCGCAGACAGGCTGTCTCCATACCGGCAGCGAACAAGGGTTGATACAATGGCAACGATTGGTCCCAAGAGCTGGGACAAGGTTAGTTCCCAGCATCGGGGTAATGGCCAGGGCGAACTGGGGTGAATGCCCTCATGGTCTCATGTTGGATGACGGGGTGCGGAGAAAGGTCACATCCAGTAAGGAGACATGCTCGGTTGCGTGTACAGGCCCACCATCAGATGTAAGCTCTGCGGACCCGATCCTGTGAGGTCGAGAACGGCGGGTTTAGGATTCTAATTCCAGCGTATCACGTCCTGGCAAGAGACAATGCACAAGTTTGTGACGAGGAGCGAGCGGCATGTGCAACGAAGTAATCGAGATGAATCGCAGTCCAATAATGATCTACATGGAATTGAGTTGCCGAGTATCCTTGGGAGCTGATGCTGACCAGTGTAGCTGGGTTAATCGCACCGTTTGGTCGTCCTTGAAGCTTCACCATGGTACCCGGCTGACAGTACTCAGCGACCATACACCTGTGGGTAAGCACTGTTGGGGGTATGTTTGTCTGCGGGGAGCAAGCGGCGCTGACGTCCTTTCAGAGACAACCTCTCTCTCGTGGAAGAATGCGGATGTGGGGTGCAGGACATCCTGTGCTTCATGCTGGGAGGGGACTATACCTTGGCGTGAACGCTAATGCCGGAAAGTGCGGGGTCAGCCCCGCCTGGCGTACGGAGAAGTAATAGACCAGCCACTCCGACGATCTCCTGCAGAAGCGCCATGGGTTCCGCCGTTATCATGGCTGACGACAAGTTTTTGATGCCTACCTATTGTTAGATATATCCGGAGCTACAAGCTATCCAATGTCCCAAGTGGCACAGTATGCTCTTGCCCCCAGACACAAGCAAGGTTCAGAACGTGGCCACCATTCATTGATATGATTGAAGGAACAGAATGACCCATGGCTTTGGTTAGGATTCTAACAGTCTGGACGATATTGGCTGCGGGTTTGCGGAGATCAGGAGCCTTCTCGGCGCACCAAGGATTGTCAGCTATTGCTAATAGAGCGCGAGGCTGCTCGATCGAGAAGACACCCAGCGGTGGTACGAGGATCGTGTTTTCTCCTTTGCCGGTCATATGCAAGCCCACGGCGTGTCTGCTGTTCCTCCACTTAGGTCGGTGTAGACTCCTTTCGGGTACATTCAAATGGCAGAAATCTCCACCTCAATGCAAGTCAGCAGCATTGTTCAAAGTCTCTTGCGTTGAGGTTCGAGATGAGGCAGCCACGCGGGGCGGGAACTTTCCGGTCAGTACCTGGTCCTTGTGCAGTGCGGTTCAGCCCTGGTCTAGTTCCTATCCCGAGACTTGTCAGTTTGCGGGGCGGATACTACTGATCCGCGCGGTCCTATTCTGAAAGTTTATCAGTCTTTGAAAGCCTTCAGCCTTGTCCAGTAAATAGCACATCACTGACGCTTCGTATGGAATAGAGTGAGGGAGTTTGTATCGAACTGCAGATCCGTGTCTGAACGTTTTCAGCTAGCATTCGACCCAGTGCGGACCCGACCAACCTGCAACAGGCTTTCATTAGTCTCGAAATGGTACAAGTACCTAAATCATACACTCTCGTCGTATGTTACAATATCCTCCACCATATTGGTATCCGTTTTCTAGAAACATTTAATCTAGTAACGCCAGGGATGCAATGTGAAAAGAACTAAGAAAGAAAACAAGAGAAAGACCAATGTCCGGCAGTTCAAGGAGAAACAAGGTAAATCAAATCTCAGATGACCTCGTGTCTTTCCCAACCAGTTGGCTTTTGGTGTGCAAGGTCCTTGGTTGGGTGTGGCAGCTCGGGATTCCGGTACTCGCTAACGTACGGGTTGGGGTCTTCCTTTTGATCGAGGTTACCGAAGGTATGGTTAACTTCTCGATGCTTACTCTCGTCTGCGCGGACTGGGATAATATTAGCGTGGCCAACACTGCATATCCATAATGAGGTACATACTGTAGAGAAGCAAATCGCGCATTGTGCGGTGGCCTTCTGGCATTTTCCAGTAGTCGACCGCGATTTCGGGAGCCTCCATCTTTTCCCACTTGGGGAGACGGCCTGCGTCGAGGTCTTTGATCTGGCGTGTGTATGTGATGACTGCTTCCTCCTCAAGGTACCCGACGAAGCGGTGAACGGTACGAGGGCTGAGGAGGTAGGCAAAGAACAAAGCGTTACACCAGACGCCTTGTGCTCCAAGCACCATGAGGCGCATCAAAGGTCCCGGACGTTGCATCTTCAGGAACACAAGCAGATGCATGCGCTCGTTATAGCTCTCTTCGAGCAAGGATTCAATCCTGGACACAGTGCATTAGTGGAGATCTCATTCCCAAGATGCAAGAATACGCACCATCCATTGTCTCGCTTCATTCTCCGCATAGAATGCAGGTGTCTTAGCATACCAGCTACCATGCCAGGCACGCCTGCAACGCTCTCCAAGAAGACATTCCGAATGAGGTATTTCTCTTCGGTCATGGCAAACTGTTTTTGTGGGTTTTTGGGATCCACAGGTTTCTCGTGTTTGTATCCGGTCGCCTTATCGAGACCCCAGCGCAGCACCTTGACAGCAATGAGAGCAACCTTGTCAGATAATGTCTTAGCTTCACGGTGAGCGATGGTGACTTGGTTCATCTGCTCTTCTGTGTATACTAGGCATGGTCAGTGTCTGACAGTTCGAGTGATGTCAGCGTACGTACCTGGATGCGGCCATGCTGCCTGCGTCTTGCGGACTTTCTCGGTCGGATGCTTCTCAAAGAATTCCTTGATCTTGGCTTCGCCACTGGGTGAAGAGGAAAAGTTGCGCCGAGTGTTTGGAGTTCTGATGTACTGAGTCGCAATGAAGGTGGGTCGAAGTCCGGGGTTGTAGCTCCGGAAGGACTTGATGAGTTGTGCAGTGCCCCGTTTAGAGGCCACTGAGCCGCATATTGTTACTCTAGTGGAGATCATATGTGATACGGCGAATATATATGTGTCGAGTAATTGAGTGTGATGTCTATGGTGTCGGTGTAATGGTGAGTGCTGATGTCAAGTAAGGGTAGATGCTGAGGCACCCATGGATCCTTTATATATAAAATTGAGCATGACACAAAGGACTAGAGCAAATTCTTCAAATAGTTGTAGTGTTTTCGTAGACAGTCACCGATGACGCTTGGCTATGCAGGGTGCAACAGGAAGGCGCATGGGAGTTCGCCGATAGACTGGGGCGAATCCATTGTACGGCAACGCCAGTGAGCAAATCGGCTTTGTTTGGAATGCCGAGATGGTAAGCAGACGTGTCGAGAACAGGAAGCATAGGTCGCGTGCAGCGACGAGTTCGACGGGGCTGAGCAAGTTGGTATTCAGCTCACGAGAAGAAGTCGGAACTGCAGCGCCAAGCATCGGGCTTCCGAATGCAGACATTAGTCTACATCCCTGCAAAAAGCACGCTTGCAACTGGAAATTCATTGGGTTTGATCCAAAATACATTCTCCATGGCAAATGATTCAAATCACAAGTTTTCTCGATTCTTTGAAGCCAGTATTGCTGGTGTTGGCTGCCCCGAGTAATAGACTCTTCATCCCGGAAGATAACCGTCGGGGTCCCGGTGACTCGTTCTTACCCTAATGGACCCACTTTCTCCCATAAGGCTGTTATGGATATGCTTACAATTTCTGAGCAAAGCGCCGCAAGTCGGTTGCCCGGTTTGACACAAGGCTATCTGGGCTTGCGTATTTCAAACGCTCGCTGTTGGTAGGCTGTACGCTAGAGGATAGAAGGGAAGATTCTTACAACAGTGGTTCAGTGCCGCAGCCAGGTGAAGTAGGTCAGTTCAAAACTTCATCTTCTACAGACCAGCAAACTGAGAACCACGTGGAGATGGCTCAAGTCGTATGTCGAAGGATGGTGAGAGCCAGTGGGGCGTCTGCAGCGAATACGCGGAGCACAGTATGTTGGAGCTTATTCATACAACAGGGCAATGTTGGAATTTCTACTTTGGGATAAAAATACGCGAGTACGCAGCAGCACGGCCCGGTGTGTGGATGGAGTAGATAGACACGTTGGCTGCAGCTAGCAGAGTGAGGTAGGTGGCACTGGTGCATGTGGAACTGATTGGCGGAATGTATATTTCTTTGTTTCCATCGAAGTCACCATGTCCTTCCACGCATCTTGGTATAAAGAGGATTGGCGATGTTGGTCTCCGAAATTCTGGCTGTCGTCCTTGTGCACCAATAGTCTCTAGACACGCCCTATGCACACAGTCTACTGAACACTGAAGCCGCTCTCGTCGGCTTTTGTGGCAATGTCGGAGTGGTCGACTTTGGAGACGGACGAGGCCGGCGGTCCCTTGTTCAGATGCTGGATAAAGTCATTGATCTTGTCCTCGCTGCCCTGGGCCTCGCCTTGAACCTAGGAAGGGTTAGTGTGGACGAGGCGAGCAGCAGCACGAGGGAAGGCCTACGCTTCCGTCGGATGCATTGGTAACGTAGCCAGTGACACCGAGACTGCGGGCCTGTTTCTGGGTAAAAGACCTGAAGTTGACACCCTGCACACGGCCCTCGACCTTGTACTGGATCTGCGTGCGCGTGTTAGCCTCTGCCCGGGCGGGCGTGGAGGAGACGGACTCGCTTGGACGACATTGCAGCAGCAGAGGAAAGGAAGCGCTTCATGTACAGTGTGTCGTGATTAGACGGGGAGTGGTGTAATTATCGCAATCTCGAGCATGATGTCTGCGTTCATATGGGGAAGGCGCGATGCAGCGGCGCGACGTCATTGCCGGTGCGAAATGCACACGCTAGGCACTGCTACGCTGGCCTTCGCAGCCACGTCGCGGACAGAATGGGACCAGATCGAGTGCGGGGCGGGCCACAGAGGGCGGCGGGCAAAGCAACGAGCAGCCGCACTCAGCAGACGGGGCCCAGGGCAGCTCAACGGCCGTATTTCTTTTTGCTGCACACAGTCAGCGCCGTCCTGTCACCACCGCTATGTGTTCACGGCTGCCGGAAATTGCATGGCCGCCAGGGCGCGCCAGGCGGTGGTGACGCTAGCCTCGCGTTGTTTTCGGATACAATCTCGCGTCGCTCCCCGTCGATGAAACCTCTAATCAAACGCCCCCCTTTCGCCGCCGAGTCACATAGCAACAACCGCACATTGCCCAGGTGGCTCCGCAAACAACTGGAGCCGTTGAAAATCACCTCGCACTCTCCGTAAATGCCGAGGACAAAACACCGAATCTCGCTGCTGATAAGGAGTCTCACGACTGCTACGGCTTTGCACCTCCCACCCCTGTCTACCAACATGGACACGACACCAAACTCCCCGCCTCAGCGCTCGACTTCGCCCGACCCTTGGGCAACGCCCTCGCTGGCCATCGGCGCCATCCCGCCCCTCGACCGCTCCGTCTCGACGGCCTCGTCTGTCTCGTCTGTCTCTGGCCGCTCGGCCGGCTCCCGGCTGTCCGATGGCGGCAGGAGGCGTGGATACATGAGGCCCGAGGGCACAGAGTTCTCCAAGTCTGCAAAGAGCAGAGAGAGCGTCATGAACCTGGGCACCATTGCCCATCTGCAATACTACTTTGCCAGGACAGGGCTGCTCGACACGGCCACAGGACGAGTGGCCAAGGCACGCAAACCTGGATCACGCACAGCGAGCGGCAACGAGCCCGTCTCGCCGGGCTTCGATGGCGAATTCCCTCTGCTGTCACCTAGCTCCCCGGACCCAATGAGCGAACACTTTGTCGAGTCACCACTCGATGAGACGGCCTCAATGACCTGGGAGGATCCCGAGCCAATGATGCTCCCACCTACCGTCAGCACATATAAGAACAACCCCATCTACGTCCCCCCGCCGCCTGACATGACGGTGCTTCGTCGTGAGCTACGCGAATCGCTTGCCGAGTCTATGAAGCACCTGCATGAGCTTGAGAAGGGATTCTCTGACGTCCACCCGGATGGCAAGACAGCAAAGAACGGCGGTGCTGAGGCTTCAGGATGGCACGAGGTCCAAGGTCTGAACCTGCTCGATGTCACGACATTAGCCATCAGGGCTGCCAAAAACTACTACACTGCACACGAAGAGCCACAGCGGCTTTACGCCATCAAGTCGGAACGCGAGATCCGCAAGGAGCTATATGACACACTAGAGGTTTTGAAGCGTCTCGCCATTCGCAACTTTGGAAACGGCGTCCAGCCATACGAAGTGACTCAGCTCAAGCAGTGGGTGGACGACATCAGCGCGCTTCTTGACACGGAAGAAGAGAAGGAGCGTGAAGAGCAAGAAGCGCGCGAGACGTGGTCGTGGCGTGAGGGCGACTGGACCGGCAAAGAACGCGAGCGAGAAGTCCTCTTCCTCCGATCATTTGACGAGACCAGCTCTGAAGCCCTGCCCGAATGGACCGCCCCTACCGGCACCGAAGTCCCGACACCTTTTCTGGCCACGCTCCAGGACGGACTCCGACTGGTGCGCCTGCACAACACACTGGTGCGCAGGTCGAAACGACACTTTGAGCAGATCAAGACGTATCACACGGACACGACCAAGCCATACCGCTGCGCCGACAACCTGCGCTACTGGGTCAAGGCTGCCGAGCTTCGCTGGGACATCAAGCTGGACGTTGATGTCATGGGCGTCGTGCAGGGCAAGGACGCGGAAGCATGGCAGAAGTTTGACGCGGCGATTCTGCAGTGGTGCCAGGGAGTGCGCGAGGAAATCACGCTGGAATGGCTGAAGCAGAAGAACCAAACGAGGACGCCTACACTACAGATCGACCCCAACTACGAGGCGCTGTGAAGTGGCCAGATGCTGGCAAGTACCGAGGGCAGTTTTCCCCTATTTCTTTCACTGTTTATGCTTTTTAACCGATATCATCTTTTGTTAATTTGCACGATGATCATGGCTTCGCACAATCTCAACTCTTCGCCACCGAAGTTATTTTTTTTCCTTTGTTCTTGTCCTCTCTCTGAGAGAAGGCCCTGGATGGGAAGTATTCGGGCATCTTGTAGCGTCATTTGGCTCAGAGTGCGCTGGATATGGCTGGCGACTTGAGATAGATACCCCCTCCCCTTTTGAACAAGCCGCGGCTTGCAGGCAGAATATATTGTATGAAATGGAGTTCAAGTCGATTCTTGGCGAGACTGGAACCCGGGGCAGACAAGGGCCTGCCATGTACAGTAATGTCTAGATACACTTGTACTGTAATACTACACACTATACTAGATACATGTTACATGGTGCTGGTCGGTATTTGTGGGTAGCCGTGTATCAAGGGGCACCAGGAATGAGTGAAGACGTGTCCACAGGGAGAGAGAGAGAGAGAGAGTTTGGTCCACGGAGGCTGGGCGATGCACAGCACAGCACAGGCGATCGGGTGAATTTAGTGAAGACGTGTACAAAGCATGTCCACACCGCACAAAGTAATACGGGCGTGGCACAGACGGCGGCGAGGCGGCGAGGAGGGGCTGGGAGAGCATGGACAGCAGGGGGACGCTGGCGGGAAATTGGGCACAGCGGCACTCGGTGTCTCATGGGCGGGAAACGTTGCGAACCAGTGTCCTTGTGCTGATTGCTGTGGGAACGAGGCCAGACCGCACCATTTGGCTCTTATCGTCGACGACGACAGCGAACGCATCCCCGTTGCCTTGCTTGCTTGCATCGTTCAAGTGTCTCTTCCCCCCAAAAGCAACGCAACGCGTGCACCCGGCTGGCTGGCTCACTCACTGACGCGAAGGTCGGATCCGGCATCCTCGAGCAAACGACTCAATCTCCCGAAGCAGCGCATCCGTGCATCCAGCGCTCTCCGGCGTGCGCAGCCCTCTTTTTCTCGTCAGGACGCGACCTGGAGATCTTCTCGAGGTCCAAGCAGAGAAATGCTCAATGAGCCACCCGGGCGCGCCGCCTCCAGTGAACGACAGCAGCAGCCCCGCGACTGCCGTTGACGTGCCAGCGAAGACACCGCCCGCTGCATCCATCGCCCCATCGACAGCACCATCGTCGCCCAAGCCCCTTCGTCCCACGCCGCCACACCTCGAACCCACCACCAAACTCGCACGCAATGTCTCTCCAGGCCTGCTGGCACGCATGAAGTTCCTCAACCAGCCCACCGACGCCCACGCCACAAAGACCACCGTCGACGTCGGCCGCATCGAGCAGGACCGCCTGCGCCGCCTCGACGAGTTCCGCAAGCAGCGCTCCCTCGACATTGAGCGCCGGGGCACTGCCTGGACCGGCAAGACGACGCAGCCCACGCCCACCCTCACGCCCCTCATCCCCCAGTCGACTGGCGGCAGTGTCCCGACTCTGGTCATGGAGCCCGACTTCGAGAGCGACCGCAGCAGCGTCGTCAGCACCAGCGACAAGGTGCTCCCCTCCGAGTCAGAGGCCGACATGGAGCTCGACATGCAAAAGTACCGCCTGCCAGACGTCACAAAGCCCGAAAAGGCCCTCAGCCAGACGCTTGCCGCGACCACGACAGCTGCAACGCCAACGCCAACACCGCCACCCACAACACTAACAACAACAATAACAACACCTCCCCAAGAGGAAGTAGCACCACCGCCACCCGCACCCGCACCCGCACCCGCCACCGAGCCACCAGCCACACTCGCTCCATCACCACCACTACCATCACCACCCCTCGAAACAAAACCCGCTACTCCCCCCACGCCGCCCCCCAAGGACTCGCCGCCGCTGCCACCGCTGCCGCTAGCCGACGAAAATGAGGCTTCTGTGCTCGACGACAACAATGGCATCGACATCGAGTCCTACTTTGCACGCCGCCACTACCCGCGCGCCGGCTCCATCTACACCCTCTCCAAGGCCAGCTTCACCAACCAGATCCAGCAACTGACCTCGATGAAGCTGCCTCCCACCACCATCGCCTCGGAGATTACCGCCCTAGCTTCGCCCACCCAAGCCGCCCGCGCACTCCACAAGGCAGCCAACGACATCCGTCTATGGATCTCCAAGACCAAGGAGGTCCTCAGCGGCCTGGACGCCGACGACGATGTCGAGTGGGCTGCCGCTGCTGGTCGAGAGGGCTTGGCCGAGGTAGACACCGCCATTGGCAAGTTCGAGCAGCTTGTCAACGTCTACATTGGCGCCATCGAAGACCTGCAATCCCGACCAGACATTGCGCAGCTGCCCACCAGAGACCAGGTAACTCTTGTGACCCAGATGGAAGACATCGTCATGAGCTGGGGCGAGATCAAGAAAACCCTCAAGGGAATTAAGAACCAGGTCGAGATCGCCATGGAGTGGGAAGAGCTGTGGAACAATGTCTTGGGTGAAATCGGTGCTGAAGTCGAAAACCTTAGTCGCTTGGTGTTCGAAATGGAGGAGCGCAGACACCGCGTCATTTCAGACTCGGTCGCCGAAGCACCAGAAAAGTTTGACATTGCAGAGCTCGAGAACATTGTCGAGGAGATTCCACGGAAGCAGGCCATTCTTAACAGCAAGCGGTTTAGCATGCCCACGCTGTCTGTCTTGTCTCCTGTTTCACCCATTCCTCAAATCGAGCAAGAAAACTCTCGGCTCCTGGCTCTCTTCGCGAAGCTGCAGCCGTTGCGCGCATCACTCGACTTTCTGCCCATGCGACTCAACACCTTCCAAATGCGGGCAAAGCACATTTTCCCCTCGGCTTGTGATGAATTGCACCGCAGGAGAGAGCAGCTCGAGGCACAAGAGAAGAAGCTGGAAGCCGAGGCAGATGCATTGCGAGAGGAGCTAGGCGAAGACAAGTGGGTGCACAGCTTCCGTCAGGCTGGCAGCAAAGCCGTTGCCATGTACGATTCATGCATGAAGAGCATACAGAGACTGCAGCAGGCCATTGATGACAGCGACGACGAGAAGCTGGCTGCACGCATTGCCACGTACAAGGACAAGAGAGACCATTACCCGCCATCGATGAGGCGTGTGCTAGAGTTGATTGATATCGAAATGAAACACAGGGCCACCGTCAATGGTGAGATTCTGCGCATCCAGCAGGATGTGCGAAGCAAGGTCGAGGATCTTGAGACAGTCACCAGCAACATGGACGCTATCCTGGACGACTTCACTGCCAGACGCAAGCTCCGCGACTCCGTTTCCACCGTCCTGTCCGCTCGCACCGAAGCCTCGTTCGCGCATTCAAACCTAGACACCCCAGGCAGCTCTCCTGCCTCAAGCGTCGTCATGAGCCGCAAAAGCAGTGCTACAAGCTCTGCCATTACTCCCTTGGGTGCCAAACCCCGTCAACCCAGCGCCGCAGCATCCAAATCGGCAGTTCCTGTCAGTCGACGGTATTCGAGCATGCCGCAAAGCACAAGTGCCCCTCCCCGGAAGTCTCTGCCTTCTGCCCGCTTGAACTTTACACCTTCTCGTGCCATGTCTGGCACAGCATCCAGTCAAGCACGTGCAAAGACTCCTACCGATAAACCAGCAGTTAAGCCTCGCTGGAACTCGGACACGCACTTGCGCGACACAATTATTGGGCACAACTTCAAGCCATTGAGTCTTACCACACCGTCACCGTTTCGAAAGGACAAGGATACACCGAACGTCTCTGGACGAAGTTCGGCTGCAAGCCGTTCATCTATTCCTGTAAAGAGCCCCTTGGGTCGTTCCGCAGCGCTCTCGCCAGCTGTATCTGCCCGCTCCACATCCACCAGTCCATCTCTGCAACGTCCAGCACGACCTTTGGCGAGCCCCATGCAGTCCCCGGCTACACCTGCAAAGGGCAAATCAGCGGTTCGATCCACCCCCACTTCTTCGCCTCAGACCAAGACCACTACCCCAGGATCAAGCCGCCGTGTACCCACTGTAGGACAGGATGGTACTAGCCCTGGCGGCGAGGAGAGCCCCGCAGCCCTTCGTGCGTCTCGGCCTCCGAGTTCCTCAGCCAACCGCCGCAGCAGCGTTCTTTTCAGTTCAAAGCAGCGGACTGGGTCGGCCTCGAAGCCCGCAGAGACAAGTCCTGCCTCTGTCCCCGGGCGTGCTACCAGCAGACTCGGTAGCGTGGGTGAAGGACGGGCCAGCAGAGCCGGCGAAACACGCGCTGATAGCCGTATCGGCGGACGCCAGTCAAGCCAAGGACAAAACAAAGCCATCAAACCTGTTTGGAGATAGGTTCCCAAAGCTCCGGCCTTGAACTAACATGAACGATTCCTACTCTAACTCACTTTTGTTGAGATAAATGACGGCATCAATATCACCATTGTCAGCTTATTTTTCAAGTTGCCCCAACAAGTTCATTTCATAACTGCGAATCCTGGCTTGATTCGCAATACACCCCTATTCCAAAGTACGAATTTTAGCTACCCAGTTGCCCTGTTCTTTTATTTTAGCGCTCATCTCCCGTTTCTATACAGTGTGTGAATGGGGTGTTGAGGCGCCATGTTCTTTTTCCCGACTTGCATTTGTATCGAACCCACCGATCGATCTCAACTCTGGACTCTTACCCTGTTTTTTTGTGCTTTTTTTCTGCCGCTAAGAAGAGGGGGCGTTTGCAGGTAGCGGCTTGGGGGAGAAAGTTTTCATCCTATACCCCGGAGTTTTTTTGGTGTTTTTGCTTTTACTTTTTGCTTCTTAGGCCCAACGCTCATGCTGAACCAGGGGTGTGTTGGGAGATTGGCGCGAATATGACAAGTTTTAGCATTAGCGCATGGGTATTGCAAAGCTTGGAGGTGGGAAGTTGGAAGTTGGAAGGGGGTGGGGATGTGGTTGCTGGAGATACAGAATGGGATTGGAATTGGTATGGTAGGGGGATATTGGGGGACTTAGCTCACAGGTATGTCTTGGTGGGAGGGTAGAGGGGTCGTTGGGATAGGCAGGCGAGATAATACCATGTGCATGAGTTGTGGAAGTTGGCCGGTTTTCATAGCAAGAGGAGTTGAGGAGAAGAATAGAATTGATACCAATATAGTGTTTAGAGCGAATAGGAGTATTGTTTTCCTCCTTCTTCTTACTTCACGGTCTCAACGAGTGTATTGTCCCTAAAGTTGGAAGGGTTGCTATATCGCCTTTCTTGTCTTTTCATTCTATGTCTTTACGTGGGCTCGACGATTCAAGGTACCAATCTCACGCTCCAACCAGATCGAATCGAATCAAACAAGCATACACCCTCTTTCCACTCTATCCCAAGATCCCGCACCTTCTCTCCCATATGTAGCTTGTCACCACAGACTACGTACGTGCTGGCCTTGTTTTCTACCTCAAACAGAGAGGTCCCAGGTATTGTTTATAGATCTGTCTAAATTGAAGTACCACTAGAGATTACAGATAGTACTTGGGTAGGTTACTAACAGGGGATTTAGAAGCAGAAAAGATATCATATGAGGGCAAGAGTGGTTGTTGGTTTGATATCAAACTTGGAGAGTGGCTTATTTATCCAATTCTTGGGAGGAAGGTCGTGGTCCATATACAAGAAGTGTTTAATTTTCTTCTCGATGATTTCGGGTTTTCAGGCCGGAGACGGTGCGATTTCAACGACATGATTCACAGAACGACTGTTCACGTGCTGTTCTAGGACACAGCTCGGATAATTGAAGTTAATTGCTTCGTCTCGCCTATGAAAAGCCTCGCCCATGCCAGCAACCAAAGCAACATGCCATTCTAGAAGAAAAAGAACAAGAGTCAGACAGGTATACCCGCAACCAACACATTCCCATCTCACCATCCCAAATCACAGTTCCTTAACCAACGTCACCACAATCCCATTCACCCCCGTCCTCCCACTCTCCCCACCATCCAACACCTGCTCACAAACCCGAAACCCCAAACTCTCATAAAACGCCCTCGCTTTCTCATTCGCCATCACCATATCCAAATGGACTCCTCTGGCCCCCATTTCCCTCACCTTGTCAAAAACCCTCCGCATAAGCACCGTCCCCCACCCCTTCCTACGATACCCCTCTAAAATATCAATATGAATATGCGCCGGATATCTCTCTAGCATCTGTGGCCACGGCAACAACATACTACAATCAGCCTGGTACACCGCTTTGCGGAAATGCTTGATGTCTTCTTTTTCCATTGCCGGGTCATTAGCAACCTGTACATCGGGTGGAGGAACCAATTCGCGGTTTACACTAGGAGCGAAGTCTTTGCGCCATTGCTGTGCGAAAGAAGGAGTCGAGGCGCAGCCGATGCAGTACCCGACTACACGCCCGTGTCCGTCGTCGAGAACGAAACAGGTTTCTGGACAAAGAGTCACGTATGGTGTATACCAGAGGTGCGCGCCGATAGTGCGTGCGGGTTCATAGTCGAGAAGAGGGTCGATGGTGGAAAGGTACTAGGGTGTTGGGGGGGAGGTTAGGGGAGGGGAAATCGAATCAAGGGAGGGGAGTGAGGTGGCATACCACGTGCATGCCGTGTTGGAAGTCGCGGGATGTGTCGTAGGGGCGTACAAACGGTGTTGGTTCTGGCATGCTGGGTGGATGAGATAGAGAGACGTATTTCTGGGTTTCTGAGTACCAGGCGTCTCTGGGTTGATTTCTCTACTCAAGATTGATACTTTTGAAGAGTGAGCCTGAAAGTTGCAGTACTATATGAAGCGAGACGAGTATGGGATTAGTATACGCGCAATGCGAGATATTGGCAGTGCCGGATACGAAAGGAGCAGGACTGCGGGGATGGAGGGGCTGCATCCGCTTATGGTTGGTCCCTTGGCTACCCTGACATATTCTCTGTATTGTCCGGATAAAAAGGCTCGGTCGTAGGAATTCATATGCATGTGTACGTTCTTCGGAAGAAAGCGATCCCGTTAACATTGATATCCAGTTGACACGAAAATTGAAACCCCTCTGGGAGATAGAAGAATTAGTTGCCGTTTGGAAAATCATCAAGATCTGATCACTCACCGAAGCCCAGAACTAAAATTCTGCCCTCTTCTCCTCAAGTTGTAGTTTTTCAGAGACTGCGTATAGTTTACAACCTGGGTCCTTTGCAACTCGAATGTGGATATTTTAGCCAATTGTCTACGCTATCTGGATACTGTCGTACATTCCATTTTCGGGCACGGGAAGTGTATGCATTTAGTCAAAAATGTCGGTTCTGGTGGCTATCGTTAAAGACTCATAAAACCGTAAGTACTTTTTGGAATGAGGATATATACTGGCAAAAGCGAAACACGAGAATATCAAGTTCAGTGATGTGGATCTTTTAACCCCTTAACCAAGTATTGGGTTAAAGTAAGAGTAGTACCTAGTCAACTTCACAATTTCTTGTCAATCTCCCTTGCTTTCATATTCGTCATAGTCGCAAGTAAAACATTATCCAACTTCTCCCTTCGAATCCATTCCATCCTCACACACCATCACCAAAAGCACGAAACCATGTATTGAAGTTTTTTTCAATTTGATTGTTCATATTTATGCACATGTATGCCGCTGTCAAGCATGACCGCAAATTCATAACCCAACCACACAAGTTGCCCAGACCCAGCTACAGCCGCGTGGCTCCCAAACGCCCCTATCCCCTCAAAAGATAACAATAAACAGTCCCTCGATGCTGTGCATAAAAATATTCGCATTCCCCTTTCCCCTTCATTCCCAATGGATATGCTCAAAAATGCATACACAGTATACCATCCCTCTTGTTGGAACCAGAGAAAGAGGAGGAAAAAAAGCATTAGGCCAACGTGAAATCAATCCATGATGCCCGAAGGAAGACCAAAAAAAAGGAAATCACACTCAGAGATAACGATAATCTGGAGCGCGAGATCTGCGATTACGACCTCGAGGGTTCACCGGTTGTCTATCATAAGCATCGTTATCTTGTTGTCCTTGTACACCACCCCATTGCCCTTGCATTTGTCCTCCTCCCCATCCATACTGCTGTTGTTGACCAAATTGCTGACCAAATTGTTGTTGTTGGCCGTAGCCAAAGTTTTGCTGAGGGAACCAGCCTTGCTGAGGTCCCTGTTGTTGTTGCTGCTGTGGAAAGCCCATCTGGAAGCCGTTTTGAAAGCCCATTTGGTTTGGCATCTGCATCTGCATTGGCATCGGCATTGGCATGTTCATGTTCATTGGCATGCCCATAGGTCCCATTGGTGCGTTCTTGAGCATTTCCATTTGCTGGATGAAGTCCTGCTCCATCTTCGACGCAGGGTCGGCGGCTTGACGCATCGCCTTTGGTGCGGTTGGTGGTTTGATGTCTGTCGGAGGCTCTTTGCGCTTTTTAGATGAAGTAGAGTCAGTATCCGAGACTTCATCGGCCACCACCGCAGCAGCAGCAGGAGTAGCACTAGTAGCACTAGTAGTATTTGCAGTGTCATTTGCGACAGGAGAATTAGCGTTGTCAGTAGCATGGGATTGAGAAACTGATTCATTTGTTGAAGCAACTGCTGCCTTTGCCTTCTCCTTCTCTGCTGCCTTCTCTGCGTCGTATGCCTTGAGAGACTTGACCATATCATCGTCGGGAACAAGATCATCCATTAAAACATCCTCCTTTGCACAGTTGGGACAAACCAAATCTCCATCTGCAAGCGCATTGTCGATGCACTCACGGCAGTATGTCTTACCACAACATGGAGTCTTGACAGGGTCAACAAATCTCTGGTTGTCGATTGGGCATTCGAGTCCGCGCTCGCGGAGCTCCTTGCTGGCGGCATCGACGCTCGCCGCGCGCGCTCGAGATGCATTTGTTTTCTCTTGGAATTTATCCCACGCTTTCTGGTCTGTCAGGACTTGCACATACTCGCCATCAGCGTTGAGCATGATACCCTTTGCAGCCTCCTCGTCGACGGGTTTTTCGACCTTCTTCAGGAAAGACTGTGGAATACCGGTTGTGCGCTTGGCTTGGAATGCGGGTTTGAAGTCGGGATCGTCGTTAGTGGGACAAGCCTGTATCCAGTGACCTTTGATGTTGCAGCGGCGGCAGACGTAGCCTGGTGGCGGTGGGTGCGACGGAACGACAACGTTCTTGGTATTGTTCTTACGGTACACGGGCTTTGCGTGCGAAAGAGCTTCTTTCTCTGCGTCCCATGCCATGGCCGACTCTGCCAGGAAAGCAGCCTCCGCATCTTCCGGTGTCGCATTATTCACCGGGGCAACAGGCGCTGCAGGCTTGCTCTGCGTGGTGATTGCGCGTGACGGCGCTTTGCCTGTGACGTAGCGTGCTGCCCTTCCCTGTCCTTTTGGAGCAGGGCGTCGTATCGCAATGACGGTCGAGGAGCGTGGTATCAACGTAGTGTCGTCCTTGTATTCTGAGTTGGGGTCATCTTGTGGGAAGATGTGGAGGTTGAAGTCGGTTCCGTCGCCCAGGCCGCTCGCGCTGATGATCTCTTTCTTGAGCTCGAAGACACTGAGGTCAGTGCCATTGAATATGATCCGCTCGCTATCTCTCGAGTTTTTGAATTTGTAAAAAATGGACGAAGTCATCGTGGTGCGGTGTGGTGTGGCGTGGATTGGGCGTGTCGTGAGGGAGGCGTGTTATGATGAGAGATCAGCAGTCACGTATGCTCTGCTTGACTAATCGTGCACGGACCATATATTGAGAACCACGGAAACGCCGCGCGACGGGAACCCGACAAGGCAGCATGGCATCACTGAAAAGCCGTGGTTGCTAGTGGTGCATGAAGGTCATTTGTGGTGACCAAGCACGTATGGCAAGTTTCAATTATTAATTTGAGCACTTGAGGCTCGTCTATGTATGCAATGTCTACTCCTCCGAGCCATCCGCTTCTAATTCGTCAGGTCCCAGCTCTTCTCTTGCCCCTCCTACATCGCACTCATGTATGATCTTCTTCCATCCTAGCGGTTCCGAGGGATCTTTGATGTGCTCAATGGTTGGGAAGTAGTGCTCGTTCTTCTTCATGGTGGCAACCCATGGAACGTTGTCGAAGGTCATTACCTTCATGCGGAAATACTCGTTATCTTTGATCTTCTTGATCTCGACAAGGAACGCCGACAAATTGGGAGTGGGAACATTGTTGACGTGTGTGACAAAGTTTGTAGGTGCGAGCTGTGTAGTGTAATTAGCAAGTTGCTCGTAATAAGGGACATGAGAGCAAGAACTTACCCCGTACATGTATGCGGGTGAGCCGCGAGCCCGTGAAGAGATGTAAACATCTGAATGAATTTTGCTGATTTGCTGACGCACAGCCTGGTGAGGGCGGTGGAAGGTGGCGCCACAGAAGCTGACCAGTCGGTCGGTCTCGAGATCCTCAGTAGGGACTGTCGAAACCTTGATAGTCTTTTCTTCACGCTTGCGTACGATGACTGCGTCAAGAACTTCGTTGTTGTACATGACATCCAGATCAGGGGAACGGGTTACAAGTTTGCCGTTCAACGTCAGGAGGACATCGCCCTCATGGAGGCCATCACTGTGGCCTGAGTCAACCTTCCGGACCATGAAGAGTTGGTGGCGCTCTGGATCCGCGTTCTCGGTCTTCTCAATCCATTCTTCTGATACACCCATAACACGGGCTTGACTCATCTGGACCGTCTGGAACTCGACGTTCAAGATGCGGAGCTTAGGAGTCTTGCCGCTTCGGATCTCGTTGAGCACTGGAAGGAGGCTGGGTGTTGCAAGGCCAAGGTGGTATTCTACATCCTTGCCGCTGTGCGATGTTCGCTCGCCTAGGTATGAGAGCCAGAGAGCCTGTACAGTGCCATCCTCGGCAATGAGCACGCCAGAACCACTGTGTGAAGCCTGGTTTGTGTCCACAGTGATGGCATCAAAGTTTGTTGCGCGGTATCGCGGCGTGATAGCACTAGCCGGTATGGCAACTGTAGTGATGTCTGTGACAACGGTCTTTGCCACGACAGGTCGGAAGTTTTGGTTGATACCAAAGAAGATGGTCTCTGCCCCCTTCTTGATGTATTCAGTAGCGAAGTTGGGCGTCTTTACAGGCGCATTGACTAGCGAAGCATCGTACTTGACAATGGCATAGTTCTGCAGGGGATGCATGAAAACGACCTTTGCATCCACAAAGATGCTGTCGGCGATAATCAGAGATATATCACACAGGTCGTATGGCAGAATCGCTCTCGAAACAAGAACAAGACCCTGGTCGGCATCGACAACAAGACCGTAGCCTTGCTTGTTAAGCTTGGGAAAGCCATCAAGTTTGATTGGCATAGAGACGTGCACACGTACAAAACTACGAACAATGTCTACTGCTTCGGGGTAACTGGAGCTCATCTTGACAAAGTTCGCACGGCGCGGCACTGGGGGCACAGGTGGTATGGCATCGGCTAATGGCTTGAAATCCCACAGGCCTGTCGTATCATTACGAGTTGCTACTCGAATCTTTGCGTGCCAATGCCTATCGACTGCAGTGATGCTAGTGTTTGCAGTGTGCAGGTCGCGCAGATGCTTGTACATCATGACCACTCGTTTGCGGTCAGGGATCTTCTTCATGACTTCAATGAAGGCATCTAGGTTGGGTGTCGGCTGGTTATCCACTTCTTGGATCAGCCACCCAGATGTGTATCCATCGGCAAATCTAAACGAGCCAGCTGCTTCGCAAACGTACACACCTGCGTTCTTGAGCGAAATAGCGTAGAGACGAGCTTGCTGGTACGAAAGGTCATGAAATGAAGCGCCTGCAACGGAAACAAACTTGTCGGGAGTGATGGCATGGAGGTCCCCGACGTCTATCTCAACGTCCATGTTCTCTCCTGCGCGCTGTATGGTCACAGAGATGGTCTGGCCCACGTGCTCATCCAAGATCGCATCGAGACGGACGAACTGGGTTAGTAACTCTCCATTGACGCGCAACAACAGATCGCCTTCTTCGATCTTGTTCGATGCAGGGCCTTGGGGGAGAACCACTTCAGCAACCAGCATACCCGTTTCTTTTGGGAACTGGGTGCGAATGTCCTTCTCAAGCTCGGCTGAGAGGCCCAGTCGTCGGCACTCGTCGAATGGCTTCAGTATCCACTGTGTCTGAATGGTGCCTCTGGTGACGTGTTTGCCTTGACGAATCAGCTCCAGTGCACGCAGAGGGCGGTCCAGGGGCAGGAAGTAGTCGGTTGCAGCACCGTCCGCGCGTCCACCGGCCTGGAGGGCAACGGCGAATCCATCACGGTCCACTACAGGACTGCCTGAAGATCCTCCACTGGCAGCAGCTGCTGCTTGTATGTAGTTGGTGTTGAAGTCAGAGTAGCCCTCGCCGTATTCGGGTGCGTTACGATCGAGACGACTGATGACGCCGGACAGGATACTGAGCTTCTCTCCAGCATCGTTACCAACCACGCGGATCTCGACACCAACTTTGGCGTTATCAGGTCGCAGTTTGAGGGCAGTGACGGGCATGTACCGGATCTTCTTTGGGTCGAAGCGCAGGATACCAAAGTCGTGGACCGGGTCGCGGTAGACTGGGTGGACATCGCACTCCTCGTGGTTGTCAAAGATACAGTAGCCGATGAAGGGTCCAGCGCCCACAACATGCCTATTGGTAAGAATGTAGCCCTGCTCAGCGTCTACAACAAAGCCAGTGGCCTCTGAGCTGACGGCTGGATCCGTGTCAAACGAGCATGTCTGGCAGAAGTGTATGGAAACTACGCTCTTAACCACGTTTTCTATAGTCTTTTGCCACTCGACCGTGTCGGGCCCTGAGGCTGCTGCGATGTGGGCCGCGGAGGGAAGGTCGTCGGCGGCGACGCTGTACTCGCTGCGTGCCTCGTCCATGGACTCATCTTGGCCATTTGGATGCGACATGACGCCGTTGGTCACGTGGGATTCGGGTTTGATCTGCTTCAGAGGGCGGTCGGTGGCGGGTGAGGTTGGGTGTTGCTTGCGCTTGACAGTGCCATTCTGGTCCATTTGCGGCGAGGTGGGTGCGGACGGGGGCGAGTGGAGAAGGCGGCGGTGGGCGCAGGCGAGTGCACTCGTGCTTGTGCTAGGCAATGTCGCAGGCGATCGGGTGCGAAGAAGGGCGAGCGGTCGTGACACGGGCAACAGGCGTGAAGGTCTGGTGGTTGCGCAGAAAGATTGTTTGCAGGCGGCGAGTGAGGCTCGGCCAAGCAGCATGCCAGCCCTGGGGGAGCGCTGTCAAGATTCTGGGGCCGCTACGGTGCAGCGGCTGCCAATTGCAAAAAGTACAAGTCACGCACAAAGAAGTGCCGTCGATGGTGAGTACAGATGAAAGACGGAACGTGCTTGAAGAGCCCTGCAGCGGCATAGTTCGCGCTGCGGCCCACCCCTGTTCTCCCTTCGCCGCACGTCGCGACCAGCGTCATTCTCGCCGCTGCACCGGGCCCGTCACTCATCCATGTCATCACGCCCAGCCACTTGACCTGTGAAACGTGGTCCTGTCTGGCAAATACACGGCATCATGCATTCATGTCCAACTACGAATCCGTCTCACTCTCTCCGACGCTCTGTCTAGTTCTGGCTGCTTGAGTGTTGCCTGGAACAAGCAACAAAACCACTGGCTGTCAATACTCATCAGGACCGCCCAACTGTCTCTGCATACGCCGGTCCAGGTCCCGCCATCCTGTTGAATGTTTGGGAACCAAAGAAGTGACTCCGACCCTGAAACAGCCGTACCAGTCCCGCTCCGTCACATGGCCGAGTCGAGTATGCTCAAACACAATCAAACTCCTCTTGCTCTTCCTTGACACTCTCTTCCATCTTGATCGTCTCTTCCATAGCGGCAGCATTCTTGGCCTTCCTAGGAGTTGCCATCTTCTTCTTGGGTGAGCCATCTTCCTCAGCAACAGCATCAGCGTTCTTACGCTTCCTGGGTGTCTTGGGTGCCTTGGGCGTCTTGAGTGGCTCAGACGTCTCGGCGTTGGTACCAGCGTCCAGAGGCTGACCATTCTTGATCTTGATAATGTCTTCCTTGTGCTTCTCCTTCAGGCGGGTTATCATCCTCTTGCAAGCGATGACAGAGCGACCGGCAGGGATGGGTGCGTTCTGTGGCAAAGGGTTAGTTAATGTATATGTCAAAGCGTGACGAAAAGCCAGACTTACGCTAATCTTGGATTCAATCCTACCCTCATTCTCGCAGAGTACGACGAGGTACGCAATCTATGTTCGATTAACTAGGGCAGATGTGAATAGACTGAGTATACTTGCTTTCTCTCTTTCAGACCAGCCGGCACCGCTTGCGCCGGTCATGTTTGCTGTCTTCTCTGTGTCGGACATGCTGACTGCTTTCTTGTGTTTGGGTAGCACGAGTGCAACGACAGAATAGCTTGTTGTTGTAAGTGTAGTAGATGGTGGTTGAGGAGTTGAGAGGGTTAGGGCAAGGAAACAGAGTGGGCTACCAGCCTTTATCTACAAGAGACTGGCTAGCAATTGTTGGATCATCCTCATAGTGAGTTACCGACATGCAGTGAAGTGGTGGAGTGAAGGTGAGCTTGACGGAGAAGGTGAGGTTTGTGTCATACATCACACGATCCTCACAAGTGAGCCTTCCCTCTCATTTAAAGGGCTTCCTTAACCTCCTGTGGATATTTGGTACAACTGCGCATCAGATTTATGTAGTCTTTCATATTCTTTACGCTTCACCCGTGATCTTCTTCGCAATCTCAATGCACCACCCAGAAGCAGATCGTTTGCCAGTATGCTGTCATATGTATATCAAATGCAAATCTGCGACATGGTTCGACAACATTCCAGACTCGCATTCCTCATTAGAAGGTAGCTGCAACTTCAAACATAGTCACGTGCTTAGCCAATCCCCATGTAGCACTAGGCCCACGTAGACCCTAGCCTCGTACTTCCACATGATACTACACCTCCTTAAGCCCACACTCCACATTTCTGACCCCAGAAGTAGCAATGCTGGAAATAGCTTGCTTCAACGCCTCTTCCGCCATCGCATCCGCTCAGGCGGGTGCTGATCGCATCGAATTATGTTCTGACTACGCTGCTGGCGGCGTCACTCCTTCACTCTCCACCTTGGAAGACGTCCGGAGTCAGACGACAAGTGCAGTCAATGTCATGATCCGGCCGCGCGCAGGCGACTTCAATTACACGGCTGAAGAGTTTGCAAGGATGGAGGCGGAGGTAGTCTCACTCAAGCCCTTTGCTAGCGGATTCGTATTCGGCATTTTGGATCCCAACCATCGTGTGGATGAGGCACGCAATCATAGGTTGGTCCAGTTGGCTGCTCCACTGCCATGCACCTTTCATCGTGCGATTGATGAGACGGACGATCTAGATGAAGCAGTTGAAGCGGTCGTCAGGTGTGGGTTCAAGAACATATTGACAAGTGGTAGTGCCGGTAATGCACTCCAGGGAGCTGAAAGATTACACCAGCTGCAGATGAAATTTGGGCATTGCATCTCACTGATTGCTGGTGGTGGGGCTAGAAATGGGAATATCGGAGAAATCAAGAGGAAAACTGGGGTACCGTGGCTCCACTCGGCTGCTATAACACTCCCAGGCGAAAATGTTGATGTTACGGAGGTGAGGAAGATGAAGGATTCACTGGTGGAGATAGAGCGATCTTGAACTACGGTGAAATATTATTCATTAAGCGTAACGTATCAACAGCGAAATGTCCCCTGTATACACATAAAGACATTCCAAGCATCTAGTGGGGTATCATTCATATCCAGATTGCCTCACGAATAAACTCTGGTGGAGTTCCGCCTGCTCATCAAGGCAGTAATGCACAGCCAGCCATCTCCCAGTCCAACAGTCAACGGATCTACAGGAAAGCGTAGATGAGGGCGCCGAACACAGACATCTCGAACGACCTTGCATCCACATGTGCAGCAGCTCCGGTCGGCTTGGCGGCCTTGGTTTCTGTCACAACAGCCGTCTTGCCGGCAACAGTCGTAGCTTGGGTGATTGTGGTGGCGGGAATCGTACTTTTGACCTCCTGGCCGCTTACAGTTGCTGTGATGACGCTCTCAGGAACAGTGGTTGGTGCCGTGTATGTTACTGGAGGGAGAGTCGTAGTGTATACAACGATCGACCCAAGTTCAGTCTCCGGGATCGCGCCGCCAACGCCGGTACCCGTGAATTGTGGGGGAATCGACATGGTCGAGGTGTTGGGCTTCTCAGCTTCGTTGCCGGAGTAAATGTTGGCAGTTTGTCCGTCTTTAGTATAGTCTCCGCTGACCAGGTTTACGTCAGTGCCTCCGGAGTGATATTCTCCTGTCGCAATGGTTCCGTGCGATCCGTCGGGGAACTGGAAGTTGGTGGTGAACTTGTCATAGCACATGGGAATGTTGAGGTTCTGGACGTTTACGCAGTCGAGGCTTGGGTGGCAGGCGAAACCCTCGGCGCGCTCGTCCACAGAGCGCTGTTTGAATGAAATGCCCTGGACCGACGCTACGACGTTGGTGTAGAGCGAGGTGAGACCTGGTCCCACTGAAGGGGGTGTGTCGGTTGTAGCACCCTTGGGCTTGCAAGCCTTGTAGGATTCATCTCCATCTCTCTTGAATTCCTCAAAGGGTGATGCGACAGCCATAGCCGCAAGAGCGAGGGACAAGTACTTCGGTGACATGTTGAGGTACGGCGGTAAACTATGGCAAGACGTCGGATGCTGAGGGAAAATTATGTAGATTATTCGACGAAATGCTGAACGATGGACGACTACTAGAACCAGGGACGAATGCCGAGGGCAAAGGAGCGGATATGGAAGCGAGTGACAAGACGGTTGATCCGACAGCCGGGGATAGGAGCGAGCGGTCTCAAATCTATATCACGACGACAACCTGTACGTGCGGTATTAACAGGGTTTATTTAGACTGCCTGTTCCCATGCCGAACTAGCCAAAAGGTACCATGCGCGGTGTGGCGCTATCTGGTGGATGGCACACTAGTATACGACAGGACAACCATCGACCGACTGGTCTTGCTTTCTATCGCGCAATCACTAGCTACTCTCCCGCTTTCCATATGGACCATATTTCGCATGGGATTCGGATGAAAACAGGTTGCGCGATCCGTGAACCTGCAATTCTGGAAACCTGTTCGTATTCGGAAATCCTTCGAAATGGTTAGCCGTAATCAACATCCAAGTCTGCACCGGCAGCCAGTCGTCGACGAGCATTGACACGTCCAGGCGCCTACAGGTGGGGTGATAGCAAAATCTTGTGATTCGCTTGGAAATCGTTCGGCAAGTGTTCATTTCTTTTTAGCTTGGAACAAGTCGCAATTGAATCAATAAAGAAATGCGGGTTCACGTCATACGGGCCGCCTTGATTCCAACACACGGGATACGTTGGTTGGTTCCTGGCAGCATACCCACTTCATGGGTGGGCTCCCACGCCACATTGCCGTTTCTTTCTCTCATCTTTCTTCGCGCTAGCACGCGACCTCGATTTTTTCTGTAACTCGCATGATTCCTTTTGAAGAGCGGCAAGTGGGACGATAAAAGCAGTCGGATATTTGCTTGAGCTTGATGTCTATGCATCTGCAACCCGCCCCTCCACCCCCCATCATTAGGAAAAGAATAGCAATGCCACCACAAGATTGCCAGCTGTGATCACAGCACACTTGATCTAAACCTAAAGCCATCTCGCGAACACGTAGCTACACACGTACAAGAACTTTGCAGGAGGCTAGTCACGGCTAGTTCGGCACGTATCGACCTAACCCTAAACTCATTCCCCGGGTTGGACGACTTTCCAATGCGATTTCGTTAGGAGAAGGCATCTAATGATTGCTTCCTCGTTCACAGGCCATCTCATTGGATAGAGAATATGTATTTTGGTTTCCCCTTACCGTTCTTTTTGCCAATTAGCGTGCACCGGACTAAAAATAGGACCAAGCATCAAGTCGGGCACTGGTTCAGGGCCTCGTAGTGCACCATAGGGACATCGAGGTGGCAGCTATGACTACGTGTTATCAGGGGTAAAGGTGAACAGGGAGAGCGATGTGCCTAAAGACGATATGCCTCGGAGCTTCCCTTGTCAAACATCTACACAATACAGATCAACAATCTCCATACAGTTAACAGATATGGATACGAAAAAGGCCAAGACGTTATTGTACGGCAAACATCAGCGGAATCATGTAGCCGATCGGGATCACGTGACCTCTCCACTCATACGAAAAAAATTCATTCACTGCAAAAAGACATACGACAGCGGGGATTCGCCAGTGGTCACCCACCTGACTACTAGTCCGCCGGTCTCGAGCTTAAGTATGATTGATCGAACGGGGAATCCTGCTTTCTCGAGCCTATGGTCGTATGTATTAGACATGTTCAGTTTTGGGAGATAAATCTACCGGGAAATCATTTCTCGAGCAGAGTTCTGGTAGAGCTACATGACGACTGCAGACTCTGGAACTACCCTAGGCTTGTTCTGGGGTATTCTTTCCTGGCTTTGTCTCCTGTAGTAGCCAAGGACTGGATGTGTGTGTTGAATCTAACGTCGGTATTGGCGGAGAGAGCCATGCCAGAGGCTTGTGTTGATGAGACAGCATAAACGGAGCAATGTTAGTACCAGAGGTTTATGTTGTTCAAGCCACTGGCCGTAGCGTGTACGAGGTATAGGGGATCGCACTTTATCAGTCCCCAGTGGGAGTACAGGCTCTCCACATACTTCTTGAAGGATTTTTAAGCGGCCTCGAGTAATGTCCATGATCTGTGGTGCTTCAGTACGTAGTGTGGGATGTCCATGACTTGGATGAACTGCCCGCTATTTTACTACTGGTGTCACGTGTTATACAACCTTTGGGTACCCCCTGGAGGGCGCTTCTCTCTGCCTCCACAGCTTCAGCACATTACTTGGCAATATGGAATCGACTCCCACTGCGGCATACAACACAGTCCGTCACATCATGAACCTGCATAAAATTACTAGTCGATTCGGACAGTAGGTGTCGTTGTGAAGAACACTGATCGTATTTCCAAGGGTATCTTCTCCTGAAATTCTTTGCATGATATGACGATCGAAGACAGGAATTCCGAGATTTCTACTGGTGTTTTGCTATAAGTAACCAGGGTTGCAATTCTCCCAACGACCCGGACTCTTTTCCACAAATATAGGTGGGCCAACAAGAACATGCTTATTGGAATTGCCGCGCGTACACGGAACCAAGAAATAGCAGTGTATCTTTCTATTTGAACTGCGGCCAACACTAACACCAGAAAGTGGTCTGTAGTTGTTAACACGTTGTCGCAACTACGGGACTGAGGAATACGTACACAGCATTGCTTCCTTCCTAAAGCAACATCTTCATCGTAACAATATGTGTAACAGGGTATGGAAAAGTCGACTTCGAAGCAAGGCAAATCAAGTTTCATCTCCCCCCTCTTAGTGCATACACCGCAGAGTCTTTGGGTGGGTTTGAGAACGACAGCTGTGGCGCTTGGTAAAATGATGAGCGCCGATATGACCGTAGTAAATGATATCTTCATGATTGGGAGAATAGACGAGACAAGAGGCGTAAAGAGTTGTATACTAGCGAGTCGCCAGTGGAAAGAAAGACAGGGTTTTATAGGCTCACGGGCGAAAGAGCTGTAAAGTCTGGTAAAGGCTGTGTGGAAGATAAAGTGGAGATTAAAATAACTGCGACAACTGCCTGGAGAGAAATAGGAGACCTGTTGTCCAACTACCCAGGGCCTTGGAACTAACTGAGCATCAACTAGAGCTCTTTGAGCCACGCTGCGGTATAGTTCAGGAGCCGATGGCTGAAAACAATTGCTTGAAGGAGACGCCATAGTAGAGATACACATAATTCATGCACTCGAATGTTGTTCACGGCCTTGGACTTTTGTCAACTCAATGTCGTTGAGGCGTATACAGTCATCACCACTGATAGAGGATTTGCTATCTACGGTGTCGCCCTCAATAACATGACGGCTAAACCAGAGCGACTTCTTAGCATAATCGAATATTCACTGCCAGCGGCATAGCTAATCTTCGGGTCCTCACAAGATACTGCGCTAAGCTTTCTCAAGACCCGCAATGCCAAGCACTTAACGCTTGCTTAACCTACATACACCTAAATGCAGCGCGGCGATCAAGCCAATAACACGTCCGAGGAAGCACGTCCGGGTGCTGGATAAGGCACGGGATGTGTCCGGAGGCTGTGCAGGCTAGAGAAGATAGGTGCTTGAAGATAGCTTGGCCACACCAGGGTACGAACTTGGATCTGAGGAAATACTCTACGTAGTTGGAGAAAGTTGTGTGGATCGGTGGTTCAGCAATCGCAATGGACACTTGACCCTGGATCCTAAATGCTAGCCTTTCTGCTGTTTGACCCTCATGGACTACGTTGATGGTGCGAAACAAGCTGCAGCCATTGCACTCACGACCTTCGTCTGAATTGGTTTTTGAGTTGTGGAGTCTTCCTGTACAAACAGTAAAATCGGAAAATCAAAACAAGCTTATCTACACTGCCAACACAGTAAAAGACACTGCGACAACTGCCGCTACTTCAAAAGTAGAATTCTAAGTACTAAAAACCTAGTAAACAGTAAGTAGCTATATCAACTACAACTACTTTGAAAAGTGGTGGGTTTTAGTCGTGGGAAAGGGAGTTCCGGTGGGGAGTGGAGAGGCGGGAGGCGATCAAACACTGGCCAGACTCACCCTTAGCAACGCCAATGACATCATAGTGGCTGTACCTGCAGCCAGCATTGACAGCAACTTCCGACTCGTGTACAAACCTGCTGTCGTCCATCACTAACCGCCTAGTGTGCCTTCACCACTGCTATTTCTTCCCGGGCACCGGTCTTCCTGTTCTCGCGTTACTTTCTGTTCGTCAGCCTGTCGCTTTGAACCCTTTTCTTAAACGCGAGTAGCACGCGTCCATCCTTATAAGTTTTACTCTTTGCTGTCATCATTACAAGATCAGCATGGTGCATCGAAACACTTTGCAGCACCTGCTGCAACTGAGCGCAACCCTGGGTCTCGCTACGGCAGTGGCCCTACCAGAGCCAACGGCCGTCCCCGCAAAGGTTGAAGCTCGAGAGCCAGCTGTTACTCCAGCGGCGATTCGATTCGACGGTCGGCATAGCTACGTTCAGAAGAGGGACATCATTGACGACATCAAGAGCGGAGTCGAGGGCTACGCACAGTCACTGGGCAGCGTGCTGGGTACTGATCTGCCAAGCTTCTTCACGGACGGTAAGCAATCCTCGCGTGGAAAAGTCTCGCGCTAGTACTGCTAGTAAAGCTTACACTGACACTTCTCTAGGTATCCCGGGATGGTTCGAAAACCTACCTACCGGCTCTCAAGTCCTCAGTTCTCTCGGTATTAACGATGGCGATTTGGATTCGAAGCCTACACAAGTCCTCAACATTCCCCCGTATGCGAACTGGACCGACCAGGGCTGGAACGTGCGCTTCCACGGCAATGTCTACAAATACCCTGATATCTCTCAGGAAAAGATCGATGATCTGGCCAATGTCTTCTTGATTGACACAAGCGTCGACAAATTGCCTGCAGATCAGCAAGCGCAGGCACGTAACCTCACCCGCTCCATCTTCGTCGTCCAGCAAGGTGACCGCAATGTCTCAATGAGTCTTGAGCCCTCGCCCATGCAAGGCGCCGACGGTGAGCCTGGCGGTGGCAACTCTATCCAGGCACCCGGTGGTACCCAGAATCTTACCCTCCCATATCCGACCACTGACCAAGGCGATTTCGACGTCTTCGTGCCCATCGAGTTGAACGGTCTCATTCCCGGCAACCAGACCAACAATGTTCAGCGCCTCAACGTACACACTAACGGCACTGACAGCGGAAATGCCACTGCCTTCCTTGTTCCGTCTGAGGGTATCACCTTCGTCTCTGACATTGATGACATCCTGCGCGTGACCAAGATTTACGAACCTAAGGAAGGTCTTCTCAACTCCTTTGCCCGCCCTTTTACTCCTTGGATGAACATGCCTGACATTTATGCCAACTGGTCTCGCACTCTTCCCAACAACACACACTTCCATTACCTAACCACAACTCCTGAACAAGCTACCCGTCTCTACATGGACTTCATCTACAAGACCTACCCTGGCGGCTCCTTTGATACACGCCCGCTCAACTTCTCCGATGTCAAGGCTACTCTCTCAATTCGCCAGTACCTCCTCAATAAGGTTTTCGAGACCTTCCCTCAGCGCAAGTTTGTCCTCATTGCCGACACTTCAAACAGCGATGTTATGAGGGACTATCCTCAGCTCGCCCACGATCATCCCAACCAAGTTCAGTGTATCTTCTTGCGCAACACATCAGCCACCGACGACAAAATGTGGTTCCCTTACAACACTGAGGGTTTCAAGGGTCTGAACAGCCGCAGCTACATGTTCTTCCGTGTACCAGATGACTTGACCGGACTGGACATTGCCAATGGACAGTGTCTGAACGAATCTATTCCTCAAAACGTTACATTCTCCAGGCAAGCAGAGATTCTCGGTATCCATGGAGACAGCGCCGGTGCTAGGCTGGATAGCGGAGTCACGCTTAGCTTTGTGCTAGCGCTCGTTGCTGCCGTTGTTCTGTTCATGTAAAACGCGAATTGCTAACGCCATGATGTTGAGTAAAACGACTGCACATGATATATGGGGTGTTCCTTGATGTAGATATGGGTTCTTTTTTTTTAGCGTAGAGCACATGATCAGCTCTGATTCTGTTTTCATATTCTTCTGTGCATAGCGTTAGTTCTATTAGGGCAGGCAAAAAACCGCTTAGCTACTCTATGACACTCACTCGCAACTTGATACATTCTTTTCCATTTATCTTACACATGTGAAGTGGTGCATCCTTCCACCAAGATTGCGAGGCTTAGATCTATACCGATTTCCATCTTACTACATACACATGCTCTCCTCAAACCTCCTAACAACCTCCAGCATCTCAGCATCTAGTCTGCAGCCGCTCAGGAAGGTTACACTGAAGGGTAATACACCTTGGTCTTCATCTTGCCCACTCAGTTCCGTAATGGGGTACGTTCCCGCTGGTACAGAGACACCACATAGGTCCAATACGTTTCCGCAGTGTGTAAACTCACCCAAGATACTGTTCTTCTTAATCGGATCAGCAAGGACCTCTTCGATTTTCCAGTGCGTGGGCGTGGTAGGCACCACAACGACGTCGACCCCAGCCGCCGAATATGCGAATACCTGCTCCGCCTGCCGAGTATACATGGCTTTGGCTTGGAGGTCACGGTATGCATCCACGGCAGAGCTTTTCCGACTCACGACCGCGTCCATGAGCTGCGCGGTTACCGGGTGTAAAGCCGAACGATTCTTTTCGAGAAAATCGTCGGGAAGCGAAGCTAGTCGTTCTGATACAAAAGTCCCATCGTAGAGCAACTGTCCTGCTTTTTGGAATGGCGACCAATCGATCGGCTGGAGGACGCCGCCTAGCGCTTGCAACTTCGATACCGTTTCATTAAACATGCGGCGTGTGGGCGGAGAGCAGATGGCAAGCGCTTCGGACGGCGGGATACCAAATTTAAAGGTACGTGACTTTGCACCAATGCTGTTGACGTGGCGTTCAAAAGTTAACTCGGGTTTTGCGTAGGGGTCAAGTGCGTCATAGCCTTCCAGTACCTGCCACAAGGTACGAGCATCGGATATAGTCTTTGTAGAAAGCGCGATACAGTCGAGCGATAAACACGCCGGAGTGATACCGCGGAAAGAAATGGTGCCCCTTGTGGGCTTGAAACCCACAATGCCATTCAGCCCAGCGGGAACCCTCCCAGAACCTGCCGTGTCTGTGGCTAAAGAGAAAGACACGAGATTTGCGCCTACAGATACTGCGCTGCCACTGCTCGACCCGCCGCTTATGTAGTCCTTGTGATACACAGAGTGAGGTATACCGTACGGGCTACGACATCCCACTAGACCGGTAGCTAACTGATCCAAATTCGTCTTGCCGATGAACAAAGCACCTTGTTCAATGACCTTTTCGTATACCACGGCAGAGGTCGAAGGCACATGGGCGAGTGGCGGACACGCGGTCGTAGTGGGGAGACCAGCGATATCGATGCTATCTTTTACGCTAAAAGGAATGCCAAATAGAGGAGGTAGGGCATTTCGATCGGGAAATCTCATGATTAGCTCCCTTGCAGCTTGCATGATGGTTTCGCGTGACTGCAGATGAATCCATACTGCTGGATCAATCTCCTTGTACGCTTCGATCTTCTTGTAGATTGCTTCGACTACTGTCAGAGGTGAAAGGCCCTTCTTATATGCTTGTCGCAGACTGGACATCGTAAGATCGCCATCAAATTCGGGCGGCGTTTGAGGAGGTGTAGAGTCGATCTGATTTTGTTTGGTGGTGAAAGGCTCGAGGGCCTTAAGGAGGGGCTCTAGACTGCCGATGAAGCCGAATAGACCCTGCGACCAGTGTATCATGTCCAGTGTTGACTTTTTGAAGCACGCATCGTTGTATCCACTGGTGGCCTCCTCGATTCCACAACACTCGAAGCCACGATCGTTTGCTTCTCGAATGGTTGTAGCAAAGCAACATTCAGTAGTTACTCCTGATACTATGAGATGTGTGATGGCTCGCATCTTGAACTGATGTAGAATAGGCGTATTCCAGAAAGAGCCTTTGCCAGGCTTGTCGATGACCACCTCGTCGGGTAGCGGTTTTAGCTCATCAATGATTTCATGTCCATACTCCCCTCTGATCAATAGGCGACCCAGCTCTCCCGTGTCACCAATGACGAGTTTGTGTTGGGTATTACCGGGCGCTGCTTCTTGCCGGATAAGCTTTGACGAGGGGCAGTCGGAGAGATCTGGTTTGTGCCCTTCGCGTGTGTGAACAATGGTCATGCCAGCACTTCGACATGCATCCAGGAGCCGTTTGGTAGGGGCAATTGAGGCTTGAACTGCTTCCAGGTTTCCACCCTGTATTTCACCAAACCCTTGAGGGAGTAAGAAGTCGCGCTGCATATCAATAACGAGTAATGCAGTGTGGGCCAGAGGAAAGGAAAATGCATATGGCTTTGCGTCAAAAGACACCATATTGGGTGTTGCTGTTGCCTTCGCCATTCTCTCCAATCGTGAGGTGCAAGACAAAGATCAAGATGACATATGGTAGACAGTGAGGAAATGCCTGAAATCTGCTGGATTTGATGGTAAGACGAGGAAACCTCAGACATAAAGCGGAACGTTTCATCTTTAGAATAGATTCTACACTGACGAAGATTGATGTCCGAGAACGGCTTATGCAACAGGCCTACGGCGGGCGGCGGCGCGATGATTTATGTGGGTCAGCGGGGTACACGGCTTTTGTTTGCCCTTACTCGAAACCTCCATATTTTAGCCAAAGGCTAAGTCATCATTGGCGACTGAGACAGTTGCACAGTATTAAAACACTAGTAGTTACCAAATTAAGCTTAGCTTTATCTGTCAAAGATTTAAGGTATTGAACACATTCGTCGGAACTAGTACTGGTCGAGATAAGCTCTCTCCAACTACCCCAGTATCCCCAATACGTGGTACCTGACAATATGGTTCACTCAATCATGCCTCCGCCAACGCTTATACGCCTTTCCGCGCGTACGTTGGATGTGCCGACGGTCCCTATCTTGATAGACATGAGCCCTAACGATAAAAACTTCCGATGCGGGTATCTGCGGGGACGATCTTGATACGCGGAGAACGCCCTAGCTGGATCATCGTTGGTATTAAACGTACCGCAGAAGTATGGAGTCCAGCAAATCTGGCGGTATTCCTCAATTGCTACTGACGTTCCAATATCTGCGACCATGTCAGTACTCAAGGCGAGGCTTGCGCCTTACTTCCATCTAAGAGTTCCATTCAAGAGTGGCAAGTATGGCTCCCGCTGGTCAAACAAAGGTGAGAAATCATTCGAGACTCCTATCACTCAAACATTACTAATAGCTGAACGTATGGTAGACATGGACCCTATCCCTCCGGAACAACGTACCTGGGGCGGACTCGATTACTGGGCATACTGGTGTTCCGACCTTTTAGCCCCTCCTCTAGCATCTACCGTCAGCAGTGTCATGGCTCTAGGCTTTACAGCTAGAGAAACCGTCCCCATTGTGTTCTTCGGCTTTACAATGTGCGGCGTGGTCATCACACTCACCGGAAAGATGGGCGCCACGTATGCTGTTCCCTTCCCCGTCATTGTTCGCAGTGTCTTTGGAATGTACGGTTCATTTCCGGCTATATGTATTCGTGCATTTGTTGCGGCCATGTGGTGTGCCATCCTTACGGTACAAGCCAGCAACTTTCTTCAACGCTGCATCGAGGCCATATGGCCAAGCTTCACCACTTTTCCGAATCATCTCCCTGAGAGCGCTGGTATTGATTGTGAGTCTCAATAATCACTGAGATCACGGAAGATACTGAAGGATGATAGCTGCCGGGCTGCTTTGCTTGTTCCTGTATTGGTTTCTTCAAACTGCCCTAGCCCTTATGCCAATTTCTAAGCTGCGGGTTCTCTTCTGGATCAAGGCCATCATAGTCCCACCGACCTTCCTTGCCTTATTCTTGTGGGCTGTCGTCATCACAAAAGGGTGAGTTTCTCGTTCTGCCAAAGCAATGTGACACGCTGATGCAATGGTCAGTGGCGGCCCGCTCATTAAGGGAGAAGCGAAGATGACTTCGACGTACATGAATACCGCCTACTCAGCCCTTTCGGGACTCAACGCTGTTGCTGGACTGTTCTCATCGCTATCCGTCAATATGCCCGACTTTGGAAGGTTCTCAAAGGACAAGCTTGCCGGTTACCAACAGTTCCTTGCTCTTCCCATTATCGGAACGCTTGGAGCACTGACACCGATATTTGTGACTGACGCCCATTCATACTTGTGGGGTGACTTCGAGTGGTATATGCCGAATGTCATTGCAAAATTTGACTCCCGAGCCGCAAAATTCTTCGTATCCGCCAGCTTCCTCCTTGCGACCATCGTCAACCAGATCGCGGCTGATACCTATCCGTTTTCAAACGACGTAGCTGGCATGGTACCCAAGTATATTGACGTCACCAGAGCTACTATATTCCTCTCCATCTTCTCGGTCGCATCCACGCCTTGGAATATCATTAAAAATGCTCAGGGTCTGCTCTCCTTCCTGAGTGGCTACTCCTGCCTTATGGGACCCCTGGCAGGCACCATGATCAGTGACTATTACCTTGTCAAGAAAAGCAAGCTCGACGTCGATCAACTATACACCCATCATGGAATATACTGGTACAACAAGGGTTGGAATTGGAGAGCATATGTATCCTTCATAACTGGTTTCGCTCCTCTCATGCCTGGCTTTGCAAAAAGCATCAACAACACACTTGATATTGGTGGTGCTTGGAAGATTTATACATTTGCGTGGATCTTTGGGTTTTTCCTCTCGCTTTCTACGCACTATGTCATATGCACATATATTTCAGTGCCGACGTCGTCGCTGATCGAGATTGCGGTGTACCCGCCGCAACTTGAAGATGTCGCCTCGTCTATCATTGAAGGCGAGGAAGTCTCAACCAAGGAAAAGCCTGTCTCAAATGCGAAGGGAGTAAAAGAAATGGTCTAGATGTCATCTACCGAAACCTGTATGCTAGATATTTGCGTTTTCATAGAAAGATAGAGATCAAATCACCGTAGATTCTCTTCGTTATAATGTCATACATGGCAACTTGAGCATCATGAAGCTGACGTTACTCTTAGTGATGTAGATGATTAATCCCTGCTGATCGGCGCTCTGGTTGGCTTGGCCTTTCCCGCTTCTTATCGTACCTCAATGGCCTCTCATTCTTACTCCGATGGCTCATCAGGTGGCCCTCAAATTAAGAGCTTCACCAGTAAAATTGGAGTAGTCGTGCAACTCAGTGCCGAGGTCGTCTCCATGCATCAAGCTCGTAGCGCGCTAGAAGCACCACCAGACGATGCTTAGGCGGATACGAATCATCCACTAACAACGTCAACCACGGGTATAACACCACCAATGCAAGCGGATCGCATGTGCCCCACAGAATCTGACACTTTTTGCTCCTTATCAGCAGCCATGGAAGTCATGCCCGATGAGATCTTCCCGTCAAGCCACTTCTCTGCACCAATAGCCACCTCTCAAAACACCACCAACGCAAGGTCACGACGTCCATGCGACCCCTGTCGCCGACGCAAGTCGCGATGCGAAAGACCAGACGAGGACCGGCCCTGCCTTCTTTGCCGGTTCCACCAAAAGGAGTGCACATTTAACGAGAATCCTCCGCCACGAAAACGGCGAGCATTGACTATCAACGAGAGCACCGAGCACAGCGAGTCTCTTCCGGCCTTAATAGCATATTCACCAGATAGCAACAGGGGCAATACTGCTGCGTCTACATCACCTCAGGACGCAACCATTAGAATCCGACAGGATCCACCAATAGATGACTACGCAAACCTGCCCGGCCCCTCACTCTTGAAAAAGACGCTGGGTTTACAGACAAGCCGACACAGCCGTCTTCTTGGATCTACATCGGAATATGAGAAGCTTCTCCTTTCTTTCGAGCCAAACCAAAACCATCACAATGCCAATTCATATTTAGGACAGTCTACGTTGCGACGAGTGGACATCAACGCTACAACGTTCATCTCATTACCTGATGCCGAATCGCTCAACAACGATCATGACATCCAAGATCTGGACGCCATAGAAATGGCCGTCGCGCCTCATGGATCCGCTCTAGTTCACCTTTATTTCCGGATTGTCCACCCGAGCTTTCCAGTCTTGCATAAGAAAGTCTTTTTGGAGAAGTATGCGCGCACGCACCGAGAGTTCTCACCACCCCTCCTTGCTGCGGTATATCTTCTGGCTCTTGACTGGTGGTCGTACTCGAGTGAGCTAGTTCCACTATCGAAGCCTGATGTATCTCATCTGGAAGGGCTAGCCATGAAGTCATTCAGTAATGTTGTCCATCGCCCAAAGCTTTCGACGATACAAGCGGGTTTGCTGCTTCTGCAGCGGCATAAGGGCAATAGCTGGGCTATGACGACTCAACTTGTTGGTCTTGCCCAAGACATGGGTCTCAACCTCGATTGCACAGAATGGCAGATTCCGAGCTGGGAGCGTGGGCTTCGGAAGCGCTTGGCCTGGGGTGTATACATGCAGGATAAATGGGGCTCTCTCATCCATGGTAGGCCCTCGCACATTACGCCATCCGACTGGGAGGCGCAACCGCTGAATGAAGATGACTTTCCCGAAAATGCCGGTGATGAAGATGACGAAGATGGAAGCACAGAAGTCGAGAAGGGACGCATCTTGTTTTGCTACATGGTCGAACTTACCAAGATCTTAGCAAGAATTCTAACAACATTCTACACGCTAAAGGCTGAACGCGAACTTGCGTATCGTGCAAATGAAGGGGTGCGATCGCTGCTCGATACTGCGAAGCCCCTGCAGCTCGCTTTGCGCCAATGGTATGTCGACATGCCATCCACTCTCAGAATGGACAATATTCCAGCGAGAAAGCTCTCCAGCGTAGGATACCTCCATCTTGGCTACTACGCTGTTGAAATGACGTTGCATCGGCGCATCATCCGTTCAGTATCATCTGCAGATGATGTAGAACTTTCCATGATCTGCCGTCAAGCAGCACAGACACGACTTACTTCAGCCATGAAATTTGTGCAGTCCTTGAGGCCCGAGCATCATCAATCGTTTTGGTATTCTGCATCAATTTACAACTTCGTACTTATTGGCTCTTTCATATCCCTGTTGTGGGTAACGTCTCGTACTGAGGAAGAAGCTGCCGAGTACCGGAAGAAGCTGGATGAATACAAATGGACGCTGCGCCTTTCCAGCAAATCAGCAGATTTTCTTGGGCGAGCGCTAGCGTCACTCAATGATTCAACTGTCGCATTGGTACACAAGGCTGCCGAAAACCTCGATTCAGGCAGAATGTTGAGCGCTCATCAGCACGCGAGGAACCGTCAAGCTTCGACGGCAGCGAGCCAGGCTCATCTGGATACGGTTCGATCTACACCTTATGATTTAGCGTTCGTCGGAGTGGAGGCCCGTGAGAGCACTAGAGAAGCGCCTCTGGATGAACACAACATGGATGGGCACTCGTGGTTCCAAGCGCTGACGGGGAGCGAATTCCAAGGCGCATAACGAAGTACAAGCTGGATCATGTCCCGTCATTTACCAGTCCGTTATATGGGACTTGATTGCTCTATCCGAGAGTTACGATGCTAAGAACGGCAATCGGAGGGTCGGAACAGAAGCCTAAAGATCATCCACCCGTTTTTAGAACTAGGGCAGCGATTCATACCAGCCTAGTTTTTGGAAACCTTAAGTTAGTCATCTCACAGAGTCAAACTATACGGCTGCCTCTCCATCTTCTCGTGTGTTCCGCACAAATAGACGGCGGTCAGACGGCGGTCGCAATCTTGATCAAGGGGCTGGCGTGTTCAGCCTCACACCAATGGGCCAGCAGAAACGCGAGGCTTACCTTCACAATCTCCACTCGCAGCTAGCTCTCATTCTCGAAAAGGCTTAGATGTAGATGGAAAGTCAAAGAATGAATCCGCATCAGCCCACCAGGAGACTTTGCATCATATCACACCAACGCAAAACATCACTAGATGACGGCCTAACCCACATCCCAATTCCCCGCAGGACCACCCCCTCAAACAGCGGCTCCGCCCCTCTTTAAGCTCACAATAGGAGGGGTAAAGTAAAAACAAAGAACAAAAACCCTTCTCTGGGTTTCCTTTGTGTAGTGTAGCCTGCATTGTACTATTGCGAAGCATGTTGGCAACCCAAACAATATCTAAAGTTTTGTCGCAATCTCGTCGGAAACAAGTATCCCTGACCAAGCCTCATTTTACGCCGTCTAGGATATAAAACTACAGAAAGCATGGATTATCGTTAAACAAGCTAGCCACGCTATGTAAGCACAGTAACTCAGCCGTGAAACCGCAGCGTGTGGAATACATAACGATGAACGGAACATGACGTCATTCCTCGCTCAGAATTCACAATCGCGCGCGGCAATCGGGGGAGAAACGCTCCGTATCGTGCTTGCGTGAACTAGGTTCATGGGCTTGCTTTTTACGTAGGTTATTGCTTATTCGGTACCTCGTTTCCCTTACATTACCGGTGAGGAGGTATTCAAGGAGAGGCTTTAGGAGTGGGGCTCTGAGAATGTGAGGTGTAAGAGGGGTGCTCAGACAAAGTGCGGGCAATGTGGGAGCCAGGGAAGTCCAGCACAGCTTGAGCTGATTGCTTTTCCTTCTTATCGACAGACCTTTGCTGATGAGAAAAGTTCCTTGGGACCGAACCATACCCTTGGGAAAATCAATATGGTGGGTGGTTTGCAAATGCAGGGTCGCTGGCAGCCCGTGGATTCCTATTGGAAGGAGGAAAAGAAAGAAACATTGATCGCTATAGTTAGCCCTGTTTGGGCACAGCACATGTGCAAAGGTTAATTGGAGTCATCGACAAGCGAGTACAGTCGCATTGAGGGGAAACAGGGAATCAAGGCGTTTTGGAAAACACCAGAGGTGTTATGATAACAGGAAATTCGCAGAGCTAATATTACAGTACATGAATGAGAATCGAAACCTAGCAGTTCCATCGCTGATGCCTCAGCATCGAGGGGTATCTCATTTTCTGATTTGAGCACTTCATTTCAGAACCGTTACGCCGTATCCCAAACACACCCAGTTACACAAATATCGCCAGAACCCGTAGCTGCGTTGCAGTCGTAGAATACGTCAGCCCATATCAACATCTAAATAGGTTGAATTGATCGTAAAAACGTCATCGCAAGAGTTGAGTTCACGCCCAGGTCTTGGAAGTATTGAGCCCAAGCTCAAGGTGCTGGGCGATGGCAGACGCAAAGTCACCGCTCACATTTGATGAATGACGGCGACGCTCACGACGTATTTGATGTTCGGCCTCCATGAGACGCTCCTGGATCCAGGCACGCTGCTTTTCGTCGTTGCGGATACAGTCGGTATTCAGGAGCTCGGTAAGTGTGGCTACAATCTGCTGGTTGATCTCAGCGAGCTTTTGGGACTCTTCTGTATGCATGTCGTCGACACTGTTACGTGGGGCAGTGCTGGTCCTGGTGCCGGTGGGTATTGGATCACTCGCCATGGGATACGGCATAGAATGATTCGAGGATGTTGGCGACGAGGAGAGGGATTGAAACTCCGGCGAGTTGGGAGTCATTGGAGCATTGAATGGGATCTCCATCGCCATGCGGCGTTGAAGAGCCTCTTTCTGGGCAGAGAGCAGCATGTACTTCTGCATCGATTGATGCTGAGTAAAAACGTTAACATAGGCCGCTTCATGAATACATGTGGGGATACATACCCGACACAAAGCGGGTCTCGACATGGGTGTCATGGTTTCGTTTGACTTAGTATCGTCTGGCATTTGCATTGTTCGTAGTTTGTAAGGTCTGATTTCTGATTGTGTGGGGATGTCGGGTTCTAGTAGATATACCAGTTGGCAATGCCAAGAGCGTTACGTGCTGGGAGATCGGCAAGACCTAAAGGTGTGGGTACCAAAACTAATCAGTGTGGATTAAAGTGGAGTCAAGTCGAAGAGGTGATGCTGCTGTGAAGCCTTGGTAAGGGTTGACGCGCAAGCTGTCGGACAAGCGTGATATGATGGATGGATTCCAGAGTTTGTTCGACAAACAAAAATGGTCTTCCGTTTGGAGGGCTGCTGGCAACTTAAACACTTCGTAACGAGAGAGCCATGACGTCCAGCTAGCTTATCCTGTCCAAGACACAGCGCGGCTGAATCCGCCCTTCCCAGGCTCTGAGCCAACAAGGCCCGTTTCGTACAACCTTGTTGGGATAGCCAGGAGCTCTGAGTGGGTAGATTCATGATTGGCAGAGGAATCGTCTTTGTGGATCGACATGTGGTTGTGAGGGGGCTTCTAAGCGACATCACGTCACCGGTAGGGAACTCGATGTAGCGTTCTCGGCGCTGAATCCCGATCACGTCCAACCAGCATACCCTCTGGGAAATCCGTTACGAGAATCGTGATTCTATCCTGTACCTGCATGAATGCGAGCAAAAAAAAGTTTGATTTGCCTCTCAACATGGTTGAGCGACTCGTGTCAGCATCGGATTTTTTTCAGCGCTCCATCACAATTCCATCATAACACAAATTGCCATGTGTTACAAAGGAATGACGTCTAACCTGAAACCCGAATTACCCCCGTCGCACATTTCCACACCCCTGGCTAAGCCATAGAGACCCCTCACACATCACTGCCAGCAGGGCAAATAGGCGCTCGGCAAAGACATTCAATTTCATAGTCCGGCCAGTTGGAGGGCGCACAGAAAGGGCAACGTCTGATTGCTGCGATCTCACGCCAACGCAAGTAGTAGCCGGGAAGAGATTCGTAGCTGTGGCAGCGCAAAATCCGGTTTGGAACGCCACATTAGTGGCTCAGTCTCACGTGTGTGCCGCGCCCCGGCTTAGCGGTGACGTCCCAGTTCCAACCAGATCCTGCGGGTTGAAATACCGCGGAGTGTGATCGTCGCCTGGAGCGTATCAGGGTGCTCTGGTGTATTGTAGATTGGGCTTCTAGATGAAGGTCGAAATCCTTCGCTGTAAAACCCGTACGTCACATAGAAACGCCACGTTGGTGGCACGCATGGATAGCGTGGCCTTTTTGCGCAAAATGACCCTGCAGTCTGTATTGTAGAGGAAATACAATCAGGGAAATCCACCTTGGACCCTGGCGGGCTCCATGGCTAGTCCCGTCTATGGACGCCTGCAAGGTTCGGTGTCATTGTTATCCAGTTGACGTTAGTCTTTCGGCGTGAGTCTGTTGGACTATCACGATCCTACATGGACTGCGCCTATATCCGAAACCCTTTGACGATGATAGGCGGAAGAAGCAGGGCAAACGTGCGAGTCTTTGTGCTCACATCATCGAAGATGGGGTTGCAACAGGAGTGCATGTGCATGTCACTCTTCAGCTGCCTGCCGCTCTGACCAAAAGCCTTTGCCATAGCTGACCAGGATTTCCTGGCCACGACCAATGCCCTTTGCTCTCTTTCCGCTCTTACCGGCGCTGAGGACAAAGACGCCGACTCTCTTCTCTACCTTCCCATTTCCAATATCCACATATATATCGCGAAATTCAGCGTTGGGTGCAGAGGAGACGCCTCGGTAGTCGTTGATGAAGCGCGCTTCGTTGCCCATGGTGGAAGCGTCCACGCCGATACCTAGTTCACGGTCCAGAGAGAGATCGTAGTCTGAGGCTGGATTGGTGTCGTCCTGATCATGGACATAGCCCAGATACGGAAGAATGAACGAGTCTGGAGGGAGCTGCTGGTTAGCGTAGAGAGCATGTTGTCCGTATGCTGGATGAGCAGAGTCTGTGACAGGGGTAATCTTGACATTGATATACGGCCCGCTTGGCTTATAAACTTGTATATTGGAACCTAGATGTGATTTTGAGAATACAATTGCCTGTGCCTTATCCTGAGACAGCTTCTTTGAATATGAAGGTGCGTGGAGGTAGATGGTATTCCCATCCCATCCTTTCGGCACAGCGCCTGATGTCCGAGGCATTCTACGATAGCGTTGGGGCGGATGTCCAGTGCCTACTTGGGGAGGGCGCCCTTTGCCGCCGTGGATGCAGGCAATAGGGTGCGAGCAGGGCAGAGGTGACTGTGATTCAAGTGTATGTATTGAAGGTGGCGTCAGGAAGGGCGTTGGTGTCGGGACATGCTGACGGCAGGCTGAAGTGGGCGGCCGGTGTGGAAAAGGGAGAGCATCGTGGGCGGCAGCACCTCGGAGCAGCAGCCGCTAGCGCGCGCCTGCATTGCCTTGCCTGTCCACAATAACCTCAACACCCCGAAGCTACGCCTCACCATCTTCACCGCGACCCGAGACGCTCCCACGGCCCCAAGGAAATGACAGCCATTTGCGGTAAGTCGATGCCGGCCACACGCCAGTGGAGATGCGATTGCTCGTGTTGTATGGGGCACTATTTGCTCCTTCACATATCCCATCCAAGCCTGTGCCGCCATCAACGCGCGATGGCTTACATACGTTACGGTAGCGCCCACTAGACTCATGTGTGCCGCTCGCGACAATAGTGCATGCGAAATTACACAGCTGCCTCTGGACTCTGGACTGCCGTCCGTAAGCCGTCAGCAGATCGTGGCCGATCCGACTTACGGCACGACAAAGAAGTTTATCGACAAAAGCTTCTTGCAACGACCGCCATATAGAAGCCGCCGTCGAAGTCGAGCCTCGTTTCCATCTGCTCGCTCTGCGAAGATTTGTAAGGCGACCATCGGGACAGTGCTGCAGCGCGGATGTCGGCCCTTCGCTGGATTTAGTCAAAGGTCTAGATGCTGCTCGCGATGCAGGAACCCGTCCGTATCCACATAGAGCATAGGCCAATGACATGGCATCGAGGCCAACTGACGGCTGGATTTCGCGCCCTCTCCTTTCAGCAGGTGGTTATTATTGCTCGGACGCGGGGAGACTTGTCTATGCGTGGTCACTTCGAATCTCCGCGCTGACGGATCTCGCTGGGCTAGTCTATTTTTGTGGCCCCTCCCCCTAATCGTCGCTATGTTCAGGTGTTCAGCGATGACGGCCAAGAGCGGTGTGGCCTACAGATCCCTACGACGCGTCACGAAACCCACTTACCAAGAGGCTCAACATTGGCGTGGTCGTCCTGCATGTTCGTGCTGCCGGCTCTCTCTGCCTTGATGCGGCGGCGGATCATAGGCTTCAGGAGCGTCGAGCCTAGTGGGTGATTGAGCAAATCCGGTGTGCACAAGTCGCCCGCTAGTCGACAGCTCGCCCAAAGCAGTTAAGACAAGAGTCGAGATCCTGAGACGACATGAGTCGCTTGGCAGGGAGCTTGTCAAACTCATTTCGTTTCTGTCCTGCATCCTCCCCCTGATTGGCTCGCTCAACAGGTATCAATAAACGACTCATAACGGCGGCCAATGTCGACACTACCCACAGCTTCCCCTTTTCCGTACTGTTTCTGCGCACAGCCCACTGGACGGCGCCATCGGCACGCCATGCCAAACTTCTAGCGATGCTACCAGACGAACGCGGAAATGTCCCTGTCCCCTTGTCCCCTGGGGGGTGAGCATTCTCGGCAAGGCCAAACTCGAGCACAGTTGTATATAATGTCTTCCCCATCAGCACCTCTGATTCTTTCCTCACCACACACTCACTACACTCGCTAATACCCGGTTATCACCGATCACATTCGTTCTCTACGACCTCCATCGCCTTTTACTTAATACCAACCGTATTTAATACCAACCCCCCAAACCCCACAATCAAGATGCGTTCCTTCGCCGTCGTTGCTGGCTTCGCTGCCGTCGCCATTGCTGCTCCTCACTACGAGGCTGCTTCCAGCTCCGCTCCCGTCTACCCGGTTGAGACCCCCAGCTCTGCTCCTGTTTACCCAGCCAGCTCTGCCCCGGTCTACCCAGCCAGCTCCGCTCCCGTCTACGCTGCCTCCTCGGCTCCGGTTTACCCCGTTGCCTCTTCCTCGGCCCCTGCCTACACCACCACCGAGGTCATCTCTGCTACCACCTACGTCTGCCCCGAGGAGACCACCATCACCTACGGCCCCAGCACCTATGTTGTTAGCAAGAGCGGCACCCTGAGCATCCCTCAGTACACTGCCACCTACGTCCACTACCCCGTTGCTTCCGCTCCTCCTGCGCCTGCCAAGTCCACCCCTGTTTACCCAGTTGCCAGCGCCAGCAAGCCCGCTTACACTCCCCCGGCTTACTCTGCCGCTCCCCCTGCTCCTCACTACCCTGCCACCAACGGCACCCAGCCTTCCGTCCCTGCTGCTCAGGGTACCGCCACTGGCACCAAGCCCACTGCTACCAAGCCCGCCACCCCTGAGTTCACTGGTGCCGCTGGCAAGGCCACCGTTGGCTTCTTCGCCGTTGCCGGTGCCGTCGCTGCTTTCTTGTAAGCAGTGAGCTCTTGAGTGGTTTGTTGGGACATGAATCCATCATGTTCCATCTGATCTATTCTTGAGTTGGTGTGAGTAAAGAGGAGGGAGATGAAAAATATGGCTTCACGGGTTACGACTTGATAAACTGCATTCACGATTCAGTCTCGGATTGAGAGTCGCGGTGTTTTCTGGTACGAGCCCTTGCTTCCTTGCGCAATTCTGTCGCAGCAGCATTTCGATGGAAAATATAATACTTGGTATTGTAATACGCATTGGTTGGAATGCTTAGTCGCCCTATGGAGGGAGTCGTGTGGTCCGGGTGGACCTGCTTGTCTTCCATAGATTCTTTGCCCATAGTTTTTTG